>OU015613.1:0-2400000 GCA_907165245.1 Habrosyne pyritoides
AAAATTACAAATTTCATACATTTTATATAAATTTTCATACTAAAATTGCATTTTTCCAAATTTTCCTTTTTCTTTTTGTCTGGTTTTCGTTTTTGTCGAGTGCCTCCCGGCGAGACGCGTCGACCTACCTTAGTTGCACCGCTCTCCGACCGACGATACCTGAAACAAAAATAAAACACATTAAAATTTTGCTATAAAAATACGTTTTTCCTCAAAATTTTCCAAATTTTCTATAGAAGCTGCTTCCGTTCTCTGCGGCGTTGAGTGTGCCGCGACGGGACGCGTCTTTTGACACCTTTCGCGCCACTCTAGGTCAAAGAAAACGCCCTCATTTTGAGAATTCTCAATTTTCACTATACGAAAAAGTCTTCATAGGCGATACAAATTCTAAGAAAAAGTATCGATTTCGACATAATAAATTGACCTAACTGCTTCAAATTTTTGAAAGCATCTGCGAATCACTGACCTACTCGCTGCTGCGATATCGCGACACGGTGTTGCCAGCTTAAATTTTTGTTTTTGCACAAAAATTACAAATTTCATACATTTTATATAAATTTTCATACTAAAATTGCATTTTTCCAAATTTTCCTTTTTCTTTTTGTCTGGTTTTCGTTTTTGTCGAGTGCCTCCCGGCGAGACGCGTCGACCTACCTTAGTTGCACCGCTCTCCGACCGACGATACCTGAAACAAAAATAAAACACATTAAAATTTTGCTATAAAAATACGTTTTTCCTCAAAATTTTCCAAATTTTCTATAGAAGCTGCTTCCGTTCTCTGCGGCGTTGAGTGTGCCGCGACGGGACGCGTCTTTTGACACCTTTCGCGCCACTCTAGGTCAAAGAAAACGCCCTCATTTTGAGAATTCTCAATTTTCACTATACGAAAAAGTCTTCATAGGCGATACAAATTCTAAGAAAAAGTATCGATTTCGACATAATAAATTGACCTAACTGCTTCAAATTTTTGAAAGCATCTGCGAATCACTGACCTACTCGCTGCTGCGATATCGCGACACGGTGTTGCCAGCTTAAATTTTTGTTTTTGCACAAAAATTACAAATTTCATACATTTTATATAAATTTTCATACTAAAATTGCATTTTTCCAAATTTTCCTTTTTCTTTTTGTCTGGTTTTCGTTTTTGTCGAGTGCCTCCCGGCGAGACGCGTCGACCTACCTTAGTTGCACCGCTCTCCGACCGACGATACCTGAAACAAAAATAAAACACATTAAAATTTTGCTATAAAAATACGTTTTTCCTCAAAATTTTCCAAATTTTCTATAGAAGCTGCTTCCGTTCTCTGCGGCGTTGAGTGTGCCGCGACGGGACGCGTCTTTTGACACCTTTCGCGCCACTCTAGGTCAAAGAAAACGCAAAAAATTGCCCTCCCACCCACCCACTTGTCATCCGCTAGCTGGACTTTTGTGGAACAGAGAAAAGCAAATTTCCCCAAAATCGCCGTTTGACACCCCAAGGCGACTCTGTTCCACGGGGCACAAGCCGGCGAGGCAGGCTGAGTGGTTTTTAACCCAATCGACGGGTTCCTTTGATTAAAATAATAGGTTTAGTGTAGTTTTTTAGGGGTTTTATCGAAAATTGTATATATAGTGGCTTAAACCACTCAAAAATTTACATATTAACAGACAAAAGGTCTTATTGGGCCAGTGACGTCATCCGTTTTCGGAGATATATTTAATTTTAACCTGACTTGTAAAAATACTTGACATTTTTACCATATATACAATTTTAAAAATCTAATTATTTCTTACAACTTTTACAAATTTATTTTAACCTCTTTTTCTACACTTTTACATTGACGCGTACCTCCAACGAACATGTTTGGATACCGCACTCCCGCCAAAACATCCGGCAATGGAGCTCGTCCCTCAAGGTCTCCCGAACGGCAGGAAGTCTTCGGCCCTTCCAAGACCTCCCAAGTGCGCCGTAGCATAGGCGACTGGGAGGCGGGGAAGATGGACCCTCAGTCCACTCCCCCGACCGTAGTGGCGGTTCGGGCGGCCCCCCCGCAGCAAAAGGCGGCACTCCCAAAAGGGAGTAAGGCTCCGGCCCGGAAAGAACCGCTGGATGCCGCGGGGAGCCCGCCCGAAAAAGAGGTGTTCGAGAGTAGGGTTGCCGAGGCAAGAGCTTGCCTAAACAAGGCTAAGCTACACTTGGCAAACTCGCGCAACCTGAAATCGGACATCAAACTAGCAGTCACTCAGGCGATAGACAGACTGTACCAACTGGTGAAGGAGTCCGAGGCGGAAAGGAGCGAGAAGATGAAAGAACTGAAAGAGTCGGGAACGAGAGAAGTGATGGATAGAAGGGGATGTGAATGGAACGAAAAGGCGGCAAACGAATGGCAGAAGAGAATGGCAGCGCATGGAATGATGTTGGAAGCGGATGGAGAACAGATGGATAGATTGGAAGGAATGATTGGGAAGCAGAGCCTGGCCTTGGAGAGGATCACCTATGCGGGTGTAGCGGCGACTGGCGTTAAAAAAACGTCTACCAGAACATGTCACCCTGCACTCGGTGGTGATCTCCTCCAAGAAAGAGAGCGATACCGCAGACCAGGTTCTGGCTTGTGTGAGAGAGGTGATGGATGCAAAGGATGGATGGGTGAAGATTGAGAGAGTACGAAAGGCGAAGGATCAAAAGGTGATAATGGGATGCGTGACAGAAGAGGAAAGACAGAAGGTCAAGGACAGACTGAGAAGGGTGGCCGATCGACTCAATGTTGAGGAGATCCGTAACAAGGACCCCCTTCTCATCCTCAGGGACGTTCTAGAGTTCAATACGAACGAGGACGTTGTGAACGCCCTGAGGAACCAAAATCGGGGTCTGTTCCTTGACCTAAGAAAGGAAGACGATAGAATGGAGGTCCATTATCGCCGGCGAACCCGGAACCCCCACGCTAACCACGTGGTCATGCGGGTGTCCCCCACGATATGGGCTCGGATGGTCGAGGCGGGAGCGGTGCACGTCGACCTTCAAAAGGTCAAAGTGGCGGACCACTCGCCACTCGTGCAGTGCTCCAAATGCCTCGGCTATGGGCACGGCAGACGGTTTTGTAAAGAAACCGCCCTAAAGTGCAGCCATTGTGGGGGCGCCCACATGAAAACAGAGTGCGCTGACTGGCTCGCCAATGCTGTCCCATCGTGCTGTAATTGCACCAGCGCCAAATTGGACTCCACTGGGCATAATGCCTTCAGTTTAGAGTGTCCAATTCGGCGTAAATGGGACGCTTTGGCCAGGGCCAGTATAGCGTACTGCTGAGGGTGTAAGGGCTGTTTTTGGGGGCGGAAATTCCTCCGACTTCATGGGAAGGTGGAGTAATTTCTCTGCCAACCCGAAAAATGCAGAAATTAAAAGCGCAATTCACTATATTGGTCGAGTATTATAGGAATACACGTCACCAGCATTTGCAACAAACAATAAGACGCATAAAATTCAATGCAGAAAGCAAAAAATGGGTAATGAACTGTCGATAAGGAAATATGAGTGAATAGAAAAGAATGAAATTTGTTGATAAAAGAGGATTGAAAAACAGTGAATAAAGATGAAAGCAAGAATGTTGTGTATAAAAGAAAATAGGTTGAAATTGTTGATAAAAGATGATTGAAAGACAGTGTAAAGATGAAAGCAAGAATGTAGTGTATATAAGAAAACAGTTTGAAACTTGTTGATGAAAGATGATTGAAAAACAGTGAATAAAGATGAAAGCAAGAATGTAGTGTATAAAAGTAATAGTTTAAGTATGAAAGTTATGCGTAAAAGGTAAGATAAAAGCAAGAACGTAACGGATAGAAGATCGATAAAGGACAAATGAGTGTGATGAATGAAAACATAGATAGAAATGATGAATGAAAAAACTTGAGTGAAAACATAGATAGAAATGATGAATGAATAAACAGGAGTTGAGAATGAAAACGTAGAAAGAAGAAAGACTGATGAAAAATAACGATTAACATTGGAAATGGATGTAAAAAATAGGAATGAAAATGACAACAGTGACATAAGATAGAAAGCTTGAGATGAAAATATGAAATGAATACGAAAAAGAGTACGAGCTGAAAAAACATAGAGTTAAAAGAAAGATAAACACATAAAGCCAAAACTAAAGGGAGCAAAGTAGCAAACATGTTCAAAAACAAAATGGGGCCAATAAATTAAATATGAGAAAAAGTACTAGAAACTGAAAAACTTAATAAAAGATTAAAATTATAAACAGAAACAAAAAGGGGAAACTGGGGTACAAATTGTTAGAATTATGATAGAAAATTAAAACTTAGATGGAAAAGGTCTCCGACTTCTATATTGGAGGTATAAGATGGGGTTGCTTCCTAGGAAGTAACCAATTAAAAAAAAAAAAAAAAAAAAAAAAAAAAAAAAAAACCTAACCTAACCTAACCTAACCTAACCTAACCTAACCTAACCTAACCTAACCTAACCTAACCTAACCTAACCTAACCTAACCTAACCTAACCTAACCTAACCTAACCTAACCTAACCTAACCTAACCTAACCTAACCTAACCTAACCTAACCTAACCTAACCTAACCTAACCTAACCTAACCTAACCTAACCTAACCTAACCTAACCTAACCTAACCTAACCTAACCTAACCTAACCTAACCTAACCTAACCTAACCTAACCTAACCTAACCTAACCTAACCTAACCTAACCTAACCTAACCTAACCTAACCTAACCTAACCTAACCTAACCTAACCTAACCTAACCTAACCTAACCTAACCTAACCTAACCTAACCTAACCTAACCTAACCTAACCTAACCTAACCTAACCTAACCTAACCTAACCTAACCTAACCTAACCTAACCTAACCTAACCTAACCTAACCTAACCTAACCTAACCTAACCTAACCTAACCTAACCTAACCTAACCTAACCTAACCTAACCTAACCTAACCTAACCTAACCTAACCTAACCTAACCTAACCTAACCTAACCTAACCTAACCTAACCTAACCTAACCTAACCTAACCTAACCTAACCTAACCTAACCTAACCTAACCTAACCTAACCTAACCTAACCTAACCTAACCTAACCTAACCTAACCTTTTTTTTTTTTTTTTTTTTTTTTTTTTTTTTTTTTTTTTTTTTTTTTTTTTTTTTTTTTTAGACAGGGGAAATGCTTTACGCATACCACCGCGCCTTGGGGAAAGACGCGGTGGTTATGTGGGACTCCCTTCCCGCAAACTCCCCCCCTCATATCAAAAATGAGAGGGGGCCCGGGAGGTTTACCCACTAAAACCCCTGTTTTGCCGTCGTTGTCATTCTCCGCCGGGGCGAGGGTACACTCTTTTGAGCACTCGTCACTCGCCCGGCGGTGACCGGCCTGGCGCCACGTCTAGCTGCCGCGGGTGAAAACACCCGCGGCTACGTCGCCATTCGCGCAGAAGCGCGACCTCGCCGACTCTCTAGGAGTGGCGGGCTTCCCCTAGCCCGCCACTCGAGTCGCTGTGGTTTTTTATAGAGGTTTTCTCCTCGCGGCCCAGGCCATGTATGGCCCGGGCCCCCGGACCCGATTGCTCGGGATTACGGGTTGGCCGACGGCTGGACATAAAAAGCACAGCCGCCGCCCTTTCGTCCCCCCCCACGCTGCCGCCGGATGCCGGACAGACGCAGCGCGGGTAGGACGCCCCCCTCCGCGGCGCGAGCCGCCACTCACCTTTCACTGAGTACCCGCGCTGCCGCCGAATGTCGGACAGACGCAGCGCGGGCACCAGTCGACCCCATCGTCGGCGCGAAAACGCCCCCCTCACACCCCGGTGGTTGCGGGGTCCGTCTCCATCCCCACCGCCTCCACAGGCAGGGGCTGTGGGGCCCTTCCTCTGCCGGCTTTGGGGGCTGGTGCGTGGCACGCCTTGCCCCCCAGCAGGTGGTCTGCCGACTTGTTCGCGGCGGCACATAGTGAGCACCGCGGCTTCGCCGAGCACCCCTTCGCTTTGTGGCCAGCCACCCCGCAGCGGAAGCACTCCTCGCTCCTGTCGACCTCCGCCTTGCACTGGGCTCTAATGTGCCCCCTCTGCAGGCATCTGTAGCACCGCAGAGGTCTGGGCTCAAGGAGCTTGACGGAGGCCGACACCCACGACAGATTGAGGCGGCCCGCTGCGGCGATGCAGTTAGCGGCTGCCACCGGGCACTCGACCCACATGTGGCCCACGCCGAAAGGGTCCTTCACCACCCCGCCGCTGTTTTTGAGGCTGGTTCTCGGACAGCCGCCCGCCTCGGCGACCGCGCTCAGAACCTCCTCGGCCGAGATCGAGTCGTCCAGGCCGGAGATCTTGATCTCCGTCGTCTTTACCGGCCTGGAGACGCGGACTGTGTCCCGGCCGAGGACCTCCCCCAACTTAGTGGCGAGCGCGTCGGCGTGCGGGCCGCTGTCCGGGTCCGCAACCTCGAACATGCGGGCACCCGTGGCGCTCACGCGGAACCTTACGGCGGCGATGCCGAGGTCCGCTAGCCTAATTTTGGCCTTTGCCTCGGCGATCACCGCCTCATAGGTCACACCTTTCTCTACAGCCTCCGGCGTGAGGGTAACCACCACCGCAGCCGTTCTGGGAGGGGTCAGTTTGACCGACCTCCCCTTGGCAGGCTTGCGGGGGGGGGCCTGCTTTGTCTGGCCCCTCTTTTTGGCTCCCTTTTTGACGACCACGCTCCAGGCCAGTTCCGTGGGCTGGGTTGTGGCCGTCTGGTCTGCGGGTCTCGGCGCTGTTGCTGTGGGCTGTGGCTCTGTCACCCTCTCACGGGGAGCGCCCACCGAGCCTCGTCCCTTTTTCCCCGGCTTTTTCTCCTTGGGCTTCTTTGCCCCTTTTGGCTTTTGAGCCTCCGGTCCACCAGTGTTGGCCTGGACCGGAGCAGCCTCGATCGGGGCAGAAGATAGCCCCGGGGAGATCTCGCGGACCTCGCTGGCCCGCCTGTCAGCCGCTAGCGGAGGGCGAAGTCGCCTTTCAGGCAGCAACCTCTCCTCGAGAGCCTCAAACCTGGCGCTGACCATCGTACCCACCTGGCAGAGGACGGCGCGCACCAGGCCATCGGCGTCTAGAGGTGCTGCATTCGGCTGACTCGCCGCAACCGTATCGGTCTGAGGGTGCGGCCTCTCCATGCGCTCCCGCATTTCCGCAACCTCCTTCCGGAGCTGCGCGACCTCAGACTGGAGGCGGGCATTGTCCGCCTGCAGGCCACGCGTCTCCTCGGAGGTGCATCGGCTCTGGAGGATTAGGGCGACTTTTCTGATCTCGTCCGCCGCATCCTTCAAGGTTTTAATGAAGCCACCTTTCAGGTTCCCCGACGTGACTGCGACCTTCTTTATTACGGCGACATTATCCTCTATCGCGCGGTTCAGCGCGGTCGCCGTAATAAAGTCGTCGCCGCCCGAGGACGCCTCCGACAGGGAGAGATCTCGGGTGCGCGCCCGAAGCTCTCGGGAGGTTGCCATCACCTCCGCCTCAGCCCTCTGCTGTTCGGCCAATCTCTCCGCCTCGGCGAGCGCCAGCTTGGCCTTCGCCAGGCCCACGTAGTGGCCCGTAGTTGGAGGCCGACCTCGCCTCTTCCGCGTCGTTGGGCTCGAGACTCTATCCGTACTTATTTCCGGGTCCGAGTCGCTGTTCCGTGTCCTTTTATGAGTTCGCCGGGTCGTTTTTGAAGTGACACTGACCATCGAGTCAGTGTCCCCTTCCTCCTCGCTGCTCACCATCATCGTTTTCAAGTTTAGATTTGCCATTGTCATTTTTGTTCCCACGTTAATTGGACGAAAGGGTGGTCGACCCCCGGGTGACGCCGTTCCGGGGGCAAGGCTAGTGCCCGTGAGGGCTACTGTGTATTTCGCCCGGTGTACACAGGGTTTTTACGTCTTGTCCTGACGGGTTTTTATAGAGTTTTCCTTTCTCGCGGGCCGGCCAATCAAGGCAAGCCCTCCGCTCCGGGTCCCACTACTCCACAACGCCATTTGGTGGAGGTCGTTGCGGGATGCCCGGGCTACGGATCGCAGAGGAGCGGCGTACCTCCTCCGGTTTTGGGCGGTTATTCCCGACGACAGTGTTACCTGCCGCCGGGCCCGCCGGGGAAGGGGGAAGGGGGGGTGGGAAGGAAGGGGGGAAGGATAAGGGTTTTCCCTTAAAAGGATGGGAGTGGAAGGATGGGAAGAGGACCGAAGGATGTGAGAGTCAGCCGCCAGCGCCAAGTGTCCACCAAAAGCTGGTGGGCACCTGGAGCTGACGTTGCCCAGGGTGCGCCACGAGGAGGCCTCTCACCTGCACCCCAACCTAACCTAACCTAACCTAACCTAACCTAACCTAACCTAACCTAACCTAACCTAACCTAACCTAACCTAACCTAACCTAACCTAACCTAACCTAACCTAACCTTTTTTTTTTTTTTTTTTTTTTTTTTTTTTTTTGTTGACGTGGTGGGAAACCCATTATGAGTTCGACCCCCGCCCTGGGAGAGACGGGGGGATATGTGGGGCTCCCGCTCGCAAACTCCCCTTCTCATATCAAAAATGAGCAGGGGCCCGAGGGTATACCCACCAAAACCCACCACGGCGTATTTCCGCCTACCGGTTCATTGGACACCCACGGTACCCGCCTAAGCATTACCCGCGGGTGCCCACCGGTCCTCGCCCCAGCCGAAGCTAGGGGCGCCCTCTCCGATGGGGAGGCCGAATACGCACAGCCATCCCCTATCCTCTTGGTGACTCGTTGAAAGGCGAGCGGGGGACTCCCATCCCCCGCCCGCAGTCACCGGGGGGTCAGGGCAGCGGGCCTCAGCCGCCCCTTAAGACCCCCCTCCTCTGTGGGACCCCCGGTGCACCGGGGGCCCACGGCGTACGGCGGCATCCGGCCCTCATTGCCAGACGCCGCCTGCCGCCCCTCTGGCGTTTTTTATAGAGGTTTTCTCCTCGCAGCCCAGGCCATACGTGACCCGGGCCCCCGGTCCCGATTGCTCAGGATTACGGGTTGGCAGACGGCTGGGCATAAAAACCAGCCGCCGCCCTCCCGTCCCCCCACGCTGCCGCCGGATACCGGACAGACGCAGCGCAGGTGGGACGCCCTCCTCCGCGGCGCCAGCCGCCCCTCTCCCCCGACTACGTGCCCACGCTGCCGCCGGACTCCGGACAGACGCAGCGGGCACGAGTCACCCTCCTCCTCGGCGCAAAGCGCCCCTCCTCACCCCCGACTACGTGCCCACTGCCGCCGGACTCCGGACAGACGCAGCGCGGGCACGAGTCCCCCTCTCCGGTGGCTACAGCCACCCCTCATTCGCGCTGTGCCACCGCGCTGCCGCCGAATATCGGACAGACGCAGCGCGGGCATCAGTCGCCTCCGCGGCGGGCCTCAGCCGCTCCGACACCTACCACCATAGGTGCGGTGGCGCTATTGCGCCCCTCCCCACGCGGCGCGAGCCGCTCCGATCCCCACCGGCAGCAGGTACCCAGGTGCAGAGCCGCGAGCTCCCCCTTTCGGGGTATCCGGTTGCCCTGGCCTACCCCGCCTTGCGGGTTACGTCGCGGCTTCGCAGCCGCCCCCCCTCCCGAATGGCGCGAGCCGCTTCGACCGCTTCGACCCCCGCATGGCAGCAGGACTCCGGATGCATATGGCGGATCCCTCATTGACCCGCCTGCAGAGCCGGTAGTCCTTACGGGTTACGTCGCGGCTTAGCGGCCGCCCCTCCCGGTGTTGAGATCAGCCGCCGGCCCAAGTGTGGTGGCACTCGAAACCGACGTTGCCCAGGGTGCGCCACGAGGAGGCTCTCAACCTGCACCCCAACCTAACCTAACCTAACCTAACCTAACCTAACCTAACCTAACCTAACCTAACCTAACCTAACCTAACCTAACCTAACCTAACCTAACCTAACCTAACCTAACCTAACCTAACCTAACCTAACCTAACCTAACCTAACCTAACCTAACCTAACCTAACCTAACCTAACCTAACCTAACCTAACCTAACCTAACCTAACCTAACCTAACCTAACCTAACCTAACCTAACCTAACCTTTTTTTTTTTTTTTTTTTTTTTTTTTTTTTTTTTTTTTTTTTTTTTTTTTTTTTTTTTTTTTTTTTTTTTTTTTTTTTTTTTTTTTTTTTTTTTTTTTTTTTTTTTTTTTTTTTTTTTTTTTTTTTTTTTTTTTTTTTTTTTTTTTTTTTTTTTTTTTTTTTTTTTTTTTTTTTTATACAGGGGAAATGCTTTGCGCATACCACCACGCCTTGGGGAAAGACGCGGTGGTTATGTGGGACTCCCTTCCCGCAAACTCCCCCCCTCATATCAAAAATGAGAGGGGGCCCGGGAGGTTTACCCACTAAAACCCCTGTTTGCCGTCTGTGTCATTCTCCGCCGAGACAAGGGTACGCTCTTTCGAGCACTCGTCACTCGCCCGGCGGTGACCGGCATGACGCCACGTCTACTTACCGCGGGTGTTTCCACCCGCGGCTACGCCGTCATTCGCGCTGAAGCGCGCCCTCGCTGACTCTCTAAGAGTGGCGGGCGTCCCCGAGCCCGCCACTCGAGTCACTGTGATTTTTTATAGAGGTTTTCTCCTCGCAGCCCAGGCCATGCATGACCCGGGCCCCCGGCCCCGATTGCTCGGGATTACGGGTTGGCAGACGGCTGGACACAAAAACCAACCGCCGCCCTTCCGTCCCCCCACGCTGCCGCCGGATGCCGGACAGACGCAGCGCGGGTAAGACGCCCCCCTCCGCGGCGCGAGCCGCCCACCTCCCCTCACTGCGTGCCCGCGCTGCCGCCGAATGTCGGACAGACGCGGCGCGGGCACCAGTCACCCCCCATCACCGGCGCAAAGCGCCCTCCTCCTCACCTTTCACTGCGTGCCCGCGTCGCCGCCGAATGTCGGACAGACGCAGCGCGGGCACCAGTCGCCCTCATCTCCGGCGCGAAGCGCCCCTCCTCACCCCCGACTACGTGCCCACTGCCGCCGGACTCCGGACAGACGCAGCACGGGCACGAGTCCCCCTCTCCGGTGGCTAAAGCCACCCTCCATCGCGCTGTGCCGCGCTGCCGCCGAATATCGGACAGACGCAGCGCGGACACTAGTCGCCCCCTAGCGGCGGGCCTCAGCCGCTCCGACACCTACCACCATAGGTGCGGTGGCGCAATTGCGCCCCCTCCCCCCGCGGCGCGAGCCGCTACGACCCCCGCCGGCAGCAGGTTTCCAGGTGCAGGGCACGGAGCTCCCCCTTTCGGGGTATCCGGTTGCAGAGCTGGCCTACCCCGCCTTGCGGGTTACGTCGCGGCCTCGCAGCCGCCTCTCCCGAGTGGCGCAGCCACTCCGCCGCTCCGATCCCCACCGGCAGCAGGTTTCCAGGTGCAGGGCACGGAGCTCCCCCTTTCGGGGTATCCGGTTGCAGAGCTGGCCTACCCCGCCTTGTGGGTTACGGTGCGGCTTCGCAGCCGCCCCTCCCGAGTGGCGCAGCCACTCCGTCGCTCCGATCCCCACCGGCAGCAGGTTTCCAGGTGCAGGGCACGGAGCTCCCCCTTTCGGGGTATCCGGTTGCAGAGCTGGCCTACCCCGCCTTGTGGGTTACGGTGCGACTTCGTAGCCGCCCCTCCCAGGCGGCGCTAACCGCTTCGACCCCCACCGGCCGCAGGTACCCAGTTGCAGGGCACGGAGCTCCCCCTTTCGGGGTATCCGGTTGCAGAGCTGGGGCTTCCCCGCCTTGTGGGTTACGTTGCGGCTTCGCACCGCCCCGCCCCGAGTGGCGCGAGCCACTTCGCCGCTTCGACCCCCGCTGGCAGCGGGACTCCGGATGCGTAAGGCTGATCCTGCCCCCCCCAGGGCTGGTTCTGCCCGCAGAGCCGGACGTCCCCGCCATTGCGGGTGAGGAGCAGTCGTCGCGGCTTTGCAGCCGCCCCTCCCGGTGTTGAGATTAGCCGCCGGCCCAAGTGTGGTGGCACTTGAAACCGACGTTGCCCAGGGTGCGCCACGAGGAGGCTCTCAACTTGCACCCCAACCTAACCTAACCTAACCTAACCTAACCTAACCTAACCTAACCTAACCTAACCTAACCTAACCTAACCTAACCTAACCTAACCTAACCTAACCTAACCTTTTTTTTTTTTTTTTTTTTTTTTTTTTTTTTACATGGTGGGAAACCCATTACGAGTTCGACTCCCGCCCTGGGAGAGGCGGGAGGATATGTGGGCCTCCCTGCATCTGCCCTTCTCCTAGTGAGAAGGGAAGATGAGGTATACCCACCAAAACCCACCATGGCGTGCTACCGCATACCGGTTTGTTGGACACCGTGGTACCGCTGTAGCATTGCCCACGGTGTCCACCGGTCTCGCCCCAGCTAGTGCCGGGGCCTTCCTCTCCGGAGGGGGAGATGGCCGAGCACGCGTGGCCATCTCCCTGACGCCCAGTGACTCGTCGCGGCAGGCGGAGGACTCCCATCCTCCGCCCGCAGTCACTCCGGGTCGGGGCACGCGGCCCCGATCCCTGCCGTCTGCGCCGGAAGTGGCACCCAGCCGCAGGACGTAAAAATGCCGAATGTTGGCATTCAGACGTCCATGCGGCCGTCTTCCTCTTCCGGCCGGCGAGCGTCGTCGGCTGCAGGTTTGGGTCTAGGGGGGCGGGCCGGTCTCGGCCTCGTCTCCCTGCCCCTCGTCCAGGGTGGGGAGCATCTGGTCCCTCCCATCACGTGGTCTGCCGGGAGGTTGGCGTGGTGGCAGACTGCACACCACACCTTTTCCTCCCAGCATTCTCTCGCCAGGTGCCCCTCTTTACCGCACCGGAAGCAAGATTTACTCCGGTCGGTAGTCGAGGGGCACAGCTCTCTCGTGTGCCCGATTCCCATGCACCTAAAGCAGCGCATGGGTGCCGGGCCAATCGAGTTGACCCTGGCGGACGACCAGCCCACCAGGATCCGACCACGGTCAAGGAGGGCCTTCGCCACCCCAATCGGGCACCGGATCAGAACCGACCCGGCGCCGTCATAGAGGGTGCGGATGCCCCCCACTTTCACGTGGGCCACGTCGCAGCCCCCGGCTTTGACGACGGCCGCCGCCACCGACTCCGCGGTCGCCGACTCGTCGAGCCCGGCGATTTGGACGGCGGCCATCTTCTGCGGGCGGCTCACGATGGCGACGTCGCCCACGATGGCCTGCAGCCTCTCTGCGAGCGCGTCCGCTGCCCGCACGTTGTCCTCCCCGGGGACCTCTATCACCCGGCCCCCCGTCATGGAGGCCCGCACCCTCACGTGCTGCAGGCCGACCTCATCGAGCTTAACGCCTTCGATGGCTCTTGCCATGGTGGCCTGCAGCGTGGTGGCGGCGGTGATGTCCTTTCTGAGGGTTATCATCACCGCCGCCGTTTTCGGGACTTTGAGCGCCCTAGGCTTGGGCGCTGCCTTCCTGACGGGGGGCACCGGGGCGAGAGGAGTCGGCGTGGCCTTGGCCTTGCCCTTCCCCCTTCCCGTGCCCTTCCGGGCCACCGTGGCCCAGCTCTCCACTGTCGGCTGCCGGCCCGAGGGGCCCGGTCTCTCGTCCGGGGCTGCCGGGGGGGCAACCGGGGCGTCTCCTGATGCCGGGGCGGGCGTCCTGGTCGACTTGGCCTTTTTCTTTTTGGCCTTTTTAGGCCGGCCGTCTCCCAGTCTCGCCCTCTCCGCCTCAGGATCCGCCGCTGTCCTCTTATCGCCCGCCAGCGGAGGGCGGACAACGGGCTCAGCGGGTAGGCGCCTGCTCATCTCCTCCAGGCGGACGTTCAACATGTCACCTAGGGAGACGAACAGGTCCCTCCTCAACTCCCCCAAGGCCTCCGCCAAGTCTGCGGCACTGAGCTGCAGGGACGGGGGGGCCGGGGGGGCCGGGGTCTCTTGCCTCGAGGAGGCGGTGTGGAGCCTCTTCAATTCCTCGTCGCGCAGGAGGGCCCGCTCTCGCAGCTTCCAATTGTCCGCCTTGAGAGCGCGGACCTCCTCGCTTTCGGACCTGCCGACCTCTACTGCGTCCATTGACGCCAGTATGGTGCGGCAGGCCCGATTGATCAACCTAACCTAACCTAACCTAACCTAACCTAACCTAACCTAACCTAACCTAACCTAACCTAACCTAACCTAACCTAACCTAACCTAACCTAACCTAACCTAACCTAACCTAACCTAACCTAACCTAACCTAACCTAACCTAACCTAACCTAACCTAACCTAACCTAACCTAACCTAACCTAACCTAACCTAACCTAACCTAACCTAACCTAACCTAACCTAACCTAACCTAACCTAACCTAACCTAACCTAACCTAACCTAACCTAACCTAACCTAACCTAACCTAACCTAACCTAACCTAACCTAACCTAACCTAACCTAACCTAACCTAACCTAACCTAACCTAACCTAACCTAACCTAACCTAACCTAACCTAACCTAACCTAACCTAACCTAACCTAACCTAACCTAACCTAACCTAACCTAACCTAACCTAACCTAACCTAACCTAACCTAACCTAACCTAACCTAACCTAACCTAACCTAACCTAACCTAACCTAACCTAACCTAACCTAACCTAACCTAACCTAACCTAACCTAACCTAACCTAACCTAACCTAACCTAACCTAACCTAACCTAACCTAACCTAACCTAACCTAACCTAACCTAACCTAACCTAACCTAACCTAACCTAACCTAACCTAACCTAACCTAACCTAACCTAACCTAACCTAACCTAACCTAACCTAACCTAACCTAACCTAACCTAACCTAACCTAACCTAACCTAACCTAACCTAACCTAACCTAACCTAACCTAACCTAACCTAACCTAACCTAACCTAACCTAACCTAACCTAACCTAACCTAACCTAACCTAACCTAACCTAACCTAACCTAACCTAACCTAACCTAACCTAACCTAACCTAACCTAACCTAACCTAACCTAACCTAACCTAACCTAACCTAACCTAACCTAACCTAACCTAACCTAACCTAACCTAACCTAACCTAACCTAACCTAACCTAACCTAACCTAACCTAACCTAACCTAACCTAACCTAACCTAACCTAACCTAACCTAACCTAACCTAACCTAACCTAACCTAACCTAACCTAACCTAACCTAACCTAACCTAACCTAACCTAACCTAACCTAACCTAACCTAACCTAACCTAACCTAACCTAACCTAACCTAACCTAACCTAACCTAACCTAACCTAACCTAACCTAACCTAACCTAACCTAACCTAACCTAACCTAACCTAACCTAACCTAACCTAACCTAACCTAACCTAACCTAACCTAACCTAACCTAACCTAACCTAACCTAACCTAACCTAACCTAACCTAACCTAACCTAACCTAACCTAACCTAACCTAACCTAACCTAACCTAACCTAACCTAACCTAACCTAACCTAACCTAACCTAACCTAACCTAACCTAACCTAACCTAACCTAACCTAACCTAACCTAACCTAACCTAACCTAACCTAACCTAACCTAACCTAACCTAACCTAACCTAACCTAACCTAACCTAACCTAACCTAACCTAACCTAACCTAACCTAACCTAACCTAACCTAACCTAACCTAACCTAACCTAACCTAACCTAACCTAACCTAACCTAACCTAACCTAACCTAACCTAACCTAACCTAACCTAACCTAACCTAACCTAACCTAACCTAACCTAACCTAACCTAACCTAACCTAACCTAACCTAACCTAACCTAACCTAACCTAACCTAACCTAACCTAACCTAACCTAACCTAACCTAACCTAACCTAACCTAACCTAACCTAACCTAACCTAACCTAACCTAACCTAACCTAACCTTTTTTTTTTTTTTTTTTTTTTTATACAGGGGAAATGCTTTACGCATACCACCGCGCCTTGGGGACAGACGCGGTGGTTATGTGGGACTCCCTTCCCGCAAACTCCCCCCCTCATATCAAAAATGAGAGGGGGCCCGGGAGGTTTACCCACTAAAACCCCTGTTTTGCCGTCGTTGTCATTCTCCGCCGGGGCGAGGGTACACTCTTTTGAGCACTCGTCACTCGCCCGGCGGTGACCGGCCTGGCGCCACGTCTAGCTGCCGCGGGTGAAAACACCCGCGGCTACGTCGCCATTCGCGCAGAAGCGCGACCTCGCCGACTCTCTAGGAGTGGCGGGCTTCCCCTAGCCCGCCACTCGAGTCGCTGTGGTTTTTTATAGAGGTTTTCTCCTCGCGGCCCAGGCCATGTATGGCCCGGGCCCCCGGACCCGATTGCTCGGGATTACGGGTTGGCCGACGGCTGGACACAAAAAGCACAGCCGCCGCCCTTTCGTCCCCCCCCACGCTGCCGCCGGATGCCGGACAGACGCAGCGCGGGTAGGACGCCCCCTTCCGCGGCGCGAGCCGCCACTCACCTTTCACTGAGTGCCCGCGCTGCCGCCGAATGTCGGACAGACGCAGCGCGGGCACCAGTCGCCCCCATTGTCGGCGCAAAAAGCGCCCCCCTCACACCTCGGTGGTGGCGGGGCCCGTCTCCATCGCCACCTCCACAGACAGGGGCTGTGGGGCCCTTCCTCTGCCGGCTTTGGGGGCTGGCGCGTGGCACGCCTTGCCCCCCAGCAGGTGGTCTGCCGGTTTGTTTGCGGCGGCGCACAAGGAGCACCGTGGCTTCGCCGAGCACCCCTTTGATTGGTGGCCAGCCACCCCGCAGCGGAAGCACTCCTGGCTTCTGTCGACCTCCGCCTTGCACTGAGCTCTTATGTGCCCCCTCTGCAGGCATCTGTAGCACCGCAGAGGTCTAGGCTCAAGGAGCTTGACGGAGGCCGACACCCACGACAGATTGAGGCGGCCCGCTGCGGCGATGCAATTAGCGGCTGCCACCGGGCACTCGACCCACATGTGCCCCACGCCGAAAGGGTCCCTCACCACCCCGCCGCTGTTCCTGAGGCTGGTCACGGGGCAGCCGCCCGCCTCGGCGACCGCGCTCAAAACCTCCCCGGCCGAGATCGAGTCGTCCAGGCCGGAGATCTTGATCTCCGTCGTCTTAACCGGCCTGGAGACGCGGATTGTGTCCCGGCCGAGGACCTCCCCCAATTTGGTGGCGAGCGCGTCGGCGAGTGGGCCGCTGTTCGGGTCCGCAACCTCGAACATGCGGGCCCCGGTCGCACACACTCGGAAACGTACGGCGGTGATCCCGAGGTCCGCTAGCCTGATTTTGGCCTTTGCCTCGGCGATCACCGCCTCGTACGTCACACCTTTTTCGACTGCCTCCGGCGTGAGGGCGACCACTACCGCAGATGATTTGGGCGGGGTGAGCCTCGCCGGACCTTCTTTGGTCGGCTTGCGGGGAGGACCCTGCTTTGCCTGGGTCTTCTTTTTTCGGCCCTTCTTGACCACCACGCTCCAGCTCTGCTCCTCAGGTGGGGTGGGCTGGGACTCGGCTGCCCTCTCGCGAGGGGTTTGGCCTTTCTTTGCCGGCTTCTTCTTCGGCGTCTTCGCCCCTTTTGGCTTTGGAGCCTCCAGGCCACCGGAGCCAGCCTCGGTTGGGGCAGATGATGGCCCGGGAGTGATCTCGGGGGGTTCCTCCGTCCTCCTGTCCGCTGCCAGGGGAGGGCGATGTCGCCTCTCGGGCAGCAGCCTCTCCTCAAGTGCCTCAAACCTGGCGCTCACCATCGCGCCCACCTGGCACAGAATGGTGCGCACCAGGTCCTCGGCGTCGGGCTCAGGCCGGCTAGGCACAGCCGCTTCGGCCTGCGGGCGCGGCCTCTCCATGCGCTCCCGCATTTCCGCAACCTCCTTCCGGAGCTGCGCGACCTCAGACTGGAGGCGGGCATTGTCCGCCTGCAGGCCACGCGTCTCCTCGGAGGTGCATCGGCTCTGGAGGATTAGGGCGACTTTCCCAATCTCGTCCGCCGCGTCCTTCAGGGTTTTGATGAAGCCACCTTTCAGGTTCCCCGACGTGACTGCGACTTTCTTTATTATGGCGACATTATCCTCTATCGCGCGGTTCAGCGCGGTCGCCGTCATAAATTCGTCCCCATCTGAGGACACCTCCGACAGGGAGAGATCCCTGTGGCGAGCCCGAATCTCTCGGGAGGCCGCCGTCACCTCCGCCTCGGCCCTCTGCTGCTCGGCCAATCTCTCTGCCTTAGCGAGCGCCAGCTTGGCCTTTGCCAGGCCCACGTAGTGGCCCGTGGTTGGCGGCCGACCTCGCCTTTTCCGCGTCGTAGGGCTCGCGACCCCATCCAAGTCTGGGTCCGAGTCGCTGTTCCGTGTCCTTTTATACGTATGCCTGTTCGTTGTTGATGCGACACTGACTATCGAGTCAGTGTCCCCATCCTCCTCGCTGCTCATCATCATTTTTCGGGTTGAGTTGCCATGTTCCATTTTTGTTCCCACGATAATTGGACGAAAGGGTGGTCGACCCCCGGGTGACGCCGTTCCGGGGGCAAGGCTAGTGCCCGTGAGGGCTACTGTGTATTTCGCCCGGTGTACACAGGGTTTTTACGTCTTGTCCTGACGGGTTTTTAGAGAGTTTTCCTTTCTCGCGGGCCGGCCAATCAAGGCAAGCCCTCCGCTCCGGGTCCCACTACTCCACAACGCCATTTGGTGGAGGTCGTTGCAGGATGCCCGGGCTACGGATCGCAGAGGAGCGGCGTACCTCCTCCGGTTTTGGGCGGTTATTCCCGGCGACAGTGTTACCTGCCGCCGGGCCCGCCGGGGAAGGGGGAAGGGGGGGTGGGAAGGAAGGGGGGAAGGATAAGGGTTTTCCCTTAAAAAGGATGGGAGTGGAAGGATGGGAAGAGGACCGAAGGGAAGGATGTGAGAGTCAGCCGCCAGCGCCAAGTGTCCACCAAAAGCTGGTGGGCACTTGGAGCTGACGTTGCCCAGGGTGCGCCACGAGGAGGCCTCTCACCTGCACCCCAACCTAACCTAACCTAACCTAACCTAACCTAACCTAACCTAACCTAACCTAACCTAACCTAACCTAACCTAACCTAACCTAACCTAACCTAACCTAACCTTTTTTTTTTTTTTTTTTTTATACAGGGGAAATGCTTTACGCATACCACCGCGCCTTGGGGAAAGACGCGGTGGTTATGTGGGACTCCCTTCCCGCAAACTCCCCCCCTCATATCAAAAATGAGAGGGGGCCCGGGAGGTTTACCCACTAAAACCCCTGTTTTGCCGTCGTTGTCATTCTCCGCCGGGGCGAGGGTACACTCTTTTGAGCACTCGTCACTCGCCCGGCGGTGACCGGCCTGGCGCCACGTCTAGCTGCCGCGGGTGAAAAACACCCGCGGCTACGTCGCCATTCGCGCAGAGGCGCGACCTCGCCGACTCTCTAGGAGTGGCGGGCTTCCCCTAGCCCGCCACTCGAGTCACTGTGGTTTTTTATAGAGGTTTTCTCCTCGCGGCCCAGGCCATGTATGGCCCGGGCCCCCGGACCCGATTGCTCGGGATTACGGGTTGGCCGACGGCTGGACACAAACACCAGCCGCCGCCCTTTCGTCCCCCCCCACGCTGCCGCCGGATGCCGGACAGACGCAGCGCGGGTAGGACGCCCCCCTCCGCGGCGCGAGCCGCCACTCACCTTTCACTGAGTGCCCGCGCTGCCGCCGAATGTCGGACAGACGCAGCGCGGGCACCAGTCGCCCCCCATCGTCGGCGCAAAAAGCGCCCCCCTCACACCTCGGTGGTTGCGGGGTCCGTCTCCATCACCACCGCCTCCACAGGCAGCTGGCGTGGGGCCCTTCCTCTGCCGGCTTTGGGGGCTGGTGCATGGCACGCCTTGCCCCCCAGCAGATGGTCTGCCGGTTTGTTTGCGGCGGCGCACAGTGAGCACCGCGGCTTCGCCGAGCACCCCTTCGACATGTGGCCAGCCACCCCGCAGCGGAAGCATTCCTGGCTCCTGTCGACCTCCGCCTTACACTGGGCTCTAATGTGCCCCCTCTGCAGGCACCTGTAGCACCGCAGAGGTCTAGGCTCAAGGAGCTTGACGGAGGCCGACACCCAGGATAGGTTGAGGCGGCCCGCTGCGGCGATGCAGTTGGCGGCCGCCACCGGGCACTCGACCCACATGTGCCCCACGCCGAAAGGGTCCCTCACCACCCCGCCGCTGTTTTTGAGGCTGTTTATAGAACAGCCGCCCGCCTCGGCGACCGCGCTCAAAACCTCCCCGGCCGAGATCGAGTCGTCCAGGCCGGAGATCTTGATCTCCGTCGTCTTTACCGGCCTGGAGACGCGGACTGTGTCCCGGCCGAGGACCTCCCCCAGTTTGGCGGCGAGCGCGTCGGCGAGTGGGCCGCTGTCCGGGTCCGCAACCTCGAACATGCGGGCCCCGGTCGCACACACTCGGAAGCGTACGGCGGTGATGCCGAGGTCCGCTAGCCTAATTTTGGCCTTTGCCTCGGCGATCACCGCCTCGTACGTCACGCCCTTAGAGATGGCCTCCGGTGTCAGGGTGACCACCACCGCGGCCGACTTTGGAGGGGTCAGCTTAGCCGATTTCTCCTTGGCCGGCCTGCGGGGGGGACCCTGCTGTGCCTTGCCCTTCTTTTTACGGCCCTTCTTAACCACCACGCTCCAGGTCTGTTCCTCAGACTGGGGCGGGCTCGCCTGGTTCCCAGGCTGCGGCGCGGTCGGAGAGGGCTGAGACTCGGCTGCCCTCTCGCGAGGGGTTTGCCTTTTCTCCGCCGGCTTCTTCTTCGGCTTCTTCGCCCCTTTTGGTTTTGGAGCCTCCAGGCCACCGGAGCCAGCCTCGGTTTGGGCAGATGATGGCCCGGGAGTGATCTCGGGGGGTTCCTCCGTCCGCCTGTCCGCTGCCAGGGGAGGGCGATGTCGCCTCTCGGGCAGCAGCCTCTCCTCGAGTGCCTCAAACCTGGCGCTCACCATCTCGCCCACCTGGCACAGAATGGTGCGCACCAGGTCTTCGGCGTCGGGCTTAGGCTGGTTAGACACAGCCGCTTCGGCCTGCGGGCGCGCCCTCTCCATGCGCTCCCGCATTTCCGCAACCTCCTTTCGGAGCTGCGCGACCTCAGACTGGAGGCGGGCATTGTCCGCCTGCAGGCCACGCGTCTCCTCGGAGGTGCATCGGCTCTGGAGAATTAGGGAGACTTTCCTAATCTCGTCCGCCGCAACTTTTAGGGAGCGTATGAAGCCTCCCTTGAGGTTCCCCGATGTGGCGGCGATCCTCTTTATAAGGGCGACATTATCGTCGATCGCGCGGCTTAGCGCGGTCGCCGTCATAAAGTCGTCGCCGCCCGAGGACGCCTCCGACAGGGAGAGATCTCGGGTGCGCGCCCGAAGCTCTCGGGAGGTCGCCGTCACCTCCGCCTCAGCCCTCTGCTGTTCAGCCAATCTTTCGGCCTCTACCAGGGCCAGCTTCGCCTTCGCCAGGCCAACGTAGTGGCCCGTGGTTGGCGGCCGCCCCCTCCTCTTCCTCACCGTTGGGCTCGACACCCCATCCAAGCTTATATCCGGGTCCGAGTCGCTATTTCTAGTCCGTTTCTTCGTTTGCCGGGTCGTCGTTGATGCGACACTGACCATCGAGTCAGTGTCCCCATCCTCCTCGCTGCTGTCCATCAGTTGTCGGTTTAGTTTTGCCAATTCCATTTTGATTCCCACGAGTATGGGACGATAAAAAGGTCGACCCCCGGGTGACGCCCTTTCCGGGGGCAAGGCTAGTGCCCGTGAGGGCTACTGTGCATTTCGCCCGGTGTGCACAGGGTTTTTACGTCTTGTCCTGACGGGTTTTTAGAGAGTTTTCCTTTCTCGCGGGCCGGCCAATCAAGGCAAGCCCTCCGCTCCGGGTCCCACTACTCCACAACGCCATTTGGTGGAGGTCGTTGCGGGATGCCCGGGCTACGGATCGCAGAGGAGCGGCGTACCTCCTCCGGTTTTGGGCGGTTATTCCCGACGACAGTGTTACCTGCCGCCGGGCCCGCCGGGGAAGGGGGAAGGGGGGGTGGGAAGGAAGGGGGGAAGGATAAGGGTTTTCCCTTAAAAGGATGGGAGTGGAAGGATGGGAAGAGGACCGAAGGGAAGGATGTGAGAGTCAGCCGCCAGCGCCAAGTGTCCACCAAAAGCTGGTGGGCACCTGGAGCCGACGTTGCCCAGGGTGCGCCACGAGGAGGCCTCTCACCTGCACCCCTAACCTTTTTTTTTTTTTTTTTTTTTTTTTTTTTTTATAGTTGGGAAATGCATTACGCATACCACCGCGCCTGGGGAAGACGCGGTGGTTATGTGGGACTCCCTCTCGCAAACTCCCCTTCTCATATCAAAAATGAGAAGGGGCCCGAGAGGTATACCCACTAAAACCCAACTTGCCGTCACTGTCATTCTCCGCCGGGACGAGGGTACACTCTTACGAGCACTCGTCTACTCGCCCGGCGGTGACCGGCTGACGCCACGACTTGCTACCGCGGGTGTTTCCACCCGCGGCTACGACGCCATTCGCGCATATGCGCGCCTTCTCCGACTCTCTAGGAGCGGCGGGCTTCCCCTTGCCCGCCGCTCGAGTCACTATTAGGGTGGAGGGGCGTTGCGCGCGTACGCGCGCCTTCGCCTCCCCACGCGGCGGCTTCGGATGGGGTCGAGAGTATTTGCCTCCCGCTCCCTTTCCGCCTCCTCCTTCAGGCCCATGACCGCCTCAGCGAACTGCTGGGCGGCACCCCATGCACGGTCAGTCTCCACCATGGAGGTCACAATGACCGGCAATGTAGGGTTGCCGCCCACGACGGCCACGAGCTCCCGGCGCTGGTCTGCCCACGCCGGACACACTTCCAGCGTGTGCTGGGCGGTGTCTTCCGGGCAGCCGACGCAGTGGTGACACACCGCCGATGGCTCCCTCCCGATCCGGTGCAGGTATTTGCCGAAGCAGCCATGCCCCGACAAAACCTGCGACAACCGGAAGGTGAGCGCACCGTGTCTCCTGTCCATCCACTGCGTGAGCACCGGACGAACCGCTTCCACCGTCCAGGCACCAGCGCTCGGGTGCCGGAGGTTGCGCCGCCACTCGATGACGGCAGCCGCTCGCCTCTCCACCCTCACCCTCTCGACCGCCTCCACCGCCGGCGGGAGCCGGTGTGTGGCGATCTGGTTCTCGCGCCAAGAGAAGACGGACGCGAGAACCCCCGCCTCCAGCTCCCACGGCAGGGAGCCGGCCAAGACGCACGCCGCGTCGTAGGACACCGTGCGGTATCCACGGGCCACCCTGATGGCCATCGCCCTCTGCGGTCGATGTAGGAGGGCGATTGTCCGGCTATTCAGGGCGCCGTCCCACACGGGTGCCCCATACAGCGCCATCGATTTGATGACGCCCAGGTACAGGCGCCGGCAGGCCGCCTTCGGACCGTTCAGATTCGGCAGAAGACTGCCGAGTGCGGCCGCCGCGCGCAACAGCCTGGGCACCAACCGACGGAAGTGGCTCTCCCAAGTCCAGCGGCTATCGAGCGTGAGCCCCAAATATTTCATCTGGGGCGCCACGTCGATTCGCACACCGCCGACCACGATATGGGATCCCGAAGGTGGCCCGTTCCGAGGTCCGTGAAAGCACAGAGCCTCGGACTTGTTTAAGGCCACCTCGAGACCCAGCGCCCGAATGCGGCCCACGACCTGAGCCACTCCCGCCGTCGCCAAGATGGCGCACTCGCGGTGCGTACCGCCCCGGGCCGTCACGAGGGTGTCGTCCGCGTAGCATGTGACGCTCACCCCGCGGAGGAGGACGCCCCGCAACGCCCAGTCGTACCCGATGTTCCACAGGAGCGGCCCGAGGACCGACCCCTGTGGAACACCGCACGACACCTCGTGGTGGCACCACGCGTCGCGGCCCCGATACGCCACGGTCCTGCTCGACAGGTAGTCGGCGATGATGCGGCGGAGGTAGTTCGGCACCCGGTGATACCGGAGTGCCTCCCTAATGCAACTCCAGGGCAAGGTGTTGAAGGCGTTGGCGATGTCAAGGGACACCGCCAAGACGACCTCGCCCTGTGCGACTGCTTCCTCCGCCATCGCCTTCACCCGCAGGACCGCGTGCACGGTGGACCTTCCCACCCGGAACCCGTACTGCTTGTCGTCCAGGCCCGGACCGACCCTCTCCAGATGCTCGACGAGGCGGTTCGCTATGACACGCTCGAAGAGCTTCGCCGCCTCGTCAAGGAGCACGATCGGCCGGTACCCGGACGGCGAGTCGACTGGGCGGCCTTCCTTCTTCAGGAGCACAAGGTTGCCCGTCTTCCACAGCTGTGGGAAGCGGCCCCGGGCGAAGCAGGCGTTGAAGAGCCCGCACACCCTCTCCTCGTACGCATCCGCGGCTAGCACCCACGCCCGGCCGGGAACACCGTCGGGGCCCGGGGCCGTCCTTTTGGCGCGAAGCCGAAGAATAGCGGCCCCGAACTCCCCGGCAGATACCGGCGGTATGTCCCCGGGCTCGGCGATGGGCTCACTCCTCACGGGCGGCGCCATGGAGGGAGGGGTGTGCTCGCCCCTGCGCGGAAAGAGCGCTGCCACGACCGCTTCCACCAGCTGTGGCTGGAGGCTCTGGGTCAGGGGGGGCGCCCACTGACGAAATCGCCCCTGCACCATTCGGTAGGGGCGGCCCCACGGGTCAAGGTTGAGGGACTCGACCATCTCCTCCCTGGCCCCGTCCCTCGACTCGCCGATGGCGACACGTAGGGCGCGTTTGGCCGCCCCGTAGGCCGCGCGCAGCGACGACTCGGCCCGCTCGTCCTGGGGTCTCCTCCGCCGTTGCCTCTGGTACTGGCGTCTGGCCGCTACGCACTGTATGCGTAGTTCAGCGATGTCGGCCGACCACCAGTACACTTGGCGTCTCGGCGGAAGGGGACCCTGCCGCGGCATCGACGCGTCGCAGACTCGAGTCATCGACTGCCGCAGCGCCGTGGCCTCCTCGTCGACGCTCCTAGAGGCGTCGGGGGGCGTCCATGTTTCGACCAGGGAGGCTTCAATGAGGACCTCCCTGTCGAGACGCTTTAGCGCCCATCGGGGGCCGTCGCCAGGCAGCGCGCCGCGTCCCGAATGAAACGGGGCCGCGGAGGACGCAGACACCTCGAAACGGATGTAGAGGTGATCCGAGAGTGTTTCTACGCCCTCCACGACCTCCCACCCGTAGACTCGGCGCGCTATTGCAGGACTGGCGAACGACAGGTCCACTATAGAGCTGCCCTGTGGCCGAACGCAGGTCGGCCGCGATCCGCGGTTTAGCAGGCTGAGCCCCGCCGTCAGCGCCCACTCCTCGAGTACTGCACCCCGTGCATCGGTGGCCAGGCATCCCCACGCGGAGTTTTTGGCGTTGAAGTCACCCATTACCAGAGCTGGATGTGGGTGACTCCCGCCGATGAGGGCCTCGACTTGGCTGAGGAGGCCCTCGAACTCCGTGAGGGTTCTGCTCGGGGGGCAGTACACGCCGACGACGGTGACTCCTCCCACGACTGCCGCGACGCAACCTCGACCCTTCCGGACGCACTCGACCACCGGGGAGCCAGTGGACCTAGGCACTATAAGGGCCACCAAGCCGTCCTCGTCCCCTATCCAATCGTCCCTATTGGGGAGGACGAAATAGGGCTCCGCAACCACCGCCACGTGCGTCGACCACTCGACCATACTCTGAAGGAGCAGGTCTTGGGCTCGAGCGCAGTGGTTAATGTTGGCTTGAAGAAGGTGTAGGGCCATTATTGTTCGGTGGTTGCGGATCCGTCTCCATTGCAGTCTCTACAGGCTGCTGGCGTTTTAGGGGGGGCTGGGATGCACCCTTCCTCCTCGAGACTTTAGGGGCTGGTGCGGGGCAAGCCTTGCCCCCCAGCAGGTGATCGGACGGCTTCTTGACCGCCGCACAGATAGTGCAGTGCGGCTTCGCCGTGCATCCCTTTGATTTATGCCCGGCCACCCCGCAGCGGAAGCACTCCTGGCTTCGGTCGGTCTCCGCGCTGCATTGAGCCCTGATGTGCCCCCTCTGCAGGCATCTAAAGCACCGCAGAGGTTTGGGCTCCAGGAGCTTGACGGAGGCCGATATCCACGTCAGCTGGAGGCGACCCGCTGCGGCGATTTGCTTGGCGGCTGCCACCGGGCACTCCACCCACATATGTCCCACGCCGTATGGGTCTTTGACGACCCCCCCGCTGTTCCGCAGGCTGCCTTTGGGACAGCCCCCCGCCTCGGCGGCCGCGCTCAGCACCTCCTCAGCCGAGATGGAGTCGTCCAGGCCGGAAATCTTGATTTCGGTCGACTTAACCGGCCTGGAGACGCGGACTGTGTCCCGGCTGAGGACCTCCTCCAGCTTCGCGGCGAGCGCATCGGCCTGGGGGCCGCTATCCGTGCCGGCAACCTCGAACATCCGGGCTCCCGTGGCACTCACGCGGAAGCGAACCCCGGTAGTGATGCCCAGTTCCGAGAGCCGGATTTTGGCCTTGGCCTCCGCGATCACCGACTCATACGTCACCCCGTTTGCGGTGGCCTCTGGCGTGAGGGTGACTATGACCGCGGCAGACTTCGGGGGGATGAGCTTGGCTGGCCCTTCTTTAGCCCTCTTGCGTGGGGTAGGGGGATCCTGCTTGGGCTTGCCCTTCTTTTTCCCCTTCTTGACCACTGTGTTCCAGGCCAATTCTGCGGGCCGGGTTGCGCTCGCCTGGTCCACGGGCTCCGACACTGATGATGCTCGGGGTTGGGGCTCCGCAATCCTCTCGCGGGGAGTGCCCACCGAGGTTTGCCCCTTCTTTGCCGGCTTCTTTTTTGGCTTCGGAGCCCTTTGTGGCTTCGGAGCCTCCGGTCCGTCAGAGCTGACCCAGATCGGAGCAGCCTCGGTCGGGGCGGTCGAAGGCCCAGGAGTGGCCTCAAGAAGGTCGTCCGCTCGCCTGTCCGCTGCCAATGGAGGCCGCACTCTTTTCTCAGGCAGCAACCTTTCTTCGAACGCCGCGAACCTGGCGTTTACCATCGTGCCCACCTGGCAGAGGATGGTGCGCACCAGGTCGTCGGCGTCGAGAGGCGCTTGCCTGGACTGAGTCGGCGCTGCCACTTCCGCCTGAGGGTGTTGGCGGTCAAGGCGCTCCCTCATTTCCGCCATCTCCTTGCGGAGCTGTGCGACCTCCGACTGCAGGCGTGCATTGTCCGCCTGCAGTCCTCTCGTCTCTTCTGAGGTGCAGCGGCTCTGCAAGACGGAAGCGACCTTGCCGATGTCGTCGGCGGCGTCCTTCAGGGCCTTCATAAAGGTACCCTTGAGGTTCCCCGACGTGGCGGCGATCCTCTTTATTAAGGCGACGTTGTCCTCGATCGCGCGGCTCAACGCGGTCGCCGTTTGAAAGTCGTCGTCGCCACCCGAGGACGCCTCCGACAGGGAGAGATCCCGCGTCCGCGCCCGAGTTTCTCGAGAGACTGCCGACACCTCAGCCTCAGCCCGCTGTTGTTCCGCCAGTCTCTCAGCCTCTACCAGGGCCAGCTTTGCCTTTGCCAGGCCAACATAATGGCCCGTGGTTGGCGGCCGACCCCGTCTTTTCCTCATCGTAGGGCTCGCGACCCCCTCCAAGTTGGAGTCTGGGTCCGAGTCGCTGTTCCTTGTCCGTTTGAACGTTTGCCGGTTCGTCGTTGATGCGACACTGACTATTGAGTCAGTGTCCCCATCCTCCTCGCTGCTCATCATCATTTTTCGGTTTGAGTTGCCATGTTCCATTTTTGTTCCCACGAGTATGGGACGATAAAAAGGTCGACCCCCGGGTGACGCCCTTTCCGGGGGCAAGGCTAGTACCCTTGCGGGCTACTGTACAGGTCGCCTGGTGTGTACAGGGTTTTTACGTCTTGTCCTGACGGGTTTTTAGAGAGTTTTCCTTTCTCGCGGGCCGGCCAATCAAGGCAAGCCCTCCGCTCCGGGTCCCACTACTCCACAACGCCATTTGGTGGAGGTCGTTGCGGGATGCCCGGGCTACGGATCGCAGAGGAGCGGCGTACCTCCTCCGGTTTTGGGCGGTTATTCCCGACGACAGTGTTACCTGCCGCCGGGCCCGCCGGGGAAGGGGGAAGGGGGGGTGGGAAGGAGGGGGGGAAGGATAAGGGTTTTCCCTTAAAAGGATGGGAGTGGAAGGATGGGAAGAGGACCGAAGGGAAGGATGTGAGAGTCAGCCGCCAGCGCCAAGTGTCCACCAAAGGCTGGTGGGCACCTGGAGCTGACGTTGCCCAGGGTGCGCCACGAGGAGGCCTCTCACCTGCACCCCTGCACCCCTAACCTAACCTAACCTAACCTAACCTAACCTAACCTAACCTAACCTAACCTAACCTAACCTTTTTTTTTTTTTTTTTTTTTTTTGTTGACGTGGTGGGAAACCCATTATGAGTTCGACCCCCGCCCTGGGAGAGACGGGGGGATATGTGGGGCTCCCGCTCGCAAACTCCCCTCCTCATATCAAAAATGAGCAGGGGCCCGAGGGTATACCCACCAAAACCCACCACGGCGTATTTCCGCCTACCGGTTCGTTGGACACCCACGGTACCCGCCTAAGCATTACCCGCGGGTGCCCACCGGTCCTCGCCCCAGCCGAAGCTAGGGGCGCCCTCTCCGATGGGGAGGCCGAATACGCACGGCCATCCCCTATCCTCTTGGTGACTCGTTGAAAGGCGAGCGGGGGACTCCCATCCCCCGCCCGCAGTCACCGGGGGGTCAGGGCAGCGGGCCTCAGCCGCCCCTTAAGACCCCCCTCCTCTGTGGGACCCCCGGTGCACCGGGGGCCCACGGCGTACGGCGGCATCCGGCCCTCATTGCCAGACGCCGCCTGCCGCCCCTCTGGCGTTTTTTATAGAGGTTTTCTCCTCGCAGCCCAGGCCATACGTGACCCGGGCCCCCGGTCCCGATTGCTCAGGATTACGGGTTAACCTAACCTAACCTAACCTAACCTAACCTAACCCCACCTAACCTAACCTTTTTTTTTTTTTTTTTTTTTTTTTTTTTTTATACAGGGGAAATGCTTTACGCATACCACCGCGCCTTGGGGAAAGACGCGGTGGTTATGTGGGACTCCCTTCCCGCAAACTCCCCCCCTCATATCAAAAATGAGAGGGGGCCCGGGAGGTTTACCCACTAAAACCCCTGTTTTGCCGTCGTTGTCATTCTCCGCCGGGGCGAGGGTACACTCTTTTGAGCACTCGTCACTCGCCCGGCGGTGACCGGCCTGGCGCCACGTCTAGCTGCCGCGGGTGAAAAACACCCGCGGCTACGTCGCCATTCGCGCAGAAGCGCGACCTCGCCGACTCTCTAGGAGTGGCGGGCTTCCCCTAGCCCGCCACTCGAGTCACTGTGGTTTTTTATAGAGGTTTTCTCCTCGCGGCCCAGGCCATGTATGGCCCGGGCCCCCGGACCCGATTGCTCGGGATTACGGGTTGGCCGACGGCTGGACACAAACACCAGCCGCCGCCCTTTCGTCCCCCCCCACGTTGCCGCCGGATGCCGGACAGACGCAGCGCGGGTAGGACGCCCCCCTCCGCGGCGCGAGCCGCCACTCACCTTTCACTGAGTGCCCGCGCTGCCGCCGAATGTCGGACAGACGCAGCGCGGGCACCAGTCGCCCCCCATCGTCGGCGCAAAAAGCGCCCCCCTCACACCTCGGTGGTTGCGGGGTCCGTCTCCATCACCACCGCCTCCACAGGCAGCTGGTGTGGGGCCCTTCCTCTGCCGGCTTTGGGGGCTGGTGCGTGGCACGCCTTGCCCCCCAGCAGATGGTCTGCCGGTTTGTTTGCGGCGGCGCAAAGCGAGCACCGCGGCTTCGCCGAGCACCCCTTCGACGTGTGGCCAGCCACCCCGCAGCGGAAGCACTCCTGGCTCCTGTCGACCTCCGCCTTGCATTGGGCTCTTATGTGCCCCCTCTGCAGGCATCTGTAGCACCGCAGAGGTCTGGGCTCAAGGAGCTTGACGGAGGCCGACACCCACGACAGATTGAGGCTGCCCGCTGCGGCGATGCGATTGGCGGCCGCCACCGGGCACTCGACCCACATGTGCCCCACGCCGAAAGGGTCCCTCACCACCCCGCCGCTGTTCTTGAGGCTGGTCACGGAGCAGCCGCCCGCCTCGGCGACCGCGCTCAAAACCTCCCCGGCCGAGATCGAGTCGTCCAGGCCGGAGATCTTGATCTCCGTCGTCTTTACCGGCCTGGAGACGCGGACTGTGTCCCGGCCGAGGACCTCCCCCAATTTGGTGGCGAGCGCGTCGGCGAGTGGGCCGCTGTCCGGGTCCGCAACCTCGAACATGCGGGCCCCGGTCGCACACACTCGGAAACGTACGGCGGTGATCCCGAGGTCCGCTAGCCTGATTTTGGCCTTTGCCTCGGCGATCACCGCCTCGTACGTCACGCCTTTTTCTTTAGCCTCCGGCGTGAGGGTGACCACCACCGCGGCTGTCTTGGGAGGGGTCAGTTTGACCGACCTCCCCTTGGCAGGTTTGCGGGGTGGACCCTGTTTCTGCTGACCCTTCTTTTTATTGCCCCCTTTCTTAACAACCAGATTCCAGGCCAGTTCTGTTGGCTGGGTTGGGCTGGTCTGTTCTGCGGGCTCCGGGCCTGCTGGGAGGGGTTCTGTTGCCCTCTCGCGACGAGTGCCGCCTGTGCTTTGCACCTTTTGTCCCGGCTTTTTCCCCTTGGGCTTCTTCGCCCTTTGCGGCTTTGGAGCCTCCGGTCCACCAGTGTTGGCCTGGACCGGAGCAGCCTCGATCGGGGCAGAAGATAGCCCCGGGGAGATGTCGGGGGTCTCGAGGGCCCGCCTGTCCGCCGCTAATGGAGGCCGCACTCTCTTTTCGGGCAGCAGCCTCTCCTCAAGAGCCTCGAACCGGGCGCTCACCATCTCGCCCACCTGGCACAGAATGGTGCGCACCAGGTCTTCGGCATCGAGGGGCTTTTGCCTAGGCTGGTTTGAAACAGCCGCCTCGGCCTGTGGGTGCGGTCGGTCCAGGCGCTCCCGCATTTCTGCGACCTCCTTTCGGAGCTGCGCGACCTCAGATTGGAGGCGGGCATTGTCCGCCTGCAGGCCACGCGTCTCCTCCGAGGTGCAGCGGCTCTGCAAAACGGAGGCGACCTTGCCGATCTCGTCGGCGGCGTCTTTCAGGGCCCGCATAAAGGTGCCCTTGAGGTTCCCTGACGTGGCGGCGACCCTCTTTATAAGGGCGACATTATCGTCGATCGCGCGACTTAGCGCGGTCGCCGTCATAAAGTCGTCGCCGCCCGAGGACGCCTCCGACAGGGAGAGATCCCTGTGGCGCGCCCGAAGCTCTCGGGAGGTCGCCGTCACCTCCGCCTCAGCTCTTTGCTGCTCCGCCAACCTTTCCGCCTCGACGAGCGCCAGCTTCGCCTTCGCCAGGCCCACGTAGTGGCCCGTTGTTGGCGGCCGACCTCGTCGCTTCCTCAACGTCGGGCTCGAGACCCCATCCAAGCTTATATCCGGGTCCGAGTCGCTGTTTCTAGTCCGTTTCTTCGTTTGCCGGGTCGTCGTTGATGCGACACTGACCATCGAGTCAGTGTCCCCATCCTCCTCGCTGCTGTCCATCATCAGTTTTTTGTTTCGATTTGCCATAGTCATTTTGATTCCCACGATAAGCGGACGAAAGGGTGGTCGACCCCCGGGTGACGCCGTTCCGGGGGCAAGGCTAGTGCCCGTGAGGGCTACTGTGTATTTCGCCCGGTGTACACAGGGTTTTTACGTCTTGTCCTGACGGGTTTTTATAGAGTTTTCCTTTCTCGCGGGCCGGCCAATCAAGGCAAGCCCTCCGCTCCGGGTCCCACTACTCCACAACGCCATTTGGTGGAGGTCGTTGCGGGATGCCCGGGCTACGGATCGCAGAGGAGCGGCGTACCTCCTCCGGTTTTGGGCGGTTATTCCCGACGACAGTGTTACCTGCCGCCGGGCCCGCCGGGGAAGGGGGAAGGGGGGTGGGAAGGAAGGGGGGAAGGATAAGGGTTTTCCCTTAAAGAGGATGGGAGTGGAAGGATGGGAAGAGGACCGAAGGGAAGGATGTGAGAGTCAGCCGCCAGCGCCAAGTGTCCACCAAAAGCTGGTGGGCACCTGGAGCTGACGTTGCCCAGGGTGCGCCACGAGGAGGCCTCTCACCTGCACCCCACCTAACCTAACCTAACCTAACCTAACCTAACCTTTTTTTTTTTTTTTTTTTTTTTTTTTTTTTTTTTTTTTTTTTTTTTTTTTTTTTTTTTTTTTTTTTTTAGACAGGGGAAATGCTTTACGCATACCACCGCGCCTTGGGGAAAGACGCGGTGGTTATGTGGGACTCCCTTCCCGCAAACTCCCCCCCTCATATCAAAAATGAGAGGGGGCCCGGGAGGTTTACCCACTAAAACCCCTGTTTTGCCGTCGTTGTCATTCTCCGCCGGGGCGAGGGTACACTCTTTTGAGCACTCGTCACTCGCCCGGCGGTGACCGGCCTGGCGCCACGTCTAGCTGCCGCGGGTGAAAAACACCCGCGGCTACGTCGCCATTCGCGCAGAAGCGCGACCTCGCCGACTCTCTAGGAGTGGCGGGCTTCCCCTAGCCCGCCACTCGAGTCACTGTGGTTTTTTATAGAGGTTTTCTCCTCGCGGCCCAGGCCATGTATGGCCCGGGCCCCCGGACCCGATTGCTCGGGATTACGGGTTGGCCGACGGCTGGACACAAAAACCAGCCGCCGCCCTTTCGTCCCCCCCCACGCTGCCGCCGGATGCCGGACAGACGCAGCGCGGGTAGGACGCCCCCCTCCGCGACGCGAGCCGCCACTCACCTTTCACTGAGTGCCCGCGCTGCCGCCGAATGTCGGACAGACGCAGCGCGGGCACCAGTCGCCCCCCCATCGTCGGCGCAAAAAGCGCCCCTCTCACACCTCGGTGGTGGCGGGGCCCGTCTCCATCGCCACCTCCACAGGCAGGGGCTGTGGGGCCCTTCCTCTGCCGGCTTTGGGGGCTGGCGCGTGGCACGCCTTGCCCCCCAGCAGATGGTCTGCCGGTTTGTTGGCGGCGGCGCATAACGAGCACCGCGGCTTTGCCGAGCACCCCTTCGCTTTGTGGCCAGCCACCCCGCAGCGGAAGCACTCCTGGCTCCTGTCGACCTCCGCCTTGCATTGTGCCCTTATGTGCCCCCTCTGCAGGCATCTGAAGCACCGCAGAGGTCTGGGCTCAAGGAGCTTGACGGAGGCCGACACCCACGAAAGTTTGAGGCTGCCCGCTGCGGCAATGCAGTGGGCGGCTGCCACCGGGCACTCAACCCACATGTGCCCCACGCCGAAGGGGTCCCTCACCACCCCGCCGCTGTTCTTGAGGCTGCCCCTCGGACAGCCTCCCGCCTCGGCGACCGCGCCCAACACCTCCTCAGCCGAGATGGAGTCATCCAGGCCGGAGACTTTGATCTCAGTCGTTTTGACCGGCCTGGAGACGCGGACTGTGTCCCGGCCGAGGACCTCCTCCAATTTTGTGGCGAGCGCGTCCGCCCGCGGGCCGCTGTCCGAGCCCGCAACCTCAAACATACGGGCTCCCGTGGCGCTCACGCGGAACCTTACGGCGGCGATCCCGAGGTCCGCTAGCCTTATCTTGGCCTTTGCCTCGGCGATCACCGCCACGTATGTGATGCCCTTATTTACGGCCTCCGGCGTGAGGGTAACCACCACCGCAGCCGACTTTGGGGGGGTCAGCTTGGCCGATTTCTCCTTGGCCGGCTTGCGGGGGGGGGCCTGCTTCGTCTGGCCCTTCTTCTTGGCTCCCTTTTTGACGACCACGCTCCAGGCCAGATCCGTGGGCTGGGTTGTGGCCGCCTGGTCTGCGGGTCTCGGCGCTGTTGAGGTGGGCTGTGGCTCTGCCGCCCTCTCACGGGGAGTGCCCACCGAGCCTCGTCCCTTTTTCCCCTTGGGCTTCTTTGCCCCTTTTGGCTTTTGAGCCTCCGGTCCACCAGTGTTGGCCTGGACCGGAGCAGCCTCGATCGGGGCAGAAGATGGCCCTGGGGAGATCTCGCGGACCTCGCTGGCCCGCCTGTCAGCCGCCAGGGGAGGACGATGTCGCCTCTCGGGCAGCAGCCTCTCTTCGAGTGCCTCAAACCTGGCGCTCACCATCGCGCCCACCTGGCACAGAATGGTGCGCACCAGGTCTTCGGCGTCGGGCTTAGGCTGGTTAGGCACAGCCGCTTCGGCCTGCGGGCGCGGCCTGTCCATGCGCTCCCGCATTTCTGCAACCTCCTTTCGGAGCTGCGTGACCTCCGACTGCAGGCGGGCGTTGTCCGCCTGTAGTCCACGCGTCTCCTCCGAGGTGCAGCGGCTCTGCAGAATGGAGGCGACCTTGCCGATTTCGTCGGCGGCGTTCTTCAGGGCCCGCGAAAAGGTCCCCTTGAGGTTCCCCGACTTGACGGCGACTTTCTTAATTAAGGCGACGTTTTCTTCGATCGAGCGGCTCAACGCGGTCGCCGTCATGAAGTCGTCGCCACCCGAGGACGCCTCCGACAGGGAGAGATCTCTCGTGCGCGCCCGAAGCTCTCGGGAGGTCGCCGCCACTTCCGCCTCAGCCCTCATCTGTTCTTCCTCCCTTTCCGCTTGGATAAGCGCTAGCTTAGCCTTCGCCAGGCCAACGTAGTGGCCCGAGGTTGGCGGCCGCCCTCTCCTCTTCCTCAACGTTGGGCTCGAAACCCCATCCAAACTTATGTCCGGGTCCGAGTCGCTATTCCGAGTCCGTTTATGAGATCGCCGGGTTGTCGTTGATGCGACACTGACCATCGAGTCAGTGTCCCCATCCTCCTCGCTGCTCTCCATCATCACCTTTGAATGTTTAGCCATAGTCATTGTTGTTCCCACGAGTATGGGACGATATAGAGGTCGACCCCCGGGTGACGCCCTTTCCGGGGGCAAGGCTAGTACCCTTGCGGGCTACTGTACAGGTCGCCTGGTGTGTACAGGGTTTTTACGTCTTGTCCTGACGGGTTTTTATAGAGTTTTCCTTTCTCGCGGGCCGGCCAATCAAGGCAAGCCCTCCGCTCCGGGTCCCACTACTCCACAACGCCATTTGGTGGAGGTCGTTGCAGGATGCCCGGGCTACGGATCGCAGAGGAGCGGCGTACCTCCTCCGGTTTTGGGCGGTTATTCCCGACGACAGTGTTACCCGCCACCGGGCCCGCCGGGGAAGGGGGAAGGGGGGGTGGGAAGGAAGGGGGGAAGGATAAGGGTTTTCCCTTAAAAAGGATGGGAGTGGAAGGATGGGAAGAGGACCGAAGGGAAGGATGTGAGAGTCAGCCGCCAGCGCCGAGTGTCCACCAAAAGCTGGTGGGCACTCGGAGCTGACGTTGCCCAGGGTGCGCCACGAGGAGGCCTCTCACCTGCACCCCAACCTAACCTTTTTTTTTTTTTTTTTTTTTTTTTTTTTTTTTTTTTTTTTATACAGGGGAAATGCTTTACGCATACCACCGCGCCTTGGGGAAAGACGCGGTGGTTATGTGGGACTCCCTTCCCGCAAACTCCCCCCCTCATATCAAAAATGAGAGGGGGCCCGGGAGGTTTACCCACTAAAACCCCTGTTTTGCCGTCGTTGTCATTCTCCGCCGGGGCGAGGGTACACTCTTTTGAGCACTCGTCACTCGCCCGGCGGTGACCGGCCTGGCGCCACGTCTAGCTGCCGCGGGTGGAAAACACCCGCGGCTACGTCGCCATTCGCGCAGAAGCGCGACCTCGCCGACTCTCTAGGAGTGGCGGGCTTCCCCTAGCCCGCCACTCGAGTCGCTGTGGTTTTTTATAGAGGTTTTCTCCTCGCGGCCCAGGCCATGAATGGCCCGGGCCCCCGGACCCGATTGCTCGGGATTACGGGTTGGCCGACGGCTGGACACAAAAAGCACAGCCGCCGCCCTTTCGTCCCCCCCCACGCTGCCGCCGGATGCCGGACAGACGCAGCGCGGGTAGGACGCCCCCCTCCGCGGCGCGAGCCGCCACTCACCTTTTCACTGAGTGCCCGCGCTGCCGCCGAATGTCGGACAGACGCAGCGCGGGCACCAGTCGCCCCCCATCGTCGGCGCAAAAAGCGCCCCCCTCACACCTCGGTGGTTGCGGGGTCCGTCTCCATCACCACCGCCTCCACAGGCAGCTGGCGTGGGGCCCTTCCTCTGCCGGCTTTGGGGGCTGGTGCGTGGCACGCCTTGCCCCCCAGCAGATGGTCTGCCGGTTTGTTTGCGGCGGCGCAAAGCGAGCACCGCGGCTTCGCCGAGCACCCCTTCGACGTGTGGCCAGCCACCCCGCAGCGGAAGCACTCCTGGCTCCTGTCGACCTCCGCCTTGCATTGGGCTCTTATGTGCCCCCTCTGCAGGCATCTGTAGCACCGCAGAGGTCTGGGCTCAAGGAGCTTGACGGAGGCCGACACCCAGGACAGGCTGAGGCTGCCCGCTGCGGCGATGCGATTGGCGGCCGCCACTGGGCACTCAACCCACATGTGCCCCACGCCGAAAGGGTCCCTCACTACCCCGCCGCTGTTTCGGAGGCTGTTCAAAGAACAGCCGCCCGCCTCGGCGACCGCGCTCAAAACCTCCCCGGCCGAGATCGAGTCGTCCAGGCCGGAGATTTTGATCTCCGTCGTCTTTACCGGCCTGGAGACGCGGACTGTGTCCCGGCCGAGGACCTCCCCCAATTTAGCGGCGAGCGCGTCGGCGAGTGGGCCGCTGTCCGGGTCCGCAACCTCGAACATGCGGGCCCCGGTCGCACACACTCGGAAACGTACGGCGGTGATCCCGAGGTCCGCTAGCCTGATTTTGGCCTTTGCCTCGGCGATCACCGCCTCGTACGTCACGCCCTTAGAGATGGCCTCCGGTGTCAGGGTGACCACCACCGCGGCCGACTTTGGAGGGGTCAGCTTAGCCGATTTCTCCTTGGCCGGCCTGCGGGGGGGACCCTGCTGTGCCTTGTCCTTCTTTTTACGGCCCTTCTTAACCACCACGCTCCAGGTCTGTTCCTCAGACTGGGGCGGGCTCGCCTGGTTCCCAGGCTGCGGCGCGGTCGGAGAGGGCTGAGACTCGGCTGCCCTCTCGCGAGGGGTTTGCCCTTTCTTCGCCGGCTTCTTCTTCGGCATCTTCGCCCCTTTTGGCTTTGGAGCCTCCAGGCCACCGGAGCCAGCCTCGGTTGGGGCAGATGATGGCCCGGGAGTGATCTCGGGGGGTTCCTCCGTCCTCCTGTCCGCTGCCAGGGGAGGGCGATGTCGCCTCTCGGGCAGCAGCCTCTCCTCAAGTGCCTCAAACCTGGCGCTCACCATCGCGCCCACCTGGCACAAAATGGTGCGCACCAGGTCTTCGGCGTCGGGCTTAGGCTGGTTAGGCACAGCCGCTTCGGCCTGCGGGCGCGGCCTCTCCATGCGCTCCCGCATTTCCGCAACCTCCTTTCGAAGCTGCGCGACCTCAGACTGGAGGCGGGCATTGTCCGCCTGCAGGCCACGCGTCTCCTCGGAGGTGCATCGGCTCTGGAGAATTAGGGAGACTTTCCTAATCTCGTCCGCCGCAACTTTTAGGGAGCGTATGAAGCCTCCCTTGAGGTTCCCCGATGTGGCGGCGATCCTCTTTATTAGGGCGACATTTTCGTCTATCGCGCGGCTCAGCGCGGTCGCCGTCATAAAGTCGTCGCCGCCACCCGAGGACGCCTCCGACAGGGAGAGATCTCGGGTGCGCGCCCGAAGCTCTCGGGAGGTTGCCGTCACCTCCGCCTCAGCTCTTTGCTGCTCCGCCAGCCTTTCCGCCTCGACGAGCGCCAGCTTCGCCTTCGCCAGGCCCACGTAGTGGCCCGTTGTTGGCGGCCGACCTCGTCGCTTCCTCAACGTCGGGCTCGAGACCCCATCCAGACTTATGTCCGGGTCCGAGTCGCTATTTCTGGTCCTTTTGTGAGTTCGCCGGGTCGTCGTTGATGCGACACTGACCATCGAGTCAGTGTCCCCATCCTCCTCGCTGCTCTCCATCATCACCTTTGAGTGTTTAGCCATAGTCATTTTGAATCCCACGAGTAGTGGACGAAAGGGTGGTCGACCCCCGGGTGACGCCGTTCCGGGGGCAAGGCTAGTGCCCTTGCGGGCTACTGTGCATTTCGCCCGGTGTGCACAGGGTTTTTTCGTCTTGTCCTGACGGGTTTTTAGAGAGTTTTCCTTTCTCGCGGGCCGGCCAATTAAGGCAAGCCCTCCGCTCCGGGTCCCACTACTCCACAACGCCATTTGGTGGAGGTCGTTGCGGGATGCCCGGGCTACGGATCGCAGAGGAGCGGCGTACCTCCTCCGGTTTTGGGCGGTTATTCCCGACGACAGTGTTACCTGCCGCCGGGCCCGCCAGGGAAGAGGGAAGGGGGGATGGGAAGGAAGGGGGGAAGGATAAGGGTTTTCCCTTAAAAAGGATGGGAGTGGAAGGATGGGAAGAGGACCGAAGGGAAGGATGTGAGAGTCAGCCGCCAGCGCCAAGTGTCCACCAAAAGCTGGTGGGCACCTGGAGCCGACGTTGCCCAGGGTGCGCCACGAGGAGGCCTCTCACCTGCACCCCACCCCAACCTAACCTAACCTAACCTAACCTAACCTAACCTAACCTAACCTAACCTAACCTAACCTAACCTTTTTTTTTTTTTTTTTTTTTTTTTTTTTTTTTTTTTTTTTTTTTTTTTTTTTTTTTTTTTTTTTTTTTTTACATGGTGGGAAACCCATTACGAGTTCGACTCCCGCCCTGGGAGAGGCGGGAGGATATGTGGGCCTCCCTGCATCTGCCCTTCTCCTAGTGAGAAGGGAAGATGAGGTATACCCACCAAAACCCACCATGGCGTGCTACCGCATACCGGTTTGTTGGACACCGTGGTACCGCTGTAGCATTGCCCACGGTGTCCACCGGTCTCGCCCCAGCTAGTGCCGGGGCCTTCCTCTCCGGAGGGGGAGATGGCCGAGCACGCGTGGCCATCTCCCTGACGCCCAGTGACTCGTCGCGGCAGGCGGAGGACTCCCATCCTCCGCCCGCAGTCACTCCGGGTCGGGGCACGCGGCCCCGATCCCTGCCGTCTGCGCCGGAAGTGGCACCCAGCCGCAGGACGTAAAAATGCCGAATGTTGGCATTCAGACGTCCATGCGGCCGTCTTCCTCTTCCGGCCGGCGAGCGTCGTCGGCTGCAGGTTTGGGTCTAGGGGGGCGGGCCGGTCTCGGCCTCGTCTCCCTGCCCCTCGTCCAGGGTGGGGAGCATCTGGTCCCTCCCATCACGTGGTCTGCCGGGAGGTTGGCGTGGTGGCAGACTGCACACCACACCTTTTCCTCCCAGCATTCTCTCGCCAGGTGCCCCTCTTTACCGCACCGGAAGCAAGATTTACTCCGGTCGGTAGTCGAGGGGCACAGCTCTCTCGTGTGCCCGATTCCCATGCACCTAAAGCAGCGCATGGGTGCCGGGCCAATCGAGTTGACCCTGGCGGACGACCAGCCCACCAGGATCCGACCACGGTCAAGGAGGGCCTTCGCCACCCCAATCGGGCACCGGATCAGAACCGACCCGGCGCCGTCATAGAGGGTGCGGATGCCCCCCACTTTCACGTGGGCCACGTCGCAGCCCCCGGCTTTGACGACGGCCGCCGCCACCGACTCCGCGGTCGCCGACTCGTCGAGCCCGGCGATTTGGACGGCGGCCATCTTCTGCGGGCGGCTCACGATGGCGACGTCGCCCACGATGGCCTGCAGCCTCTCTGCGAGCGCGTCCGCTGCCCGCACGTTGTCCTCCCCGGGGACCTCTATCACCCGGCCCCCCGTCATGGAGGCCCGCACCCTCACGTGCTGCAGGCCGACCTCATCGAGCTTAACGCCTTCGATGGCTCTTGCCATGGTGGCCTGCAGCGTGGTGGCGGCGGTGATGTCCTTTCTGAGGGTTATCATCACCGCCGCCGTTTTCGGGACTTTGAGCGCCCTAGGCTTGGGCGCTGCCTTCCTGACGGGGGGCACCGGGGCGAGAGGAGTCGGCGTGGCCTTGGCCTTGCCCTTCCCCCTTCCCGTGCCCTTCCGGGCCACCGTGGCCCAGCTCTCCACTGTCGGCTGCCGGCCCGAGGGGCCCGGTCTCTCGTCCGGGGCTGCCGGGGGGGCAACCGGGGCGTCTCCTGATGCCGGGGCGGGCGTCCTGGTCGACTTGGCCTTTTTCTTTTTGGCCTTTTTAGGCCGGCCGTCTCCCAGTCTCGCCCTCTCCGCCTCAGGATCCGCCGCTGTCCTCTTATCGCCCGCCAGCGGAGGGCGGACAACGGGCTCAGCGGGTAGGCGCCTGCTCATCTCCTCCAGGCGGACGTTCAACATGTCACCTAGGGAGACGAACAGGTCCCTCCTCAACTCCCCCAAGGCCTCCGCCAAGTCTGCGGCACTGAGCTGCAGGGACGGGGGGGCCGGGGGGGCCGGGGTCTCTTGCCTCGAGGAGGCGGTGTGGAGCCTCTTCAATTCCTCGTCGCGCAGGAGGGCCCGCTCTCGCAGCTTCCAATTGTCCGCCTTGAGAGCGCGGACCTCCTCGCTTTCGGACCTGCCGACCTCTACTGCGTCCATTGACGCCAGTATGGTGCGGCAGGCCCGATTGATCTGGCCCCACACCGACCCCTGTAGGTGTCCTGACTTGCGGGCCCCCTCCAATATCTGGCCCGCCGCCCTGCGGGTCGCCCCGACCGGGTCAAGCTCGGACTCCTGCGCCACCGTGTCGTCCCCCCCCTCAGGAAGGAGCTCCGAGGAGTCCCCCCCGTGGGCGGTGGCGGTGCCAGTATCGACCCGGTCCTGATCCTGACCGGACGGGAGACCGCCGCGCTCCGTCTGCTCTCCGGTCTGGGCGGCCCAGGCCCCGGTGATGATCTTCAGGGCGACCTGGCAGGCCCGCTCGATCCGGGCCCCGAGAACTCCGCCTATGCCCTCATTGGCGGCCTCCTCCCGGAGCGCCTCCACCGACTTGTGGGCCCTCTCGAGCCCCGCGTCGTCGATGTGACCGCTCGCAACATCGGTGAGGGAGTTGCACCGGAAGATCATCCGGACCCGAGCGGTCGGGCACATGTTCCGGTCATTCAACCCCTTCGTGACCGGCATTATAGCCCGACGGACCACGTCGTCGGGTCTGTCGAACTCCTCGTACCGGCAGTCCGAGTCCTCGTATGAATCGTCATACGAGGTCTCGCCCCGCCATGGCACGGAAGTCCGAAGCTTAGCCCTCGCCGCCGCTGAACGCGCGTGCGGCCCGAAGGGTTTTCCCCTTCGGGCCGTGCTGACCTTGGGCCCGCTCTCCGGCCTTGGGTCGTCCTCCTCATCGGTGTGCCCCCTCTTTTGGGGGGGCTGGCGGGTTTCGACCTCGGGGAGGTCCATCTCGGACTCGGAGGAGTCGACAACGAAGCCCGCCCTCCTCCGAGGACTCTTCGGTACGCATGTGGGCGCGGCCGTTGCGGACCCGCCCTCCTCTTTTCGGAAGAGGATTCGCATCCCCTCCGCCTCTTTTGTGCCTGCCCGTGTTTGCACTCTTTCCACGACAGGCACCATCGTCTCCATCTTCCTCTCCACTGTTCCCACTTCAACTTCCACGTTCTTCCTCACCTTTCCATTGCCAGTATTGTTGTTGTTTTTTTTGTTTTGTTTGGTTGTCTTCTTCATATTCTTAAACCCACGAGAAATGGACGATTTAAATGTCAACCCCCGGGTGACGCCTTCCGGGGGCAAGGCTATACCTACTAGAGGCTGCTGCACAGGTCGCCAGGTATGTGCAGTGTTTTAACGTCTTGTCCTGACGGGTTTTTAAAGAGTTTTCCTTTCTCGCGGGCCGGCCAATCAAGGCAAGCCCTCCGCTCCGGGTCCCACTACTCCACAACGCCATTTGGTGGAGGTCGTTGCGGGATGCCCGGGCTACGGATTTCAGAGGAGCGGCGTGCCTCACTCTATCTTGGGCGGTTATTCCCGACGACAGTGTTACCTGCCGCCAGGCCCGCCCGGGAAAGGGGGAGGGGGGGTGGGAAGGAAGGGGGGAAGGATAAGGGTTTTCCCTTAAAAAGGATGGGAGTGGAAGGATGGGAAGAGGACCGAAGGGAAGGATGTGAGAGTCAGCCGCCAGCGCCGAGTGTCCACCAAAAGCTGGTGGGTACTCGGAGCTGACGTTGCCCAGGGTGCGCCACGAGGAGGCCTCTCACCTGCACCCCAACCTAACCTAACCTAACCTAACCTAACCTAACCTACCTACCTACCTACCTACCTACCTACCTACCTACCTACCTACCTACCTACCTACCTACCTACCTACCTACCTACCTACCTACCTACCTACCTACCTACCTACCTACCTACCTACCTACCTACCTACCTACCTACCTACCTACCTACCTACCTACCTACCTACCTACCTACCTACCTACCTACCTACCTACCTACCTACCTACCTACCTACCTACCTACCTACCTACCTACCTACCTACCTACCTACCTACCTACCTACCTACCTACCTACCTACCTACCTACCTACCTACCTACCTACCTACCTACCTACCTACCTACCTACCTACCTACCTACCTACCTACCTACCTACCTACCTACCTACCTACCTACCTACCTACCTACCTACCTACCTACCTACCTACCTACCTACCTACCTACCTACCTACCTACCTACCTACCTACCTACCTACCTACCTACCTACCTACCTACCTACCTACCTACCTACCTACCTACCTACCTACCTACCTACCTACCTACCTACCTACCTACCTACCTACCTACCTACCTACCTACCTACCTACCTACCTACCTACCTACCTACCTACCTACCTACCTACCTACCTACCTACCTACCTACCTACCTACCTACCTACCTACCTACCTACCTACCTACCTACCTACCTACCTACCTACCTACCTACCTACCTACCTACCTACCTACCTACCTACCTACCTACCTACCTACCTACCTACCTACCTACCTACCTACCTACCTACCTACCTACCTACCTACCTACCTACCTACCTACCTACCTACCTACCTACCTACCTACCTACCTACCTACCTACAGCACTATCGGCTTCAACTAATCGAAAACCATGAAAACGATACCCATGGCGAGAAAGTAGATAATTTATTGTATCTGCCATTTTGACAGCACTATCGGCTTCAACACCATCGAAACCATGAAAACGATACCCATGACGAAAAAGTTGATAATTCATTGTAGCCGCCATTTTGACAGCACTATCGGCTTCAACTAATCGAAAACCATGAAAACGATACCCATGGCGAGAAAGTAGATAATTTATTGTATCTGCTATTTTGACAGCACTATCGGCTTCAACACCATCGAATACCATGAAAACGATACCCATGACGAAAAAGTTGATAATTCATTGTAGCCGCCATTTTGACAGCACTATCGGCTTCAACACCATCGAAAACCATGAAAACGATACCCATGGCGAGAAACGTGATATGTAATTTAATGCAGCCGCCATCTTGCATTTACATTCTGAGTTAAGTACAAAAACGCTTATGTCGGCGCTACAACGCTCGTATAGTTAAAACTTCATTCGAAACAGTGACGGTTTCACTAACTCAGTGCTCTTATTTATTTTGGCGCAGGCGTCCATACAATCAACAATTCGCCCTAAATTTGTAAAATCTCTCGTAGAATCGAAAACAGGCGCAAGTTCAACTTCAAAGTTGAGATATCAATACATAAAACAAAGTCGCTATCTCTGTCCCTATATCCCTATGTACGCTTAAATGTTTAAAACTACGCAACGGATTTTGATGCGGTTTTTTTTTAATAGATACAGTGATTGAAGAGGAATATTAAATAATTGTTAAAACCCAATATTTTTTTTATATGTGGATAATTCGTAAAAAGAAACTTATTGAAAATAGTGTGAAGTGTTATAGATAGTATCAGTCTTGGCAATAATTCATTTATTTTAATTTTATCCATAGCTGATGTTCGTGTCAGTGGTCAAGCGGATGCAGTGGCTCAATGGATTTCTTCATATCTGGGGGATAACTTTCCAGTAAACCGAGAGTCACAGAGAGAGTGGGATTTACCTCAGCTAAAATTAACGTTTGCTTATCTTCCACTCTTGCACTCGCTTCCGTCACTCAACATAGGTACCCTTTTAGACGCAACGGTGCTCCGTATCGCCATATGTCATCGCTTAGGCACTAAAATTTGCGAGCCCCACACCTGCCGCGGTTGTAGATACCATGTCGATGAGCTAGGGCGCCATGGTCTATTTTGTGCAAAAAGTGCAGGCCGCATATACCGCCATGCCACACTTAACGATATAATCCGCCGGGCTCTTGTCACCGCCGCTGTTCCAGCAAAACTGGAGCCTTGTGGCCTCTCTTGTGGAGACCGAATGGTATGACATTAGTGCCGTGGCGACTAGGTCGTGCCCTGGTGTGGGACGTTACTTGTGTAGATACACTGGCACCCTCCCACATCTCTAGCACGCGTCACGGGGCAGGAGCAGCTGCGGAAAATGCACAGATCCTCAAGCGTCGTAAATACTCATGTCTATCGGATGACTATGAATTTGCGGCGCTTGCGGTAGAAACCATGGGCCCATGGTCATCTGACACAAGATATGCCATTGAGGATATAGGCAAGCGTTTGGTCTTAGCCTCTGGGGACTTGAGAGCCAGGGACTTTTTTGCCCAGAGACTAAGCTTAACCATCCAACGGGGCAACGCCGCTAGTATCATGGGTACCATGGAGCATTTAGAGGACCTTTTATTTTAGCAAAATTTTCGGTTTTGTTTTATTAGTGTACATAATATAGTAACTAATGTAATTTTAAGTGCTTTTGTATTTTTCTATGGCACTAAATTAGCTATAAATGCACAAAAACGAAATAGGACAGCTGTTCACAGTCTCCCCAAATCCAATAAGAATTCCTTTGTTTTATTAACCAACGATGAGAAGGAGATCGAACAACTCATAATGTCACTACGTAGTGATTGTGCGGTTGGCTGGGACAATATATCTTCGGGGTTACTTAAACGGTGTAACAGTATTTTGGTGCGCCCCCTCACATACTCGTATATCTGTAACCTTTGCCCGTCAACTGGTTTTTTCCCTCGGTATTTAAGAGATCAATTGTACGACCTATACATAAGAATGGGGACAGAGACTGTGTCAATAATTATAGACCTATTTCGATCTTACCATCTTTATCAAAGATTTTAGAGCGTATCATGAATAAACAACTTGTAAGATTCCTAGAAGAAAATAACCTGATCTCGTCACAACAGTTCGGCTTTAGATCTCAAAAATCTACTTCAGATGCAGTCCACGAACTAACAGATTACATAGTAACAAATTTAGACAAAAGGAAAAAGTGTTTGGCTATATTCCTGGATATGGCTAAAGCTTTTGACACGGTCTCTATCCCTATACTCCTAAAAAAAAAAAAAAAAAAAAAAACTGGAGGCCTTGGGAGTCAGAGGTACACAACTTGATCTTTATAAGCTACCTTACAGTTCGAACTCAATTGGTAAAGATTGGTGAATATTCTAATATCGACCTTACTGTTACTCATGGTGTCCCGCAGGGCAGTATATTAGGTCCTACCTTATTTTTGGTCTATATAGGTGATCTCTGTAATAGTTATCTTGGCATGGGAAAGATCATCTCTTTCGCCGATGACACACCACTTTTGTTTACAGCCAACTCGTGGGAACTTGTTTGCTAATGCGCAGGTGGGCTTTAACATGGTAAATAAATGGCTTAATACTAACCTTTTGACCTTAAATATAGACAAAACGAGATATAGTATATCTTTCTCCATGCGTAACAATAAAACATCACCCAGGGACGACTACTCCATCGTCGCTCACATTTGTGAAAACCAAGGTTTGAATCCGTGCTCTTGCCCAAATTTAGTCCGAGCTACTATAATTAAAATATCTTGGAATTCAAATAGATAAAACATTGTCCTTCCAGAGCCATATCAAGTCACTCACAGGGAGAGTACGTAAGCTGATTTATGCGTTTAAATGTTTAAGGAACATCTTGTAACCCAACACGCTGAAATCGGTTTATTATTCGCTATGTCAATCGCTGCTTACTTATTGCATTGCATCATGGGGTGGGGCGCCAAAGTCAATTTTGCTACCTCTGGAACGAGCTCAACGAGCTGTTTTAAAAGTCTGTACTTTTAAGCCCTTTCGTTTCCCTACCAACCAATTATATGAATTTTGCGAAGTTCTCTCGGTACGTAAACTTTATTATAATTTTATTCATCAAATTACCAACTTGCAACATTCAAAAGTAAATTTTGAACCAATCGCAGGATTTAAAAAGAGACGTCGAGATGTTGTGTGTCAGATCCCAAAATTAAATACTTTGTTTCCTCACAATTTTTTCTGTTCTCTTGGTCCCTATTTATATAATAAAATTAATAAGAAAATTGCAATATATGCCCAATGTAAATCCCAATGCAAGAGACATGTGTAGTGTGGGCTTCTATCCTAAACGTATGATGAAACCGAAACGCTGATTACTATCATAAAATAAATCAATAAATAAAATATAAGTACTAATTACCTCATTTATCAATACTAATTGTTTGTTAAGTAAGTGATCTTCACCTCATCCACGCTTTCATACACTCACACTCACACAGTTTAGTTTAGTTATTTTTGCACATTTTTTTTTTCATTTTTAAATTAATATTATGTAGTTACAAAATGTTAACCCTACAATGCACGATGCTTTTTTGCTACCAAAAAAAAAATATATATAATTCTAAAGGCCATTTTTATACATGGGAAAAAAATAATAAAAAAATCAATATGCATTATTTATCGAGATATATTGTTTCTTAGTGTATGTGCCTAATATGTCCCAAACAGCATTAAGGCTGAAAAAGTATTATGTAGGATACTCAGCTGCAATTAAACAAAGTAGTATATAATTAAACTTTAATGAAACTAAAAATAAATTTTAATGAAACTTAAAACAAACTAATGAAATCATCAACAAATTATTTTATCAAAAAAAAATAAAAAAGTACCAAAATTAATTGAAAAATTAACAAATTGAGATCAAAATTCTATAAATGCTAGTTATGAGTAGTGACATTACAATTGTTTTATTTACTAATGAAATGAAAAAAAACAGTTCTAATCTTTATTCAAGCATAGTGCCACTCCGCATTTCTGGTACATAAGTTCCAGAGTCTCGAACACCGTCGCAGAATTGCTTGCCTCTCGGTATTTTATCGGTTGCATTTTGGTGAGTGTGCTATGGAACTTCACGACTTAGTTCCTCCATCACCTTTTCGTCATCGGACTACTAGGCGTGGGGAGAGTTTTCACCCTTATGTTGTAGACATACCACCAATTCGCACGAAGCGCTTCGCAGCTTCCTTCCTCATGCGCACAGCTAAAGATTCTCTCCCCACGCCTGTGTTCCCAGATACTTACAACTTGGGGCTCTTTAAGAAAAGAGTGAATAGGCTACAAACGGGAAAGCGAGCTCCATTTTAGGCCTCATCTTCACTTACCATCAGATGAGTTTGAGGCCAATCGCAAATCGTCCCTTACAAGCTGGTAATTTGCAACGTTGTCTAGCAGTGGATCATAAAGGAAAGTGTTCGATGCCATCACCTCTAGCGTCTTTAGGTGGTACTATAGCTTTTGTTTTATTTTGCGTATAAGTGAGGGTCCAGATAGACAAAGAGGTTTTGCAACTTCCAACCGAAATTCACGTAGTTTTATTCTGTCTCTGAAGCGCTGAGATGACCAGAAACGCTGGGTTGGCGTAGACTAGTACGATTATCAATAATTGCTGACAAGATATCTGCTTGAGAAGGAAAATCATCGACTATATCATTTAAAATGTCAGCCTGCAGCGGTTGAGGTGTTCTATCTATTTCCTTCATCACAAAATCACTGATTTTAATCAGGTCATCATCACTCTCCCCATCAGATGATTCAAGATCATCTTCACTCACCGATGGGACATTCAAAAAGTGTTCAATTTCTTATTCTGTTACCGATTTGTAAGGCTTCATCTGAAATTCAAAAAAAAAGTTTTATATTACCTGTGCCACATTAGGCACATACGATAAAACCTCGATAAATAACTGATTTATTAGAAATATTGTAAATAAAAGTAATTCACAAGACAATTATAAAATAAATCTTACCTCTGATAATTTTATATGCTCGAAAATACAGTATTTTCTATTTATTTTGTCGGGTCGAAACTCACGGAATTGAACTTTTTCTCAACTGCCTGCAAATTCAAATTCATATTTACACCCTACCCTTTACCGTCACCGTAGCGAAAAAGGTAACCTATTTTATACTTCACTGGAGTGTATAGTTATCTTAATTATGATTAGTTGGCGTTTAACTACGTATTGTACGAAACTAAGAGCAATAGAAAAAAACACGAACAATATGTTAAGAAAAGACTACAAAAATACAGGATGGGAATTATTGAAAAGAACGCGCTTACTACTGGAAGCCAGAAAAAAGCATACAAACAACTAAACACAGAAAAAAGATGGATACCAACTCTGAAAACAGGAAATACAACAGATAAACTACAAACACGAAAAGAGATAATAAACATTGCTTCAAACTTTTACCGAAATCTCTACGAGGACGAACACAGCAAAGAAAGTACCTACGAAAAAACAGAAATGCAGGCAGAACCACCCGTTACACACTTTGATGGTAGAGAAATACTGAAAAATATAGACAAATCAAAGACAAAGAAGAGCCCAGGACCCGACAACATCCCTAATGAAGCTCTAAAAATAGGAAAAAATATTCTAATAGGACCTGTCACAACCTTGTTCAATAAAATACTAGAAATACAAGAAATTCCAGAGAAATGGGGAGAGTCAAGAATAATTCTGCTCTACAAAAAAAAAAAAAGGAGATCCCTCAGATATTAATAACTATCGCCCTATCAGTCTGCTACCTACAATATATAAATTATTTGCCATGTGTCTAGAAAAAAGAATAGCAATAAGCATAGAGCAGCACCAACCAGTGGAACAGGCGGGGTTTCGCACGGGCTACTCTACCATGGACCACATCCACACATTAGACCAAATAGTGGAAAAACACCAAGAGTACAACCAACCTATATACATCGCGTATATAGATTACGCGATTACGCAAGCACTCTCAAACCAAGGCGTTTCAAATACCTACATTAACACAATTAGAAACATATACAAGAATAGCACAAGCAGGGTAAAATTAGATAAAATTGGGCCAAAAATCTATATAAGGCGAGGAGTGAAACAAGGAGATCCTTTATCACCGAAAATAATCATAGCCGTGCTACATGATATAATGCAAAACTTAGATTGGAGAAACAAAGGAATAAAAATAGATACAGAGTTCATAAGCAACCTACGATTTGCAGACGTCATCATTCTCTTTGCAAAAACATCAAAACAATTGGAAGAAATGATTTGCGAACTAAACAACGTCAGCAGAAAAATAGGTTTACATTTAAATACATCCAAAACAAATGTCTCTACAAATAGTACGCAACAGGCTATAATAGTAAATGGAACACCGATAGAGTATGTGGACAGTTATGTGTACCTTAGAAAACAAATATCATTAAAAAAAAAAAACGCGACAAGAAGATGAAATAGAGCGTCGTATCAACATAACTTGGAGGAAATACTGGAGCTTCAAAGAAATCCTAAAAGCAAAACTTCCATTAAAACTTAAAAAGACCGTTGTAGATTCCTGTCTTGTACCATGTCTGTCATATGGAGCACAAACTTGGATTTTCCAAGAGAAAACCAACAATAAAATTCGCTCGTGCCAGCGCGCTATAGAAAGAAGCATGCTAGGAATTAAACTTAGCGATAGAATCAAGAGCGAAGATATTCGCAAGAAAACAAAAATAATAGACGCAGAACGACACGCACAACAGCTAAAATGGAGATGCTGAGGCTGGCCACATCGCAGACCAGAGACAAGAGATGAACTAAACGAGTCACTTAATGGACGGGACCCAGTGGAAAAAGGAACATAGGAAGATCCAAGGATCGATGGGTCGATGAAATTAAAAACAGCCGGCGAAGACTGGTCGACAAAGGCGGCAAATCGAAAACTATGGAAACAGTTGGAGGAGGCCTATATCCGTAGAGGAGCCATGCCCTAAACACACCATTTTTTATCTTTTTTAATTAATTTGTAGAAACAATTTGTAGAAACATGTTGTAGTTTAAACTTAATGTAATGTGCATGGAAATAAAAAGGCTTTATTATATTATTATTATTATAAGAGCAATATTCCTGTATGGCCCATATGTGGCACAATATGCGCTGTGGGGTTAAATAGTTGTAATGCAACATTAGTAACCACTTCAGCTATGGGGGCTGCTGCCTAGAATACAGGCTTGTCCTAGTTTAGGTAGTAGTTTGTACTAAATAGTGATATCAATGTTATTTGTACGAGTAAGTTGTGTTTAGTGCAAATTAAATAAATTATTATTATTATAATATAGACACGTTGTTGTCTCACGCCATATGTTGGATGTGTACTTGGCGCGAGACACGATTGTGTCTCCGGATCGGTTTTTTTGTTACCTGTTACAGTTTGTAAACAAACGCCTAACTAAATGTTCATAGCAATCTTTTTCTTGTATAAGTATGTTTATCAATTGACGTAGGATTTTATATGATATTATTTTTATGATTGTAACGATATGAAAAGTTCCTTAAGCCTTTTTCATACGAAAAACTCATTTAAAGCTATTCAGCATTCCATATCATTAGGTACAGTGTTTATACATTGCTGGGGCAGTCACACATACTGTATTTAGCCATGTCCTTTGTTCATCAACATCCTCAGAATGCTATTATGACTGGACCGCGTCCTCTCCATAAGGAACGTAGTCTTTCGTCTCACAATGGCAAGAAGTCGTGAACGCGTGCCAGAGCGAACATGCTAGAGGCACTACGAAAGCGCGGTAGTCCTAAGAAAGAGCATTATGAAGGTGTTGTATTGGACACGTAGGGCGTCCTGCGGTTTCCGTGTAGCTGGCCCACAAGCTGCTTATGTAGAAGGTTTGGCAGTAAGCCGTAAATAATGTTATTTTACCTCTTTACTACCGCAAGCAAACCTACGTACCAGCATATTGCTTCACACGCCCAGAGCCCTACGCTCGCGATCGATGTCTACAAGATCCTTCAGGTCTTCCGTTACGTATCCTAAAAGCTCCCTATGGACCCGGCCATTGCAGCCAGCAGTGAGCAGCGCCATATCGTCCGCGTAACTTTAATATTATAAGTAATTTTTAAGCGGTGTTCAAAAATACCTAGTTTGTATGGAGACAGGAAATAAACATTATTATTAACTAAAATGATTCACACATATGTTCAGTCCAACAATTAAAATGGTGAAAGGGTGAAAAGCATTAAAAAATTTCCGGGCTAATTTTCTTCCCTAACAAATTTTATTCGGACTTTATGACATCATAAAAAAAATCTCCCGGCCTTTCTTAACAGATGCGCTTACCAACCAACAGGGCCTTTTGGAGACAGAAGAAAATAAGTCAAATTTTGAAAACTTTGTCTGTCAGTCAATTTGTTAATCTCGGCTACTAGGCGAATATTACTGGGGTTGTCTCAGGAACCTGGAACGTAGTTTGGGTTATAGGCATTTATAAAAGTCGGTCAAGAAAAATTATACACCTTTATTTAGAGTATCACGCGCACCAAGTCGAGGGGCACAGCTAGTTGTGGAAATAAGTATAAAATCAATCTAATCATAGATCGAGTGATCGGTGTACAAGCAGTCATAGGAAACCCTGCATTTAGGACCTATCGTTCCAAATAAACTGGATTGTATTAAATGAAATAACAAAATATTCTGTACTTAAGTTTTATTGTCTAATTAGTTATTTTGGACTCGGTCCCAGAGCACGCTCACTAACCTATAGTCGGAGCTTTTCATGTGTACACACATTGGACAAATGTGAAGAGACGAGGGTTCGGGTGTTCGGCTCCGAGGGACGCGCGTCCACAACGACCTTTGTATCCAACAACAAAAACATCCAATTGACGTTTATTACATTGTTTTCGGTCGCACATTCTATTTCCTACAACGCAACGCGAGCAAAGGTGACGCCGCGCACGTAGGTGTAGGTACGCGCCCTCTGCTCGAGCGTACCAACATGTACGCAGATCAATACGCGAATTATTATTACATAATTAAAATATTACAATCTTCGACTCCGTTACTCGATGTCTCTGTGCAATTAGCACTGACATGGTAATTGAGTAAGACGATGACTGTGTGAGTTGTTGGATTTGCACGGCGGTGTTTATTGTACTGTTAATTGGAATCACCGAATTATTTTAGTCAACGAGTGCTACCCTACCACACTACCACAACTCATCAGTGAGGTGTGGTGAGCGACTGACTGAAGAGTATACCGATGACCACGTACACTTTACAGTTGGAGATTGAAGCATTTTTAAAGAGTTAGCGATAGGCAGACGGCCGCCAGTAAAATATTCTACAAAAATGTTTTTTATTCAAGTTATAATTCTTTAGGTGCGTTATGAAAAATGATGAGAGTGAAATTTTAAGATGCGCGCGCATCAGTGTAACACAAAATTCTCACGGATGAAGTTAGTTGATAACGGTCTCTTCGGAACATCGCAGAAATCGCAACTGTCAGTGTCGATGTCTGTTACTATGTAACTAATATCCTATCATCCTAATATTATAAATGCGATAGTTTTTAAATATGAATGTGTGTTACTATTTCACACTAAAAGCACTGAACGGATTTGGATGTAACATAGGACATAGATAGAGTGTGTCACGGAAAAACATAAAGGCTCCTTTTTTTTCCATGAAAAATGTTACATCTCTCGAAAACGCGGGGCACACTGACGATTACGAACAGAGCAGGTTAATTCTGACATAATCGTGCTATACTAAGAGACCTCGCCTACCACTGATTAGCAGAATTGGTTGTCCCGAGAAAAATCATTATAATAATTAATAATAATATAATTACAATTATATAATTGCTGGAAATTATGAAGTGTGGAAATATTCTAGTGAAGGAACGAGATGACGCCATGTTTGTACCTTTCATTACATCACGGCCGGATGCTGGGTAGGTGTAGCTTTTCTTATCTAAATACAAACAAAGTCTTTGTCTGTCTGTATGTTGGCCGCTTGTAACTTTTAAACTACGCCATAGATTTTGATTTTTAAGCAGTACTTTCGGAAGGGTAATGTGTTTAATCTATGCGTACTACTTATAGATCTGTAGGATCTGTTAATGCATTTAAGGTTTGTAGTGTAATTTCTTATGAGACGGCTTTATAATTCTGATCGGCAACCTTGTTGTGTGACGAAAATGACCAAAAAAGATAATGCATAGTTTGTAAATATGGATATAATTGTGTGTAAATAAATGACTGATAAACACAATCTATGCTATTCAAAAGTGACATAGTTATCTAGTTAACTAGTTGGCTAGAGTCATTCCTTGCAGCATCAAAGCCCTGAACAGAAATGCTTTAACGGAACAAAATGTTGGATACCTATATATTTTTAAAGTAACAGACCGTTGTGAGGTAGGCAAAGAGCACAACCACTCATCCGCCTCGGGACGTCTGGGTGACGTCGTTGACACTTTTTAGATAATTGACTTTTTTATTCAACAGTTGACAGTGTGATGTGACATCATGTCCAGCCCCCTTATTCAGCTAATACAAACTTCGTTCGCGGCGCAGCGAGGCCTCCGAGAACTTACCTCTCACATGATTGCGTTATAAGCGAAAGAGACAGAGCATGGAGGCCGCGACGAAAAGTTCTCGAGCTGGTGTAATTTTACCTTATAGAATACCGCTCCAGTTGGCATCATCGAGCCGAACCCTGCAGGATACTGGCTCTCAAGAGTAGCTGACGGAACACATGACTAATTTTAGCTCATAAGTTTTTACTGCTAATACTCATAGATTCTCAAATTAATAGTTAACGTGTAAAAACTAATAAAATAAACGCTTTAAAATACAATACACGTACGTATTTCAGCAATAAACAATATTTATAAGCAGTACTAGCTGTCCCCGCGGTGTTCCGCATTCCCGAGGGATGTCACATTTTCCCGGAATAAAAAGTAGCCAATATATTATTTGAATGTGCTCTAACATATGTATATATGTGGCAAGTTTCATTCAAATCTGTTCGGTAGTTTTAGCGTGAAAGAGTAACAAACATCCATGCATACAAACATTCCCATTTATAATATTTGTAGGACTTTCATATAGCCACGTATATGCTACTACAAACGCTTGTGCAAAAGTTTGTGAGCCACTACCAAATAAATTTGGATGAAACTTGGCACACAGTTAGTTTATGGACTGGATTCACACAAAGATCCGGGAAAATGTGATATCCCTCGGGAACAGCTAGTAATAATAAAAATGTTTAATGAAGTTTTTAGAATGATAGTTAGACAATGCCATTAGTGACGCGAGGAGAGGCCGAGAGGCCGCTAGTGTGGCGGTGCGGCGGCGGCAGGCGCACTCTGCACACACTAGGCTCTAGACTCAAGTGTTGACACAACACGTATCCTATTGAACAAGTTATACACACTACTAGCCTCGCCTCGCAGCTTTTCCTACATGACAGTGGCATTATTTATTTTATCCCTATTTTTTTTTTTTATACCACTCGGGCCGACAAACAACCCCTATTGGGAATGTCGTATTCTAATTATTCTCTTATCTTATCGAAGTCTGAAAAAGACTGGAATTCAGGTATTGAAACATTCGCACAATTAATGTATTGTACCTATACAGTATGTAACAAAAACCCTGTTATTCCTTTTAGGAACGTTATACATTACCTACAAGCACACCATTAATGATATTAGAATTTAACAATTATAAACATTGGCTAGTACAAAGGTCAAAATCAAATAACTATTAAAATCGACACATTCAAAAAAATGTTTAGATTATCTGATTTTACAAATACATCTTTATTTCGCTAAATAGCCTACGAGCTCGGCGGCTTTCTTTGATGCGACAGAAGATGCCGCTAAAACGTAGGCGCGTGCCTCGTATCCCTGCCACGTGCCTTCCTACCCCTTTACCCCACCACCCGCCGCCCTGCGAATCATAAGCGAATTCCTTAGTCTCCCGCGCAACTTACTTTCGAACGGTTGTTATTGTTGACCTAGTGAGTGACTTGTGTTTTTTTACGTAAGATCACCTGATCTGACGCCCTTCGATTGTTTGCCTCTGGGGTACTGTTAAGCAACAGGTGTTCAAAAAACCGTGTGATACGGAGGTCGAAATGCGTTCACGCATAGTAGCAGCATTTGACCACATCAAGTTCGATAGCTCCATTTTACAAAGCGTACGTGAAAATATTATTAGGCGTTGCAACAAATGTGTCGAGGTACAAGGTGGTCATATTGAACAGCATCTCCGTGGCCGTCTAGTAGACGTTATAATAAATTAATACATTAAAATGCAAGTAGGTACTTAAGGTTTTGTGTGACAGACGCGGGGACTTTATTTTGTTTATGTAAATGTGTTAAATGTACTGATAACAATTATCAATTGTGCATAAAAATATCGTGTAAACCAACATTTTCAAAGATTCATTCGTTAAAGTGATAAACAACAGCTGACAAAGTCGTGAACTTGGGTAGAAAAAATAGGTAGATAACCGGCGCGGCGCGGCGCGGCGGCACCGACAAAGAGAGGCCACTCTCTTTGTCGGGTCGGGTAGAACTTCTTCCTATTATTTGTGATTTCGGGTCATCGCTTCATGCAGAGGTAAGATATCAGAATAACATTACAAATATTAATAATTAAATATTTATTTTAATTATTTGTTTTTACAGTTTATTATAAATGACTTCCTTTATTACGTATTTATACCGATTCTTAAAACGTAGGTAGAAGGAACAACAGGGTTTTTGTTACATATTGTATAACCACAAGGCTTCTCGTCATAAAACTGTTTTAACATCTTTCTTTTGATCGTTTTCCAAGGTTTCTTGGAAAATACAAGAAATCGCTTTAGTGTACATACAATATGTAACAAAAACCCTGTTGTTCCTTCTACCTACGTTTTAAGAATCGGTATAAATACGTAATAAAGGAAGTCATTTATAATAAACTGTAAAAACAAATAATTAAAATAAATATTTAATTATTAATATTTGTAATGTTATTCTGATATCTTACCTCTGCATGAAGCGATGACCCGAAATCACAAATAATAGGAAGAAGTTCTACCCGACCCGACAAAGAGAGTGGCCTCTCTTTGTCGGTGCCGCCGCGCCGCGCCGCGCCGGTTATCTACCTATTTTTTCTACCCAAGTTCACGACTTTGTCAGCTGTTGTTTATCACTTTAACGAATGAATCTTTGAAAATGTTGGTTTACACGATATTTTTATGCACAATTGATAATTGTTATCAGTACATTTAACACATTTACATAAACAAAATAAAGTCCCCGCGTCTGTCACACAAAACCTTAAGTACCTACTTGCATTTTAATGTATTAATTTATTATAACGTCTACTAGACGGCCACGGAGATGCTGTTCAATATGACCACCTTGTACCTCGACACATTTGTTGCAACGCCTAATAATATTTTCACGTACGCTTTGTAAAATGGAGCTATCGAACTTGATGTGGTCAAATGCTGCTACTATGCGTGAACGCATTTCGACCTCCGTATCACACGGTTTTTTGAACACCTGTTGCTTAACAGTACCCCAGAGGCAAACAATCGAAGGGCGTCAGATCAGGTGATCTTACGTAAAAAAACACAAGTCACTCACTAGGTCAACAATAACAACCGTTCGAAAGTAAGTTGCGCGGGAGACTAAGGAATTCGCTTATGATTCGCAGGGCGGCGGGTGGTGGGGTAAAGGGGTAGGAAGGCACGTGGCAGGGATACGAGGCACGCGCCTACGTTTTAGCGGCATCTTCTGTCGCATCAAAGAAAGCCGCCGAGCTCGTAGGCTATTTAGCGAAATAAAGATGTATTTGTAAAATCAGATAATCTAAACATTTTTTTGAATGTGTCGATTTTAATAGTTATTTGATTTTGACCTTTGTACTAGCCAATGTTTATAATTGTTAAATTCTAATATCATTAATGGTGTGCTTGTAGGTAATGTATAACGTTCCTAAAAGGAATAACAGGGTTTTTGTTACATACTGTATATTCTTGCGCTAATTCCTAGTGTGCATGCTTGTTGTGTTCATTATAATTTAACTTAATCATGGAATAAATATATTTCTCGCTGGTCTCCATGACCCGAATATATTTCTAATATAAAAAAAAATATTTGCTTAAGAAAATTGTTCGGTGATGCGTGACGCGGCGCCTCGTGTGTTGTTCTCGGTCGAAAACATAAGGCCGGCCAAGTGTGAGTTGGACTCGCGCACCGTACGGTTCCATACAATAGTGATCAATTTATTCTGGTCAGTTAATATATTAACAGAATTTTGTCAGCAGTAGTGCACTTGTATTACTGTGTTTCGGGTAGAAAGGTAAGGCCGGTGCCATTACAGGCACATGAGACTTAACAACTTCACGTCTCAGGGTCGATATCGCATTAGCGATTCTCTGGCGCAGCAAATGTCCATAGGCGGCGGTAACAACTTACTATCAGGTGGACCGTGTGCTTGTTTGTCGGGTAACGTGGTATAAATGTCAATAACTCTACTCTCTCTACAGACCAAAATTGGTGCTGAAAACATGTGACATACAGGCATATCTACCTAAGTCCTACTGCTGAAAGGATTTCTTTACACGGAACCCTAAAATTGATTCCTAGGTCGTATTCTGGTGACTTTGAATTTGGAGTCAATATTGACTGTGCATAGATGGTGGGGCCGCAACATATTAGATAGTTTAAGGCTGCGCCGCTTGTCTTGGTCCCGCGCTCGCTGCACACTCGCGACTCATTCATCACATATTTGTACTAACAATTGTAATATTCCACGAACCAGCTTGCCTCTACACAACATTGCCCCCTGGCTTCGCTGCTTGTACCTATAAAATAAAACCTAAAACCTTTTCTCTTACGCTATGATTAAATAAATAAATATCCCGGGACATTCTTCACACGGCCATCTGACCCCAAACTAAGCAGAGTGTACTATGGAAACGAGATAACTGATATACTTCTTTAAATACATACTTATATAGATTTTTACATCCAGATTCCAGACACAGAACAAACAGACATGATCATGCATACAGATATTTGTCCTGGGTGGAAATCGAACCGAACCTGCGGCGCGGCGTGGCAGTCAGGGTTTCCAAGCTCCAAGCTCCAAGCCCGTCATTAGTATATTGAACAATAGAAATAGATAGATGTCTAAATATTATAAAACAAAGCCACTATTTCTGTCTTTCTGTTCGTAAGCTTATATCTTTTAAACTATGCAATATATTTTGATGCAGTTTTAACTATTATATTTCATCCGGCAGGTTTATGTGTGTAGTATAAATAATTTAAATTATTTCAGACGAGACCGGGGGTTCCTAGACACATAATGAATATTTATCAGTCAGATATATGTATGTAGAACAATCAGACGTCTTTGCACACCAACGTTTGTTCCGAATAGGGATCGAACGCGCGACGTCAGCTCATTCGCTTAACTTATTGATTATTATAAATACAGAGTTTTTAAATTAAAATGTTCTATGTAAGTACTTGAATATATAACCATACAAGTACGTGTAGAATAAACACAAGCGCTGCAAGTAAACTTATATAAATACTTGTAATAATTAAAATATTGACACGGTACTTAGCGGGTATTTGCGCATGACTTATAACCGACCAGCCAAGGGCGGGCTGAGGTCGCGCGGGGAGGGTTCCGCACAGTAGTAATATATACAACGTCATTTTGTTAGATAATTTTGGTTTGTCCTTCTTTCAATTTTTTTGGTCGTTACTTTTATTTTCGAAAGAGAGTTGTTGTTGTCACAGTGTGTCCAAGAAATTGAAAGAAGGATAAAAGGGTCATGGAAAATATTTTGGAGCCTAAAAGAAATTTTCAAAAGTCAAATGGCAATCAAGATTAAGCGTAATGTCATGAATACCTGTGTCCTACCGTCACTTACATACGCTTGCCAAACGTGGAAATTCACACGCAAAGAATTCACACGGAAAGAAGCATGATGAAAATTCGAAAAATTTAAAGGATTCGCAACTCTATTATAAGAGAAAAAACAGGAGTAATAGACGCACTAAATTATGCTATGAGATTGAAATGGAGATGGGCGGGTCACGTAGCAAGAATGAACGATGATAGATGGACTTCTCGGCTGACATCATGGCCGGGCCCCCGGGGAAATAGAAAAAGAGGAAGACCTAGAAGCAGATGGGATGACGACACTGAAGGGACGGCTGGCAAACAGTGGAAAGAAAACGCCACAGGGAGAGACTACTGGGTATCTTTGGAGGAGGCCTTTACCCTCAAATAGAGGCGTTCACGCTAAACAAAAACAAATAATTTCATAATTCAATAACAATAATAATTTATAAATAAAAATAATTTAAAACTTTCTAATATGTATAATGCAATGCATAATTATTTTCGTTTCCACATTTAAGTAAATACAAATATTGATTAATTATAATTATTTGTATCCTATAACTTAAAGAAAAAAAAATGTAATAATTAATTATTAGGTGTGAAATAAAAGGCTTTTTTATTTTATTTTATTTAATTTTGGTTTGACCTGGGGGCAATTCCACTAATAATTTAAGCATCAAAGCGTTACCAAACCACAAACAAACTAAATATTTTACGTCTTCTACTAAACGATCTAGCTGCAGTCGCGTTTTTGTTAGAGTATTATGGTTGACATTCGATTGAAATCTTAGAATCAAATGTTGCGACTACCACGATTCTGCAGCGCATCATTAATATTCGCGGATGCTCGTACAGATGGCATCGATGCTGTCTGGCGCAAGATTACAGCCTCTCTGAATGGAAGGGTCCGTGAGAGTTGCAACAGTATTCCAAATATGATAGCTAATAAGGTGGAGCGTGCTCTGATGCGGAAACTCACACAGAGGACGGCAACCAATATCTCTTTTAAGTTTTAGTTTGATGTACCGTTCAGCTAACTTAGTTTAAGATCTTACTAAGACTATTGGGTGTCTGTGTCGCCTTATTAAATAAATGTTATTATTATTATGTTATTAAAATTTATAGTAATGTTATTCTGCTAGTTGGATTGAACACAAAAGGTGCAATAACACTTATCCAGTCCTTTTCAATTGGTGGTCAAAGCGTGGAATAAGCTCCTAGAACACGTTGTAACAGCCCAAAATGTAAATCAATTCAAAAATCGACGTAACAAGCATCTCAAAGAGAACGACAGGGTATAGGCACATAACAGTTGTATCAACTGCCTGACTAATAATTAAATAATAATAATTCGTAGAGTATACGATATGTATGAATTGTCAAACATCGATTGGTAATTCAACGAATCGAAACAAACCATTGACCAAGAAGTTGACACTGCACCCCAGGCCAATTTTTATTAAGAGTTTTTGCCCACGGATCGGTCGCGTAGACATCAGGATTCGGTTCGCGAGTCCTTCACAGTTTAATGGTTTATTTCTTATTGTAAGTATTATATATTTATGTAGCTGCGCTCCGTGGCCCACCACGTCTCATCGCCTGCGCGCGCTTTCACGTCGTTTTCGTTTAGCGTCCTTTCTGAGATTTTTCTCGGTTCCTAAGGGTCGTAGCGTGGCCGTGGAAGAGTTCCTTCATCTGAAACCAATTCTGCGTAGAATCAGTACTTACCATACAAATGCACTGTCATTGAAACTGAATCAAAATGTCAAAGAGGAAGTGCAAGACTTGACCTAAACAAACTAACAAAATACAACTGTGTCGTAGATACCGAAGTCTCACTATAAAGGGTTTTTTCTCAGTTCAAGGCTGATCAAACCGGTCCTAGCTTCAGTAGCTTTGACCTTCGTAACGCTCTTCTAATGTAAGCGGTTTTTGTTCAATTTGAACCCTAAAAACTATAACGAATAATTTGTGCACTTTGCCTTGGAGAGAGCTTTCGCAATCATTACTCATGGAATCGTGTCCCACGATGCCAATTGCCGACTGCATTTTATACAATATAGCTTTCCCCCGCGGTTTCGCCCGCCTTCCGGAGGTCTGTGATACGCGAACTGTCAAACGCGCGCAATTAAAATAGTTGTAAATCTTTAAAATTCTTGCATTTTCTCAATTATAATATACATGTATTATACATAAAAACCTTCCTCTAGAATCACTCTATGTATTAAAACAAACGCATCAAAATCCGTTGCGCAGTTTTAAAGATGTAAGCATACATAGGGACAGACAGACAGCGGGTGGCGACTTTGTTTTATACTATGTAGTGACTAGCTCTCTGTGCCGCGGTTTCACCCGCGTTGCGAGGGAGCTGATGTATCCCGAGATCATAGCGTAGGTATGACAATCCGGAATTGTATTTAATGTAAGATTTTATGAACTAGGTGCCGCGGTTCCGAAAATTACCATCCGCAGACATAACTTCTCACAAAATTTGCTAACTTATTAGCACATAAGTGATTTGGTGTGAAATTGTACATATACATTCTGTAAATAAATAATAAATATATATTTATAGCCACGGACCCCTGGTGTGCTCGGTTCTGTTGTGCTGGTTACATACACTTGACAGGTTTTAATTCACTACCAAATTCTTTACGTAATAACATTCATAAATTTACTTTACATTCATAGAAAATACTCGTATACTTAAATTATTGATGAGTTAAATTGTTTGAGTCAAATTAAAGCTGTGTGGTGCAGTGTGGTAGCGACGAATACCACCACACCCATTCATGTGTGTGGTAAGAGGTGACGAAAGAATATACTGATGACCACGTGCACTAACACCTCGCACCAAGTGGTCAACAAAATCCTATGAAAAATAAGCCTACAAAAGTAAGACTATGACTTGCGAGTTGGCTCGGTGGCTAAACCCTGACCACCACGCCGCATGTCGTGAGTTCGATTCCCACCCAGGACAAACATTTGTGTATGAACATGTCTGTTTGTTCTTTGTCTGCGTGTAAATATCTTTATAAGTATGTAAATATTAAATTAAACAAATGAGAAAACATCAGTTATCTGGTTTCCATAGTACACGCTCTGCTTAGTTTGGGATCAGATGGCCGTGTGTAAAGAATGTCCCAGTCCATCTATGCATAGTTATAAAGGTAAAACTTAAACGCAACATTTTATAACTTTTAACTCTCCGAGTCTGTAGATCTATGTTTATAGAAATAGTGGGTTCCCAGGGGATGGGTGTGCGAAGGTCGCCATTGAATAAATAAGGAAAATGGCGCGTGTCTAAAGAAAAAATAATAAACTTGTCCAGCGCGCGGCGAGCGGCGAGCGGCGACCGCGAGCTAAGTCAACATGCCGAGTGCACACAGCGTACTGTTTGTTGCGAGGTTTTCCACTAATTCGTTTATATATACTACCTTCCGTTGCGCGGTTTTACTCGCGTTCCGATCTCTTATACTTTCCCACTGTCCTATATCCCGTCAAATTACCTTGGTTTAGATATTATTAGGCCTATTTTTTACCGCCTAAGAAAATGGAGGAGATTCTCTATACGTTATACTTTGGAAGTAATAGAGCTTTTAGTGCAGACTTCGTCTGGAGAAGTACTGGGACCATAGCCATTTCTGCCGTGACGCAGTAGTGCACTTATATTACTGTGTTTCAGTTAGAAACGTAATGGGGCCGGTGGAATTACATTACACTATTATAATTAGCAATGCTCCTGGTGTAGCAAATATCCATTTACGGCGGTGATCACTTACCATCTGGTGGACAGGTGAACTTGTTCTGTTTCGGTTAGAAAGCTAAGGCCGGTGACATTACAGGCACATGAGACTTCACGTGTCAAGCGACAACGCAGCAATGCCCCTGGTGTTGCAAATGTCTTCAAAATCAAAAGTATATCATCATAAGTTTACTATGTTTCCAATCACTTAGTTCACTGCACTACATATTCGAAGCAGGACCGTCTTAAACCTATTGGAGGCCCTCGGCGCCGTGTGGTGTCCCTATGACTATGATAGCACACCACAGAGCTGATTCGATTTGTCTCATCCTTTCTCTATAACGTACGGCCGTCATCGTAAGCTATTCCGTCGATTATATTGTAGGTTAACTGGCAAGAACTAGCCAAACACTTGTTCAAAGCAGACAATGGAAAGAAAGGCTTGTTTACAAGAGATGTGGTAGAGATTTTACAGTCCCCTATCTGACGCCAACTCTGTGAATGCTGTTGCCCACACGGTGCAAGTAAAGAGCACGCGGTCATCGGTATACTCTTCAGTGGCTTACGACGCAAAAGACGAGTTAGCGCAGTTTCGCACTACGTCCGATCCGAATCTGTGAAAATACAGATCTAGAAACCTTTTGAGATATTGGATGACGGAAATCGGATAGATTGCACAAATAGTTCTTCGTTCACGGGTTCGGATCGGACGTAGTGCAAAACCGCAGGACGATTGTCATTGCCGGCAGCTTTGAACACATTGACGGCGCAACTGGTGAATGAATCCGAAAGAGTTGTGCAATACGGATGCCGCTCGGGTGGTAGTATTTGTCGCCGCTACCACTCAGGGGCTCGATTCTGTAAGGAAAATGACACTAACTAGAGGATGTTTCGTCGCGGCCTTTATGCTCTATCTCTGTCGCTTGCTACGCTAATACTACTAATCACGTGAGGTAAGCTCTCCGAGGCCTCCGTGAAGCGGCTCGCCGACGAAGTTTGTATTAGCTGAATAAGGTCCCACGCTTCGGTGGTCGAGCTCAAAGCTCGCCATAACCTCGGAAAAACCTCGGAGGCAACTATGGTGTTCCTTGCATGTTTAGTTGGAAATATTCTTAGTCATTTCTGCTTGTTTTAGTCACGAACTCACGAACACACAATAACATTAGTAGGAATCTGTTCTTTATGTTAGACTGGCTACCGTCGCGCGGCACCTCGCGCGTTTCCGGAGATGTTACGTTTACCGGGATCATAACATACCCTATATGCCTGGGGGATAATGAAGCTAACTATCAGCGAAAGATTGTTTTATATCAGATTAGAAGATTTAGAGAAGAACTTATAAACTAACTAAATTTTACCTCTTCATAATATCTCCGCAGAAGTGCCCTAGATAATTGTAAAGTTTTACATGCTATATTCACATTGTAGAGATCTCATAGTCCCATTTTGTCAGCTTTTTTTTAAATTGAACAATGATGGAAAAACATGGAGGAAATAAAACATACTATCATTCACAACAAACTACATAGGTTTATAGGAATGACTGAATCTAAGAATGCCATACCAAAAACGACTTTATTTCTTCATAGATTAGGTACATCTATTGATTCATTGTACGATGACGCTGATGAACCTTGTCACAGCACCGTAGGGTTCATTTTCCAATCTATATACGTATATAAAAGGAGAAGCTGACTGACTGACATATCAACGCAGGGCCTGAACTATAAGGGTTAGAAACTTTAAATTTGCACACTTTTATAGCATACGCAGTAAGAAGGATTTTTGAAAATTTACCCCCTAAAGGGGTTAAAACGGGGGTGCAAAATTAGTATGGAACAACGTGTTTTCTAGGTCTGATCAACTTCAAACAAAATGTGGGTGAAACTACGTGACACAGCTAGTAACACAAGTTGACGTGACGTGCGTAAATTTAACACATCGTAAGAAGCAATCAACAATAATATAAAGAAAAAATCCCTTAAACAACGCGACGGCGGCCGCTGCCAAACCAATGCCTAATACGGGAGACGCAATTGATAAACTTGGCCAAGCGCGATCGTGCAGAGTACAATGAGGTTCCATGAAATGGTATATTTAATAGGTATTGTTTCGCGCAAATACGTTTGTCAGATGAAGAATCAATGACGTATGTGTGCGTGTTTTAATACAACCTTTCGTGGAATATAATGTAGCTAATAATCCTGCCGTATTCTTCACACCTTTACCTGATCCCAAATTATACTGTTGTACTGCTCGTACTATGGGAACCAGACAACTGATATATTACATTGAATACTTTCTATCAATTGCCTGGTTTCTAAAGCAGCTCTGCTTAGTTTGAAATCAGATGACCGTGTGCACAGAATGTCCCAAGACATATACTCGTATTTATAAAAGTACTAGTTGTCCCCCGCGGTTTCACCCGCGTTCCCTATGGGATGGAAAATTTTCTATGACTTAAAAATAACCTATATATTATTCCAGCACATGCTCTATCTTTGTGGCAAATTTCTTCCAAATCCATTTGGTAGTATTTCCGTGAAAGTGTAATAAACATCTAGTCATCCTCTCGCGTATTCGTTATATTAGTAGGACACAGAACAAACATATATATGCACCCAAAAGTTTGTCCTTGGTAAGAATCGAACCCACTACCAATCCGAGTCTAACACTAAGCCAACATGTCCATCCGAAGGCACTTGTCAAATTTGATTTATAATGAAAGGTCGTTAGAGGTCTCGCAGTAAACGGATCTCCAAAAAGGATAATAGCCGAAAATAGTGAGTCGGCGTTCAGTAAACAAGCTTATATATAAGTGCCGGAGCCACTGCGCGCGACACAGCGACCCCGCGCGCACCGGACTCGTCTACCGTCACATACTGTACTGTACTGTACTGTACTGCATTATATACGACATACATATATATCTTTTGAGTAACAGTTGTATTTAAAGTGAAGTTATTGAATAATCGTGTTCAGAATTTAATATACCTAGTGTTTGTGCGCGCTCGCGGATTAAGTTTGGATTTTTGTTCTATTTTTTTTTTTTGGTGAGTTTTGTCTATGCTTATGTAAATTTCCGGGACATTCTTCACCCGCGGCCTGATCTCGAACTAAGCAGAGCTTGTACCATGGTTACCAGATAAATAGCAAAAGATTTAAATTTGCCTTTAAAAAAAATAAGGAATTAATTAAGAATGTTTTAGTACAAAAGGCTTTCTATAACATGAACGATTATTTTAATGACGACAATGTTTAGGTGTAGCGTTTGCTCCAGCAGGACACATCTTTATATACAACAAAATCTTATTTTGAAAAGTGTAATTGCTGAGTTGATTGCCGGCTCTTCTCAGTAAAAGCAGCCTTCCGAACCGGTGTTAGAGGCTGACCATTCATTCATAACTGCCTGTGAAGGCCTGTTGGAATAAATATATTTCATTAAATTTCAAATAACTGATATGTTACATATGTTTATGCACACAAGTGTATTTATTGGGTGGGAATCGAACTTGTGACATTGCAGGGTATCTATCCGCCAAGCTGACTATTTTTACATTTCCCACAAAACATAGTTACATTATTTGTTTTTCGTGAATTGATATAAAATATTTTTAGTTGAAACTTATATTATAGATGCAATAGTCACTCACGCATAAACGACTGGATGGATTTGCATGTAATTTGACGCGCTGACAGAATTTGTTCACGATTAACACTAGGTATTGTTTTTACCCAGGGTAAACGTTAGAACCCTTGGGAACTACTTGGTTGCATTATTAATTAAACTACTTAGTTAATATATAATATATAAATATCCCGGAACATTCTTTACACGCGGCCATCTGATCCCAAACTAAGAGCCTGTACTATGGAAACCAGATAACTGATATACTACTTTTTTATTTATTAATACATACTCATATAGATATTTACACCCAGACTCACAACAAACAGACATGTTCATGCTCACAAATGTTTGTATTGGGTGTGAATCGAACCCGCGACCTGCGACTTGGCAGTCACGTCGCTAACCACTAAGCCCAACTGGCCGATCTAAGTAACTCCGTCAATTATTTTATAATGGTATCAATAAATACAAATGATTAATTGACATATATATTATTTACATTGATTTAAATACTGGGTGATTAATATGATAGTATTTATTAATTAATCTATCTATCTTCTATATGTATAGATATATAAGTGAAACAGGGTTCCTTTGACGCACCATAACCTCTAAACTACTGACATATCGGGATGGGACTATGCACTGTTGGCACTAGTTTTAGGCCAAATATGATATCGATAAACGCGGGTAAAACCGCGGGGGACAGCTAGTAACATATATATTATTTATATTGATTTAAATACTGGATGATTTTAAGAGCTATAATATATATTTTTGTACGTCGAAAGGGACTTCTTGTATTGGTTAGACTATGATATAATAATCGCAATAAAATTAAAATGACGTGTCAAATCTCAAGACAAATAAACCTTAAGTCAGATATCCCTACTAATCCCTTTAAACGAATTAGGATCTCGGAAACGGCTCCAATGATTTTCATGAAATTCGGTATGCAGGGGGTTTCGGGGGCGTTAAATCGATCTAGCTAGGATTCATTTTCAGAAAATTTCGTTTTATCCGTGTTTTTAAGCAATGAAAACTGCTACAATGTCATTAGAAGGTAAGGTTTTCAAGTTACATCTTTTGTGAGAAATACTGTTATTGGGAGCCCTTTATTATCGAATCTAATTCGTATATATGACAGTGCTTTAAAAAAGAGAATACGGTAGAAGTCAGTTAGTAAAGAAATCCCGAGCAATGCTCGGCCATCCAGGTACTTATTATTATATGTGAATGTAAGTTTTTGTTGTCACGCTTTCACTTGAAAACTACATAACCGATCACCATGAAACTTTGTACACATATTCTTGGAGGTATTAGAAGTAACATAGGATACTTTTTGTGCCGGGAAAATGTTATATACCTAGGGAACGCGGGTGACACCGCGGGGATAGCTCGTTATAAATAAATATCCCAAGACATTCTTCACACAAGGTTACCTGATCCCAAATTAAGCAGAGTGTACTGCTTGTATTATGGCACCAGGTAACTGATATACTACATATACTACTTTTTAAATACATACTAGCTGTCCCCTGCGGATTCACCCGCGTTTATCGAAATAATATATAATATAGCCAATATCCATCTAGGAAAAATTCGGCGTCGAATGGTAGCAGTCCCATCCCGATATGTTCAGTAGGTTTGATGTGGTGGTGCGTCAAAGGAACTCTATTTGCTTATATACTCGTATATAAATAGATTTACATCCAGACACAGAACAAACAGACATGTACACGCACACAACTGTTTGTCCTGGGTGGGAATCGAACCCGCGACCTTCGGCTTGGCAGTCAGAGTCGCTAACCACCAAGCCAACTGGTCCGTCAAATATAATACATATAGATGTCGATAAATTTATTAAAACTATTTTTAAATTAATATTTAGTTTCCGGTCTTATTTGCGTTTTCGCTGGAGAAGATATTCTATCTGAGTGACAAATTTCATAAACCATGCAATAGATTTTGATACTACTTTTTCTGGATGGTTGATGTTATCTCACACAGACGAGGCAGGGGCGAATCGCTAGTCTCTAAATAGTTCAAAATAAAGTCACCGTTTTTGTCTGTTTGTTTGTCCGCTTATTTCTTCTAAAGTACGCAATAGATTTTGATACGATTTCCAACAACGTTCGAAGCATGCATTCACGCATCAGGCGAAGCCGGAGCGGTTCGCTAGTTTATAATATTAGTAAGGTTCGATTTGTGGTTAGTATTGGGTATCTAAACAACTCCTTTTTAACCAAACTGCGTGTCCCCTCTAAATTTATGACTTCTTGGAAATAACATCTAAAACCAGTTTAGCCCTGAAATAGAAATCGTCAAATATGGATTGTCATCGTATTTGGAACTTTATTGACCTTTAAATAGAATTGAGGTCTAGGTCGCCCCGTCGGTGAAGGTCGCGTTAGAGCTTCAACCGCTACGGTATAGTCCAGCAGGCAGGTCACACCTTCAGTGTTGCCATTTTATGATTCAATCCCTTATTTTTAAACCTAAATGCAAATGAAATTGGTGAAATGACAGGCATATGAAACTTAACCTTACGTATCAAGCGACAACGCGGCGATGCTGGTGTTGCAAATGTGTCCATAGGTGACCACTTACCATCAGGTCGATCTGCCTGTGCGTCGGGATACTAAAACAACAGTCACATTACCTTTAAAAATAACCTCTAATTTCAGGATCCTGAAATTACTAACATTACTGTACCTTGTTAATTTGGGCTTTAGATTATTTAGTGGAATAGTCAGGAATATACACATGTAATATATTTTCAGATTTCCCCTTGACGACGCCATGGTGGCGCGCACAGCGTCGTCCCTCGTGCACGGCACCAACGGCCCCGCGGGCACCAACGGCCCCGCGGGCACCAACGGCCCCGCGACCTCCATGGGCCCCGCGGGCAGCAACGGCCCCACGGGGGTGAAGGTGGGCGCTCGGCCGGAAGGCGCGGGGCCCTTCCTGCCGCAGTTCTACGCTGGACGCTCCGTGTTCATCACCGGCGCTACCGGGTTTATGGGCAAAGTAAGGAATCTATTCTTTGTACCCAAAACTAACCCAGTCAAACTGTAAATAGTATTCAGTTAAAAGAACCATTTTTAAATCAACTATAAGCCATAAAACTAACGTCACGTTGCTGCTTGACAAACCCTTTCATTACATACCCATGACGTGAGGTGGCTTATGAATTAATAAAAGACCATCTCATCACGTCCGCCATATTGAATTTAGAATGACGTCACTAGCTAATCGTGCAATGTCAATAACAACAATTGTGTGCAAAATTTCGTTTTAATTCTAGGCTCAATGACAATGTTCGCGTAATATGGCTATAAGAAATGAATAAAAGTATTTAAAAGTGACTCTCGCTCGTAATTATACAGTTTGCATTAATATAGTTTTTGACAGTCAAATTTTGGTTTGTCAAAATAGATCTCATTGCATACAAAATTCGAATATTTTTGTTATTATTGTATGGAACCTTCGGTGCGTGAGTCCAGTCCACACATGGCCGGTTCTTTTACTTCATAGGCCGTACTAAAGGATGGGCAAATACCAGACCAGAAACAATTTATCACACAGTTGGCAATCACTACATAGTATAAAACAAAGTCGCTTTCTCTGTCCCTATATCCCTATGTACGCTTAAATCTTTGAAACTACGCAACGGATTTTGATGCGGTTTTTGAATAGATAGAGTGATTGAAGAGGTTTTTATGTATAATACATGTGACATCCCACGGGAACGCGGGTAAAACCGCGGGGGACAGCTAGTTTAATATAATCAATTACACTGAGTTTGTTACTCTTTCACGTAACAAAAACAACCAAGCGGATTTAGATGAAACTTGGCGAGTATATAGCTTTTAACCTGGATAAACACATAGGATATTTTTTATCCCGGGAAAATGTTACATCCCTCGGGAGGGCGAGTGAAACCGCGGGGGACAGCTAGTAAATACTATATAAGCTGCAGTAGGGTTGACCCTTACACTAAAAGCCCTTAATCGACAGAAACTAAAAGCACTTGAATAAACGTGTCAATAGCGAGAAACTAAAAACACTTTAATTTAAACAAAAGTTATTCTTAGCAAAAAAAATATTCGCACATAAGTAATTATTGACAATTGGTGTTCTCTCTATTTGCTGCGAGTGACCCCGCGACCCGCGCCTGTGTACACAATGGGCACGGATCAAACATTCCACAATAATCCTTTAAATTAAATAACACATTAACGCATAAACACATGATATACGTCTTCAGTAACCTGTCATGGTATTTCCTTGATGACTTGGAAAGGCGATTGTCAATACATATTCTTGCATATTCATTTGATTATCTTAGACTTCCTCGATATTCTATTCTTCTATCTTTACATATATACGAAAGTGAATGTTTGTCTGTATGTCCTTTATAGAATCGTAAACAATGCCTAAATGGATTTGAATGCAGTTTTCAGCAATAGATAGAGTAATTCAAGAGGAAGGTTTATAAACCAGGTTTGAAAGCGGGCAAAGCCGCAGGGCGCAGCAAGTTACTTATAAATCTAGACAATTAAAAATATATACACCTGTAGTCCTATTATAACTGTACACAACATGTAATACGCAAAAAAAAGGGAAAATTAAAGAACAAAAATTTTGTAAAATTATAAAAATAGAAAAAAGACGAAATTATAATAATTAATCTGTGAAATTTTTGTGATCAATATTAGTTTTTTGACTCACTGACGATAATTCTACTATTTTTATAATTTTTGTCTGTCTGTCTTTTTATAACTCAAGAAAGATTTGACCGATCTTGATGAAAATTGCTTTATAGTAATTATATCGATAAAAGTGGATGAAACTGCGAGAGACAACTATGTATGTAGTTAAGAATAAACATGTACCGATTTTGACGGGACTTTCACTGGCAGATAGCTAATGTTATAAGGAGTAACGTAGACGTCTCCCGGTAAATATACCATCCCTACGTAATGCGAGTGAAACCGCGGGGGGCGGCTAGTCTCTTAAATACGTATTGCATCGAATGGACGTATACAAAAGCCGATACAGCTGTCCCGCTTACCAGTTTAATGGTTTAAAATCAGTCGAAGCACTTCCGAGTAGGAGACCATACATACAAAGCGTTGTTCTTTGTCAATCGATCTGCAACAGCGCCGAGCGCGTGCTGCGGCGCATGTCAAGCACTTTAATTATCTAAGAAGGAGGAATCGCTTATATTAGATGAAAATGCAGTGTATAGACAAGTTGTATAAGTGACTAGCTTCTATACCGCGGTTTCACTTGTTTATCCGAGGGACTTATGTATCACGGGATTGTTAGTTTTTATCCATTTAGAATAATGTAACTTTAAAATTGTGAAAGATTTCTCAAATATATGTAATATTTTCAGATATTACCTTCAATATTATGCTTTTTTATAATAATGCTAGCTGTCCCCCGCGCGCGGTTTCACCCGCGTTTATTGATATTATTTAAAATTCCGCGTCAAATGGTAGCAGTCCCATCCGGATATGTTCAGTAGTTTTGAGGTGATGGTGCGACAAAAGAACCTCATTTTACTTATAAACATATATACCTATATAGATTAGCATGGATACAGCATCCTGGGTCATTCTTCATAAGGCTATGTGATCCCATAAAGCAAAGCTAAAAAATAAGGATAATATAACTTTTTGTTACATAGATAGCGTGCCGAGGGTCAAAGGTATAAATCCTAGATGAAGCTTGAGCCTTCGCTGAAGTACCGTAAGGGTACCTTTGCTCGGTGGCAGGGTACTTTATAGTACCCGCCTGACTGGCAACCATCCTCAAAATTAATCAGTTAACCTCCTGTTGGTGTACTTAAGAACCAGTTCCCAACGGCCACATAATCATCTGATTGTAATGAACCCAACAAACACAGAAAAACAAATATGTACGAAAAACAAAAGCCATCCACATGGATGATTGTCCTGGGTGGGAATAGAACCTATGACCTGTGACGTGGCAGTCAAGGCACCTATCGAACAAGTCACGTGGCGGCGGCAATGTTTGCACAACACTTCGCACTATTGAAGGTCGGACTAGTCCTCAGGCCGCGGCGACGTGTGTCTCTCAGCCGTCACTAGTGGTTCCCCGGGGGTATGCCCTGTGCCCCTAGGCTGACTTGAAAAGACTAGTATCTAAGAGTCACTGTTTCTTGGAATCCCATTCTACTAATATAATAATAATAATTTTATTATCATCACTACATAGTGTAAAACAAAGTCGCGTCCCGCTGTCCGTCTGTGCCTATGTATACTTGGATCTTTAAAACTACGCAACGGATTTTGATGCGATTTTTTTAATAATAGCGCCCCGCCCTGGCTTCGCTCAGGTGCAATGTAGATACTAATACATATAAACCTTCCTCTTCAATCACCCAATCTATTAAAAAAAACCGCATCAAAATCCGTTGCGTAGTTTTAAAGATTTAAGTATACATAGGGATATAGGTACAGAGAAAGCGACTTTGTTTTATACTATGTAGTGACACATGTATATTATAATTGAAAAAATGCGAGAATTTTAAAGAATTACAACTATTTTATCTGCGCGCGTTTGACAGTTCGCGTATCACAGACTTCCGGAACGCTGGTGAAACCGCGGGTTACAGCTAGTTTATAATAAAAATGAAACTAGGCATGTCCCTACATACATAGTTTATATCGTAAATTAACAGACAGTTTCCTTATAACCTGGAAAATGTTATATCCCTCGGGAGCGCGAGTGAAACCGCGGGGGGCAGTTAGTTAATTAGGTCATTGTCTGCTTTCTGTGCATTTGGTGAAATACATATTACAGAAGATATGGCAGATTGATTACGGTCGCCTCACGTCTACTCTCTCTAGGTTAGGTCTTCCTGCTCTCTCGGTGCCCGGCGTGAGGTCTTAAAGGTTAATACTCTGTGGTAAAGTGCACGCGGTCACCGGTATACTCTTTAGTCGCTTACGACTTTACATTGCTATTGGGGTGCTTGTACGTATTGCCGAAATCACCAAGATTCACGTAAATGTCAAAATCAAGTTTTAGTTAGACATTTCATTCACCTTTTGTGCACATTTGATTCAGTACAGTAAATTTAATCGTCAGAATATAGTCGGCATCGATTGTGTGTGCTCTAGAAGAATTCAAAAGATAAAAGAATATTCAAGCCTGTTGTCCCTAAAGAGGTACGTAGAGATCTCAGCAAAGTCCCCTTAGCTTACTGCTTAATATTTTGGACGGCAGCTTGCCCTTTCCTAAATGCAGCCCTGGTCATAAGTTTATTAAAAGATACGTAAATGATAATTGATTTTATATGCACAGTAAAACGCTCGTTAGTAAAAACCCACTTGGAAATTCAATAAACTATAAATCTATTGTCCTTTTACATATTCACTTGAAGCCATTTACGTCACTCTGACAGGATCGCATTCGATTGAGCATTTATTCATATTCGCACATTTTTTTGCTGCAAATGTATATAAGGACTCCCCGGTAGCGTGTTACATACACAATTACTGTGAAATCACACATGCAGGTGTCCGATTCTATAAGGTAAATGACCCTAGCTCGACGGTGTTACGTCTTTGCTGTCTCTTTCACTATTAACGCACTCACATGAGAGATTCGCTCTCCGAACCCTTATTAGCCGACAAAACGAATAAGCGACATTACTCGCACACGACTACACACACAGCCAAACATACCTTCGCTTGTCGTACTAAAAATCGCAATGAATCGCGAAATCTCCTTGACACTTCAATTACGCCTGATGACCACGTGCTTTGAGAATTGCTGTTACGAGATAGATCTATATCGCTTTTGTTTGTTTACTCGTTAAACGTATCTCTGAGTATAAAAAATAAATAGAGTAAAAAAAGAAACAAAGCTACGAAAGCTGTTACAATCCACTGGGCAGTTTTAACAGCTGAGAATAATAATTATAACCATATTGCTTAATCGTACCACCATAATGTATATATTAATCAAACCTAATCATATTACAGGCGCAATTAAGTTATTTTAAGAATAATAAATTTGTTTTTGAAGACTTTAGACGAAATATGACGGATTGCTTAGAAGTTAACGCAGAGATATCAATGCCGGCACTCACCTTAGACATCAGGCACTCTCACACTAATAGCAGGCCCACCCAGGCAGGACACAACACATCGATATTTTCACAACTTTAAATCACCAAAACGTTTTTAATAACTTTCCCAATCGTTTTTAAAACTCAGTGTGGGAGCGCGGGAAAACGGTTCAATTGTTTATTTTTTTCCTATTTTACTGTCATCTGTCGTCCGCCCATTGACAGCTAGGTGTACGTTCGGAAATTGCATCAATTATCCATTATCCAGTATTTGAAATATGTAGGTTCCAAAATATTTTCATCGCGAAAGGGTAGGGTAGGTAGATATAAAATATGTATTTAAATAACAAATACTTAAAGCCGATTTGTAAAATTATGATAAAAGCTTTGACATAAACAATGTAGTATTTTAAAGCGAATTACATATTTTTTATAATTTATATGTAAGTACGAAATGTTGGTTAGTCTCAATATAGATCTTATAACATAAGAAATTAAGTTTTTCTTTATTAGCGAACAAAACTCACCGTGCGCAATCCTTTCATCATCAAAAAAATAGTAATTAAACGCCAATGGTCTCCAGGTGCTGGTGGAACGACTGTTATCGACATGTCCGGATATCGGACGCCTGTACCTGCTCATGCGCTACAAGAAAGACGTTCCGCCCGAGAAGCGCCTGCTGCAGCTCAAACAATCACAGGTTAGTCCCGCTTTGTAAGTTAATCTTATAGATCATTTTCCCAGTGGTAAATTATGATAGGCTAGTGCCTATTATACGTGTACAATTATTATTTTTGTTTAAATTACAGTAAATTTCATGTCAAGATTTCTGAACGTATACAAAAACTGTGTAATTATAAACGTATATAATAGTGAATTATTATCTGTGTAACGACAGATTGTTGATGCTTACAAAGATAACCAATCCTTAAATGATGTTTGTTTGCTTAATTGTTTAGACGTCATCGGGTATAATAGACAAAGGAATAAATTTAGATATTTTTTTCATGTTTGTTAAAAATAAAATATTTGCAAAAATAAACAATCTTATACAATGAGTTTCTATATAATTGCGTCAATATATTATTTAAAATAAAACACGTTACGTTCCCGACTCCTATGCCTACGTATTTTTACAGAGCAATGTATTTATGTTGATCGGTAACTACGCGTTAATTATTTATATACACGCAAAATTCAAAGAGAAACAATAGAAAAATATACCTTCACGAGCAATTCGAGAGCCGAATCGATGATTTTCAATGTCAACAAATAATGTTGACTTTGAAATGGCATCATTCGGTTCGCACGGCAGTGCTGACTCCAAGGACACTTTCGTAATATGGATAATTCGTTCTTGGTTTTATATTTTTTATTTTTAATATGATAAATTTGCAACATAAATACATCAAAAGAAAAGTATGCATAAAAGAAATTACATTATTTCTACATTATCGGCAGATAAGTATCAAATATAAGATTATAAAATAAAAATGTTTTGACCATAATATCACCGTGGTATCTTTTCGCCTCGGTGTGGTCGAGTGGTATACAGCTCGGCTTGATACTAGGTGGTCCTAGTTTCAATTCCCAGGTCGGGGAATATTAAGATTTCTTGTTTAGAAATAATTACTTGTAGCCCGAGATTGGTGATGTATACCAGAGATGACCACATGACATTTTTAATATCTTCGGTGAAACGCAGGTCCTTAATGGCCATGAAGGTATGATGGAAGGCATTGAACTTTCAATTTTGAATCTGCTCCTCTAGTAGTGTAATGTTCAACTGTGCAGGTGTTCGACCTGGTGCGGTCCCGCACCCCCTCGCAGCTGGACAAGCTGTGCATCGTACCCGGAGACACTGCGCTGCCGGACCTCGGCATCAGTTTGGAGTACATTGAGCAGTTACAGGAGGTAAGGATGCTACCCAAAATGTTATCATTCGGTAATAAAAGGGGTATTAGACAAAATTGTGTGATGGAAAGTTTTCCTTTTTGGGAGTGGGTTGAAAAGAGGCCAAATTCTATTTGGTAGTTAAAACTAATAGTATTGGTTGCTTAAAATTGGCTCTAGTACTGACTACTTGGGTACTTTTAATTGTTTTAAAATAATTTAACTATAAAATAATTATAATAATTATCCGAGTAGTAGAGCTCTTAGTGCAGAGTTCGTCCGGGGAAGTAGTACCACCTTACCCATTTCTACCTTAAAGCAGTAGTGCACTTGTATTACTGTGTTACCGTTAGAAAGGTAAGGGGGCCGGTGAAATAACAGGCACGTGAGACTTAACAACTTCACGTCTCAGGGTCGAGAACACATTGGTGATGCCCCTAGCGTTGCAAATGTCCATAGGCGACGGTGACCACTTTCCATCAGGTGGACCGTACGCTTGTATGTCGGCCCATGTGGTTTAAAAAAAAATTGCGACAACATTTGTAAATACGTTAATGTATAGTGAACGTCCTATTGTGCATTGACGTGTTAATTTCGTATAAATAAAAAAAATACATTACAGAACAATAGGAAGGTTCTAAAGTAAATATTTGTCTATCAAATATTTTTTTTTCACTTTGCGTCAAGGCGAAAGTACGGAAAGAATATTGAAGCAAGAGCCTTTTCAGATATTACCGATGTTCGCTACACCTGCGTGTAACAATAGATACCAAGAGGTATTACGCCGTTTATTTGAATGATTTTCAGCGGCTCTAGCGAAACAAGAATACCACGTCGTACTTTTCAATAAGCTCAATCTTGGCTTGATTTGCGAAACAAAAAAATCTAGTGACATCGGCTTATATTTAAATAGGAACATACCGTATACCCACTCTGAACAGTGCCCTAAGCATGAACATCTATCGTAAGTGTATCGAGAATCGATCGTCATCGTATCGAGTGCGCCAAAAATATGGTTTATAGTATAGGAAATGGAACACCGCGCACACCGTGACGTTGCGCGAAGTTCAATTTCCCATTGCATTGGTTTTGGGCGCACTCGATTCGATGACGCTACGCTTGCGGTAGTTGTCTTGATTAGCCCTCAGGGTTTAAAAGGAAATCCTATTATTTTATTGTAAAGATTGACTACAAAGCTTTAACATGAAATTTCGTGTACAAATATATGTATGTCCACTCAGCAAATGCTATTAATATTCCAGGTATCAATAGTGTTCAACTCAGCAGCGACTCTGAAGTTCGACGAGCCCCTGAAGAAGGCGGTGGAACAGAACGTGCGCTCCGTCATCAGGATCATGGACATCTGCAACAGACTGCCCAATATCCAGGTATAATATACCTGCGCCAGATTATTATAGTGTCGTAAAGATAGTATATTTGGCAGTTGTTTAATACCAACATCCGCTGGAGTAGAGCAAAAAAGCAATATGACTTTTAATTTTAGTTTTTTTATGTTTACCAGACTACTAATCTCTGACTGCCTTGCCACAGGTTGTGGGTTCGATTCCTACCCAGGACAAACATTTAAATAAAGAAAGAAAATATTTATTTTGGACTTACACAGCATCAACATAGACAATTTGCATTTAATAATATCTACTAAAGTGCAATGTCAGTCAATGATACAGCCGAATCAATTTCCTATGTTTGCCATAAGATTGATATGATGGTATGAAAGATCCACAAACAGTGTTAGCAGTAGATGTGTAGTGAGTGAGGTGTCGTGTACAGGCGCTGGTGCACGTGTCGACGGCGTACAGCAACGCGGAGCGCGTGCGCGTGGAGGAGCGCGTGTACGGCGCGCCCGTTCCGCTCGCCGAGATCTTCACGCTCGCCGACACCGTGCCCGACCACATCCTCGCGCAGATCACTGCCAGGTACCACCTACGTCACCCATCCACCACCCGCACCACCCTTGCGTTGACCGATATATCTATGACGACTCTACACTAAAATTCACAGACTTTATTTGGGAAAACAAGAAGTGGAAAAAACACTCGTTTTTTCAATTAGTTAAACTTAAAACGAAAGTAGCTTACTAGATGACGCCTTTGTCTTGGTTAATATAGTCCCTTGATCTAATTAATTCATAGCCTATGTTACTTCTGAATAATGTATAATAGCTTTATAATAGTGATATAATTATTAAAATCAATCCATTCGTTTTGAGTTGATCATTACAAACAAAAATCCATGCATACAAAATACTAATCTTTTCTCTTTATATTATTACTAGCTGTCCCCCGCGGTTTCACCCGCGTTCCCGACGGATGTTACATTTTCCCGGGATAAAAAGTATATGTTATTCCAATATATGCTCTATCTATGTGCCAAGTTCCATCCAAATCCGTTGGGTAGTTTTTGCGTGAAAGAGGAACAAACATCCATACATACAAACTTTCGAGTATATAATATTAGTAAGATTAATAAGTATAGACAACATCTTTTAAACGATAAAAATTCAACCTATGTTTCAACATTGAAACAAATTATGAGTAAATAGTTTAGGCCCCTGAAGGACACCTATGAAGGTCAAAGTTACTGAAATTACCACCGGCTCGGAAGTTAGCCTTCAAGAAGAAAGAGAGTCTTAGATAAAGGGCAAAGAAGGTCGAAATTCCTTGCACTAATTAAATCGCCGTCCCTACAACTAGTAATATGGAGAGCCTAAGTCGAATCCCCGTTCTTACAAGGTTCTTATAATATTATTGTTCACAGTTACATATCGCCCAAGCCCAACACATACACGTTCACAAAGGCGCTGGCGGAGAGCGCCATCGAGCAGTATCGCTCCAATAAGTATCCTGTAGCCATATTCAGACCTACTATTGGTGAGTTCATAAACACTACAACAAGCCTTTATTTAAAAAAAATACATTTCAACATTCAAAGAAAGTGGAGGGTACTTGTGAAGGCCAAGGTTACTGAAGTTACTAGTCGAGAACTAATTTATCTAAACGGCAGGGTTGCCATTAATTATATACATATATTTGGATATCCATAATACATATACGCTTCAGAGCTCGTGCCTGGCCTTTCATGTAAACGTATGAATATATTGTCAGTGATATCCTCGCACCTGGAGCCGTACCCGGGCTGGATCGAGAACTTGAACGGGCCGAGCGGCGTGGTAGTGGGCGTGTGCAAGGGCTTGCTCCACGTGTTCACCAACAGGCGGTCCGCGCGCGCCGACATGCTGCCCGTCGACATCGCCATCGACACCCTCATCGCCATCGGTTGGGAGACTGCCATCGACCAGTGAGTACCGCAATAGTAGTGGTTGGTTATGTATGGTATTCAACCTTATTTTTACAGGTTGAAGCATAAGATATAGTTCAACCCCTAACGGGGAAGCGGATGGAACCGCGGGAGTCAGCTTGTCTTGAATAATTATGTTTAAACCAAACCCGCAGGTCACCCGACGTCCGCGTGTACAACTGCAGTTCCACAGAGAACCCCACCACGTGGGCCGCGTTCAACCATGCCGTCCATAGGCATGTCAAAGATATGCCGCTCGATGACGCTCTGTGGTATCCTTTCGCTGTCACAGTCGAAAATAGGTGAGAATATTACAATTATGTGAATTAACTGGACACCACAGGCACCACGAATTTATTTACACGAACATAGTCTGTTCTGTGAGTAAGAATTATGTAATATACCAGATATCTGTATTCCATACAAGCTTTGCCTAGTTCGATAACAGTGTGTGAAGAATGTCCCAAACTATTTTTTTTTCTCAAATAAAAACAAAACAGGAAACGAAAGGGGAATGAACAAAAACCTTTATACTCCTTACAGATATCTGTACAAGATTATCGAGGTCCTTCTGCAGACAGCTCCACTTTACATTGCGGAGTACGTCTCTCGAATTTTCGGTAACAAGTCCAAGTAAGTACCTACTTCATCTGATGGACAACTCAAATATTGTAAGCATGAGCAGCCATACCTTTCAACAACAGTTTTTCGGTAGTGTTTGCCTACAGTTTTTCATCTTAAGGGTGGTTTCCAGGTAGGCGGGTACCACATGAAGTACCATTGCACTGTGCCTTATACCTTTATTTCTTTTCCAAAATAAAGTAAGCATTTTTAACTTGGCAACACTTCCAGAATTAACTTAATAACGGCGAGTCAGCGGCTGCGAGCGATGAACGACGTGCTGACGTTCTTCTCTCTGCGCGAGTGGCACTTCTACACTGACAACGTGCAGCGTCTGCGAGCCAGGCTCTCGCCGCGGGACTCGCAGATATACAACTTGGATATACACGCTGTCAAGTAAGCTTTTCTGCAACATGTCTTTGTATTAGGGGACACGGGAGCCCATTAACCTAAAGATCTTAGAAATTTAATAAGAAAAAGCTCCTGGGAACGGAAATATTAATATTCCCGTAACAGCCAAAGATTTAAATATCCATCTGGAGTTACATAAAATATGTAACTTGCATAGATACGTGGCCGATAATTCAGCAAATCATAAACATTATAAATAGGAAACTATCTTATCACACTAGAATGATATTTATCTGATTGCATAGATGGGACGAGCACTACACAAATTTCATGAAAGGTGCCAGGAAATATCTGATGAAAGAGACCGATGAAAATATTCCTGAAGCTAAACGACGATTGGAGAGGTATGTAAAGAGCCTTTGTGGCCACATCTATGAACACGCCTACAGTCCTCACCGCCCGCATCACAGTCATGTGGCGACATCTATGAACGAGTAGAAACACGCGTAAATTCTGCATCGTGAAATCGATATTCTCTCAGGATGTGAAATATATACAAGCATCCAACATCAACAGTTGGACGTGGTCCCCGGGCATGATCAACTACCCTGGCGGAAGATCTTCCCTTTTAAATGGAGGAGTCTCATACCTCGCTCCTCCATACCTTTAATAAAATTATAACACAGTTTTTCTAATTTATCTACTACTAGATTGCCATCCCATAATCTGTGTTCATGAGGGATTATAACAGCCTATAATAATGCCTATATCATTCAGGAATAGTATTGCTTCTATCATTGAAAGATTTTATAAAATGGTATCATTATTTTCGGAGATTACCTTCTTCATCTAAACCTTACGTCCCAAAGTACTTACCTCTTTACCTTATTAGTATAAAAAACAATAATAATCTCCCTGAATTATAGCACAATAGTTTTAAATACTTTTACCATTTTAAATAATATCATTTGTAGTAGGGAAACTATTATTTTAAATAACATTTTAAAATTGAATGTTTTTGTTTCAGATTGCGAGTGTTACATTATGCAGTGATAGCAGTACTGATTATTCTATGCTTCAGATTTATTAATTTCATTTTTTCAACTGTTTTTTATAGGAATTAAAGATTAAGTTGAATATTATTTCTATCACGGACTTATCTTACCATTAAAAAAGGATATTGGCGATTTACTGCTGCGTCCCCCAAGATTTGAACAAAGTAACGAACACTACATAATTATTATGCAATTAAATTTATAAAAAAATGTTGCTCAAAGAAACTGATAGTGATAATATTTTTACATTAATTCAGTTGTAATGTTTTTTTTAAATAAACAATGTACGTTTTATCAATGCACAAATGGGTTCTTTAGACACATATTTACTAAGCACCTTACCTGTATCTTAACATAATAATATCATGGATAGATGCGGTGAACAGTTTGTTTTGTAAATTTGGATCCGTCCAGCTAATTAAGTTGCTGACTGTACCACAACCCAGATTTTCTGACTTCAGTAAACTTGGCAGAAGTACTCCTATACCCTCAGTTATTTTTATGTTGCCACTTTAATAAAATAAGTTAGTTCTAATAAATAACATTTCATTAGAAAATCATAATACAATTATTTATGAAAACGATCGCCATTAGCTATTTAAGTAAAATTATCAGAATGGGTATAGTAATTATAAGGTATACAATAAAAATATATTGATTCTTCAATTGAAAGTGAAGTTATGAAGCCAGAGAATGTGAATAAATAAGGTTATAATTACTGTGATGTTGGTTTATATTAAATTAAACTTAAACTTGTTAAACTGCATTTCATTTCATTCTTTTCTTTTTTGGCACGAAATTGACTTAAAATATGTCTACCTATTTAAATGTATTTATTAAATCACTGTAAAAAGTGTATTGTTGATTAATTGTGTAGATAGCCAACTGGCCAGTCAAATAATTCTTATTTATATTACCTAGTTGCAGCATTAGTATTTAAATCAGAACTAAATTAACATCATCGAAAAATTAGGGTGAAATTTAAACAATTAATTTGGAATGATAATTCTTATAAACTTAGATCAGCATAAGGAACGTCATACTCAAGAGTAAATCAGCATGGGCATTGCTTACTATATGGTTTCCACTAATTATATGCACTACTAGTCTATTTAACTGTATACACTCTATTTCACTCGGGCATAGTGTAGCCGTCTATGAGGGAAATAATTTTAAATAAGGTGCAGTGGTTCTGAAGATTATTCTAAACATACAAACTCTTAAAATTCTCACATTCTCTTAGTTAATATTAAAATAATTTTAATGGAGGTTGTTGAATATAATGTGTTATTCTATCACTTTGTGTAATGAAATAACGAAACGTGGAACTGAGTAGAATATGGCAACATTGACTTAAAATGTCAATCAAATCTAAGTGCTTCATAGTTCGTGGTAGTACATTTCATTTGATTATGATAACATTAATTGCGAAAATAATCTAAATTTATAACGACACAATAGTCAATTAGCCGCACAATAAGTTTCCAAACCTCTCGGGCTTGCAGTGAGTATTAAAATATAGATACAAACATCATAAAAAACAGTGATCGTCATTGCAATAATGTGATGTCGAGTATTATTTTTGTTTTGGCGATTCCTGCTGAGTAATTTCGCGTGTGGAGCTCGGTAGCGGCTTCTCGGAGCTTTGTTCTTCGCGGTTTTGTCACATTGCCAAATTTACTTCGACGAACCGAACGTACGTAGCGACTTATTGATATGAAGTTCTGACGTATATTATTTAGAGTTGTAAGCTTGTAGGTAACCCTTATTTTAGTTCGTGAGAAGGTCCCGCGGCGGCCGAGCGTTGACCTTCACTGTTTACTTCCCAATATTGCGCGGAAATCGTCGAGGAATCGAGTGATGACTTGCTAAATCGCATTTGACCCATATAGAACAATTGTGTGTAATTTGTAAACTGATTTACTTAGCATTGAGGTGATTAAAATGCAATTAGTTTGGAAGGAAGCTGATTAGAACTCTGTGGGTTAATTAGTTATTACTTGGGTATGTATATTTGTGTTTACAATTTGACAGAGAACTAAATATGTTATATTTATATCTATCTAATATTGTAGAAATAAATATTGTACCTATCTTCAATCATAGGAACCAATTTGGTAATTGAAACTGCCTCCCATTCCAAAGATTTGTGTGTGATATTATTAGCAGTTTTTGTAAGTTACTTTCAGAAACAGGTTATCAGATATGAATATACCCAGGTTGAAGAATATATAGTCTAGAATAGAATGTAGCGTAAAATTACTATAAAATGCAGATTAAAAGATTACCAAATAGAAAAGCAAATTAGTATAATTGAATATAGTAAATGAATCATTATGAGTGTAATCTATTTAAATAAAAATGAATCCCTATTTCCCTTGGTCACCGCATCATGCATGGTGGAGGTCGGCTGGACCCATTTCGCAAATTCTTTTTTTGTTCTTTTTTATTGTCAGGAGAAGGTTCTTATGAAAGAAAAAATTAAGAAAGTTGCACGAACAATTAGAAAGAAACAAAGACAAACAGAAGAAAACATAATGACCATATTAACTTTTCTAATGTAACCTTATTGCTTTTGACAATATAAACTCATATACCTTATGGTGTTTGATATAAATGTCAGTCATTTGACAATACCATTTAAAACAGAGCCATAGGTCGGAATTATATTGATAAAATAATCAATTTATAATTTCTTAGTGCACATTTCACCATTGATTAAATTGGAAGAATCAAATTCAATATTCATAGTTAAGACAGGACAAGGTCTGTCTGGTCAGCTAGTGTAAAATAATTATAACATACCAGTATGTGTCTCTTTGGTGACCATATATGTATTACAAAAAAATGTAAAACATATTTTGATTAAATAAAAACAGAAATACATCATCTGTGAAAATTACAACTGTCTAAGTATTTCACAGTTTCGCACAGTTCCGTACAAGCTGGTGACATACGGGCAGTGGAGTCTTAGTAAAAGCCCTTTTTACCCTTTAGAATATTTTTTTTTTACAATAGAAATTTTGTTTATTCATGTAGGCCTTCCTTCACAGGCTCTTATAAGAGCCTGTGAAGACGATTTATAAATCGTCTTTACATGGTTTCTTAAAAATATTACAAAGATATAAATAATGTATAAATTCTCAATAAAAATACTTATATGGGTAGCATGTCAGGGGAGCAATACATTGCCAAGGATTATTATCTTCTTTGGTTACGGAACCCTAAAAAAGAAACGTGACATCAACATTTCTCTGTGTGCTGATGGGTATACCTACAATAGGGTTGTACAACATATATGGTTCTATGACATGATCAAAAAACAATAGTACAGTTTTTCCATACTTAGTAGATATCCTTCCATTACATTTATCCAATGTATTGAAAATAAAAGAAGTATTAAATCGTATAAAACAACCTTCCAAGCCTGTTGTAGATCCATTTGTGAAGTGGTCACTGCCGCCAACGGACTGAATTTGGACCTGGGGCATTGTTAATGCGTTGTGAACCTTCAGACATGAGGTTGTTAAATCTCATGTGCCTGTAATTTCACTGGCTCACTTATCTTTCTGACCGAAACACAGTAATCCAAGTGCACTACTGCTTCATGGTGGAAATGGGTATAGTGCTTACCCAGACAAACTACACTAAAAACTTCTCAATTTAATTTTCAATAATATGTTTGTATGTGTATTTAATTCCATTTTACTGTTTATTCCAGACACATGAACTGACATCCCGATGATGTCACTAAAGCCAAGGAATGTGGACTTCCAGGAGACGTGGGCCAACCTCAAAGAGACGGTATGAAAACATACATAAGCTTGTATTTGTAATGACAACAATATGGAGATGTAATGTAGTGAGGCAGAAGAGAAATTTTCATGCAATCTACAATATGGGTTTTAATGACTCCCTTAGAGATAAATTTAACAGCATTCATATTTGAACTGTGCTATCACAATATGTATATGAATGTTTAATACAACATGTTACAGTGTTACAACTGTAAAAATATAATTAATTATCAAAGCCAACAACCCTAGCAAGCTGTCATGTCAGGGAACCTGATTATTTAACAGAATGGCCTGCGTACCTATTTTACCTAATAATTGTCTACTTTAATAGTTTTTCTATTTTTCATTCATAAAGGTAGAAAAGAAAACTTTGTATCAAAAGGGTTTTTTTTATAATATATAGGATTCGTTGGCGGATTGATTGGCAATGAATTGTTAGTTCAGACAATCAATGTATTTGACTTATCGTTATACCTATTTCCTATTGATTCTGAAAATTCATTAATGTTTACAGCATTTTGTAGTTGTCTGTATTATTAAAAAAATACTTTATGAAGATAATTTAAAAGAGCTCGTAGCACCCTACATTGTATAATTCATGTTTCTATTTCTACACTTATTGAAAAATAATATTTCATTATTCATATGACCTAACAAAACTAAAAAAAAACATAGGACCTAACTGAGTGAATGTCTCTAATATTTTCTATATTTTTTTGTGCTGAGTCAAAATATATAATAGGTTAGGGAAAAAGTTCCTTCGCATTTTTTAAGAAAATTCAAAATATTTTTAATATAGTTTATTTACATTTAACTAAAGTATGTAGGTACCATTTTGTTCGATAACTTTTTGCCATCTTGTAGGTAGGGACATGATCCCATTGCTATAGAAATTTTGGGACTTCTGATCAAAATACTGCGACAAGTGGTTTTGACAGTCCTCTCGTGATGTTAACCTGACACTGCCTAAAGAATTCTGAAGTGACCGAAACAGGTGGAAATCTGAAGGTGCAAGGTCAGGACTATACGGCGGATGCATTAATACCTCCCAGCCAAACTCTCTTAATTTTTGCTGAGTGGCTAAAGATGTGTGAGGTCTAGCGTTATCATGATGAAAAAACACACCCCTTCTGTTGATTAATTCCGGCCGCTTTCTCTCAACTTCTTGCTTTAATCTTAACAGTTGTTCGAAGTAGAGTTCAGAATCGATGGTCCTGCCTGGTGGTAACAGCTCATAATGAATAATACCCTTCCAATCCACACACACGGCATCACCTTGTTGCGAGTTAACCCGGGTTTCGCCACAGTCTGTGAAGCCTGACCGGCCTTTGACCACGACCTTTTTCGCACGTTCTTGTCGTACGTGATCCACTTTTCATCACCAGTTATCAGCTTCTTCAAAAATGGTTCGGTTTCATGACGTCGTATTAAAGAATCACAAATGAGTACACGGTTCATTAGGTTTCTTTCAGTGAGCTCGTGAGATACCCAAATATCTAGCTTTTTTGTGTACCCAGTTTTTTCAAATGCGCCAGAACTGTTTTGTGGTCAATTCCCAGTTCTTCAGCTACGTCGTAACTACTGATATGCCGATCTAGCTCCACTTTTTCAAAAATGGCATCCATTTTATCCGTAATGGGGCGACCAGAGCGACGTGCATCTTTGACATCAACATTTCCGGATTGAAAACGCTTAAACCAAATTTGTGCTACTCTCACAGACACTGCACTAGGTCCATAAACATCGCAAATTTTTTTCGCGGCTTGCGTTGCATTTTTACCTTTTTTGTAGTAAAATTTTAAAATGAATCGAATTTCTTCATTAGATTCACTCATCTTAGCGGTACGAAAAACAAATGCAAATCACACGTTTTCCTAATTTGAATTTGGAATTATGTTCTTTAAAATTTAAACTTTCAATGATACCAAAACCAGCCAGATACAAACAGTATAGCCAAAGAGATTTTATTACAAGTTCATACATACTATAATGCGAAAAGACTTTTTCCCCAACCTAATTTTTTTTTTTTGCGTATCGATTGTTTTGGCTAAATTTGTTTAGACCAGAATCCTGCCAGGCGTACTGTGTCGTCTGTAGCATTATAAAGGTCTTCTGGAGTGCAAGATCAGGGGCACGCAGGGCACGACAATAGCTGTGCCATTGTCAGAGGGGAGGCGCCGCAAGTGCACTGGCTACTTGGACTGTAACCCCATCGGCACTGATTGTCCCTGCAACGGCCGACTAGGGTTCGGAGTCTGTTGAGGGACTTCCACGTCAAAATAATAAAACAAATATATAATTTTTTTAAAACTTCAAACATATAAATGGCGCCACCAAGACGCGTCAATAGTTTGGTGGTCTATGCCTAGGTTTGTTCCACCGCGGACACTCATCATTTTGTTATACATAGTCGCAGTTTAATAATTTTGATTACATATTCAGACCGTCCATTTAGAACGCAAGGAATGCTTTTTCTAATAATGTTAATTAATATATCTTGCAACCTCGACCTCTTCTCACCTCTCCGGGGATAACGTTTGTAATGTGCCCGCAGGTGGCCGGGGTGGTGGGTCTCCGCGCGGTGGAGCGCTCCGTGTGGAACACACGGTTCTCCGACGTGTACGCGCTCTGCGTCGCGCACCCCGAGCCGCTCGCTGACAAACTGTACGACGAGACGAAGTGAGTGTCTGTGTGTGTGAGCGAGTGTCTATATGTGAGTGAGTGTGTGTGTGTATGTGTAAATGTGTGTGTGTGTGAGAGAGAGAGAGAGAGAGAGAGAGCGAGTGTGTGTGTGTATATGTGAGAGCGTCTGAAATAACATTTCTGTGGCCATCTAATGGCCAAAGTAATCAGATTATATTGCTCATTTGCATGGGGTTGCCCGAAATAGACCCGTGAATTGTATTTGTTATTATTTTTTTTATATTTATTAGTGGATTTCTGTGCTGTCTACCTTTTAATATAAATTAAAAGAATGCCCAAGATATTTATAAGTTATGTTGTGCCAGAAACTTCTTGGAGGAGCACGTGTCGATGCTGCTGCAGCGCGTGAAGGGGACCGCGCCCCTCGAGAACAGCGACCATAATGACGGACTTCTCAACAGGTATTACAGGCCTGGGGTTCCCAAACTTACGGCCCCGTTGCCGCAATATTAAGGCTGGTTGTAAATTCGATATATTACATGCACTGCGTCAAATGTGTACGCTCGTTTGTCTGACACCAATCCTCTTAGGGAATGCTTTTGTTGTCCACTAAGTGCAAGGTGTTGAATGCACGCGGTCATCGGTATACTTCATAGGATGCGATAGTATAGTCATAAATACGGCATATTCATAATATTATTTGTTTTATGAATTTCATTGATATGTTTGTTTTTGATCGGAAATTGTAGTAATTGTGGAGACACTTTTGAGCCATTTCTAGTCATCTCTCATAGCGACAATGTTATCATGTACCAGAAAAATACTTATTAATTATACTTAAAAAACACTTATTATTGTATTACAGGGAAACATTTTAATTATTCATCAATCACTTTTGAATAGCATACATTGTGTTTATCATTTATTTCTTTTTCGCCACACAAAAGATTCCGGATTTGAATTTCAAAGCCGAGAAGAAATTTCACTTCAAAACTCTCAGAGCCGTTCCCAGTTAGGCTTCGAAATGTTGACATGTATTATATTTATTTATATATTGTAGATAGCCATATTCTGTTATGATGATGTATGATGTGTCTAGGTATGTGGTGGCATGGCGCGAATACAGCCAGGGCGTGGCATACCTCAACAGTCTCTACTCGTATCTCAACCTGCAGCACGTCAAGCGACAGAAGGTAATTCACACTTGCACAACACACACACTTATCCACACACTTTAACACATTCACATCCACACACATACACACACGCAGTTCTGTGTATATGTAAATATGCAGGTACATGATTGAGTGACGCGGGTACAGCAGGCAGAAGGTGAAACCCTAACACTGTTAAGCATTTTGTTAATGATGAAATTAATATGATTAATTCTCAAGGTACCTGAAGCAGAAATAATATACGGTTCGGCCGCGACGGTCAGTTGTCCTGAACACGACTCGAGACAGTTAGAGGTAAGTACTATATAAGAATAACAGCCCAAAATGTTTATTTATTTATTTATTTAAAACTTTATGTACAGTAGTGTTTTGTTACTAGGGCGTAACATGCAAATATGTATTATACATATAAAAATAATATGTTAGATATTATATGATTCAATTATACAGAAAAATCTGTCTTAAAATTTAATTCCTTCCCAATTTCTTGTTTACTGTGGATAGTGGTATCGACCACAATTATTTTATGTAAGGGATGATCTGGACGGAGACGAGCACAAACATTTCTAAAAGGGTAATCAACTCATTTCAGCACTAGTTTGTACTACAAACTTTGTAGCGTACTACAGAGTACACTACTACCGCGCTACAGTTACCCCATAATATTTTCTATCACCGCATGCTCAAGCTTGCCGTAGGATTCGATTCTATGATATTTTCGTTAAGCCATCCCTGATAAAATTAACATCAATAGCTCAGTGCTTACCCTATTCCCAATTACTTGGGGTTGGCGCAATGTGTACGCTTTATATTTGGTTCATTCGGTGCATTGTCACAGCGTAGGGCTTCAGTTGCCTCGTTGCGGTATAGTAGGTGTTAGGTTATAATTCAATTTTACTTCCAATATATTTATTCTTAAAAATATGTATAACAAACATACAATGAAATAAAAACCTCGATATACAGCTCGAAGAACACCCGCTTAATTATTTATTGGTGACCAAAACAGATCGTACATTGATTTATAACATTAATTTAGATTGCATTTTACAGGTTAGGCAATAACTTGCGTAAAATACACACCCCAACGGGTTCCAGTATAATAAATGCCATCAATGGATGCGACAATATCTCGAACCTCCCATGTTTTCATTTGTAACAACATCAGATCTCATTTTATAACGACTGAACTTCTCGGTCATCGGAGAGCTCGAAGCTCAATAAAAAAACCGAATACCGCGTCGCTACCCTTCAAGGTAACGGCAACAGCTGGGGGTGAGTCGTATTTGAAAAATATTACCATCGATCGGCAACGATCGAGGTAGAGGACGATAGCGGGAGGGCCACCTCGGGCGCACGCGGGCGGCGGTCACGACCGGGGGGTCGCCTCCCGAGAGAGAGCCGAGGTAGGGCGGTAGCGATCACCTTTGTCACGAGGCATAATGTAGAGTCGTGGTATGGGCCCCTCCCATGCAGGTGGGCGAGCTGGGCCTGGAGATCTGGGAGCGCGTGCTGGTGCGCGCGCTGGCGCCGGCGCTGACGGCGCGCGTGGTGGGCGCGCTGGAGGCGGCGCGGGCGCGCGCGCCGGACCCCGCGCTGGCCGACGCGCTGCGTGCCGCCGTGCTCAGCGTCGTGCACGTGCGCGCCTTCCGCGTGCGCGCGCCGCTCGCGCTGTACCACCAGCTCGTGCTCGAGCCCTTCCTGGCCGCCGCCGCCGCGCACCACGCGCGCACCGCCGCCGCGCTGCTGCAGCGAGGGGACATCTCGCACTACATGAAGCACGTGCTCGAAGGTGAGCCCGCCCCTCTGTACCACCAGCTCGTGCTCGAGCCCTTCCTGGCCGCCGCCGCCGCGCACCACGCGCGCACCGCCGCCGCGCTGCTGCAGCGAGGGGACATCTCGCACTACATGAAGCACGTGCTCGAAGGTGAGCCCGCCCCTCTGTACCACCAGCTCGTGCTCGAGCCCTTCCTGGCCGCCGCCGCCGCGCACCACGCGCGCACCGCCGCCGCGCTGCTGCAGCGAGGGGACATCTCGCACTACATGAAGCACGTGCTCGAAGGTGAGCCCGCCCCTCTGTACCACCAGCTCGTGCTCGAGCCCTTCCTGGCCGCCGCCGCCGCGCACCACGCGCGCACCGCCGCCGCGCTGCTGCAGCGAGGGGACATCTCGCACTACATGAAGCACGTGCTCGAAGGTGAGCCCGCCCCTCTGTACCACCAGCTCGTGCTCGAGCCATACGGGGAACCGCGTGGCTCCGATGATGCCGCCTTGAGGAACTCCCGATGGAATTAGCTAACCCAAAGATGTTGTCCCGCAGATTTGTAAGTCTTCGGTACAGTTGGAGCGATAGGCTGATACGTATTTGAATGCCTGGTCATAAATCTTTTGGTAGTGTATTCTCTAAACGAGAGCTCCGTGCTCGATTTGGTCGAATGCTTTTCTGAAATACAAATCTTGAAACTAGACTTAAAATCTTTTTGACCGCGTCTCGCCCCCTCCCGCAGGTCTGGAGCGCGAGGTCTCCCTCGGAACCCGGTTCCTCCACTCCAGCTCGAGCGAGGCCGTCCGCAGCTGCTACGAGCGAGCGTGTGTGGCCGCGCACCTGCCCGCGCTACACGCCGAAATCGAGCGGCTGCTGCGGGAGGCGTGTGGCTCGGGGCCGCATGTCCAGCAGGTCAGTCGAGACCCTCGGTGCCGCCGTACAGACGACGACACTTGATCGGTCAAGAAGTAACAGTTTCTGCTTGCATGATTGTCCGCCTATATCTCTATAACTACGCGATAAGTTTCTGTTTGGTAATCACCATCGATTAGTTTATGTGTATAATATACTTATATTGTTCCAGCGCCGCGAGGACCTACGTCGCCTGTACACGTTGCTGAAGCCCCTCTCGGTCACTCCGACGACGTCGTCTCCCACGGCTGCGGCGGGTGGTGCACTAAGGCCACTAATAGACGCTGCACACGCGCAGGCCGCCCGTGAGGGATACGCATTACTGCAGGACAATCAAAATAAAGATGAGGTACTGTGCTAGTAGCAACATATGTCGACGATGTACTGTGCTAGTAGCAACATATGTCGACGATGTACTGTACTAGTAGCATATGTAGATGATGTACCGTGCTAGTAGTAACTTTTTCGATATGTACTTTACTGATAGCGGCATGTGTGTCTCGTACAGGCGCACACACACTTCGTGCAGGCGATGCTGTCGCTGCACGGCAAGTACAGCGAGCTGTTCGCGGACGTGTTCGGCGGCGCGCAGGCCTTCGTGGGGGCGCTAGACAAGGTACGTGTACATATACTTGTGCTGCTCTCGTATTATACTCTTCACTCGATTATAGTACGATCGCCTTTTTGTATAGATTTTAGTTTAATTTTATTCGTATTGTAAATGTACCTGTGTGCATTTGTAACAGTTTAAAGTTGCACCTAACGACTTCTATACTAATCGTTTCGGTGGTCGAGCGGTGTAAAGGCTCGATTCCCAGACCGGCAAGGTGTCACTGACGTTTATTGTGAGTACCCGAAAGATGGCGACAATGCTTACGGTATCTCACCTTGTGACTTAAAATACCTTCGGTGGAATATGCAATGGTGGAGTCGGCGGGATTTTTGGACTTTTAAAAGGCCTTTGATACAGTTTCAGTCTCCACATTTTTATCTCCACAGTATCGTAAACTCATGGTTAACATTGGAGATGTCATAAGCTCAGAGGAAACAGTCACGTGCGGCGTACCCCAAGGGAGGTCTCCTTAGTCCCCTTTATTTCCTGTATTCATAAATAAATAAATAAATAAATAGTCATAACATAATAGCCCTGCAGCGTGAACATTTAAGATATGTTTTCATTTGCGGATGATACAACCAGCATTTTCGCTGGTAAAAAATGGTACTGTGTTCAGAAACTCTCTGAGAGAGGTCTGATGAACCTATCCCGATTCAAATCTTTGAACTCGAAATGCATGAAATTAACTACATTTGCTTTACGTTTGATGCGCGTACTCAACCTTCGGCTGATGTCATGATAAAAATACACAATCCCAGTGCCATGAAAATAAAAATGAAAACTAAGAATTAAACTTAAAATTACTAGTGAGATAATAATAAATGGGCTTCGTAACCTAATTGGGACATTTAAACCTCTGCGTTATGTTGTCTCATAAAACTTCATGCACAAAATCTATATCTCGTGGATCAATTCGTTTTGAATTGCATCCAGTATACTGGCTGCCGATTTGGGGTGTCGCTGGTGAATTTATGAGACTAGAAAGGGCTCAAAGATCATTGTTAAATATTATGGTTTCAAATCATTAAGATTTCCCACGAAAAGCGTAGTATAGTAAGAGTGATGATAAATCCCGCCCCTTAGAAGGCTAAAACAAGAAGGAAGAACATAGTAGCTAACAGTAACAGTGAAGTCCACTTTCTCTAAGAGACTATACAGGTCAATCTTCTTACCTGTACAAATAAAGAAACATATATTTTATTGACATATTTTGAGTGTTAAAATTTTAACTGAATGGCTGAAGACAAAAAGCTACGAGGAAATGAAATCCGTCGTTAAACTACGGTGCGATCCTTCGAGTTTTCATTAACAGTTATATTATAATAGCTTCTTTGATCCCAAGATAAAATCGCAGGGCAAACACACAACAACCATAAATACAAAAAACTCGCTTGACTTTCTGAGTAAGTGGAAATGTTGCGACATCACCTTCCGATCCCAAGGCTTGTCGACGGGCGTATAGAAAAAAAACTACTACTTCCGACATCATGTATATTTATAACACTCTGACCCCAAGACAATGTCGTTGGTTTAACACTCATTCACTTATTATATACACTCACACACATATACATACACTCACACACACACATACACACACACACAAATACACATAAACACACACACACTCACACATACACCTCCATTCAAACACAGTGGGCGCAGTTTGTGTATTTTTAACAAATTATATTACTATGTAAAGCTCATCAAGGTCCCTAATTGATTGCACCATTGATATGATAACTAGATGGGCTGACATTTAACTTTCTAGTGAACTTAATATTAGAACACTTTTTTATATTGAGGTTCATTAAATTATCTTTGCACCATCCAGAGACCCTGTGGATGTCCTATTGAAGTAAAGTCGCGTCTTTGTCCGAATTAATAATCTTGGCAACCTTTATCCGCAAATAAGAGGGTGTTGAGTCCTGAAAACAGTATGAGATATCGTTAATGTTGTTATTGTATTCATTTTTGTTTGCCTACTTGTTTTTCTCATTTTGGAATTGTAATGTTTTTTGCTGTTTATTTGTTATTTAAAATGTAATAGTCTGGATAGCGTGTATTCTGCCGTGTTTTCACTTGCCGGTCCCAACGGAAGATCAGCGTTGGCTATACGTACCTCCATTGGTACGTACAGCCAACCACATGCTGGAGTACCGATTTGTGGCAATTTTTTTTTTTTTTGTAAACTTTTTTTTGCATGTGTTATTTTCCCCTTTGTCACAAATAAGTTTGTTTATTTCTTCTTTCTTTCTTAATGAAAATGTTAAACAAAATTGAACCCTAATGGGAGCCTTGAGGAACTGCAGATTTTGTAATACGGTTTGTGAAATATACTGCGGTGATTTATATAAGACTGGAGCCACTCGAGTAAAGCACCAGTAAACCCATAATTATATTGTTTACTTAAAAATCCTTTATGTGAAACCCTATCAAGCACGTTGCTAAAGTCCATATGTACAACGTCAACTTGTTTATTTGAATCAATTGCTTCTGTTAACACCTCAACAACTGACACCAAATTTGGTTTAGTGGAACGGGATATTGTGAACATTGTAGCAGAAAGTGTAGTTCTATATACGGTCAAATTAGAATCTCAAAGATCTGTGATTGGCCTGTAATTATTGTCTGTGTCTTTTTTGAATACCGCGACACAACTAGCTCGTTTCCGGAATACAATGTATGTTTTAACGCTAAAATGTTAACGCAATAGAACGAAATCATTGCTTTAAAGGAAACCCCTAAACCCGTATATTAAAGTTTATGACACATATGACAAGTTATTTAAATTTTCACTCTTCGGTGATATTCAGCTCGAAGATATCGTTTAGAATTTACCTGCGTACAGTGTACATCAATCGTCTGTTCTATACCGTGCGTACCAGGCTTGCAGCGCGGTGGTGAACTCGCGGGCCCCGGAGGGGGCGGCGGCGGGGCCGGCGGGGACGCCGGCGGCCCCGGGCCGGGCCCCCGAGCTGCTGGCGCGCTACTGCGACGCGCTGCTGCGCAAGCGCGGGGGCGGCGGGGCCGCGGGCGGGGCCGGCGGCGAGGCCGAGGCCGAGGACAAGCTCGCCGCCGCCATCGTCGTGTTCAAGTACATCGACGACAAGGACGTGTTCCAGAAGTACTACGCGCGGGCGCTCGCCAGGCGGCTCATACACCAGCTGTCCGCATCCATGGAGCAGGTCGGTTTTCGCTTTATACTCATTCACAGCCATACATACTCGGGATCCTCTACACGGTGTCTCAAACGTTCAATTCAGGAGGAGGCGATGATAAACCGGCTGAAGGCCGCGTGCGGCTACGAGTTCACCAACAAGCTGCACAGGATGTTCACCGACGTGGCGGTGTCCGCCGACCTCAACGCCAAGTTCCAGCAGCACCTGCGCGACAACAACCTCTCCACCAACACGGGCTTCTTCATCCAGGCGAGTAGGAGCGAGTAGGTGGTGGGTAGCGAGCGGCGCGTAACGCCTGACTCGTGTGCGATGGGTGCCGCAGGTGCTGCAGGCGGGCGCGTGGCCGCTGGGCGGCGCCATGGCCCCGCTGGCGCCGCCGCCGCAGCTGGAGCGGCCGGCGCGGCAGTTCGAGGCGTTCTACCGCGCGTCGTTCAGCGGGCGGCGCCTGGCGTGGCTGCACCACCTGTGCTCGGGCGAGCTGCGCACGCGCTACACGCCGCGGGTGTACCACGTGAGCGCGTCCCCGCCGCAGGTGGCGCTGCTGCTGCACTTCGAGGCGCGCGACGCGGCGCCGGCGCGGGACGTGCGCGACGCGCTGCAGCTGGCGCCCGACGCCTGGCCGCGCCAGCTGCGCCCGCTGCTGGACGCCGGCCTGCTGCTGGCGCGCGGGCCCGTGGACGAGCCCGACCGCGACGGCGACCTCGGCGGCACGCTCTCGCTCAACCTCGACTTCTCGTGCAAGCGGACCAAGGTGCGGCTCGCGTGCGCCGCCGCGCCCAACCAGCAAGGTCGGTGGATCCTGACCCGCAGCTTGCCATTATATATCCTGAGCTATCGTTCGTAACCGTTCCCCGGCGGCAGGCGCGGGCGCGGCCGGCGGCGGCGGCGCGGGCGCGGACGGCGCGGAGGTGGCGCACTGCGACGACGACCGCAAGATGTACCTGCAGGCCGCCCTGGTTAGGATCATGAAGCAGCGGAAGGTAACTCCCGGCTCGGACCGTGGTGTCGTATCGCGCCGAGGGTCACCGAGACATATTTATATGTGTGCGTGTGTGTCAGGTACTCCGGCACACGGAGTTGATCCAGGAGGTGGTGTCTCAGGCGCGGGGCTCGTTCGCGCCGTCCGTCGCGATGATCAAGAAGTGCATCGAGGCACTCATAGACAAGCAGTACCTGGAACGAGCGCCCGGCACGCTCGACACCTACTCCTACCTGGCATAGTGTACGTTCTCTACTGTCCATGTGTATGTATACAAACTCACGCTGTTACATATATTCACAATTACACAAAATCACCTATGTTCAGCAGTGGACATCCATGGGCTGATATGATGATGATGACGACTGTCACACATATTCACAATTACACATAATCACCATCACACGTATTCACAATTACACAAAACCACTGTCACACGAATTCACAATTACACAGAATCACTGTCACACGTATTTACACTGCTAATACACAGGGTCACTGTCACACATAATCGCAATGTTACACATTTCACAGTTTCACTGTTGCTTATATTCACACTGTTACATAATTATCCTCACTAATAGACTTTCAAATGTACACATTTACAAATTCACACACACACATTAAATTACACTGAAACGACTACATTCACCCTTGCACCAACAGTTGTTCCAGGCCCGGTGTCTCCCGGCCTGCGCCCTCGCGCTACGCCGACACGACACCGCCGCGGCGCTGGATCGACATTAATCGCAACAATTGTACAAGACGTCTCGTTTGTTAGGGACCGCCCATATTTATAACGTTACGATGGAGTCGAAAGTCAAGGAAAAGTGGAGTTATCGTGAATTGAGTGAGCGCCTTTACTCGCTCAAATATTTGTCTGTTTTATGTCGATATTATCTCATCCTAATGTATTTGTAAAGTTTGATCGCCCGAGTTGTTTCTTAATTATAATAAATGTACAGCTTTTCTCAATGTAATGAATTATCTGTACACTTTTGTGTCAAGCTCGTTCACGCACAAGCAGACGGTCCTGATGATAAGTGGTCACCGCCTATGGACATTTGCAACACCAGCATCGCCGCGTTGTCGTTTGAGACGTGAACTTGTTCAACCTCATGTACTTTGTTATTTTAACAGCTCCCTTGCCCTAACCATAAAAATCCCCAAGACAAATTAAAATGACGCGGTTTAAAATATTAAGCTTACGATTTTGTATCAAATTCTTTTCGTTTAGAATATTACAGACAGAGGGCGCTGCTTTTGGTATTAAAGTTGTCTTTATGTTAGGTCCGATTTGACACCCTAGTGTTATAGAAATTGTATCCTATGGGTTTACGATAGGTTGGGTTTATCTGCTTCATTATAAAATAGACCATTTGATAAATAGATGAACCTAAGTTTTTAAACCAATAAATAGACAATTTTTCTATAACATTCTTGGCGGCAAAACGAGTCTTTTAGATCCGACAACTTATCTGGATAAACCAAAACAAAATATAGACAAATATATGTCAGAGGTTGTCAATAACATACATATAAGAGGAAGAATAAAAATTGATTTTTTTATTAACTTTTCGGAAGTTGGTGGCCCCTTATTGAAATTCAAAAATGGCCAATTTAGTGTTATAGGAGAACGTATATTATGAACGACTTCTTGGCGACGGTAATGGTTTGTTTTGTGACTGAAAAGTAATTTACAATAAAATAAAAAATAACACAAGTTTTTATATCGAAATCATTTTACTCTGAGTACGTAAGAACCAATCGAAACGCGTTATTTTCCTTTCAATTTGAATGACGCGTTCTTATTGGTCGATGCCATGTTTTATTTGTTGTCCGTTATCACGTGACGTCATTTTGAGCAACAAGATTTTGGATCGTAAATTATTTGGTAATGAAATCGAATATGTTTTAAAGATGTACAAAATTCTAGTACTTAAATAATTTATTTGATCATATCGCTTCCTACGAACCGAACTTTATTTAATTTGCTTCCAATTTTCTTGAGTGCCATCCCATGGATCATCTAGGGTCCTACAACCTAATACTAGACCTTTACAAGGGTTTTAATGACGTACCATATAATATGATTTAAACCCGCGCTGCCTCATTCTATGATTTCAAACTTTAATATTATTTCCACGCCTCACAATTTACGGTTCAAAAATCACTAATGTCGGGTACACACGGTCTGTTCTGTTTCGTTCGCTAGCTGAGTGTGTACCCGGCATGCGGTGACAGTCGTGAATTCAAATCAAAATTAGTTTTAATCTTTTGTAGCAGAGTTTTATATTGTAATTATGTTTATTTTATACTCCACAGAACTGTTGTACATTGTAGGCTAATATAATAATATATTTCATAGATAATTAATTATTGTTGTATATTATTCTGGATGTTTTCACTCGCCAGCGCGCCATCTTGGACCATCGGGACTATGAAGGAAGATATAATGAAATGTGTAAATTATTTATTTACAGCGATGAATTCATGGTGGTAAACTAATTTCGCTTTTGAAGCCGAAAAGTAAAATTGAAATTCCAAACCATTTTTTATTTATTTATTTGTATTCCGCAATCCAGAATAATATTCGTGTTTTGACTTGCTTAGAGGCAACTGTAGTGGATACTTGTAGGTTAAACTAAACGATAAAGTTATAAATAAATAAAAATATCAAACTTGTACGGATGCCGTTAAACACTGTTTCATTATAATCTTCCCAAAAGCAGCATTGGGGCCATCCTCTAATAACGAGAGGTGATATTTCGACCATACTGTTTCTTGGGGATAACAAAATTCGTGAGACTTGCCTAGATCCCCCCTCCACGTGAGATTGGATGAATCGGGTTCGACGGGACTATAACCGTCGTAACTCGTATGTTACCTACTTCTGGATAATGTAGGTAGCTTTCTGATAGTGAAAGAAGTATTATAACTGCCCCAGCACGAACATGTACCGCATGCGTAACATCATCGTATCGAGTGCGCCAGGCCTCTGGTCCAGTCGCTTTTTCATTGATTCATTGCAAGTAAAAATACAAATATTTCCAACCGATCTGTTGGGAGAACTTTCTTTAGTATGTTTTCAAAAAAAGATTTATTTATTACACAATGAATTTAATTAATTCAATTTACAATGTTTAGGGCATGTATCTATCGGTTGAAGCGCGGAATTGAACTGACTTCAAACCTAATTGCGAGGGGCTTAGCCATTGCCTTTAATTGTATTTGCACTATGATCGTGCTTATGTCAATTGTGATTTTTACTATTAGACATTGTGTAATATATGTTGGTAAACCGAATAAAGCCAAAGACTTATAGCCTTAAATCATGTCCTATAGCAGCGGAATCTTTACTCAAGCAGCATATTCGTAATTCATTTCCTAGTTTTAAATTTTACCATATTAATGCTAGCGATATCTTAATAACTTTTAATTCTCTCAATATGAAAAGTACTGAAGATTAATGGGGCTTATCAGTAACAATCGTAAAATCAATAATAACAGTGATTGCACCTGTTTTGTCAAATATTTTTAATGAATGCATTGATCAGGGTTGTTTTCCTGATTTAATGAAATATAGTAAAATAGTACCTATTTTCAAGTCCGGTTGTAGGGAGAATCCATCTGATTACAGACCAGTTTCCGTTCTGCCAGCACATAGTAAAATTTTTGAAAAACTGCTGCTTAATCAAATGTTAGGTCACTTTACTAAGCATAAGGTATTGCATGCTCATCAGTTCGGTTTCACGAAGGGAAGATCTACATCCGATGCGGCAGCAACATTGCTGAGGCACATTTATGGCGCATGGGAGGATTCACAGGATGCAATTGGCATTTTTTGTGATCTGTCCAAGGCATTCGATTGCGTTGACCACCGTACGCTACTACTAAAACTTGACTACTACGGAATTCGTGGAACTGCTCATGATCTTGTTTTATCTTATTTATCAAATCGCCAGCAAAAGGTAGGGATTACCGGCACAACATCCAAGGGCTCTTTAGTCGAAATGGGGGTACCCCAGGATTCAATTTTAGGTCCATTTTTGTTCTTAGTATATATAAATGATTTGCCATATGTTGTAAATGACCTCACAGATATTGTCTTGTTTGCTGATGATACATCATTAATTTTTAAAGTTAATAGAAAAGACAAGGATCTAACTAAAGTTAATCATACTATGTCAATTGTCTGTGGGTGGTTTGCTACAAATAATTTATTACTAAATTCTAAGAAAGCTAAATGCTTAAGGTTTTCTTTACCAAATGTAGCACAAGTAGATAGCCAAATAATAATAGATGGGAGCCATATTGATCTTGTAAATAAAACGGTATTTTTGGGTCTAACATTAGACAATAAATTGCAATGGGGACCTCAGGTTGATACTCTAGCTGCTAAATTAAGTTCGGCTGCATTTGCTGTCAGGAAAATGAAACAATTGACGAATGTTGAGACGGCCAAATTAGTTTATTTTGCATATTTTCATAGCCTCTTGTCCTATGGCATTTTGTTTTGGGGAGCAGCAGCGGATATAGAATCAATATTTATTATACAAAAAAGAGCAATTCGTGCAATTTACAGTATGGGTCCCCGTGAATCATTAAGAGATTTATTTAGGGAAATAAATATAATGACATTACCTTCACTATATATTTATGAAATTTTTTTTTTTTTTTTTTTTATGCCACTTGGGCCGACAAACAAGCAGACGGTCCACCTGATGGTAAGTGGTCACCGCCGCCTATGGACATTTGCAACATTGGAGTTTCGCCAATGCGTTGTCGACCCTGAGACGTGAAGTTGTTAAGTCTCATGTGCCTGTAATTTCACCGGCCCCCTTACCTTTCTAACCGAAACACAGTAATACAAGTGCACTACTGCTTCACGGCAGAAATGGGTAAGGTGGTAGTACTTCCCCGGACGAACTCTGCACTAAGAGCTCTACTACTCTAAATATTATGTTTATTCGTAGAAACATAGGAATGTTTGAGTCAAAATTGGATATCCATAATATTAATACAAGACAAAGGGAGAAGTTAGTTGTTCCATACTTTAGACTAACTAAAGTAAACAAGTCATTTCTTGGTAATTGTGTTAGATTTTATAATAAGATTAAGATACCGCTGTCAGTAACCAAAATGTCTGATCATAAATTTAAAAATGATATTAGGAAAGTTTTGAAAGAGAAAGCGTATTACAAGGTAGTTCATTATATTGAAGATAAAAATGTATGGAAATAGCTGCTCTCTGCACAGTGCACCTCTAAATTTCTTTTTTAAGTTGTAAGTACCTAACTATTGTTATTTTCTATTTTGTAGGCTTGTCATATTTTTTTTTGTTTTGTTTTTTAATGTTACCTATAATAAGTATTTTGTAATTGTTAAATATAAAATTATGTAAAATTGAAATTATAAAATAGCCAAAAAGTCAGAATAGATAAAAATTTATATAACAAATAAAAAAGAATGTAACCTTGCTGAGTTTCTTGCCGGTTCTTCTCAGTTGAAGGCTGACTTCTGAACCGGTTGTAGCTTCAGTAACTTTAAATTTGACCTTCATAAGTGCCCTCCGAAGGCCTAAACTGAATAAATGGTTTTGAATTTTGAATTGAATAAATAAATAGGATGCTGAGCCAGGCATGTGTTTTAACTTTTATATACTAATTGCGTATTAATTATTTTCGATGTCCACCTGTAATCGTCCTTTCAAATCTTACCACGCGGTGACTTTGACAACTAGCAATATCAAATTTAGCAAACTTAATAAAGTTCACTTGCCAGCAACGGAAGTATTATTATTTTCCAGTATCTATATTAATAATGTGCCTGTTATTTACTATTAGTAAAGTACCTAAAATAGCTCAACTGTGCTATATTACGACATATACAATGCAATGGGTTCGAATCCTGCAATGAGCGCTCTGTGAAGGAAAATACTTTGTAGTATGTACCCCCCTCAAGTAGAAGATTGTCGCCAAGCACATGCCGGTGTTCCCACAGTAGCACTGGAGGAGCAACTACGTCTTCACTTACCGTGGTGAGATTGTGGTCACACGCATGCCTACACAGAGTAAAATTAAACTATTTAGTAAAAGTTTGTGGTAAGTCCCTAGTTTAGGTACCTACACCAGATCCCAACACAATACCGGTCCTAGTGAACGGAGAAGTTCTACTATAATAATGTTAAACAGAGTTTGCTTGTGCAATAACAATCTACTGAACTACTAATTTTCAATGAACACAAGATCACGTACATTCCGATAAAATATTTGCTAACCTATATTACATGCTTCCATGTATGCGTCAATACAAACGACTTTGAAACTAATTAAATCATACTCTAATACTTTGAAATAAGGTCTATAATTGAAAATTTCGATAGCGAAAATTTCAAAATATTTTATTTTCACTGAGAAATTATGCAAAATTGTTTCTTAAGGTATTGGGATAAGGTTCAAAGTGTACGGTTGCGTAAGCCCCAGAATTATTGATAAGGTATTGAATATAGGCCGGGAGTCGACATCCAATGTCACTGAATTACTTCAGAACTTCAAAATGAAGGTGTTTGCACTTTGCTTCGTGATTGCCCTGGCGCAGGTGAGAATAATTAAAAAAAAAATTTTTAATTAACCATACTGTGGAATTACTTTCTACTTGTAGTCAAACTCTATTTTTAACTCGCTTTTTCTGGCTTCACTTGTTACAATATGTAATAAAATATTGGAATTCGATTTTTTTAAACTACTTCAAAGTTCGATTTGAAACTTTTGAAGAAAGTGGGGTCTGGAAGGCAATACAATAATTTGATGCCATCGAGCTGATCTGATGATGAAGCCAGGAGAATAGTGAAACTTTTCTGTATCCACCTTGTCAACCCGTCGAGTTTGGGCTCATATTTTCGTTTTGATGAGTCCTATGCATTAGATTTGATAGCGAGGGTCTTTTATTATTATAGCTTTGGCTAATGTTTTACCACAATCTTACTGGATGAAAACTTGCTCTTAACTGCTTTTGAGGGTCCCTACTGGATTTGGAAATGGATTTTTAACTCGATGCCGCTAGCCACTCGAGCTCTACACAGTACCAACATGTATTACTTTCCTTCAACGAAAGTTCACTAAATGCAAAATTACTATTTTATCATATTCATATATATGTAGATATTTTTATTCGATATTAGATGTGATATTTAAAAAGCCACCTTTGTTCTCAACAGCATGCCACCTCCTACTGCCTCCCCGCCCCCGCCCCCGCGTGCGGCGCCGTCTCCCTCCCCGCCGCGCTGGCGGCCGTCGCCCCCGCCCTGCCCGCACTCACCCCGACGCTAGCCACAACACTGTCAGCGTCAGTGGCCGCCACTTTACCGCCTCTGCTGGAAGCTGCTCTACCAACTGTGCTGACTTCGGCTCTAGCGGCAGCAGGACCTCTGTTGGAGGCGGCGTTACCGTATGGGCTACCCGCCGCGCCGCTACCCGCATACGCACTACCCGCCCCGCTACCCGCGTACACGCTACCCTGCGCCTCCGCCCCGGTAGCGTACGCAGCGCCCGCCGCCCCGGTGGTGTACGCCGCAGCTCCGGCACCGTGCGCATCTTATTATTACTGATTTATATGTTAGGATACTTAAATAAAAGAATTTTGGAACTTGAAATACTTTTTTAATCTGTAGGTAATTATCACATTAGTTATGGAGTTTTAGAATGACTCCGCATATACATATAAGCTTAAGGCCCATAGATTTATTTGACAAACTGCGTTTAGAAGTCGCTTAAAAGGTGAAATACACATAAGGCATAAAAGAACTGTAACATAATGATTAAGTTACCACAGAATGTAGTACTAGAAAAGCATAAGTTCTAAAGACAATGTCACCTAGGTATATACTTAAAACGGAATTATGTGGCTTCGGTACCTGTTTCGTTCTCTTCGGGAAACATCGCGAAGGTGTAACATGTAAAGAAAACAAATTAGGTTTACGCACCTCGGGCTCCGACTGAAGGTGCCTCAGCAACTTCCACAGCGCACACACAGTTTGTGGCTACACAGACGACGCGCGACGTGGAGACTATTGAAAATATTCGAAAGTAGAACAGTTTTCCAGCGTTTTATTTAAACTACCGACACGCTATGACGGTCATTTGGACGTGTCATAGAATAATGAAGTTTATTTCTTGGACAATATACGGTGCAACTTTTGATACAATATTTTTATTTTATATTACGAAGCAAAAAACGCACGCACACAAACCCTTAATAATTTACTCTCACATTTATACACACTTACGCACCACGTTGACTACTGTAATTAAATGAGGGCCTGGAGCTCCAAAATACAGGCCAAGGCTTAGTTTGGACTCCAGATCTCCCTCAAATTGCAATTTTTTCTCAATCTTCCTGTCAACTGTATTTTATCAAATTATTATTATTAGGGTGGGTTTTAGTGACATGTCGGCTGTTAACTGTCGTTTGTTTGGCTTAATACGGCTTCCGTCAAGTTGTCCAATCCGTAACAGAGATGGCGCTTATTGTGAGCTGAGGTAGGAAAAATATGAACAGAATTAAAAGGAACGTGCTGTCCTTTCATGTAAAATTCTTTATTATTGAAAGGATTGTTTGTTGTCTTTAAAAATAATTGAAGATACAATTTATATTCATTTATTTTATTTAGCACGTAAAACTAACCTCGGCGGGCAGCGTGGAGCAACGATGTCTCGGAGAATCTCTCACGTGATTGCATAGCTAAAGAGAGAGACAGAGCATAGAGCTCTCCCTAAAACGTTGCGGGGTAGTTTGTTATTTTTTGACTAGAAAATTTCTAGTAGAAATATTAGTATGATGGCTTCATACAGATATGGGGACAATTCGGGGAGCACTAGGGGCTATATTAAGGGTTAATTCAAGCAACAGTGCCGAGAGTGCCCCAGAAATACACTTTGGAACTTGACATCTACCAATTTATTTCATACCAGCTAAAAGAAACAACAAATTCAATAATAAAAATCATTTAATTAATTAAACTTTGGTTACAGAATTTAAAAATATTTTAAATTCTAAACAGACTTTGATCGACGCACAAACGTTGACATTTTGTTTTTTTTTTAATAAATGTCAAAAACAAACTAACGCTTGCGACGCCGCACCCACAACCGCGACTACAATATTGCACAGTTGGCACCCCTGTTTATGCAGTGTAGACAACATTATGATTGTTAAAGTTTGACGTTTCTGATTAAAATTGGAATCTGGTTTGATTATATCAGAACTATTATTTAAATACATTTTAATACAGCGATAATATATCAACAAGGTGCATGACTGTCTCTTTTTTCAAATAATGTTTTTTTTTTACTAAAAAGCACTTTCTAAAAGTTGTTTTACCAAAAAAACATTGTGTAAAAATCTTTTTTATAAAAACATTTTTGTCGTTAAATTATTTTCGTTTTTTTTAACAAAAACTTTTTATAAACCCTTTTAATTTAATAACATCTCAATAACAAACTCTCATAATGTCGAATACAACAAAACAGAAGAACCAAAAGCACTTATTAATAATAAAATGTAATTGAAAAGAAAAACAAAATTGCAAACAAACTAAAGTCTAAGGATATGCATAAATCACCACATAATAATAAACTAACGACTACAATAAAGGTTGAGACACACTTCAGTCACTCGCGATGTGATCTAGTGTGAATAAACCTTATACCACAGTTTTGAGACGAGCCGCACAGTGTTCGCTCAAATCGTAGAAACAAGGATATTTGTGATGTAAGATAAAAATAAATATTCTGAGACATTCTTTACAACTAAGCAGAGCTTGTACTATGGCAACCAGATAACATATACTTCTAGTTTAAATTGTAAAAGCTCTGCTTAGTTTGGGACCAGATACGGTGAACAATGTCCCATAACATACATAACATTCGAACATGAAAGTATTAGAATTCAAAATAATTTATCTCCCTCTAACTTTTCTCCAATTGTTCCACACTAAAATCCAATACTGATCGAAAACTTACGTCACTTATTTTGACATATCGAAGTGACCATCCGACAAACATCCTTGTCTCCGCGACCGAGCGCCCGGGCGGGCATTCTGACTAGATTCCTAACGAATTAATAACAAAATGACTATTTTTATTGAGTTTGTTTATTTGAACGAGATTCTAAACTTTATCTCAGATCATATTATTATATTTGGCAGATAGATGGCGCTGTTGTACAACATATTACAATAATTTTAATAAACATAACAATTTCAAGTTAATTCTATAAAATGAAGGCTATTGTTCTATTTTATAATTACTTTTGTACTTTAATATTATTAACCTATAAAGTTTTATGATCTGAGATGATAAACTATGGAGAAATGATTTTTAAATTTGAATCTAATAACAGGGAAGCGATAATGTGTGTTGCATGTTCAGATTTAAGGACTAAAATTGTTAAACTATGAAAAAATGTAAAAATTTGTGTAAATCAGTCTACTTTATATAACAACAATAACACTTAGGGTCTATGAAAAACTAATAATATTGAAGTTATTCAATAAAGGCGGATAACTGGATATAATACAGTTCAGAATTGGAAAGAGACTTCAAGAAATACTGGTTTAAATATCAAATGATTCTGAGAATTAGAAATGGGAAATCGATTTGATAATATAGTGTACTAACTTCCGCGGTTTCACCCGATATCATGTATATAGCCTATAACCATCTATGAAAAAATCTGCGTCGAATGGTAGCAGCCCCATCTCGATATGTTCAGTAGTTTGTCAGGAAGAAATTCTCTAAATTACAGTGAAAATCGAATAGAAATATATTGCATAGCTTATAAGAATTGAGCGCAATAGACAGATAGACATAGTGAAATTGTTTTATAAAATTTAGTTTGAATGAGTAGTACAGAGGTTTTTAAAAATAAAGATAACTTGCCTATATAAATAGTAATGGGAGAAATGGAAAAATATTTGTCAATCTGACTATCGAAAATTGAATCTATATTTACATAGGGCAACACTATTGCATTGAAGTAAATTAAAAAATAAAGATAGCATAGTCTTATCTTCACGCCCAATATCCCCGAAAATGTAAGCAGAGGCGCTACGGAAGATATTTTTAACCATATCTCAAGTAATTTACCTATTTTGAGCATGTAAACATATCTAGGTAGAAAAACGCTAATATCGGGAATCGAACCAAGGAGCTTTGTCCACACGACTACAGAGACGATACTTTTCATGTTAAATGATTGATGCATCTCAACTTTCAATAGTCAGAATTTGAAGGGGTATTTTTGTTTTTTGTTATTTAATCAAAAATGATACAATGCACATGATCGCCCCCTCGCTGCATCAGAACGGCTCTAAACTGTGGCATTGTATAACATTTACCAAACATTTGAGACTTCCACAAGAAAAATAAAACACAATAATGTCTTAATAACTAATTTGGCCAAATTATTGCACTAAAACTAACTAAGAATTAACAATGGCCTTGTTATGACACGATATACCTTTATGACATAGCTTTGACGTTTATTTTTGGGATCACTCTACTATTGTCACACATATAGGTATTAATTAAAAGAAAAAAAAAACAATATTTAGCTTCAAGTTGCTGATCTCATTAAAAGCAACCTTCCGAACCGGCGGTAGAGTCTGACCATTCATAAGTGCCTGTGAAGGCCTATTTGAATAAATATATTTCATTTTATATCACGGCTATTATACCCGGAGTGGTAGGCAGGTCTCAGTATAGCAACCCACATTTCACCGTGAGTTTTGTCGCCGTCTCACTACAAGTGATCAACCCCGGGTTAAGCATTAAATTAATCAACCACAGAGACAATACCAATTTTCACAGACTTTTTAAGCGACGCTTTAGAGACTTGACTTAATTAAATCAAAATTAAAATTTGTAATTATTTGACATAAGTCAAATTTTACCTAAGTTAGGCCTAACAGAAGTTATTTTAGTTAAAAAATTATGATTGTTAATTAATACAATAGTATGTGTGACAATAATTTTTAAATTAAACCGTAACTGTCAGCAACTGCTGACAAAAACTGCGTTTTTTACTGGAAGTGCAGGAACAGGCCATAAAATACGGCTTCACTTGCGGCGCCATTTACAAGACTAAGGAGAAACTTAGTCAAGATAGGAACTACATTAAACCACATATAATTACTTGAAAACATTACTAAACTTTAATGTTATTTATTTCAAAATATCATTAAAATTGATAAAAAAATCTGATTAAACAAATTATTCATTAGTATTTTTAAATATCTTTGTGCTTTTAAAATAGGAACCTTATTTCCCGCAAAACCACTACGCCCTAATATTGAGCATAATTATTCAAGCTTCATTGAAACAATTTTGTCATCAATTTGACTCACTTATACGAACTGCACTCAAACAGATGATTTGAAAATGGGCTTTAAGTTGTCCACTATAAATACACTTTACATTGACAACATAAAATAGGGCAGCACGCGGAAAGCGCAGCCGTAAGTCGCAGCGTCGTATAAGTGAGCAATGATTTATAAATGTCGGAAACTGATGACAATTCGTTTCACTGCTGCAATATGAATGGAATTCTATTTAAATATGACTCAAAACTAATTTTTGTTTTTAGTTATCTCTTATGAATTTAATACTTTTTATTTGGTAAACATAAGTTTAAGACTAAAATAGAATTCCATTTCAACCTTTACCCATCACCTGAATTGTTTAACTCTCGGATTCAAAATTGAAGTTTGAATCGCCTTCAATTTTAATTCCGATAGCATTACACAATCACTGTTCCAGTCCCAAATGTGTACAAACATTTGTAACCAACATTGGGATTAAAGGGACCGCATATGAAAATGGTAAAGAAACTAATTGAATTTTGCTCTCATTTCACTGAATTCTTTATATATTTCCAATATAACAAATTGGAAAGCTACCCCACAGCTCCATAATGAAATTGGTTGAGCAATAAGGGCGCCAAAATTGTTTTAGAACAATAAATGATATTTGTCTTGTATTGGATTGGTTCACAGGGAAACCATAAAATCCCCGGGCACACCACAGTAGGTTCTAAAATTGCCTTCTAGGATCTGAACTGATTTCTGTCCCATATGGGGACTAGTTATAATGGGTCGAGAAATTCAATCAATTACCATTTCCATACGTGGTTGCAACAGTTCATTGACTAACTGCTCTATCCCGGGGGCCACCCCATCTGCCGGCCTCCCATGACGTGCAGGTGGATGTGGTACACGGACTGGGCACCGTCGCGGCCGTTGTTCACGATGAGCCGCCAGCCCGAAGGCGCGCGCTGAGCGCCCAGCGACCGAGCCACCAGCATCAGGTGACCGAGGAGCTGGAATTTGAAACATTCAATTCTTGAAACAAGGCAAAACTTGAGTAGTAGAGCTCTTAGTGCAGATTTCGTCCGGGGAAGTACTACCACCTTACCCATTTCCGCCGTGAAGAAGTAGTGCACTTGTATCACTGTGTTTCTGTTAGGAAGGTAAGGCCGGTGACATTACAGGCACATGAGACTTAACACCTTCACACGTCTAATAGCATGAGTTGGGTGACACATAGTGTTTTATAAGATTCCTCAATGGTTTATGTTTATTTCAACATAATAAGGGGATACCGTAACAGAGCAAGGTCTCGTGAAGCATTTAGTGTAGTATCTCAGAGTAATCAAGTGCTATTTCACAAGATATGGGTAAAATACCGTCAACTGTCACAACTCATCCTGTGTGAAATAGATTATAGTCCTACTAATATTATAAATGCGAATGTTTGTATGTATGGCTGTTTGTTACTCTTTCACGCTAAAACACCTGTGGCGACATCTATGTACACGCCTACAATCCTTCACCGCCCGCACTAGTGGTGTGGCGACATCTATGAACGAGTAGCAACACGCGAGAATCCTACATCGCACTATCAGGATTCTCTCAGGATTTGATATATATACAAGCATCCAACATCAACAGTCGGACCGCGGTCCCCACGCGGCGGCATGATCACCTAGCAGCGGAAGATCTTCACTTTTAAATGGAGGAGTCTCACACCTTGCTCCTCCATACTACCAAAGGGATTTAGATGAAACTGGATTAACACATACAATACTTTTTATTGCAGGAAAATGTAACATGACACGGGAATGCGAGTGAAACCGCGGGGGACAGTTAGTTGCATATTATATCTTAATTTACAACCAATTTGACGCATTCCTTTCGTATGACCTTCCATTTATGGGTACATAGAGAATGTAAGTTAATGAGTCTACTGAATTCCTTCCTTATCTTGTTAATCTGCAATAGTGTGATAACGCTGTGTTTGAACGACGCGCGCCGCGAGCGTTACTCATACTCACGTAAGAATATACACTACATATAACTTTGTAGTCCCTTTTGACATTTAAAAATTATAAAGAAAAAACAAAAGGGTACCGTACCATTATCTATAAAAACGACAAATATGCCATGTTTGTTGTACGGGAGACATTAAATATAAAATGTTATGACTATGATATAATGATAATAGACTTAAATACTTTTTTTCATTTGTTTTTATAGCGGCAACAGAAATACATCATCTGTGAAAATCTCAACTGTCTAACTACCACGGTTCATGAGATACAGCCTGGTGACAGACAAACAGACAGACAGCGGACTCTTAGCAATAGTTTAAGTTTATGCTTAGGGTATAGAACCCTAAAAAACATCCTTATCGGTTTTAAAATAAAATCCATTGTTTGAAAGCAAAACATTAACAAATCCTTTTGTAAAGATCAATAATTTAGAAATATTTATTCAGTTGAGGCCCTTGATGAGTTCTCATGAGTGTCAGAGTTACTTCTGGCTCAAAAGTCAGTCTTCAACTTTAAATTGGACAATGATATTAATACCCTGGGACATATCTTTTCCACACGGTCATCTGATCATCTAAGCAGAGCTTGCAGGTGCGGTCCGAAGGGGAGGGTCACAAGGGACATGATTGTTGACTTGCTTGGGGGCAGATTTTATTACTAGGTGGTAGTCAGCCAGACTGATATTAGGAACCCTACCACACTCCAATGGTTTCCTCACACTGCTTCTGGCAATCCTTATCATGATGCGCAACATAAAAAAAATAGTTCAATGGTAGTGATTGAACTATTTTTTTTCTGGATTATTAAATAATTTTCTTAGGTTTGTACCTATTTTCAATTTAGAAGTAACATCCATAGACAAAGTTTATTAGTACAGACAAGCTATGCTGACCTTTCGTTTCCTCGTATCTCCTAAATAACCTTTAAAAATCCCGCCTATTTCTGGCCCACAAATATCAATATAGTTTATCCGGGTGTTACATACCTCCATATCGCTGGACTCCGCATCCTGCAGACGCGGAATTCTCCGCTTCGGTATGACGAGGAAGTGCACAGGGGCCTGCGGAGATATGTCGTTGAAGGCCAAGCATAAGTCATCTTCGTAAATAATGTCTGCCTTTATTTCCTTCGATATAATCTTGTCGAATATAGTTGGTCCCGGCGCGGCGACGCTCTGCGCCTGAGCGCGACGCACTTCATCGCTGTACGGCCTTCTCACCGCAATGGCCGACCCTCGGGACAAATCATAAATATTCGTGGGGTATGATTTCTTTAATCTAAATTTTAAGGCACGTTGGAACACTTTATTAAACATTTTTTTAGTTAAAAAACGCAAATTCCATCCTCACGCAATCATACATATTTTGACATTGACAATTTTGACATTTTATATAAAGTTTTTTTATCACTTTTTGTTGCCATTAACTAAACCAAAAATGTCTACCATACCGATCCTATTTTCGTATGGAATTTGTTTCTTTCAACAATGACTAATAGGCAATGACTATATTTTAATATGGATAGCAAAAAAATATATATCCATATCGCTACCCAATAGATGACGTGACAACATGACTGGATTTCTGATTGCCTTTTCAATTACTTTAAATAAATTTTCAAACATGTGCAAACAATATTGTGATTGTACTTGTGCGATGACGTAGATTCAAGAAATAAAATCATTATTCTGTGTGAACTATTGATTTTGTTGGAATGAAATGAAATGAAATGAAATATTTATTCAAATAGGCCTTCACAGGCACTTATGAATGGTCAGACTCTAACATCGGTTGCTTTTACTGAGAAGAACCGGCAAGAAACTCAGCAATTACTCTTTTCAAAATAAGATTTTGTACATAAAGATGTGTCCTGCTGGAGCGAGCGCTACACCCAAGCATTGTCGTCATTAAAATAATCATTTGTATTGTAGAAAGCCTTTTGTACTAAAACAGTCTTAATTCTTTCCTAAAATTTTTGTAAAGGCAAATTTAAAATTTCAGCAGGGATTTTATTATAGATGCGTGCACTAAGTCCTAAAAATGAGCCTTGCACTTTTTGCAATCTATATGCAGAAGTGACAAGTTTATCCTTATTTCTAGTATTGATGGAGTGCATATCACTCTTTTTGACATAAAGACTAATATTTTGATGTACAAATATTATGTTTGCATAAATATACTGCGATGCAACTGTGAGGATATCCATTTTATTTAAACTTTTCTCTGAGGGAAGCTCGAGAACTCAAATTATAAATTGCTCGAACGGCTCTTTTTTGCAATATAAAAATTGTTTCTATATCAGCAGCTTTACCCCAAAGCAAAATGCCGTAGGTCATAACACTATGAAAGTAGCTAAAATAAACTAATCTAGCCGTATCGACATCTGTAATCTGCCTGATTTTTCTAACTGCGTAAGCTGCTGACCTAAGTTTTCCCGCAAGACATGATATTTGTGTCCCCATTGAAGTTTTGAGTCTAAAGTAATTCCTAAGAAAACTGTTGACTCAACTAGGCTAAGAGCTTCATTGTCTAACATTAAACTACAGCCTAGTTTTTTAACATTGGGTAATGCAAATTTAATACATTTAGTTTTTCTTGCATTTAAAACAAGATTATTAACAGTAAACCAATTTAATACCTGGGCTAATGCACCGTTTACATCGTCATAATTGTATTTCAGTCTATCAACACCAAAAATCAGTGAGGTATCGTCAGCAAACAGTAGTTTATTATTATTTATTTGCTTTTCTATATAAAATTATTTTGTCATGTGACATTTTAACATAATTGCTTTTGAAATTATTTTTCATTTATTGGAATCGTATAATATCTTTTTATGTTCGAATTAAGTCACGTATTGTATACATAGTCTGTAAGTTAATTCATTAATGAGATTTGATTATACGTACGCCATTATGGCAGTATAATGGAACTATAATTTTTAAAGTGAAAATACAATATGTAACGAAAGATGATAATGTATTCTAGGCTGACTTCATTCCAGTTAATCTTTTACATAATTAGGAATGCGTAAACGATCACTGTTTTAGTAATTTTTTTTACTCACTCATAATTTGTCAAAAATAATAAACCGATAAAACTTGCGTTAAGTCACAGCCGTTAAAAAGTGAGCTGTAGGGAAGGATTGGTAATTCATGGAAAATATTCAACATTTGTAATAAATCTTTGATGAAAGGGTCTCTGAATTATTGGCACGTGATTTTTTTTGTTTACTTGATTGAGTTTACACTATTAGATTGAAAATCTATCTGTCTAACGAATAAACAACATAATGATAAAGTTATCAGCTAATATATCAGTTATCAGATAATAAGTTATAAGCTATTTAAAAACATAATGTGTACACACACACTCTCTCACACACACACACACATTCTCACACACACACACACACACATTCTCACACACACACAAACACACACAACACTCGCACCCAACTCAACACTGAACACCATTTAATTTAATTTTGCACTTAGATTCTAACATTTAATATCTTTCTCAACATCCCTAATATGTAAAACTTATAATTAGTCCGTGGTGGAAGAGACTGGTTATCCATAACACAGGCTTCGGCTTAGTTTGGATACCAGTTTCTCCTACAAACTATAAAAGGCTCAAATAATCTCTGTTGTCTAAGTTTTAAGTAGGTTATACTAGTTTGTAAGGAGAAAGAGAATAAATTTATTATTATTATTATTATCTAGGCCATCACTTTTACCCTGCGAATAGGAAAGGAATAATTTGTTAATGCCGGGTTTGATACAGGAAATTAATTTGAAAACAAAAAGTCAGGCTGAGTATAATATAACATTTATTCACACATTTATACCTTACAAAAATATATATTTTAATTTAAAAATATCACAAAACCTGTTTAGCAGCAATTTCACTCAAAACATATACCTACAACCTTATTATTATTAGTTAAATTAAAAAAACTTAAAGCTTTTTATACCTAATTATAGTATTTTAAATTACCTAAACCATACCCTACTTTATGCTGACTATAAAGTCAAGATATTTTTCAATATGCGTTTTAATTGTACACCGATGATATAGCGAAGTGTAATCCAATTTCCACTAGCCTCTTGAGACTCAATACTTGTTAGTTTTTCATACAAATTCATAAATTGCGTACGTGATATGAGTCTCGTATGTTAAGCATTAGCTAGTGTAAATAATTATTAGCATAAATGTATTGATTACATGTCTGTTATTGACATCACATTCTTAATTTAAACGTTTTAATTATGAAGCTAAACAAATATGGCTCTTTTATTGTTTGATTGAGCAAATGTATTTCAAATATGAAAGGCAGTAAAGGTCGAGACGCTATATGACAATCTTTATTATTCCCTCAAAACAAAATATTCCATTCATATAAAGTTTGAGCAATTATGAGTATATTTTCTGTTTATTGAGCTTTCAAAATCAGATCTTTTATGCTACCAGCACAGTATAAACACAGTAATACAACTTTATGACGAGCAATTGAGCATACATTTACTATTAGTTACGATGCAATTTTAATGTTATATTTAACAGTTGGCGTGGTGGTTACCCTGATTATCACGCGGCATGCCGTGGGTTCGTTTCCCACCCCGGACTATAATTTGTGTGCATGAGCATATTTGTTTGTTCTATATCTGGTTGTAGATATCTAAACATTACCTTTGTATTGACAAATGTGGTATATGCAGTATATCTGCCATAGTACAGGCAAATCAAGCTGAAAGGGGCAAGGCAGAAATAAATTATTTATGAAATATTCTTTTAACTTGCTAGCGACTGTAAATCTAAAACGATTTAATTGTTCATTCAGTTTATCCTTAACAACGGTGGTGTTATTCTTGAATAGGCCGAGTTGATAAGAGACAGCATAAATCTAAGGGTTCCATATACGAAAGTGCGTACGAATGGATTCTGCAGAGCAAATCGTAACAGCAGCACCAGGACGAAGAAAAATACTCCGTAGTGGACGAAACACATCCTGGAATGAGAAGTAACATTATATTATTAGCTCTTTTATGGTAAACCATGGAATTCCACCACAAGCCTCAAAAAAATAAACTTCTACTTAAATAATAACTAAATTCACCTGCGGAGATGGCGTTTAGCTTCAGCAATGTCCTGATCCTTCTCTTTGAGCAAATATTTTCTTGTTCCTTTCACGAAATTTTTGTAGTGCTCGTCCCAACTGTTACAGAAGGAGTAATGATATATTTAATGTCATTTCGATACATACATTTATATAAAGGCTGTTGCTAGTCATCCGCTAATTGGATAAACAAATTAAATTATTCGTCCGTTTGTCGGATGAATAAAATAGATTGTTCGTCCGATATAACGGATGACTAAAGAACTTACGTAAATTGTAAATAAATTATTCAGGTAAAAAAAAAAAATAACCCTAACCTATATTTTGCTCTTGTATTTTGGTCATCTATCCGATTATCGTAGTGATAGTTGCTACGTATTAATTTTGTAAGGGTGAATAGACATAGGGAGTGTCTCTAAAGAAACCCTCATAGCTTTTTGCTGACGTCTTCGGGCTGACGCTGACGCCACTTTCTTACAGGGAAAGTTTACATTAATTTACAGTAGTTCTCTGCTTTTTATGAGTACTGGACCTATCACAGAAGAGCCACGTTAAAAAAATATATTGAACAGATTTTTAATTATTTAGTATAACAATAATATAAGATGTTATCGGACGATTAAGTTATTTTATTCACCCGTTTAGCGGACGACTAGACACTTCGTTATATATATATAGGATGATATAACACATTTTGAGGATGACTGTACCTTAGTATTGTATTAACCAAACGATACATATTTATGAAATGAAATATTATTGTTTAAAGAAGCCTTTACAGACAGTTATGAGTGGTCAGAGTCTAACGGTAGTTCATTAGCTCGTTAGTTGATTGAAATAATGATATCATCAACATCAAACTTATTGATTAGGATTGTTTTAAATAAAGTTGTCAATATGCTGTTATTTATTTAATTTCTTAAAAGTAAAAAAGTAAAAAGTCCTTACTCAATAGATTTAGGATCCATGTTGTAAATAACGGCATCTTGTGGTGAAAGTCTCGCTTGAAGCTTTTGAACATTAGTCGTCGTGAAATTCCACTCACGAAGCGAGAAGAATCTGAGAACTTCGGCCATTGAGCTTAACCTGTGGCTCACAGTTATCAAGCTAAGTCTGAAATAAATGATTTACATATGAAATAAACTACTAATTCAGAAATTTTATTTAAATTTGGTAACATTTTCTTTTAACAGTTCCGTTTCACGAAACATTCATTTATTGAAATTATCTACGAACAAAGTTGAAAATTATAATGAAAATATACCTTGTCTTGATCCGCAAGACTCGAGCTGTATATTCAGCGAGGTGTAGGGGCATTGTTTGTACCATAAACTCTAATGCCTTTTGTGCATATCTGTAAAAAAAAATATAGAGCTTACATTGAGGAAAATTAACAAAGGTTGAATTATTACAAAGTACAGGACAAAGTTTAATGAGTTTAAGTTGAACTATATTATGCTATGTACCATACGACAGCTGAGTGTAATATTTTACTGTTTAATTAAAGACTTAGGCGTCATTCTTATTGGCTGGCGATCGAACGACCAAACGGCGTCATTTCATCAGCGGCTCTTTACAGCGATGCACAGTTTTTACTGTCAAGCAATATCGCTTTGAAAATTGCAAGTGTTATTGAAAAAAGAAGACGTAGACAACAAAAAAAAACCAAATTTTGTAGCTTTGATTGTACGATCGCATCCGATCAAATCCATCGTACGATCGACATTAGGCATTTTCTGTGGTCGTGAGACGACTTGTAAGCTTCAATAAGGACACTCTAAATAAATGTGTGTGTTTAATCTCGTCGTGCGATGAAAACGCATCGTTCGATCGTGCGATGAACGCCAATTAGGACGACGCCTTTGACAGATCTAATGTCATCATAGAAAAGAAAGAATCATAAGTGTAAATACAATACATATTCTATCTGTATGCCCATCATATCATTTATATCTGACACAACGGAGCTGAGAGGTCAGGCGCGATCCAAAGGGGAGGGTCACAGGGGACATGACCCCACCCAATATAATACATGACAAATTGAAAAATCTTCTAAAAAAAGCATATTGTGTTATTATTAGTGACCCCCTCCAAAATTTGAGGCTGCGACCGCGCCTGTGAGAGGTAACAAGCGACACAGAGACAGACAAAAATAGTAAGATTTAAATGTGTATTACTTGTTCTCCACAATTGCTCCAGAAGGGTACCAAAAGGTGTTATCCAGAGGGTGGTTGCGCAGGTGATGACGGAGGGCGCTCTCGAATTGTCTCCACGTTGTAGGGTTCTCTATTGTACTGCAGTTGTAGACCTTTACTTCTGGAGATCTGTGGATTACTGGCGTTTCATTATATTCATCATCATCATCCTCTACCCCTATCCCCTTGAACCAGGGTCGATACAACATGTCTACCTCTTCCATTCCTTCCTGTCAGACGTAATTTTACTCATCTCTCTTTTCTTAAATACTTACTTTATAATATTAAATATAATAAATTTTAATAGTTACCTTTCACATAACGTTTAATAAAATTATGAGCACCTACTCTAAAAAAGCTACCAAAATTAAGATATTGCCAATTCACCTGGCAATACCAATCATAAAACGTCAAACCTACATCGCAGAATCTTTCTACTCAAATACACGTACTTGTCCAGCGCGGTCTCCCAGGCGATGGCCATCAGCGTGTGTATGGCGATGTCGACCGGCAGCATGTCGGCGCGCGCGTTGGGTTTGCAGTTGAACACGTGCAGCAGACCCTTGCCCGCGCCCACCACCACGCCGCTGGGGCCGTTCAGGTTCTCGATCCAGCCGGGGTAGGGGTCTCGGTGGGACGATATTACTGGGGGGGAGAGAAAAACATATCTAAATATTTATAATTCTCCTCCTAAATGGCTGGTATGATTTTTTGGTGAGTATTCCAGTGGCTTCAAAAAAAAATAGATTTACAATTGGACCGGGTAGGTGGCGCTGCAATCGAGTTCCTGAATTGTTGTTTTTTTATGGATCTTTTGTATGGCCTTATTTCGACAGGGCAACGTCTGTCGAGACAGCTAGTATTAATTATATTATAGGAGTATAACTTAAGCCATGATAGCTAGTAATAATGATAAATTAGTTGTCAATAGGTTCAAATCCTACTTCAGCTAACAGTGAAGGAAAGCTTTTGAACGATGATCTGGTACTTTGTAGTATCCGCCTGGTTGACTGACATAAGTAATATTAAAATAAGGTGTGTTCTTTATGCACTCGAGAGCCAGTTCCTTTCTAAGTGTATTGCCACTTGCGACCACATAATCAATAATAATAAACATAAAACATTCCTCGGAAAACCCCCCTAGTAACTGTGAAAACCTAATGTTCTTGAGTACGCAACAATACCTACTATGTAATGAAACGTTTTGTAATATTCTGATTAGAGATAAAAAATAATGTGGAAAATTGCACTGTAAGACTTCAGCATAAGGTATAATAACGCACTAATCACTCAGCGATCACTATTATATGCGATGTGTTGCATGGAGTTACACAACTAGGCAGTTAGAGTGTTATTTTTATCGAAATCTTTTACACAGTTTAAAACAAAGTCGCTTCCCGCCGTCTGTACGCTTAGATCTTTTTAACTACGCAACGGATTTTGATGCCGTGTTCATCAATAGACAGAATGATTCAAGAGGAAGGTTCATATGTATAAAACGTGCATATTATAGCAGACAAAAGGCAAGAATTTCAAAGAATTACGACTATTTTAACTGCTCTCGTTTGACAGTTCACGCATTACAGACCTCTGGAACGCGGGTGAAACCGCGGGGGAGAGCTAGTTAGTAGAATAAATTAAAAACTTCAAATATTCATGACAAGTCTCACCTATAGTTGGTCTGAATATAGCGACGGGGTAGGTCCTAGTGTTGTGCTCTTCAATCGCGTTCTCCGCCAGCGCCTTGGTGAAGGTGTAAGTGTTTGGTTTAGGGTGTATGTACCTGTGAACAAACGACACAACCATGCACCAATTACAATAATAAATAAATATCCTGAGACATTCTTTATATAGCCATCTGATACCAAACTAAACAAAGATAAAAAAAAATTATTGTATTTGATTTTTACACCCAGACAGAACAAACAGACATGTTCATGCACACAAATGTTTGTCCCAGTGCGAGTTGAAGCCATGACATGTAGCGTGGCAGTCAGGGTCTCAGCCCGTAGAGTAATAAATTTATAATTCCCAGTCTAGTTGCAGTGTTACAAGCCAAATGTTAACTACCAAATTAATATATTTAACACCATAAATTTACTACTTGAAGCAAATAATGTACTACATGAAGCAAATAAATATGAAACGTGAATCGAGAGCCATTCATATTTAGGTGCAAACTTCTTTATAAACGCGTTGGGCATTTTTTATGTTGGGAAAATACAATACATACTTACCAACATATACTGGCCCCGTTTACACGAGAGTTGAGTTGAAATAAATTGATAATATATTATAAATATATACATATTTTTTTATGCCTGTTGGTATGTGGTCACCGCCGCCTATGGACATTTGCAACACTAGGAGCATCGACAATGCGTTGTCGACCCTGAGACGTGAAGTTGTTAAGTCTCAGGTGCCTGTAATATCACCGGCTCCCTTACCTTTCTAACCGAAACACAGTAATACATTTGCACTACTGCTTCACGGCGGAAATGGGTAAGGTGATAGTACTTCCCTGGACGAACTCTGCACTAAGAGCTCTACTACTCTAATTATAATGTTATTTTTCACTTCTGTCGGCACTCCCGAAGAGCCACTTATATAGGACAGACGTAGGTGACCTCTGATGGCTCTTACACCCTGACGCGGACATTCTGAACCGTGGACGTGACTCACTTGTTGGTGATGTCGGCGAGCAGCGCGTCGGGCACGCCGTCCGCGAGCGCGAGCAGCTGCGGCAGCGGCACCGGCGCCGGGTACACGCGCTCCTCCACGCTCGTCAGCTCCGCGTTGCAGTACGCGGTCGACACGTGGATGAACGCCTGCAATTTTATTTTATATATTTCTCCAACAATATGTTTACAGAGAAGTTACAAACATCAAAACCATTGCGCCAAAAATAAACAACTATTTTGCGAGAGCTGAGTATACTGAATAAGATATTAACATCATTTACCCGCCCTTTTCTTTCTTTATAAAAACTACCCCGAGATAGGCTAGTATAGGATAAAATATTACCAAATTGGTAGTAATTTTAAAAAGCAATGCTTGTCACCCCGTTCAATCAAATAGCAATACTAGCTGTCCCCCGCGGTTAAACCCGCGTGTCCGAGGGATTTATTTATTTATTTACAACTCCTTAAAACTACATTTTACCAGTATATAAAGTACCATGTGTTAATCCAAGTTAGAAACTATCTGTTAGCCGAGTTTCATTCAAATGTGTAGTTTTTGAGTCAAAGAATAACAAACATCCAGCCATTTTCACAAACTTTGCCGTTGAGGCGTCAAGAAATAACAAACAGATATAATTTCGCATTTATAATATTAGTTGGAATACATAAAGGAAACGGTAAAAAACAACTTCATAATAACATAGTCGCCATTTTTAGGGATAAAACTGTGCCTTTACCATGAGTTTTTAACGTACGTACTCGCTAGCGACGGCGTAAAACATTTCTATGGCAGTGTACAGCGCCACTAACGGTCACCCAAAGAACTAAAATCGGTAGTACGAGTCGACAGGTAAAAAACCTATCGAAATGTAAACACCAGCGAATAACGTTTTTTAGCCTTTGCTATTCGGTAGGTATTCTTAGATATTCGGTACCATGAGTCACAAATTTGACAGTTGCTATCGAGAAATACTGTATCGATAGTAGTTTACTCGCTAGTGACTAAAGTAAGTTTCGATAGCAACTCATGGTAGAGGTACTAATTAATTTGATTTTCGGGCACATGTGTTAAAAAGGAAAAAAGCAATGACATTCAATATCAAAAAAATCCAGTTCGACAGATCGTGTTTTCTGAAATGGTAATGCATGCTAATATCTTTTTTTAACCGATGTTCCATTCGATAGTTGAATATCTAAACAAATATTTAATATAAAGCAGAAGAGTTTGGTTGTTTGTTTGCTTGAACGCGCAAATTTCGGGAACTACTGGTTTGAATTGTAAAAATATTTTTGTGTTGAATAGTCCATTTATCGAGGAAGGCTATAAGCTATATAACATCATGCTACGACCATTAGGAGCGGAGTATCAATGAAAAATATGGCAAATACGAGAAAAATATTCCTTTTGAGAGATTTGCGCGCGTTTGACAATTCGCGGATTATAATCTTCCGGAACGTGGGTGAAGCCGCGGAGGACAGTTAGTTGAAGATAAAAATGTATGGAAATAGCTGCTCTCTGCACAGCGCAGTGTTCTCTAATTTGCTTGCTTAGATTGTAATTATTGTTATTTTCTATGTTGTAGTCTTGTTATTTCTTTTTTGTTTTTTAATGTTACCTATATTTAGTATTATTTTTAATGAGGATACAAAATTCCAAAGAACACTCACATCTATATTGGGTAGCCTGTCGCAGATGTCCATGAGCCTGATGACGGAGCGGACGTTCTGATCGACGGCCTTGCCGAGCGCCTCGTCGAACTTGAGCGTGGCGGCCGAGTGGAACACTATAGAGACCTGTGAAACATCATTATTCTTATCATCACGCTATGACTCTGAGGAGTCGAGTAAAACTGTTAGAAAGAACGTTATACGAAAACACAGCAACAGTGCGGGCGGGCGAGCGATACCATGTAGTGGACATCTCACCCATTCACTCAGGCGAAGACGAGGCAGGTCGATAGGCCTTTTTATTTTTGTTTGCTAAGTAGGCTAATTAACAGTCAGACGGTCCACCTGATGGTAAGTGGTCACCGCTGCCTATGTACATTAGCAACACCAAAGGCATCCTCGCGTTGACGATCGAGTCGTGAAGTTGTTAAGTCACATGTCCATATAATCTCACCGGCTTTACCTTTCTAACCGAATCACAGTACAAGTGCACTTCTGCTTCACGGCGGAAATGGGTGTGCTGGTAGTACTTCCCTGGACGAAACTACGCTAACGAACTCAGCACTAAGAGCTCTCTGTCTCTATGTTTGATACTCTCCCAGTCGACATACGTACCTCCCTGAGCTGCATGAGCGACTCAGAGCTGACGCCGAGGTCCGGCATCGCGGTGTCTCCGGGAACGATGCACAGCTTGTCCAGCTGCGAAGGATTGCGGGACCGCACCAGGTCGAACACCTGCAACAATATTATACTGTTGAACAAGAGTTACCAGGATCTCAACTAACATCATCATCCCAGATCATTGTAACTCTCTTAGATTCAAAGTTGATACCAAATGCCTCAATGTCAAATGTTGATCCAAATCTCATAAATGGATTGATGGTTCGGCGAACGGGAGAGCATCATGGTACCATTTCTGAGGTCGATTCCATACTCTCAAGCAACACATAATCGCCCCGCTGTTCCAAATCTTTAAGGATCAACACAATATACATAGTTGGTCCTTCGCTATTCCTTGCATTGCATTTATTATGACAAGAAATAAGAAAATTGTTAGCAAAGCCGACCTCCAACAAGCAGACCTCCTGATTGTAATCCACATTGCCCCCTAAGGACATTTCCAAATACAAATTCAAAATTCAAAAGCATTCATTCAGTTTAGGTCCGCGGAAGGCATTTATGAAGGTCAAATTTAGAGTTACTGAAGCGACTACCGATTCGGATGTCAGCCTGTAACTGAGAAGAAGCGGCAAAAACTCAGCAGGGTTACATTGTTTTTTTTTTTTATAATTTTAAATTCAAGCATTGGCGATTCTGAGACATAAGGTTGTCGAACCTCATGTGCCTGTAATTTTACCCGAAACACAGAATCCAATTTCACTGCTCCACGGCGGAAATACTTCCCAGATGAACATTGTACTAAGAGCACTACTACTTTGAAAATACCTGTGACTGCTTGAGCTGCAGAAGACGCTTCTCTGGCGAGACGTCTTTCTTGTAGCGCATGAGCAGGTACAGGCGCCCGATGTCCGGACATGTCGACAGCAGCCGCTCCACCAGCACCTGTGTGATGATATAGATTTAGTAACTTTCTTCTCGATTTTCTGAGGGATCTGACGTTTTCAGGATCAAAAGTATCCTTTATAATGAACCTAATCAAATTCTTAATGTGTGCTAAATTTAGTACAAGTACGAACCGATACGGAGCTGAGTAGGGGTAATATCTCCTTGTAATTAAATGAACTATATTTATTCTAATACGTAATCGAGTAATGCGTAGAACCGAGGATCATGTCGTGAGGAAGTGCCGTTCTATGGCTACTATAAAGAGGGGAAGAGGAAGACCTCAGACCACCCGGTTGACGAATGACCAGAGGGACATGAAGGAATTGGGTCTGAGGGAAGAGGACGCACAGCGACGGGCCACGCGGCGTCGCATGATTGGACAAGCAGACCCCATGCAGCGAGAAAAAGCGAGGTCAAAGAAAATAAGAAATAAATTTATTCTAATAACCTTCACACATTTAAGAATGGTCAGACTCTAACGCCAGTTTGGAAGGTTACTTTTGTTGAAGAAGAGCCGCCAATAAACTTTCTCTCGTTTTAATAATTAATACATATAGATGTCCTGCAAGAACAAGCTGAAAACTTAATGACTTTTATTTAACTGTATCTCTGTGTTTTCCTTAAAGAAAAAGAGAAAGAAGCTAGACTGAAGTTATTATTATTTTTTATGAATGAAAAGTATTCCATAAAGTAATAAATGATGATGCTGATGATACAAACCTTGCCCATGAAGCCGGTGGCGCCGGTGATGAAGATGGACCGTCCCGCATAGAACTGTGGGATCAGCGGCTCCGCGGGACTCGGGGAGACGGGGCGCTGGACCATACTCTAGTCGGATTATTAGCTGAGGAAGACAACACGAGAATTAGATATTTTGAATTAGTATCACTTTTGCGGTCATTGCTCAACACTTTAAGCGTCCAAAATCGCACATTTATGTTTAAAAGTACATCAATACAATAAGTCAAGAAACTTTCTTAGTATTTCTTTCAAGAAATTCTCCGACTTTTAAATTGGTTTCGTCAGATGGTTGATGCTTTAAGGAGGCTTTAACTTAGTTTTTTTTAAACCGCTTTCTCTCGGGAACACGAGTAAAACCGCGGGATAAGTAGAGCCTATAATATCGCAACAAAGAAACTGACGCTAATATTATAAATGCAAAAGTTAGTGAAGATGGATACTCATTGAATCTCCGTGAATCTAATATTATTATATCCGTACCATGTGTGAATAAGTTGACTAGTTGATTGGCATATTTATTATTTTACATCATAATAAGCGTTAGGATTGCTATTTTTTTATGATAAATACATAATTCCTGAAAGTTTCAATCACAAATAAAACTTTTAGTTTAAAAAAAAATCCTATTTTATATCCCTTAGCTTTTATAGTCTTATATTCGTTCCAAATGTGGTAAATTCTGTACACATCTATAATTGTTGTACAATATCACAATACTGTTACATTACGTATTAGTACGTAGTATTATTGTATGTGTACTGTTGATGTGTCATATCTAATAAATAAATAAATCACAAAACCGTATCAATCACAAAAAGTTATTAAGTAACATAAAAATATTTGTTGTGATAGCCTATAGTGGGTAGCCTGGGTGACCAGCATAATTTAATAATATTACTACCAATTTGGTAATATTATAGTTAATGTTGTACTGTTGGTATTCCTAATACTTTTATAGACCTAGATAAAGAATAAACAGCCATATTCTTGCACACAAATGTTTGTCCAGACTGTGAATTGAACCCTCGTAGGTCGTGGCAGTCAGATTCTCTAACCACCAAGCAAACTGGTCATGTTTGTTCTGTGGTTGGATGTAAATATCAAACAGATCAAACAACAGTGTTGACCACTTGACTTCGCATGACATGCTGCTCATAGTCACGTGAACAAATATTTGTGACCAATGCCAAATGTTGCGTTACAATTGTCAACACTAGGTAATAGGGATGTGTCCTGACATGTCAAATCAGCAATTCTTTATGAAATGTTAAAACGATCGAATGTATGGAGTTTTGTATGAAATAGCAAGTTGTGACGTCATAATTGTACAGCATCAAATAACATACTCTTTATGATTAGATCGGTACTGAAAAATCAAATTAATGATTTAATTTTGATCATATTTAATGTTTTCGTATATTTTTGGATGTTCAATACACTGGTTAGTGTTTGATCATTTATCTTTAATACAGGACACATCCCAATTACATTTTCAAATAGTGTCAGTTAAATGATCAGTCCGTATGTTAATTAGTTAAAAACAGTGGCGGGGAACTACATATCTCCTATGTGGGTACAATTATCTTACTAATGTTATAAATGTGAATGTTTGTATGTATGGATGTTTGTTGCTCTTTTACGTAAGAGCAACCATTTTTTTTATGAAACTTGGCACATAGATAGTTTATAACTTGGATAAACTCGGAAAAAAGTAGTGATAAAGCGAGTGAAACTGCGGGGGACAACTAGTATTCTAATCACTACAAAGTATAAAACAAAGTCGCTTTCTCTGTCCCTATGTATGCTTAAATCTTTAAAACTACGCAACCGATTTTGATGCGGCTTTTTTTAATAGATAGAGTGATTGAAGAGGAAGGTTTGATGTATAATACGTGTGACATCCCACGGCAACGCGGCTAAAACCGCGGGACAGCTAGTATATTATATATAATAATGCTTTTCGGATTTGGAATAAAACTTGGCATGTAGATAGTGTGTAATCTGGATTAACATATAGGATATTTTCTATCCCGGGAAAATGTATATTCCCTCGGGAACGCGGGTAAAACCACGGTGGCAGCTGGATTTTAATAATTTGAGTTATTTGTTTTTCAATATAAAAACTACTATAAAATACTAATTACAAACATTTAAACAAAAAAAAAAAATTATAGACCATTAATTTAACGAAATAGGGTTCATTTTACAAAAACACTCTTTACGGTCAATACTGGCGTATTAGATCACAACAAATTTGGCACCTAAGCCTTTAGATCATTGTTGTTTATCATAAATACCAACGTCGCTGTAATCCACTAAAGATACATTTACCATGGCACAAAAACCTTGCAAGCAAGTAACATGCATAATAAGCTAGCGTTAAGTACCATACGATTTTGAACTTTATGTATTCTTGTTGACCGTAAAGTCAACTATAGACACATCCAAAGCGTTTGACAAATATTGCACAAATGTATTTGCGACGATGTCGTCAAACCTCGTGGAATGGTGCACAGTCAATATTTGTTCGAGGAAGTATATACATAGCCAAGTGTCCATCAAGAAGGAAGAATTTAAATAACCATTTAGACCTACACTGGTAGAAATTCGATCGTAATCATTTTTGAAAATTTGAGGAAAACATATGTGAATTTGCATGTACATACTTCTTTTGGCGCTTGGACACCGTCACGAAAAACCGACACCCTGAAGTTAGCTGATAACGAACTCTCCGGAACATCGCACAAATCGCAACTGTCGGTGTCGATGAGTGAGTAATGATGTTATTGTCATTAACAACATTTTACAATTACAAGTAATAATCGTTGCTACAGACAGGCGCAAAGAGTTTGGACACAACAAAAATTAATTTCACGACTGAATAGTAAAGGCAAATTTAGTGCAATTTTTCTCACCAATAATTTCGGGTAAAAGTTCTTACGTGCGTAAATAACTACACACACACACACACGTTTTTTTTTATCCGTCACACTTGCCATTAGCTGGCAAACAAAAAACAAAAAAAAAAGATTTACAAACAGAAGAGAAAAACTTACATACCAGCTATTTTGTCTTTGCCTATCCCTATTAATGTTATAAATGTGAATGTAAGTTTGTTTGTTACGCTTTCACGCGAAAACTACTTATGTTTGTGGCAGAAAAATGTTACATCCCTCGGGAACGCGGGCGAAACCGCGGGGGACAGCTAGTTTATCTATAAATATATCGATTATACACACAATAGGTCAAGACATTAGGTCACAAAGTAATGGAATGGTATTTGACATTTGACAGTTGTATTTCCCGCGCTCGGCAACATCACTTATATAATATTTTTTCAAACCACAATATTCTGCTGAGATTAGTCAGCTTTATTTTAATAATTTAACAAACAGAATTATATATTATATGTATTTATATTGACAGGTCATTTGGCTTGGTGGTTATATGCTGCCTGCAGGCCTACCATCAACTTTTACTTATCCATTCAATTCCGATGCAATTCAGTTTAGGTGCCTAAACTGAATCGCTAAGATTCGTACCATGAAGTGCCTTTTTCTGACTGGCGTTTGAATCGCTCACGGAGGAATGAACGAACGAAATTTGTCTCTGGTCCGCGGTGAGAAAGAGATAACGCTATACCGTCGTTGCATAAGTCTGTCTCTTTTACTCGAACCATATGTGTTGCGTTTCGAAACCTAGTTGATATGATTTAGCGGTTTCTATGTGTAAAAATAACAACAAATATATTTTAAAATTGCGCTATTGAGCATAAAATTAAATACCACTAAGGCTTTCTTAGTACTAAATTACTAATTAGTACTAATAAATAATAGTAATTTATATAATTTTTTACATTACAATTTAAAGGTTTGTTTAGTGTTGTCGTAAAAATAAATTGATTATGACGAGTTTAGAGCGCGCCTCCACTCATGTTGGATTTGACAGAAGGCGGTTGTTATTGTTGAGATTTTTAGAGTTTTGAAAGTAGGTATCTCTAACTATTATTGAAAGAAAATTACGTGTTATTATTAGTACATATTTATTTTATTTATAAGTGTTTTAACGTTTCACTGACTTAAAATAGTTGGTAATACGAATAAGGGCGCAAGTATCCTTGTGTAGTTTGTGTAATAATGTTATATTTTCATAATGTAAACTTACAAACTTCTTTATTTCAAACGCGTACCTAACTTAAGTACCAATGTATTTTAAGTGGTTTTTTTTACAGTGATGAATCGCGTCGAAGAGTAACGTTCGGTCAACTTGAGCAGCTTTGGGAATTTCTGAACCGAAATAAAGACATAGCAACGGGCTTTAATAAAAAATCCTCAGTTCATCACACAGTTCTTATACCAATTGTTTAGACAACCGATATCTCTTTATGAATTCTGCATCTTCCAAATAAAAGGGGTCCGATTGTTACCGTGTTAGACGTCTTTTTTGTCGCCGTGTTGTGTTTATTTCATTATCATTTTCCATTAATTCAAAAAGGACTAATTCGTCAGACATCTACAATAAAAAATGCTCTACAAACCACTTGTTTACATTAACACATAAGAAACACAAAATATTCAACTGAAATACCTTGAATTACGTATATTTTCACTATTTTTTAAAAATTACTAACAAAACGATTCACTTCACGCCAAGAAAGAAGCAACTTTTATTGGATCGCTTAATTTGACACTTAAACTATCCAATTTAGGTTGATATGTCACCTCATGGTACGAAAAATTAACGAATGAAAACAGTTTGTCATCCAATTGCAGACTTGATTTGGCGTCAACCTAAACTGAATCGCGTTAATGACGTCGTGGTATGAAATAGCGGGGCAGTTTATTTTAGGTCGTCAAATGAATCGCAATAAGAGTTCATAGTAGGCCTGCTGGACAAACATTTGTGTGCATGAACATGTCTGTTTGTTCTGTGTCTGGGTGTAAATATTTATATAAGTATTAAATTAGGTGAAAAACAATGTACCAATATATTTTGTAGTATATCAATAAACTGCATTTTTTGGTAGTAGTGTGTAAAAAATGTCCTAGGATATTTTATAAGAAAAAAATTTAAGACTAAATCTTGGAGTCGACACACAGATTGACAGTACATATATAAATATATAGAGTTGCTAGATCTATGAAATATCATCCATATTTATTAGCAAGAAATGCACCTTTCAACAAATACAAAAAAAAACTGAAGAAGTTTTGAGATACAGCAAGGCGATTCTGTAATGCGCTCGGAATCGTTATCTCAGTTAATTATACATTACATTGACAGCGCCTCACGGTAGCCACACACTGGTCACGCACAGACGCATCAATCTTTTGAGTTGTAGAGCTCTTAGTGCACAGTTCGTCCGGGTAAATGTTACCAACTTACCCATTTCTGCCGTGAAGCAGTGCACTTGTATTACTGTTTCAGTTACAAACGTAAGGCTGACATTACAGGCACATGAGACTTAACTTCACGTCTCAGCAACAACGCATTAGTGATGCTCTAGTATTGCAGATGTTCATACGTGGCGGTGACCACTCTCCGTCAGGTGGACCGTATGCTTGTTTGTCGGCTCAATTGGTACAAAAAAAAAATCTATTATAAAATCGACTTCAATATTGAATCCGAGAGAGTTGCACAGTTCTGGTACAAGGTTTTTAAACTAATTTACATATTGACATATCATCACTACATAGTATAAAACAAAGTCGCTTCCCGCTGTCTGTCTGTCCCTATGTATGCTTAGATATTTAAAACTACGCAACGGAGATTGATGCGGGTTTTGAATACATAGAGTGATTCAAGAGGAAGGTTTTTATGTGTAATACATGTATATTATAATTGAGAAAAAGCGAGAATTTTAAAGAATTACGACAATTTTAACCGCGCGCGTTTGACAGTTCGCGTATTACAGACCTCCGGAACGCGGGTGAAACCGCGGGGGACAACTAGTTATTATTAAAGGGGCTTGGGTTTTTTTAGAATTTGTTGAAATATGCCTGTTTAGCTATTTAATAATCATGACATTTCACATACCAACATAACTTTAAATGTAGTACAGTACAACTGTGTGTCCTCTCTGACCTCTAACATTCGAAAATGTGTTTCCCTTGTAAATGTACGAGTATGTACCTATGAATGTATGTTTGTACCCTTTACCGATCAACTATCCGATAGCGATTAAACTTAACGAGTAGTTCCTTCCATTAATGCCCGTGTAGGTTACTAATTAAAAAAATAAAAATAAAAGTCTCAAAGCAACGCATGGTGGGAACTACTAGTGACAATTTAGACGGGCCAGTTGGCTTGGTGGTTAGAGACCCTGACTACCAAGCCGCAGGTTTTTAGTTGTCTGATTTTCACAGTACAAGCTCTGCTTAGTTTGGGATCAAATGGCCGTAAATGATGTCTTCGGATATTATACCTAATTATTAAATAAAAATTCTCGGAAATTCTTCACTCGCCTGTGGGTGAAAGAGTGAAAATTAAAGTTAAAAGTAGAAATATAAATAAAAAAGAAAAGAAATATTGGTGAGAAAAAGTGCACTAAATGCATTTGTCTTTACTATTCAGTCGTGAAATTGTAGTGTCCAAACTCTTTGAACCTGTCTGTAGCAACGAATAACTATTTTTGACGTTGTAAGGTTATTATTGATAATAACATCATTACTCACTCACTGACAGTTGCGATTTGTTCAGCTATCTTTATCCGTGAGACTTATTATCCTACCTAGGTTATATTGTAGTATAATTAGGTGATATAATACTTGTATTGTGTATCCAAAAATATAAAAAAAAAATACGTGACTTGCAAATCCTTAAAAGTTGTGACTAACATTAAAACAGCTAACAATGTATCAAGCTCGTACAATTATAGTTATAGAAATGAATAATATCTTCATAAATAAAATAATTTATTTGTTTTGCCACAGATTATAATCGATTACAATGATTATGGAATATAAATTATTGCACGTGTTGACAATGACATAATGTAATGTGTTTGTAATAATGATTGTATATCATTAAAGTAATCGATTTGTTATAATCGAGTTGTTTTAATCGACTTATTATAATCGAGTTGTTATAGTCGAGAAGGGGAAGTACCAAAAGTCGCAAAATAAAAAAAGCAAAGACAAAATAGTACCATTAGGTACCAATGACTCTACTTTTTGTGAATCGATTTTTGTTGTTTTATTATTGTTTTTTTTTATACCACAAGGGCAAAGGACAAACAACCGAACGGTCCACCTGATGGTAAGTGGTCACCGCCGCCTACGGAAATTCGCAACACCGGGGGCATCGCCAATGCGTTGCCGACCCTGAGACATGAAGTTGTTAAGTCTCATGTGCCTGTAATTTCACCGGCCCCCTTACCTTTCTAACCGAAACACAGTAATACCAGTGCACTACTGCTGCAGGGCAGAAATGGGTAAGGTGGTAGTACTTCCCCGGACGAACCCTGCGCTAAGAGCTCTACTACTCAAGAAAGTTTTGTAGTAGTGTTTTGTAGCTTCAGCTTTAGTGTTGTCAGGCATTTTTCTTGAACACTCTTAGCTGTCAAAACGCACTGGGTCAGACGGACATTTGGACTTCAGGACTCCATAGAAGTAAAGCAAGTAGTAGAACTCTATGTGCAGAGTTCGTCCGGGGAAGTACTACCTACCTCACTCATTTCCGCAGTGAAGCAGTAGTGCACTTATTCTGTTTCGGTTAGAAAGGTAAGGAGGCCGGTGACATTACAGGCACTTAACTTCACGTCTCAAGCGACAACGCGGCGATGCTGGTGTTGCAAATGTCCAGGCGGCGACCACTTACCATCATGTGGTATACAAAAAATGCGTTATTTAATAGATATTTAAAACGAAAATGCTTTGAATCTTTATTCAAACACTCAAATAAAGTTTTCTCTATTCGATTCAATTGAAGGTGACCTGAATAGACGCTAGCAAAAAATAAACCTATACTAATAAAAGGTATACATTATTATTTAAATAGGTCTTATTAATATTAAAACCCAATGTCGAGATGTTTATTTGTTAATAAGAAAAAAAAACAATAATTTTGCATAATTTACAAACCAGCTCTTTCCTTATATTCGACTCATGCATACATATGTCCTTTAGTTAGTTTGTATTTTTTCAAAATTAGATATTCATAATATTGGTTAGTAATTCATCACTTCTGCGATAACACACAGGTATTGTCAGTGAGACTAAATAAATATTTTGTAATAAATCTGCGACCGTTTTTAAAAAGAGTAATTGCTGAGTTTATTGCCGGCTCTTATGAGTAAAAAAACAACCTTCCGAACCGGTGTTAGCGTCAGACTATTCATAAGTGCTTGTAAAGGCCTATTTGAATAAACATGTTTTCATTTCATATCTAGCATAGCAATTGTTAATAAGTCACAAAGCAAAACTACATTCTCATATTTCATAAAAAATGTAGGGTTCCATAATTAAAAGAACCTCTATAGTTTCGCACTGTCCGTCTGTCCGCGGATCAACTCGGCGACACTTGGTACTAATAAGCTGTCATTACAGCAGGGCATGGACGTTTACTTACTAGCTGTCCCCCGGTTTTGCCGAGTTCCCGAGGGATGTTATATTTTCCCGGCACAGAAAGTATCCTATGTATTTTTCGCATTTATAATATTAGTAGGATTTCTCACGCCCACAAAGTAATCTAATACAATCTTTTTGTCGAGACCACACGTAAAGACACAAGCTCAGGGGCGAAGCTACCTCCGTATCTACCGTCTCAATGACCCGAGATACAGAGGCCCCGAACGTAAGCAAAATATTGTAAATCATTATCGATAATCCTTTAAATCTTTAATTTGGGCCCCTCAACAAAATTACTACGGAACCACAACGTGCGTGGTCCGACACGCCCTTGTCTCTTTCCAATTGTTAGGTAACTTCTGAGAAAAGCTATAAAACGTGAAATATTGTACTCTTGAATGGTGTGACATCAGCAAGGCGTGCATGACATTTCTGTCTGGTTGTAAACATCTATATAAGTATGTTTTTAAAATTTTGTATATGTAGTATATCTGTTATCTGGTAGCCATAGTACAAGAAGTACACTGCTACACCATGTGTGAATAATATCTTAGGATATTTATTTAATGGTAGTACTTTCCCGGATGAACTTTTTTTTACGATGGGTAAAATGCATTACGCATCCCCTACTACCCAAGGAGAGCCGGAGGGCTATGTCGGACTCTCCGCTACTTACTAGTGCTAATGAGTCTCCGGCCTTACACCTAACTGAAACAGAAACATAAGTACACTACTGACAAATAATAATGAAGGCACTGACACATGCCCATTAATAAATTATTGATTCTCACAACGTGACATTAGACATTTGGTCACGCAGCCAGCGCCAGCGGTCCATTAGCGAGTGATTTAATTCAACCAGTGGCGTAGCTACCGGAGGGCTAGATGGGGCACTCTTGGGGCCTCCAAGCTCTGGGTTGGGGATAAACGATTTCAAATAGTTTAGTCGGGGCATTATTATTACCAGCTTACTTGTGCAATGTAAAAATCCTAACAATAGCCGGACGAGCCGGACACCGTTTATTTTGGCCGGACACGCAATCAAAAAGCCTTACTATATCCGGCTTTATCCGGACGCCTGGCAACGCTAGCTGGGCATAGAAGAAGCATAAGTTAGGTATTTTTTATTTTAGGAACGCGTAATAAACCGCGGGGCATTATGAGTTTTATTTTCTGTGGGACGAATATTTGAATTTTAATAATTTGTTTAGTCTCCATAGTTAAGTTTACTTTTAAAAGTAGTTTGAATTAATGCATATTATTATATTATGCGTAATTTATATGTTTGCGCGCCATTATTTAATGTCAATTTTGTGTTTTTTTTTTCACATAAGAAGTTATATAATCGAATGATTAAAAGTACTTGTTTTAACTGAATTCAACGTCATCTTTGTGTTTTATTTTTCACTTTAGAATAAATATAGTCATATGATTCAAAGTACTTGTTTTGACTTCATTTAACGTCAACTTTGTTTTTTTTTAACGATTAAAAGTACTTGTTTAGACTTCTTTTAATAGATAAAAAAAAGACGCTTTTTTTGTCAGTGAAATGCTTTGACAGCCGGATCCACAGATAAATAACAATGATTTCCCGCGCGTCCGCACACGTAATGTTCAAATGAGTCAGTAATGGTCCGTCTGACGCACCTTGACGGCGAAACGTGAAGATTACGACCCATTGTCGACTCCATAATTAATAGTAGACAACTACGAGCTAGAGACAATGTCTGCTTTATGCTTAACACATTTACAACACGGTATTTCTAGCTATGTTGTGAAAAAGAGTGGTAAATTGTAAAACTATGGGTTCGTCTACCGAGTAGGCTAGCGACATCTATAAGCCCACGCGACAACTACTGAAGTTTTCTGATTATTTGACCATATAAGAAGCTTCCATCACCAACAGTTCGCTATTATCCGTGTAAGGATGAAAAAGTTATCAGAGGTCATCATACCTTGGTCCCTTAAAAATTATATATTATCTATGTTAAATCCATCAGAGACCTCCCAGTCCATACAAAAATTTAAAAAATAAAGGATTATCTTTATTATTAAAAGGAGGAGTCTCCATAAAAGCCCGTTGTGTGTGAGTGTATGTGTATGAAGGAGGGCTGCCATCCGTCCGGATTTCCGCGGTATAGTCTTAGTTTAGAGGGTATCCGGGGAGCGTCCGGGTGGGGTTTTAAAAGAGTCCGGATGAAACCCGGACGCTTTTTATGTCGGGGAATCCCAATTAGTTAGTAGATAGCAAATTATTAAAAAAATACTGTCACTAATTGTTAAGGTTATAGTATGATTATATATACTTTGAATGATTATATACTAGCTTCCGTCCCACGGTTTCGCCCGCGTTCCCGAGAAATTTAAATATTCCAGGTTAATAACATACACTTTGCCCATCTGTAATAATACACCTTTCAAATCTATACTAATGTTATAAAGAGGAAATATTTGTATGTAAGTATGTTTGTTACTCTTTCACGCAAAAACTACAGAACGGATATGGATGAAACTTGGCACATAGATAGAGCATATCCTGGAATAACATATAGGCTACTTTTGATCCGGGAAAATGTGATATCCCTCGGGAACGTGGGTAAAATATCAGATATGAGGCCATGCCAAATGTGGCCTAAGCTTGAGAGAGACAGTTTTAATAATAAATATCCCGGGACATTATTTACACGGCCATCTGATCCCAAACTAAGCAGAGCTTGTACTATGGAAACCAGATAACTGATATACTACATATACTACGTTTTTTTTCTAAATACATACTTATATAGATATTTACACCCAGACACAGAACGAACGGACATGTTCATGCACACAAATATTTGTCCTGTGTGGGAATCGAACCCGCGACCTTAGGTTTGGCAGTCAGAGCGTTAACCACCAAGACAACTGGCCTGTATTGAGAATAATGGAGGTTGTGTATTCATGAATTTTAAAACATTGTACATCAATTTAGCTTTAGTCGATTGTAACCTCGATCCCTATTTTACTCAATTACTGTGGTTTTAGCATGTTTTAAATACTTTTTAGAAGATTAGTCCGTATATGAGAAATTTTGTGTTAGTCCGTTTTTGCGCTGACAGACTCATATATAAACAAACTTACAAAATCCGCCTTATCTTTATATTTAGTACTAGCTGTCCCCGATTTCACCCGCGTTCGCGAGGGTATTTTTTTGATCATGTTAAAATGGTAAGTGTACGTACACCCCTATTATTATTCAGAAGCCTTCTTATAAGTTTTAATGGGTATACTGTTGGTGTGTCTATAAATAATTAAAAAAAAGAATAACAAGCAGTAGCAGGACTGGTGGACTACTTGGAATTTTTTACCTACTCCCAAGTCACGATTAAGTATTCTTTAAGTTTTAGATGTGTGTGTGTGTGTTGTGTGTTGTGTGTTGTGTGTTGTGTGTGTTGTGTGTGTTGTGTGTTGTGTGTTGTGTGTTGTGTGGCAACACTGCAATCATTACCTGCAATTATCGTTGTAGTGATATTGATTACATTTCTTTGGTAACGCAGACCTTCGAGACACTGAATTGAATGCGTCGCGTGCGCAGCGCAATGCACATCACTCACTGCGACGATGTGCACATAGTACATACATCTGCTGTTTCAGTAATACAACAGCATTTATTTCTTGTTGCATTTGCAACAGAATTAATTCTATTCTCTGCTGTTATAAATCTGTTAAGTTAAACATTTTATTATACTGTAAATCAATTGCTAAATAAATAAAATATATAGTTTAGTTTTTTGATTTGATACTACTGAGACGAATCTACTTCCGAACGAGATGGAAAAATTGCACAATAAAATGAACGAGCTTATTTATAATAATAGGTTGGGGAAAAGTGCCTTCGCATTTTTTAAGAAATTTCAAAACATTTTTAAAATAGTTTATTTACATTTAACTAAAGTATGTAGGTACCATTTTGTTCGATAACTTTTTGCCATCTTGTAGGTAGGGACATGATCCCATTGCTATAGAAATTTTGGGACTTCTGATCAAAATACTGCGACAAGTGGTTTTGACAGTCCTCTCGTGATGTTAACCTGACACTGCCTAAAGAATTCTGAAGTGACCGAAACAGGTGGAAATCTGAAGGTGCAAGGTCAGGACTATACGGCGGATGCATTAATACCTCCCAGCCAAACTCTCTTAATTTTTGCTGAGTGGCTAAAGATGTGTGAGGTCTAGCGTTATCATGATGAAAAAACACACCCCTTCTGTTGATTAATTCCGGCCGCTTTCTCTCAACTTCTTGCTTTAATCTTAACAGTTGTTCGCAGTAGAGTTCATAATCGATGGTCCTGCCTGGTGGTAACAGCTCATAATGAATAATTCCCTTTCAATCCCACCACACACACGGCATCACCTTGTTGCGAGTTAACCCGGGTTTTGCCACAGTCTGTGAAGCCTGAACGGCCTTTGACCACGACTTTTTTTGCACGTTCTTGTCGTACGTGATCCACTTTTCATCACCAGTTATCAGCTTCTTCAAAAATGGTTCGGTTTCATGACGTCGTAATAAAGAATCACAAATGAGTACACGGTTCATTAGGTTTCTTTCAGTGAGCTCGTGAGGTACCCAAATATCCAAAGGTCCATAAACATCGCAAATTTTTTTCGCGGCTTGCGTTGCATTTTTACCTTTTTTGCAGTAAAATTTTAAAATGAATCGAATTTCTTCATTAGATTCACTCATCTTGGCGGTACGAAAAACAAATGCAAATCACACATTTTCCTAATTTGAATTTGGAATTATGTTCTTTAAAATTTAAACTTTCAATGATACCAAAACCAGCCAGATACAAATAGTATAGCCAAAGAGATTTTATTACAAGTTCATACATACTATAATGCGAAAAGACTTTTTCCCCAACCTAATATTAACAAATACTGCCCTGCGACTTAACCGGCGTTCCCGGGGGATGTTACATTTTCCCGGGGTAATAAATATGGTATTCCAGGGCATGCTTCATCCAAATTCATTCGGTAGTCTTTCCGTGAAGAGTAACAAACATCCATACCCATACATCCATCCTTACAAACATTCGCATTTATATTTCTTGCATTGAATTACTCGATAAGTGGATATTACTCTGAGGCCCGGCGTAAACTTTGGCAGAAGGGATACCCAACAGCATCACCAAACTCTGTCAAGGAGAAGCTTCCTCCAGGGCATAAGCTCCCGTGGCTGACGTGGAAGTCCCTCAACAGACTCCGAACCCAAGTCGTCCGTTCCAAGGACAATCTGTGCCGATGGGGTTACAGCACAAGCAACCAGTGCACTTGCGGCGCCTCCCCTCAGACAATGGCACATCTATTGTCGTGCCCTGCGTGCCCCTCATCTTACACTACAGAAGACCTGTATGATGCTACAAACACAGTACGTCTGGCAGAATTCTGGTCTAAACAAATTTAGCCAAAACGATCGACACGCAAAAAAATTGGTTTGATGGTGTGGTTGGTGTGGTGTTTAGATACCCAGATTTTCAAGTCACCGGTCATGGGTAATAGTATATTAGTTACCAAACGTAGAAGTTCTGTTTTATTTTCGACCAATCGTGCTTAGAAAAGTCCCAAACGAGTCGAATCTCAAGGCAATCTCTAAGTTTTTAGGATATTTAACAGCTATATATTAGTGTAGGTACATGTTTAATATATATTACTTTATAATCCGGATGAGATATATATGTTGGCGTGCTGGTGTATGTAATGTTATGTATCTATAGAAGAATGCATGTATGTTTGTGAATTGTTGGACTGCGTATTTTTACCTTTGGTGTCACAACTTTTGTATAATGTTCTACTTAAAAGTGTGTTTTGCTAAAAACACTATCAATATCGCTTTTCTTTTTGTGTAAGTTGGTAACACACGACAAAATCATTTGGTCCGTAATTAGTACAATTTTGAAGAACACAAGTTGAGCTACTGCATACCCCACGTACAATGTAACAGATTTACCTCCGGCCGTGAATATTTGGCGGCGAGGGCATCTACTTATATGTAGAGAGAGTACACAGTTGAATTATTAAACGAGCTGCAAGCTGAGTTTCAATATTAAAGAATGCCATTGAAAAATCAATCATATGGTGTTGGGATACGATTTATATTAAATATGGACTGAATTGCTTCAATTGATTGATAGAAATTGACACAGTGTTATAGAAATATGAACCGTATGTGATGATTTTTTTATACCAGATGTGCCGCGGACTGTCCACCGATGGTCCACCTGATGGTAAGTGGTCACCGCCTATGGACATTTGCAACACCAGCATCGCCGCGTTGTCGGTGAGACGTGAAGTTAAGTCTCATGTGCCTGTAATGTCACCGGCCTTACCTTTCTAACCGAAACAGTAATACCAGTGCACTACTGCTTCACGGCGGAAATAGGTAAGGTAGTACTTCCCGGATGAACTATGCACTAAGAGCTCTACTACTCAAAATTATTTTATTATACAAAGGAGGTAGAAGTACTTAAGCAATTTACGAAGGCAAAACTGCAAGCCATTCTTCAATGTTCATATCTTATACTAGAGGTCCTGAGTGACATATTCATTTAGCCTATATGTTATTCCAGGATATGCTCTATCTATGTGCCAAGTTTCACCTCAATCCATCCGGTACTTTTAGCGTGAAAGAGTAACAAACATCAATACATACTTACAAACTTTCGCATCACTACATAGTATATACAACCCGACTACGAAAAATTACGCTTTAAAAAGTATGAAACAAGAAAATATTCTCATGTGAAATTGTTATATACAAACTATCCAATATTTATTGTCTATTAAATAAAAAACTCACACGTAATATATTTCAAAGTATTTAATACCTGTTCATAGTGATGTTCAGAGGATAGCCGTGGTCGTATGAGCCATATGACCATATATGAGGTGGCATACATTATTGCGTAATTTTTCGTAGTCGGGTTTTAGTTTTTGAACTTATTTTTTTTGTAAATATTTGTGATTTAATTATTTATAATATAATGTTTTATTTTATGATTACAGAAATGTTTTTTTTTGCAATTTAAAGTAATAATTATTAACCAATTATTTGATATTTTTTTTACTTACAAAGCTTATTTGATGTATTCACGTACAAAGCTTAGATTTTTAGGTTATATTGTAGTGTCACTACAGTTAACAATAACAAAATTGATAATATTAATAAGTAATCAATAGTTTGATGGCCAAATTATAACAATAAATAAACATTATCGTGTCACTTATAAGAATTTTTATAGTTAATGCCTTTATGTCCTGTAGAGAGCGCCATATCTAATTTATTGTGACGTCACATATCCTATAACCAGCAGACGATCAAGACGCTTCGAACGATACCTCGTTTGCCAAATTACGATAAGTAGTTTAAAAGTTATGAGGGAACAGATGAACATACATACACACATACATACCGGTCAAAATCATAACCCTCCTTTGGCTTCGCCGTAGTCGGGTAAAAACAAAGTCGCTTTCTCGGTCCCTATATCCCTATGTATGCTTAAATCTTTAAAATTACGCAACGGATTTTGACGCGTTCTTTTTTAATAGATAGAGTGATTGAAGAGGAAGGTTTTTATGTATAATACATGTGACATCCCACGGGAACGCGGGTAAAACCGTGGGGGACAGCTATTTACAATATTAGCAAGATTTTAGCACGCCACTCAAGTTAAAACGTTAGAAAATAAGCGAGGAAGAATATTGGAACCTACTGTTTGTTGAACAAACACTCGTAGCGAGCATCGTGAGCAAACAGCTTATGTCTACAACCACATTCTAACACTTAACATTTAAAAGATCCATCCACACTCGTTTATTAATATAGAGGCAAAAAACGCTTCAAAATCTAAGCTTATTCAGCTAATACAAACTTCGTCGGCGAGCCGCTTCACGGAGGCCTCGGAGAGCTTATCTCTCACGTGATTAGTATTAGCGTAGTAAGCGATAGAGACAGAGCATAGAGGCCGCGACGAAACATTCTCGAGTTTGTGTCATTTTCCTTACAGAATCGAGCCCCAGGACAAACTTTTGTGTGCAAGCACCTGTCTGTTTGTTCTGTGTCTGGATGTAAATATGTATAAATATAAACAATATTAAAAAATACATACAGTCTAACATAGAACCTCTTCTTTTTTTGAAGTCGGTTAAAAAGTACTTAGTATGTAGTATAGCAGTAGTCTGGTTTCTATACAAGCTCTGCTTAGTTTGCCCTGCCACAGAACCAACAGACATGTTAATGCACACAAATGTTTGTCCTGGGTGGGAATCGAACCCGCCACCTGCGCCTTGGCAGTCATGTCACTAACCACCAAGCCAACTGGCCTGCCAACCAGTGGGTTTTGTTTTGATTATTTTTTTTGAATGCCAAGTAGGCGGCCGGCGCCCTCAGAGTACGCCGCTTATGGACACTTGCAACACCGGAGGCATCGCCGCGTTGTCGACCCTGAGACGTGAAGTAGCTAAGTCTCATGTGCTTGTAATGTCACCTGTCTTACCTTGCCAACCGAAACAGTAATACAAGTGCAGTACTGCTTCACGGCAGCAATGGGTATGGTGGTACGTCCACGGAGATTATCTTTGATAATCAAGTAAAACTTGTTTTTATTTTTTTATTTATGACCAGACCTCTACCTTACCTGATGGTAAGTGAAGATGAGGCCGAAGATGGAACGTTTTCCCGTTAGTAGCCTATTCGCTCTTTTCTTAAAAATGAGTGTAAAATTGTGTTAAAATGTCATTTCCTAAAACGTCAATTTATTTCCATGGCCGGAATTAGCGCTGTGGATACGATCCTTGTGTTTACTTAGAGCATACTTAGCGAGTGCCTGCGACTTGCCAACATGTGAATTTAGTCTTCATTACTAGATTATTTATCTTGTAATGTAATAAAACTGCGCATCAGTGGTCTCGTGATGGAATATAATGTTTTTGATTTTAATGTAATTGATGAGAAAATTATCGCGTTGGTGTTACCAGAGGATTCAATTAGTAGGAAAAATTTTTAACTGGACTGCACTGCTTTTTTAAGGGTTCTGGGAACTATTGAGGTATGGAACCCTAAAAAATTTTTACTAAGGCTCCGCTGTCCGCCTGTCTGTCTGTCAGCGGGTTGTATCTCATAAACCGTAATAGGAGACAGTTGAAAATTCAATAAAGCAAAAAAAATAAGGATATACATATCGCACCCTCAGAACGATAGGGGCTTAACTCAAAAAATCACTTTCGGCACATCTCTGATTGGGTCACTTTCGCACTGAGCGGGGAGGGTGGGTCCCGGTGTTAAAGAGGCTGAAGTACCTATCGGTATGCTTATTCTATCATTCAATTGACTATGTTTTACTATTCGTCGGATAGAGCGTACTTTGTTTAATCTCTATGATCGTAACACCATTTCGCATAATGTTGAGTTAAGCCCTTATCGTACTGACAGTGCGATATATACCCGATGCAAGAAACGTGTTTTATTCCCCGTTTTGTTAAATACCGTAGACCACTCTACGATACAGAACCCTTCCTGTGCGGGTCCGATTCGTACTTAGCCGCTTTCATTCCTTAACTATGGACACATTAGAAAGAAAGAAAAGAAATATAGGGAGGTATTTATGTATAATACATGTGACATCCCACGGGAAAACGGGGAACACCGCGGGGGACAGCTAGTATAGTATAAAAAAAGTCTTCTCGTCGTCTGTACGCTTGAATCTTTTATCTCTTTCACTGTTAGTGGTCACCTTATCCAGATGTTTTTAATTAAAAACAGCGCTTTCTTTCGGTTGTTGGTCACACGATAATACACATCTTTGACAAACACTCGAGTACTACATTTCTCCGCACATCAGTCATAAAGTCATAACTAAAATATTGGTATTATTATGCAACGGATTTTGATGCGGTTTTCATGAATAGATAGAATGATTCAAGAGGAAGGTTTAAATGTATTAGCATATACACCGTGTTACAAAATACCCCGTAAAAATATAATTAACTATCAAAGCCAACAACCCTAGTAAGCTGTCATGTCAGAGAACCAGATTATTTAACAGAAAGATTTTTTCTTTCTTTTTTTCTGATTTTTTACCTAATAATTGTAACTTTAATATTTTTTCTATTTTTCATTCATAAAAAGCGCTGTAGCGTCACTACGGTTCTTAAATATTGTGAATGGACTCGTTATAAGGCCCTATTTAACCTCCTTTCGGCTTTACGGGTGGTTCTGTATATTGCATTTGTGCGAAGCCGGGGCGTGTCGCTAAGTAGTATATAACAAAGTCACTATTTCAGTATTAATGTTTGTGTGGCTTTTTTTTATATTGCTTCATTCTTTTGATAAGATTTTCGCCATCATTTAGAGAATTTACATTTATATTTCGCCACTCAGACGAGAGAAGCCACTAGTAAGTTATTTCTACACTCATATTCAATTTTATTTTGCTCACGCCACCACGTTATATTGAAGAGTTATTTTGTAATAGATTAATAAGTGCGCGGAGACCCATAACAAAGTTGTATCTTACTTGGGTACCAGATTTCAAACGAAAATTTCCATTTGAAAGTGGTCTTCTGTCTACTGTTTTTCTTCTAGTGTGTATTGTATAGCAAATAAAGATATTAATATTATTGTCACATCAATCGCTTATATTACAATATATACCATAATCTAAAGATAGACAAGCCTACTTGCTAATAATAGGCGTGCAACAATATTTTATTGGTTCTACAATAATTTCCACTAATATTGAAAGAGTGGCAGGGAGTCAAACTTGCTTACTTTGAGGGTATAAATAAGGCAAGTTTTGTTAAAAAATTGTAACACAGTGTAAATATTTTGATATAAAAAAACTAAACTAGACTAAAACCTACGTTTGGATGTAGAAGGAATCCAAAACCACACATCGGATTTCAAAAATTCCTTTAACGATAGAAAGCTGCACTCTCCTCGAGTGACATAGGCTATGTTACTTCATTAGATCCTTATAAACGCGGGTAAAACCGCGGGACTGTAGCTAATGATGAAATAATCTTGACTTAATAAAGTATTATTATAATTTTGTATAGGTATTCGTAGGAGGGTATTAAAAAAGTATATCAGCATTATGAATGACCCAAAAGTGGCATCGATTTTTTTTTGTCGAAGTAGAAACCTTTTTTTATTTAGGTGGTTGATATTGAAGGTATATGAAAAACAACTCAAGTATATTATATTGCATTACTTTGCCGCTGTTTTTTATTTGTAGCGTATGCGAGCGTAATATGTATTATATACTGTTAAATTATTAAGGTGCATTATGAATTGATATTAAATGTTTTATTCATATTTTTTTATATTAATTAAACATTTCTTTTTTTTGGAAATGTCATTGTATATTCCAAAAAATGTGACCTATGTAATTACATAAAGAAAATAATAATATTAATTATTTTACAAGCATATGTTAATTTTAAATAGTTTAGAAATTTAATTATTCTTATATTGTGCAAGCTTCTATAAATAAAGCCTAAATGAACTAATCAATTAAAAATGCTTCTGAAAAAAAAACAAACAATAATAACAACTCACCAATAATTTAAAAATCGAACCAAATCCTTTTCCGCAAAGGGCACACAAAATAATTGGTGAATGAGCACGTATTGCAGAAGGGCGTGTGTTTCGCGCGACATTCGCGGTGCGACTGTCGAGCGAGTTCTTCCGCTGTAGTTTGCTAAAAATTGGCGGGAAGTGTTGGCGGGAAACGCTGACGGCGCGTGCTGACGCTTGTGTTATAATCCGCGGACATACAGCCTCACTGATGCGCTAATTTAAATGAAATGAAATATTAATTCAAATAGGCCTTCACAGGCACTTATGAATGGTCAGACTCTAACACCGGTTCGGAAGGTTTTACTGAGAAGAGCCGGCAAGAAACTCAGCAATTACTCTTTTCAAAATAAGATTTTGTACATAAAGATGTGTCCTGCTGGAGCGAGCGCTACACCCAAGCATTGTCGTCATTAAAATAATCATTTGTGTTGTAGAAAGCCTTTTGTACTAAAACAGTCTTAATTCAGTAAAATTTCAGCAGGGATTTTATTCTAGATGCGTGCACTAAGTCCTAAAAATGAGAATTGCACTTTTTGCAGTCTATATGCAGAAGTGACAAGTTTATCCTTATTTCTAGTATTGATGGAGTGCATATCACTCTTTTCGACATAAAGACTAATTAGTCTAGTCAACAAGTTCAAAAACGTGAAAAATAGAGATAAAGGTCCTAAAAATATGAGCGATGGCTCATTCAATTCGGACCTCTAGAAAAATGTTTTTGAAGGATTTTGGTGCAGGTAAAAAATTGCAATTGTTAATAACAAAATAAGATGAATAAAACATGATATTTCTTTTTTTGTTAATAACTCGAAAAATATTAACATATAAGCAATTTTTAAATGCTCGTTAAAGGGGAGACAATTTCCAATAAAAAAGTCTTGACTCCCGGAATTCTATCTCCATTATTTATAATTTTAATTAGACGTTGAAAATAGGGCTCCGCGCGGCTGTTACGGCATGCGCGCGCCGCCGCTAAAGAGAGTTCAGCAATAAACATATTATTTTTATAACATAAAATGTGATTTAAAAAAAATTCTAGTATCTTCTTAACACTTGAAAGAGTCGATCCCTGAAGAAAAAAATGTTTAATCACCATTTTTCAAAAAGTTATTCAATTGTTAACTAACAAATATTTTCCCAATCTCCATTGGCATAAACAATGGGATGAAAGGTATAAATAATTGGCCTAAAAATTTCAAACTTCGTGGAGCCCTTTTGATACATGTACTTTATAAGATCCTGCGATAAATTTTCATAAAAGTTTATTAATTTGTTAATTATGATTTTTTTATAACTATTGAAAAATACTAAATCTAAAAAATGTTGATAATTTTTTTTTTCAATTAAATATTTATATTAGGCATAACAAATTTTTTATTGAAAAAAAAAATTTTTTTATTAAAATAATTTTTCAATAGTTATAAAAAATCATAATTAACAAATTAATAAACTTTTATGAAAATTTATCGCAGGATCTTATAAAGTACATGTATCAAAAGGGCTCCACGAAGTTTAAATTTTTTAGGCCAATTATTTATACCTTTCATCCCATTGTTTATGCCAATGGAGATTGGGAAAATATCGAACGAATAGCAACGAATTTTGATGCGGTTCTTTTTAAAAGATAGAGTGATTGAAGAGGAAGGTTTTTATGTATAATACATGTGACATCCCACGGGAACGCGGGTAAAACCGCGGGGGACAGCTAGTCATATTATAAATGCGAAAGTTTGTGAGGTTATATGGATGTTGGTTACTCTTTCACGCAATGACTACGCAGAGAACGGATTTAAATGAAAATTCGCAAATAGATAGAGCACGCCCTGGAATAAATTATAGGCTTACTGTATTTTATCTAGGTTTTTTTTATTTAATAATAAATTTGCACAGACACTTAAACAGATAATATTCAAAGCAAATAATTAGGATGGCAAAATTAGGGAGTTTAGTGTTTATTGAGCTCTGGAACTCGCGGTAATAATAACCTTGTGTTGCGAGTTCCAGCTCACGCTCCAGGCGATATGCGGCAGATATGCTGCAAGTGCTTCAAGTATGAGCTAAAATTAAATTTAATTAAAAAAAAATAAAAGTAAATATAAAAAGAAAAGGTTAATTGATGTGTAGTCTAATTATGTAAAGTAACAGAGTGATTGTGTATGTATGTGTATATGTGTGTGAGTGTGTGTGTGCGTGTTTGTATGGTGATGTGTGTGTCAAAATATTACAATTCTTAGGAACGCAGCTAAAACCGCAAAATACAGCTAGTCTTTCCATTTTACTTACAGTGATGCTGGTGTTGCCGATGTACACGGTGACCACTTACCATCAGGTAGACCGTCTACATGTATGTTGAATAAAAAATTATATGTTTTCTAACTAATTGACTAAGGCGTGGCGGATCTTCATAAGAATATAAAAAAACAAATATCCAGTAACTAATTCCGCTGATCTCCTCTGTCAAGTCCCAAACAAAGAAACTAAGACGAAATCGTCACGTGTTTCGCTTCCACACGAAGCATCTTCAGGATTTGTCACAGAACTTGGGCAGAAGTATCGGTATGCTTATTCTATCATTAAATTAACTATGTTTTACTATTCATCGGATAGAGCGTACTTTGTTTAGTCTCTCTATGATCGTAACTCCATTTCGCAAAATTTTAAGTTAAGCCCTTATCGTACTGAGGGCGCAATATATCTATAATACAAATTTGTATTTTATCAGTGTAGCGATCAGTGGAAGACTATAAGGAGCGAGGTATGAGACTGCTCAATTTAAAAGGGAAGATCTTCCGCCGGGCATGAGCCCGGGGACCACGGTCCAAATGTTTTTTTTTTTTTTTTTTTTTTTGAATGGACGAAGGTGTTAGCCTCAGATGGCTCTGACACCCTTACGCGGACAATATCGGTGAGCGCTTAGGGCTCTCAACCGAAAGGGTCCAACTGTTGATGTTGGATGCTTTTATATATGTCAAATCCTCAGAGAATCTCGATATCGCGATGTAGGATTCTCGCGTGTTTCTACTCGTTCATAGATGTCACCACAACTAGTTTAAATAAAACAATTATAATATTATATATCCATTTTATTAATATAGCACATACAGATATACAAAGGAATCAAAAATGTCACAATATTACCACGTTTATAATCAATCACACATTTAAAACACGCATTGTTGTCTCGCTGTCATTATGAGCAATCAGACTTAATGGTGAAAACCAGAAACTGATTCAAAAATCTGTGTCCACTTTTTAGTGTTCCCTTGACGCACCATCTCCTCAAAACGCTGAACATATCGGGATGGGATTGCTACCATTCGACGCGGAATTTTTCCTAGATGGTTATAGGCTATATATGATATCGATAAACGCAGGTGAAACCGTGGGAGATGCCTGAGGCATATCTCAAAATCATCCCCGGAGAAGGCAAAGTTAGGGGTTAAAACTGTATATTAAAATTTAAAGAGGTTTCCATACAAGAAACGTTTTCAGGGTTTTGTTAAATATTGTACGGTGGCACAGAACCCTTGATTTGCGGGACCGACTCGCACTTGTTTTTATAATGAATCCGGGACACACGGCTTTCTTATCCCAAACTAAAGAGAGATGCTATGGTAACCTTTTAAAGACACAGAAAAAACAGGCATGTCCCTGCACACAAATGTTTGTCCTGGTGGGAAACGAACCCGCGACCTGTGGCGTGATGGCAAGGGTATCTATTTCCCAACTAATTATGCGAATATGTGATATCTTTATTCAATATTATAATTGTTAGTGCAAGGTTGCTATAGCATCGAAGAATCCGGACTCAAAAAACGATTAGTATTCGAAAATAAGTAATTAAAACTGTATCGATAGCTTTATAACCTAGCAATTTTTCAAGTTCGGTTTTAAATACCGAGCGTGCGAGTGAATCGGAGGGTTCCTTACAAACTATATTTTCTATTAAATAATATCTGTTTTGGTTAAATTTTTTTTTAGGAGTAAAGCTCTTAGTGCAAAGTTCGACTGAAGTATCGAGTATTACCTTATCCATCTCCATGAAGCAGTAGTGCACTTGTATTATTGTTTCGGTAAGAAAGGTAAGGCCGGTGACATTACAGGCACATGAGACTTTACTTCACGTCTCAAGCGACAACGCGGCGATGCTGGTGTTGCAAATGTCCATAGGTGATGACCACTTACCATCAGATTGCTCATCTGTTTGTGTACAACAAAGAGACAGACTTGACATAAAAAATAAATCAAGGATAAAAAACGGATGCACCGTAAGGGTGATTTCATATTTCAGTAAGGAACCCTATTTTTTTTTTATTATGAGTCTTTTTTAATTAGGCTAACTCTATTCATGAGTTATTATAATATTACATATATGATATAATAATATTTTTAGCTTCCTGTTAAAGCAGAGGTCAGGGCTTCTCAAAGGAATCCATTTGTCAAAAGCTTTTCGGTAAGGAGTAAGAGAGTCAGGCCAGTCCAAATCTTTACTAATGTTATAAAGAGAACACAAAAACTATTTAAATTAATTCACTAATTGAAAGGTACACTATTAGCGAGACATAGGGTTCGTGAAAACCAGAATAGATTACCTCCCTTGAAAATGTACAAAATCTTAAATCCAAAAGTTTGTGAGGATGTATATTCGCGACTCTATCACGCAAAAAATACCAAACGGATTTGATTGAAACTTAGCACGTAGAAGGTTTATAACCTGGATAAACAAATAGGATACTTTTTATCCCGGAAAAACGTTACTTCCCTCGGGAACGCGGGTAAAATCGCGAAGGACAGTAAGTACGGCATCAAATGATTTAAAAAAAACTAGTTTCGCGTCTGAACCCGTGCACTAAATGTGTTCATACCTTGGCCGTCGAATATAATAAAGTCAAGCCTTGTAGAAAACTATTAACCGACTCGATTTTAATAATTATTTATAGTTAACATTTGTTATGAGCGATTTCATTAACATTTACTATTTAAATTTCTCAAAGAACTTCCCGTTGTTTTTGATAACCTTTTTGAAGATCCGACTAATATTATAAACACAGGCCAGTTGGCTTGGTGGTTAGCGACCCTGACTGCCAAGTCGCAGATCGCGGGTTCGAGTCCCACCCAGGATAAACATTTGTGCGCATTTTTATTTGCATTTTCCATGGTTAGGCGGGTCGATGGAGATAACATTTTTCTACAAGCTAAAAACATTAATGATAGTATTAGTACCTAAATAACAATTAAAGGAAAACAATCACAGCTAAGTAGGCTTTACAACATCGAATAATAGTCCATTAACTCATAAAAAGCACTCCAATACTACGAAAGCCCACAGCGCGTGGCCTATCACGCCGGTTTATTCCTTAGCCAACATTTGAGTTAACTTGCAGACTTAAAGTTATGGATTCTAATGGAAAATATTGCCATAAATGCTATGGGAAAACCCTCAAAAACAATGCAACCTGGCACTGACGACATCAGCCCCCTTATTGTGCTAATACAAACTTCGTCGGTGAGCCACTTCACGGAGGCCTCGGAGAGCTTACCTCTCACGTGATTAGCGTAGCAAGCGACAGAGACAGAGCATAGAGGCCGCGCCGAAACATCCTCGAGTTAGTGTCATTTTCCTTACAGAATCGAGCCCCTGTTCTGTAGCCATCGAGTCATATAATTATGATGGTCTGTAACGCTGCCCATTAAAGTGACGCGTTTGTGACGATGACGTTTCGACATCTCTCTGACGTGTTTGTTTTAGACATGTTGAAAACACAAACAAGTTCTTATGAACTCAATTATACACATTATGTTCATCTGGGTTATTATTAGGAGTTCAGATTGAAGGCTGACTCCCGAATCAGTAGTAACTTCGGAAGTTTGATGCAGAAGGAGTGATGAAGTAAGTATTTACGTACATACCCCAAAACAATAAAAAATCTGTTTTTTATGAATGAAAAATAGATAAAAATATTTTTTTTAAATAATCTGGTTCCCTGACATGACAGCTTACTAGGGTTGTTGGCTTTGATAATTAATTATATTTTTACGGGGTATTTTGTAACACGTTGTATTATAGGTTTTTTATCTCTTTACACCTACAATATCCCTTTCTTAACACTTACTCTGTTACGGTTTTCAATGTCAAGCAGACGGTTCACGTATGGTAAGTGTTCACCGGCTATGGACACTTGCAACACCGGGGACATCGCCGCGTTGTCGACCTTAAAACGTGAAGTTGTTAAGTTCCGACTCTTACTTTAAACTGCGCTCCGATAAATTACCATTCAACGAGAATTTGGGATATTCGATTCGCTCCTTATAGGGCATACAGGATGACCGTTATCGGAGGATCCATGGTCATAGTTTAAAACGTTGCCCTTTAAATTATTCAAGAAGTAAAAGGTCGTTTTGGATAGTTAAAAATGTCATTATAAAATCATCTGTATACCTTCTGACATAAGATCCATCTATTAATAACTAATAATAAACTAATAGTTCTATAATTCTGATGTACCTTGTCATAACGTCATAAGGTTCATTTTACTTTAACATTATTAAGTTTAATTGAACATATTTCGGCACCTTATGTGACGATGGGTGTAATAGCGGTTGAATGCCACGTTTACCTTGGAAGCTATCATAATAAGACATTTCTTCACATAATATCGAACAATGCAACATCTAATAAGCTCATTCGATAATAATAATTTAGTTAAACATAATGTTTGTGTTTTGACTTCAACAACAATCTATCAAATCAGTTTTAGTATGAAAATCAAAACGACTTAAACACAGCTTTCTTGAAGTACAACTTCTTATCAAGGCTTTGAAATTTGGATCTGAAACTTTTGTGTGACGAAATAGAGATCAGAGACAGAAACTATGGCGTCAAGACGATTCCATTCCTGCTTTTGGAAGAAGCAAGACCGTGATCAAGTCCGAACAAGAAATACATTAATAAATTATTGTACCTTTTTGTTTTTCAGAAATATTTATGAGACGAAAAATAAATGAATGATAAACACAATGTATGCTATTCAAAAGTTATTGATGAATAATTAAAATGTTTCCCTGTAATACTAAACTTACACTTCCATCCTATCTTTACGTCTGTCGTAATTCTAGTCGTTGTTCTTTTTCAGAATTAGAAGACACAGTAAAACTTGAAGCCTATAGGAAACGAAGGCAGGGGATAAAGCTAGTATATCATCAGACTGCAGATCCAAGGTCACCAAGTAGTTTGACCGCTGCGATGATTGGAGCATTATTAGTTTGAAAATGACACTTCAAAAGTAAGCCATGGCAGCTAAATTTGAAAGGCATTTTAGCCTTCGCATATTCTAGAGCCTAGATCGTTACTCAATTAAAAGTTACTAATTTCCTCAAAAGAGCAAGGACGGGGCAGAAAATGTAACATGCTGATGGACTTTCGCCGCAGAGAAATCTACGCTTGATATGATCAGGTGCTTATAGACGAAGTTGTCAAAATACAAATATTTTTATACTTCTATTTAAGTATGTCGACGGGTAAAAGGCGATTTGACTCAACCGCCATTTTTGACGAAAGTAACATTTTTCTCAATGATTTATACTACTATGATGATGGCCCATGCACAAGTTCGTTGAAGCTTGCATTTAGTTTTAATATTCAACAGAGTGGATTGTTAAGAAGTTTAGATGCAGTATCTGGTTTTGGGTTTTAACATTTTCAAATACCTCTCCTGTAAAGTTTTCGAAATGGCGCTTGAATCAAGTCGCCTTTTAAGCGTCAATGTATTTAAAAAGTAGTATTTACTCGTATGTAGTATATCAGATACCTGATAGCCATAGTACAAACAGTACACTCTGCTGAATTTGGGATCAGGTAACCATGTGTGAAGAATGTCCTATGATTATTTTATAAGTCCGCGAGGTGTAAAGCTCTCATACTTTAATACCTTTTTGGTAGAAACGCAAATAAAACTTTGTATTATAAAATTTTTACACATAACCTCAAAAAAAAGTAAACAATAAATACTTTTTACCCTTTAAAATGTCAAAATTGTTAATTTGAAATTAAAATATACCTGCCATCTTATTAGACTAATTAATTAAGTGTGACTTAATAACTTTTTTATGCGTTTCCTATAAATAATTTACGATAAAACAATTAATATTCATACCATTATTTGAATTAAAACTTACAAACAGTTAGTGCGCAAAACATTTGCATATTGCATATTTATTAATTCCACGTTTATTTGGAATTTATGTGTTTATTGAATGTCAATAAAAACCATAAATAATCAATAAATACTGATATACCATAGTGACAACGACACGTATAATTATACACACAAACTTTTTAATCGAAGTAAGATAGCGATTATCAAACTTTCGTTACAAATATCACGTTCGATATATATCGAAAAGAAAGTGTCGGTATTATATGAAAGTGACAGTTGTTTTCGATAGATATCACGTGTGAGATTTATAACGAAAACCTGAGAATCATGGTTCTTACTGCGCACGTGCACATTTTAAGCGGTTCTTCATTTGTGCGACGTCGACACAAAGCGTTATTACATTTAAATTGCTCAGCACAAAGGTTTTATGACACAATCATTATTATCACAGATTATACAAACAATATGAAATAGATTTTTAACTAAAAACAATCATCAGTATAAGATTTTCATAAAAATACATAGTAATATGATCGATATGGGTGAAATGGACTAAGCGTACGTAAGTACTTAAAAAATTAAATATAATAATATTTTCGCTACCAAAACTAACATATTACATACACACACAGTGACAGATTTACACATTTTTAGAGAAATCGCTGTAAAATTTGCCGCCTTTACTTATATATTGACAGTCAAAAAATTATTTGACACTTGTGCTGAAATACAAAAAAAAATTGTTTCGGTCCCCAAATTTGCCACAAAGGCTCAAGTGTTAGTCTCCTGGGACCTAAATCCGCCACTACTTAAACATTTTAAAAACTATGAATCATAACCGTACAATGACAACGCACGTCGACGGCACACATACAAATATATATATAACAGATATTCAAAAATACCTGTTATTATTATTCATTACATCATTAATAATCAATTACAGTATTATATTATATTTAAAATCAATAATTCTCTGTAGCGACACTCACTGTGACGAAATAATTGTACAATTCAACTATACAACATCTAACTGATATCCCGTTATATTACTTATAACTAAACTATAACCTAGAGTTTTGGTGTTCTTCTTTTTTAATACTATTTTATATATTAATATTATATACATGCGTAAGTAACCGATGATACTTACTGTTGAACTTATATAACTTGTATACAACTTAGCAAAAACTTTTGACTACAGTGTATAATATCTGAGACAGATCTATTATAGCGTCAGACTTAGGATATTAATAATTATATTATTTATAACATTTTAAATGTTTTAAGTTGAACGCTGATTTAAATTGTCGAGTTTTACAACAAGTCAGTTTTGACAACTAAGAGTGCTGTAGGAAAATCAACCCTATGGCGTTAGAATCAGGTTTATGACCATCAAACCTTATTTCGAAAGAATAGAGATGACTTTTCTATGGCACTTGCAGCTAAAATAAATGGACCGCCATTTAGTTCTCGACAAATTTAATATGCAATATTATTTGGTATATTAAAATTTTCGTATCTAGTATTTGTATTTTATATGATATTTAATATTCTAGTACATATATTATTACAGTATTTGTATAATAAATTAATTATTAAATAACACATTTGTGCTATCATCTTAAAAGTTTACAATTATTTATAAGTACATTTAATATAACTTATAATGTATTATTGGTACATCTAAATTATACTTGTCAACATTTAAAGGGTCCGTTTTGATAGTTTAATATGCCATAGAATAATCAACTCTATTCTTTATCGGATAAGGTTCACCTATTGATCTAAAGGTTATTTGTTTGATGTTGCTAATGATCCTTATAATGGCGATTTAGAGTTCATTTTTCAATAACACTATTAGCTGTCAAAACGGACCTAGATCCCGACATTTTTGTTTTAATTAACAGCCCTATTTTCTAATCTTATTTTAGTAATTAAATGATTGATTTTATATTTCCTTCAAGACTGTGATTTACTGATTTCTAAGAGAGATGTGCTTTTAAAGAAAATTTGGAAATATATATTTAGGTAAGGATTTAGGAGGATAAAAGGGACGCAAAAAAATATATTAAAAATTAAAGTTAGTCGAATTGGCATATTGTGTTTTTTCTGGGTTTCTCCAATTGTCTAGGAGTTTATTTAATTTCCCGAACCATTAATCAATTCCATAAAACAAACCAAACATTTATGATTTATGCTTTTTTAATAATATTCATTTTAAAAATTTTAATAGAATAAAATATGAAATAATCAGTTAAGTAGTAAGTTTAATAAATCATGTCAAATAAATAAAAAAAATCTAATGATTTAGTAATTATAATTATAATTTTGCGTCACTCTATTCTGGGAAGTTTAGTAATAAACGATAGAGTTCGCTAAACTTTACTGAAATTAATAGTGATGCGACCGGTTTAAAGAATTGTACTCGAGTCTTGTTTATCTTGGACAAGCTATCCTCCGCATTCCCGAGGCCTGTGCATTTTCCCGGGATGAAAAGTATCCTATGTCTTAATCTAGGTTATGTTATGGGTCAGCTTTTACGTGAGAGAGTGACAAACACCCATCGATGTTCACAAACTTTCGCTTTTATAATCAACAAGCGACCCGCCCGGCTTCGCTCAGGTGCAATGTAGATACTAATACATATAAACCTTCCTCTTCAATCACTCTATCTATTTAAAAAACCGCATCAAAATCCGTTGCGTAGTTTTAAAGATTTAAGCGTACATAGGGATATAGGGACAGAGAAAGCGACTTTGTGTTATACTATGTATTGATATATATTTACACCCAACAATAACGTCGCATAGTAAATGCATGCCGGGAACAACAAGTACATGTACAAGAAACGGAGTTACGATCATAGAGAGACTAAACAAAGTACGCTCTATCCGATGAATATTTGTCTACGACATAAAAGTAGTTGTACTCGAGTACAAAACCATAATTCAACTCGATATTCGCGTCGCATCACTACTTTTAAATTCTAATGAATATTATGATATTCATGAGTGTTGTGACTCAATGTGGGTGTTTGTTTGATATTAGAACGTTTACTATGTGTTATTGGTGAATTTCTAAGAAATTCAGAAGACGTAGGTGAGCGAACATGGGGTTTTATACTAATGTGGTTAGAGACTGCAATAACCAACGCTCCTTTCATGCGGTAAATTTCCGTCTGTGACACCAATCTGAGAATCAACTGGCTGGAACACAGGTCGGCTGGCTTGGTAACCAGGTCGTGTGTCTGGGTGTAAATATTTGCGTTAGTATTTTTTTTTTTTATTATCTATGTGCCATGTTTCATCCAAGTCCTTTAAGCAGTTTTTGCGTGAAAGACTAATCCATACAGACTTTCTAATTAAAGCTGAAGAGTTTGTTTGTTTGCTTGAACGCGCTAATCTCACTACTGGTCTGATTTGAAGATTTATTTATATACAGTGTTAGATAGCCCACTTATCGAGGAAGGCTATAGGCTATATATCGTCACGCTACGAGCAATAGAAGCGGAGCATCAGTGAAAAATGTAGCAAAAACAGAAAAAAAAATCCTTTGAGAGCTTCCATTGCATGCGCTGCATAAACGATTAATATATTAGATATAGATACGAGATCTGGAATAGCACATTGCCTTTTTTAGCCCGGGAATATATAACATCCCCCGGGAACGCGAGTGAAACCGCGGGGCATAGCTAGTTGATAATATTAGTAGGAATATAATAAACCACCCTCACTAACATAATAAAAATTCTTCCACCTCGCGACTCACAAGCCACTGGCCGCGTACGCGTGGAAAAATACAGGATTAAAAACGTAAGTGAAGCCATAGACAAGATCCATTATTCTTGTGAGCCCAAGGCGTGGATACTTATAAATTTACCAACCTTTCGACACACATTGGCACACACAAATTTGTTCCGCTCATGTTCTCGATTAGGATCGTGAATTATAATGTGCAATCTTTGAATCTATTGATAGTTAAATTGAGCAACGGCCGGGTGAATAAACCGCTGGCTTTGCAATGAAACCAATATACTTCTTGCGTGAGGAGTATATCCAAACCATTGATGCATTACAATATAGACACATTATTCACAAACATCATGGTTTTCAAAAACAGCGAAAATCGTCGGATCCACCATTGTGGGCACCATGGGCATGCTATTAATGTCGAAAGGCTGATAATATTATGTACAATGTCTTTATAAAATATAAAAACACCACCCTTAGTAGATATGCTCTATATCGATCATGTGCGAGTTGTTACTCCGCCTCGCACTTGGTCGATTTTCAGATGGGTGACCACAACCTTTGGAGCACTGGATCCGCGCCCGGTGAATACTAAATAGCTACTAATACGCGAAGAAACGAGAAGTAAATAAATGCCACCATAGTCTACCTGTTGCTGAGAGAGGTGAATATGCATCGTTAGTTACGGTAAGATTGAGCGACGTTGCAATAGTGGTTGGTGCGCGACTAGATTGAATTAGGTCAATTACCATCATTTTATGTTGCCATTTCAATGCTGTAACGCATTTATAGTTTATACATATATCATTAATCAAAACATATGAAGTAAGCGAAATTTATCATTCATGATAGGGTAAAAGTCATCACAAGTTATTGTAACATCTAACCTTCAAGCCCATATAAAAACCAATAATCTGGTTTCGTTGTAAGACCCTTGATAGGGTACTTTGTAGTACCCCCTGCCGACCTATCATACAGAATTTGTCGCTAGTGTAATATTACTTCACTTAAAAACACGGTCCTGGTTGACCGAGAGGAGCAGTCGCTCTAGGCGCCAGATGGCAAAGGGCGGCAAAATAAATAGCTAATTACATAGCGGTTCCATGCTTATGTTAAAGAAGCACGAGTAATATTTAGAGCTTGTTGATTTAACTGCAATAAATGTTGAAAGTTATTTGTTTAAATAAACTGAAATACAATTTGTAATTTAAAATCATTGACTACGGCGCCGAAAGACAATCTCACCCCACCGGCAAGGGCTATAGGGCCGGCACTGTGTACCCTACAGCTAAAAATACAGTTATTCGGTACAACGATAGTTGACCTAAGCTGATTTGCTTTATTGTCACTTTTTTCAATTCAATGTCTTGGTCATATAAAGTTTAGCATGGAGGTCAATAACTTGATTGTTAGATCGTTTGATCTTTTATTGGGTGTTGTGACAGTTGAAGGATTTTTACCCATATCTTGTGAAATAGCACTTGATTACTCTACACTAAATGCTTCACGAGACCTTGCTCTGTTACGGTATCCCCTTGTTATGTCGAAATAAACATAAACCATTGAGGAATCTTATAAAACACCGTGTGTCACACAACTCATGCTATTTGAAAAATACTATAGTGCTAAAGAGGTTGAGATCTAAAAGGCTCATTATGACAGATAATGTCAAAGGATAATCATTTTTATTTCTTCTACGAATAGGTTAATTATCCAATCCAATCGTTAATTGTATGATACCAATAAACCTAGCCAATGTTAAATAAATAAATAAATTTAGCAATGTGAAATCTACACTAATATTATAAAGAGGAAAGATTTGTATTTTTGTATGTAACGAATAAACTCAAAAAGTACAGGACCGATTTTAATAATTCTTTTTTCATTAGAAAGCTACATTATCACTGAGTAACATAGGCTATATAAAATTTTCAAAAAAGTTAGGGATCCATAAACTAAAACTCCAATAATGTAACCCAAGGTGTGTAAAAATTACCAAAAAACTTGGTTACATCGCGTGCGCTGCGAAAACTATTGATGATAGAAAGAACAAAATAATGTAACATCCCTAGGGAACGCGGGTGAAACCGCGGGGAAGAGCTATGTTAAATAAATAAATAAATTTATCAATGTGAAATAAATAAAATAAATTTTATTTTTGGAAGGAAAGGATGTGTTAGCCTCTGGTGGCTATTACACGAAGAGCTTACCCTTACGCCGACAACTTACACTCACCCTTACCGAAGAACTTGCACTCTTACCGGACAACTTACATGCGGGAAAATCATTACGCCATAGTTAACTTTGCTATAACTGTCTCGAGCTGTCAAAACAGTCCATTAAGCTCATTTATCCAGAAGTAAGATAGGCTATGTTAGCGAGACTGCGAGACGGAAGTTAGTTTTACATATGTTACTAGCTATCCCCGCGGTTTCACCCGCGTTTATCGATGACATATATAGCCCATAACCACCTACGAAAAATTCCGCGTCGAATGGTAGCAGTCCCATCCCGATATGTTCAGTAATTTTGAGGATGATGCGTCAAATTAACCCTATTTTGTTCATATATATTAAGATAGATTACAGGTGTATTTTACAGCCTAACGCGGAAAAAAATAAGATACTACACAACGAAAATGACGATAATGGCGTGGTGAAGGAACCGAGTAATTCACATGTCATTATCTATTGATTTAACAAATATTTGTTTATACAATGAGTTATCGACCTTAAAGTGTTTATGCGTAACATTGAAAGTCTTTTATTAGATCTGACGTAGTTGCCTATGACTAAATAAATCTTTGTGCTTATTAATTATAACCAGAAGAATGGAGAGGGTCTGCTAACGAGACGGATAGAGACGTGGAAACAGTTGGGGGAGGCCTATCTCGACACACAACCAGACCAAAGTGGTCAAATAAGTATATATTTAAGTTTATATGTAAATTAGATTTAAGAATACTTCTGTTTTATAAGCATAGCATATAAGTTAAAAAGGTCAGCGAATAAAGGCTTTTATTATTATTATAGTTGTCAATGATTAAGTAATTTTTTTTGCTTATTTTTTTTGGAAGTGACAGATCTCTGGTGTCTCTGGTGACTCTTACAACCTTTAAGATTATTTCTTGCTTTTATAAAAGGTAAAGTTTGTGAGGATGCATGTACGGATGTGTGTTACTCATTCACGGAAAAACTACCAAACGGAATTGAATGATACTTGGCACATACATAGAGCATACCCTGGAATAATATTTAGGATACTTTTTCTCCCGGGGAATTGTAACATTCCTCGGGAACGCGGGTGAAACCGCCGAGACAAATAGTGTACCATAATGCGTGTAATATGGCAACATAAAATTTTTTAACATGGTAATTGTTAAAATACAAGCCGCGTCCATTATCCCCAAAGAGGTAGGCAGAAGTCTCAAAACTGAGAGTTCAATGTGACATATGATGAGTATTGTCGCCGTCTCTCTCGCACGTTACCAGTCCCGGACTACTGGAAATCGTTTCATGTCTTGTATTGACTTTAACTTTTAACTTTCGTTCTTGGTGCAAAGTTCGTCCGGGAAGTACTCCATAAACCATACCTATCATAACCATACCCATTTCTACCGTAAAGCAGTAGTGCACTTGTATTACTCTGTTTTTATTAGAAAAGTAAGTAAAATTACAGACACATGAGACTTAACAACTTCACGCCTCGAGCGGCAACGCGGCGATGCCCCTGCAAATGTCCATAGGCGGTGACCACTTACCATCAACTGGACCGTCTACTCGTTTGTTGGCCTAAACCTTAAAAAAGGCGTTCCTTCAAATATCTTCGGAGGAATGTTAGTCAGTGAGACCTCTGCCTACCTCTTCAGGGATAATGGGCGTACAGATATATTTTTAAAGTGGATTTTATGAAACGAAAAAGTGACAACTATAAATGTATATATAGCGAGAGAAAGAGATGAAACACGTATCTTCTACGACGTGTGAACTTACACTAGACTTTATTTTTATTACAAGAACTAATACATAACATTGTCTAATATATTCGGTCGGCGTAACTAAATGCAAATGTAATGCAACATTAAATGTCACTTTTACGGAAGTCCACAAAACGAGCGCAAAAATATTCTAATTCCGATTTGAACTTGGCCGATATTATCTGACATTGTAGTCAAAATAAAAACTAATAATAAAAATGACCTTTGCATATCCGTTAACACGGAAACACAATTTTGGATACAATTTGAAAAACATATTCATTATGGTGAATTCAACTAATAGTGTTAATTGTGGTGGTAAATATTTGCACTTCAAATCGAAGTGTTGCTTTTTTAAGACATCGTAGAGAACGTGGAAACCTTTTTTGTCATACTATGTATTTATATATGGCCAGTTCCATTTAACAAGTTGTTTTTGGCGCAAGAATGTCGTAGTAAAATCGGCCCTATTGCTTCATTATTTAGCATCATTATACAAACAACCTTTGAATGAACCTCTTTCTAAAAAGTATTTTTTTTAATTGTTAAACGTAAAAAAAAGAACTAGTCAAAGAATAGAATATTTGATAGTGTGAAGGAACCACAGATCACATATTTTTTCCGTACCCGAAATTACAGTCATCTCTTTATGAATGTTTATTAATTTATCACATTTCATCACTTCAAATAACTTAGGACTTTAGCAGATACTGACTGATATTCTCTCCTTTCCTTCATTTTTGGCTTTGTCAATGTTAGTATGTTTTGTATTACGTTAGCCAGGCTCCAACACTCAATAACGGATCAAAATTATTATTCTGTTTTGTACCCAGATCACCTTTGTATATCGTCATCTAACGTGACATTGGCGGTATAGTGCTACTGGCAACAGTCGCCATTTCAATTGAAGAAGAAAAAGAGATCAGGTGATTGGGACTTTTTGGCGGGAACTTGTTAAGTGAGGATAACCTACAAATATTATATATGCAAGTCTGTGAGGAATGAATGAGATGTTCATAGCCTAGATTAACACATAGGACACGTTTTATCCCGGGGAAAATGTTATATCCTACGGGAGTGCTCGTGTGAGTTTCATGCCGGTTCTTCTCAGTTGAAGGTTTCCGAACCGGTGGTAGCTTCACTAACTTTGACCTTTATAATTCCCCTCCGCGGGTCTAAACTGAATAAATCATTTTGAATTTTTGAAATTACTAGTCTATCAATTGGACTTGACAGGACACATGACATTATATGGTTTTGATAAAATATTAAAAAAAGATTTTTAATAACGCTGCCATGATGAAATACGTACCATTTGAAAAACGAAACAAAATTAAGACATTTAAACAAAGAACAAATACTTAAAAATAAAATTCAAAAAGTTTCAAGTTTTTTTATGTGAACGCAAACTCTTTTGTTGTGTTGTTTTCTTTACCTTTTTTAATGTATACAGATGGATTATTAATTAATGGTATCGTAATATGATAAAAAGGTCATATATCGCAATGTTTATGTAATATATGCGAGCGGCGCCGGCGACGCGGCCTTGTCGCTCTAATCCAGGGACGGCCATGGCCAGCCGTGCTACATGCAACACAGACTAGTGTTTGAGTATTAGAGCTCTTAGTGCAGAGTCCGTTCGGAAATACACCATACCCATTTCTACCGTGAAGCAGTAGTGCACTTGTATAACAGTTTCGGTTAGAAAGTTAAGGTGACATTACAGGCACATGAGACTTAACTTCACGTCTTAAGCGACAACGCTGCGATGCCCCTAGTGTTGCAAATGCCTATAGGTGGCGGTGACCAGTTACCATGAAGTGGACGGTCTGCTTGTTTGTCGGCCTTGCACCACGTATAAAAATAACCTACACCGCGGTATGAATGCAATAGGAACATGTCACTTTTTTTTTTTTTATTTATACCTGGATTGCGATTGACCTCAATCTCACCTGATGGTAAGTGAAGATGAGGCCGAAGATGGAGCTCGCTTTCCCGTTAGTAGACAATTCTTTTTTTCAGGATAAATACTTTGACCTCTAATAAAGTAACTATATACCGAATATAATTGAATTATAGTAAACGTATAAGGCAAATAATTTACATCACACAAATCCTCTGATTGTTTGACCCCTCTCCCGACTGCCACAGATGGTCACAGTTGTGAGACCCCCTCGCCTCTATGGTGACAATGACAAAGAAATATAACCTTTATTCCTTTAGACATAAGGTGCATCTATTGATTCAGAAGCTAATTGTGTGATAATAGAAATCAACCTTATTCCAAAGCAATACAGTTTATTTTCTTATGACAAACTGAAACGTCAAAACGGCCATCATAGCGCGCCGGTAGTATAGTCTATGAGAAGATAACACCCCCAGCTTGCCCCGCTGCCATCAAGTGCGCGCGTGACATAGCTCTAGAACGTAGTGCATTATAACTTAATGAGTCTTAGTTACTGTTACTAATTTTAGTGTACCGTAAACTTAGTATTTGTGTGGTATGTAGCAAAATAATAGTTAAATAATTATTCGTAAATTATAGAGTAAATTGGGGAGTTGGTTGGGGAGTTCTCACATCTATCGAAACCTCAAGGGGGTGGGAGAGGTTTTGTTTAATACCACATTTTCCGACAAACATGCAGATCATTTGCAACATCAGCATCGCCGCGTTGACGCTTGAGGCGTGAAGTTAAGTCCCATGTGCCTGTAATTTAAATAGCAACGAATAACAATTTTTGACGTTGTTAGGTTATTATTGACAATAACATCATTACTCACTGACAGTTGCGATTTGTGCGATGTTCCGGAGAGACCGTTACCAGCTAACTTCAACATGTTACTTTTGTGTTACAGTGTTACATCTTAAAATTTCACTCTCATCATTTTTTCATAACGCGCCTAAAGAAGTATAACTTCAAAAAAGACACCTGACGTAGTTATTGTACGCGTTCTATAGACACAAGTTTGTAATATTTGGGAATCGAATTCACGAGCTGTCGCGCAACAGCCAAGATCTAACGATACCAATTTCCCCCGAGCTTATTTCCATACGGTTTTCTTATTAACCAATCAATGTGCACGCTGCCAGTATACTCGTAGACGTAATAAAGGCTCATTACAGAACTAGCGAGACACCCCGGTTTTGCCTGGGTGGGATAATTTAAATGTACTATACACATAAACTTTCAGGAAGATATTCTCTGAATGATGCTGAAAACCACAACAAAATCTATTGCATATTTAAAAAGATATAAGCGCACAAAAAGTGACTTTGTTTTATTCTATAGTATAGTAGAAAACGACCGACATTTCTGCAAATTATTTTCTTCAAATCTCGTAAAAAAAAAATAACATTTGAAAAAGCGAATATAAAAAGCTGGAGAATCATAACAGAAATAGAAAAAAAAAAGTGTACTAAACTTTATATTTCAACGCAAATAAAAAAAAAACATTACATAAAATATTAATTTGCACACGTACATAATTTATATACATTTATATATAAATCAATCATTTAAATGCTGACTACATCTCTCTTACAACGATATATTTATACCTATTTATTATACATTGAAAAAATATGAGACACTTTTTTTTTATACAGAATGTATATCATCATCATATCAGCCCAGGGATCTCCACTGCTGAAGAGAGGCCTCCCCCTTGGATTTCCACCTCAAACGGTCTTGTGCCTCTACCATGAGTTGCTATCGAAACTTACTTTAGTCACTGGCGAGTAAACGACCATCGAACCCGATCGACTCATACCACCGATTTTAGTTCTTTAGGTGACCGCTAGTGGCGCTGTACACAGTTGCCATAGAAATGTTTTACCGTCGCTAGCGAGTACGTACGTTTAAAACTCATGGTAAAGGCATTGAGCCGCCTGCATCCAGCATATTTTGTATTAAAAGTTATCGAGGTATAACAAGCCATTTTGACAGTAACGAATGTTATAGAAAACGAATTGACAAATATCTAGTAACTAATTCCACTGACTCTCCTCTGTCAAGTCCCAAACAAGGAAACTCAACAGGAACTCGACACGTGTTTCGCTTCTACACGAAGCATCTTCAACACGTATTAGACCCGCTGTCACTGACTCGACGCACTAGCACCACAGATATTACATTATTGTAGTTACTAGATGTTTGTTTTTGTATGTTATAGAAAAATCACCCTTAATGCGTGATGACAAGGTACAACAGTATCGTCATACAATTGACTATTAGATCAATAGATGAACCTAATGTCAAAGGCTTTAAAGTTGTTTTTCCTTAATCATTGTTAGCTGGGACAAACATGTAAATTTTGACAGCTAAGACTGTTATGCAAAAATCAACCTTATTGCATTAGGAAATAAGGTTTTTCAGTGACTATTAGATCAGAAATAAGATTAGTTGTTAACATTCTTAGGGCCTTTAAGAACTCGACAACTTTATTCAAGAATATAAAAGCAAATTGCAATACTAAAAAAAAAAATTATCAATGGTTTAGAAGAGCAGGCATAAAAAAAGGATTTATTTTTTTATGGTTTATAAGAGATGACATTTATATATACACATTCTGTATAAAAAAATAAAACATTACCTACTTACTTACACACAAATAAATAAATTATTATCCCGACAGATTTAAAACTATATCTCTCCGCACCGGACCGTAACATGACAGCACAGTACAGGGTAATCGGAAGACCCTTTTTGACATGTAAGAATGTCATACAAAAATCAACTTTATTACCTAAGCGATAAAGTCCATCTATTGATCTTATATTCAATATTATTATGATGCTGTTGAAACTTGTCATAACGCCATAGAGTTGATTTTTCTTTAATACTCTTAACTGTCAGAACGGGCCAACATTTTCTTCAAATTCCATAATCAGACCAGAATATACAAAAAATGTTTTTTTTTAATTGGTCCGCAATTGATGAAAATATCGGTGAAAATATATACACATTTTTCAAAGTGGGTTAACATTAAAATCAATATACTACCACCTCTACTCATCATGAAGGGCAACGAAGAAAAGGACCAGCCAAATCTCTCGTATTACGTTGTATGAGATGGAATTTTATACTTATTTATTAATTAGTATATACAGTAGACCCCTTATCCCGCCCCTGTCTAATCCGGTACCCCCTTCAACATACATGTGTAGTATGGTTTGTAGTTCAGATCGAATCTTATTTTATCTGTAATTTGTTGGATTACAAGGTACTCTTTTTCAAAAAATTCCAGACTATAGGTCTTAGGCACTATACTATAATTCAACAAATTCGATAGTCCGACACTGCCCTGTGCAACGTTTGTCAGGTAGCCAGGGGGTCCACCGTAGCCAATTTAATTAAATCTGTTGGTGAAAAATGGAACTAATTTCATAACCTAAAACATTCTTTTTTAGGAACTCGAATCTGCGGTCATGCTACGGTCACATCACGTGTGGAAAACCCTTATTAATATTATATTTGTTTATGCTGTTCCGATGCGATGTCAACTTAAGTCTAACTAGATATATTGTGCGGTTGTACCTTTTTAAAAATAAATTAAAACATTTCATACATAGTCTGTCAAACGAATAACAATTATGAACCTTGTCTGATAGACTTTAAGAGTGGTATTGGTGAGAGATGAAATCTTTGTTACTGTTAATCTCTGGCTACCTCTACGGGTATAAGGCGTCGTCCCAATGGCGTGGATCGTATGATCGAACGATGCGTTTTCGTCGCACGACGAGATAAGCACACACATTTATTTAGAGTGTCCAAATTGAAGCTTGTAAGTCATCGTACGAACACAGAAAATTCTTAAAAACGATCGTACGTTCGATCGATGATCGTGCGATCGAAGCTATAAAATCTCTTTTTGTGGTCTACGTCGTAAGTTATTTTGCTTGACAGTAAAAACTGTACATCTCTGCAAAGAGCCATTGTAAACTGACGCCGTTGCGGAGACAGCGCGGCGGCATCACGAATTAGAACACTTTTTGATTCGCGATGAAATCGCATTGTTTGGTCGTACGATCGCTAGCCAATTAGACAACGCCTTAGAGGTTAAAATATGTGAAATATTTAAAAAAATATAGTTTTATGATAAAAATACAGACGTTCATCTCCCATTCATATTACAGAACTAAATCAATAATTTGTCAATTTAATATTGCAATTAAATTTAAATCCAGTATAAATGACATAAGGTCTATTTTCGATTGACACAATCTATTAGTCATACCATAAAATATTCAATAGATCTACAGAGTAGAAAAGATATGGAACAAGTGCGTTCATTCAAATGCCGATACATTCATCTACTCACTCTTTAGTCTATGGTCTTGGATCTGTGGACATATATTAAAAACAATAAGACATTTCAAGAGGTTCGATAAAACGGCAATGCAACATGACATATTAAAAAAAACAAGGACCAATGGATCAGAGCTTTTCGTAGGGACAGTTTTATATCGTTTGGAAATGTTTTCTTTTTAATATGCATGTTTTTTTTTTGTTTGACATTAAATACTCAAATTATGAAAAGGTTTAGTAATAGTAGCCTCTTTGGTTAGAGGCCTAACATCTATCGCAAGCGTAGCGTTATCGTATCGAGAGCGCCAAAAAGCTGGTTTGTATAGGATATTGAACACCGCGCATATCGTGACGTTGCGCGATGTTCAATTTCCCATTGCATTGGTTTTTGGCGCACTCGATACGATGACGATACTAACGATATGTGTTAGTGCTTAGGGCACAGTATACCTCGTTTTCTAACACCCGATACCGAAAATAAGGTACCCCAAAATTTATTAAATAAAGTAAATAATTTATTAGGTGTATTATTAATTTAATTGCGATTTAATTTTTATAAATAAACAAGCTGTCCCCGCGGTTTTACCCGCGTTCCCGTGGGATGTCACATATATTATACATAAATAAAAACCTTCCTCTTCAATCACTATCTATTAAAAAAACTGCATCAAAATCCGTTGCGTAGTTTTATAGATTTAAGCATACATAGGGATATAGGGACAGAGAAAGCGACTTTGTATTATACTATGTCGTGATGATATGGTAACCGGCCCGTCGATCAAGAATTACCTAACGCATAGCTATAAGAGGCGACTTTTTACCATCATTGCAAAAGAATCGCATTATAACCATTTTTCTCAAGAGCTAATGATTTCCTCATTTTAGTAATCTTCACGTAGTTATTTTTACATTTATTTTTGTCAACTTTTTACACAATTTTAATGTATACTTTAGAACAGTGAAAAAAGTCATTATTACTTTTATTTACTCCCGGTTTTACTCACAATAATAAACCGCAATCGAATCAGGTACATACCTAATTATACAGACGGTACACCTGATGGTAAGTGGCCACCCCCTATGGACATTTGCAACACCAGCATCGCCGCGTTGTCGCTTGAGACGTGAAGTTAAGTCTCATGAGCCTGTAATGTCACCGGCTGCACCTTTCTGACCGAAACAGTAATACAAGTGCACTACTGCTTCACGGCAGAAATTGGGTACTAAAATTTATTTAACATAGTTATCAGCTCTATATCTTGTTGGGGAGTCTCTATATGACTCAATTGCTCAAAAACGGTCAATAAATTAAACTTGGCACATAAATATAATATATTTTAGACTATAAGAAGTATGTAGTATATCAGTCTGGTAGCCATAGTACAAGCTCTGCTTAGTTTGGGATTATGTGCCTACCTCAAAGAAATTAGTAATTTAGTATATTTAAGACTGAATGTTAAATAAGTTATTCTCAAACCTCTGTGTTTTATTTTCTCCATGTATTTTTTCTTTATTCAATAAAAAAATAAAAAAAGATGGCCGTGTGCAAAGAATGTCCCAGGGTATTTATGAAGATTTTTTATTGAATGTAACTGCTTTAAAAATTTCTTGCATAGTCAAAAAAATAAGAGAACAGACAGACAGACAGAAATAGCGTTTTTATTTTATGCTATTTAGAGATTAATAAAAGAGGTTTATTTTCTAAATATTATAAGATTATTTTAATGACAACAATGCTAGCGCTCGCTCCAGCAGTACACAGCTTTATGTACAAAATCTTATTTTGAAAAGAGTAATTGCTGAGTTTATTGCCGGCTCTTCTCAGTAAAAGCAACCTTCCGAACCGGTGTTAGAGTCTGACCATTCATAAGTGCCTGTGGAGGCCTATTTGAATAAATATTTAATTTCGTTTCAATATCTGTTATGCACGTAACTCCTTTTATTTTACGTCTAATGAGCAATTACTAAAATAATTGGTAAAAAAAATATTGTTGACACTTCACTTAAGTATAATATGATGTAATGATTTTAAATTGTCTATTGTCTATGAAGAGGATGGTAGTTTTTTAATGTGTAAAAAAAATAATGGTCAGCCACATAAATAATAATTTATCCATACTAATATTATAAAGGTGAAGATTTTGTTTGAACGCGCCAATCTCAGGGACTACTAGTCCAATTTGAAAAATTCTTGCACTGACAGATAGCCCATTTATTAAGGAAGGTATAGGCTACACTCCCACTGCTGGGCAAGAAATATAATGTAGTTCACCCGGCCGAAAAGCTAGTAACAGCTAGTACATCCTGGACATTCTTTACACACAGCCACCAGATCCTAAACTAAGCAGAGCTTGTACTATGGGAACCAGATAACTGATATACTAAGTACACCAAACAGGCACACAAATTCTTGTTCAGGGTAGGAATCGAACTAATGATCTATAATGTAGCTGTATGTGTATTTAGCCGTTACACTGATCCGGTAAGTGTAAGAAAGAGGGAGATATATGCTACTGTACTATTTAGTAGTAAAACTTTGTATATGAATAAATGCCTAATAAACAGTTGCATTCTATGTTTATGGACACAATAGGGATGTTGACTGATATGTCAAATCAGCAACTTTATATTAAATGTCAAAACGATCGTCTCTATGGAGTTTTATATGAAATAAGCAGTTGTGACGTCATAATTGTACTGCATCAAAAGAGCTACTCTTTATGGTTAGATCGGTACTTAAAAATCATATTAATTATGAAATTTAAATCACATTTGATGTATCTGTGTATTTTTGGATGTTCAATACACTGGTTAGTGTTTAATCATTTATCTTGAATACAGGAAATATACCTATTGAGTCAGACAGAGAAGACTTATAATAGTAGAGCTCTTAGTGCAGAGTTCGTCCGGGGAAGTACTACCACCTTACCCATTTCCACCGCGAAGCAGTAGTGCACTTGTATTACTGTTTCGGTTAGAAAGGTAAGGTGACATTACAGGCACATGAGACTTAACTTCGCGTCTCAAACGACAACGCGGCGATGCTGGTGTTGCAAATGTCCATAGGCGGTGACCACTTACCATCAGATAGAACGTCTGCTTGTATCAGTCTATTTAGCAATAATTCTATTTATATAAAAATCAATGTGTGTATGGTCCCTATGGACTCCAAAACGACTGGACCGATTTTGACTGGAATTTCTCCGGCAGCTACTTTTTAACACGAGAGCTACTTTTTTTTACGGGGTAAAATCACGGAGGAGTTAGTAATATCATAAAAAAAACTTGTTCTACAAAAAGCTCCGAACAAATAATCCAGTCGGAAAACCACAGCAAAAACCTAAACAAACTATAACTCTGGCAAACACGCCTGCTCGTACAGACACAGCACTTTGTGTATCAGTTCGTACTGTTCAGAATTTTGTACCATACCACCTCTATTTAACCGCATATTACAGACTATACCTAGGACGTCCACTTTCTGTTCGTTCGTCAATTGTTTGATGCCATTCAAGATAGCTATCAGGCAGCCAGTCCTGCCGATGCCGGCCGAGCAGTGCACTATAGTGGGCGGCGAATGACACTCCACCGAAAAATCCAAGGGGCTAGAAACCTCCACTTTAACATCACACTGCACATTCTGTTTCTCCAGCGGTGGGAACAAAAACTTAGAATCAGGTTTGGGACTATCGTTACACTTGCACAAATCTTGATTCACTTCACAAAACTTTTCAAAGTCATATTCGCAAACTTTTAAAACGTCCAAACTCAAGTTGAGTAACGCGTTCACATCCTTGGGACACTTGTGGTCGGCCCAGTTGTGGAACCAGTAGTGGTATACGACGAACCTATCACATTTGTCATCGTACTTAGCCTCCAGCTTCCTTATTGTATAACCCGGCTTATTTATCATGCCACAATTTTTTATCACAAACACACTATGTTCTGTTTCATCTGAATTCACCAATATTTCCTCGTTTAGTTCTAAGGGGAAATATTTCTCGCACTTTTGTCTATTATTTTCTATGAAGTTTGTTAACATGACGATTTTCTGCACGGTGGCGCCTGGCCCGCGCTCCTGCGGCCGGCCGCTGTGCTCGCCGCAGCAGTTCTGGTGGACCATGAGCCAGAAGTCGTATATGGTGTTCTGTAGAGGACCCTGGGTTGCTATGTAGCTGTTTTTCGTGTATTCATGCCCCTGGAAACAATTTAAATGATTATATAAATAAACATCCTGGGAAATTCGTCACACACGACCGTCTGATCCCAAACAAGGAGATCTTGTACCATTGTAACAAGATAACTGCTATAGCTATCACATATTATACAACAATTTTTTCCTAAATATATAGTTATATCAATATATCTGTTCTCCACGGTTACATCCTTCCCATTTCAGTGAGATCGGATCAGACGTTTAGTAGACCTTCGTATTTATAACATTAGTAAGGAGTTACACCCAGACACAGAACAAACAGACGTGTTAATGCACACCCATGGGAATCGAACCCACGCTCGTTCTGTATATTTACATCATTTACATGTAACAAAAGATAACCTACCTTAATGAAATTGGCATTGATATAGGCTTCACTGCTCCCTCCGTCGTCCGCCCTCAATATGAACCTGGAGTGCTCATTCGGCAGGATGGTCTTGTACCTGTTCTTCGGATGCGACCCGGAAACTATCGGCTTCTCCTGGAAGTTCGTGGGCATATCCCAGAACTCCTGGTGGAGATTCCGCAGCAGCTTCTTCTGGTATTCCGAACAGGGTTGCGACGTCACCGGCTCCGGAATCACCGTCTGAGGGTTCTCCTTCGACATGTCCTCGACGAGACCGGTACAGCAATGCTGGCCTTCCACCGAAGAGTGACATTTCACTTTGGAGTATCCATTTTGGAACACATTGTTCAAATCCCTCAATTGTTGGCGCGACAGCACGCTCGTGGCGTTCTGGAGATGTTGCATATTCGCCAAGTACAATCTGAAGTCTTCCGATGTGCTTTGGGGACTTAAAGGCTTTGTCGTTATGTTCCGAACGAACCCTGGTTGGAAATTCGGGTCCTCCTGTCTCCCGAACGCGTATATGATCTCATTTTCTTGATCACCACACACGTACGTCAGATTTTGGGGATAATCCTGCTCTGTGTATGATGTAGACCACAAATTGTCATGGGAACCAAACCCGATGCATTTTTCTGTCGAACGCGGTCGCATCCGGTTTTTATAAGACTTTGGTATCAGATTCTCCGTGCTTAATGATTTTCGATGCTTATCCCTATGCGGTAGGTCTTTTAGGTTACTGTCTATTAACGTCTCATCAATTTCCAAGTCTCTGGGTTCCTGCGGCTGTATGTTCAAAGTTAGGGAGGTATTTGAACTTCGCCTTTCTAGAATACCCTTTTTAGATTCGGCAGGGTTGTCGATACTGTAATTACTGTTATATCGACTCAGAGTGCAAGTCGATCCGTTCAAATTGTAGTTTGATATGCTCAGGCCCTTATTGACAGACAACTGCGGATTGGACGTATTTATATTCAACGTTAAGGAAGTATTAGAGCTTCTACGTTCGAGAAGACCTTTCTTCTGGCCAGGTTTAGCGTCCTTATTCAGAGAACTGTTGCTCGAGTGCCGACTCAAGTTGTTATTTGATAGAATGTTCAATGTGAGACTGTTGTTAGAACCACGCCGCTGCAAGAGACAGTTTTTAGACACTTCTCCAGATAGATTCGTGTTCGACGAACATATCACTCGAGTTGTGGGCGTCAAATGTTCTGTATTTATTAATGATGTGTTGGAATCTCGCCGTTCTAAAGAGAGCTTCTTCTGTCGATTGTCAGAATTCAGACTAAAGTTTGATATGCTCGTCCGAACTGTATTTAAATTATGGCAGGACGCTCCTGAGCTGCTGAGCGAACAGTTCGATCCTTGTAGGCTGTGCGTACTCAGCATTAAACTCTGATTTGAATTCCTTCTATGCAACTTTTTAACAACCTTTTCGTCTTCAGCACTAGGTTCAAAATCGTCCGAAGGGACACCTTCTGGAAGCGTCTTCAAATTAGTGCTCGAAACGCTTAAATTCTGTTTATAGTTCAGCAGATTAGAGCCAAGGCTTTGTCCCGTATCCATGTGATAGGTAGACCGGTTATCTGCCCCGGATATATTAATTTCTGGAGTATTTTCTGAGAAATCTGTCATGTTTTCGTCAAATGACCCCATAGTGCGTGGGCCCATTCTAGAGGTGCCGGGTTGGTACAGCATCAGGCTGGCGTGGTTTTCTCTCAAATATATACCGCTATCTTGCCCCTTCATGTACAAACGACGCTGTTCGGCATTCGCCTGGATCGAGTTATACCCGAGTTTAGTGCCCGCAAAGTCATGTTTTACATTCTTCTGCGCTAGAATCCTTTTTAACTGTCGCTTTGGAGTGTTGGGGACCGATACTGAATTCTGTGGCACTTCCAGCGTCTTTTTCTGTGGCAGCGATAAATTAACACTCTCAGAAGAGTCTAAGGATGTCGCTTTGACTTTCAATGTTGGTGTTTTAACTTTCTTCTCTTCAGCGTTTGTGTAAAGCTTTTCGAATTCCAGCAGTTCTTTTTCTAGATCGCTGTCTCGTTTCGTCAAGTCGATGGTTAGATTTCGAAGATTTTTTCCTTTTCGTTTCATTTGAGTTTCGGCAGACGTCGTCGCGCCCTCTTCGGATGTGACCGTGATTTCGAATTCTTTTGGCGAGAATCTAGGCATGTCCAAAAACGATTGAACATCGGAACTCTGCCGTAGACTCTTCTTTAGTTTCAGATCAGGTGATTTAGGCTCCTCCTCTTCGCCATTTTTGTCTATCTGTTCGTCTTCGAACTTGAATATCGGTCGTTCGTTGGTCGGAGTCTTTAGATGCCTTTCCATACTTTCACAAGAGGCACTGATGTCTTGGTTTTTATAAGCCTCATTCAGTTGGTCTTTCATTTGCTTCGCTATGGGCAGACCCAAGTTCTGCTCGATAATTTTAGCGTTATCCGAATCGAGAGATATAGATTTCAGTCGCTGTCGTCTCGCATGCGCCGTGCTCGAAGGACTGGGCGTTAACTCATTCGTTTTTTCTTCAAGCTTCATGTCTATATCCATAGATTCTATTTTGGCACAGCAATCGACGACGTCCTTATCGAGTTCAGCTTCGATTTGTTTATTATCATCACATTTCGATATGTTAAGTTCGATTGTTTTGTAATTGGTATCACAACTATTATGCCTTCTGTACTTTCTGACTTCTTTGTCGGCGGGCGGCGTGAACTTTTCCCGCTCTATGGAATTTCTCCCTCCATACTTCCTAGGTCTCGGAGATCTCACAGCCCCGTCTTCAGCTATGCAGCTTTGTTCAAAAGTAAAATAGTTTTCTTTGTTATAACTATGAACTTTTGGGCTGGGTCGAGCGCTTAGCACTCTTGGACTGTTAGGTTTTTCAATGCCATTACTCCGATTTATATGATCTCCTAACGCTTTAGGCGACTGCGGTACTTCGGCATCTCGCGGCGTCTCGGGGAAGAACTTAGGTGATCTCACAGTGTCATAGTAAACGGATCTAGGCGACGGCTCTGCGAAAAACATTGGCGACACCGTTTCGGGTGGCGTGAAAAATCTAGGTGAAGCGATTGTATCGGCTAACATTTTAGGCGAGAAATCGAACTTTGGCACCGTAGATTTTTCTTTCGCGGAACTACATTCGATAACTCTCGGTGAGTTTTGCATCTCTAGCCTTTCCTGTTGACCTTCTAGAAGGTGACTTTCGTTGACACTACACATATTAAGTCTCGTACTGACGGATCTAAACCGTCTCAAATTACTCGGAGACGCGTCCTGCTCCTCGCGCTCTTTCGGCGACATCATGGCAGCTCTCTCACTCATATCCTCGTCTTTTTCCGAATTGGACTGATCACTCAACTTCCTAACGATTTCCGAATCGAAACCGAATACTTTGTCGGTTTTAGCGCTGGTTAGGAACGGGGATTTATCGTCTTTTTCCAAAGACGGCGATCTCGTCGCGCTGTATTTCTTCGCGCGTGCTTCTTGCGACAAATCCACGCCTAGCTCCGAATGGACGATCTGAGCTAACGGCCGCGGTATGATCGACGTATAATTGCAATCGAGGGAACGTTTGTGCAACCACTGCTCCGGCAGCGGCAACTTGGGTATACCCTTGAACTCTGTAGACGTGCTCGGGTTCTGGGAGCTCGAACTCGGTTGGTTCTGACCTTGAGCTATTGTGTTCTGTGTTGAGTTTTGTACGATGATTATTTGAGGGGGCTGAGGGGGGCGGTCGTCGGCGGGGGCACCGGTGAGCGCGGCGAGGGCGCGGCGGGGGGCGAGGGGCGCGGGGAGGGGCGCGGCCAGGGCTAGCGGGAGGGGCGGGGGCGCGAGCGCGGGCGCGGCCCGGGGGAGACGAAGACGGGGGGGTAATGCGTCACGGACAATGTACACCTGAAACAGAGAACAGTTACATTTTAAACAACAACTAAGGGTGCTTCAATGTATTTTGTTAATTTTACTGTCAATGAACCTGTGACCGCGATATCAACGAGGCAAGCGATGATGTCGCCAAAATTGGTAAGCACAGAAAAGCTAGAAAAAATTGGCTCTCAAGTGCCACCCGCACTGTTTCCCTTACCGAAAGCTCAAGGTCATTGTAGGATTCGACCAGAGCCACCGCCATAGAACGCGCTTATCGCCGACCACAAGTGGAGCTGTTGAGTGTCCAGAGAGCGGTGACACTTAAGGGGTACCTATCTAGATTAGCAAAAGAGGGATTATCATACTCACAGCGTGCAGGCGCTTGCCCTTATGGCGGCGGCAGCGCGCTAGCAGCAGCAGTAGCGCGGCCGCCGCCAGCGCGCCGCTCGCGCCCGCCCCCCACCACGCCCAGCCGCCCCACCCCGCTCCGCCCCACATGCCACACCACTCACATCTGGAACCAACCGCACACAGTGCTAAATATCACACTCATACTATAACATCCAGGGAAGTTATGAATCTCCCTAACCGTAAACGAAACTATCGGATATCCGAAATAAAAATCTCTACGAAACCGTAACCGTATTCGATATAAAAGTTTCGAAAATTTTAGGATATAGGCGGAGACTAAATGAGATACATTATGAAAGGTTCTACACCCGTTAATTTCATTTTTTCTTCTAATACTATAAATGTAAAAGTTTATATGTATGGATGTTCTTACCCATCACACAAAATCTACCAAACGGATTTGGATGAAAATTGGCACATATATAGAAAATGCCCTCGAATAACACATAGGATACTTTTTGTGCCGGGAAAATGTTACATACCTCGGGAGCGCGAGTGAAACCGCGGGGGACAGTAAGGACTTTATAATAGTGGCTCTTAAAAAGACTGATTAAATAGATGCGTTTTGATGTGGCAATAACAACTATGTTTTAGTCCTTAGGGACTTAGTATTAATTAAAATATAGGAAATAATATAACATTTTGTTTTTGTTTATTATTATTTAGTTTGTTAGTAATACACACAGATGGTATAAAAATGAATAACACATTGACAGGCCAATTGGCTTGGTGGTTAGAGCCTGACTGCCAAGCCGCAGGTCGTGGGTTCGATTCCCACCCAGGACAAACATTCGTGTGCATGAACATGTCTGTTTGTTCTGTGTCTGGGTGTAAATATCTATATACATGTATGTATTTAGAAAAAAAAGTATATGTAGTAATGTCAGTTATCTGGTTTCCATAGTACAGGCTCTGCGTTGTTGGGGATCAGATAGCCGTGTGTAAAAGAATGTCCCGGGATATTTATTACTTATAACATAGGATACTTTTTGAACCTATGGTAAAGCTATTAAAAAAGAAAAACATTTTCATTAAATAATTCCAATAAATGACAACTTTACAATTAATATTACAAAAAAATCTAAAACTAAATTGTACAAATAAATATAAACCCTATCACAAAGAAATAGAGTTGACTCTCTCTTAAAAAATTATTAAATAAACTATTTTTAACATCAACAAAATTTATCAAATGCCATACGAAAATAGACTTTATTTACTTGATGTAACTAAAAAACTCATGTGACAAAGACTTCAGATATCTGTGCCAAAATCATTTCTGAATGAGTTTAAATGCTCAACTAATTTGAACTTTATATCTTGGAAGTGAGAGCTGAATTGGTATTAGCAGTTGGTTTTGAAAATATTCATTGATTGAAACCCAACTATAGGCATGCAATTATGGCTGTTTTGACTAACTGAATAATGTTATAGAAAAATCAATCTTATTCCTGTATGATAAGCTCTATCGACAAAATAAATACATTGAATAACAATTTGCTTTACTAACCAATTAAAACTAAAAAGTCAATTTACAAAAGTCAGTTCTATTTTATAAGAAAAATGGTACATATTCCAAAAGCACCATACAAATTTTGTGTTACTTCTACTTTGAGGTATATTGATTCTAGTAATTCTCCTACCAAAAATTTATAAAGCTGGCTGTATGGGCATGAAATAAATAATAAATAAAAATAAATATCCTGGGATATTCTTTACACACGGCCATCTGATCCCAAACTATGCAGAGCTTGTACTATGGAAACCAGACAACTGATATACTGCTTTTTTTTTGTTCCTAAATACATACTTAAATAGATATTGACACCCAGACACAGAACAAACAGTCATGTTCATGCACACAAATGTTTGTCCTGGGTGGGAATCAAACCCGCAACCTTCAGCTTGGCAGTCAGAGTCGTTGACCACCAAGCTGGCCTGTCGATATTGTTCGGTGTCTTTATAAGTATCTATTAGCAGTATATGTAGTATATCAGTTAGGTTTCCATAGTACAAGCTCTGCTTAGTTTGGGACCAGAAGGCCTGGTGTGAAGTGTGTCTCAGGGTATTTTATTTGATGTACTAGTTCAGATTCTCTCTGAGAAGGCCCAGCGATGCACTTGGCACTTACTATTATATAAACAAACAGGTTCAATTTAACAATAGTAAATACTTGATAGGGATTACGGGTAACATCTGACACATCAGTGTATATTTCCTGTAGACTAACCTTCCTAGTTAACATGATAACATTATTTTCCTGCAAAACATACTGCAGAATTAATTAAAATATCAATATTACTAATGTTTATTTATGCAGTACTAACTCCACGGTGTCACTCACATTCCAGGGGAATGTTTAATTTTCCCAGGGTAAAAAGTATAAATTTTAATCTAGGTTTTATATTATCTGTGTGCCCAGTTTCATCAAAATTTATCTAATACCTTTAAACAAGCAATTCTTGTATATATATAATTAGGATCTCGGAAACAGCTCCAAAGATTTTCATGAAATTTATTATGCAGGGGGTTTCGGGGCTGTTAAATCTATCTAGCTAGGATTCATTTTCATAAAATGTCGTTTTATCCATGTTTTTAGGCAATGAAAACTGCTACAATGTCATTAAACGGTAAGGTCTTCAAGTTACATCTTTTGTGATAAATACTGTTATTGGGAGCCCTTTATTATCGCATTTTTTTTTTTTATATAAAAACTTGAGCGCAATTGACTAGATCTCACCTGATGGAAAGTGACGATGTAGTCGAGGATGGTACATGCGAACTCAAGTAATGCCTATTCACTCTGGGTATATGTGACAGTGCTTTAAAAAAGGGAATACGGTAGAAGTCATTTATGTGTGAAAGAGTAACAAACATCCATACATTGATACATCTATACATACAAATAATCATTTATAATGTTACTAGCTGTCCCCCATGGATTTCACCAGCGTTTATCGATATCATATATTATAGCCTATAACCATCAACGAAAAATTACGTGTTGAATGGTAGATAGATAACTCTTTGTTGTACACCAAACAAGTGAAGAATACAAACAACAATAAACCTTAAATCTATGTACAATGTAATTTAGGGACGATAATTGATGGTGGTGCAACTAAATTATCTAAAATTAACATACTTATATATGAAAATAAAATATAGTAGTGCAGTGTAATATGGCAGTGCAGTCCCATCCTGATATGTTCAGTAGTTTTGAGGAGATGGTGGATCAAAGTAACCTTATTTTCCTTAGTTTATATAAGGATTAGGATTTTTAACATACTAGCTGTCCCCTGCAGTTTCACCCACATTCCCAAGGGATAAAAAGTAGCCTATATGTTATTCCCCTATATGCTCTATCTATGTGCCCAGTTTCATACAAACATTCACATATATTATTAGGAGTAGGATCTTAATCTGATGTTAACTATACACAATTTACATTTAAATCTGTTCAGTCATAATATAGCTGACTGGTTACAACACATGCAAGCAATTGTATTTTTATATTGAGTAAGATAAGAATGATAAATTAATACTATCTATGTTCTTTTTATGACATATTGACAAACAGGCAGATACTGATTTAGATTTATCAGCATAAACAGGTATGGTGGTAGTTCTTTCTGAATAAACACAGTACTAAGGAGTTCTACTTCTAAAATAAAAAAAGTTTGTTTATTATTCAGTCTTGCATGAGGTTTACTAACAACTTTATCTCAATAATGAAGGTTATAACTGGCTGGCTGACAAACTGCAGTGACAATTAAAAAAACAGCAATTTCATGACATTTCAGTTCCTCTGACACACAAAGGCTTGATCATCACTGTGACCACAGATAGGTGAGTAATCGTCGTGTACCATCGCCCAACTATCATGTAGTTATTAAGAGGTAGGTGACTCAATACTCAGCGACATTTTGCGCCAGAAACATCTCCACCATATAAACAGACCTTTGCTCAATGTTATTGACTGATTATTAACCAATCACGACGCATTTTCAATACGATAACGTAATGTTATGATAGATGATAATTTCGAATCGCATTTGACGATTTTTTACATCTATTTCCGTATCTGACATACGCGTTATACGACCAAATGTAAATGGTAGTTATTTCACGTGAATATCCGCTATATCGTCTCGTTATTATATCTGACCTCATTAGCGTTAGATACGAGGCTAAAATTGCTCGTTTAAACGGATATCTCGAAGGTAAACCTTCAAAATAAAGCAAGAGATATGATGATTCGGTCGCGCAAAAATATGTTATTTTAAGTTGAATATCTTATGTTTTAACGCTGTGAAGCATACAATATTACGCGTGGGGAGTATATTAAGGTTTATATGTGGTGACGATAGCAATAAATAAGGTAAAAATACTTACTATGCATTTATTTAACAGTGAAATATTTCCATTCGTTTTCAACGTTCACCATGTAATAATTATTGAAAAAACTACACTGACCACTGAAGAACAAGTTAAATAACACGTCACTGGCACTAAAACGACAATATAACTTTAAATTCTATGGAATATTACAGGTTTTCAGTGTAATCGCTCGCCCTACAAGTTTTGACACTAGATGAGTCGGCCATATTTCTTTTGTGACAACAAAAGGGAGAATGTTACCAGAAAATGGATTTCAAACACCCATCAATCTCTAGCAATGTTAATTAATTGTAGTTTATTATGATGACTAAATTATTTTGCGATCTCAAAGAATACTTATTTTTCACCTCATTATCACAACCAAACACAACAGCGAAAAGTTTTACAATGTCACTATAACTTTAAATGCATGCTGAACAACACTCCTTCATTGCAAACGCGGTAACTTTTCAACTTTTGCGTCAATTATTATAAATAAATTCGTGACGCAGACTAATCTCCTTGAAAACTCGCAATGTTTTGAGCACCTTACAAGGGAGGGTATTGTCGTGCAGCGTTGTAGTTGGGTGGTTCATTCAAAGTCCTCAGGACGCCTGCGCGGTCCGCGACCTGTGGTGATCTAGGCCAGTGGGGCATCGACTGTCCCTAGCCCACCCTGGTAGGTCAAAGCACACTACGTGTAGTATACTATGTAGGTCGGGTGTTGGTCTAGATATCATTAGCCAATAGGGAATCACTAAGATTTCATTTAATGACTTTGTAATGGGAGCAAAGATTAACCTATTAAAAATATACAATTACTGAATTTACCTATATTGCCTAAACCTTTTCATAATGACCAATAATTGCTTTTACCTACATAATCGGATTAGTAACCTAGATTCTCGTAATAAGTACGCTAACACATTTAAATCCATATTTTCGCACTTTGTTTAAATTACTTAATTCCATTGTCAGATTAATATCAACCTATTTAGTTTTAAAAACATACTTATTATATACAAATTTGTGTTATGGAACAGATCCCAGTACCGATGCACTCAAATATACAATAAATTACCGGATACTTAAAAAAATATAAGCATGGATTGCATATTTAAAAATAGACTAAAGTACAGACGTATATGCTATCATAGCATAATTGGTTATGCTAGTAGTTTCGTAGCATTCATATTCGTTTGTAAGTATTCATTATAAATAAAACCGTAATAAGTGTAGCAATTATATTAAGTTTTCCCAAATCCTAACAAGGTGCTAATAATGATTAAGTTTAACTGTTATTGTGTCTATGTTGTGCAATAGTGAAGAAATATTAATCAATAGATATAATTATGATTAATTCCACATGACAGTATGTACCATATCATAAAACTTTGTACACATATTCTTGGAGATTAGAAGTATCATAGGATACTTTTAGTTCCGGGAAATGTTACATACCTCGGGAACGTGGGTGAAACCGCGGGGGACAGCTAGTATATAATAAATCTGCTAACGCGATGTTTCTCTACATTACAAATTTGAGAAAAATTAAAGTATTATCAACAGAACCCAATTCTAAAATGTTCTTGATTTTTTGTCTGTTAGTACATGCACGCATCATTTGAAAACTATAAAAAAACTCTGATTTGAACAAAAATTACTTGATAACCCAACCCTTGGAGAAGGTTATAGTGTTTTAGCATCACCATTCAAGCAAAATAAAAATAAAGCGATAGCATAGGCAGGCGAGGCGACGCGACGCGGTGGATCAACCGACGGGCACGCAATATAAATATAAAATTAGAAATTAAATGACTTTGCAGGAATCCCTGTCAAGCAAATCCTAAAGACAATTAGTTAACAACATTTTTTACTTCCACTGAAACTATACCCTCAAATTTCAAATAAACTTTATAATCTAAAGTTTGATTTAAGATAAATTAGCTTCTATGCTCTGTCTCTTTCGCTTACTACGCAATCACTTGAGAGGTCCGCTCTCCCAGGCTTTTATGGAGTGTTATAGCTGAATAAGGGGTCAATTCAATACCCACGCGCTGCAAGTAGGACACACCCCCTATTGGCATGACGACACGCTTACGTCACGCGGCAGGTCGAAACAGGTCATCGGATATTGTCATTGATTAAATTACTAGACTAATAGACATGACACAGAGCTAATTCTGAAGAGAGTTATACCTAACTATGTTAAAAGAATTATAATAAAATGTCTCAGGATTTTTATTTATTGGGTCAAAAACCAAATAAAAAAAAACCGGCCAAATGCCGGATTCGCGCTTCGAGTTCGCCTATTTTTTCTAATTTACGGTTTTTCCAATTTTCCGTACTTGTGCAATAAGACATTGTTTCGAGGCAAATTTCTTGATTCTAGGTCAACGGGAAGTACCTTTGACCAGAAGTAGAGGTTTTGATTCCCATGCGAGTGACAAAATATGCGTCATAAACGGCCGTACTTTTGTTTGCCTTGACTTAAAAGATCTGCTTTTTTTACAGCTCCGAGGATTGCGCATATTGTTATTAACATCAACTTTATAGCAACACGCGTTTCTTTACAGACAGCACATTTACAGACGGGCAACAAAGTGATATTATAAGGGGTTTTTTTTCCACTTTTGAGGTGCGGAACTCTAAAAACAATATTCTATGCAGATATGTTTCGTTAAATAGTTTGTATTTATTTGTAATGTGTCAATAATAAATTTAGATTCACGAATATTTTACAATTTACTAATAACTGTGTTATTGTATGTATGGCCTGTTGGCATGGTGGTTAAATACCCTATCACGCCGCAGGTCATTAGTTCGATTCCCACTCTGACAAATCTTTCTCTTTCTATGTCTTAGTGTAATTATGTATTAAAATAATATAATAATAAATTTTGTATATAATCATAAAGTACTTAGGTATGTAGTATATCAGTTTGCTAGTTTCCTTAGTTCTTAGTTTAGTTTGAGATTAAAGAACAGTGGGGTATGTCCGAGAATATAACGTTTTAAGTAAGTGCTGAATATTCAATGTAGATATTCATTACTGCATGATTTGATATCCTACCATTGAAGAAGCACTGAGTATAGAAAAGTGTGTTCTTTTGTTAGATATCCAAATTTAATTAAAGAATTATCGACCATACCTAAAGCGAACCACGTTCACGTCTCAGGGTCGACAAAACATTGGCGATGCCCCTGGTTTTGCAAATGTACATAGTGGTGGTGACGACTTTGTGCTACCAAGTGGACCGTCTGCCTCTTCGTTGGGACATACCTGTGGTATAAAAAGAAAGAAGAAGGGAAATTCTATCCCAATATAAGTTGATTCACGCGAAGATCTAAATTATGTACACCTATGTTTCACAAATAAATGATTCTGATTCTGAAGTAAAATCCAAAACAATAAAAAATATTCTTTATATCTAAAGGGCAAATATTAAGGGATATGAAATAAATAAAAAATTACTTGTAATTTTTATTCAATAAAAGTAATACTATATAATATGCATGGGATTTCCTGTCCATAAAACCTATAAAAACAGCATTTTCTAAGCAGCACCCGCATTCGAGCCCCAACAGCGATACACAACAATGTTCAACCTATTTCATAAAACCCAAAGATACACCTAAAACTTTTGACACTAAATGTTGCCAGGATTAAAAATATTCTAATTATGAGGTGTCAGATTATAAATTAAAAGTAATATAATAAATTTCTTTAAAAATGTACTGCTTAGGATTCTTAATTCAAAATTAAATATATTAAGAATATCTTAAGAAACTATTTTACTACTTTTTTACTTTACTTTGTGATTTTAAGTATTAGCTTACAAAACATCGTAAAGACGAACTTTTGAGCTTAAAATAATGTGACATATCTAGAAGATTGTGACCATTGTCACTGTCTCTCCAAAACAGCCGGTCCGAGCAATTATTTCAGGATAAAACATTTAATATTATCATACCTGACCCAGGAACTGAGCTATATGATACTCCACTGAGTAAATTGTACATTAAAAAATAAAGTTATTACCTTGAAACTAATTCCCATGAATCACGGAACAAGAAATAAACAAATACCAAACACGTGTACAAATCTTTGCGATCGTTTGACGTAGACATGTTGCACAGCTTTTGTGTTTGCTTTTATTAGCTTCACTTGTAACGAACAATGTCGAAAATGTTATAAGTCGATTTAAACCTACTTCTAAATTGTACTATCGATTTGAAACATTGGAGGCATGTGGGTCCCGGAAGATACAATAATTTTTTGCCTTCGAGAAGCTTTTATGATGCAGCCAGGAAGTGGATAGTGCAATTCTTTAATAGCTAGTAGTTGACCCCTCGAATTTAGGCCTTTTGTGTCCTAGTCATTTATTACAAATTAAAAAAGTAAAAAAAACCTGTAGCCCGTGTTTTTTTAAACAATTTACAAGTAGAGCCTTTGCTTTTTAAAGGATTTGTGATGTATGTTACACGTTGAAGTAAGCTGCAATTTGCAAAAAATGCAAGTAATTTAAGCGGGCTAAGCTAAACGGCTTAACTATATCTTATTTTACTAAATAACTAAGTATTATATGATAATAATGACGTATAAAAATACGTGAAATAAAGCTGGAAAGATAATAAAAATAATCCTAATTTAAATTAGAATCTAAATATAGATGTGACAATGATCTTAATATGCAGTCTGTGGCCGAAAACCAAAACATGTCTTATAGTCAATTAAAGCCGTAGAAATTATATAATATGTCTTAAATCTAATGTACATAAGTCATATAACAGCATGCTCAATCTTCTTATTCCAGCTTATATATATACTAGCTGTCCCCCGCGGTCTTACCCGTGCTGATCGATATCATACAGTCCTATTGTGGGTCCCTCGACGCACCATCACCTCAAAACTGATGAACATATCGAGATGGGACTGCTACCATTCGACGCGGAATTTTTCCTAGATAGTTATAGGCTATATATGATATTGATAAACGCGGGTGAAACCGCGTCGGCTGCTAGTTGTTTATACATAATTTTATTGGCAGGCAAGCTGGTGTTGTTGGTGAATACATTTTTTATTGCAGCTAAAGGGAAAACTAAAAATGATGAAACTAGCGTACGCTGTGCCGTATTGATGTTTAATGATGTCAATGAAAATCAACCTTATGGCTTTAGGATAAGATGTATCTAGATCACTATACAATTAACGAGCGTGCCTCTAGTTAATAACAGCCGTATTTAGATACGTCAATTATTAATTAAAATCCGTCCTTATTTGATTAATAGCTATAGATGGGACAGAATTAGTGATAAATAATCATTATATTTGAAGATTACATACAGATATACATTGAAGTATGCGGCGGCGGTAAGGTACTGTTTTCATAACGCGGCAACACTGATATTTATTTAAATTAATTCAGATCTTAAAGTCAATGAAAGTTTCGGAATAGGTTCTAACACAACAAAGATAAGCTCTTTGTTCCGTGGGTTCTAAGCTCCAAAAGTATGGAGTTTACTTCTACACTCCATATCCAAAAGGAACCAAATACCATAGATAAAAAATATTGACAATATATACAGAAATTAAGAAAAATGCTCCTGTTACGTTCCGATACAAATTATACAATTAATAAATGCCTCTTATAAATGCCACTAATTGCGATTTTACTTTAGTAAAATTAAGTAACTTAAAGTATGTCTGTCAATTTTAGAAGTCTCTTTTGACGTTAAAGACTGTCATTGAAAAATTTACCTTAACACTTATCTTACGACATGATTCATCTGTATCATAATGCAGTTAGCTATTGGATAAATAAAAATAAACCTTATTTCAAAAAGTAACTAAGTGAATTTTTCGCTGCCATTCTTCATTCTTAAGAATCAAAACGGACTAAACTTGCGGCACGCTATGATGGCCGTTTTGACGTTTAGCAATGACAATGAATTTAGAGTAGTAGAGCTCTTAGTGCAGAGTTCGTCCGGGGAAGTACTACCACCTTACCCATTTCCGCCGTGAAGCAGTAGTGCAATTGTATTACTGTGTTTCGGTTAGAAAGGTAAGGGGGCCGGTGAAATTACAGGCACATGAGACTTAACAACTTCACGTCTCAGAGTCGACAACGCATTGGCGATGCCCCTAGTGTTACAAATATCCATAGGCGGCGGTGACCATTTACCATTAGGTGGACCGTCCGCTTGTTTGTCGGCCCACGTGGTATAAAAAAAAAAAAAACAAAGAAAAATAACGTTTATCCCTTCGGACATGAGGTCCATCTATTGATCCAACAGCTAATTGTATGATGATGGAAATCAACCTTATTCCAAAGCAATATAGTTTCTTTTCCTATGACAATCTGAAACGTCAAAACGGCCATCATAGCGTCCCGGTAGTATAGTTACATTGAACAGATTATTTGTGTTTGATATCGATGAAACTTTCTCTAAAGCTTCGTCTAGAGAGAACAGTCTAGAAGACAGGCAGGTCTCGCCTTATCTTGTCTCTGAGCTCGTCGTCAATTGTTAACAACATGTTGTAGGAGAGAAATATAGCGACGGCGGACGCGATGTGCCACACGTCGTGGGAGTCGTAGAAAGTCATGAAGGTGCACACAGAGTTCAGCTGACGGGACTGTGCTGGAGTTTCCTAAAAAATAACCACTGCAATTATTTTACTGATTCTTATATTTTATTAGGAGTTTAGTAGTGCAGTCCATAATAAATAACATAAAATAGTCATAGCTGAACAGTAAAGGCATAACTGATCAGTAAAGTTATACCTGAACAGTAAAGTTGTAGCTGAACAATAAAGTTATAGCTGAATAGTAAAGTCAAAACCAAGGAAATTAGATACAAAAGTAATAATAACCTTTTTAATAAATGCCATAAAATATGGGAAGTGTAAGATATTTTTTTAAATATTAATGCAAAAGTAATGAAAATGAAACCAAAACATAAAAAAGTTACATAGTTACTACTATAATTAACTTTTTGGCGCACTCGATACGATGACGATGCGCTTACGATAGACTTCGTGCTTAGGGCACAGGGGCCCAATTCCACTAAATGCAACTTTCGAGTAGCACGTTTGGTTCGGCAATGGTATGGTTACGATTAATGTCAAATTGAAGTTTTACATTTCATAAATATGGTATTCCTACGCTCTAAAACCGAAACAAAGTTGGATTTCATACATTTTGACGTATTCTTTCGAACGAATGTGAACCATTACCGAAATACAAAACACACAACAAATTACTGATTTAAAATAGACAAGGAAAATAGAAAAGACTTCTTTGAAATACCTCCGGTCACTTCAATATCCAGTTACTCACCGACCAAAGCGTTTTGGAATCCGTAAACTGGGTGGCGGCATATATCCAGATGGCCACAGCGGATAACCCATATAATATCGTACGGACCTGGATCCTCTCTCCGTGCACCATCTTCATGCTGATGTAAAACACCGTGTAGAGGAAGGTATTGCTCATTAGTATGACTAGGAGTTCAGTGGCAAAGTCCATTTTGCTAGTGAGGCTGTAAAAATAATGTTTTTCTATAAGTCAAAAAAGTAGTGTAGTGCGCACACCAGCTAGATGGAGCGATGATACAAGCAAGCCGGCTGGCAGCGGTTGGAAACAAAGAGCTGAAGATCGAGTGGCGTGCCATAGGTGAGGCCTATGTCCAGCAGTGGACGGAGATAGGCTGATGATGATGATGATAAGTTCCAAAATAAGATTTATCAATGTGCACGTGCATGTAGCTTAAATAATAGTCTCATGTAAATCTGTTCCGCCATTTTAATCGTCAAAATACACTTGAAATTTTCCCGATTACAATGTAAAATGTAATGTCGTAAGTTCCTGAGATAAAAAGTATCTTCAGTATTAAAATGTAACGCGTAAATAAAGAAACAAACCGACAGACAGTCTGCATATGTGTACTAGGATACTAAAAGTATGATGATAATCTATCGTTTTTATGCATTACGGAGGTACTTTTCAAATGAAACTATATGCTCTATGGATTGGTAGGCTTATTAAGTTACTCACAAGTATATAACGAGGAACCAGTTGGCAACATTAGCGAGCGCCAGCAGTATGCCTCGGGCTCTGTGCTCGGGCACTAGGGCGTCCCAGCCCTGTTGCTTTACTGCGACCCATGCTCGACATAGTAGGTATCTGTCTGTATCATGAATTTTAAAGACAGATTAGATTAGAGTAGCAGAGCTCTCAGTGTAGAGTTCGTCCGGTCAAATACTACAACCTTACCTATTTCCACCGTGAAGCAGTAGTGCACTTGTATTACTGTGTTTCGGTTAGAAAGATAAGGGGGCCGGTGAAATTACAGGCACATGAGACAACTTCACGTCTCAGGGTCGATAACGCATTGGCGATGCCCCCAGTGTTGCAAATGTCCATAGGAGGCGGTGACCACTTACCATCAGGTGGACCGTCTGCTTGTTTGTCGACCAAATGGTATAAAACATAGATTAATCTTTATTGTAGATCACAACCAGAAAACAAATAAGCTTGGTCTTTCTGTGAAGGAAAATATGGTAAGGAAACCATAGGATAGATGTAAGATGGCTGGCCACACATGGCATTAATAAAAAACAAAAGTAATAGGCCTAAGTACTGTATGTACTCATATTATAAAGAACTTTTATTATGAGCAGTTGTTTGACATTTAAGGCCCACCAGAGCGATGCTATCTCTCTTGGCGCTCGAGTGTGGAAAAGAGATAAATGACTTCTCTTCAGTTCAGTAACAAATCTGTTTCAACTCGTCGAAAATATTCTCAGTGTTCCCAATTTTCAAAATTTCCCCTAAACATTTCATGATCTTAAATATAACTATACTTTAGTATTTCTAGTAATTTATTTAGATACACTTACCCATTTTGAAGGTCCCCGCGTAGTATATCTTAAGCGTCAGAATGAAGCATGCAAACAGGTGGAGTAGAGCGAAGAACACCGAAAATGTCACACTAGGGAATAAAATACCGAAGAGTCCTGTGTGCACGAAAAAAAAAAATATACGCTGGCTAAAAAGAGCTATCTAATAACTTTAATGAGCCTTACAGTATTCGACAGGCCAGTTGGCTTGGTGGTTAACGCTCTGACTGCCAAACCGAAGGCCGCAGGTTCGATTCCCACCCAGGACAGACATTTGTGTGCATGAACATGTCTGTTTGTTCTGTGTCTGGGTGTAAATATCTATATAAGTATGTATTTAGAAAATAAAAATGTAGTATATGTAGTATATCAGTTATCTGGTTTCCATAGTACAAGCTCTGCTTAGTTTGGGACCAGATGGCCGTGTGTAAAGAATGTCCCAGAATATTTAGTATAAAAACAACGGATAGCACTCCGGGAGTGCCGGCAGAAGTGAAAACTGGAACTTTAACGTTGTAACATTTTTACCGTCTTACGAATTTTTAATTAGGTCACGTGTCCTGTGATTTCAGTCCAAAAAATAATTATAAGAATATGATTGCATGATGTCAATCTCATTACCGGCCTAGCTGACCATAGTCTTCGGGTTGAAATGACACCAGCCAACCTATGCTCTTGAACGCCCTGATTTAAATTCGAAAGTATTCATGCAATTTAGGCCCTAGGCGCTCATGAGTTGTAAAGTAATGAGTAGCTTCAGTAACTTTAAATTTGACCTTCAAAAGTGCCTCCCGAGGGCCTAAACTGAATAAATGGTTTTGAAATTTTTGAATTTAAAGTTACCACCAACTTTGACTGAGAAGACTAGATGCAGTAGACTAGGTGTTAGTCTAGATGGCTTTTATACGAGACAATTCTATGAGCACCGAAGGCTTTCAACCGTGGGTAAGTTAAGCAACTACCTTGAGCTAGCTATAGAATATAATGAGAAGCTATAGAAGAAAGCGGGTGTAAAAGAATATCCCGGGATATTCTTTTACACCCGACCATCTGATCCCAAACTAAGCAGAGCTTGTACTATGGAAACCAGATTTTTTCTAAATACTAAAACTTATATAGATATTTACACCCAGACACAGAACATGTTCATGCACACAAATGTTTGTCCTGGGTGGGAATCAAACCCGCGACCTTCGGTTTGGCAGTCAGGGTCTCTAACCAGCAAACCACACTAATGGGGAAAAGTTTAAGTCCAGTCTTAATCTCGGGCATCTTTAATCCAGCGTGAGGTGCCCCATGGTTGGCTGGTGAAGACGATATACCACCACCATGTATATTAATCAAGAAAACTAGTAATTACCAATCGTTATAATGAGAGCCAATACAATGAAGGTGGAGTGAGCGCTCGGGATGAGGTCCGAATGTCTGTTCTGATATAGCTTGAGCATACACAGCACCGCAATCACGTACATGAACGAGGTGTCTGGAACAATGAAATGCCTTGGATTAAAAGAACCGGATGGCGATAAGTGTTCTTTGCAGATTATATTTTTAAACAGCTTGCAGAAAATATAATTAAGTCATATATGTTTTGAAGGCAATAGTGACGCCTAATAGTGTGGCGAACAGTGCCGGATTTACCACGTAGCAAGAGTAGCAAATGCTACGGGCCCCGCGTATCTAAGACCGCCCACCACCGATTGTTTTTTTTACCGACTTTGCTACGGGCCCCGCGCTTGCTAAATCCGGCACTGGTGGCGAAGGTAAATCGTAATTTTGCAATGAGCTTTCTGTGAATAGAAACAAAAGGTGAAGAAACCAAAACATGGTGCTAGGATTTGCTGCCCCTAAGTTGAAAATCTACCGCCAACCGTAGTGTTTTTAGCAGTCACTTAATACCCAGTTGGCTTGCCACCTTTATCCTACCTGTCCGTCGTAGATTTCCATGCTAATACAAACATACAAATTAAAAAAACCCACATTATTTGCCAATTAAATAGAGGTGGTCAATAAATATAGAACATTTAAACATCCTGAAGTGTAATATGAAATCTTACCTAATCTAAACTGACAATTCAAACATCATAAAACATCAATAGTTCAAAACAAAATCAGCCAGATTTAAGAAAAAGAAGTACATACCAAACTGAAAGTTCATCTTGTTGGGACACAGGTGATAGCAGCCTGACAACAGTCCCTCCATGATGAGACCTAAGCCCATGGAGAAGAGAAGCCCGTAGTGCTGGGGGATGCCTTTACCCTAAGCAATTAGAGTTTTAGTATTTAACATTAAGTGCACATATTTCCTACATGTACCTGTTCAGCAAGTTTTTAACCCTAAAGGCCTAAAAAGTAACGTAAGTCATCTATAGATGACAAATATACATAAATAGGACATAATTTCACCCGGCTTTAAGTGACTAGCGAAATACTCTCTTCTCACCTGTCCCTGACGTCTAAGACTAGCCCGTTGTCTCGCCATCACCTGTAGCTCGAACACCCCACCCAGTAGAATGTAGCCCACGTTGCTGAACACGTGGTTGAAGTCCGACAAGAAACCCAGCGGGTGAGCACACAGGAAGTTGTAGTAGCACAAGTCCTGGTTGCCAGTTTGGAACACCATCTGAGGGATGTTGGAAGTAAATTTAAGATAGACAGATATTTTCATGCACTATATCCAAGAATCAAAGCAACTAGCCCCTTCAGAGGCTCTCAATGCGTTCATGCATTTTATGTAAATAAGCTTACACTGGAATCCATCTCGTTTTATTGCAAGCATCATAAGTTAGATACGGGCTACAACATTTTTTGAAGAACATGAATACGGAAGCAAGAATTAAAACAAATTTGATATCAGCCGCGGTCCAAAGGGGCCCTCCCCTGGGTCATCTCCCCTCAAAGGGGACATGACCCCCCCAAAATAGTACATGTCAAATTGAAAAACCTTCGAAAAATTTACAAAAAACAAAAGCATATTGTATTATTATTAGTGACCTCCTTCAAAATTTCAGGCTGCGACCGCGCCTGTATGATATGAAAAACTTGTTGTGACTTTGTCCATTGAAGCATTTGAGCTTTACATATAAGCGTATACTGATTAATTGCATAAAACATAGGATGCATGACTTAGCTGATGAGATGAGCGTGACTTAACTAATCAGTTATATGTGACTTTACTGATCAGCATTTACAAATCAAGTAACGATGATATTATATGAAATGTAATGATGATGCATGCCGAATTAAAGGCAGTCTTACCCGTTGATAAGTAATTAATATTTGCACTACTGGCAGCGCGTATATTATAGCAACAGTGAGCGCCCCCCAGAAGTACCTGTGAATTGCTTTTCTTAAATACATGCACACTACTTATACAAAGGCTTTCATGAACTAAATGAATGTACCAGGTTATAAAATTGTACAAAAAAAAACAAATATTATCGCCCACCGCCGGACAGAATGTATTTTCTGAGGTAACACTGTGGTGCTCCTGCATCGTGTCAGCGACAGGGGGTGTAATACGTCCTCGACAGCTCACGATTCTAATTTTAGCTATTGCGTATTAAGTACCTATGTAACCTTTATGTACTTTCAGTGGGTCTGAAATATTGATTTTATATTGAAAATTGGATAAGACAATTAAATAAATATCCTGGGACATTATTGAACACACGGCCATCTGATCCCAAACTAAGCAGAGCTTGTACTATGGAAACCAGTTAACTTTTTGAATGCATACATATACAGATATAGATGCACACAAATGTTTGTCCTGGGTGGGAATCGAATCTGTGACCTGCGACTTGGCAGTCAATGTCACTAACCACCAAGACAACTGGCACGTCCTGAAGATGCTTCGTGTAGAAGCGAAACACGTGTCGATTGCCTGTTGAGTTTCCTTGTCGGGACACAGAAGGAGATCCTGCGGAATTAGTTACTAGATATTTGTTTTTCGTTTAATCTTATAATGGATTTCCGCAAGGCCACATCTGAGTCAATTAGGTTATTTTTATGTTATACCAGAATGAGTTAAATGGATTGTCATGGAATGAAACGTATCTGGAGTATTTTACGCAATGATTTGATGTGTCAACTGGATGGGTATTTGTGGGTATGTTTGTACCTCCGAAAGCCAACAATGATCTATAGCTTTTAAGTCGATTAAGATGGACTTTGATGTCTGTGCGATTATAGTATGGAAACTTATTTATAGTTTGGCCGTAAGCAAATCTCGTTGAGTTACAGAGAAAAATGGTTTCTGTATTTTATTCACTATATTTTTTTTCAGAAGACTTTTTTTTTGCACTGAAACTAGTTTTTTTTTAAAACAAAATCAGCCATCCAGTTTAGGGCGTGATAAGTTCAATATAGACCCGGAGAGATGAAAACAGAATAGTTTTAACCCAAATTTTCCATTATACCCCACTAACTATCTAGCCGCAGCATTTTAATTCTCACAATACTTTTAATTAAAACAACAAATAAATACAACAGTTAAAAATGAACTCGCACGCGAGAATTCTACATCGCGCTGTAGAAGTTTTCTCAGGATTTGACCACAGGTATATAGAAGCTACCAATATCAACAGTTGGACTGTGGTCCCGACACCGCGGCACGGTCACCCAGCGGCGGAAGATCCTGTCTTTTAAATGGCTCCTCCCTCACAACGTCCATACATGTATTATAGCCCAACCATAAAACATTTATTTGTGATTTGTACTCTATTGCCAAATAGCTAAGGTAGTATTTTACAGTTACCTGTGTGATCTCCAGGCAAGTCTTTCAGGAGTCGCTTGACACAGCTGGTCTACCGTGAACGCGGGAGGTCCTACGGCAAAAATATAGCTCAGTTTGTAGTAGCGACGAATGGCGTGAGAAGATTCTTCGGTTCAAATGCTGCAATGAGCTTTGGAGGAAACATCACGAGGAAACCACAGCATGGTGGAAGGGTACTTTGTAGTACCCGGCTGGCGACAGCCACTATTACTTAGGGTGGTACAAGGTATGGTAAAGTAAAATAAGGGCTGGTAACCATAGTATACCCTTATTGTGAAACCCTGTCATCTAGGACCTTTCGGTGTGTGGATTTCGACAGCTGCTCTAGCTAGAGAGTAGCTCACTTACGTACTCACTTACCATGGGAAAAAATTAATCAAAGACAAGCCTATACATAGAAACTAACTGAACGTACAGTGCATTTGTAATTTATTTACTCTACTTATTATTATAAATGGTGGAGTCGACAGATAAAAAGGCAGAGAAAGGTAAATCAAAACCATTACTGACTGTCATAAGTGGTCTAGTTATGCATTTGAATTGTGTTTTATACATATAACCCATACCTATTGCAGGTGCATCACCTGCAGCGATAAGTAGAACTTCTTCATTCATATTAGCACCCATGTTATGAGGCTCTGGCTCTCCTTCCAATCCTTCTTGTTCTTGTCTTACTTCTAGTTCATCTCCAATTTCTTGTTCTGGCCCCACTTCTTGTTCTTCTCTAACTTCTCGTCCTGGCCCTACATCTTGTTCAGCTCTAGCCTCTCGTTCTCCCCCCACATCTTGTTCTGCTCTAACTACTTGTTCTGCTTCCACTTGACCTGCATCTCTGCCAACGGGCGCTATTGAACAGGAGTGAATTAGTTAGAAAAGTACGGAAATAAACAAATATACAGCTACATTAACAGTGTTTTATTTTATTAAATATATAAGTACTCTTTATAATATGTTCTTTTATTCTGTTAACTAGCTGTCCCCCGCAGTTACACCTCCGTTCCCGAGGGATAGAACATTTACCCGGTATAAAAAGTATTTTGTATTGATCCGGGTCATAAGTTTCATCTTAATCCATTTAGTAATTTTTGTGTGAAGCGAGCAATAAAGATTTTCTCAGCAGTTGAACTAAATAAGTGATTCGTATAGAAGGGTACTTCCACCCCAGGATAATTTTAACCCCCCCCCCCCCCCAAATGTTACTCAGAGAAGAGAAGAGGGAAGAGAGGGAAGAGAAGTGACTCACCTCTAAACCGCTTCTCGAACGGAATAAATGTAAACAGCATTATGAGTATGACGAGGATGACCAGCGCCACCATCACAAGAGCTCCCACCGCGTACTCCTCCTTTGATATTGTTGGAACTATCGTAAACCTATGACACATAATTTTCATATAGATTTTGAACACGAGTAAAAAAAATAAGCGCAAAAGAAAAGAGGTTAACACGCAGAAACAAAAGTATATTTAAAATGAATACCGTGTGTAATGTCAAAATGACAACTTTTTACTAAATGCATATGAAAGAAAATACGGTAGGTACTTATAACACATCATTAATTTTTAATGTTTACAAAGGACTTTCACTTGTTGATAGCTGATGTTATAAGGAATAACATAGGGAACGTGGATGATGCCGCAGGGGACATAAATTTTAAAAAAGTCCGAATTCAAAAAGGTTGTGTGCTGAAAAGTAAACAATAATAATGCAGGTACTCTATCTGACTGTACTTTTTAAGTAAGTACTATTATACTTATTTACTATACTTAAATACTTGAAACTTTGATAGGGAACAGCATCTAAATTGAATATTTTGTATTCCGTAATTTATTCGTTATTTAGAAAGACTAATAAAAGAGCATTGTGTTAAATTTTATTCTTTATTAATAGTTTTACCTAAAATTTTTCAACCGGTCTCCATCCCAGTTATCAGGTTCACGGAAAAGATTTGGCATCTCGCTCACTCCTGTGCAATCGTCATCGTTTTGTTTCACAACGAACGCCACGTAGAAGCCCGAGGGAAACATTGATTGCTGAAAGAATAAGATGAATGGTCATCAAATACTTATTTAATCAGATATGTAAAAAAACAGTTATGAAAAAACAATACGATTCCATTGTACCTAATTTACTATGTACTTTACAGTACTTATCACTACATAGTATAAAACAAAGTCGCTTTCTCTGTTCCTATATCCCTATGTATGCTTAAATCTTTAAAACTACGCAACGGATTTTGATGCGGTTTTTTTAATAGATAGAGTGATTGAAAAGGAAGGTTTTTATGTATAATACATGTGACATCCCACGGGAACGCGGGTAAAACCGCGGGGGACAGCTAGTATCAAATAATATTGTAAATTCTTGAACCAAGATTTTAATTTATAATTTACCTAGAAATAGGGATAATTTTTGATTAACACAAACGACTGTAGCGTCCATTTTCAAAACGGACCATCGGGATTATTCGGCGTTATTCGGTCTGCACTCAATCGGGTTATCAACAGAATCGAATGGCTTTTATTTACTTAATAACTGACCATTTGCAATGAGACAGTAGCTCGGTACACGTCGGCGGTTAAACACTTCACCTACCGCAGCATTACATACAATACTATTGTTCCTACCATCGGAATGGCTAGGAGTAGCTCTGAATAACAGAAGCACTTACAGTTAGAGTGATCCCTCCTTTAGATGTCATGGTGAGGTAATATCCCTCATAGAGGACATTTTTTTCATTATCCATGACAGGGCACTGAAACAAGATAAGATATTTTACAAACATACACAACAAAAAGTTGGCGTTCACTTAGAAAAAGAGCTTTTATCTATTTTAAAGTATGTAATCTTTATTTAAAAATATAAAATGATATTAATTTATTTTGTAGCTCAAATGGAACGTATTTTAATAACATAGCATTCTTAAAAAGCCCTTTTTTGTATTTTAGGATAACCTTAAATCCCTTTTGAACAAAATTCTTCTTACTATAAAAAAAAATGCAATTTCTTGGCGCCATTTTTCCTAATGCTCTAGTCCTGTGACATTTTTTTTAAACTCACCAATTAATATTATTCATGGTACGGGCCAAAAAGTCTTAAGCAGAGTCTTAGGCGGAACGGAGAAGGTACATTACCACGAAAAAAGTCTGATATGTTTACCGCGCATTTTTAATAACAATTTTTTTCGGTTAATCGAAAGGTATACAATATTGATTTCTTGAACTTTATTCACTATTGTAGTGATTTTAAGAGTTTTAAGTGTTGGTGAATTTGAGTGTCGACTTTTATTTGAAGCTACGGACTCTAAGACACGTGAGTAGCCCTTGGTTTGTTTTTTATAATTTGATTCAACTTACTGATTTATTTTGTATAGAGATGGTGGCACAGAGGTCGTTGTCCGAATCAATCATCAGAATCACACTTTTTGGTATTGTATAGTTAATTCTGAAACAAATTATAGGTGTTCATATTAAACTATACATATAACACAAAGTCGTTTGTGTTTGTACGCTTCGATCATTTAAAGTACGCATTGGATTTTGATGCGGTTTTTGCTTTATCTTTGCTTATATCTCTCGGGAACGCGGGTGAAACCACGGAAGACAGCTAGTATAAGTACCTATATAATAACTAAAAGATTTGGATGAAACTTGGCACATTGATAGTTTATAATCGGAGGACAGCTACTTATCATTACAGGCAAATGCAATTGTATAAAACATGGATTTATTATACAACGTGTTACAAAATACCCCGTAAAAATATAATTAATTATCAAAGCCAACAACCCTAGTAAGCTGGCTCGTCAGGGAACCAGATTATTTAACGTAAAGGCCTACGTACCTATTTTACCTAATAATTGTCTACTTTAATAGTGTATTCTATTTTTCATTCATAAAAATCAGTTTTTTTTTTTTTTGGGTTATGTTATACAGTGTTACTACGGTTCTTAAATATAGTGAATGGACTCGTTATAAGGCCCTATTTACCTTCTTTCAGGTTTTACGTGTAGTTTTGTAACCTGTATATAACAAAACAGATTACAGACATTCATACCTAAAGATTGATGAACAATGTCCCAGGACATTTATATTATGTAATCCAACTTACGAAGACCGTATGCTCCCCAAGAGACCAGAGTCGGTGACGTTCCACGGGTGCTGGTCGAAGGAGAAGTAGAAGTACTTTGGAGTGCTCGGCTTCACCTCTAGATCTACCGGCTGAAAGAATATCCAAGTTAAGCTAGACCTTGTCTCTATGCATTTTGGGGTCAGAATAGGAGAAACCGCTTCCTGTCCTAAAAAGCGAGAAGTCATTGGTGCGAGGATGCTGGGGGAAGTATCACATTTTCCTCCCTCAACTCGGGTTATACATGAGAATTTCACCACCCAAGTTTTACTTGTATTACTGTGTTTCGGTTAGAAAGGGAGCCGGTGAAATTACTGATACATGAGCCTTAACAACATCACGTCTCAGGGTCGAAAACGCATTGGCGATGCCCCTGGTTGCAATTGTCCATAGGCGGCGGTGACCACTTACCATCAGGTGAACCGTCTGTTTGTTTGTTGGCACATGCAGTGGCGTAGCTAGATAGCCAAATGCCCTGGGGCAAAAAATTAAGTAAGGCCCAAACTAAACTATTTAAAATCGTTCACCCCCTCCTACGGAGTTTCGGTGCCCGGGGCACTGCCCCGTCTAGCCGTTCAGTAGCTACGCCACTGTTTGTAAGTCAGAGTCCAAGGGGCCCCCTTAGCTTGGGGGCCCTGGGGCACTGCCCCGTCTAGCCCTCAATTGGGCACATGATGTATAAAAAAAAGAAATGAAGTGTGAGAAAGATGCCATGTTTGTTACAACTCTGTAATAGTAGATGGATTTAAATGAACATTATTGATATTTATTTCTCAAAAGATTACATAAGAAACATAAATACTAAAGTTAAATGTTAAGCGTATACAGCGAATAAATCGATTAGCGGACCAGTTGGCTTGGTGGTTAGACCTTGACCGCCACGCCGCAGGTCCTGAGTTCTATTCCCACCTGGGACAAACATTTCAGGGAATCTTAGACGCGGGTTAAACCACGTGGCTTAACTAACATCGCATTATACAAAAACAAATATCTAGTAACTACGGACAGAATTTCTATCCTGAGTGGTCGGCGAGGCAACACGTCTGCGGTGCTCGTGCGTCGACTCAGTGTCAGCGGGTCTAATACGTCCTAAAGATCTTCGTGTAGAAGCGAAACACGTGTCGAATTCCTGTTGTGATTCCTTGTTTGAGACTTAACACAGGAAGAGATCCAGTAGAATTAGTTACGAGATATTTGTTTTTGTATAATATTACAATGGATTTCCGCAAGGTCACGCCTGAGTGAATTAGTTATAACTAACCTCGTTAATCTCCACATAGAAGTCCATAACTCTCCTCAGCTTGATATCAACAGAGAGATTTTTGGGACTTGATGTCGATATTTGAACCGTCGGACGATTTCCTAACATTATATCTGTAACAAGAAAAAAGTTAAACGTGTGAATGTGACATGCGAAGTGAACCATTAGAAAACTACCTATCTCATTCTCTCGAAGGCCTATATACCTATTGTTGTTTCTTTTCCGTTTCAGCGAGTTTCAAATCACAACGTTTCAAAGAAAGTTTTACTACAAACACTTTTTCTATTAAATTCTTTTTAATCTAACTAGACTTGTAGAGCTCTTAGTGTTTAGTGTTAGAGTTTAGAGCTTGATTCGGGGAAGCAGGACTGACGTCTATTGGAGGCCATCGCCGTTGTACGATAGACTGACTATTTTGAGAAGAAGTAAAGCTCTTAGTGCAGTATTCGTTCGGGAAAGTATGTACTACCACCTTACCCATTTCCGCCGTGAAGCATGACTAAACTACCCACACCTGGCGTGGCAGGTATCATAAAATTATATAGATTGCGTAGATTTGAGTTGTAGAGCTCTCTGTGCAGAGTTCGTCCGGGGATGTACTACCACCTTACCCATTTCCGTGGAGCAATAGTGCACTTGTATTACTGTGTTTTGGTTAGAAGGTAAGGGGAAAGGTGAAATTACAGGCACATGAGAATTATCAACTTTGTCTCAAGCACGAGCGCGGCGATGCCCCTGGTGTTACAAATGGCCATAGCCGGCGGTGACCACTTACCACCGGTCTGTTTGACGGGCTGTTGGACATAAGGTGAACTCACCAGGACCTGCATCCCTCGGGCACAGAGTCCTGCTCGTGTCGAGGAACACGAGCGCCCAACTTGGTGTCTCCACCATCAGCGGGACCGACCACGACGTGATGGCTGGAAAAGAACATCACATTTACACATATTTATCATTCTAATCTTATAAAATACTAGCTGTCCCCCGCGGTTTACCCGCGTTCCCAAGATAATAACATTTTCCCGGCAAAAAAAATATCCTATGTGTTATTACAGGGTATTTTCTATATATGTGCCAAGTTTCATCCAAATCCGTTTGGTAGATTTTGCGTGAAAGAGTAAAAAACATCCATACACAAGTATTTAATTACACTAATACTAGTAGGATACTACTGCTCGGCAGTTTAATTGATTTCCCGGAGTAAAACTATCAGTGATGCTACGAGTTGAGTGTACAAGCGTTTGCATGGGTTACTTAGTATGTTGCTCATGTGACTGTTTGTAATTTATATTACTACTAGCTGCACCCACGTTCCCGAGGGATGTAACATTTTCCCGGCACAAAAAGTAACCTTTGTTACTTCTAATATCTCCAAGAATATGTGTACAAAGTTTCATGATGATCGGTCAAGTAGTTTTCGTGTGAAATCGTAACAAACATACATTCACATTTATAATATTAGTAGGGAAGTGCTAATTACTGGCTGCTTCTTCTTGTTTTTTCACTCGGAAATAATCTAGCTTTCGAACAGTCAATGTTTGTTTTTAAATCGGACGAGTCGTTTCTAAGAATTCTGAAATTACGATTAGTCGTACTCGTGTGACAATCTAAAGATCCTCTCGAATTTGTAATACTTCCCTTTTAAATGCAGGAATATCATGCCTCTTCCTTCATTGTAATAAAAGATTGTAAAACTACCTTTCTGTTGTACAGCAGAGATGAAGACAGGGTATCCACCTAAGACTGTGTCATTGGCAGACACGTGGACCCGTGTCGGGAAGCCGGCCAGCGCGCTGGTATCCTAGAATAATGAATACAGGTAAATAATTATATATCCAGGGTCATCCTTACCAAGGGCGTAGCTACCGCTGTATCTTACGGGGCCCCCGACGTAAGCAAAAATTAATAAAACCTTCCCAATTTTTTTTTATTTCAGAAATGATAAGAGTAAAAAAAAGCAATTTCTTTTTTTCCCGCGTAACGCGTGCGTTCAAAAATTGGCAACACTCTACATCGGGATTTCCCCGTTTAAGTCATTTCTCACTTCAACGGGGGAATCCCACAATATCGATGTACATACGATGATAAACCACGGAGAGCAGTGTTTAACGCGTCAGCGTTTTATTTAATTGTGCATTACATTGTAGTACAATATAAACACTTGACCTTCTGGTTTAGTAGTATTAGTAGCGATTTGTAAAATACAATGAGTGAAAGGAAAAGAAATTATCCCAGCGGAGCTACGAAAAGAAAAAGTTAACAGAAAAGGAGGTCATAAAAAATGTATTAATTATTTTATGCAATATATTTTGTTCTTTTTTTCCCTACAAGCCAGCTTTTTCGCGCACTCGATACGCTTAAGATGTTAGTGCTCAGAGCACTGACCCCAAACTAAGCAGAGCTTGTACTATGGAAACCAGATAACTAATACTATATATACTACTTTTTATTTTTTCTAAATACATACATATGTATATAGATATTTACACCCAGACACAGAACAAACAGACATGTTCATGCAATCAAATGTTTGTCCTGCTTCACGGTGGAAATCGGTAAGGTGGTAGTACTTCCTCGGACGAACTCTGCACTAAAAGCTGTACTAGGAAAGTAAATAGTACCTACCGGCCATTTAAAATAAATAAATAAATAAATATCCTGAAACATTCATATATCACCTAAATACATCCATATACTCTATAAAGCAATTTTATTAGCATGAAAATTGAAGTTTATTAAATCGCTTCAGCAATAAGGCCGCCTAAATTGTTTGCACTTATAATGTTTGTAAAATACTTTTTACTAAATTTTCTTTGTATGAGGTGTGAACAATAAAGCATATTTGTATTGTATTGTATTGTAAGATTATGTCATAACTTAACCGTACCTAAATGTCGGTTTAAGTAAAGCAATAAAGATTAACTCAAAATAAAGCCAATAACGTTTTCCTTATAAACAAAGAACAAACAAAACAATCAGCATCAACAATGATTCACTATCTGGTGTGTAATATTGAGCCAAAATAGGTTACCTAACAATAATACATAATACGTAATGTTCGTTCTTAGATAAATAATAAAAAAAAAATATCCCGGGACATTCTTTACACACGGCCATCTGATCCCAAACTAAGCAGAGCTTGTACTATGGAAATGGATATACAATTTTTTTATTTTTCTTAATACATACTTATATAGATATTTACACCCAGACACAGAACAAACAGACATGTTCATGCACACAAATGTTTTTCCTGGGTGGGAATCGTACACGCGACCTACGACTTGGTAGCCAGGGTCACTAACCCCCAAGCCAACTGGCCTGTCTAATGCTTGGGCCAGATATTTGTTTAAAGTACGTCAAATGCCTTGGCACAGAGTGCGCACTATACGGGATACTTACTTAGTCTGCCGTATTAGTAATGTAATTTTGACTTAATCTATATACGAGTATATAAAAATGAATCCCTATTTCCCTTGGTCACGGCATCACACGTGAACGGCTGGACCGATTTCTCAAATTCTTTTTTGATGTGTCTATTATTGTCAGGAGAAGGTTCGTATTAAAGAATATATTAAGAAAGTTGGGTGGAAAATTAGAAAATTTAAGAAAACAACAATCATATTAACTTTTCTAATGTGACCTTACCGCTTTTGACAATATAAACTCTTATAATGTACCCATATGGTGTTTGACATAAATATCAGTCGTTTGACAATATCGTTTAAAACAGGAATGGGTCGGAATTATATTGATAAAATAATTAATTTATAATTTCTTATTGCACATTTCACAGTCGATTCAATCGGGAGATTCGAATTCAATATACATTGATAAGACAGGACAACGTCTGTCGGGTCAGCTAGTACCAAATAAATTTAAAGTCGAATTTTATTAAACTTTTAGAAGTATAAATTTCTTTAGCACCGTTAAGATTTGAAAGTCGATGAAACTAAAAAGAGACAAACAGCCTGCGAGAGAAAGAGATAGATCACTGTCAAAAGGTTTCACTTCCGTGAAGGATTTTTGCATTTCGAACTAGCTGTCCCCAGCGGTTGCACCCGCGTTTCGTTTGAAATTGCTCAGACCAACAAAACACGTTGTTCCACAAACTTTGCACCCCTGATTTACCCCTTTTAGGGGTGAATTTTCAATTTTCTTTCTTAATGCTCCCCTACGTTATAAAAGCAACCCCTATGCAGAATTTCAAGTTTCTAACCCTTTTAGTTTAGGCCCTGCGTTGATATCTCAGTCAGTCAGCTTCTCCTTTTATATACCTTTCCACCTGCGTTCCCGAGGGATGTCATATTTTCCCTTCATAAAATGTATCCTATGTGTTAATCCAGGTTACAGTTTATCTATGTGCCAAGTTCCATCCAAATTCGTCCAGTCGTTCTTGCGTGAAAGAATAACACATTCATCATCACAAAGTATCGCATTTATAATATAATATTTATTGGTAGGAAGTAAATAAATAAATAAATATCCCGGGACATTCTCTTACACACGGCCATCTGGTCCCAAACTAACCAGAGCTTGTACTATGGAAACCAGATAACTGATATACTACATATACTACTTTTTTTTTTCTAAATACATACTTATATAGATATTTAAACCCAGACACAGAACAAACAGACATGTTCATGCACACAAATGTCTGTCCTGGGTGGGAATCGAACCCGCGGCCGCGATCGAGCCGCGGTTTGGCAGTCAGAGCGTTAACCACCAAGCCAACTGACCTGTCGAAGGAGAAGTAGTTTATGTAAACACTATGGAAGGAGTAGTCTCTTAGTTTGGGATTAAAATATAACACTGTATGAAAATGTCACACGATAATTTGTTATTGTTTTCTTTTATCAAAATTTTTAAATGAGGTTTTCATCAACGAAATTCTGTTATCTAAGTCATTATTTTTCTCCTTCTCAAGTACTGTGTTGTACAAATAAACTTAAATGAAATATATTGTATTGTATTTTTTAAATTTGACACATCAACACTATACAACGTGTTACAAAATACTCCGTAAAAATATAATTAATTATCAAAGCCAACAACCCTAGTAAGCTGTCATGTCAGGGAACCAGATTATTTAACAGAAAGGCCTTCGTACATATTTTACCTAATATTTGTCTACTTTAACAGTTTTTCTATTTTTCATTCATAAAACTCAGTTTTTTTCTTTTGGGGTATGTTATACAGCGTTACTACGGTTCTTAAATATTGTGAATGGACTCGTTATAAGGCCCCATTTAACCTCCTATCGGCTTTACGGGTAGTTTTGTAACAGCCTGTACATATTAAGCACTTTATAATTTATTATTTGTATTACATAAAGTATTGTATTGAAATCAATATCAAAACTTTTTTAGTTTTATACCAGATTAACTTTTAGGTTGTATCATTATTTTTACGGACTAAAGCTAGGACACGCCCCCCTTAGGGGGGTAATTCAAACTATAGCCCACAAGTTATTATCATTATAATTTATAATGAACTGTGCCTGTTCATTTAAAATGCTTGACTTCTCACTTACCTCATAGAAATCCATGATGTATTCTGTAGCATTGTTAACAGTAATTATGATTCTCTCATCGTATGGGTAACTGAAATAAACATAGCAAGATAAAAACCATTGCAAAATCCGTACTAACATTAAAACTCGTATTTCAATCAATCAGTTTTTGTTTGATTATTACGTTTTCACGGCTGAACGAATTTTGATGAAAATTGGTATGTATTAGTCTGTCAGTCAGAACATGTAATAATAATAATAATGTAGGGGGGTGTAGGGGGGTTTATTATGTAAGGATTATTTTTTACCTAATAGTTCCTAGTCTTTAAGTCTCATGTGCCTGTAACTTCACCGGCTTCCTTACCATTCTAACCAAAACACAGTAATACAAGTGCAATACTGCTTCACGGCGGAAATGGGTAAAGGAACTCTACTACTCAAACACATTTAATATTTAAAATTTTTAATCAACAATAAAAATTTGTATCATCAGATGTAAATCGAAGTGTACCATCATAATATGAAAATGTTACTTTAACATTATATTTAAGAGGGGTTACATCTGTAATTCGCCGGTATTAGATTGCGAGGTTTTCGCTAATTGAGAGGAGAGGCACCGGCAATTAAATATAAACTTTAAATGTATATAAATAGAACTACATTTAAGACTCAGCCAGGCTTCACAAGGAGTACCGGACCACAAGTATGACACATGTAATATTTTTAGTCGGTTCGAGTTCGAGTCTCATTTATCATTATGCATATAAAACTATATGAAAAGTTTTTTATTAGTCTACTTCTGATATAGAATATATAGCACTACTTTAGTAATCATATTGTTTGAGTACAATAAAAAAGACCATTTCCGGTTCCTTTTTGTGATAATGTCGGGGAATTACTTGCTTTAATCGCGTGACGTCATAAAAGCTGGCTACACTCGTCTCACTGACTGTAGGTAAAAAACAAATGTATCTCTAAAACTTTGCCCAAACTTACCTATTGTAAATAAAAGTTTTTTTATGCCTGGGGGCTAATTTTTGATGCAAACACCACACTGATTTCAATAACAACGTTAGTAAAATTAATTTTATCATTTTTCTTATAAGCAATTATCTATAGGCAGTATTTTTTGATTTCACAAGACACTCTACACTAGACAATCCTGCGCATCCTATAAGTTCGCCACAGATAGCCACAGAGCTGTACCACAGATTGGCCATTGACAGATTACCAACTTTAACTGGGCTGCCAGTTGCGATTTATATTTTCCTCAGAATAAAATATTAAATCAATAATATTTCTCAGCGTATTTTTTAGCAATGTTTGTTGTATTTTTCGCAAATTTAAACCAGTAGCAAGCATACTATTCAATATAATCGTAATTAAGTGACGCTTCGTTAGTCAAATGGTATAAAGCGTGGAGAGCCTGGAGGTCCTGGGTTCAATTTCCGGGATGAACAAGATAATAATATTACTTAATTTAGAAATGTATAGGGCGATACTTAAAGCCTGAGATCGTAGAGACTCAAAATAACTTGGGCGGAATGTGGGGCTCTTCACTGAGACCTCTGCCTACCCCTCATCGGGGATATTGGGTGAAAATTATTTAATTACGTAATTATGCTGATGTATAAGATTCCATTTCCAAATTACGTGTATTTTACAACCATATTGTTTTTTAACACACTTTTATTAGTTTTACCTGTATGTTTGTATGTAACGGACTCCTTTGGGCGCGATTTTGACTCACTTTAAACGGTCAGATTTCATTCAAACTTAGATTATCGAGGACCAATGTCAATTCAATATTTTAAACAGTTAGACCCGTTATCCTTATTAGGATAATCAGGATTAGTGATTTAACTAACAAATGAAAAATAAATGATGAACGAAACTACGTTAGCTGGAACGAGGCCTAAGAGACCTTACCTCTCACGTCATTGCGTGGTTAGCCAAAGAGATAAAGCATATCGCGAAGAATCATCCTCGAGCTACCTTCATTTTTCTTACAGAGTCGAAGCCCGGGGCAGTGTCTTGCCAATCGCAAACCTGAAGCTGCATTTACCAAATCGCGTCACCAGGCTAACCCTGATTATCTCTTGACACTACGATCATTACCCATTAGCTTCAAGTGGCCGAGCCTTTGTCTGTGTCCGTTCCTCTTTCCAAAAACGTTTGGGTCGGCCATTTTTACAATTCGACGTTTTTCAGGATCCTTCGGCTTCAGTCATTATGTTGCCTAAGGCTGAAAATCTTCCTGCATTTTTTTTTTAATATACGAGTATCTATTAGCCTGGGACATTTTTTACATACACGGCCATCTGGTCCCAAACTAAGCAGAGCTTGTACTATGGAAACCAGATAACTGATACACTAAATAAACTACTTTTTCTTAAGACATACTTAAATATATATTTACACCCAGACACAGAACAAACAGACACAGAGGTTCATGCACACAAATGTTTGTCCTGGGTGGGTCGGGGTCGCTAACCACCAAGCCAGCTGGCCTGTCAAATGTGATGGCTATGAGAAGTTTATTTTCTTCCACTAAGCCGCAGCAGGTGAAGCAGATGAAAAGAGAATAGGCTGCTAACGGGAAAGCGAGCTCCATCTTCGGCCTCATCTTCACTTACCATCAGGTGAGAATGAGGTCAGTCGCAATCGAGTTATAAATAAATAAATAAAAAGGTGCGGATTTTGTTGCTTGTTGAGAAGCTGCGACAATTTTGATATAAAGCAATTGATAGACTAACGGACGGTCATGCAGAATGGAGCTATAAAAAAAACCTGGAAAACCCTGAAGATTAGAGGAAATGGGGAATTGAAAAGTCAAATAATAAAAAAGCGTTTAAAATTATTAAATACAGTTTAATCAATATTAAATAGGATATAGGTAATACAAAATTGAAAAATTTTACGTGTAATACAAAACCTAAGAAATACATCTTAATTCAGTCAACCCACACATTTGTTACATACTCTACCAAACTCTACTTAATTAAAAATTAAAAAAAGATAACAGTGTTATGTCATACATAAAACTTTTAAATATCCTGGGAAATATTTAAGGAAACATGTCGGTTATCAAGAAAGACCTTGTAAAAGATAACCTGGACCCGACAACGACCCAAAAACGATGTGTTTGGAGAAGTAAGATTAGGAGAGCCGACCCCAATTAGAAATGGGAAAAGGCCTGAAGAAGAAGAACAAATGTTTGTTGAGATTGGCGTGGATCGTACGACCGAGCGATGCGTTTTCATCGCGCAACCACAAAATATACAATAACGATCGCACGATGGGTTTTTTTTTTTATTAATTAAAAACTTAAGCGCATTTGACTTGATGGAAAGTGACGATGCAGTCGAGGATGGTACACGCGAACCCAAGTTTGATCGTGCGACCGTGCAATCAAAGCTACAATATTTAGTATTTTTACCAATGAGGACACCTTTTGGTCCATCGCACGATCATTATTATCGCGCGTTGAAACCGCATCGTTTGGTCGTACGATCGTTAGACAATATAATAGGACAACGCCTTCATTCAAGTTGAAAAGGTTTAGTTAACAGACTCACATAAAATCTAATATTAAAACAGATTCAATGAATATAAATTACTAATATTTATGAAAATTTTAATATTTAATTCGAAAATTCGGTTGGAAAACCTTTACTTAGAATTAAAAATCGACTTAAAATTACATAAAATATACACAATTTAAAGAAAATGAGAAAACAAAATTACCATTAGAATTAAAGGAAGATATAGTAAGAGAAATAAAAATAAAATCATTATTAACCGATTGAAAAAATAAGTGAAATTATATGATCGTTTATTATATCCCGGGACCATATTTACACGCGGCCATCGCAAACTAATTTATTTATAGTTGGAGGACCAACAGCTTACAAAGATTTGATCAATTTCATCATACAAAATTGATAACTGATAAACACACAATAATATAAAGATAATCGTTAACTTTATACAAAAAGGCGAAAAATATAACAGAATAATAAAAAAAAAAAAAACCAAGGAAACTTAGTAGTAGAACAAGTATAGTAAATTATTATCTATGGAAGAATTTAAATTATCCGTAAACATTGTTGTTAACTCTGGTCTGCACTATTTGTTAAAGGCCGACGCCTCAGGACGGGGATGCTCGTATTAATCAGACCTTGTACTATGGAAACCAGATAACTGATATGCTGTATGTAAATATCTATATAAGTATGTATTCAAAAATTGGGGACCACGTACAGGAAAACGCCGAATGCAACAACCTCGCACCGGACCAACGACCTGGTCAGAGTCGCTGGAAGCCACTGGATGCAGGACTGTTCGAGGTGGAAATCCAAGCCCCATGTTCAGCAGTGTACATCCTTGGGCTGATATGTTGATGATAATGATTTTAAAAGTAGTGAAATTCATAATAATGCTGTCTGGTGTACAATGCTCTGCTTAGTTTGGGATCAGATGGCCATGTGTTAAGAATATCCCAGGATATTTATTTATTGTATACTACACATATTATTTATTTTCTAAATACATATTTTATATATATATTTATATCCAGACATAAAACAAACATGAACATGTCTCATGCACACAAATGTTTGTCCATGGTGGGAATCGAACCTGCGACCGGTGGCGTGTCAGTGACTAACTACCACGCCAAGGGGTCTATTATGTAATAAATAAAATATAATATTTAATTCTATAACTAAAATTTTTGGTGTTCGTTATTTTATTACAATGGTTCAAGCCTTAATATCTACAAGCTATGTCATATATTTGTTAATACTTATAAAGTCTATAAAATTAATGTTTTTGTGGGTGATAGTAAACAGCACTGGTAGGGGTATATAGGGGGGGGGGGGGGGGGGGGGCGTGAGGGCTATGCGAATATTAGCACCAACTATTTAATTAAAACATAGCCCACAAGGATTTCATCACAGCCTTATATATTCTATCTATTCATAAAAAATGGTAATTTATTTTTAATAGGAATATAACCTGTAATAATAATTTTAATACAAACAAACTTAAATCTAAATTTTACAGTGGAGGATTATTCAAAAGTAGCCAAAACGAAACGCAAAATGGTCATGCAAATATCGACCACCTTTACTTATTTCAATTTCACGATTTGCGTTCTTTTTCTAAATAAGTTTAAAAATTATTCATAAGTTATTCCACTCCTTGTTTATTTTTCACGATCAGAAACAAAGATCACACTCAAAATATAACGAACAAACACAAACAATAATTTCTTCTTTTATATTTAAATAATATATTCAGATTCACTTACTATAGCATTTTTCAAATAGCATGAGTTGTGTGACACATGGTGTTTTATAATATTTCTCAATAGTTTATGTTTATTTCGACATAATAAAGGGATACCGTAACAGAGCAAGGTCTCGTGAAGCATTTAGTGTATCTCAGAGTAAAAAAGTGCTATTTCACAAGATATGGGTAAACCTTCAACTGTCACAACTCATCCTGTGTGAAAAAGATAATAGTGTCGATTTATATAACTTAAAATGAGGTTATTCATATAAATAATATCTAATATATATGACGGCGCCTAGTTTTATTTCATATCATTGCGCCATTTAGTTTTACTTTAGGGGACTAGAGATGGAAGTGGCGCCATCTCTGATGTAACGCTGGTAACGTGCGCTGCTCGCTGATTGGCCGTTGACCGGATGGCGTGTGGTTGGATTAGCCAATCGGCGCTCGGTGGAGAGTTGTTTGCGCGGCCCGTGGCGGCGCTAGTGAGGGCGCGCGGATGCAACCGAGGCGAGTGGCGGGGACTTCAGAAAGGATGATAGCAGCGTTCGGTACCTAGCGGAACACATTGTCCCCAAGCTACTGATAAGGAGATTTATATTGTTGACCTTATAATTGTAGTAAAGAAATACAAATTGAACGTTATGTCTCATTCTCCTCGCCCGCTATACCCGCGCCGTAGGACCATGTCCGATACGGATTGCCTTCACGTTTCGATATATACATTATTAAGTGTGAATGATTATTTCTCACTAAGGCAATGTATGTTATACGCAAGCTGGCTGGCAGCGGTTGGAAACAAAGAGCTGAAGATCGAGCTCAGTGGCGTGCCATAGGTGAGGCCTATGTCCAGCAGTGGACGGAGATAGGCTAATGATGATGAAGGCAATGTAGTTGAATTTCAAATAATAAACCGTTTTATTATTACCTTAGAATAAACGAGTATTTCGAGTTATTTCGAGACGTTGTTTTTTTAAATTTAAGTTAGTTTGTTCAAGATAAACAAGTTTTACTGTGGAACCCTATCACTGGCACTTAACAATAATGGATAAAAACTTTTTTCGCGATGCCAAATTTATACCATGTTAGTTTTTTTTTCTTTGATAGGCTTAAGACTATGGTAACTGATGATAAGCAAACATAGCCATGAAGAGAACTACCTCTCAAGTTTAACTGCTGGAACACACTAACGCAGGTACTAAGTACCATTTCATAGAGCTACGGTTTCCATACAATATTTGAACACTGAGTTACAATACTCACCACCGATCTTTGTGGTTCTGAATGTAGCAACAAGACAATGCACAGAAAGCTAGAAATGGGTCGCTTTGCCTAGCAGGGATTGTACCATGCGCTAATTAGACCCGCACCTGACATCTGACACATAAAGATCCGTGAGAACTTTAAACGTCAGCAATAGTTCTAAAAGGTTGGTAACAGGTCTCTGGGTGTGTCCCGGAGCGCGTCGTCCACGGTGAGCAGCATGTTAAAGGACAGGAACATGGCGGCGGCCGACGCGATGTGCCACAAGTCGTGCGAGTCGTAGAACCGTAGTGAGGAACACACCGCGTTGTGTCGCCGGGACTGCGCTGGCGTCTCCTGCAAATCCATTTCAACAATCAACACCTCCCACGGAGGAACCCGTATTTAGTATTGTATTTTAAGGTCTTGATTATTCTCATTCTGCTTTTTAAATTACAAAATTCAACTTAGTTTGAGCAATAACCATTCATAACGTCACAAAGACAATAGAACACAAAACGAAGTCTTTGAAGAAATTAAATTCCTGTTCAATTTATAATAATAATAGTAAAAAAATAATTCAGGCCGATAGATAACTCGGTTTAAGGTATAGGGGAGAGGACAATGTCACATAACATTGTAAATAAATAGTTTTAGAATGTACCAAGTTTGTTTATATGAAACCAATTTGCCTTTATATAATACCCGTTGGACCAATATTTTAGATTCTAACTCCTATTTCAGACCCGACATCGAACATTGAAAAACAAGTTTTATATTTACTCTTTTGGTCAGGTAGCTTAACTATGATCTTTTATGTACATCGCCAAATCTGGGAATCCAACGACAAAACGACTCACCGTCGCCAATAATCATTATATTCTTTGGAATCCAAATAAATATAATATATACTACAGTACAACACCTTACGCCAAAGAGCGTGGCCATGAAATCGGTGGTAGAAAATTAGAAACGTGAAAAATTGTGTTTTTGGCCGCATATACGCCGCTTCATTTGGTTCACTTACCGACCAATGCGTCTTCGAGTCAGTAAACTGTATGGTGGCCGCCACCCACGCGGCCACGGCGAGGGCCCCATACAGCCACGTATGGACCAGGATCTTCTCCCGGTGGACCAGCTTCATCACGAAGTAGAACATCGTGTAAAGAATTGCATTGCCCATCAGAATGGCAAGCAACTGTCGCGCAAAGTCTTTGTTGTGTTTAATGACGCTGTGGAGTAAGGTATGTAAATAGCGTTATTATAAATAAATATTCTGAGACATTCTATTCTGATCCCAAATTAAGCAGAGCTTGTACTATGGAATTGAAATAACGACTTTCACAAGTGCCTTTTAGAGTTCTAACTGAATAAACGGTATTGAATTTTGAACTCAGTAATCATTGCTATATATTCTCTTTTCATATGCTAACTGTAAAATATAAAATAAACCATTACTTTATTATACTTTTTGCTGACCACAGCAGTTTCACCCGCGTTCCTAATAGATGTTCCATATGCCTGAGACAAAAAGTACATGTGCTATTCCAGATTACCATACATCTTTGAGCCAAATATACATCCAGCTCCGTTTATCCGTTCTGGCGTGATAGAGTAACAAACATCCACCCATACAAACTTTTGCATTTATAATAGTAGTAAGATCTACTCACATAAACGTTGAAGATGTAAAAATGAATACTCAGGATAGATAGATTTAAATCTATAAAAATGTACAATAATTTATTATAAAATCTTTATAGAGCGACTAAGGGTGCGTTTCCACTGACGCAGAGCTGGGCGAGGTGGAGGAGCAGACCGTGAATTGGCCAATCACGGTATGTATTTCCCAAATTGTGTTTGTTGAGTGGAGATTTCGAGTATCGTGATTGAATAATTCACGGTCCGTTCCTCTTCATTCCGCCCAGCTTCGCGTCAGAGGAAACGCTCCCGAGTCCGTAGAAAACTGTAAAAAATAACACTAAGAATAGGTAGGTAGGACAGTGCGGGTAGACAGACCAGTACACGGCGAAGGCACAGTTGGCGAGGTTAGCAAGCGCCAGCAGCACGGCGCGCGCGCGGTGAGCCGGCCGCAGCGCGCGCCACCCCGCGCGCCGCACGCCCGCCCACGCGCGCCGTCCCACCGCGCCGTCTGTACGTACCCTAACGTTGAACTTTACATATTCCATGTCTCGTCGTTTTATTTATAAACAAAACTAAAAAGTAAGTTTTATTCGGGAGTTTTAACTCAAGGAATGTCGACGATGACGTCATGTGAGCTATTGCTTTCTAACATATTTTATGAATACGAGGTTTAATGTCATAAGTGTTTTCCACGCACATGCAAACGAATCGTTTCGATCGAGGCTATTTTCTCGGGGTATTTTCTTTAACCTACAATATTTTATTTTATAACTGAACAGAAAAGTCATAACATAACAATAAGAAAGAATTATATGTTTGCAAGAATATGGTTATATAACAAAATGAAAAGGCATTACTGCACATTAAAGCCATAACTCTACTTTTAATTTATACATGAACAAGAAGTTATAACTGAACAGAAAAACCATAACTGAACATTAAAGGCATACAAGGTCATAACTGACCACTAAAGTCATAACTGAACATTAAAGTCATTCAAAAGTCATCAAAGACTGTTGTTCTGAATAAGGGAGTATCACTTACCCATTTTGAAAGTCCCCGCGTAGTATATTTTGAGCGTGAGTAAGCAACAGGTGAAGATATGCAGTATTGTGAAGAGAACAGAGAATGCCACGCTCGGGAACAGGATACCTAGCAGTCCTGGAGAAGGAGACACAACATAAAATAAATTAAGATTATACAAAAAACAAAATCTAGTAACTAAATCTATATTGTCATTTGAGAGTGCACTTGCACTTTCATCGCGTTTATCTTTGTATTCTTTTTTAATTTTGTTCTTCTGTATACATATGTTTATATATTCTGTGGTTACCTTTTGGTTGTAATATGTATGGTGTATCTTAAATAAATAAAATAAAATTCTGTAGGACCTCCTTCTCTGTCAAGTCCCACAAACAAGGAAGTTTACTATTGAGTATTGTATAGTTGCTACAACGGACTTCCGCAAGGCCACGCCTCAGTCATTTAGTTATGAAATCAATAATAAAACATCCTTTGATTTACTTCACATGATATATATCTAAGAGTAGTAGAGCTCTTAGTGCAGAGTCCGTCCGGGGAAGTACTACCACCTTACCCATTTCCGCCGTGAAGCAGTAGTGCAATTGTATTACTGTGTTTCGGTTAGAAAGGTAAGGGGGCCGGTGAAATTACAGGCACATGAGACTTAACAACTTCACGTCTCAGGGTCGACAACGCATTGGCGATGCTCCTAGTGTTGCAAATGTCCATAGGCGGCGGTGACCGTCTGCTTGTTTGTCGGCCCAAGTGGCATAAAAAATATATATATATTTTGAAGCACATGATATCTGTTCCCAAACTAAGAAGACCTTGAACTATAGAACCTGAAAATTAATATACTTTTCAAATAAAAACTCGTACAGATATTTACATTTAGGCACAGAAAAAACATATACGAGTATGTTCATGCACAATTATACTACGTCCTGAAGATGTTTCGTGTAGAAGCGAAACACGTGTCGATTTCCTGTTGAGTTTCCATGTCTGGGACTTGACAGAAGAGATCAAGCGGAATTAGTCACAAGATATTTGTTTTTTGTATAATCTTATAATGGATTTCCGTAAGGCCACGCCTGATCTATTAGATATCTTTTAAAAAATGTCATTACCTCAACCAATTGCACGGCCCCTAGCACTTACCTAAAGCCATGATGAAGGCGAGCAGCATGAAGGTGGAGTGCGCGCTCGGAATGATGTCCGAGTGCCTGTTCTGATACAACTTGATCATGCACAGCACAGCAATTACGTACATGAACGACGAATCTAGAACATTATATTATTTTATTATAACCATGGACACATTATTTTGAATAACATTTCTTGTATTATTAAATCTTTAATTGTAGTTAGTGGTTATAACATCGTATTGTATTATTTTTTCTGTGATCTATCTAACTGTAAACTTCTATAACATCTTATAATGTATGTTGAAAATAAATAAAATAAAAAATTTAATGTTATGTACACTGACCCTAACATAACCTTTTATTATTTAACCTTAAAACCATCACGGCAGTATTGAGCAAGATTTATTCTTCCAACTTCGTCCGAGTACTTATTGATTACAGACTTTTAAAATGTAAAAAAATCAATACCTTTTATTCAGTTTAGGCTCTCGGAAGGTACTTATGAAGGTCAAATTTAAAGTTACTGAAGCTACAACCGAAACGAACTCAGCAAGGTTACATTCTTTTTTATTTTTTATTAAATATTTTGACCTCAATCTCACCTGATGGTAAGTGGAGATGAGGCCGAAGATGGAGCTCGCTTTACCGTTAGTAGCCTATTCACTCTTTTCTTAAAGAGCCCCAAGTTGTAAGTTTGAAGGCTTTCGCTATAACTTAATTAAATCTTAAAACAATATTAACATACCAAACTGGAAGTTCATCTTGTTTGGACAGAGGTGGTAGCAGGCTGAGAGCACTCCTTCCATAGTCAGACCCAACCCCATGGAGTATAGGAGGCCGTAGTGCTGGGGGATGCCCATGCCCTGGAACGATTTGGGGTCAAATTATAAGCTGCTAGGCAAATCCTTCAATAAATTGAGTAGTAGAGCTCTTAGTGCACAGTTCGTCCGGGGAAGTACTACCACCTTACCCATTTCCACCGTGAAGCAGTAGTGCACTTGTATTACTGTGTTCCGGTTAGAAAGGTAATGGACTTCACGTCTCAGGATTTTTTTTATTCTTTTTTATTGGTTCGTTTAAAATACTGTACAAAGCACTAAAACGTTCATGTAGCCACAAATCGGAACCTCAGGGGGTTTATCTGTAAGTGGCGATGTCGTTAGTTCGCACGAAAAAATACCAAAACATAATTATAGAAAAATTTATTATACTTAGTGACCTTCAGAAGAAAAACAAATAGGCAAACCAACCTTAACATTCAAATATTTAAATATATATTTAATATTAAGGTCAACCACAACTTATCTCTAATAATATGAATTCCAACAAGATCATATCATTATCATAGAACAATAAACTGCCTTTTTGGGGCCTACATACTGTTACCGCCAATATTATAATTTTAGTTTTTTTTTTTTTTTTTTTTTTTTTTTTATAAAAACTTGAGCGCATTTGACTAGATCTCACCTGTTAGTTTTATATTAAATTTCTCATATAAGTGAATGTAAATTCTTTTGAGAATTAAAGTTATCTTAAACCTGAAAACGATACTGGTCAAAAACAAGCCTACATAAAGTAAAAAATCACCTGAATCATCCACACTCAACTGTTCCCAGAAGGTAATTTTTCCGTTAGTTCCCGTTATCTCTTACCTCTCTCTGGTGCTTGGCTCGCACCTGCCTCGCCCTGACCTGCAGCAGGAACACTCCCCCCAGCAGCACGTAGCCAATGTTGCTGTACACGTGGTTGAAGTCCGACAGGAAACCCAGCGGGTGAGCACACAGGAAGTTGTAGTAGCACAAGTCCTGGTTGCCAGTTTGGAACACCATCTAATGGGGAAAAGCAGTAGTGAAATATTTCTTCAAATAGACCTTAACAGGCACTTATGAATGGTCAGACTCTATCACCGGTTCGGAAGGTTGGTTTTACTGAGAAGAGCCGGCAATAAACTCAGCAATTATTCTTTTCAAAATAAGACTTTGTAAATAAAGATGTGTCCTGCTGGAGCGAGCGCTACACCCATGCATTGTCGTCATTAAAATAATCGTTTATGTTATAGAAATATGCTTTTGTGCACTTGTATTACTGTGTTTGGAAAGGTGAGGTCGGTGATGTTACATGAGATTTAACAACTTCACGTCTCCGCGGCGATGCCACTGGTGTTGCAAATGTCTATAGGCGGTGACCACCAACCCTCAGCTAGACCGTCTGGCTGTGGCCACCTATGAAGGTCAAATATAAAGTTACTAAAGCTACCGCCGGTTCGGGAGTCAGCCTTCAACTGAGAAGAATCGGCAAGAAACTCAGCAAGATAACATTTTAATTTTTATATAAAGTTTATCAAATCTGACTTTTTGACTATTTTATTATTTTAACTTTATATTCCTATATCAAATATGTACTACATAAATAATAAACTTACCTGTTGATATGTGAACAGTAGTTGCACTACTGGTAGCGCGTATACTATGGCGACAGTTAGAGCTCCCCAGAAGTACCTGTAATATGATTTTTAAATCATTTTTACAAGACCTTTTTAAGAAAATAAATACTGGGCACGTGCGAGTTTGAGTCACGCACGAAGTATTCGCACGCAGAAGAATAATAAAACCGTTTTATTTATTACTTTTGGCGTGACAACGTCTAATAAATCGATGAACGCCGGTTGCATGCACGAAAAAGGATGACTTATTGTCCCGTTACGCTCATTGTACGCTTGCGCCACATCTATCTCTCTTCCACTCGATTGGCCAATGCGTCCGAGGAGAAGAAAGACAGCGGCAGCACACAACTTACATGTGAAAGAAGTTAAATAGCAAACATGCAACAATTAAAATATTTTAGTGGTGATGACATCTGTCCATCCATCCTCGCAAAGTTTCCCATTTATTTGTTTCTGCTTACCTGTCGGCTCTCCTCGCGAGCGTGTCGGGCGGCGCCTGGCACAGCTGCTCCACCGTCAGGGCGTACGCGCGCCTTTCTACAATATTTAACATTATTTCAATATGTTCACCACCATTATCGTAAAAGGGAGTAGACAGGAACCTTGAGAAGTATGCGGTGAGTATTGTATAGGGCTACAAGTAATAATTTCTATAAAGGAAATCTAAAGCATTTTAAAAATTGTTCTTTTTGGCTCTTATAGTGTTCCTAATGAGCAGATAAACGCTTTTAAGAAATGGAAATAGAGAAAATTGTGGAAAAAATTATGTGCTTTTTTGTGTTATTGCAAAAATCAGACTTTCCGTTATAAGCATTATCGACAAAATAAAACGAATAACAATTTGCTTTTATTAACTAATTAAGAGTAAAAAGTCAATTGACGAAACTATTGTCAGTTGTATAAGAAAAAGGGTACATTTTTCAAAAGCACTACACAAATTTTGTGTTAGGTTTTTTTTTATGACGGTATTGCGATTGACCCCAATCTCACCTGATGGTAAGCAAAGGGACCAAAGATGGAGTTCGCTTTCCCGTTAGTAACCTTTTTACTTTCTTGAATAGCCCCTAGTTGTAATTTTGAGGCAAAACAGAGTTTTCTCAATATGCTTTGTGACAGCAGTAAGTACATGATAAGGATTACTACCTAGTCTTTAATAAAAATTTGATATTAGTTTAATCAATTTTGTACAGCAATGATTTTTTTCTTATTTACACTATTCTTAATTCAAATTTATTTAAAATTTTTAAACCATTAATTATTATTATTTTTTTAAGAAAACCGCCAATCCTGATTATCCTAGTAAGGATAACGGATCAAACTATTTAGAATATTGAATTGTCATCGATCCTTAACAAGTATGCCAAATTTCGAGTTAATCCGACGTCTTGAAGGGGGTCAAAATCATGTTCAAAGATTCCGTTACATACTAACATACATACGTATGAAGCTAATAAAAGCGTTATAAAAAATGGTTCCAGCTGACTTAAGGTGATTTGCGGGTCAAGAAAAGGGTACTCATGTATACCTCTTTCAGGGTGTTCAGGCATGATGGGCGCGGCCTCATGGGCGAGCAGCTCGTCGTGGTCCTGCGCGGAGGCTGCGGAGGTGGACGGCGCCGGCTCCTCCTCCATCACCACCACTTCTTCTGTCAATCAGGTTTTGAAATCTTTAAAACCGTTATGATTTGAAACACGTTGAAACAAAAAAGCGACACTAAATTCGTGTGAAGCAGTAGTGCACTTGTATTACTGTTTCGGTTAGAAAGTTGCCGCCAGCGACATTACAGGCTCATGAGACTTAACTTCACGTCTCAAGCAACAACGCGGCGATGACAATGGTGTTGTTAATTTCCATAGGCAGTGACCATCGTGTATACCAAATGTTCGTCGACCCATGTGGTATATTTATTTTACATAATAGGTTGGGGAAAAATTTCCTTCGCATTTTTTAAGAAAATTCAAAACTTTTTTAATATAGTTTATTTACATTTAACTAAAGTATGTAGGTACCATTTTGATCGATAACTTTTTGCCATTTTGTAGGTAGGGACATGATTCCATTGCTATAGAAATTTTGGGACTTCTGATCAAAATACTGCGACAAGTGGTTTTGACAGTCCTCTCGTGATGCTAACCTGACACTGCCTAAAGAATTCTGAAGAGACCGCAACAGGTGGAAATCTGAAGGTGCAAGGTCAGGACTATACGGCGGATGCATTAATACCTCCCAGCCAAACTCTCTTAATTTTTGCTGAGTGGCTAAAGATGTGTGAGGTCTAGCGTTATCATGATGAAAAACCACACCCCTTCTGTTGATTAATTCCGGCCGCTTTCTCTCAACTTCTTGCTTTAATCTCATCAGTTGTTCGCAGTAGAGTTCAGAATCGATGGTCCTTCCTGGTGGTAACAGCTCATAATGAATAATGCCCTTCCAATCCCACCACACACACAGCATCACCTTGTTGCGAGTTAACCCGGGTTTCGCCACAGTCTGTGAAGCCTGACCGGCCTTTGACCACGACCTTTTTCGCACGTGTTTGTCGTACGTGATCCACTTTTCATCACCAGTTATCAGCTTCTTCAAAAATGGTTCGGTTTCATGACGTCGTAATAAAGAATCACAAATGAGTTCATTAGGTTTCTTTCAGTGAGCTCGTGAGGTACCCAAATATCTAGCTTTTTTGTGTACCCAGTTTTTTTCAAATGCGCCAAAACTGTTTTGTGGTCAATTCCCAGTTCTTCAGCTACGTCGTAACTACTGATATGCCCATCTTGCTCCACTTTTTCAAAAATGGCATCCATTTTATCCGTAATGGGGCGACCAGAGCGACGTGCATCTTTGACATCAAAATTTCCGGATTGAAAACGCTTAAACCAAATTTGTGCTACTCTCACAGACACTGCACTAGGTCCATAAACATCGCAAATTTTTTTCGCGGCTTGCGTTGCATTTTTACCTGTATTGTAGTAAAATTTTAAAATGAATCGAATTTCTTCATTAGATTCACTCATCTTGGCGGTACGAAAAACAATTGAAAATCCCACATTTTCCTAATTTGAATTTGGAATTATGTTCTTTAAAATTTAAACTTTCAATGATACCAAAACCAGCCAGATACAAACAGTATAGCCAAAGAGATTTTATTACAAGTTCATACATACTATAATGCGAAAATACTTTTTCCCCAACCTAATATTTATTTATTAGTGTTGCCAACAGACGATACACATAAAAACAAAAGATACAAAATTCAAAATTAAAAGAGCAAGCTTGGTGCACATCCACTTACAGGCAAGCCCACATTCACAAATAGCTATAACTATTTATTTCCTATGAATTAAAAATGATAAAAATTCCAAATATAATAAAACTACTTAAATTAAAAATAAAATTTAATCAAAAGCAAAAGTAGGTAAAAAAAACTAAAATATTAAAACGCGGTTTTACCCGCATCCCTGAGGGATGTCAGGTTTTTCCGGGATAACAAGTAGCTTATATATTATTTCAGGACATGCTCTATCTATGTGCCAAATTGCATATAAATCCTTTTACTAGTTTTCGCGTGAAAGACTAACAAACATCCATACATACAAACTTTCGCATTTATAATAAATAAATATCCCGGAACATTCTTTACACACGGCCATCTGATCCCAAACTAAGCAGAGCTTGTACTATGGGAACCAGATAACTGATATACTACATTTTTAATTTTTCTAAATACATACATATATAGATATTTACACCCAGACACAGAACAAACAGATATGTTCATGCACACAAATGTTTGTCGTGGGTGGGAATCGAACCCGCGACCTGCGACTTGGCAGTCAGGATCGCTAACCACCAATTGACCTGTCAATAAATAATATTAGCAGGATGTTTTCAACTCACCAGAACACTGACTGCCGAACGGTATGAGCGCAATCAAAACAATAACGACTACTAGAGCGACCAGCGCCAGCGTCACTAGAGCCCCCACCACGTACTCCTTGTACGATATCGTAGCTACTATCGTGAACCTGCGACAGACAAACAGCCGGGCATTTGAAAATCAACTGTAATAACGTTATCATAAAGTCTATTTTAGGATTTTGTGTCAATATTGGTTTTTGGAATAAATAATAATACCAATTTATTTTATTTATCTCCACAAATTACATGCAATGATAAAATACAGTCGACAGGAAGATTGGGAAAAAATTGCAATTTGAGGGAGATCTGGAGACCAAACTAAGCCTGGGCCTGTATTTTGGGTTCCTTTAATTACAGTAGTCAACGTGGTGCGTAAGTGTGTATAAATCTGTGAGTAAATTATTAAGGGTTTGTGTGTGTGTGTGTGTGTACGTGCGAATAGATAGATACACTACAAGGTTTCTCTAAATAATATTTCTCAAATCCAGAGAATATTTTATCTGTGTTGCTTTCATCAAAATCCGATCAGCCATCTCGAAACCAATTCGAGGCAAACTTTCAAACAGACCAAAAATCTCCAAAAATCATTATTTTTTAAGCACAGACAAACGATCCTGTCCCAGACGTCTCTATTGTTGTCTGTTTGTTCTGTCTTTGGGTGTAAATAACTACACAAAAAATAAATGTATTATATCAGTTATCTGGTTTCCATAGTACAAGCTCTGCTTAGTTTGGGATCAAAAAATCATGTGTAAAGATTGTCCCAGGATATTTCTTTCTTTATTTACTAGCTGTCCCCCGCGGTTTCCCTCGCATTCCCGCGAGAGAGTTAATTTTTCCCGGGATTAAAGTATCCTGCTCTATCTATGAGCCAAGTTTCATCTAAATCCGTTCGGTAGTTTTTGCGTGAAAGAGTAACAAACATTCTCACAAAATTTCGCATTTATAAGAGTAGAAGTCTTTAGTTTTATTAATTGGTTACCTGAACTTCTTCAAGCGCTCTTTCTTCCCGAGCTCGGATCGCGCGATATTCACCGTCTCGCTCGCACCTGTGCACTCGTCATCGCTCTGTTTCACAGTGAACACCACGTAGAAGCCAGTTGGGAACTCTGTTTGCTGAAGAAAGTCAAAATATTTTTAACAACGTTATTGCTGAGATTCTTGCCGGTTCTTCTCATTTTAATGCCGACTTTCGAGCAGTGGTGACTTGAGTGACCCACATTCTAAGACGTTTCCTCGAAAATTCCACGACTCCACTCAACCTCACACATAAATATTAGAATTCATAGTTGCAAAAAATCTCCACTCGACGCCTTCCCTCATTTGAGGTGAGGAAACAACTTCAAGGTACGTCGGGATCAACCATAAGGAAGTTTAATGCTTGTAAACAGTTACGGAACTCATTATATTATTTGATTAATATGTCATCAATGATAAAATGACGTAATTAATGACATATTACCGCGATGTCACTTCGACTCAACCTCAGTCAGGGTTACTCGAGTTTTGTTCAAGTTATAACTTTGAATACCCATTTTGAGCATTCCTCGAGAAAATGCTTAAGGTATCCGCAGTCGAGTTGAAGTCGAGTGACGTCTGAGGAAACGTCTTAGACTCTCCTAGGACCTAAAATGGCATTGCCTTTTTTATTTTAAAGTTTAAACATAGTTTCTTGCCGGTTCTTCTCGTTTTCATTCCGACTTTCGAGCTTTACCTCTCCTGGGGCTTATATGGCATTCCTTATTTTTCCATTGTAGAATATCATTTTCAAACCAACTAAGTAATATGAATTTGTTTGCTGTGCTTTCACCATTAAACTGCTAAGCCGATTTTAATGTAACTTTGCACCGGGGTAGCTTAGAACCCCAAGATCCATACCTACTACCTTCCTTAATATCATGAAGTGTATTCTGTGAGTTAGGATATAGGAGATGGTCACCAAAATTACTCATCCATTTTCAAATTTTCATTGATATAATGCTACATTATAGAAATATGTATTACTATTTTCAATAATATTCCCTGGTCTGAGGAGTGGAGACCAGGAGACCCACAGCACAGGGCTAACCTAGTTTGGGCTCCTGTCCTCCCACAATTAATATGTTTTTCGTACTGTACTGATTTTTTTGTTTTCTCCTTTTTATTGTTACAATAATATGTACTCGTATATCCTAGACAATAAGAAAGTATGTTTCTTAGTGGGAAAAAAATAAACTATTATTATTATTATGATTACATTATACCCAAATGTATTAGGCAAGAATTTTACCCCGGGAAAACGTTAGTTCTCTCGGGAAGTGGGTGAAACCGCGGGAGAGGAGCTAGTATATAAATAACTAGCTGTCCCCCGCGTTCCCGTGGGATGTCACATGTATTATACATAAAAACCTTCCTCTTCAATCACTCTATCTATTAAATAATACCGCATCAAAATCCGTTGCGTAGTTTTAAAGATTTAAGCATACATAGGGACATGGGGATATAGGGACAGAGAAAGCGACTTTGTTTTATACTATGTAATGAAGCACTTACAGTAAGTGTAATCCCTCCTTTAGTGCTCATGGTGAGATGGTTCCCTTGATACAGTATTTCTTTCTCATTGTCAAATACTGGGCACTGAAACAACATTATACAAAAAAAAAATACTTATGTTATAAAAGCGAAAGTTCCGGCTGCCTTAACATATTCTAAATTAGAACATACAGGTTACTTTTATCACGGGAAAGTTATGTTCCCTCGGGAACCGTGGAACCTTAACAAGATATTAATGTTATTTTCTAGAAGTTTAGGATTGTAAAAAAATTATATATTATAAAATGTGACTTTCTTCACAATTTGTTTTTTCCTTATTTGGGACAGCAAGTCTTAAACTATAAAAAATTACATGGTTTGAGTTATAATTATGAGACCAATTACAGCTATCCACGTACTAAAATGGATTTCTTACCAATATCTTACATAACACTAGTTTGAAGCAAACAACAAATATAAGTATGAATATTATACAAAAAGAAAGAAAAAATTACAATAATAACAACAATATGCTATATGTATATTTGTTTAGGCAGTTTAGGGCAGACTTCCAATAATTACTATTGACTACCAATAAAAAAAACGAATGTTTGAACATTAATTCAATATCCCGGGACATTCTTTACACACGACCATCTATCTAATCCCAAACAAAGCAGAGCATGTACTACAGAATACACTAGCTGTCCCCCGCGGTTTTACCCGCGTTCCCGAGGGATATCACATTTCCCCGGGATAAAAAGTAGCCTATATGTTATTCCAGTATATACTCAATCTATGTGCCAAGTTTCATCCATATCCGTTTAGTCGTTTTTGCGTGAAAGAGTAACAAACATACTTACATAGAAATCTTTACTCTTTATAATATTAGTATAGATCTTTTTTTTTTTTTAACTGCATACATATTTTACAGACAGACCGAACAAACAGACATGTTCATGCACACAAATATTTGTCCTGGGTACTAATCGAACGTAAGACCTGCGGCGTGAGGACCCTGATGGTCTATCAATTAAAAAACATTACGTAAATGACTTCCTATATAATCAGTTTAAAGAAAGAATGAGCATCTTAATAACTCACCGAATTGTTCTGAATGGAGACGGTGGCGCAGAGGTCATCCTCCGACTCTATGATCAGGATCACGCTCTTTGGTATCGTGTAATTAAACCTGCAATCAATAAACAATTAAAAGGCGTGACAGACAGACTGACGGACAACAAAGTCATATATAGGTCCAATTTTTATTCAGAGGTATGAAACCTTAAAAAATATAAAAAACGTAACCTTGCTGAGTTTCTTGCCGCTTCTTCTCATGAAGAACCTTTACAAAAAAACAGAAGCACATAAGGCTTTCTACAACAGCAATACAACATACTTTTGCATGGAGTGATTTCCTGTAATTGACGGACCACTTAGCGCAGTATTTGGTAACTAATTTATAGTTTTCTCACGGTTTCTCAGTGCAACAAGTGCACTTGGAAATCCTAATAAACAAACAATTTGTAAATAAAATTTAAATGATGACAATGCTTGGGTGTAGCGCTCGATCCAGCAGGACACGTGTAACTGTTTAAGTTAGTGATCCTTGCTTTAAGGCCTTTGCTTGCGGCGTCGTCGTATGCCGCGCTCGTGTCACTCACTTGGCTACAAAATGGCTGCGAGGGCGATGGCTGCCACTTATACTTAGTTTGTAATTAAATAAGCCATATGACTTTGATTTTATTAATATTCTAAAACCACTAAATGTTTCACATTAAACTTAAATTTGTTCTTAAAATGGGCGGTGGCACTTCTTAGGAAAGAGTACATACATTAAAAAAATTATATATGTACAATGGAACATATACTTACTCCTTTTTTGAAGTCGGTTTAAAAGTAGTCTACTCTAATTTATGAATATGTACATCATAATTTTGTGTATGTACATTATACGTATCATTATTTAATCTAATAAACGTAACAATGGTAGCTATAATAAGAAACGAAATTTTTGAGAGAAAGGGAAGCCAGGTAGACTGGCGCCGTAACGCGTTGCATAACGAAGCGTTTTACCCTCCCATAAGAAGGTATCACTTAAAAGATAAAATACAATTAACTCACGGATAGCGAATGCTCTTCAAGCGTCCATCAGTGACATTCCAAGGATTCTGGTCGAAGGAGAAGTAGTAGTACTTGGGCGTGCTCGGCTTCACTTCCACCACAAGAGGCTGTAAGACATCAAAAATCAAAATTCAATACAATTTATTAAATTACGGCCAGCGGAGAACTTATTAAAGTCGAAGTTACTGACGCTACGGTTCGGAAGTCAACCTTCAACTGAGAAGAACCGGGAAGAAACTCAGCAAGGTTACATTTTATTATTAATATTTTTTTTTTAATTTGGTCTCATCTGGACGTATGTATCTACATAAGTATTCTGATAAAAAGAAATATTGTATAGTAGCTCGTAATATATCAGCTATCTGGTGTCCATAGTACAAACAGTACAAGCTCTGCTTAATTTGAGATCAGATGGCCGTGTGTAAGCAATTTCTCTGTGTTGGTGTTGGATGGAGAAATTATACAAGTTTGTTTATTTTAATTGATTAATTAACGTGTTTGCGTCCAGAGATTGCTTTGTGGCACGGTCGTGTGCACCCTCGGTTCGCGCCCCTCTCCACCAGCCATTTATCCTGCGACATCTCTGCACGCATTCGCGATAATAAACCTTTTTTTATTACCAATAGACCACATACATAATTATATTTTTACAAATTAGCATACATGTAGCATCTAACAATATACAAATGTAACAATAAGTAAATAAACGCATAGGTGTTCCCTATAGGTGTATAGTTAGCCCTTTTATATAAAATAATTGTAACGAGTGTGCGGTGGTGCTAACCGTCGTGTCACTAACACTCTGAATATTTACGCCCCGAAGAGGTAGGCAGAGATCTCAATTATCAAATCCACATTACCTCGTTAACTTCCACGTAGAACTCGGTGAAACGTCTCAATTTGATATCGATAGTGACATTGGTTGGGCTGGAAGTCGTTATTTGAAGCGTCGGACGATTCTCTGACTTTATATCTATGAAATTAAATTACATATTTATTAAAATCGACTTTCACAGGCACATGTACTTCATTGACAGGCCAGTTGGTTTTGTTAGTAAACCTGTCTCACCGTATGTATCTGAAAAGTAGTATTATCAAAGTATACACAGAAAAAAACCGACTTCACAAAAAGAAACTACTCCAATCGTCGTGAATTCAATGAGACAGAGGAGCAACGTCCAAACCGCTCGATATTGAGTTACTCGTTCATTTGTCGCACACATACTTAATGCTAATTTTAGACTTAAATGGTTTTCTCATGGGTGCCATTGTCAGAACTGGACCTATGGGATCACTCGGGAAGCACCGGCTTTCAAATAAAAAAATAATCATTAAAATCGCTTCGCCCAGTCGAAAGTTATGACGTAACAAACATTAAAAAAAACGATTTGATAACCTCCTCCTTTTTTGAAGTCGGTTAAAAAGAGTGAATAGGCAACTAACGGGAAAGCGAGCGTCATCTTCGGCCTCATCTTCACTTATAATACGAGATCCGGCAGCAAATTAGTGCACACGGTGCAGTTTCTATGTATATGCAGGACACTAATTTGCAGCCAGATCTTAGACTATTACCATCAGGAGAGATTTAGGTCAATCGCAATACCGTCAAAAATAAAAAAAGTACAAGCTCTGCTTAGAAATACTTAAATCACTTTAAAAAAACCTACAAATATAATAAATCCCAAAAGTTTGCAGGGATGGATTAGATGGGATACCTTAACACGAACATCTATCGTTAGCGTATCGTCATCGTATCGAGAGCGGCAAAAACCAATTCAATGGGAGATTGAACATCGCGCAACGTCACGGTATGTGCGGTGTTCCATTCTACATACACAGCACCTTTTTTCGCACTCGATATGATGACGCTTCGCTAGCGATAGATGTTCCTGCAAAGGGCACTGGAGAAGACTTTGTGTAAAGAATGTCCCAGAATTTTAAGGCTTAATTAGTATGTGTTTATGAGTTAATCTCACCGGGCCCCGCGTCGTGCGGACACAGCGTGCGGCCCACGTCCGTGAACACCAGCCATCGCGGCGCGCTGCGGACCACCAGCGGGAGGGACCACGACGACACCGCTGGAACGACAATTTAAATTAAAACCTGTACACATCTCTCAACACAAGGTTGCGCAACCTGAATAGATGGCGCCACGTATCCCTACCAGGTGCAGGACCTTCTTTTCTATTGGGCACTCTGTGCAAAAGCCCAGGGCCCCGCGATTCATAGGGCCCCCTAGTTCGTAAGAAATGGAAGGCTGAGAGGTTAGAGAGAACGCATGCGACATATCGTGTCATCAGATGGAATCGGTGTGTCGCGCTCTTAGAGCTCTCGTAGCATACTCTTAGGGGCCCCATTATACTATTGCCCAGGGCCTTCAATAGTTTAAAGAATGCTCTGACCAGGTGTGAATAGGTTGATAAGCCGACTAGCATAGATAATACAAACATTTTAAACTAATAATAACAACCTAAACAAGCATGTGAAAGGTGCACTTGTGCAGAGAGCAACAGTAGTAGAGCTCTTAGTACAGAGTTCGTCCGGGGAAGTACCACCACCATACTCATTTCCGCCGGAAGCAGTAGTGCACTTGTATTACTGCTTTTAATGTTACCTTTCTGTTGTGTAGCGGTGATGAAGACAGGGTGTTCATCGTTTACAGTCTCGTTAGCCGACATGTGCACCCGAGTGGGGAAGTGCATCACTTCAGTTTTCTGAAACAATCATAATTTGAACTGAAAACAGATCTTGTTGGTTCTAGTTGTTACGATCTCAGCAAGTTAATTAATAATTTTATCTAATTTGGAAAAACAACACGACAATTCTACTAATATTATTTGTAAATGCGAAAGTTTGTGAGTATGTATGTTTGCTGTCCTTTCACGCAAGAACTACCACAAGGATATTTATAAAACTTGGCACATATATAGTACATAACCTAGATTGAAATGTAACATCCCACGGGAATGCGAGTGAAACCGCGGGGAACAGTGTAAAATAATAATAAACAAATGGCCAAATAAAGGTCTTTACACAGGGCCGTCTTTAAGCTATTAGAGGCCCTGGGGACTAGGATAAGGGAGCCCCTAAGACTACGCTATGAGAGCTCTAAGAGCGCGACACACCGATCCGATCTGACGACACTATCGACGTGCAACGGGTTCCATTCCATTTGGACCAGGAGGCCCCGTGAATCGCGGGACCAATGGAAATGAAGGCCCTGCCTATACATATAGAATATCCAATGAGTTCATCCAGGTTACAAACTATCTCACATAGGAATATATTTTCCAAACTGCTTTGTTATTTGACTAGTTATCTAATGGCCTACCCTTGTGTAAGAGAAATAAATACCTAAGTTTTATTATTTAATTTCTTTTTTTTTAGGCCACATTACCCTTCAAACAAGCACATGGTCCACCTGATGGTAAGTGGTCACCGCCGCCTTTGGACATTTGCAACGCTAAGGGCATCGCCAATGCGTTGTCGGCCCTGAGACGTGAAGTTGCTAAGTCTCATGTGCCTGTAATATCACCTGCTCCCTCACCTTTCTAACCGAAACACAGTAATACAAGTGCACTACTGTATCATGGCAGAAATGGGTAAGGTGGTAGTAATTCCCTGGACCAACTCTGCACTGAGAGCTCTACTACTCAAACATTACTGTATTTAGTCTATTTTTAGTATATTATAAATTATTATAGTATAGTATAATTATAAAAATATTTAGAATTACAGTGTAAACTCTTTATAACGTTATCCTTTATAACGATAAACTCCCTATAACGTTGAAGTGAGCCCAAGTTGGTTGGTTTGTTCACTTTGTTTTGTTTTTTTTTGTTCACTCCATATAACGATAACTCTCTATAACGACAAAAAATGCTCAGTCCCTTGAGTTTCGTTATAAAGAGTTTACACTGTATTTAAAAATTGTGAACACCAGCATTGGGAACAGAGTCCACGTTACTGGTGGTCAACATTATTATTACATTAATTTTTTTACTTTTAAAGATATTTTTAAATATATATTAATATAAAGAATACATTATTATCATCTATTTTCCAAGTTTCAGCCATATCTGTTTGTCTGTCTGCTTGGCATCAAAAAATATACTTAATCAGAAAGATCTATTTACTCACATTCTCATAGAAGTCCAATACATATTCTGTTGTCTCATTGACATACACAATGATTCTTTCATCATATCCATACCTGAAAAAATAAACAAAAGGAAAATTATGTATGTTTTTTTTAATAAATATCCTGGGACCTTTTTCCCACTCTTATCCCAAACTAAGTTTGTACTATAAACCAGACAACTGATATACTACATAAATATACTAAACATGCAGCATGCTATGATGGCCATTTTGACAATTAACAAAGAAACAACCTTTATTTCTTCATACATAAGGTGCATCTTTTGATCCAACAAATTGTATGATGATGGAAATCAACCTTATTCCGAAGCAATACAGTTTCATTTCCTATGACAATCTAAAACATTAAAACAGCCATCATAGCGTGCTGGTACTTTATATTGTTTTTCTAAATACATACCAATATTGATATTTACACCCATACAGAACAAGCAGATATCTTCATACACACAAATGTTTGTCATGGATGGGAATCGAACCCGTGACCTGCAACTTGGCAGTCAGGGTCACTAACCACCAAGCCAACACCTCCTACACTGGGTTTAGAAGGCAACTAGTTATGAAGTCCAACTACCATATATATGTGCTTAGCTACAGTTTGAATGAGGTAGCCAAACTGACCCTTTATTCATCTAACACAAACTTCATCAGCCAGACAGGGCAAATAGGTCTCTGCGAGTGGACCTCTCACATAATTGCATAGTTAGCGAAAGAGATAGAGAATGGAGGCATGATACGGAATGACACCCCAGGTGCCTATGGCTTTTTACCAAACATTTAAGAGGGTAATCAACCACAAGTATCCCATTGTAATGAAAGGGGATGAATATAAAGGTGGATGACATGTGGGAAGACCAGAGTAGAGATAGATACACAAGATTGTTTTTATTGTATTTAATATAATGTTTTTTTTAACTTTAATACTGAGCTGCCCCCAAATGACAAGGAACAAGACAGGCACATGATTTTTTAATTTATTAATCAAAAAATGGTAGGCACAGGATTTCATTTGGAGGTAAAACAAAAAACGAAATTGTTGATGGATGAGAATAATGTCATGGGCTTTTGCTAGTACAGGGATCTTAAAGCGGGGATTCCCTTAATCAAGTACCTATGACATCACAGAAAGAAAAAACAACTTTTTTTTTCAAGTACTAAACAATGCTTATAATATTTATTGGTGGAATATAATAGGTATAGAATCTGTAACGTATGTTTACTATTAACTACAATAATTTAATAATATTCCAGTATTCATTTATTGATACATCTGCAACCAATCTTTCGCAACTTGCAATCTATTGTTAAAGTTGCTTACCTGTGATAAATAAAGGTTTTACTGGGCTCTGGAGTAGTGTTTTCTCCAGTACAACAAACATATTTCACTAACAACGCAATTAAAATAGTTTTAAACATTTCGCCAGAGAATAGCAACAATATTTTTATTTACGTAAATCTGTTTCTTCATCGACAGAGAAAGGTGTTTTATACTGTCATTACAAACAAACAAAGTTTCAAATCAAAGTTTAAATAGTAGATAAGTAACTGCAACATGGTCGTAAGTAGTGTAAAATATGTATTTCCTTTAGTTCAGGTAATATTAATTTCCTTATTGTATTAGTTAGTCATAAATTATTTATAATTTAGAAAAATATTAATTATTAAAACCGACACTATAAATAGCTCACAAATGTCATTCTTGTCAATATGACAACCAATACCTCCGTCTAAAAAGTTTAATTTAGAAAACCATAGTATCGTCAAAAAAGTTTCGTTTAGAAACATATATCAGATTTTTTGGGTTCCTCCATTCGCATGCCAGTAACTGTGAATCAACTTACTTTGGAAGATTTTTTTGTATTGATTAAACTCAAATACTGCCGTATTGATAAAAAAAGATAGGGATGACCAGGAAAACTCCAATAACGAGACCCATAAAAATAATAATATCTTTACATTTATTATGATTCTTCTGTTTGTGTGTCACTGTAGTAATTTTGGTTAATTTTTTTGTGTAGTTTGATATTTTTTGAATTCACGTTTTCTAGGATACGACAGGTAGCGCCGCAGCCCTACATTAGCTATGTCGGTATATAGAGTTAATTAAGTGTCTGCTCTTAAAATAAGCCTTATAGTGGCAAAAAAAACTTATCAAAAACGGTATGGTAATTTTTTAGAAAAATGGTAACAGATGTATGTTTTATTGTGTTATTATCATTGAAAACAAATATTTTCATATGGTCCGTAATCTACATAGTAGATTATTTTTAAAGCATTCTTTTACTTTACACATACATTCATAACTATCCATTACCTTCTAGATTAGACTGTGAGTGCTGAGAGCCCTAAGCGCTCACCGATATTGTCCGCGTAAGGGTGTCAGAGCCATCTGAGGCAAACACCTTCGTCCATTCAAAAAAAAAAAAAAAAAAAAACTGTGAGTGCAGTTTGGACAATTTCTCTATGGAACCGTCAATGAGAACAACCCATCGATATATAAATTGAAAATGGCGTCGCTTAGCCGACCAAATGAATCAAAGCGTATATTTTTCAATTAATTCTACCTCGAGATTCTAAATAAATAACTAAATCCTAGTTAAATTTTAAAGTAAGGTATTATACGAGTACTTTAATAGTGTAGATTAAAGGTGAAGCTGTTATATTCGCGTTAAAAGCGAAATGGAACTTAATGTTATGTTGGTGTGTTCTACGTAGTGTTTACATGAATTCGGCGCGGGCCTGGTGGTTACGATGCTCCCGACCGTGGAGGAGACCCGCGGGTACGACTTCCAGGATCCGGAGAATGCGGAGAAATGGCAGGGTTTATTCGTAAACGCGCTCCGTAAGGTATGTGTACAAGACTTGTACATCGATAAAGTCAATATTTTCTCTGAAATATTATGAAATTCTTACGAGAACTGTCTCAAAATCTCTTTAAAACTCTTTGAGAAGACACTAAAGTCTTTTTTGCGTTGATTTTCATGTAAATTTCAGGATAATTTGTTTATTTTTTAAATTTAGGGACAGCTTTCTTACTCTGGTATCTCAAGGTCTTTGATAGCATATCAGTCAATATTGTAACCAAATTCGATTGTAAATGATTACTTTATACTCTAGCGTATTATCTATGTTTGTAGGCATGTCATTTGTTTGTTTGTGTACAGGTTTCTTTGTTTTGTTTATTTTTTTACTGTGCTGCATTCATTTTAATGTAATAATTTGATAACAAGTACAAGTTTGAGTCCTGTAAAAAGGATTTAGTTGCTAAAACTATGTCCATAGCTTCATCATTGTATGGTATGTCCACTCCTGACCCTCAATAATCATATTATATTTAATTTTAAAGTAAATTTTATAACAATGGTTTATATAAGTGAAACAAAAAATAAAAAATATTTTTATTATGCTTCCTTGCCGAATTGCTTCTCAGTTGAAGGCTGACTCCAAGACCAGTGGATTTAACTCAACATAATAAATGTCTTTAACTTAACAAACTATATTTCTTATTAAAGAGCTAGGTTTTTGTCTAGTAGCATCCACCACTCCATTCTGATTTCATATCCTTATATGGCACAACACCTTCTTTTGCCTTTACTTGATTCACAAGACTATCCTTAATCTATCATATCCTCTCTTTCTTTTTATCTTGCCTTTACAATAATATTTATAAGTAAGAGACATGTAAAATGGTCAAACATTGAATAAAGTATCCTGGAAAATTCTTTCCACACAGTTTTCTCCTTCCAAACTAAGCAGAGCTTGTACTATGGCAACCAGATAACTGATTCCTACATATATCACATTTTAAATATATACTTGTATAGATATTTACAACCAGTTACAGAAGAAGCATACATATTTATCTACACAAATGTGTGTTTTGAGAGGGAATCAACTTTGTATCCTACGGGTAATAGTCAGGGTATTATTTAACCACCACACCAGCTGTCCCCACAGAATTGTACCTCTTTGGTTCGGAATTTTGTTTGCAGAGAATGTATAGAGTCTCTATGTTTGTTTTATGCCTGATGTCTACTACAGACTATTACCCTGGCTGTGATTCCTACCATATATGTGGTGGGTCGCTCACTTCCCTACAATATGGTGAGGAGGGTGATGGCTGCCACATGCGTTATACTTGTGAACAGGTGCTGCTTGTGGGGGCTGGTCGGCTTTTGTTTGTTTGTTTTGTTATTAGATATTCATAATATTATTGTTTAATAATTGTTCACTTTTGCAATAACAGACAGGTATTGTCAGTGAGACTAAATAAATCAAAGTTTGTTTCTAAAAAGAGTAATTGCTGATTTAATTGCTGGCTCTTCTCAGTGAAAAACAACCTTCTGGACCAGTATTAGAGTCAGACTATTCATAAGTGCTTGTAAAGGCCTATTTGAACAAAATTATTTTCATTTTGATATCATTTTCATATATTAACATTGGGTTACCCATGAGTCTGGGGAATGCACCTATGGCTTCATTTTCAATACCACAAATAATCACGTCAATATTCTATTCTTATAAACTTTTCAATGGACAATTATTAAATGTAATGTTTTATTGAATTACTAGTATTTTAAACATTTGTGTGCATGAATTTGTCTGTTTGTTCTGTGTCTGGAAGTTTGGATGTGTCAGTTATTTGGTTACCATAGTGCAAGTTCAGCTTAGATTATGATCAGATGGCTGGGTGAGAAGAATGTCGCAGGATATTTATTTACTTACGTTTCATCAAAACAAACATATAAAAAGCTCCCAGAAGATATTGTAAGAGTCCCAAAAACCAAAAAATTCTAAAAACTACTTGACAAGGATCTCAAAGAGAAGAACTAGCAGAGAACAACAGGATATAGGTACTTAGCAGTTGAATCAACCACCTGCCTCATAATTCAATAATAATATATAGTGCTTCTCTCTAGTCGTATCCCTCACTGGTGAGGATCGTGGCTCCTTCTGACTTTGTGAACCAGCAGTCCCAGTCACCATCTAGTGCTTACGGTTTATCAAATCAGCTGATTTTCTCTACACTATTTATAATTACGCTGATCTTACTTTATGTAGGGAGTTCCCTATCTATGAATTTTCAGAGTTGGATATGTAGTTACAGTGTAACCTTGCCAGATATTCGCAGTTCTTATTCTCAGAATTATTAAATACTAGCTGTCCAGACAGACGTTGTCCTGCCAAAATAAGTCCATACAAAAATTCAGGGTTTCGATCGCAGCGCCCCCTACCGGGTCCAATTGTAAATCTAAACCATTCTCGAATCTCCACGAACACACACAAAAAATTTCATCAAAATCGGTCCAGTCGTTTAGGAGGAGTTCAGTCACATACACACACACACACAAGAAATATATATATTAAGATTTAGGTCAATCTTTACACACAGCCGTCTGATCCCAAACTAAGCAGTGCTTGTACTATGAATCCCAGATTACTGATACACTAAAATTAGGTATTTTTTTTTTTTTAAATACATATAAAGCATAAACATGTCTGTTTGTAAAAATCTTTATATAAGCATGTATTTAAAAAGTTAGTACCTTCCATATGTAGTATATCAGTTATCTGGTTTCCATAGTACACTCTCTGCTTAGTTTGGGATCAGGGGCCCAAGGGTCAGGCTTCAGATGGCAGCGTATAAACAATGTCCTAGGATATAAATATTTTTTTAGTAAATATAATTAGTGTTATTGGTGAAAATAGTTCTAATTGTTAAAATAAATCCCCCCCCCAGGTCTTGGAACAGGTCCACCCGACGCTCCTCGCGGAGGAGAGCGCTCTCCAGTATGTGGAGTCCCTCTGCCTGCGGCTGCTGGCCATGCTGTGTGCCGTGCCCTCGCCGCTCACTGTCCAGGTATCACTCAAATTATCCAAATCCAAAATGTCGTGTTTTCACAGCGAATAACGTCATGGTGAAATCCCTATTTGCTCGTGTGAGGTTCATCTATTGATACAATAGGATGGTGCTGTTGAACCGACTGGAAACCAGTGCGAGGGCTGTCTTAGTAGTCTTAGGTTTATGCTGAGCCGGGACTCATTCCTGGCATCACAGAACATCACCTACATTTCCTGTATTTTTTTGCGTGTCGATCGTTTTGGCTAAATTTGTTTAGACCAGAAATCTGCCAGGCGTACTGTGTCGTCTGTAGCATCATACAGGTCTTCTTGAGTGCAAGATGAGGGGCACGCAGCGCGACAATAGATGTGCCATTGTCTGAGGGGAGGCGCCGCAAGTGCAATGGTTGCTTGTGCTGTAACCCCATCGACACAGATTGTCCCAGCAACGGCCGACTTGCTGACTTGGGAAGCTTCTCCGTAACAGGGTTTGGTGATGCTGTTGGGTATCTCTCCTGCCAGTTGTTACGATGTTGTTAATTTTATACTTGCCCTGTCTCCCTCTCATTCTCATGTAACTAGCTGTCCCCCACGGTATGACTCGCGTGTGCGAGGGACAGGTAGTAACAAGTGGCCCACCCATCAGGACGTGGAGGAGCGCGTGGCACGCACGTTCCCGACGCCGCTGGACAAGTGGGCGCTGGCCGACGCGCGCGACGCGGTGGCGGCGCGGCGCCGGCGCGGGCTGCTGCCGCAGGACAAGCTGCACCACATGCTGCAGAAGGTACGCTCCTTACCACCCTTGTTTTTAACCACCAGTGCAGCATAAGAACATATACAGTAATTCTTGTTGAAGTGGGACCTGTATGAGTGAGAAACCTCCATAGATGAAACTCATGGTGAGGTCCTGACACTTTAGCACTGGATTAACTCTGTTAGTGGGACAAGACAAACCTCTATATCTGGTATCAGTATTATCGATTGTACTTCTATAAGTATAAGACAGCGAGAGAATGAGATAGGAAGCTTTTTAACGTTAAACTTTTATATTTTTAACATATTGACCTCAATATTAATTAGGAGAAATAACAATTTTGTTACGATGACGTAATTTTTTTTGTTGATTTATTTTGGGTAACTGAATAGTATATGACCACGTTGGAATTTCTTTTTTACTCTTTGAATACGCTGATCTCCGATACTACTTCACTAATTTTAATGTAGATTAATTCATAAAATGAAATCTTACTCTCAAATTAAAATCGTCTCGCGTACGAAGTAGCAGGTACAGCTTATTTATCATCTCACTATCCCACAGGAGGTCCTCCTCTACAAGATCGACGTCTCCGTGTCGATGTTCATGACGGCGATCTTGGAGTACGTGAGCGCTGATATCCTCAAGCTGGCGGGGAACTTCGTCAAGAAGATCTCGCAGAAGTCCGGCTACGAGACCATCACGTGTCGGGACATCAAGACTGCCATGTGCGCTGATAAGGTAAAATAAGACAGCCCTTGTTTATGTGTTTTTATGTTGGGGCATTGATAGAATAAAGTGGGGAACTTGGAGAAATATCTGGGGCATTAGTGGAATTAACTGGGGCAATGATAGAATGTACCCGGGCACTTGAAGCTTAATCTGGGGCAGTGGAAGAATTAGGGTACTTTTTGGTATTAGCTGGTGGATTTGGTAATTAGAATAAGTGTAAATATTTGCAGGGCTTTTGCAATTATTGCTTAAGCACAGCTCATGCTTACCATCTTAAAGTTTTTATAATGTGTTACGCTGGTGCACTATTGTAAGTAAGCTGGGGCCCAAAGCATTGAGCTATAATCACTAGTACACAAGCCAAAACATACCCAGGTAAGTAGATCCTCCAGAAGTATGTGAACACAAACTACCAGCAGTTAACTATGGTGTCTATAAACATGATTCTTCCTCCCAGGTCCTCATGGACATGTTCTACCAAGACTCTGAGCTGAGCACGGCCGAGTCGTCGAGCGGCAGCGAGCGCCGGGGGCGACGCGGGTCACTCTCGTACGCGGAACTGGTCAGGGACTTGTTGACCGACGAGAAACACTTCCTGAGGGACTTGCATCTCATCATACGTGTGTTTAAAGACGAGCTGGAGAAGATACTAGATAAGGATAGCAAGGTTAGTGAGTGAGATGGAAATTGTTGTGTCACTTCTATAGATCATACTAAGTGAGAGTAGTAGAGCTCTTAGTGCAGAGTTCGTCCGGGGAAGTGCTACCACCATACCCATTTCCGCCGTGAAGCAGTAGTGCACTTGTATTACTGTGTTCGGTTTGAAAGGTAAGGCCGGTGACATTACAGGCATATGAGACTTTACAACCTCATGTCTCAGCGACAACGCGGCGATGCCCCTGATGTTGCTAATGTCCATAGGCGGTGGTGACCACTTACCATCAGGTAGAGCGTTGGCTTGTATTTCGACCCATGTAGCGGCGGAAGATCTTCCCTTTTAAATGGAGAAGTCGTACACCTCCCTCCTCTATACTGCTATTTAGAAAACAGCGCCACCTACCGGGTCTAATAATAGCAAAAAAAAGTATACAGTTGCCTGCATAAATACCAAAAAAAACTACCGAAATCCACCACCCCAAGAATCTTCCCGTCTACTAAGATATTAATAATTATAAATATAATGAACGTTTTGTCTTTTCCCAGGCGATCTCACTAATATTCGGTAATATAGTGGACATCTACGAGCTGACAGTGACGCTGCTCGGCAACCTGGAGGACGCCATGGAGATGTCGCAGGACTCCCCCACGCCCTATATCGGCAGCTGTTTCGAAGGTATGGTCCATTTTGAACTCTTTTTAAAAACAATCTTAGATTTATTACAAAATATTTATTTAGTCTCACTGAAAATACCTGTGTGCTATCGCAGAAGTGAAGAATTATTATGCTATCTCCTTCTGTATCCTGCTGCGCCTAGGTCGTCCGGAAGATATCGCTTGAGCGATAACACCGCCTATTTTATTTTTTGTTTCTTCTTGTCTTGTTAGGGGGCGTCCATTAATTACGTGAGGTGTTTAGGGGGGGGAGGGGGTCGAGCATAAACTCACCTATTCTCGCGTGGGGGCGAGGGGTGGGGGGCTTCTCGACAAATCTTAAGAGCGTTAACGCCAAATCCTCGGCACAATATTTAGGTAATTGCAGTGTTCTTTCCACTCACACAGATGCGCACGTAACTGTGTGCGTAGAGTTGATGCACTCACTGTTATTATAGTCAAACTAACCATGTTGATCCGTTGAGTTATGTTAAATAATATTTATTTAATAGTCAGTTTATTTTTATTTCTATTACAGCCTTGTGAAATAAAGTGGCAATTTTCAAAATCAGGTGTGAAAAGTTAGAAATGAAGTAATGGAAAATCTTACTACGATTAATATTATAAATACGAGTCTGGTTGCATGCTTTTTATTTTTTCCCGTAAGAACTACGGAACGGATTTTGATGAAAATATAGTACTTAAATTTGATTATATTATAGATCACTCAATCAGACCATATTTCCAAAAAATAATTATAAAGGCGAAAGTTTGAGAATTTATATGGATGGGTATTTGGATGAATATTTGTTACTCTTTTACAAAAATTACTACCCATGTGCCTTTCATCCAAATCCGCTCAGTCGTTTTAACGTGAAAGCATAACAAACAAACATATTTATCTTCGCATTTATAATATGAGCTTGGATACTAGTTTAAAAAAAAACACACGTCGTCAAATGCAAAAGCAACAAATAAAAATGCTATTTATAATAACAAAAATATTTCATAATATGACTAGAAAGTCGTGCTCCGTAGTGGCATCGACCTAGACTGTCTTGGGTCAACAATTTCTGGCAACAGACACTTATTATAATATTCGAATAACCTATGTTTCATTGCCTTTTCCGATATTGCGCTCTTTAACGATATTAAAGTATTCAAAAGTACAGCCAGTTGCCTTATTATGGTTCTTGAATGTTTTAATTTGATCTATAAAAAATTGAAGATCAATTATTCTCCGACCTTCAATAACTAGACTGGTTTCAAGCGGAACCTCTGCTTCGAGAATCTGAAAATTAAAACATACTAATCTTAACTGCTACTTACTGACTGTTATACGTACGATATTAAAATAGTGAAAACACGCTAATATCAGTGCATGAAATTTTAGTCTTCAAATTTTATTCTCACTAAAATTTACACATCCGAGGTAAACAAATGACGGTGTTACAATAAAATGTTTATTATTTCCCCTATAGCGGGAGCTGACGGATTAATCGGAGAATTATATTACCAAGTCAAAAGCTTCTATAGTTTTTTTTATTTTATTTTTTTATTTATTTCTTTTTACATTTTCTACGGACTCTTAGTCCGTACTCTTTGAAGATTCTACGATAAATTATTTTAAGATCAATTGTATTGTGTTTCTAAAAATTAACATCTTTCCGCGCGTGTTCAGCTCGTTGTTTTGAACTGAGGCTTGTGGTTCCTTAATAATAGTGTTACATTGAATTTTTCTATTGCCGATACATGGATTATAAATAAATAACTTAGCATTTACTTAAATTTAGTTACACTTATTCATCAAAATTTATAATTCTAAATATTAGAGTTAAAGCTATTTCGGCCTCGGATGGTTTATTCTGGACTGCCGCTTTGGTCTACTGCTGTCAATGACGGATTCTAGGTCATGTCGGGCTGCCAGGAACCGTGGGCAGTAAAGAATTATGTGCCACAATGTCTCCCTAATTGAGTTATCACATTCGCACCCTGGGGTGTCTTTAAGGTGAAATCTGTACATGTACTCGGCTATTCCCCCGTGTCCTGTCAAAGCTTGCACTTGATGGGGTGTCAGTTTAGTAGTCCTTACTATCCGGTACGCCTTGTCGACGTCTGGAAGGAACGTTTTTGTGACTGTCCCAGTGCCGGACGTCTCGTAACAGACCTGCCATTTGCGGACTGATTCTTGTCTGATTTTCATCTTGACAAAGGATAGGGGGATTTTGTCGTAGTCTTGGGTTGTTTTGGTGAGCGCTGCCGACTTGGCGAGCTCGTCGGGTCGTTCGTTGCCAGTGGTGCCCACGTGTGCCCTTAACCAGAACAGCTGTAATTCTCTTTCTTCCGCTTTAATCTCCTCGATGCACTATTGGATGCGATGGATTTGGCTAAGGGGTGGCTCGTTTTGGGATTTTTTAGCAGGTCGAGTGAGGATCTTGAGTCACTCAGTATGCTAACGATGGGTTCCTTGCTAAGTTTCACCATCTGAATTGCCCTAAAGAGTGCGTAGAGTTCCGACTGGAATACTGTACACGAGGGATGCAGGCTAAATTGTTGGTTAATGGTCTCCCTTGCCCCCTCCCACCATGTAAGAGCAGCTCATACTTTGCCCTCTATTTTGCTGCCATCTGTATAGATTTGAGGGCCAGCGACATGGTGGGATTTAAGGGTCTCGGGGTCTAAATTCTCAAGGAGCTCGAAGTCCGTGGATATGAGTCTAGACGGGTGTTTCTGGCCCAAATAGCTAACGTTGTTTTCGAGCTCCTTGCTTGCTGGTAAGTAGTCGAGAGAGAGGTTTCTTTTTGTCCTGTACAGACTTGCGGCTTCTTGCACCCTCAGGTCGAGCGCGAGAAGTCCTGACAGCGTAAGTGCTGAAGTAAGTGATACTGTATGGTGTGCTTTGCAGATCTTTTGGGCAAAGCATCTCTGCAGCGAGTCAAATTGTTTCTTGATTAGCTCTAGCTTAGTGGCTGGAGACCATGCGCTCGAGGCAGATGTCATGATGGGCTCTATTACTGCGACGTAGATGGTTCTAGTGATCTCTCTATTCAAGCCCCACGTCACCTTTGCTGTGCGTACCAGCTGTTTGTATATGTCGCTTCTATAGTTTGGGATGACGCGGCTTCTTCTGGGCTGAGTCTGTTTAAAAAAAATTGATGTAAATCCATAGGTACATAAATATGAAATATTGTGAACAATACATTAAGTACTTATGCTTTACCATTACTTCATTTTGGATTTCGACATTTTCTCTGCTCTCAACGTATGTTTTTTCTTTACAATGCCTGAAGAAAACCATAAACTAGGGTTAGTAAATAAAGTCGTAAACGGTTAACATAACATAAACATTACATACATTCATAAATAACATTACATAATATAAAGGATGTTAAAAAGTACGAGCCTTTGGGATGTTGTTTAGAATCAAGTCTAGTATGCAGAAAAAAAATCATTAAAATGGTTCAGAGAAACTAGAAGCCCCAGCAATATTAGAACCACGAACATGAAATTACCAAACTATAAAGTATTATATAAGATTCTAGGGGTCGATTTTAACTGCTCACATGCAACAACAACTTTACTGTGCAACCAACATTGATATCTAAAAAATATGAATTTATAAAACCTGCTATTAGTCCAGAAAAAACTCAGCTCAATCAGTTGAGGATAACTACTTTAAAATTCAGTTGCAAGATTTAAACCGAACAAACACACAGTCTTCAATTGGTTACTTAATCTGGACTACTCTGAAGCTGAAAAGATCCTTAATGTGGTAAAATAGATATGATATATATTATCACTCTATATGTACCTACCTACAATATTATATTTTACAAAAATAAAATTTATTAATACGAAATAAAATAATATATATTATATTGATAATTTCATTGTATAAATATTATGTTATATAATGTCGGTATTGTTATAAATTCATATTGCATAATTAACATTACTACACACACACACACGTGCGCATACACATGCACGTACACACACACACACACACACACACACACAAATGCTTACTCATTTACTCCCACATTTATACACACTTACGCACCACGTTGACTACTGTAATTAAGGACCGGGAGCTCCAAAATACACGCTCAGGCTTAATTAGGACTGCAGATCTCTCTCAAATTGCAATTTTTTCCCAATCTTCCTGTCAACTTTATTTTATTATTGCATGTAATTTGTGGAGTAAAATAAAATTGATTATTATTATTATTATTATACACACATACAAACATTGCAAGTTAAATAAAAGCTTGTCAAAATACTGTTATCAGATGATCGGCGGTTTAGTTTGAAGAAATATATTTTTTTGAAATTTCAATATTCGTCTATGTATTTAAGCCGTAGAATCTTTCCCTAGAAGGAAGTAAGTTAATAAACGAGGACCATAAATAGCAAATCAAGTTCTATTAAAAATACTATTTTACCAACCTCTTAGCTCTGGCTATAGCTAAAATCTCTTGATTTAATCTCTTCTCTTTCCTCGATATAACTAGTATTGTTGTTTTGTTATTATTCCCCATGGCATCTGAAACAATTTTTCTTGTGTCGAAAAATATTGTTGTCAGTCATCTAAATTAAATATTTTACTTACCAACCCAAGATCGTTTGGTCGCACTATAAACTCACTCGGTGCCAAAGGTTAGGAGAGGTCACGAGGAGCTATACGTCCACTCCCTGAGAGACCTCGCGGCGGACTGATTTGAACATGTTTACGCGCACAGTTTTATAGTAGTTTAAAAAAATTGTAATAAATTAAATTAAATTCAATAAGCTGAATTCTGTATCGTATTTTGTAAAGAGGACACTCTTTTATTAAAATACACGTTTATTTTGTAAAATTAAGTAAGATTTATTGGAGGAAATAATGTATTTCGCAACCGTGTTTTTTGTTATTTTCACTTTGTTTATTGTTTGATTTATATTATGTTAGGAGTTGATAATAAAAAAAACCTCTGGTGGCTTTTTGCTCAAGGATCTGAACAATTAAATAAGTTTGTTTGTTTGTAAATTGTATAAGTGATTTCGGATATTTTAAGCTTCGAAATGACCACTGTACTAGGAATTTTGAAAACACTGTTCGTTCATGTGGTTAGAATTCACGAATACTCTTTTAATTTTAAAAATGTTCTCAGCTAACTTTTTAGATCGAAGTATTTCCTAAAATCATTAGTAATTCACACATTCGTAAGATACGTTTGTTTAAGAGATAAATTGGTTTGAAAAGTACGCTTTTTGGGCCAAGCAGGTAAAATCGGCGTCAACGCTCTTAATATATATATTTCTTGTGTGCGTGTGTATGTGACTGAACTCCTCCTAAACGACTGAACCGATTTTGATGAAATTTTTTGTGTGTGTTCGAGAATGGTTTAGATTTACAATTGGACCCGGTAGGGGGCGCTGCGATCGAAACCCTGAATTTTTGTATGGACTTATTTTGGCAGGACAACGTCTGTCCGGACAGCTAGTATCACATAATATTTTGTGTTGCAAGAAACTAAAATTACGCGAAAACTGGGTAAAAAAAATGTTTCAATAAATATGCGTGAACCACATGAAAAATTATGATAGGGACAAGTTAGCAGTAACAAATCTCACGTGAGATTAAGGGGGGGAGAGGGGGTCGCACGAAATCTCACGACATCTCACCAAGGGGGGAGAGGCGGTCGAAAGATCGCCAAAATCACCTCACGCAATTAATGGATGCTCCCTTATGTGTTGTACAGATAAAATATATTGTATTGTATACGAAATAATAAATGGGATTGTATTGTGATGTTCCGCAGAGTTGGCAGAAGTGGAAGAATTCCGCGCCTACGTGCGCTACGCCAACATCGTGACGCGCAAGGAGTCCCGCGACGCGCTGCAGACCATCGTCGACGATCCCCACGTGAGTGTGCCAGCTATGTGGACTGGTTCTATACCACTTCATTTGTATTTTTGTCTATTATTTCTTTTTTTTAGGTTATAATTGACCTATTATACCAGTTCATCTAGCCAAATGGTCATTTTATCTCCTAATGCAGGTTTTTTAGGTTATAATTGACCTATTATACCAGTTCATCTAGCCAAATGGTCATTTTATCTCCTAATGCAGGTTTTTTAGGTTATAATTGACCTATTATACCAGTTCATCTAGCCAAATGGTCATTTTATCTCCTAATGCAGGTTTTTTAAAACTTAAAAGGGTCACTTTACTTGTAATGTGTTAATATTTGTACTTGGATTAGTAGGTTCAACACAGTCTCATAGTTCTCCGTGCTCCAAGTACGTTTTAACTGCGAATCGCCACGTTGCGTAGTCTTCACGCCCTGTAAATTTTTCTATTAATGCCAATGAATTACTTGACGATGACATCTTAGTTGTATATTGGAAAACAACTTAAAAAATTTCTTCTAGATAACTGAGCTCGTTGCGGTTGAGGTTATGTGTTTTTGAATTCCTATAGAACATTGAGTTTAGTAACTTTTGTTCACTGATTTTAACTAATTAGAGTAGTAGAGCTCATAGTGCAGAGTTCGTCCGGGGAAGTACTATCACCTTACCCATTTCCGCCGTGAAGCAGTAGTGCACTTGTATTACTGTGTTTCGGTTAGAAAGGTAAGGGGGCCGGTGAAATTACAGGCACATGAGACTTAACAACTTCACGTCTCAGGGTCAACAACGCATTGGCGATGCCCCTGGTGTTGCAAATGTCCATAGGTGGCGGTGACCACTTACCATCAGGTGGACCGTCCGCTTGTTTGTCGGCCCACGTGGTCTAATCGGACACCTGTTATAAGTTCCCATACATCAGCAAGTGGTATGTTGTGACGCAGCTGTCGGAGCGGCTGGACACGGCGGGGCACGGGTTCCGGCTGGCCGTGAAGTACTACCTGCCCAAGCTGCTGCTGGCGCCCGTGGCGCACGTGTTCCTGTACCACAACTACGTGCTGGCGCTGCTGCAGATCGCGCCCGCCTCCGAGGACCGCGAGAGCTTCAAGCAGGTCCGTCTACCTTACCCACCCCCCACCGCCGGGAACCTGTAGCCCACTTGTATGTTAGAAGGATCCACGATCCTCAGCACTGAGGGTATGACTAGAGACAGACATATAGATATAACATTTCTTTTTTATTTAAACATATCTACTTACACCCAGACACAGAACAAACAGACATGTTCATGCACACAAATGTTTGTCCGGAAAGTGTGTTGTTGAGCGCAATAATTACTACTAAAATCGTTTGATTTAAAGTTCCAAATGACAACTAATTCATAATATATCGACATAAAACATAATAGTTTTTTTATTATTTTCAGGTGGAGTGCAACTTACATCCCATCAAGAAATTATTAATAAAAGCTTTAGGAAACGGACCAAAGATGTGAGTATTATTTTGACAATTTGAATTGATTTATTTCAATACGATTATACAAAAACTTTTTCTGTCCGGCGGTCGTTGAGGTAACACGTCTGTGGTGCTAATGCGTCGAGTCAGCGGGTCTAAAACGCCCTGAAAATGCTTCGTGTAGAAGCGAAACACGTGTCGATTTCCTGCTGAGTTTCCTTGTTTGGGACTTGACGGAGGAGATCCAGAGATAATTACTAGATATTTGTTTTTGTATAATCTGTAACTAATATAAACGTAATGCAGTGCCGCAATCAAGCGCCACTCTCTCGACGCGACTCTTTCCGTGTACTCGTTATTATGTGACAATGTACTTTTATGTGCAATACCATATTTTTATTACAAATTACCCGAATACTTAAATCATGAAGTTGTCATATACACCAACACTGCCTACCTCCTCGGGTATAACAGGCGTAAGGTTAATTGAAACATGTATGTGTTGCTTGCAGGGACGCGACGCTGAGGATGGCGAGCCGCGCGCGCCGACAGCTCGCCATAGAGAAGTGCAACGAGCTGGCGCGGATAGTCGACAACTGGGACAACAGAGACATTGGACAGTGTTGCAATGAATTCATTAGAGGTACCTTATAATTTACATCATTTGTTTATCTTTATGTTCTTTTACAGGAACATTCTTTATAAGGGGACACCCATAAATTTTATGGTTTCTGGTTGAAGAATATTATTAAATTTTATATTTCACAAGTAATTATAATGAAAGAGCTATTTATCCTTCCGAGCCCTACAAGCTGTTGCTTAAAATCTAAAAACTCCGGCTGAGGGCCCACTGCGCTCGGTAGAAATTTCCGTTTAAGGGTGTAAGAGCCATCAGAGCGTAACACCATCATCCATTAAAAAAAATCAATTTACCAAATTTAAAAAAATATATTTTTAGACTAAAATTAAATTAGTCTAAAAGTAATCAAAATAAAATTATTTTTTTCATCTTTCGCGTTTTATGTCACACAGCTTTAACCCTCCCGTGTCCCTTGTCACACGATGTCACATTTTGTTGCATCTTGAATATTAACATTTAATAAAATAAAAAAAAGCTTAATAAAAAAGAAAAATATTTTAAGTAAGATTTATTTGTTTGTATTACAGAGGATACATTATCCAAAATAGGCCCCGGCAAGAGGATAGCGGAGAGGAGGGCGTTCCTCTTCGACGGGCTACTTCTGCTTTGCAAACCTATTACTAGTCTGGTAAGTACATCCCTCCTTATTTTAAACTACTCGGTTAGTATTACCATCCTTCTGGTTTGTTTGCTGGTTCATGTTATATATGCCTATACAATCATTTATAGAAGGAATTAAGACAAGGCCATAAGGCCTCCAAATAAATATTCTACCATTCATTAAGTTAGGCCTTGGAAGGGCTCTTATGATGATCAAGGTTGAAGCTGCCACTGGTTTGAAGTCAGCCTTAAACTGAGAAGAACTGGCAAGAAACTCAACAAGGTTACATTTGTTAAGAACAACGCTTTATTTATAGTAATAAATATAATCTCTTGCTTTGAAGAGTAATTGCTGAGTTTATTACCGGCACTTCTTCGTAGTAAGCAATCTTCAGAGCCTACAATTTAACAATTCATATTGAGGCATATTTGATTCAAGCTAGCTAGCGTTCTGCGGTTTCACCCAACAGATCTATGAATAAATACATAGAATATATCGCACGGGACTAGTGTTGCTATCTATCAGTGAAATAATCTTTTAAATCAAAGTATCTGTATTATGTTAGTATAATAATACTAATACGGATAATATTAGTATTACCTTTTATATCCTAACTAAACAAGCTTGACTCTTTCTCTATCTCCCCCTCTCCCTATCTCCCCCCCCCCCCCTCCCTCTCTGCCTCGCCCTCTCGTTTAGTGTAGTTTTAAATATAAATATGGTGTTCCAGGTGGCGGTGAACAGCAGTGGGTCAGGCTCCGGCTCCGGAGGAGCTCAGCAACTCAAACTGAAGGAGAAACTTCACGTTCGGAAGCTGGAGCTGGTGGACAGACCCGATACTGAAGGTTAGTACAGTAAACTGAGATAAATTAAAACACTTTAAAAGATATGCTGCATAGAATAGCGGAAACCGGTGCTCTCGCAGGTTTCTATTCAATATAACTCACGATACAAACTACTAAACACTCTCACACACACACACACTCACTCACTTACTCACCACTCCCACACACTTCACATTATTTGATCTAAAATCAGTGCCATTACATTGTTATTTTACTTATATATTTTATAAGACTTTATATTAAGACAACATTATTTTATTTTATTGTTAAGATGAAAGAGACTAGTCTCCACGCCACAGGGAATCCTAGCGTGGAGGCTAGGGAACTACCTTTGTTAACAACATTTATTTTTAAACAATAAAATATTACTATTATTATACGGCGGTGATTCTTTCGTGGATTTATAGAGTTCATAGAGACCAATACCAAATCGATATCTCGGAGGAGTTATGGGCCACACGCAGGTACTCCAATGTACGGCGCCGAGCGAGAGAGGCGGTTTCGGGAGCGTCTCAAAGCTGCGAAGGCACGTCCGAAACTAGGACTAAACTAAATTATTTAGAACGAAGTCTATCGGGCTTTTATATATAATTATATATATTTTTTATTATATAAAATAATAGCTGAAAATTAGATTAGAAAAAATATATAAAACATGTAACCTTGCCGAGTTTCCTACCAGTCGTTCTCAGTAGAGGGCAGAATTGGCAACCCGCAGTAACGGTAGTCGTGTCTAATGTCGCTTCTTCCGCGCGTGGTTCGGCAGAGTGGCGGCACTGCGTGGAGCTGGCGCCGCGCGTGGGCCCGGCCGTGGCCGTCGCGTGCGCCAGCTGCGCCGAGAAGCGCAACTGGATGTGCGACCTCGTCATGCTCAACACCAAGCCCATGCTGGACCGCACGCTCGACAGGTACCCGCCACACCACCACACCACCACACCACCACACCACCACACCACCACACCACCACACCACCACACCGCCACTTTCATTCATTAATAACTAAATGTAGATATAGATGTAACCAACAACATTAACTATTATTTGAAATTTTAAGAAAAAAATATTACATTCTATGCAACTTATAAATTTAAACATAGTAACATAAAAAAAAAACAAGTTAAATTAAGGGGGGATAATCTGGACTGATTTTCAATTTTTTTGGAATCTCTGAAAAAATTTAATGATTTTGCCAATTTACAATTTCTCAAATCTGATCTCAAACTTAGCAGAGCTTGTATAACAACAACCAGATAACTACATAATATATGTACTTTTAATTAATATTTTTCTAGCTTCCATCTTATTTACACTTTCCATCTGTAGTTCCAAGATACAAACATACTAACAAGACTCCAATAACTAAGTGACCAACCTAGCTATAATAATGTTTCAGTATCCTACTGGACTTGGAGCGACGACACCCTCTCAAGCTGCCGCCGGTGTCTCTCTACCGGTTCGCGGTGGCCGACTCGCCGCAGAACATCGTCCTCGAGGACCCGCAGCAACACAGGCACCAGGGGAATGCTGCCGTGCCGCTCATTAAGGTAATAATATTATAAATGCGAAAGATTGTATGTATGGATGTTTGTTACTCTTTCACGCAAAAGCTACCCAACGGATTTGGATAAAACTTGACACATATATAGAAAATGCCCTGGAATAACACATAGGATACTTTTTGTGCCGGAAAAATGTTACATCCCTCGGGAACGCGGGATGTATTGTTTTCCACCATAAATTTGTATGCCTTTTACTATTTTTTATATTGTTTTTAATTTTGTTACATAATATTATTACATACGAGTACATTAATTTTGTGCATAAAAACACAAAAAATAATTATAAGTATAAAAAAAAACATCCTTTAATAGAATTAGAAAACCAAGCTAATAAACAGAAATTAATTATCAAAGAAGTAATCACACCATTCTTAATTTTAATAAAAAAAAATCCTAATACATATTTGTTACCAACAGGGTGCCACACTCCTGAAGCTGGTGGAGCGCCTGACGTTCCACATATACGCGGACCTGAACTTAGTGCGTACCTTCCTGACCACGTACCGCTCGTTCTGCTCCGCGAGCGAGCTGCTCGACCTGCTCATCGAGCGGTTCAACATCCCCGAGCCCAGCGAGGTGTACGACACGCCGAGACCTGGTCAGTAACCACACACACACACACACACACACACACACCACCCACATACACACTTACACACACACTTACACACACACATACACACACCCACACACCCATACACACTGTTCATTCATCATCATTACATATTGTATTAAGCCATTTTATGTTGTTCCACTCAGCACAAATTAATTTAGTTTTAATAACATGCTGTGTTTGCTTTTAATTGTATTAACGCTGATAGTGTGTATTTTTATAATGTTCTTTTTTAAACTTTAAGTTGTGTAATATATGTTGGCAAACCTAATAAATATTAAATATAATAAAATCAGTCGCCACCCGCCCTCTGTACGCTTAGATCTTTTAAAATATGCAACGGATTTTGATGTGGTGTTCATCAGTAAACAGATTGATTCAAGATGAAAGTTCATATGTATAATACACGCATATTATAGAAGAGAAAATGCGAGAATTTCAAATAATTGCGACTATTTTAACTGCGTGCGCATTACAGACCTCCGAGATGCGGGTGAAACCGCGGGAGACAACTACCAATAAATAATAAATATCCAGGAACATTCTTTACACACGGCCATCTGGTCCCAAACTAAGCAGAGCTTGTACTATGGACACCAGATAACTGATATACTACATAATGCAATTTTGATTATTTTTCAAAAAACTTTTTTTTTTATTCCTTTATTACAGGCTCAAAAATAACAATAAAATAATGATTACATAGTATTATTTAAAAACCACAAAGGTTTGTGACAATACTACACATATTGAGTTTACATTGACAGAAAACACACAATACACTGTTAACAAAACATTATACAACATGTAAATCTTAAAGTTAAGTAAATGATATACTTCGAAGAAACAATACTTTGGATAATACTATTATATATATAATATACTATTTACGAGATCAATATCAATACATTTTCGGGGAAACAATACAGGGAACATACGAGTACGTGAGTACATACATTACTCAGTCTGTAACTTATTGGGGAAATAAGATTTAAGTTTGCGTTTGATATTTGTTGGTGTTAAATTCTCACGTAAATCGGAGGGTAGGCTATTGATTAGCCGAGGAATAAGATAGGCACTAGTTCGTTCGCCATACATATTATTCGCTCGGGTCGTACAAAGCCATGATGTTCAATTACCATTTTTAATGCACTTTTAAAAAAATACTTACAACCCCTATTTTACCACCTTCAAGATTATGTTTTGTGCCAAAGATAGTCGTATGTCTTTCCCCAGGATATAATCTATCTCCTTGCCAAGTTTAATTACGATCCGATCAGCCGTTTAGTCGTGAAAGGGTTATGAACAAACCGAGTTAGTTTCGCATTTATAATATTAGACCACTTCAGCCGACAAACAAGCAGACGGTCCACCTGATGGTAAGTGGTCACCGCCTATGGACATTTGCAACACTAGCATCGCCGCGTTGTCGCTTGAGACGTGAAGTTAAGTCTCATGTGCCTGTAATGTCACCTTACCTTTCTAACCGAAACAGTAATACAAGTGCACTACTGCTTCACGGCGGCAATTGGTAAGGTGCACTAAGAGCTCTACTATAAATGTTATACATAATTGCACGGTTGTATTACACGCTGCCGCAGTCACGAGGATGAAGAATCCGAAGAAGGATGTCAGTCCTAACTCTTCGCAGCTAGAAATTGACATGGGTAATTGTTCTATAGTACTGTACCCTTGAGTATTAGACGCCACAGCTCGTGTGTTCGATTCCCAGCCTTGCAAGATCATGTATCGCAAACGTAGCGTCAACGTATCGTGTGCGCCAAAAAAGTGATTTGTACAAAAAAAATTACATTACCGTGACGTTGCGCGATGTTCAATTTCCCATTGCATTGGTTTTCGGCGCACTCGATTCGCTTGCGATAGACGTTAGTGCTCAGTACCTCTACCATGAGTTGCTATCGAGTAAACTACTATTGATACAGTATTTCTCGATAGCACATTTGTGACTCATGGTACCGAATTTCTATAGCGAAGGCTAAAAAACGTTACTCGCTAGTGTTTACATTTCGTTAGGTTTTTTACCTATCGACTCGTACTATCGATTTTAGTTCTTTAGGTGACCGCTAGTGGCGCTGTACACATTTGCCATAGAAATGTTTTACGCCGTCGCTAACGAGTACGTACGTTAAAAACTCATGGTAAAGGCACTGGGCACTGGACCAACATTTGTGTGCATGGACAGATATGTTTTACACATTTAAAGTAGTTTTTAATGCCTTCTGTTGTATATTGTACCTATGTAGCTTTCTCGTCGCAAAAACTTGTAAGTCTGCAATGATTACATTAACTAAAAACTAGGTTTCACGCCGCGGTTTCACCCGCGTTCTTATTGAGATAGCGTGTTGATTGTGTTTGTACTTCGTAACATAGTCTACATGTTTGTCAAGTTTTAGCAAGATCGTTGCTGTGAAAACTTAACAAACAACACTTTCGTATTTATTATATTAGCATGTATATTCTTTCCTTTTTATTCGGTTTAAAGAATTTTATTTCCCAAAAAGAACATTACATAGTTCAATCATAATTATCATTATTGACGTGACAACGTCTAATAAATCGATGAACGCTGGCTGCATGCACGATAAATTGTCCCGTTACGCTCATTGTCCCGTTACGCTCATTGTACAAGGTTAATTATTCTTGCATTTAAAAAATCTGATTACTTATTTAGTTAAAATAATCTGTTCGTTAAAGTAATTAACATATTTGAAAATAAAAGTAAAATTATCAATTAAATTGTAGATTTCATTGCACTCCTTTTTTATATCTATACAAAAGAATGATTTATGTACCTTACCCGGAATAGTAACAAGAGTGTAAAACTATTTAAACCAACGAATTCTGTACTAAGAGCTCTACTACTAGACTCGCACATTGGCAGCTCAGTTAAAATTGAATGAATCTGTCACCAGTTTCCTGAGTTGTTTAAGAAAAAAATAAGAAAGTTGCGCGGAAAATTAGAAAATTTAACCACTTTACTAGCGCTTTTGACATTATAAACTTTTTTAATCAAACAAGTTACCTGTTTGAAATTATTGTTAGTTGTTTGACAGTTAAAATAATTAGCATATAATTTCTTATTACACAGTCGATTCAATCGGAAGATTCGAATTCAATATTCATTGTTAAGACAGGACAACGTCTGTCGGGTCAGCTATCAATAATAAAGTCACAACCAAACAGAGAAATAGGCTATAAAATAATAAGGAAATATAAGTCTATCTAAATGTAAAAATTCTTATTTTATATAGATGTTCGTGGCTAGGGCTCTAATGAAGATGAAAAAAAAATGTAAATTAATGATTTTTATGATTTAAAGAAAATAAAGAATAAGTGTGTATTTTTTCATAGTAGTTTGTTTCGAGCAATGTCCCATGTATAACTTTTTGTTTGTATTTCTTTGTTGCTTATGTTTGTTACTTACACTATCCCATTAGTGCTTCCTGTAATTATAACTGTAATTTGTTTAAAATAAATAAATGAAATAAAATAGGTAAATAGTTTTTTTATTTTCATTTTATAAAACATGTGGCTTGTTGTATATTTTCACAGCAGAGAGCATCGAGAGCATAGAGTGCGTGGCGAGCAGCGACGCAGAGAAGCTGAGCAAGAACACGGCCCGCGAGGACTGGAAGCGTTACCGCAAGGAGTTCCAGCAGCCGGTCAAGTTCAGGGTCATCAACGTGATCCGCCACTGGGTCGACCAGCACTTCTACGACTTCGAGCGGGAGCCGGCGCTGCTGGCGCGGCTGCGGGACTTCCTCGAGGCCGTCGACGGCAAGCCCATGAAGAAGTGGGTGCAGAGTGTACTCAAGACGCTGCACAGGAAGGTGAGATCTTTACTTTAACTTGGGCTCTCCTGTCGTCCGTCCGTCCGTCCGTCGATCAGTCAGCGGGCTGTATCTCATAAACCGTAATAGATAGCAGTTATACTGTTCAAATAGTATACTATTGTACTAAAGCTATGGCCGCTAAAACAACAAATACTTAAAACTTTTTTATTTGGATAAATATTGATAGGTGAATACTGAGTTTCGAGAACTTTAGACACAACCTGAGATGTAACACTAATATATAAAATGGGCCCTCTACTGTTGAGACTGCACCCGCAGAGAGTGGACGGGGAGGGCCAGGGCCCCGGCGGCGTGTCGCACGTGTTCGACCGCGCGCCGCCGCCCGTGCTGCGCCACATCTGCGACCCCGAGAAGCACTCGTGGCACCCGCTGGCGCTGCACCCGCTCGAGCTCGCGCGCCAGCTCACGCTGCTGGAGTTCCAGCTGTACCGGCAGGTGGGAGCGCCCCTACTTTATTGTCACTAATCTGTGTTTAACCACCTTGGCTTTAAATTAATAACCGTACATTTAAATGTATCTACATTGTCCTTGATTTGAAGTTAATGTACCTACATTGACCTTGACCTTAAGTTAATTTCCCTATATTGTCTTTGACCCTTAGCTTAAGTCTCTACATTTTCCTTGACCCTAGTTCAATGTACTTATATAGGGTACTGTCCTGTATTAAACTAAATAATAATTGACTAACCAGTGTATTGAACATCCAATAATATACGAAAACATTAAATATGATCAAAATTAAATCATTAATGTGATTTATAAGTACCGATCTAATCACAAAGAGTATGTTATTTGATGCTGTACAATTATGACGTCACAACGTGCTATTTCATACAAAACTCCATACATTCGATCGTTTTGACATTTCATAAAGAATTGCTGATTTGACATGTTAGGACACATCCCTATTGTACTTAAGTTGTGTGCCTCTATGTAAGATATGGTTCTCACTCACCTTTTCTCTTTCATAAGCTATTGAGATTTAGTCAAATGCGCTCAAATTTTATTAAAAAAAAAAAAAAGCTTCCAATGTTAATGTTTAATTTTGATGGTTCAGGTGAAACCGTCAGAGTTGGTGGGTGCCGTGTGGACGAAGAAAGACAAGGAGAAGACGAGTCCAAACCTTCTGAGGATCATCAAACACACCACCAATGTAAGTTATTTGAGTAGGCATTTATAACATTGTGGCGGAGGCCAAGGTTTTGAAATCACTTGAGCAATGAGTTTTTGGTAATGGAAAATGGTGGTAGGGTACTTTGTAGTATTTTTTCGAGTAGTAGAGCTCTTAGTGCAGAGTTCGTCCGGGGAAGTACTACCACCTTATCCATTTCTGCCGTGAAATAGTAATGCACTTGTATTACTGTGTTTCGGTTAGAAAGGTAAGGGGGCCGGTGAAATTACAGGCACATGAGACTTAACAACTTCACGTCTCAGGGCCGACAACGCATTGGCGATGCTCCTAGCGTTGCAAATGTCTATAGGCGGCGGTGACCACTTACCATCAAGTGGTACAAAAAAAATAACTTTCGCAACATAATAATGTACTCTTTTGTATAATATCAGCTTACTAGTTCTTTATTAACATAAAGGTTAATAGTATCTAAGTGGCAGTAGAACACTGACTCCTAAGTCACAGGCAGTCCTAGTTTAGGGTTTCAACTTTTGTGCGCCTTTAACCTTTTTTTTTTTTTTTTTTTACATTTTCTACGGACTCTTAGTCCGAACTCTTTGAAGATTTTACGATAAATTATTTTAAGATTAATTGTATTGTGTTTTTAAAAATAAACAGCTTTCCGCGCTTGCTCAGCTCCTTGTTTTGAACTGAGGCTTGCGTCTTTAACCTTGATATCCTTGTGAACTTTAGCTGGATATTAAGCATTTTGTAAGGACTTGTATCAATAAAGCATTATGATGTTTGTTGAAGTTTATTAATGTTAGTTATATCTAAAGTGACATTTGCTCTGTTTTTGATGTGTTACTTCTTTGGGAGCATTGAGTGATTTTGGTTTAATTTGCGGAGAATTAAATAGGTAGTTTTGAAGATGTTTCGCGAAACACGTGGCGATTTCCTGCTGAGTTTCCTTGTTTGGAACTTGACAGAGGAGATCCAGCGGAATTAGTTACTAGATATTTATATAATACAAGGAAGTTTTTTTTTAAGATTTCATGTGTGAAATGTACACATGATTTTTTTTTTATTATACAAAATTAATAAGATTTGTTTAATATATTCCCTAAACAAATTTAAACGCAAAAATAAAGTAAGAAACTGGCTCGTTACTACAAAATATATTGAGACTGAAAACCTCCATCAAATTTTAAAGTACTTACAATACTTTGGACTTACTCGTAAGCTGTGATCGAACCTGTGTAGAGAGAATCTTGGTATCCAAAACACATGTTTAATCCTACCTCGGATATCATTGTTTTCAACAAACACTTCTTATTCTAAAATTATTATAATTACTAGTAAGTGCCTAGCTACTAGTGTCGTGTGAGCTATGATTAAATCCGTGTAGAGAGAATTTTGGTATCCAAAACATATGTTAAATCCTATCTTGGATACCATTGCTTTCAAAATTATTATAATTACTAATAAGAATCACAATTTTATTACACGCTTTATATTAGTTTCACCTGTATGTATGTATGTATGTAATCGACCCCTTTGAGCTCGATTTTGTCCTACTTTGAACGATCAGATTTAATTCAAACTTTGCACACCTGTCAAAGACCGATGACAATGCAATAATCCGATCAAAGCATCCGATTATCCTAATTAGATTCGCCAGGATTAATTAATCTCTTTCCGCATCCTTCGCATGCGAGTAAGAGAGATAGAGCTAGTGCGCGAACTACGCATGCGTGCAGGTCCAGACTTCCTCTTTCGGGCCCTCAAAAAAATTTAAATAAAAAATGAAAAATAAATAATAGTTAAAAATCACGCTTTATATAGAAAACCATATATATAGATTTGTTGAATTAAATCGACGACTATTATTGTAATGCGCACACGCGTGTCCAGTTCACCCGGTGGATGGAGAAGTGGATAGTGGAGAGCGCGAACCTGGAGGAGCGCGCGGGCGTGACGACGCGCCTGGTGGAGCTGGCGGCCGCGCTGCGCGAGCTGAACAACTTCAACGGCGTGCTGGCGGTGGTGGCGGCGTGCGGCAGCGCCTCGGTGCACCGCCTGCGCGCCACGTTCCAGCTGCTGCCGCTGCGCCTGGCGCGCCACCTGCAGCAGGCGCGCGCGCTCAACTGCGACCACTTCCGCCGCTACCGCCTGGCGCTGCGCAGCATCGACCCGCCCTGCGTGCCCTTCGTGGGCATCTACCTCACCAACATCCTGCACATCGAGGAGGGGAACCTGGGTACGTACACCCGCACACTATTATATAGCAACTGAGGTACACACGTATGATATGGAGAGAAGCTACATTTTATCCGGGGAACTCTGTGAGCAGCCAGTTACATATAATTTACTCTGTCCTCCCTCTTAACAGATTTCCTCCCGAACTCCGAGCTAATAAACTTCTCCAAGAGGAGGAAAGTGGCCGAGATCACGGGCGAGATCCAGCAGTACCAGAACCAGCCCTACTGCCTCACCGTCGAACCTAAGACACGGGTAGGAGTTATTTTCTTTAGGGAGAGCTTGTACTATGGAAACCAGTAAATCGATATATAACATATCATTCTTTTATTTTGTTTTGTAAATATATACTTGTGTAGATGAAAATAAAACGTATCCAAATATTTTTTATGAAAAACATCTATTGGCGCACCTTGTCAGTAAATCGATGTTGTTGTTTGATATAATTTTTTTCTGACTACAAAAAAGCGACACTAAAAAGAGGCAAACATGTGTATATTATTTAATTCATTTGGGTGTAAATATATGAGTATGTATTTAGAAAAAAGGTTGTATACCTATGGGGCCGTTCATAAAATACGTTCGCATACAAGGGGTGGGGAGGGGTCTGGCTGAGTGTGACAAGGGGGGACGGGGGGTATACGGCAACATGACGTTCGCCGTTTGCTGGTTATTTATTAATTTATTTAAATTTTATTAGAATAACTAAATAAATATTTTTAATTTTCTGAATTTGTGTACTATCATTTAGAATTTATCATACTCAGCAGGGGGGTCTTAGTTTTTGTGACCTAGGGGGGGTCACAAAAAGTGTGACACAGCGTGACAATGGCGGGGGAGGGGGTCAAAAAAAGCTGATTTTAGTGTGACGTATTTTATGAACGGCCCCTATGTAGTTTGTCAGTTATCATGTCCTAGCTTGAGCTAGTTTGGAATCGGATGGCCGAGTATAAAGAATGTTCCGGGATATTGATTTGTTTAGCTCGCTAGAGTATGAGACAGATCGTTTTGTGAAGGTGTTTCTATCGCCTGTAAAATGTTCACATTCGTCTGTCACCAGGCTCTCATGAACCGTGATAGTTAGATAGTTAAAATCACTGATGATGTATTTCTGTTGCCGCTACAACAACAAATACTAAAAGAACAGAATAAAATAAATATTTAAGGGGCTCCCATACCACAGACATGACTATTTTTCCGTTTTTATTTATACATATTTTTGATTTATCAAACCACAGTATTTCGAACAAATACCCGACCGCATGCTTGTACTATGGAATCCAGATAACTGATATACTACATATACTACTTTTTTCTAAATACATACTTAAATAGATATTTACACCCAGACACAGAACAAACAGACATGTTCATGCACACAAATCTTTGTCCTTGATGGGAATCGAACCCGCGACCTTCGGCTTGGCAGTCAGGGTCTCTAACCACCAAGCCACAACTGGCTCGTCCTAAATATATAACAGACTACAATTTCACCGCCGTATTTAATATAACAGTGTAACTTGTTGCGTGTGTGCAGGCCTTCCTGGAGTCCCTGGAGCCGTTCCCCGGCATGGACGACAACGAGATCACCAACTACCTGTACGCGAAGAGTCTCGAGATAGAACCGCGCCCCCCGGTCAAACAGATGCCCAAGTTTGTGAGTACTCTAAACAGAATTAAAAAAAATATTGCATTTTTTGACAAATTTTAATGTTAATTTGTTCTTTGGTTAAAAATTATAAAGTATTTTCGTTTTTAGTATCTGTTACCAGTACTTGGATGTTTGTTGTTCGATAAGTATTATTTATCTATGTTGTAGCTTAAACTTGATAAAAAAATATTGCCTTCATTTGGAAAATTTTACATTTTATTTTGTTTAAAAATTTTATGTATTTTTTTTTGTTTCTTTATCTAATGCGTGGATCTTTATAGTCCAATAAATAAATTATTATTATTACTGTATTATTAATTTATTTTGTAGCGTAGATACGTATTTAAACAAAACGGCATTATTAAAAAGAATAGTTTCTCTTTAGAACCATATTTTAATACTTTGTTATAACCATTAAATATCTCAAGTTTCCCAAAATTTCTTTAAAATATAAACAGGAGAGTGGGAGTATATTTAATCTCCTAAACAATGGCAACAAGAATCTCTGTATTTAACATCACATCATGTTCTAATGCATATTTTTTGGGCTATAAAAGTGAAGAGGTACATGATGATATTGTGGTGTGCAAGTGTGTGTTGTGTATAGTAAAGTGACGGATATGATGGTTGTGTGCCCCAGCCGCGCAAGCACCCCGAGCTGTCGCTGAAGCAGGTGAAGGTGTCCCGCCGCTCGCACGCGCACGAGCAGCCCGCGCACCACTCGGCGCCGGCCGCGTCCGCCTCCGCCTCCGCCTCCGCCTCCGCCTCCGCCTCCGCCTCCGCCTCCGCCTCCAGCAACGACGACACCCTCAGTGAGTACCACACACTCCGATCTCACAGCTTATAGGACTTGAAGTACACTCATGTTAAAAATAACTACATCAGTGCAGTGATTTTGGATCGGAATCAAATATTAATGTTCAATAAATTGGTTTTCTTAATTGTTTTTGGTATTGACCCCCTCACACACATACCCAGCCTCACACGCGCCCCCCAAACAGACACACACATTCCCAAACACACGCACACTAACACACACCCACCCCACACACCACCCTACACTCAAACTACACACAACAGCACTTACCAGAAAAGATTTTTGAAAATTCAACCCCTAGGGGGGGATTAGGTGTTGTAGTACAACCTACCGGTTTCACCCGCGTTCTCATGGTTAACCAGGGGACAAGTAGTTGTATAGTCTAGCGGTGTCTGTAGTTGACAATGTGTGTATACGTGTTGTTCCAGGCGTGTCGCAGTTGTCCCCGACTGGCAGCAGCCTGTGGGAGAGCTCGGGAGCGGGAGGGTCTGTGGCCTCGCTCTCACTGCACCTGCATCACGACGAACACAGAGGTATGTATATATTACATAAGTAAATAATATCTCTTAGTTGAGAAACCTCTGTGGCCGCCGAAACTACGCGCAAGGGTGTATAGTGGAAATTTCTTTTGCATCGCTGAGATTTGAAACTCGATGAAATGAAATAGAGACAAATATATACATCTTTAGGATATAGCTTGTGAGAGAATAAGATAGGTAGACATAGTCTTCTAAAGGTTTCATCTAAATTGCCAACCCCGCTGCTCTTGTAAGTCTCTCAATTGTAACCCCGGAGCGATCTCGGCGTCTCCCGGCTCCGCTCAATTTGCACCTACAACTCACCTAAATCTCCTCAACGCCCTATATGCCCAGGAACCTAATATTGATGTTTTTTTTTACAACGTTTAATACCTTTGTGAATATATGTGTTAGATACTAAAGTTAATTTAAGAATCATATGTATATGTGTAATTGACTTGTTGTACGTTTTAGTGTATACTGTGAGTACAGCAAGTATTTATAAATAAATCTATTAATCTACTAATAATTGTACCGTGTTTGTTTGATATCCCAGGCGGCAAGCAGGAGGTGGTGAGCCCGCGGCTGGAGCGCGGCTCGCTCAGCCAGCTCAGCTTGTTCGACAAGGGGCTCGCGCTCTTCGACAAGGGCAAGTCGCCCAACGCCAGCACCAACGCCAACGCCAACACCAACGCACACAACAACGCCAATAACAAGTATATACTTACAATTAATAATAATAATAAATTTATTTCATCATAGAAAATTGTAACAAGAACACGATACTAATAACTGGGCATTTTAGTTTTATACCTCTTGGGCCGACAAACAAGCAGACGGTCCACCTTATGGTAAGTGGTCACCGCCGCTTATGGACATTTGCAACACTAGGGGCATCGCCAATGCGTTGTCGACCCTGAGACGTGAAGTTGTTAAGTCTCATGTGCCTGTAATTTCACCGGCCCCCTTACCTTTCTAACCGAAACACAGTAATACAATTGCACTACTGCTTCACGGCGGAAATGGGTAAGGTGGTAGTACTTCCCCGGACGAACTCTGCACTAAGAGCTCTACTACTCAACATTACAGAATAAAAGTGTTTGTTGATAACAGTGGTGTCCAAGGTATGATTTAACTTGCATTTTGGACCAAGATTCTCTGTATGTAATATATGAGTTATTTAGTACAAGCTCCGCTTAGATTGGGAATAATGTGGAATAATATTCCAAGAAAACAAAAAAAAAAAGAAACTTTATAGTATATGTAGTACCTACCAACCTCTAATGAACTCACAAAACTGTCCGATTTCCGCGTGTTGAGATCAGATGGCTGTTTGTTAGTTGGAATCAGATGCCCATCCGGTAGTTGGGATCAGAAGCTCGTGCGGTAGTTGGGATCAGATGCCCACCCGGTTGTTGGGATCTGAAGCTCGTGCTGTAGTTGGGACCAGATGCCCATCCGATAGTTGGAATCAGAAGCTCATGCTGTAGTTGGGATCAGATGCCCATCCGGTAGTTGGGATCAAAAGCTCGTGCGGTAGTTGGGATCAGATGCCCGTGCGTTAGTTGGGATCAGATACCCGTGTGTGAAAAATTTCCCGGGTTATTTACACATTTTGTTTTTGTCCAACAGGAGCAACTGCCGCGACGAGCCGCCGTCGCCTCGAGACAGACACTCCCCCAGGCACGAAAGGTACGTTTACTATTTGATGTTTTAATTATTAACTTTCCCTTACACATCTCTAATTAATATATCGGTTAAAATTTTAAAAATAATAACACTTATAGTATTTATTACTAATTACTAGAAACAAGGATGATTTTGCTTTACTTGTAACTCGATAAATGAAAATTAGAAAAAAAACATTTAGTTTAGTTTAACTATTGTAGTGCCTATACTACTGAACCGATTTTAATGAATGAGCTGTCAATTGACGATGGCCCAGTGAGCTTGGTTAGAGATCGCCACGCTACCGGTCGTGGGTTCGATTCCCACCCAGGACAAATATTGGTGTATATGAACTTGTCTGGGTGTAAAAATCTATAGACGTTACAAAACGACCCGTAAAGCCGAAAGGAGGTTAAATGGGCCTTATAACGAGTCAATTCACAATATTTAAGAACCATAGTAACGCTGTATAACATAACCCAAAAAAAGTGATTTTTATAAATGAAAAATAAAAAATCTATAAAAGTATTCAATTATGAAATGAAATATTTTATTCAAATAGGCCTTCACAGGCACTTATGAATGGTCAGACTCTACCACCGGTTCGGAAGGTTGCTTTTACTGAGAAGAGCCGGCAATAAACTCAGCAATTACTCTTTTCAAAATAAGATTTTGTACATAAAGATGTGTCTTGCTGGAGCGAGCGCTACACCCAAGCATTGTCGTCATTAAAATAATCATTTGTGTTGTAGAAAGCCTTTTGTACTAAAACAGTCTTAATTCTTTCCTTAAATTTTTCCTTAGATGCGTGCACTAAGTCCTAATAATGAGAATTGCACTTTTTGCAGTCTATATGCAGAAGTGACAAGTTTATCCTTATTTCTAGTATTGATGGAGTGCATATCACTCTTTTTGACATAAAGACTAATAATTTGATGTACACATATTATGTTTGCATAAATATACTGCGATGCAACTGTGAGGATATCAATTTGTTTAAACTTTTCTCTGAGGGAAGCTCGAGAACTCAAATTATAAATTGCTTGAACAGCTCTTTTTTGCAATATAAAAATGGTTTCTATATCAGCAGCTTTACCCCAAAGCAAAATGCCGTAGGTCATAACACTATGAAAGTAGCTAAAATAAACTAATCTAGCCGTATTGACATCTGTAATCTGCCTGATTTTTCTTACTGCGTAAGCTGCTGAACCAAGTTTTCCCGCAAGACATGATATTTGTGTCCCCCATTGAAGTTTTGAGTCTAAAGTAATTCCTAAGAAAACTGTTGACTCAACAAGGCTAAGAGCTTCGTTGTCTAACATAATACTACAGCCTAGTTTTTTAACATTGGGTAATGCAAATTTAATACATTTAGTTTTTCTTGCATTCAAAATAAGATTATTAACAGTAAACCAATTTAATACCTGGGCTAATGCACCGTTTACATCGTCATAATTGTATTTCAGTCTATCAACACCAAAAATCAGTGAGGTATCGTCAGCAAACAGTACAATTCTACAGGTATTTCTTACGTAAAATGGTAGGTCATTGATGTATACTAAAAATAGAAAAGGCCCTAGAATAGAGCCTTGGGGTACACCCATATGCACAGGAGAACCAGATGATTTAACTCCATTCACATTAACACTTTGAGTTCTCTCACTAAGGTACGATTTCATCAAATTAAGTGCTGCACCCTTAACTCCATAATAGTCTAATTTACGCGTAAGTGTCTGATGGTCAACACAATCAAAAGCTTTAGATAAATCACAGAACACTCCAATAACATTCTGCGACTTTTCCCAAGCGTTGAAAATTTGTTTTAAGAGTGCTACCCCGGCATCAATAGTGGAGCGACCTTTAGTAAAACCGTACTGCTCACTATGTAAAAGTTTATTTGAATTAAAGTGAGCAAGTAGTTGCGTTAAAATAATCTTTTCGAATACTTTGCTTAGGGCTGGCAAGATAGAAACGGGCCTATAATTGGTTGGATCACTAGGATCTCCGGCCTTGAACAAAGGTATAACTTTGCCATGTTTCATTAAATCCGGAAATTTACCAAAATCTACGCATCGGTTAAAAATTAGAGCTAAATGGGGAGCAATATTATCAATTATACCCTGCAAAACTGTTACTGATATACCCTATAAGTCGCCAGTCGGTTTAACTTTTAAACTTTTGAAAGTTTTGATGACATCGAAAGGTGTGATATGCCTAAACCTAAACAATTCATTGCACTCTGATACGTTAGTTTTTAACTACGACTCAGCATCTGCCGGTGAAGAATCCAAGGAGCTGATTGTGGCTATAGGTATGTCACTAAAAAAATTATTAAAAGCAAGTGCAATTTGGTCATCTTCACAGATAATATTTCCGTTAATATTTAATTCAATGCGCTTATTATTGTTTTGAGTTTTACCTCTTTCTGAATTAATTATGTTCCAAGTAGTTTTTACTTTATTATTTGATTGGCTTATCTTATTTCTTAGATATATAGATTTTGCCGAAGTGCAAGCTTTTTTAAACACTTTGGAATATTTTCTTACATAATCAATAAAATCGACATTTTGATTGTATTTCTTCATACCATACAACTCATACAACATAGCTCTACTTGTATAAATACCAACTGTTGCCCAGTCGTTAAACTTAATTTTATAATTTTCGTTGAAAGTCTTAAGTTTAAAAGCCTTATTAAATTCGATTTTTATAAATTCCAAGAATTCAGTATAGAGACCATCCGGCTCGTCCTGTGCCATGCTAACAGAAACTATATTTTTATTAACGTTATCTTTAAATCGAGCGATACGATTCAAAGTTATGGGCCTACAAGTTATTTTAAGCGGCATATCATTCGATTCATTTACAAAAACTACCTTCTGGCCGCAATGATCAGAAGTTAATTCTGTAATAATTGATTTCTCAAGTGCATCACAGCTGCAAAACACATTATCGAGACAAGTGGCAGAAGTTCCCGTAATTCTGGTAGGCTCACAAAATAAATTACTAAGATTAAATGATTTAAATAAATTAATAAGTCTTATAGTTGTGGGAGAAGCTACTAATAAATTGACATTGAAATCGCCACATACTATAACATTCTTATTACAAGTTTGAGCTTTCTGTAAAGCATCTTCTACCACCATTTCAAATAAGTTATAGTCACCTAAGGGGGGACGGTACACGCAAACTATAACAAAGCGCTCAAGCTCCACACAGGACAATTCAACAGTGCGCTCGATAGATAAGTCTACAATGTCTTTGCGGTTTTTACCTTTAATGTGATTTGAAACTAAAATTAAGCTACCACCGTGTATCGCTGTCTTTCTTACGAACGCACTTAACAATTTATAGTTAGGAATACTTATTAACAACTCAGAATTCTTCAACCAATGTTCGGTGACACATAATACATCAACATTATGGTATTCAACAAATAATTGTATTTCTAATTCTTTGCCAGCTAGGCCCTGAATATTCTGATGAACTATATTTAATTTATTGAGCTTAGCTTTTGTCCTAATATAAGAAAATCCCCCCCACCACTGGCATTATTATCAATAACACCAGTGTCAATAGTCCCAACTAAGCTACTTGTAGCTTGGTCATAAATGTGTATATTTCCTGCTAGCAATGTAGCGATCTGTTTCTTATACTTAATGGGCAGATACATAGTATCTTTTGTCAATTTAAAATTAAATGTAAAACTATTAATGTCTAAATAAAACATGGCGTCACTATGACGATGAATTAAATTATATAGTGTCATATTCATGTCATATATGTGCTTATTCTGTTCCTGAGACAACAAGTTAGAATAAGGAAAGACACATAAAACAAATTGACAATTATATTGGCTGTGTAAGTCAAGCAACTTGTCGAAACTATTAATAATGCTGTTTTTCCGGACATTTAAACTATCTCCACAAAGTATGATAACAGTTGTATTATGATGAAGTTCCTGTGAATTAACATTTTTAATTAATTGCTCATAAGAAGCACCGGGATAACATTTGTTTATTAAATTAGTTAATTATTAGGTAATATCGGTATCCATAGTACAAGCCGTGTGTAAAGAATGTCCCGGGATATAACGCGCCCTCAGTACGATAAGGGCTTAACTCAAAATTTTGCGAATTGGAGTTACGATCATAGAGACTAAACAAAGTACGCTCTATCCGATGAATAGTAAAACATAGTCAATTGAATGATAGAATAAGCATACCGATACTTCAGCCTCCTTAACACCGAGACCCACCCTCCCCGCTCAGTGCGAAAGTGACCCAATCAGAGATGGGCCCCTATCGTTCTGAGGCTGCGATACATTGAGGCTCGTGTCGGCAGAAGCGGGTCCACGGGCGCGGGCCGGCGCGTGGCGGCGCTGTCCCCGCGCGGCGCCATCGTGGACGCCGACCTGTTCTACTCGCGCGCCTCGCTCGACCCCGCCCCCAGCCGCCACCACGACCAGGTTAGTACCTCACGAGACTACCGGGTTCAGAACCAGCCCATCAATTAACCGTTTACGGACCGTTTGTTGTCACTTTTAGATACACTTACTTATCCTACTAATATTATATCGGGAGTTTTTATGTATGGATCTTTGTTACGTCACGCAAAAAATACCAAACGGATTTGCATGAAACTTGGCACATAGATAGAGCATATATTGGAATAAAATATAGGCTACTTTTTGTGCTGGGAAAATGTTACATTCTTAGGGAACGCGGGTGAAACCGCGGGGGGCAGCCAGTAGTACATAATGTAACATACTTATGATAAACTAGCAGTCCCTCGCGGTTTCACCACGTTCCCGAGGGATATAACATTTTCCCGGCTCAATAAAGTTTAATTATGTATTATTCCAGGGTATTTTCTAAATATCTGCCAAGTTTCATCCAAATCTGTTTGGTAATTTTTACGTGAGTAACAAACATCCATACATACAAACATTCGCATTTTTAATATTGGTATAAGTATTTCAAGATGTGCAAATTAATTAAGTATAAAAATACTAAATAAGAAAGAATAACAATGTACCTCATAGAGGTCTTGGATAAACTTTGGAGAGGAATTAAGATACTCTAATTTACCTTAGTGAAGTATATAAAAAAATCTTTATTAAACATTCTGTTTGTTTGTACAATATCTATCTATCTAACTAAGATGTTAAATATTGTATAAATAATATAAAAGCCTAAAAATATTTTTTTATTTAAAAAAGTTATATATCCCAATAATCGAAGTGATTAACCCTACAAATAAAGATTGGCAGGATTCTGGATTAAGTGATCAGATAAGGCAATGTTATATTGTAATATGTTTACAATTGTAATAAATAAAATAAAAATTATAATCACCTATAGTTCAGATTTGATAAAGTACCCGAGAGACCACACTTCTATCACTTTAGAACTTTAATTAACATATTATTAGTGGTTCGGTGAACAGGAACGGGTGCCCCCCCTTCTGCCGCGCAACAGCACCACGTCGGGCGGCGGCCCCGCCTGCCCCGGGCCCGGCCCCGCCTGCCCCGGCGCCGGGCCCGCTCCCCCGGTGTTGCCCCGGCGGCCCGTCTCGCCCACGCACCATCACAACTGTACGTATCTACTTAACAACTTCACGTCACAAGCGACAATGCTGTGATGTCCCTGGTGTTCCTAATGTCCTTACGCGGTGACCGCTTACCATCAGGTGGTATGTCTGTTTGTTTGTCAATCCATGTTGTAATAAAAAACATTTACTAACTATATATCTAGATTCTGTTTGTAAATCTTTTGAATATATTTTGATGCAGTTTTTATCATCATTTAGATTAGTGAATTTCTACCGAGAAGTCGATATGTATATTGAAATTGAATATCAAAAAGTTGTATTTATTTATTGACTTGGTTCTTCAACAATGAGTACACCATTACAAAGATGAACAATAACAAAGCCAAACTTAAATCTAAGTGTCACATTACTTAAAGAAGAACACAGCATGCACTTAAAGTCGCGCAGGTGAATAACATTTTTAAATATTTAATTATTAGCCTACTATATAATAACAAGAACCATAAAACTACGACACTTAATACAGATACATACTGATACCACATTAACTTGATTTAGTTTTAACATAATTTATTTAATTTATTAACTTTTTTACCTTAGGATAAAAGTTTGGTGACGTCCTAATATTGTGATTAGCCTATTTTATTTTATGCCTATTTGGTTTTGTGGTTATATACCCATCTGTCATACCATAGGTCGTCGGTTCGGTTTTGACCTAGGACAAGCATTTCTGAACATGTCGCAAACTCTACTCAAACTCTGAACATGATCAATGTCTAATCGTTCTGGGTCTAGATGTAAATATTGTAGTATATCAGTTATCTGGTCTCCATAGTACAAGCTCTGCTTCGTTTGGGATCAGATGGCCGTGTGTAAAGAATGTCCCGGGATATTTTTTGTTTTAGAAAAAAGTCATATATATTAATATTATGAAAACGAAATGAAATATATAATATAATTAATTCAAATTGGTGTTTACAAGCAGTAATAAATAGTCAGACTCTAACACCGGTTTGGAAGGTTGCTTTTACTGAGAAGAGCCGGCAATAAACTCAGCAATTACCTTATAGTATATTAGTAGAATTTCCTTACCAGCATTGTTTGTTTTGCGTACAGCATCGACGTCGTCGTGGTCGCCGCCCCCGGAGCCCCCCGACCGTCCCCTGCCGAGCCCCAAGCATCACGACCTGTTCCGGTGAGTCAACAATACTTACTTATTTACTGGTATTTTTATGCTAAAACCTATACATATGAAATGCTTTGACCTGAATAACTGACGCACAGCCTAAACCGCTGTTCGTAGATACCTGAAATTTGGAGGGTGTGTTCTTTGTATGACGTAGGCATCCGATAGGAAAGGTTTACCCGAAAATCGAAGTGAAAACCGGAGGCAAAGTTTGTATGGAACAACGCGATTCCTTGGTCCAATTTACTTCTAATTTCGAATAATCAGTCTATAACAGAATTGATGGAATAGGTGTTTCGTATTTTATTGAAACTGGTAGCCTAACGGGGTTAAAAAAGGGAAAAATGTTATTTTGGTGGTGATTTGCATCGAAGTTGATATCAATAATGCTCCTTAGTGGCGTTGATTTCAATAACATTTTATTTTGACACATGTTTGAAAATTCAATTCGATTTTATTCAAAAGGTAACTAGTGGTCCGATAATATACAGGCTGACTGGCGATCATATATGATGAAAAAAAATAACTTTAAAAATAAATATTGAATTACTTCTTAGTAAACTTAGTAAACAGTACACCGAGAGTCCCGTATTTACCTGCGCAATACTTACACTTTACAGCTGTTGCCTACCGACAAAATAATGTGTAGAATGTAGACAATAGAATTTGAGACAAGGTTAAATCTACGTGTTTAGAGAGTTCACATTTCACATATTTTTAGAGAAATTTTGGTCAAAAATTAAGTACCTAATTTTAACGAGAATCGAGTACCGAGTACTCTCCATAAGTATCGAAGGTATCTCACCAGTTACCCTGTGTAAAGACGTTCATGAATAAATCTTTGCAAGGCTGATACCAATTTTAGTTACATTTTTACTATTTAGTTTGTTTGAAAAAAATATTTTAAATTAACGTGTAATTTCAACCTATCAATATTAATATGATTAATGGGCACTAGCGCTAACCGTGTGTTTATTTATTTAATTATCGGCTCACCAACTAAATACACACATAACATTATCTTATAATACTATTACAGTTACTTTTCTCGCATACATCTTAATTTTTAACCTTCAATTAGCCGCGGTCGCCGCGACCCCAAGTGATCTTCAAGTTAAGTTATTTGTATACCTATTAACGCTGTCAACCCGAATTTCTTGCTAGCTTCCTAACTCTCTAGTCCCCTAGTTCTAGGTCTAGTTTCTAATTTCATACCTATCAATTTGGTAACTGCAGACCCCGCGCGACTAACAATGTTTGTGTATTGGCGCGCCTAATTAAAGGTTAATAATTTATTTTATTTGTCTCCACAAATTACATGCAATGATAAAATACAGTCGACAGGAAGATTGGGAAAAAATTGCAATTTGAGGCGGATCTGAAGTCCAAACTAAGCCTGGGCCTGTATTTTGGAGCTCCTGGCCCCCATTTAATTACAATAGTCAACGTGGTGCGAAAGTGTGTATAAATGTGTGAGTAAATGAGTAAGGGTTTGTGTGTGTGTGTGTGTGTGTACGTGCGTGTGATCTAAATTAAAGGAAAGCACAGCATTGTTTTTTTGTTAAAGTACGAACTTATACATTAAACAGTTGATAGGTATACTATAACTCAGACATTTGCTAGGGAAACACTATGAAAGAGAATGAAATTGAAGAAAATAAATTATTACGTTTTATGAAATATGGCATTTTTAAATGAGCCCAAATTATCAATTACCAAAGTTAAATGAATGTCGCCATTGTAGCCGCTTTATATTTAACCAAATGCTAACATATCGAATATCTCAACCAGATGTGCCAATGTCACGAGGTATTATGATAATAATGAATTATAACACAATTATTATGTAACATAACTCTGTGTAACACGTTATCTTAATGTAACGTTATTATTGGCACGTCTGTTCGTCTGTCCCCCCTTTTTGCGTCGCGCTGTGAACTGTGAGGTAGTGTTTTAAATGTAATATATTTTTTTTATTTTAAATTATATACGATTTATTCTGTTTAGGCCCACGAAGGGCATTTATGTAGGTGAAGTTACTTAAGTTACCACGGCTTCTTAATTCAGCCAGTTTTATATGTTTTTCTTTTTTTAAATTAAGATTGTCACAGGCGTGGCATTGTGGAAATCCATTATAAGATTATACAAAAAACAAATATCTAGTAACTAATTTCGCTGGATCTCCTTCTCTGTCCCAAACAAGGAAACTCAACAGGAAATTGGCACGAGTTTCGCTTCTACACGAAGTATCATCAGGACGTATGATTACGTTCTGATCCAGATCCAACGGAATTGGTTACTAGATATTTGTTTTTTGTATATCAAATCTAACTATTTGTTGATTGTAAGGTGTTTATTGTGTGTTGCAGAATGCCAACGATGTCTCCGAAGAGGTCCCCCGCCCCGCAGCCCCCCGCCAGCCCCCTCGTGCACTCCGACCGGTAATGTTGCTTTAATGTTACTAAATGGCGTCGATTCTACATTAAAATATGTTACAAATAAAGTCTAACTCCACATAGGATTAGTCACACTTAGACATACAATTAGCTACACATAAACACAATAAGTAAATATCCAGGGTCATTCTTTACACGCGGCCACCTGGTCCCAAACTAAGCAGAGCTTGAAACCTGATAGCTGATATATTACATTTTTTTTTCTAAATACATACTCATATAGATATTTGCAAACAGACAAGTTCATGCACACAAATGTTTGTCTTGGGTGGGAATCGAACCCGCGGCCTTCGGCTTGACAGTCAAGAGTCGCTAACCACCAAGCCAACTGGCTTGTCGGGGCGCTCAGCTACACATACACACACCCCCTAGGGGTGCAACGATTCTCGAGATTTTTTATGTTATTAGTATATAAATTGCATAACTGCAGACAAAAACATACAAACACGTGCATACACAGCATAACAAGCAGAAAAGCATATGATCATAAATACAATATTTGAGCTGGATTAATATTAAACAGCCTGTTTGATTTATTTATTTTGAACTTGTAATGACATGGTTGGTGTATTGTTGCAGCGTGGGCGCGTTCAGCTTCCCCGCTGCGGGCGCCGCTGCGGGCGCCGCTGCGGGCTCGCTGCTGGCGCCGTCGCCGTCGCCGCCCGCGCCCCCCCTCACGCCGCACCATCGTTAGTATACTTACCCTTATAAATAAACTAGCTATCCCCCGTGGATTCACCCGCGTTTATCGATATCATATATAGCCTTTCCATCTAGGAAAAATTCCGCGTCGAACGGTAGCAGTCCCATCCCGATATGTTCAGTAGTTTTGAGGTGATGTTGCGTCAAAGGAACCTTATTTTCCCTATGTATATATCCCGGGACATTGTTTACACACGACCATCTAATGACAAACTAAGCATAGCTTGTTTAATGGAAACCAGATAACTGACATAACATTTTTTTTTTCTAATAATTTATTTATATAGATACTTACATCCTCTTTATAATATTAGTATAGAATAGTATTGCTTGTACTTCCACAGCGTCGTCGTGCGGCACCCCGCCCCCCCTCCCGCCGCGACGGAGACGAGACTCCGTGGCGCCCCCTACACCACACTTGGTTAGTTTACTTTACACTTCATTCATATTTACATTCTATGTACGTATAAAAAGTGTCAGACACTTTATAAGGTCACAGTGGGACATGAGTTTACATTAGTTCTTAAACCGAATTCGAGGGGTAATTAAAAAAAAAATTAATACATAGAAAACAGAGAGAATTAAAGGTAATTTATTAACTAATTGAGACAGGCGTGGCTTGCGGAAATCCATTAATATTTTCCCATACAAGAACTTGACAGAGAAGGTCATCCAGCGGAATTAGTTACTAGATATCTGTTTTTTTCATAATCCGGTAATTTATTAAATTTAGATCCTAAAAAGTTTACTGTTACTAAAGTTACCAATTTGTAAGTCAGCATTCCATTGAGAAGAACCGCCAAAACTCAGCAGAGTAACAATTAATAATCAGATATATTGAACAATTTTACTTTTTCAAATGTTTAATCATACTAGTTGCTCCCCGCGGTTTTACATGCGTTCCCTAGGAAAGGTACACTTTAAATATCCAAGTTATAAACTATCGATGTGCCAAATTTCATGTTAAGATTTTTTTAAATGAAAAAGTATTAAACATAAGTAACGGAGTTGGATCGGAGCATTTTTTTTGGGATTACGAATATAATCACTAACGAAATTGTAATTGTAAAGTATAATAATATTGGATTACTTATTCAACAGTCGATAAACACGAACGCCAGCTCGTCGACATCGGCGTCGCCCGTGTACGGCTCCACGGTGGCGGGGAGCGTGGCCGGTGGCGGGGCGGGTCCCGCGGGGCCCCCGCCGCTGCCCCCGCGGCCCGCGCCGGCCCCGGAGCTGCTGCGGCCGGCGCACTCCACCATACTGCAGCGGCGGCACCACAACAACACGTGAGGCTGCACACTGTACAATGCAACAATACTATTGCAATCTATTGAAATTAAATATATTACAAGTAAACAGTACTCTCTGCTCTTGAAATCTGTCAGTTCTATCACATATTGATATTGAGATGATCTCTTGTTATTGTAAAATATTACTAAGTGGCCAGAATTGGAAACCAATTTCGATAACAGAATTGTTTTTCTTATTAGGTAACATGGTTTCTAATAAAGAAAAATAATTCTGTTTTCTAAATTAGTTTCGAACCATTGGTTTCCAAAGTGGCCGAAGGGATCCTGGGACACGCTTTTTCCTAAAGTAGTAGAGCTCTTAGTGCAGAGTTCGTCTGGGGAAGTACTACCACCATACCAAATTCCACCGTAAGGCAGTAGTGCACTTGTATTACTGTTTCGTTTGGAAAAGTAAGGCCGGTGACATTACGGGCACATGAGACTTAACTTCACGTCTCGAGCGACAACGCGGCGATGCCCCTGGTGTTGCTAATGTCTATAGGCGGTGACCACTTACCATCAGGTGGAACGTCTAATTGTTTGACGGCCAAAGTGGAATAAAAAATACAACTAAGCAGAGCGTGTACTAAAGTAACCAAATAACTGATATACTACTTCTTGTAAATACATACCTATATAGATATTTACAACTTCACAAATGTAAGTCCTGGAAATCGACCCTACTTGTGCTGTAGCAAAGAAGTCTCTAACCACGAAGCCAACAGACCCGTCCTATGTTAAAGTTAGCTTGTCATTACGATTGATTTCTCTCGTTCCAGCAACATCGCCCCCCGCCTGCCCCCCAAGCCGCCGCCGGTGGGGGGCCGCACGTAGCCCCCGCTCCCCCCACCCCCCGCGGGCCCCCCGCCCGCCCCCCCCAGCCCCGGCCCGCCGTGCACGGAGCAGACGACGCTGCTCGACGACGGGACATTACGTATTTATTATTCAAGCGGCACATTGTAATGTTATTATTAATGGTAACATTGTCTCTCTCAAGTCAATAATTAAAATTAAATTATTTTTTATTTTCGCCAGAAATGTCAAATTACAAAATATATGTCAGAACATTTAACTGCAGAATAGAATGCAATTTTTTTTTAATTAAAATTATAGTAAAAAATATTTATTTAGGACACATTCTTCACACATTACCTGATTCCAAATTAAGAGTGTACTGCTTTTACTATGGCTACAAGATAACTGATATACTACATATACTACTTTTTTTTTCTAAATACATACTTATATAGATACTTACACCCAGACACAGAACAAACAGACATGTTCATGCACACAAGTGTCTGTCCTGGGTGGGAATCGAACCCGCGACCTGCGGTGTGGCAGTAACCACCTAAATATTCTTCGATTATAATAAATATTCTAATCTACTACTGGACGAAGTAGTATCTGCTACTTCAATTATCTCTTTTAAAAACAAATTGGACAAGGACTAAATATTGACAGGCCAGTTGGCTTGGTGGTTAACGCTCTGACTGCCAAACCGAAGGTCGCGGGTTCGATTCCCACCCAGGACAAACACTTGTGTGCATCAACATGTCTGTTTGTTCTGTGTCTGGGTGTAAATATCTATATAAGTATGTATTTATAAAAAAAAATGTATATGTAGTATATCAGTTATCTGGTCTCCATAGTACAAGCTCTGCTTAGTTTGGGATCAGATGGCCGTGTGTAAAGAATGTCCGGGATATTTATTTATTATTTATTTATCTTCCAAAATGAACTATAAAGTGCGAAGTGACTCTCAACACTGTGTGATATAGACACATCAGCTACCAAGCGGCTCGTCTATAAATAAATAAATAAATAAATAAATATTCTTCAGAGAGACAATTTTACTTTGTTACTACACATTTAGTTATGGATCAAACTAGAAGTGAAATTTTACTAAACCACAGTAGTGGGGTACTCTGTAGTACCCAGCTGGGTAGCTATCAGCCTCAAGATGTGACAGTATCTCTACTAGGTTCTGTGTTGCCACATCCCACCACATCACTTACCACAGTGTAATTGTGGTCAAAATAAACTAAACAAAAACGAAACTAAATAAAATGTGTCCAGTATCTCCACCATGAGTTGCTATAAAAACTTACTTTAGTCACTAGCGAGTAAACTACTATCGATACAGTATTTCTCGATAGCAACTGTCAAATTTGTGACTCATGGTTCCGAATTTCTATAGCAAAGGCTAAAAAACGTTACTCGCTAGTGTTTACATTTCGATAGGATTTTTACCTATCGACTCGTACTACCGATTTTAGTTCTTTAGGTGACCGCTAGTGGCGCTGTACACATTTGCCATAGAAATGTTTTACGCCGTCGCTAGCGAGTACGTACGTTAAAAACTCATGGTCTGCATCCTATTCCATAACCTCAAGTGACTATAAAACAGAATTTCATGAAAGTCTGTTCAGCCGTTTCGTAGCTTTTGCGTTGTAAGTTTTATGTTTGATTCATAACAAATAAATGTAAAAGATATGTTGACGTTGTTTCTCAAAGTTTATTTACATTATTTTCGTTGAGAAACTGTACATAATATGTATTATTAAAAAAAACAAAAATGAGAAATTTTATCTGTGTACGATCAGCAACGTGAGTAGAAAATATTCTATATAACAAAATAAATAAACTTAAATCAATCCATGATGTGAAATGATGAAGTAAATTGTAAAATAATATCTCTACGTTATTTGTTGTACAATTAATGTACCATATATTCACGCCCATTATCCCTGAATAGGTAGGCAGAGTAAATAAACCTACTTACATTCCACCTCAGATATTTCAACTCCCAACGTGACATTAGGTGTGCATTGTCGCTGTCTCTTTCGCACGTTACTTATCCCGGGGTACAGGTAACCATTTCTAATAAAGCAACTATACATTGCCCGATCCGGAAATCGAAACCCCGGAGTGCTTTCAGCCGTGCACTCGACCACAGAGGCGATGGTGTACAAGAGTTGTAAATTGGTGTCTAAAAAAATTTCTGTTTGGTCCCTAAAAGGACCTATAAAGGTCAAAGATGTTACCTGTGTTGCTGACCGTACACTACGGTGTCCCTGTAGTTAATAATAAATATGCTTAAAAAATAAAACGAAATTAGATGAAATTCTAAACATTAAAATTAGGCTAAACCAAACCTTTCAATTGTGTAATTTATATATTATTTTTATTTAAAAAAAAAAATATGTCGGTTCGAGTTATGTTTACCAGATTGACCGGGTGACGTCTCCAATGACCGGTTTATCTTTTAAATTAACTATTAACCTTATATATACATTCCATCATTTATTATGTATACATTTATAATTTGTTATGTATGGAGGGAGAATCTATACAGCGTGTATATAGTAGGTGAAATACTATGAGCATTCTCTAAATATTCTTATACTAATACTAGCTGTCCCCCGCGGCTTTACCCGCGTTCCCTATCAATAGAAGCATGCATATAAACCTTCCTCTTGAATCAATATCTCTATTAATGAAAACGGCATCAAAATCCGTTGCTTAGTTAGAAAGATCTTTGTGCAGATGGCTGGAAGTGACTTTGCTTTATTCTGGGCAGAGCCCCAGGGCTTCAAGCTCAGGGGGCCCCTCGAACTCTGACTTACAATCAGTGGCGTAGCTACCGGAGGACTAAACGGGGCAGTACCCCGGAGCCCCAAAGCTTCGACTGAGGAACAAACGATTTAAAATAGTTTATTTGGGGCCCTACATAGCTACGCCACTGCTCCGAAATTACTGTGTGAAACTGTGTTGTTACCTAGTTTAAAACAATGTCACTATATATGTTAGTCTGTGCGCTTAGTTCTTTTAAAGTACTCAATATTTCATTAATTAAATTTACGTCCCGACGTGATATGTGGTGAACATTGATGCCGTCTCTCCCGCACTTTACCAACACATTTATACTACCGGCACGCTATGATGGCCGTTTTGACGTTTCAGATTTTCATAGGAAAAGAAACTGTATTGCTTTAGGATAAGGTTGATTTCCATCATCATACAATTAGTTGTTGGATCAATAGATGTACCTTATCTCTGTAGGAATAAAGGTTAGTTTTCTTTGTCATTGTTAAATGTCAAAACGGCCATCATAGCGTGCCAGTAGTATAGTGATCATTTATAAGCATCAATTTTGCTCTTTTAAGAATTTTAAATTCAATGCCATTTATTCAGTTTAGGCCCGCAAGGGCACGTATGAAGGTTAGTTACTGATGCTGCCACCAGCTCGGAAGTCTGTCTTCAACCTTGTAATAACACAAATGCAAATTTATGGAATCCTTTGAAATTATTGTTTCACGATACTGTAACACGATGTATAACAAATTGTTATTTAAAAAAATATTATTGAAAAGATAAAAATTGAAATGGTCTTAAAGAAGTAAATTTAATAACAAATACTCGACTGCATAAATAATAATTCTAGTTGATTCGTTTTTTTTCCGGTACAATATTTTAAATGTATAGGTACCCTATGTTGCTACTTAATCTATGTACCTATAACATTTGCTAGAAAAATATTACCCTCCTTTTGGCAGTCGGGTAAAAAAGGATTTGTATTTTATTTCGAAATGAACAACACTTTATTCTTATAATTAATCAAAATATTATTTAATGAGAACTAATTTCTAAATCGAAGTGTATTTTTCCCAAAACTATATATATAATAATAATAATACGTAGATTCCTCCATATATAAATAAATAAATAAATATATTTTTTATACATTACCTGTGCGGTGCCAATAAATAGTACATGATTTAAGACATAACATGAATGTTATAAACAGATATATATTAAAATACATATGTAACTGAATTAGATTTTATAATATGTTAGACAGAAATATTCGAAAATTTATTGTTACAATGTCACACGAAAATGATTCTAATTGCTTGAGAAATAAGATGCATTATGTACCTCTTAGCTGACAAAACACTTAAAAGATCACGTAAAATACTGTAATATTACAAATTTTAAATGCATTTATTGTAAATAATTTAAAAATAAGATAATTCGCTTGAGTGTTGACATGTTAAAACGGACACAGACAAAAAACTTCCTTGTCTATAGTTTATGTAAATACTCTATGAAATGTAGGATGTAGTGAGTTTCTGTTACATGTGTTTATCTTAGGAACACGATGTAAAATGATAATGAAGTTAAAATTATGGAAATTGAGCTATAATATTTGAGACTAATAATTCTGTGTCCAAAATGTACAAATATGAATGTATTTAGGAAGATGTTTGATGATTTAGATCAAGAAATTGTAGGTTTAAAGTTTATTTTTTTAAAGTTTTGTGGATGAGGTATCTCTTATTGTTTACTCTCATACCTCATGACATTACGTCAATAAAAGGCTTTAGAAAACTTAACTGACCCCTGGGTTACAGATCTAATGAACACTTGACCGAATTTGTAATGTAAATAACAATCAAATATAAAAAATGAGGGTAAACTATTCGAGATATCTCAAAACTGAGACACTGACTTGACATTAAGTAAGATATTTTTAAACGCCAAGCTCTTCGTGTAAAGTTGCCAGGTGAAAAAAATTACCATAGACAAAACAATCGTCAATGGTAACGTATTTAAGAGGGTAGTTTTAAGGAAAGACCACCTGTAAAAATAAATAAATGTAAATATAATTATTATGTACCATATTATAGTAACATTCATATTATATACAGTTTATGGTTGTTTTATTTATTCGTGAACACGTGCCCACGCAGCCGGTCCACCTGATGGTAAGTGGTCACCGCCTATGGACATTTACAACACCAAGGGCATCGCCGCTTACCTATCTAACCGAAACAGTAATACAAGTGCACTACTGCTTCACGGCGGAAATGGGTTCGGAAGTACTTCCCTGGATGAACTGAGCACCAAGAGCTCTACTACTTTTATAAATTTAATCCCTAGGTCTTTACCGACGTCAAAGAGAAAAGAAGTGACTTTTGACAGAAAGAATGTCAAACGGTCAAGGTGAATCACAATTAGATGGGGCAGAAGAACTTTCTTCTCTAAGTTGTCGCGTTATTAAATTGCTTAAAACAATATTTATCCTCTAGTCTGTCCTATAAAAGATGCTTTTGGATGCTTGCGAATGTTATAGGAAAATATATCTTATTGTTGTATGATAAGATACAATTTTATCAAATTAGATGAACCATTTAGCTGTGTAAGGGTGTAAAAGCCATCTGCAGCTTACTTCTTTGCACTACAACTTACATTTATGTAAATGTGTGTACCAGGAAAACATGAATTTAAAAGAACTAGATAACCAGCAAAATCAATTTTGTGTACAGGGATCATAATACTCTATATCGAGTTCGTGTGTGTACCTACTACTAGCATAGTCATCTGACATAGTAAGGTTGGCTACAGTTCAATCCTACCAATATAATAAACTTAATAGTTCCACAGATAAAAAAAACACTTATTTTCTACTACCTCCTTCGAATTTATGAAGTACTTTGAAATAGAATACGAAGATGACTCAAAATATAAAATTGGTTATATGTTCACCTTTTTCTACTCTAGTGTACTAGAGAGAGATAGCAACAATCGAATCTTCAATTTGCAGTAAATAAGCATGCTACCTTGGAAGTAAAGATGCGAAAAAAGGCTCACTAAAAAGAAAATAGAGATATAGCTCTTTTGATCAAAATAACCATATCTCTCTTTTGGGTCTTTAGTTCATTTATATCATTAGTCTCTTTAGCTCATCAACAGAAATAGTATTGAATTAGCTCCTTCATTTCATTCAATTCGTTTACGGCTCTTTAACTCTTTTGAATAGATTAAAGTCTGAACTACGCGATCACTGAGTGAAAAGTATGTTATGAATGAGTATGTACATTAATTGGGGATCTCAACATGTGATATAAAGTATTTTTATTTATAAAAAACAAGATAAATATTGTTAGTTGCCATAGTATATATGGATCGCAATTCATTATTATATGAATATAATACAAAAGTTATTAATTTGTAATATAATTTAAATACTCGCGTTCAAAATAGCTCTAATTGCTTCTAACATAAACTACTAACACAAGTGTGGGTGTCTGTTTACCTAAACACAAAAAAAAACTATGTTATTCGCCACAAGAGTTAATGCGCCAAGGTATCTTCTACTTTATTTCCATAAGTTATTAGACTTAATTTAGCGTGTACCCGTTTAGAACGAGTGTGCGTACGTAATAATTCTTTTTCTGTTCGGCGGTGATCGGGGAAGATAGGGCACAGTCGGACGTTGCGTCGGCTGCACCAACATGTAATGAGCCAAAGAGCCAATTGAGCCGTTGAACTAACAACTGAGCGACTGAACAAATGTGAGCCAGATTGAAATAAAAGAGCTAGTTCATTTATATCTCTCTTTCAGGAGCTACCCAACTCTACTTGGAAGATCCTTTTATTAATAAATGAAACAACAAATTAAAACTTATTATATTTATTTCATCAATAATATCAACGAAATGTCCACAACAGAATAATAATTATGCTAGTAACTGTATAATAAGATAACGTCAAGCCTTATGGCTTATACAAATAAAGGCTATATTCACTTGCCAGGTTAACTTACAAATATTTAGTACTGAACAACATTTAAATACCTTCTTTTAACTACCCAGAGGTAGTAGTGAACATTTTTTACTCATTATTGTAAATCCGAATGATGTCTGTCCGATTTTGATAAAATATTGGCGTAAGGGAAGCTTGTAACCAGGAAAATTGTGGCAAAAGCTAGTGAGTGGTCTATATTTGAATAAACCTTATATTTCAGACCTTAGTTGTTGAAGGATACATAAGTAGAGCTTCACTTCTCAGTGTAGAATTATAATTTCCTCATTTTTAACTTTTTCTTGAAGAATGGATTTATCGGCGAGGGAGTCGACGGTTTCAAATTTGTCTTATTCGGCTTCTTGCTGCTGTCGAAAGGTATGCTCGGACTCTGCCGCACACTCTTGTAGTAATCCACTGGTCCCTGCATGGAATTATTCTTTAACACAAACTTCACCTTTTTCGGCGTATCATAAAAGTCTGTACTCTCTTGCTTGTTCTGAGTTTGCTTTTGGTATTTTTTAACTTTGTTTACAAGCACAGCCGTATTCTGCGTTTTGATTGGTTTTATTACTTCAGTTTGTCGTATTTTTGTTTCTGGTTTAACCTGTTTCTGTTTCAGGACCGGTTTGGTGGTGATATTTAACATGAGTTCACTATTATCGACTTTAGTAATTTCTTTAACAACTTTATTTTTATTATCATTTAATACTTGTTTGACTGCACTTTTAGTTTGCTTTTTGTTGTCTACCTTTTGTTTTTTAACATCTACATTGACTATCACTTCATCATGTTTACGTTTGTCAGTTTGCTTGTCTGTCTGTTTTAGTTTCTTGTTCTTCTTGTTCTTTTGTTGGTTTTCTTTATTTGAATTGTCTTCTTGTTTGGATTTAGTTTGCAATTTAGGTTTCTTTGCTTCCGGTTCGGCCGATTCCACTTGCCAGTCACCATCCTAGAAACAATAGAAAATATTGTAACATATTTTAAGCATTTCATGAATAAATCTGTTATTGAGTCTCAATTGATTTCACATCCTGGGATTCACAATAATCTGTAGGAGAATTAGCCTTCCTATAGAATTATATATTATGAATTCTCCAGTTCAAATGGTCCTGAGTCGTCTGTATCCAGCGGCTTCCAGCGACTTTGTGCTAGTTACTATATATATATATATATATATAATGAAGAAATATGTGTGTCAGTTACTTGGTTCCCCTAGTACAAGCACTGCTTAGATTAGGATCGGATCACGGTGTGTAAAGAATGTCCCGGGATATTTATCTATACTAATATTATCAAGAGAATTGATTTGTATGACTACTAAACGGATACGGATGAAACGCCATGTTTCATATGAGCATATCCTGGAATAACATATAGGCTACTTTTTATCCGGGTAAAATGTGATATCCCTCGGGAACGCGGGTAAAACCGCGGGGGACAGCTAGTTGATGTGAATGTATACTAACAGTAGATGTGTTCTTAGCTTGATTGATCTTGTCGATGTCTTCAACGATGCTGAGCCCCGCGCGAGACTTGGCCAGTAGTCGCTTACGGTGTTTCCTACTTAAACCTGAAAACATTACATTATTATAAACACTATATAATATTTAATTTTTCTAATTGGACATGTCTATATTGGTATGTATTAAGATGGTATGTTAGTTATCAGGTTGCCATAGGACAAACTCAGTTTAGTTTGGGATCAGATGTGATCAGGCTGTGAAGAATGTCTAGAGATTTTTTTATTTTGAAATATAGTAGTATAATTTAATATAATAAAAATAATAAAAAAATAACATTTACATACTATATAACCTATTCATTCAATCTGTGGAAAATGTGTGCATATCTTCAGAAAGATATGTCTACCTAAATCATTTATTTAATACTTTATGTACAGTAGTGTACAAAGGCGGTCTTAATGCCAAGGGCATTCTCTACCAGACAACCTTTGGTTGATGCAGAGATAATTAAAGGTAGATGCACCAAGAAATAATGTGAGATATATATAATTAGGAAGACGAAACAGATATATAAATCATCATTCTCTCGCAGGCTATCCTAGATAGATGTACATATATGGTTGTCTCTGTTTAGTGTCGCTTTTCCTGACGAAAATGTGTGATCACATATCAATACATTATAATAAATGTTACCTTACTGAGTTCCTTGCTTTACTTGTCAGTTGAAGGCTAACTTCCGAACTTTGAAACTTATAAGTGGCCCTTTAGGGTCTCAATTGAATAAATGGTTTAGAATTCTTACCTCTCAAAGCTAGTTCGTCGGAACTGTGCACGAGGGCCTTCTCCAGCGCGTGCAGCGCCGCCGCCGAGCCTCGGGGGGTCACTTTCACTTCTTCTTCAGCTTCCTCCTCCACGGGTATGCGGAGAGGGTAAACGTTTTGAGCTAGCTGCTCGAAACTGGAATAAAATTAACGTTTGTAGCGACATCTATGACTACGGACGCGAGAAGCCAACATCGCACTACAGTTTTCTCAGGATTTGACTATTTATTGAAGCTTTCGACATCAACAGTTGAACCGCGGTCCCACGCGGCTGAAGATCTTCCCTTTAAAATAGAGAAATGTAACACCTCGCTCCTCTACAGTATGTAACACCTCGCTCCTCTATACTTTTACCTATGAATAATATTATATTATATTATGAAAAGGTTGTTAACACTAATCGTACCAACACTTACTAGGCACCTATTTCTACCATAGCGGGTCAAATGTGACTTTATGTTTCCTGCTTGAATGTATGAAATATGGTTGTTAGGAAGGGAAATAAACAGTATAACTGTATATTAATTAGTAAGAAAATGTCATGAAGTCAAATGTGCAAAAGCAATAAGATGATACGTGCATTTACAATGCAAAGTTCAAAATGGGTCATTTGACCCGGTTATGGTATGTTTTGTGTTAAAATTGGATCTAGCGATCCGATTTTAAAAAATTATGTCACTTATAGAAAGCTACATTATTCCTGAGTGACAGGTGAAGGCTATGTTTTAAGCTGGGGTCACATTAGAGGAATGAGTGAAACCGTGTGGTGAGTTAGGAATTAATAACTAGGTAAACGATCACCGCACATGAGTGCCAGTTCCCATCTAAGGTTTGTGTGGTCACCTTTGGCCACATCAGCCTTTAATGTGGTGAGATTGTAAAAACGTATTCATACGAGTGCTTTCAAAACCCTAATTACAATCAACCATCGCTAACCATCAAGCCATAGTACAAGCTCTGCTTAGTTTGAGACCAGTTGGCCGTGTGTAAAGAATGTCCCTGGATATTTATTATTTTTATTTTTGTGGCGACATCTATCAGCGAGTAGAAACACGCGAGAATCCTAAATCGCACTATCAAGATTCTCTCAAGATTTGATATATATACAAGCATCAAACATCAACAGTTGGACCGCGGTCCCCACGCATGATCACCTAGCGGCGGAAGATCTTCCCTTTTAAATGGAGGAGTCTCATACGTCGCTCCTCCATACTTTTATTTATTATTAAACATAATAAATACATGTGTGACATACCGTTGGAGACACAGCTTGGTTCGCTTGTGCGCCTGCGAGGTGGTGTTGGCGAGCATGTCGCGCAGCATGTCCGCCAGCAAGTTGGCCGGCACCGGCAGCAGCGGCAGCACCACGTCCACGCGGCCGGCGCGAGGGTCCAGGGGACCTGTCCTGGGTGATAATAGACATCAGAATCATCATAAAAAGTAAGGTCATCTGTTGTAACACTAAATTGGGAATTATTTTCTCTGGGATATACATACAAAATTTATGTGTAATCTACCGTTCTGTCTCTCACAGGCTAAATTCTTAATGTATATGTTTGTCTCTTATAGTCACATTTCCGTTTCATCAAGTTCAAATCAGAACGGTGTTAACAAAATTTTCAAATAAAAAAATATTCGATTGTAGCAAAAGTTTGACTACACAAGAAAAAAAAATTATTACTTACATTTCATCTTCATCTTCGGATGCATCACCGTTCTCTTTCACCTCATCATCATCACCTTCGTCATCAGACACAAGTTGGAGAGCGTCGGGGCCACCTTTAGGACATCCCATCTGTTAACAATGGATTTAAACACTAGTTATTACCCGCTTTTGTTTGCTTGCTCAAAGTATTTCTAAGTAAGTATTTAGAATGGTATCCCCTATTTTTTTATGTTTAGGCGATAATTTTGCAAATACATTGATACTGGTATTTGTATTTTCTTATCAAAAGCCAAAGAATTTGATATCCATATCTAGTTTTATATTTTGGGATAAAAAGTAATTAAGACCTTCTCCAAGATACAATCTATCTCCTTGATGAGGCTGACCATATAGCCGTGAAAATGTAACGAACAAAAATTAATAATATTTACATAATTATCACGGTAGACAACAGATCATACACAAAAAAAGCATTCACTTGGATAAACTAAAAATTAAGTTTATTTCTAAGCACTTGTTTTTACATAAAATACAAAATAAAAAATTTTCATTTATTTTGTACTTTAAATATAATTTGAAATAGAAGTATTATTTGAATTCCATTTTATACAGGATGTGTCGTAAATTATGGATAACCCCTTAACTGTCGACTGGCCAGATTATTTTAGACAGACATTGGTTATTATGATACTATTTTAGAATCTGCATTAAATAGGCAAGTTTTTAAGATAATGGGCCATCGCAGAGTAGTATATTTTTTTTCGATACAGGAGCCCAAAGTTCCTAAATGTCTTAAAAAAAATCGATATTTGAAAATAACTAATTTTTGTGAAGTTATCTTACATTGTAATAAATGATCTTGATATTGGTCTGATGACACCAAGATTCAGGAGTAAAATAAAAAAAAACAGAACGAGAAAAGGTAACCAATTGGCAGCTGATTTAGTATGAGTTAATAGTGTTTTATAAAAATTAAATTAAATTGGCTGTAATTTTGGCACCCATGGGTACCCAACATCGTGATATAATTGGGGTAAATGATAGATGATAATCTAGCCAGTCGACAGCTTAGGGGTTATCCATAATTTACGACAGCCTGTATATTTTATTAATTTTTAATATTTTTATAAAACCATGTAAAGACGATTTATAAGAGCTTGTGAAGGCCTACACGAATAAACAACATTTATATCGTATCGTGAGCAGTAGTAGAGCGTACCTGCTGCCAGGCGCGCGTCTTGTGCTGGTAGCGCAGGCCGGGCTCGCTCTGGCGCACGAGCGCGGTGAGCAGGCGCCGCGCCGCCACGCAGGCCGCGGGGCTCCGGCCCGGGCCCGCGAGGCACACGCAGCGCGCGAACGGGCGGAGCACCTCGCACACGGCCGCGGGGGGGATGTCGCCCGACGACACCTGGAGGGAGAAGGGGAATATTCATTATAACGCTGTTTTGTAACAGTAACATATCTCGCATAATTAATGACTAATTGAGTTAACTAAATAATCTTAAATAAAATTGAGGTCTGTTTTTATATAAGTCGTAATGTTTCGAATAACTATAACATACACCGTTCTTTTCAGCCCATGTTATGCAGGTATTGAAACAATTAAATGCTATATCTGGCATGTCGGATTATTGGACGTATCGGTCTATTGAAGTGCCGGATTAGTGAGATTCTACTGTATCTAATTTTGGTGGTTCAGTATCAGTAACAGAATACATTTCCATTATTTGTTTAATTTCTTTTTGTATTTTTTTTTCGACTTTAAAACACAAACAAACAATGGCCACTATGTATTCATAATAATATCAAAGGGCGCACGCGGCGGTAGAGTCAGCTGTTGCCAAGGCCACGGCCGGGGTGGGCGACCGACAGACAGTCGTACGGTAGCCATAATATCAATTTTAAAGTCTATATCATTCGTTAACGATAACTTTATTTTTTTGTACTAAAGCTTATCAAAATAAGAATTAGGTGTTTAATGAAACTCATTTAAGTTTAATTTGTCAAAGTTTGCGCACTGAATAAAAAATATTGCTGTATATAGCCTTGGTGTTTACATGCAAATGCAAAATTCATCAACTGAAGATTAAAAACAAGACTATCTCATTCTGTCGTAGGCTAAATCGTATAGATGTATATATCTGTCGCATTTTTGTTATTTGAATTTTATACACAACAGTGACAAAGGTTTCACTTCAAAAAAACTATATATCTATGAACAGCCTCGCTTGGCGTAAAAAAAATGGACATACCTTAGCCAACTCCTCCAGGAAACAGTCAATAAAATGTAACAACATGGAGGTAGCATTCCGCGCGTAGTGGGGCGTCTTTATGGCAAACAGACCTGAAATAATATACAGGTATATCTGACTCTAACACCAGTTTTGAAGAATGCAATGATGATATACGATATTTTTATACCAAATTTTATAGAAACAAGCCTATTCTAACAATGAAGCTTATCGCACCCTCAGAACGATAGGGGCTTAACTCAAAAAATCACTCTTGGCACATCTCTGATTGGGTCACTTTCGCACCGAGCGGGGAGGGTGGGTCCCGGTGTTAAACCAACTTCAACTGCCCAAAACAAAAAAAAATCTTTATAACTCGCTAGTGCGAAGTCAATTAGAGTATGCTTGTACTGTTTGGAACCCTTTCTAGTGTCCACTCCCAGCGAATTGAGAGTATTCAACGAACATTCACAAGAAGTCTTGCTTTCTGCGAATCAGATTTTTCACACCGAAGTCCTTACAGTCGAAGATTGGCACATTTTAATATGCATTCCTTGTATGATCGATGAATACTACATGATGTGATGTTTTTATACAAAATAATTAATGGATTCAATGACTGTGGCGACATTCTCTCGTGTGTGTCTCTAGCTGTTCCATATAATATGCCTCGAAAGCCAATGTAGAACTAATTTAGGCTTGCAATCACCTATAGTGCGGATATGTGAGATGTACAACTCCATTGTCCATAAATACTCACAAATTGATATTTTTCACGATGGTTTGGTTTGACTAGGTTCAAGCGTGCTGGGTACATTCCATTGATATTAAATTTTTTACTTTTAGTTTTGTAATTTCCATATTTTCTTTTTTTTACTTTATATAAAATTTATCTTTTTGGTATTTATCATTTAACTGTTATATAGTAAACACTATTAATTGTTAATGCTGTGTTCGCCTGTAGTTGGCATAGGCGATACGTATATTATGTCTAAATATGTGTGCTGTCATTAAATTGACTATGTTTTACTATTCATCGGATAGAGCGTACTTTGTTTAGACTCTATGATCGTTTGAATGTTAGGTTTATTAAGTATTTTGTAATTGTTAAATATAAAAATTTGTAAAATTGATATTATAAAATAGCCAAAAAGTCAGAATAGATAAAAAAGAATTTAATAAAATAAAAAAGAATGTATCCTTGCCGAGTTTCTTGCCGGTTCTTCTCAGTTGAAGGCTGACTTCCGAACCGGTAGTAGCTTCAGTAACTTTAAATTTGACCTTTATAAGTGCCTTCTGAGGGCCTAAACTGAATAAATGGTTTTGAAATTTTTTTTTTATGTAACTTCATTTCGCAAAATTTTTAGTTAAGCCTTTATCGTACTGAGGGTGCGTTATGTCTTTACATTTGCAATTTCTTGGGAAAACATTTGTCTTTGAATAACACTTTTAATGCCAAGTTTCATCCAAATCCGCTCAGTATTTTTGCGTGAAAGAGTAAGAACCATTCAAACATTAATCCTCACAAACTTTGGCATATTTATAATATTAGTAAGGTTAGTTTTGAAGTGTATATTACCGTCACTGGCCGACAGCATATTGGAGTACATCTTACAGCTTTCCAGACTCCATTCACAGCGCAATAGACACCGGAGACTGCCTCTCAAGTAGCGACGCACTAACTGCATGGGGAACGGAATGGGGAAGTAAATAAAAGTGATATAGAGCTACGACTTTTACACTTTTACACTTCCTGACACATAAGGATCTTGTCACACTGGCGAGTACGCAACGAGCGCGCGGCGAACACGACCCGAAGAAAAACTGCCTGTTCAATGCGAGCTTAGAAAGGGGCTAGATGGCGCTATTCGCTGGGAATTCGCCGCGCTTTGGACTAGCTTGCAAATCGCCAGTCTGATAACTTTCTAACATTCACAGTTACACATTATACTAAAAGTACTGCTATTTTTTTTCAAAATTGGTACTAATAAAGATATTTACATCCAGTCACAGAAGAATCAGACATGTTCATGCGCACAAATGTTTGTCCTGGGTGGGAATCGAACCCACGATCAAATGTAAATAACCTCAAGGTTTCGGTAAAGGAAAACATCGTGAGGAAACCCTAGCACTGACAAATGGTACTTTGTAGTATCCATTTGGCTGCCTTCAACTATCAAGTTGAAAATCTGTCACCAAGCACCTAAAGGTGTGTTCAAACAGATATTGGAGAACCAATTCCCTTCTACACTTTATGTGCTTACCACTTTTAGCCAGATTATCACTTATCACAGTGAGATTGGTCAGACACAATCCTACAATAACAAATATTATCATCACAAAGTCGCTCCCGCTGCTTGTGCGCTTAGATCTTTTAAACTATGCCACAGATTTGAATGCTGTTTTCAGCAATAGATAGAGCGATTCAAGAGGAAGGTTTATATGTTAAATTTATTTTAAAGACGACTACTTGGGTGTAGCGCTCGCTCCAGCAGGACACATCTTTATGTACAAAGCCTTATTTTGAAAAGAGTAATTGCTGAGTTTATTGCCGGCTCTTCTCAGTAAAAGCAACCCTCCGAACCGGTGCTAGAGTCAGACCATTCATAAGTGCCTGTGAAGGCCTATTTGAATAAATATTTAACTTCATTTCATAATATACAGGTGTTACAAAACTACCCATAAAGCCGAAAGGAGGTCAAATGGGGCCTTATAATGAGCCCATTCACAATATTTAAGAACCATATAACATACACCAAAAAAATAAAAAAAAACTTAAAGTAGACAATTATTAGGTAAAATAGGTACGTAGGGCGTTCTGTTAAATAATCTGGTTCCCCGACATGACAGCTTACTAGGGTTGTTGGCTTTGATAGTTAATAATATTTTAAAAATTTATCTTTTTTTGGGGTATGGTATACAGTGTTACTAGGGTTCTTAAATATTGTCCAATTAATCTCCTTTCGGCTTTATGGGTAGTTTTGTAACAGCCTGTATATACATAACCCTGCATAGCCAGGGCAGGTTGCTAGTTATAAATAAGGCAATCACCGTGGTAAGAGATTTCAACACAAAACAACTAAACATACCATGAGGAACTTGTCCATGCGATGCTGATCTATCCCATACCACTCTGTGGCAAGCACTTTAAGCCCAGCCTTGATCATGAGGATGGCATGTCGGATCTGTTCTGGTGGAAACACATCCAGGATGGCTGCAATGTTTTCACATAGCTCCTCCTGTTGGTAAAAAAGACATTGTATTTAATACAATTAAACTTAGTCTTTTCTTAGGTTTGAAAAAAAGTTTTTGGAAATTATGTTCTTAAGGCGGTAGAAAATTGAATGCCTGGAAAGGTGGTGGTTAAAATAAATAGCAATCAGATAATAACCTAACCATGAGAATGGATCTGTAGATCACTTTATAGACAAAAACCTTGGTATCCGATGTCTTATAATTTATTATTTATCATCATGTACTCCCTTGGTATGTCAAACTAAACTTACGGCACGCTATGATGGCCGTTTTGACATTTAACAGAACTACTGCTATATACCAGGAATTAGGCATGGAAATTATTGCTACTTTTATTTTATTTTCATTTAATGAAATTACTTATTTTTTTCACAGGTCAAATCACCTGTGAAATTTCACAGCCAATGATTTTTTTTCGCAATGCTCTAATGTCACTCTTGGCCGTGCGACCCGTTCGTAGCAACAATCAGTATATATTTTGCTCTTTCTAACACGACTGGGTTAGAAAGACGCTCTTTTTTTCTGACGTCGTTGTGAGTCATCGGTGAAATACGATGATATCCGAATGATCTGCGGTGTGCGATGTATCATGTAGGCAAGGTAGCAGTAAAGTAGCAGAGTGATTTTTAACAGACGATGTCAAGGCAGGTAGCAGGTGTGACATATGAAAAAGTATTTCATATGATTTTTCACATGTTATTTGTGAATGATGCCATGCCTACCAGGAATGCATTAAGCCCCCAAGAACCCTGGAAAACAGTCGGATGGCATCTCTTTACCTGAATAAGGGGCTTGTCAGACATCCAAACAGCGTAGAACAATCCTTTCCATACGCGGGTGAAGTCGTCTTCTTTGAATTCTGCAACGATTTTCCAATAATACTCAACTTAGTTTCCATTCAAAATTCCGACGTTAATATTTCAAAATCTATTTAGGCGAATGTTGTAAATCTTATGTATATAGTTAAAGATACTCTAAAGAATAAAATAAGATCTTTAGAAGTGGGATAGTAATAATATAATTAGTCTTTAACAGTGATGCCATGTTTTTTTGAGGTTATGTTCGTTATAATAAGCATTTACTGATAAAATGAACAAAATTACCATTAATACGCAATAAAAAGATGAAAATATAATGTAGACATACCGTATCCCTTCTGGAAACAGTTCAAAAGCCACTTCCTCAGCGTTTTCAGTACACGATCTCGAGTTTTTTTTTCATTTCCCGATAGTAATCGTGCGAACTTAAATTCTTGTGCCACAATCAATACATGTTCTTTCTTAGGTTTAACCACATGATTTTTCTTTATCTTCCCCGTCTTTACTTTATTTTTCTTAACAATTTTCATTTTAAAACAATGTGATTAAAATTAACTACACGCGACTGTCAATTGTCAACAATAATCACATCAGTGTTGCCACTGCCTTATTATTGATTGTCCCCTTAATCGGACCTTTGTGGATTCTATTGATTTAAAACTAAACATAGAAGTGACAATCTTTACTTTCCATTAACAAACTATTTATAGACATTCAATAATTACCTGCGCATACATTTTTAACTGCAATAAAGAAAACATGGCATCAAATTTTCGCTCGCCTGACGACAATCTATTTATTTAAATACCTATTTTTAAATAAATGTGTAATAAATAGAAATAAGTTCGACAAATAACAACTATCCGAAGCGGTATTAGAGCCAGACTTTTCTAAGTGTTTGAACAGGTCTATTTGATTTTTTTTATATATTTTTTCCGTGCAACTCCCCAATCTGTTAAGATGATCAAAATTAGAAGTATAGTTTTCCTATTAAACTGCCACAGAAACAATACGCTATTTCTTGTGAAAAGAGGTTAATCATAAAAAAAAGGATAAAAACTCACCAAGTAAGAATAAAACACTCATTTATATATTCAATATATTGTTCCATTTGAATACTACATAATTAACATTAAGTTTCAGGCACTTCATTACAGCATTCCATTATAATTTAATAAAACTGATTACTACGTCAGAAGCAAAATTACAAATCAATCTTAAAACTATAAAATCATTAACATCACTAAAAATTAGTAGCTATGAGCGACATATCGATTAATCGACTAACAAAATATTTAGGCAGCATTACAATAATACAGTAACATAATTTTTTACTTTGCTAATGAGCATTTAATTATTTACATTGAATTAAATTCGATAATTAAGAAATATATTAACTTTAATAATAATCTTTTAAAAACTATTGACGTCTAAATTCTTTCCTACGACAATGTCCCGCGGCTTTAACGAAACTATAGTTTCGTACACCATAGAGGTGACTGCGGGACTTCTGTCGTGGTAGGACTCTATAGACACATTTAATAGGTTTTGTTAGCAAATACTATTTTATAATCTCATACCAAATTATACCAAGGCTTTGGCACACCTCGCGAGATTTAATACAGTCTAGAAAAGCTCGATTTCGTGTAAATAAGTTATATATTATAAACTTATAACATCTTACAATATATTGTTTCATAAAATAATTTCACAATAAATCTGAATTAAAAATGGAATGTTTACATAAATTATTATTAATATAAAAAAAAACATACACCATTTAAATAATTGATCATTTTGTCAAAACCAACATTTTTAACAACAATTTTTCCTCTCAACAAAATTAAAACACTAAACCTCTTATTGATTATTTTTTAGAGCTTTGATGCGACTCGATTTGTTTTCTTAGTCGAATCACTCGAGTGACAATTTAATGAAAAATATAACGACTAGAGTACACTGGAAATACCTAGTCAAATTCCACTCGGCATTGTTCATTCATTCGTTAAACCTGCATATGTTATCTATACTCAGATTCCAAATTTGCTGATTCGACTAATGTGCGAGTCTATCCGCCTCTTTCAAACGAGTAAAATAAATAGTATACATTTTAAAATAAGTTTTGATAGTACATATAGTACTAAATCACTGGTGTAGTGTCATTTTAAGAGAATTATATCGTATCTTGTGTATTCAAAAAGGTGTAGTAGAGTCGCATCACTAGATAACAGTATCAAAAGCTATTTTCTTCTTCCACAGGGCCGATTTAGTTAAGATTCTTTGGGCACCTAGAACAAGGGGGCACTTAGGACCCTAACAGTTTATAAAATAATCAGAATGTTCGTTAGTTATGGTTACCTAGGTTATGTTGGCAGGAATCTGCCTTGGAATTTACGTATACTCCTTCTAAGCATTAGCTGTTATATATTATGCAAAATCAATGTGTTTTTTAATTATTAATATGATAAAAATAGAACTAGACACTGAGTTGGCATTAGGTAATGCACATTTTTTATTTATAAATGTGAAGTACCAGTTGGTCCACCTGATGGTTAGTGATCACCACTGCCTATGGACATTTGCCTCACTAATGCTTTGTCGACCCTGAGATGGGCCCCTCTCAAAGCCAGGGGCCTTAGGCTGGTGCCCCAGCTGCCCTTACGGTAAAGACAGAACTGTGTTAACGATTACGATTATAAATAACTCAATCATCGTCTTCAAGCATTGACAGTGGATCGTCGAACACTGCCTCCGTTGATTTTGAAGGCTCTCGAGTGGTAGACTTTGATGATTGTGGTATTGGTTCTAAAAAAGATTTGTTATATAATAAATATAAATTTGGCTAATTAGCTTGATAGCAAGAGACCCTGACTGCAACGTAACAGGTCGTGGGATCCATTCCCAACCAGGACTTTGGTGTCTATAAACATGTCGTTTATACTTTTATCCTGGAAAATATAATATCTCTAGGGAACGCGGGTGAAACCGCGAGGGACCGCTAATATTCTTTTATGAAACACTAGCGAGTATAAACCTGTAAATAAAGGAATCAGGAAAATCCTTCAGAGACAGAAATAGTGACACTGTTTTTTACTAGATAATCAACATAAATGATTGAGATAAAAATCGATATGAATATTTTAGTCGATAAAAAATGGACTATGTCTGTGCAACACTGGTGACTATATAATATGAAAATTCACTCACCAGAGATCTTTTTCGTCTTCACACCAAACATATCGTCGTCATCATCATCACCAAATAACGAACCTTTAACAACCACCTCTCTCTTTCTCTCTACAGTTTCTTTCTTGCTCTTACTCTTACTTTTACCAGTGAACAAATCATCATCACTATCCGATTGGAAAATATTAGCTTTTTTAGCTGTAGTTTTATTTTTACCAAACAATGCATCATCATCTTCACTTAGTTCACCGAAAACTGATGAATTGGGTTTCACAGGGAATGGTTCTTTAGATTTAAGACTGTCAGACGGTTCCACAGTAGGATTTTCTTTATTTACGCTTGCTAATGTACTTTCACTATCAATAATATCTTTTGATTGAAAATCTACAGTTTTAGATGCATGTATATTATCCATTTTATCCAATTTAGGAGTCACTACATCTGTGTCTTCTATTTTAGCATCAGGTTTAGTGTTAAATATATCTTCGTCATTTAAAATATAAACCACTTTAGATTTAACATCTCTTGCTTTTGTTAAATCATTGTTTTCAGTTTGATCTACCGTCAAATCAGTTTTCTTTTCTATTTTGTTTAAAACTCGTCTAGATTTTGGCGGATCGTCTATCGAACTAGAATTATCAGTCGAATCGTTATCCAAATCGATAGCTGACTTTCTAACGGCTTCTCTTCTAGCTCTTCTTGTCGATGGTCGCCTTTTTACTTGTATCCTAGCTCTTTCTTTCGATAATTTATTATCTAATACTTCTGAATCGGGTTTACCTTCAAAACTAACAGATTTAACCAGTTTTGATTCTATTTTATCATTATTTGTGGGTAATTCTTCATTGCTAATTGAAACTGATTGTCCGTCCACCTGTTCGTATATTTTTTTCTTTGGAGATCTACCGGGAAGTAATGCATTTACGTCTATTTTGAAATTCATAGTTTTTAGCTTTCCAATCTTTTTATTATCATTGTCTGGTGCTTGCGTTCCATCTATTTTGACTCCTTCAGACTTTGCATCTTCAATCTTCGATTTTGGGAGTTCTTTTTTAATATCTTTAACAGTTTCTGGATCTACAGGTAATATTTTTTCAACTGTATCTACAGTTTCTTTGTTTATTGCCAGTGATTGAAATAAATCATCATTTGAATCAAATATCCCATCATTTTGATCACTTTTTGTAACGAAATTTACATCAATAGCAGGAGGTTCATCTACAAATAACCCAAACATATCTGTACTGACTATTGGAACGGATGTATCTGGTTTATCATCAGATATTATGTCATCCTTCTTGAAAAATAATGCTTCATCATCAGAGTCATCACCGAATAGAGCATTAACATTCTGACTGGATTTAGGCTCCTTTACTTTCTCAAATTCAGGTGGTTCAGTAAATATATCAGTAAAAACATCGGGTTTACTTAAAACGGAACCTTGTCCTGCTGCAAATAAGATATCATTTCCTGTATCGTCTATTGGATCAGGTGCTGGTATGTCATCGTTGAAAATATCTGGTTCTTGTGTTTTGGATTCTATATCTTCTTCTATAGGGTCTTCTTTACTTTGTATTTCGAATGGTGGTGGTTCATCCCAGGCAATATCTGTTTGGGCATCGTCGATTGGAACATCGTCTAGTTTTGACGTAAATTCATCAGATTCCGCTATTTGATTGATATCAGGTAGTTCTGCTTGCTCACTATCTTGTGGTTTAACCGTTTCACTAACTTTTTGACTAGTTTGTTGTGGTACTAATAGGCTATCGACTTTTGCAACATCTGTATCTCCTTTAACAATATTTATTCTATCTTTTTTAATATCGGATATTGATTGATCACTTTTAGCAAATAATTCTTCATCTTCATCATCAAATAATGATGGACTGTTGAATTGCATCTTATCATTAATTAAGTTATCAGCAGTCTTTGTTGCAGGTTCATCTTCTTTTTTTAACAGATCATTTTTAGTTTCATTGATAATTTGCGTAGTTTCGTGAAAAGATTTAGTTTCTACTATGTCTGTTTTATTTTTTGTAGTTTTAATATTTGCAAAAATATCAGTATCGCTATCATCATCAAATATACTTTTAGTTGTAGCGACTTGAGTAACCACTGTTTTCTTAATTCCTACCGAGATTTCTTCATCATTATTGTCTTTAGTTATATTTAAAATTCCTGTGGTTAGACTATCTTTTTCTGGTAGTTTTATTGTTTTGGGTTCAGTTGTTGAATTAGTAAACATGTCGTTATCACTGCTGTCATCATCGAACACACTTTTAGTGACTTTAGTAACCTCTGTGTTCTTAGTAACTTGTACTGAGTGATCTTGTTCACTTTTATCTTTAGTTTTATTTAGAATTCTTGTATTCAGACTATCTCTTTCAGGTAGTTTTGTGGTTTTAGGCTCAGCTGTTGAATTAGCAAACATGTCGTTATCACTGCTGTCATCATCGAACACACTTTTAGTGACTTTAGTAACCTCTGTGTTCTTAGTAACTACTACTGAGTGTTCTTCTTCACTTTTATCTTTAGTTTTATTTAGAATTCCTGTATTCAGACTATCTCTTTCAGGTAGTTTTGTGGTTTTAGGCTCAGCAGTTGTTGAATTAGTAAACATATCGTTATCACTGCTGTCATCATCAAATATACTCTTAGTTTCTTTGATTATTTCAATTTCTTTCGACTTGTTTTGTTGTTTATTCTGTTCTGTATTTACTTTTTTAGATTCATCATTCGATACATCAATATTAGGCGTTATTTTTGATAATACACTCGAAGGATTAGCTTGGGGTTCACTAGCTATTTTTGTTTCTTTTTTTTCATTAATTACAGTTATTTTAGGTTCAATCTTATCATTTTCTGCAAATAAATCATCATCGCTATCGAATAGCCCTTTATTTTCTTTCTTTTTATCATTGTTATTAGTTTTAGCGACAGCAATATCAGCAAAAAGGTCCTCAGTATCATCGAATATAGGTTTATCTGTTTTAGTATTAGTTTTCACGACATTTGACGTAAATATATCATCTATATCATCAAAAAGATTATCACTAAATAGATCTACTTTCTTTTCTTTATTCACTACATCTTTCTTTTGTAATATCTCGGATTTGGCAAATAGATCGTCGAATATGTCTTTTTCGTTCTTCACTGGTTCGTTTTGTGTAACTTTTGTCTCTGGTTTAACTGGATTTGTCTGTGGAGCTATAGGTTTTGGCTTTGGTTTCGCTTTAGTCTGCGGCTTTATAGGTTCGTCGTCACTCTCATCATTGGATGATGATTTGCGTTGATTTCGTTTAAGAATAGCTGCTCCTATGCTTTCTGCACCTTTGTTGTTACCAAATAGTGAAATGCCACCGACTGGTTTCTGTAAATTTGTAATACATGGCTTTCATTAACTATATTACAAAACCTATTGGAATAAGAGCAGCGCCAGCCCTATCTATAGCCCTTTCCGATGGAGCGAGATTGTGTTTCGGCGCCCTTTAGTCAATAGTTTTAAATCACATAAATTGTATTTGAGTTTAGGTAAATAAATTACTTTTATTGAATAAATCAACATTTATTGAAGTTGTTTCAATTGTCGTGCTATTTTAACATAAGCATAGTTCCTACCGCTATGTAATTAGCTATTTATTGGCGGCCTTGGCCACCTGGCGCCTAGAGCGATCGCTCGTCTCGCTCTACACCAAGGCCGGCGCTGAATAAATGACCACAATGTATTGTGGTGAAATAATTGATTAGTAAACGTTTGTAGGTATAGGTTTGTCTAAATCAAATATGAATAAAAAACATTAAAAATGTGGCATTGCTGAATGTATGCCAGTTCTTCTCACTTGAAGACTGACTTCTAAACCTTAAGTAACTTTGACCTTTGTAAATTGACCTTCGCGGACCTAAACTGAATAAATGATTTTAAATGTTGAATAAGTTGTTTTAAATCTTGACTAGGTTATGGGGAATCTTCAGCTTACTGAGTAACGCGAGTGAAACTGCGGGTCGGAAGCTAGTTAAATCTGTACATACCTTTACAGCGCCAGTATCACTTTCGGTCGGTAAATTGTTATTCAATGGTTTTGTTTCTGGTTTCCCAGCAAACAATTCTGGTTCTGATTCGTCTTCGAATAGAGCTGTTTTTGGCTTGGCACTGGGAATTGGTACCTGAGGATAGAATAAAGTCTTTATAAAAACAGCGGAAAAGCTTTTTTTTTATAGTGACTATTTATTATTGAAATATTGTCAAGACAGGCCAGTTGGCTTGGTGGTTAGCAACTCTAACTGCCAAGCCAAAGGTCGCGGGTTCGATTCCCACCCAGGACAAACATTTTGTGTGCATGAACATATCTGTTTGTTCTCTCTGGGTTTACACCTATATAGAGTATCTATATAAGTATGAATTTAGAAAAAAAATGTAGCATATTTAGTATATCAGTTATCTGGTTTCCATAGTACAAGCTCTGCTTAGTTTGGGATCAGACGCCTTGTGTAAAGAATGTCCCGGGAGAAGGAATAATAAATAATTATTAAATAAATCCTTTTTCCTTACAAGTAGACGGTCAGCATAATAGTAAGTGGTCACCACCTATGAACATTTGCAACACTAGGGGCATCGCTGCGTTATCGCTTGAGACGTGAAGTTAAGTCTCATGTGCCTGTAATGTCACCGGCCTTACCTTTCTAACCGAAACAGTAATACAAGTGCAATACTGCTTCACGGCGGAAATAGGTAAGGTAGTACTTCCCCGGACGAACTCTGCACTAAGAGCTCTACTACTTCCTTTTAAAAAGGTAATTGCCGGCTCTTCTCAGTAAAGACAACCTTCCAAATCAGTATTAGAGTCAGACTATTCGGGCTTGTGGTGCATGCTAGCCTATTTAATAGTCCTTTAGATAGTAGCTTATGTTACTTTAAACTCGACCTTTATAATTGCCCTCCGCGGGCCTAAACTGAATAAATGGTTTTCGATTTTTATTTTCTGTTTTTTTTATTATCGTTTTTAAAACTTCCAAATAAGTACCTTATTAGTAGCAAAATCACTGAAGATGTCCCCTTCATTTTTATTGTTAAAATCGAACAGATCGTCTGCCACGCGACTTTGTGCCGCATTGTTTTCTTTATAAGGTTGCTTTTTGTGTAGCTCCGCGAATATGTCGCCATCCTCTTCTGACGAGAACGATTCGTACTGGTCTATGGGAGGTGGCTCGTCGGAGAATACGTTTCCTGGAATACCATGAAAATACGTTAGGAAAACATTGTGTGTTAGGTATTGTGCTAATTGCCTAACGATCGTACGACCAAACGATGCGATTTCATCGCGCGATGAAAATGATCGCGCGATGGACCAAAATATGTGCTCATTGGCCGCACCGTCTCTTTACAGAGATGCACAGTTTTTATTGTCGAGCAATATTGCTTTGAAAATTGCAGGTGACATTGAAAAAAGAATACCTAAACCACATAAAAAACAGACACTCTAATAAGTATATGTATGTATCTTGTCGTGCGACGAAAACGCATCGTTCGCACGTACGATCCACGCCAATTGGGACGATGTCTTAGAGAACGCAAATCTCTCCTGAAGATTGACAAATACAATTACTTTTATTAATTTGGATCGGTAAACGTAGTGTAGGGCGCCCTCCAGCTAGACGGAGCGATGATATACGCAAGCTGGGAAACAAAGAGCTGAAGATCGAGCTCAGTGGCGTGTAGATGAGGCCTATGTCTAGCAGTGGACCAAGATATGCTGATGATAATGATGAAACCAAGATTGCTTACCAGGAGCAGGCTGGTGAGGTCTGTACACAGTTTGCACGGCCGGTCTCGGCGGCACGTACTCCACAGGCGTCTGTTGTTCCACGTGCGGCTGTAACAACGCGTCTATACATATAATACATCTGTAGACGTTTTTTTTTTTTAAGTGAAATCTTCTTTAGTCTTGGTGTGATTTGAAATGAGATGACAGGAGCTACAATAAAAAGAGACAAATATAGATTTATGGGATTTAGCCTATCAAAGAAAGAGATAGACAGTATTCTGAAGGTTACACTTCTCCCGGCTGTCAAATACACACATTTAAATTTTTTATTGTATTTAGGGTAGACTAGTAGAGCCCTTAGTGCAGAATTCGTCCGGGGAAGTACTATCATCATACCAATTTCCGCCGTGAAGCAGTAGTGCATTTGTATTACTGTTTCGGTTAGAAAGGTAAGGGGGTCGGTGAAATTACAGGCACATGAGACTTAATAACTTCACGTCTCAGGGTCGCCAACGCATTAGCGATTAGCCCCTAGTGTTGCAAATGTCCATAGGCGGTGACCACTTACCATCAGGTGGACCGTCTGCTTAGGTATATGTCGGCACATGTAGTATACTTGTATATATTTTATACATTTAAGAGATACCAGGAGCAGTTACTAGTCAATATATCTCCACATACCTTGGGCAGGTGTCCACCGAGTCTTCTGGCGAGCTCAGCAGCCACATCAGACGGCGACGGCTTCACTACAGCCGGAGTCGGTATGTCTTGTTCCGACACCAAGTCTGAACTTGTTTCTGATATCTATAAATGCACTTGGATTATTATTTTTATCGCATATATTAAGAATATTATGAGGTAACAAACATAAAAAAATACAGACGAATTGAGAACCTCCTCCTTTTTTTTTAAGTCGGTTAAAAACAGTAACGAAAGTACTACTACTAGTTACTTAAAACAACATGATTTTTTTTAAATTTATTTTTAAATATTGGTCCTTTGAAAATACAAAACAATATTAACTCATTTTGTAAACCAAATGTTACGAATTAAAACAAAAGTATTTCTTTTGTTTAATTTGCATTATTAAAATCAAATTTTATATATTTTAGAATAGCCATAATATATCCTAAGTTTTCCAAGTGAACGCAATATTTTTTAACTACGAATAAAATGTTAAGTATAGTATAGTTGATGAACAAAGTAAAATGTAGTCGGAACAAGTATACCATAGTAAGAATAATGGCGCATGTAGTGTACTAAGCATGGTATAGTTACAATAAGTCCATCAATTTTACAACAGTCAACTAATATCATCAAATAATAGATATAATTTAGAGTCGTAGAGCTCTTAGTGCAGAGTTCGTCCGGGGAAGTACTACCACCTTACCCATTTCCGCCGTGAAGCAGTAGTGCAATTGTATTACTGTGTTTCGGTTAGAAAGGTAAGGGGGCCGGTGAAATTACAGGCACATGAGACTTAACAACTTCACGTCTCAGGGTCGACAACGCATTGGCGATGCTCCTAGTGTTGCAAATGTCCATAGGCGGCGGTGACCACTTACAATCAGGTGGACCGTCTGCTTGTTTGTCGGCCCAAGCGGTATAAAAAAAAAAGAAAATAAATAATAACAAATGTTGATGTCAAAATTCATCAGACCATTGAAAAATCAACCCTAAGTACAATACATTAAGTTTACATCTCACCGTCTGATCAGGCAAGCCCAGTCTGTCAGTCTGTATGTTACCATCAGGATCAGCGTTCAATTCCGGCTCCGGTTCCGACTCGGAGTACTGTTCCGAATCTCTGTCCGGTTTCGATGTACTGCTGTCCGACTCCGAGTCTTCTACTAGTAAACCTGGTAGGGTAGATACAATAACATATATGCACCGTTAGGGTCGGACTAACCATGTCGGGGCCCCTAGTCAATGCATGTCACGGGTACCCTTTAGGGGACATCCATTAATTGCGTGAGGTGATTTTGGCGATTTTTCGACCCCCTCCCACCTTGGTGAGACGTCGTGAGATTTTGTGCACCCCCTTAATCTCACGTGAGATTTGTACTGCTATTTTGTCCCGTTCGGATAACCGCAATCATTATGTTTTCATGTGGTTCACGCATATTTAGTGGATATTTTTTTTTACTTCGTTACCCAGTTTCCCGCGTTATTTTACAGTTCCTTGCAGCAAAAAATATTACGTGATATTTGTCGAGACCCGCCCCTCTCCCCCAGGTGAGAATTGGTGAGGTTTTGCTCGACCCCCTCCTCCCCTAAACACCTCACGTAATTAATAGACGCCCCTTACTAACTTTATATTGTTTATATATTGTTGATAGTCGTTATATCATCGCATTGGATTTTTTATCTGTGAAGATGTCATAATGTATGTTGAAAAAAAACCGTCTCCGAACTATTGGTGGCCTTTGGGAGAATAGGGCACCTAAGACTGCATAGTCCGATTTGATCTGACGACACGATCTGTCGCATGCGTTCTCTGTAATCCTGACCGTCCAACAGCTTCCATTCATTCTGAACTAGAGGCCCAATAGATCGCGGGGCCCTGGGCACTTAGTCAGAGTGCCCAATGGGAAAGGAAGCCTGACTATGAAAACCAGATAACTGATATACTACTTTAACTTGAATAGGTTAAAATCGACTTCTTAGATTGAATTACTGAGTTACAAGTGAAGCTAATTAAAAATTACAGACCAGTTGGTTTAGTGGTTTGAGACCCTCAATGCCACACCACAGGTCTTAGCTTCGATTTACACCCAGGACAAACATTTGTGAACACGTCTGTTTGTTCTGTGTCTGGATGTAAATATGTATTTAGAAAGTAGAATAACAGTTATCTTGCGTGTGTTTTCAAGCTCTAATTAATTTGGAATTTGGTAACCGTATGCGAAAATTGTTTCAGATATTTAATTTATTTTAAATATAATACATTATATACACAAATAATAGGTTGGGGAAAAAGTTCCTTCGCATTTTTTAAGAAAATTCAAAACATTTTTAATATAGTTTATTTACATTTAACTTAAGTATGTAGGTACCATTTTGTTCGATAACTTTTTGCCATCTTGTAGGTAGGGACATGATCCCATTGCTACAGAAATTTTGGGACTTCTTTGGGACTTCTTGGGATTGAAAACGCTTAAACCAAATTTGTGCTACTCTCACAGTCACTGCACTAGGTCCATAAACATCGCAAATTTTTTTCGCGGCTTGCGTTGCATTTTTACCTTTTTTGTAGTAAAATTTTAAAATGAATCGAATTTCTTCATTAGATTCACTCATCTTGGCGGTACGAAAAACAAATGCAAATCACACATTTTCCTAATTTGAATTTGGAATTATGTTCTTTAAATTTAAACTTTCAATGATACCAAAACCAGCCAGATACAAATAGTATAGCCAAAGAGATTTTATTACAAGTTCATACATTTTATATATTGAATCTAGGGCAAATGTCGCTGCAATGAAGCTAGGCATCCTCTCTAAGGTGAGAAAGTACTTCCCACCTGGACAGCTTCTTACTTTATATCAGGCTCAAGTCCGCTCCTGTGTGGAGTACTGTTCTCATCTTTGGGATGGATCAGCCCGCTACCAGCTAGAAGCCCTGGATGCCATAGATCGCCGAGCAAGGAGACTCATAGGCGACGTCGAGTTAGTCTCGAGTAAGCTTCAAAATCTTGAGCATCGCCGCAAAGTTGCCTGCCTATCGGTGTTTTACCGGATTCATTTCGGAGAGTGTGCGCAGGAGTTACACGACCTCATACCCCCTGCTCCGTTCCACATGCGGGCGACTAGGCGCCGGCTGGGGTTCCATCCTTTTGTTGTTGATATACCGTTTATCCGCACGAAGCGTTTTGCTTCTTCTTTCATTATGCGGACAGCAAAGGAGTGGAACTCCTTGCCGGCGTCAATTTTTCCCGATTCATACAAAATCGGATTCTTTAAGGCAAGAGTGAATAGGCAGTACTTGAGTTCGCGTGTACCATCCTCGACTGCATCGTCACTTTCCATCAGGTGAGATCTAGTCAAATGCGCTCAAGTTTTTATATATAAAAAAAAACAAAAAAAATACATACTATAATGCGAAACGACTTTTTCCCCAACCTAATATGTAAAACCACTGCCTTAAGTAAAATTTAAATCTATAATTGGCTACTGGAACAATCTTAACTGTATTATTGACTTAGAATTCAGAAGAAATTATTTATTTAACTTTTATAATAATGGAGTAGTGATCTTCACCAATTACTACAAATAACTAGAAAGTTTTGCTGAATTTAAAATAAACTAATATTTGTTTTATATAAATATATAAAAAAATACTTCAAGCTCTACATAAAAAACTAATATATCAAATGTCATTAAAATTTTTAATAAAATTTAATCAAATTATTAAAACCTTTTTTTTATTATTTGGAATAAAATAAATTTAATCTATATATAAAAATGAATCCCTATTTCCCTTGGTCACGGCATCACGCATGGACGGCTGGACCGATTTCGCTTATTATTTTTTTGTTGTGTTTGTTATTGTCCGGAGAAGGTTCTTATGAAAGAAAAAAATAGGAAAGTTGCGCGGAAAATTTGAAAATTTAAGAAACCTTAACGACTTTACTAGCGCTTATGACAATATAAACTTGTTTAATGTAACCTGTTTGACATTATTGTCAGTTTGACAGTTGGCGCGATTGAAAGAATGCGCGCTGCAAAATATCGTTTAAAATAGACGCATGGGTCGGAATTATATTGATAAAATAATTAATTTATAATTGTATACTGCACATTTCACAGACAGGACAACGGCTGTCGGGTCAGCTAGTAATTGATAAAAAAGAATAGCTCGTGCACTCACCGGCATGCCACTTGTTCTTCCACGCTTGAGAGCCGATTATGTACGGCAGGGGGCGGCGCGCGTACAGGTCCTTCGGCTTCATCACTACCCTACATGCAAAACAATCTATATATATAACCAAAAGGAGAAGCTGACTGATTGACATATCAACGCAGGGCTTAAACCATATATGGGCAACATCCGACCCGCTGTAAGATATGATCCGGATCGCAAGACATTTTGAAAAAACCCAATAAAAAAAATATTACATTAGGTACTTATACTCACTAAGTACTACAGTAGTAAATGCACTAAGTAATTTCAAACGCGGCCCGCGAACATATTTTCACGCTAAAGTTTGGCCCTCAATATGTCAAAGGTTGCCCATACCTGGCCTAAACTATAAGGGTTAGATCTTGAAATATTGCACAGGGGTTTCTTTTATAACGCAGGGGAGGACTAAGCGAGGATTTTCAAAAATTCATCCCCTGAGGGGGTAAAACGTGGTTGCAAAGTTTGTATGGAACAACATGTTTAGAGTAGAAGAGCTCTTAGTGCAGAGTTCGTCCGGGGAAGTACTACCACCTTATCCATTTCCGCCGTGAAGCAGTAGTGTAATTGTATTACTGTGTTTCGGTTAGAAAGGTAAGGCGGCCGGGGAAATTACAGGCACATGAGACTTAACAACTTCACGTCTCAGGGTCGACAACGCATTGGCGATGCTCCTAGTGTTGCAAATGTCCATAGGCGGCGGTGACCACTAACCATCAGGTGGAATGTTTTCTTGGTCTGCTCAACTTCAAACTAAACGCGAGTGAAACCGCGGGGAACAGCTAGTACTGTATATAACCCTTACTAGTATTATACAGTAGCTTCCTGCCCGGGCTGCACTGGCGTTAAAATTGATACAACATTGATACCTCCAGGCTAGTCATGTTAGTACACATTGCTAGCCAACAAGATAGACAGACAACAAAATGACTTGACAGTGTTGACAGAACAAGGAAAATTGGAAGAAACACGGACTTGGGGGTTTAGACTCCAATTGTTTTATTTCATTACATAATTATTTTTTCTTTCGTTTATTTCATCAAAAAGAAAATGATATTATACGAAGACAACATTATACATGACTCTCTTCGTATTACAAGCTGTGCGCGGTTTTCAACAAGATCGGTTCAACCGTTTAACCGTGAAAGCGTAAGAAATACACATTCGCATTAAATTAAGTTAGGTGAGTTCAAATTACCAAAGTTTACGAAAATAAATAAAAAAATATATATATATATTATTAATTTTAAATTATTTGAGTATTAATCTCTTTTCCTTTTAATTAATATTACATATATTTAATTATTTAATTTGTAATTTTGATTTTTTGTAACGTATTTTGAGGCAAATAAATTAATGTCTATCTCTAGGTAAGCATATAAGGGGTAGGGGGGATAACAGCTTTGCTTACTACCACTGACAAGGGGGTTTTAAATGACCCCCATAGAGCGGTAAAGGATGCCATACCTGGCTACAGCGTCATCATCGCTGTCCGACTCAGTATCACTGTCCCGCAGTATGGTGACCACTTCGTGCATACTCTCCAAGACTGAGAGGCTACGCTTTATCATCGTCAGCTCAGATTCCGCTGTAGGAGGCTGAGGTTGCTCCTGAAAAAAAAAAAATACAAATACTAGCTGCCCGGACAGACGTCGTTCTGTCGAAATATGTCCATACAAATAAGCTGAAATAAGTCCATACAAATACAGGAATTCGCTCGCAGCGCCATCTACCGGGTCCAATTGTTAATCTAAACCATCCAGGGCGCCATCCAAACGCATACAAAAAATTCATTCAAATCGGTCCAGCCATTTAGGAGTTGTGTCAACACACGTACAGAAAAGATAAGCTAATAATATCTTGCCCGACCTGGGAATCGAACCCAGAACCTCCAGGAATCTAGCTGAGCTCTATTCCATTCGACCATACAGCGGTTAAACTCTGCGACTACCACAGCATCAGCGTACATTACAACACTATTCTTTTTTTTTACAAGGTGAAAACGCGTTACGCGTTCGACCCCCCGCCTCCCGCCTCGGGAGCGGCGGGGGGGATATTTGGACTCTCTCTCTCGAACTTCCCTTCTCCTAGTGAGAAGGGGCCAAAAATTCAAAATTCAAAATTCAAAATTCAAAACCATTTATTCAGTTTAGGCCTTCGGAGGGCACTTATGAAGGTCAAATTTAAAGTTACTGAAGCTACAACCGGTTCGGAAGTCAGCCTTCAACTGAGAAGAACCGGCAAGAAACTCAGCAAGGTTACATTTTTTTTTATTTGTTATATAAATTTTTATCTATTCTGACTTTTTGGCTATTTTATAATTTCAATTTTACATAATTTTATATTTAACAATTACAAGATACTTATTATAGGTAACATTAATAAAAACAAAACAAAAAAAATATGACAAGACTACAAAATAGAAAATAACAATAATTAGGTACTTACAACTTAAACAAGAGATTTAGAGGTGCACTGTGCAGAGAGCAGCTATTTCCATACATTTTTATCTTCAATATAATGAACTACCTTGTAATACGCTTTTTCTTTCAAAACTTTCCTAATATAATTTTTAAATTTATGATCAGACATTTTGGTTATTGAAAGCGGTATCTTATTATAAAATCGAACACAATTACCAAGAAATGACTTGTTAACTTTAGTTAGTCTAAAGTATGGAACAACTAACTTCTCCCTTTGTCTTGTATTTATACTATGAATATCTAATTTTGCCTCAAACATTCCTATGTTTCTACGTATAAACATTATATTTTCATAAATATATAGTGAAGGTAATGTCATTATATTTATTTCCCTAAATAAATCTCTTAATGATTCACGGGGACCCATACTGTAAATTGCACGAATTGCTCTTTTTTGTATAATAAATATTGATTCTATATCCGCTGCTGCTCCCCAAAACAAAATACCATAGGACAAGAGGCTATGAAAATATGCAAAATAAACTAATTTGGCCGTCTCAACATTCGTCAATTGTTTAATTTTCCTAACAGCAAAAGCAGCCGAACTTAATTTAGCAGCTAGAGTATCAACCTGAGGTCCCCATTGCAATTTATTGTCTAATGTAAGACCCAAAAATACCGTTTTATTTACAAGATCAATATGGCTCCCATCTATTATTATTTGGCTATCTACTTGTGCTACATTTGGTAAAGAAAACCTTAAGCATTTAGTTTTCTTTGAATTTAGTAATAGATTATTTGTAGCAAACCACCCACAGACAATTGACATAGTATGATTAACTTTAGTTAGATCTTTGTCTTTTCTATTAACTTTAAAAATTAATGATGTATCATCAGCAAACAAGACAATATCTGTGAGGTCATTTACAACATATGGCAAATCATTTATATATACTAAAAACAAAAATGGACCTAAAATTGAACCCTGGGGTACCCCCATTTCGACTAAAGAGCCCTTGGATGTTGTGCCGGTAATCCCTACCTACCGGCCAGAAAGGTTTACCCACTAATAACCAACTTGGCGTACCCTCACTCTGGATTTGTTGGGTATCGTGGCACCCGCACTAGTCATTCTCCACGAAACACTATTGTTCCTGCCGATCGGAATGGCATTCGAGTGATAACGGTACTACATGACTTCATCTCGCTTAGTATCTATAAAATACAATGATTTTACCTTAATTGGCTTAGTTTCCGCGGCGATATCTTCATCGTCGTCGTACACACGGCTCTCTATAAACTGACTGTTGCTTAACGCCATGAATCTGTTAATTAAATAAATTAATTAGTTTTTATTATAATTTTAAAGAAGTTATTTATTCTACTAATATTATGTAAATGTTTGTTACATATTCACGTATTACTTTTTTGAGTAGTAGAGCTCTTAGTGCAGAGTTTGTCCGGGGAAGTACTACTACCTTGTCCATTGCCGTGAAGCAGTAGTGTACTTGTGTTTCGGTTAGAAAGGTAAGGTGCCATTACAGGCACATGAGACTTAACAACTTCACGTCTCAGAGTCAACAACGAATTGGCGATGCCCCGCGTGTTGCAAATGTCCATAGGTGGCGGTGACCACTTATCATCAGGTGGACCGTCCGCTTGTTTGTCGGCCCAAGAGGTATAAAAAAAGGAAAAAATCGCAAGCGTAGCGTCATCGTATCGAGAGCGCCAAAAAGCTGGTTTGTATGTAATATTGAACACCGCGCATACCGTGACGTTGCGCGATGTTCAATTTCCCATTGCATTGGTTTGTGCACTCGATACAATGACGATACGCTTGCGATTTGAACAACACATGGCACATAAGTGGTTTAAAACCTGAATTAACATTGGATACTTTTTATGAGAAGCACAGTAATACAAGTGCACGACTGCTTCACGGCGGAAATAGGTATGGTTGTAGTACTTCCCCGGACGAATTCTGCACTAGGAGCTCTTCTAAATCTGTCTATGATATACGACTTCTTAGATTTGTGATTTACATAAAGAGAAGTTTATAAAAGCGTGTTAAAAAATTACTTTAAGATGTTAATTTATAAAAATGCAAAATAATATGATCTCACGATAATTTATCATAAAATCTGTAACGAGTACGGACTAACGGCGGAAATTAATTTGCAATCCCGATAGCAAATCCATAGATCGATGAACCTTTTGACGGTAATTTTAATACACGTAATGTCAAAATTCTACTTCAATCTTGCGATTTTAGATCGGGATCGTATATTAATTTTGGCCGTAAGAGTGTAACTAATTGACCTAGGCGTGGCCTTGCGGAAATCTATTACGAGATTATAGGAAAATAAATATCTAGTAACGAATTCCGCTGGATCTCCTTCTCTGTTAAGTCCCAAACAAGGAAACTCAACAGGAAATCGACTCGCATCTACACAAAGCAACAGTGTCCGTAGAAAATGTAAAAATAAGATTCAAACTTACTTGTTATTAACATTTTGAAGACTGATACTGGCTTTATTGAGACTAGCTGCCATCTCGTCCAGCTTCGAGTTCACATTTTGACTGTTTGACAGAATTTTCTGAAATATATAATTAGAGTCAGAAATTTGACAGAAATCGTAGGGAGCAAATGTCGGCCTAAACAAAACATGTGCGTGGACATGACTGTTTGTTGTACATCGACATAAATAAGTTAATATTCACATTCTGTAAACACTACTGCGGCTGAGAGGTCTCTGCGTCCGCCGAAATTGTCCGCGTAAGGGTATAAAAGCCATCAGAGACCTGAGACACCTACGCCCCAGTGCCGGATTAAGCAAGCGCGGGGCCCGTAGCAAATTCTGTCGGAGGGCCTTTGGTCTGTCTATGGGTTCTTAAGTATAAAGTACTAAAAAAAGAAATCGGTGGTGGGCGGCCTTAAACACGCGGGGCTCCCTTTTGAGCGGGGCCCGTAGCAATGGCTACTCTTGCTTCGTGGTTAATCCGGCACTGCATCGCCCCTAACAAAAACAAAATTAATCTTTACACGCGGCCATCTGTGCCCTAAGCACGAACATCTACCGCAAGCGTATCGTCATCGTATCGACGCCCAAAACCAACGCAATGGAAAACTGAACATCGCGCAACGTCACGATATGCGCGGTGTTCAATATTCTATACAAACCAGCTTTTTGGCGCACTCGATACGATGACACGTTTGCGATAGACGATCGTTCTTAAGCCACTGATCCCAAGCTAAGTAAAGCTTGTACTATGGAAAACAGAAAACTGATATATGTACATACTACATTTAATTCTTGCAAATACATTCTTACGCATATAGATATTTACACCCAGACACAGAACAAAAATTCATGCACCCAAATATTTGTCCTGGATATCAAAAGATAGATACATCGTATAGATAAATACCTGATGTGTGTTCTGTAGAATGGTGAGTAGTTTGTCATCGCCAGCAAGACACCACTTCGGTGCTAGATTTCGTAATGGATCAGTGTCCGCTTCATCCATCTTCAAATTCTAGCCTGTGAATATAATATCTATGCTTTATTTCTTAACATAAGTTACAGTAGTAGAAAACCCGATTCGACGATGGTCTAATGCAGGACTTCCCAACCAAGGGGGCACGGCAATAGGTACGTTTGCATCTTCGAAAAAAAAAGCGAATATAACAAATGGAAATGTGAAAGTAATTAATGATTTGCAAGTGTACTCTTTTATTAAAGATCCTTTTGGAGTAGTAGAGCTCTTAGTGCAGAGTTCGTCCGGGGAAGTACTACCACCTTACCCATTTCTGCCGTGAAGCAGTAGTGCACTTGTGTTACTGTGTTTCGGTTAGAAAGGTAAGGGGGCCGGTGAAATTACAGGCACATGAGACTTAACAACTTCACGTCTCAGGGTCGACAACGTATTGGCGATGCCCCTAGTGTTGCAAGTATCCATAGGCGGCGGTGACCACTTACCATCAGGTGGACCGTCTTCTTGTTTGTTGGCCCAAGTGATATAAAAAGAAAACATTTATATATTGTATCTGTATTGTACCTATTTGAAATTTAAATAAATAATACAGTCAATATAAAAAAAAACAATGTATTTCTTCTTTTGTTGGAACTTAAGGGGGACATAAAAAATTTTTTTTAGTTCGCTGAGGCTCGGCGAAATAAAGTTTGGGAAACCCTGGTCTTATGAAAGGTAGGTGACTAAAGGAACTACTTGATGACATAAGACATCTTTTAACTGTATTTCTTAATTAAAACATTGTCAAATTATAAGTGACGAAGTGTCAGAAATCCCAATTGGTACATATTGAGTCATGACTTGTCTTAATACCACATTGGCCGACTAACAAGCAGACGGTCCACCTGATGGTAAGTGGTCACCACTGCCTATAGATATTTCCAACGCAACAAGAGCATAACCAATGCGCTGTCAACTCTGCAACATGAAGTTATTAAGTCACATGTGCCTGTAACTTCTCCGGACTTACCTTTCTAACCGAAACAGTAATACAAGTGCACTACTGCTTCACCTGCTATGTTGAGGGATATAATATTTTCCTGGGTCCCTCTACAACATGTTACAAAATACCCCGTAGAAATATAATTAATTATCAAAGCCAACAACCCTAGTAAGCTGTCATGTCAGGGAACCAGATTATTTAACAGAAAGGCCTATGTACCGATATTACCTAATAATTGTTTACTTTAATAGATTTTTATTTCTCATTCATAAAAATCAGTTTTTTAATTTTTTTGGGGTGTCAATGGACTCATTCATTTAGCCTCCTTTCTGCTTTATGGGTAGTTTTGTAACACCCTGTATATACCAAGTTTCATCAATATCCATTTGCATAAAAATGTAACAAACTTGCTCACAAAATTGACATTCATAATTTGCATATGATTTGAAAAATTGTTTCTCAGTTTGTCCCTCTTACAAATAGCAGCCAAGCAACAGATGGTGGAAATGGGTAAGGTGGAAGTACTTCCCCGGACGAACTCTACACTAATAGCTCTACTACTCCTAATTTGTTACTTTCTAACATTGCTTTTTGCAACATTCTAAAAACTTTCTAACACCAATTAAAATATTTTAAAGAATAATTTTAAGTAGGTACCTACTGTTTACATTTGTATGAACACAATCTCAACTGCATGATTCAGTTTAATGTTGTGTTATTTTATCAATTATTAATTGTTTTGCTTATGATAAATATAAAAATAAACATAACAGAGATCTCTTGAGCTTTGGATGGCTTTATGCATGAATAGAACTAGTTGTTTAATATGATGACCTTTTTATTATCATTAAGTTTTGTAAAAATTTATGACTGCATTTGCAGGAGCAAATGTTTTTATTGTAGTGTCTTGCTGTAAAATTTAGTTTTCTTAAACATAGTTATCAGTTATATTGCATACAATCTGAACCAAAACAATATATCAACGGGTAAAAGGCGACTTGACTCAACCGCCATTTTTAACAAAAGTAAAAATTTTCTCAATGAATGATACTACTATGATGATGGCCCATGCACAAATTTGTTGAAGCTTGCATTTAGTTTTAATATTCAACAGCTTTGATGTGGAATGTTAAGAAGTTTAGATGCAGTATATGTTTTTGAGTTATAACATTTTCAAATAGCTCTCCTGTAAAGTTTTCAAAATGGTGCTTGAATCAAGTCACCTTTTAACAGTTGATATCTTTGACAAAATGTGGAGTTGGTTGGTTTGCCAATAAAGGTATTACATAGTTCAGTGGAACAGTATCTTATAGTACCCGTTTCCATGGTTACCACCCTCATGTCGTAAATCTATAGCCAGGCTCTTATTGGTGTTTCAATAGCAGCACATGACAGCTAATTCCTTTTTAGCCATTGTGTGCTACCTTCCACCACATTAACACTTACCAAAACATGAGAAAAAGCCAACACAGTGGAAAAAATGCACTGACAATCATCAATACAGCATTTATACTGTGCTACAGTTTATTTATTAAAACACATTCCTTTGATAAAAAGCCTTTATATTTTTGATTGATTTTAGTGTATTGCTAGAAACACCACTTTTCATAGCTAGTTTTTAAACAGTGTTTGTGTAGTGTGTACATAACCATTTATTCAGTTTAGGCAATTGTAAAGGGTCAAAGCTAATGAAGTTACGACCCTGGCGCAAGGCTTTTCTCCAAATCAATAACTTGTACGGTTTCAAAAACATAATTTTATACAAAAAGATAAAAACAAAAACATGCAACGTACTTAACATTAAAACGTATACTATACAATTATTTCGCGATATTAAGAGTAATTGATGTAGGCGGCACATCGAACTATCAATAGAGATAAGTACCTAGCGCCCGCACATCACACAAATTATAGAATCAACATAAATTGCCTAAACTAGAAATCATTTGCATGTTTATGAGCATACATATTTACGAAGTACTTACTGGTTAGAGCCAGAAGATGACTTTTCACATCACAGTTATAGAGGTAATTTGTTGTATCAGAGATTAATTTTTAATATTAAATGAAATAACAAGGCGTTGTAAAATTATTTATAAAAAGAATACGCTTCTCGTCATGAAAGAAAAGTGAAAACAAATCTTGCTGACAAAACTGACATGACAAATTGACAGTGACAATAGTGTGTGATGTTACCATCGTACAAAATATTATTTGTACAGATTAATTTATTGCTTCAAATACAATTGTAAAAATTAAGTAAACCTTTTATAATTATTTTACTGCATAACAATAAATCTTTTTGCCTTACAATATTTATTATGGTGTTATTGTATAAAATGCAAGCTCTATTCTATTTTGTGCTGAACACAGAACTTCTTTGCTGTAGTAGGTCAGTTAACCGGTATATACTTAAGCTGGTAACATAAAAATATATACAGTTGGATTCTGCCATGGCATGACATACAAATTGTTTTTTTAGGATCATGTATTCTACTTTCACGGCCAAGACATTCTTACTTCAACTTCCTTAACAGATTACATTCTTATTTTGAGTAACATCTTTCAAATCAGGAATTATTTAAACGTAAATTACCTATAGTCCTATACCATATGATAAGAAGTTCAGAGCTTCATTTTTTAGTTAAGTAAGCCGTTACACATTCTGGCCTGCTAAACATAATCACCGGATCTAAAGTCAGCCTTTTACAAAAAAGAACCGGCAAGATATACATGATGAATTGATATTTTACCAACTATCGATTTAACCCTCATATAGTCGACTACTTGTATTAGAGCGACCATTATAAAAGGCCTACCTACATAATGATGTCATAAAGGACGTAAAATGCGAGATGGCGACAAACCCATATTGTGCTATCGAAGTACTTGCGGCACATAGTTTACGAGTTACCAACAAGCAACATTGGAAAGTGACATACTCACTCACGACCTTGGTTGTGAGCCCTCAGCGCTAGAAGAATTGACCTTTTAGTTAATTCCAAAAAACATAATTGGAAGATATTCTAAATCATATTGCAGCCACAACTGCTCACAGCACTCCAAATAAATCATTCACCTTAAAGCAATCGAAGTCACGACATCCCATTCATTGTCGTAATGGAAGTGCGGTCAGTCGGCCGCAAACCGATGCCCAAATAACTACGCCCGATCCCAGCAACGACCCGAGCCGAGGTCCCAGCCTTCGCAGTTGCTTAGCTTACCCTCGAGACCTCAGCGCTTACCAAATTGTCCGTGTAAAGGTAAAAAAGTCGTCAGAGGCTAACACCTTGCAGTACCTACGTAAAAAGGAGAAAAAATAAACGAAAGGGCGATGACACCTAGCCCGGTGGGTCTTCCATTTTCGCTGCGCTCAAGACTCCTTTTATTTATTCTTTAGCCTTCAGTTTATCAGTTACCAATATCAGGATGAGCTTTCAGTTATTACACAATATATTACGTTTAACATTTACCTACCTTTACTTACATAAAGTTTGTTTTTTATACGAATTGATCAAACTGCATCTGTCATTAGTGACAATGACGCTGATCAAACCTTGAATCAACACTTGCATCCTGTTATTGTGGTGAGTCGAATCACTGACGCATCACGGCGTGTTCTGTTTGCACACTTATGCATTAAATACCTATCCACTTATGTGGGTATCAAGCTAATATCATATTTGTGACTCAATTACGCAGTTTTGTAAGATCTATCAGCTACTAACGGGAAAGCGAGCTCCATCTTCGGCCTCATCTTCACTTACCATCAGGTGAGATTGAGGCCAATCGCAATCCCGTCTGATATAAAAAAAAAAAATCTTAGTGCAGAGCTCGTCCGGGGATGTACTACCACCATACCTATATCTGCTGTGAAACAGTAAAGGACTGGTATTACTTTGTTTCGGTTAGGTTGAAAACCCATTGGCGATGCTCCTGGTGTTACAAATACAAGGTAACAGGTGAAGCATCTGCTTGTATTTTGGCCTACCTACTTGATATAAAAACAAAAAGAGCAAAAACTATCGCCATACCCATTTCCACCGCGCATATTATTGTACGGTTAGAAAGGTCATGGACCGGTTACAGGCACATGAGACTTAACAACTTCACGTTTCAGGGTCGCTTCTGGTGATACCACCTATTATAACCCTTCCTTTTGACTTTGAACGGAGATAAATGAAATTTCGTACGCAGGTGAAGGTATTCATTCTTAATAAATTCAGTTTACAGGATGCCGGGGGTCCCCATTCTTATGTTTTGAATATTAATATCACATTCGATATTTATCGAAAAGAACTGTCACTTTTTCACATACCGCCATGTTTTAGTAATGTCATAAACGTAAATCGTGTCCCTGTCCTGTCACAGGGTTACAAGCGTAATAGTTATAACGTAGTAAGCATAAGAGAAGTAACAGATGATTGACATCCTCTAAGTACGGCACCCTGACAAAAAGCAACACTAACAGCGATAAAGAACATGTATTGATGGTATACATGGATTTAATGGATCATCGTTTGACATGTTCGCGGAATCGAACCGCGTCTCCCACGGTGCGAAAACCGAAAGTTGTGCGATTGTCAATAACTGAACTAGAATCAAGTGAACTGTTTGCATGTTTTTTAAGGTGTACGTGTGGTGTAATTAAGAAGCGATTGGATGCTGAAGGAATTTTAAGTAAATAATATTGTTCCTTTTCTTTTCTTTCGTGCACTGTAAGCCAGTGTAAGAGCTAAATGGATTTTCATGAAATTTCGTAGTTAGCTACTTTAGGTGGACATAAATAGACATACAGCCCGAAAGCTGGTGAAACGGGAATTCTGCATACTTATTGTATTTTAACAAAGTAAGTGATTGTGGTAACGTCAGTGGGGTCTCTTTAGTAGGTAAAACCATTTTGAGGCCTTTCTAGGGCCTAAACTGAATACATATCTTTAATTTTGTTTTTATATTAATAAAAGTAATTACAATTTACTTGACTCAAATATTAATATGTTTTAAATGTTGATAAAATACGTTGTTTTTTGGATTTAAAAATTGCTGCTAATAAGAATGAAAGATAGAGGCTAGAATCATGACATAAAGGTTTATTCATTAAAATAATATACAACGAAAACGAAATAAAATCAAACTCCATCAGTGAGTATTAGTTTTAGGATTTGATGATTAACAATAAAAGTACTGAATCACTCGCCTATGTAGTGCGGGGTGAATAGAAGTGAAAGTACATAAAAAGAAGAAGCTCATTGACCCGCCAATCGCTCCCGCTAACTCTTATTAAATTCACCAACCAACACTCAATGATCCCAGCCCGGTGAAAGTTATTATTTATAACTTAAAGTAACGTAGTATTAGATGAGTTATAATTTTGAATAATCGCTTTATAATTATACTATTCAAAGTGTGATTTATCATGACTACTGTAAATAACTTTGGTCAACATTTAGCTAAATGTCTGTATTGATAAAACATTGATTTTAAATGACTCATCAGTAGAAAAGAAAGAAAGAAAAACTTTTATTCAGGGCTTCGATTCTGTAAGGAAAATGACACTAGCTAGAAGTTTCGCCGCGACCTCTTTGCTCTGTCTCTTTCGCTAACAACGCAATAACGTGAGAGGTAAGCTCTCTATACTAATATTATAAAGAGAAAAGATTTGTTTCTAAGTATGTTACTCTTTCACGCAAGAACTACTTAACGGATATGGATGAAACTTGGCACATAGATAGAGCATATCCTGGAATAACATATAGGCTTTTTATCCCGGGAAATTGTGATATATATCGGGAACGCGGGTAAAACCGCGGGGGACAGCTATGATAAATATATTTTTACGTTTTTGTTGGTCTGAAGAACGATTTGTGAAAATTCGTATAAATGAACATGTAATTGCGCAATTGATAGACTGTATTATGTTATGGATAAATGCGGGTGAAACTGCGGAGGCAGCTAGTACTGCCTAAATATCCCCGAAGATGTAGGCTGAGGTTATAGTTCTGGGACCTACAACTCACCGCGGCTTTTTTTTAAGACCCACCGTGACACGTGGTTAGGATTGTCGCCGTCTCTCAAGCACTTTAACAATCCCTGCCTAAAGGTAATGCTTTCTAAACAAAAAAAACGTTATTATTAGCTCGCTCGACCCTGGGAACAAACCCTCCGGTCTCTAATCTTCGACCTCCGATCGATTTCGACATAATAAATTGACCTAACTGCTTCAAATTTTTGAAAGCATCTGCGAATTACTGACCTACTCGCTGCTGCGATATCGCGACACGGTGTTGCCAGCTAAAATTTTTGTTTTTGCACAAAAATTACAAATTTCATACATTTTACATAAATTTTCATACTAAAATTGCATTTTTCCAAATTTTCCTTTTTGTTTTTGTCTGGTTTTCGTTTTTGTCGAGTGCCTCCCGGCGAGACGCGTCGACCTACCTTAGTTGCACCGCTCTCCGACCGACGATACCTGAAACAAAAATAAAACACATTAAAATTTTCTATAAAAATACGTTTTTCCTCAAAATTTTCCAAATTTTCTATAGAAGCTGCTTCCGTTCTCTGCGGCGTTGAGTGTGCCGCGACGGGACGCGTCTTTTGACACCTTTCGCGCCACTCTAGGTCAACGAAAACGCAAAAAATTTATAGTTTTAATCAGACAAAAGGTCTTATTGGGCCAAGGACGATATCCGTATTCGGAAATACAAGCATTTTTATTGACTACAGCGATTTTATTTGACTTATACACTATATATACAAATTTTAAAAATCTAATTTATACTATTTTATACAACTTTTACAAATTTACTTTTAACCTCTTTTCTACACTTGTATTTTGACGCGTACCTCCTACAACATGTTCGGGTACCGCACTCCCGCCAAAACAGCTGGCAACGCAGCACGACCCTCAAGGTCTCCTGAACGGCAGGAAGTCTTCGGCCCTTCCAAGACCTCCCAAGTGCGCCGTAGCATAGGCGACTGGGAGGCGGGGAAGATGGACCCTCAGTCCACTCCTCCGACTGTCGCGGCGGTTCGGGCGGCCCCCCCGCAGCAAAAGGCGGCACTCCCAAAAGGGAGTAAGGCTCCAGCCAGGAAAGAACCGCTGGATGCCGCGGGGAGTCCGCCCGAAAAAGAGGTGTTCGAGAGTAGGGTTGCCGAGGCAAGAGCTTGCCTAAACAAGGCTAAGCTACACTTGGCAAACTCGCGCAACCTGAAATCGGACATCAAACTAGCAGTCACTCAGGCGATAGACAGACTGTACCAACTTGTGAAGGAGTCCGAGGCCGAAAGGAATGAGAAGATGAAAGAACTGAAAGAGTCAGGAATGAAAGAAACGACGGATAGAAGGGGATGTGAATGGAACGAAAAGGCGGCAAATGAATGGCAGAAGAGAATGGCAGCGCATGGAATGATGTTGGAAGCGGATGGAGAACAGATGGATAGACTGGAGGGAATGATTGAGAAGCAGAGCCTGGCCTTGGAGAAGATCACCTATGCGGGTGTAGCGGCGACTGGCGTTAAAGAACGTCTACCAGTACATGCCACCCTGCACTCGGTGGCGATCTCCTCCAAGAAAGAGAGCGATACCGCAGACCAGGTCCTAGAGTGTGTGAGAGAAGTGATGGATGCAAAGGATGGATGGGTGAAGATTGAAAGGGTACGAAAGGCGAAGGATCAAAAGGTGATAGTGGGATGTGCGACAGAGGAAGAAAGACAGAAGGTCAAGGACAGACTGAGAAGGGTGGCCGATCGACTCAATGTTGAGGAGATCCGTAATAAGGACCCCCTTCTCATCCTCAGGGACGTTCTAGAGTTCAACACGAACGAGGACGTTGTGAACGCCCTGAGGAACCAAAATCGGTGTCTGTTCCTTGACCTAAGAAAGGAAGACGACAGAATGGAAGTCCATTATCGCCGGCGAACCCGGAACCCCCACGCTAACCACGTGGTCATGCGGGTGTCCCCCACGATATGGGCTCGGATGGTCGGGGCTGGAGCGGTGCACGTGGACCTGCAAAAGGTCAAAGTGGCGGACCACTCGCCACTCGTGCAGTGCTCCAAATGCCTCGGCTATGGACACGGCAGGCGGTTTTGTAAAGAAACCGCCTTAAAGTGTAGCCATTGTGGGGGAGCCCACATGAAAACAGAGTGCGCTGACTGGCTCGCCAATGCTATCCCATCGTGCTGTAATTGCACCCGCGCCAAATTGGACACCACAGCTTAGAGTGTCCAATTCGGCGCAAATGGGACGCAATGGCCAGGGCCAGTATAGCGTACTGCTGAGGGTGCAAGGGCTGAGTTTTTGGGGGCGGAAATTCCTCCGGCTTCATTGGGAAGGTGGAGTAATTCTCCGCCAACCCGAAAGATGCATAAATTATAAGCGCAATTCATCATACTGGCCGCGTATTATTGAATACGCGTCACCAGCATCTGCAATAACAATAAGTCGCAAAAATTAATGTAGAAAGCAGAAAGGGTAATGAACCGACGATAAGGTAATATGAAAGAACAGAAAGAATGAAACCGATGATAAAAAATGATCTGAAAATAGTGAATAAAAGATGAAAGCAAGAAAGTAGTGGATAAAAGAAAATAAAAGACGATTGAAAGATAGTGACTAGAGATGAAGTAAGAATGCAGTGCAGAAAGAATAAAGTGTATAAAAATAATAGTTTAAATATGAATGTACAGATGAAGTAAGAATGCAGTATGTACAAGAAAATAGTTGGAAATTTGCCGATAAAAGGAAGATTGAAAATAGAAAATAAAGATGAAGTAAGAATAAAGTGTATAAAAACGTTAGTTTAAATATGAATGTACAGATGAAGTAAGAATGCAGTGTTTACAAGAAAATAGTTGAAAATTGCTGATAAAAGGAAGATCGGAAAATAGTAAATAAAGATGAAGTAAAAATGAAGTGAATAAAAATAATAGTTTAAATATGAATGTAACTTGTAAAAGTAAGATAAAGTAAGAATGAAATGCAAAAAGATTGATAAAGGATGAATGAATGTGATGAATGAAAATATAGGTAGTAAATATGATGAATGAACAAACACGAGTGAAAAATGAAAAGTAGAAAGATAGTAGATAGAAAGAAGAAAGACTGATGGAAAAGAAAGATTGACAAAGAAAAAATGATACAAAAAGACAGTTGTGAATCACGATATAAAAAACCTTGAGATGAAAATGAAATTAGAATATGAGCAGCAAGAAAACATCAAAGATAAACATAGGAAGTAAAACCAAAGGGAGCAAAGTAAACGAACATGTCCAAAAATTTAAAAGGGGCCAAAAATGAAATGAAACAGGAAAATAAATCATTAGAAAATAAAAAACTTAACAATAGATAAAATTTTAAACAGGAATAAAAAAGGGGAAACTGGGGTACTAAAATTGAGTAAAATTATGACTAAAATTAAAAATGATGGAAAAGGTCTCCTAGTTATCTATGTAGGAGGTACAAGATGGGGTTGCTTCTTAGGAAGCAATCACAATGAAAAAAAAAAAAAAAAAAAAAAAAAAAAAAAAAAATCTTCGACCTCCAAGGCGATTTAATAATGTTTTACTTTTCCTCCGAATACTGTCCGAATTTTGACTGAGGGAAATACTTTAAACGAATTTAATTATGGACTTACTTGCAAAAGAATATTCCATAAATAAATGTTTGATTGGATGTTTTTTTTTGTGATTTGAATGGTTTAGGTTGAATAATTAAATCCATCGGTGACGCTGTGGACCCATAAACGTCAGATTAGAATTATAAATGTGTAAATGTCTATATAAGTATGCATTTGGAAAAAGTTGTATATCGTCGATGCGACTGCAATAGCGCGTAAGAACAATTTGTAATACCGCGTATTTACAAAAATCCCAAAAAATCGTTATGGCGCCATCGACTTTCTATTGACCGAGATAATCAATTATTTTTTTCCTCCTGTAAAATTGATAAAATACTGATACGCGGTATTGCAAATTGCTCTTACGCGCTATTGCAGTCGCGTCGACGATATGTAGGGTATCAGTTATCTGGTGTCCATAATACAAGCTCTGTTTTGTTTGGGATTAGATGACCGTGCTAAGAATGTCCCGGGTATCTATATATATATAAATGAATCCCTATTTCCCTTGGTCACGACATCACGCATGGACGGCTGGACCGATTTCACTGATTCTTTTTTTGTTGAATTTGTTATCGTCAGGAGAAAAGTCTTTTTTATGAAAGAAAAAAATAAGAAAGTTTAAAACAGAGGCATGGGTCGGAATTATATTGATAAAATAATAAATTTGTCATTACTTAGTGCACATTTGACAGTCGATTCAATCGGAAAATTGTATTGTAATCTGAAGTGAGTTTTTTAAGAAGTGTGTTTGTTCATCACGGTAAGTGCAGAGCGGCATTACGCCTAATATTATAAGTTTAATTGTCAAGACTAATAAACACTATCTTACACTTCTTGGTTCGAATTCAATATTGATTAAAGACAGGACAACGTCTGCCAGGTCAGCTAGTTTATAATGATTTTGGATCAAGATTAAATATAAATAATTGTCGCTAATCTACTGACTATCACTTTCCAATGAACTAAAAGCCGAAATGTTGAATAATAAAAGTGGGTATTGTATTATTTAAAAGATTAATATCATTTGATCGATCGCTCGAACACTATAACTCGTAACTTTGTAAACCTTTCACGTTATTGCTAGAAAAGACATGTTGCCCTCGTTTTGTAACATTTCTCTTAAAAGAGGAAGTAATTTGCATTCTTTATGCGCGAGCTAAATAAAAAACACTACGCTTTTCCATAACTTATTTTTATTACCTACTCTAACTAGTGAGACAGTCAAGTGGCGTTTGCCCTGCAGTTTTATTCAAAGGGTATTTAAAAATGGCACAATATCTACTTAAAACTCCTTACTATGATAAAAAACAAAAAGTTCATTTTTTTTTAAATCGGTCTTATTATGATAGCCCATGTGTTGTGTAGTTGTGGTGCAATTTGGTAAAGGCGAGGAATACTATTTCCGCCATTACCTCTAGGGTCTTATGCCGGGTTACTATATACGAACCCGATCGAAAATCCATGGATTGATGAACCTTTTGACAGTAATTTTAATACACGTAATGTCAAAACTCTACTTCAATTTTGCGATTTTAGATCGGGATCGTATATAGTAACCCGGCATTAACCGACTAAAGAATATATCGATGACCACGTGCATTTACACCTTGCGCCGCGCGTCAACAAAGGCATTCCTAACGAGTGTAGGGGTCGGGCGACGGCGCCGTAAAAAACCACCAAATCTCTTGTAATACGTGTTGCATTGAAAGGACATGAAAGGAATTGCACTGGCTCCAAATGATCGGAAATAGGGCGGACAGTTGATGATTTTGATATCCCTTGAGATTTTCTAATATTTCATAAAATACCGCAACTACTATACTACTCCACTTACTGGAGTCAACTCTAGGTTTTTTTCATGTCAAAATATTGCTTGTTAAATACACAGTCGTTCAAACTGATGGTAAGTCGTAAGTAAGAAGATATAAAGTGTGCTATTTCACCATAACTACGAAAAGCGTCAAATAACTTTGTATCTCATTACAAGATGGCGCCACAATCGATCAACCGTCAAATTTACCCCATTACATCAAAATACGCTACGACACGCACCTGCCAAATGACAATTGTGTACTTTAATATCAACTTTAACCCACAAAAAGGTATCGAGGTTGATCTGACGCGTTGAGCCATTGAGAAATGTCAACGGAAAAAGGTTTACCGTTAGGCGTGAGTTGCTTCGATATTTTAGTAAGGGTTCTGTACGTGGCAAACATTTTTAATGATAAATGATGTAAGTGCTGGAATAAAATAATAAACTAACCTACAATAGCTTTATGCCATATGTATAATATAAAATTTTCTAGATTTCCAATACCACTACATTACACACAAAGATTAAATGAAAATAGGTACTCTGTTGCGGTAGTAGTGGACTTTGGTCCGTAGAGTCGTAGAATTCATCCGGGGAAGTACTACCTCTATACCTATTTCTACCGTGAAGCTGTGTGAAGTTCCATAGTGGACTTATCTATCTGTATTTTAGTTAGAAAGGAAAGTGTGTGTAAGAACAGGCACATGAGACATAACAACTGGTGTTGCAAATGTCCACAGGCGGCGGTGACCATTTATCGATCAGTTGGACCACTTGCCGGTTTGTTGACCTATTTGACATAATGATAATCATTGATCGATACATACCTACCATGAGATTAAAGTCACCTCTTCACACAGAGATGTAAAGATGAGAAATACAGCGTAAAAAAATTGACTACATAACTAGCCAAAAAGTCAGAATAGATAAAAATTTATATAACAAATAAAAAAGAATGTAACCTTGCTGAGTTTCTTGCCGGTTCTTCTCAGTTGGAGGCTGACTTCCGAACCGGTTGTAGCTTCAGTAACTTTAAATTTGACCTTCATAAGTGCCCTCCGAAGGCCTAAACTGAATAAATGGTTTTGAATTTTGAATTTTTGAGTCAATTTGTCCATGTAAAAATATGCACAAATTACAAGAGCTATAATATAATTATTATAATAATAAAGTTTTATTTATTCCCTACACATAGTTTACATACATATTTTAGTTTGTTAGTATATGTTATCAAACAACGTTAACGCGTTTTGTTGTAAGGACCGCTCTGAAAGGCTCATTTCCTTCCATTTCGCTCTGTCTCTTGCCAGTCTGCTCCAGGTATTTCCCACCGTGGCAACTATGTCATCACTCCATCTTTTGAATGGCCTTCCTTTCTGTTTTTTCTTGTGAATAGGGTACCAATTAGTGACAATTCTGGACAATATTCAATTACATACAAAAACAAGAATTACGTCTTGAATAATCCCTTCGTGGTTTGGGATCGGAAGCCCCTGTGTAAAGTATTTAAAATTTATATATAACACAATTATAACAAATAACAAAATGTAACTTATAGTTATGTAATAGCACAGCGGATCCCTAAAACTCTTGTGACAATAAGCGCAGAGTTGAAAGAACTTTTCATCAAATGTTTGTGCAGTTGGCGATGTAGGCTTACACACCGTTACCATTGCCTAATTGTAATCTAATTTAGAGAAAAAAAAAGTGTCTATGCTTCCATTCATTTGTAGCTCATTTTTTTCTGGTCATAATATTTGAAATATGTCTAGGGGTGGTACTGTTGGACAGTTGGCCAGATTTAGAATCAAAAATAATTTTAGATAACCTTTTGGTTTTTGCACATATAGATTATTACATAATCAACTACCACAAAGCATTGTAAATGATATAGAAGCCATTATTATGTAATTGAATAACAGATACCCCATGCATAAAAAGCCTTCATAATAAATCTTTGTATGTAAAACTTAGTAAGTACTATAGTACATACTTTTTATTTAATTTTCTGTTCATGTGGTGTGAACAATAAAGCATACTTGTATTGTATTAGTACATACTTACCTGCTCTTAACCTTATTCAAAGATACATTTCATCATAAAACTTATAGTGATGAAGAAACTAACAAAGGTTTCATATCGAATATACCTATGCAACAGAAGGTGAATCATTCTCTTCGATTAAAAAAAACATGGCAGCAATATATCAAAATGACAGTAATATTCGATAAATATCGAGTGTGTTATTGACATCGAAAACCTGAGAATCGAACACCTTATTTTTGGCCACTTTTTTAAAATAAATATAAAAGTGAGTAATATTCACTGTATTATGCGGACATGATATACTCTTTCGTAATATTAAAAACGTATAAAAACAATCTTTACTTTTTAATTAAGTACGCTAACTTTCATTTCAATATTTACTTGATGTTATTTTTTTGAGGTTATTACAAGTAAAGAAAGTGGATCATGTTTTTTCGGCACCAGTTATTAATATTAATAATAAGTACCATTGATGCATGGGAAAGTGGCAGACATGGAAATCGAACCGACATTGTTGTGCGTAATTGGTAACGTATGAAAGTTGGTCAGTGATTCATTGAGGGCTTCATTCTTTCAGTTGGTTTCTATTGTCAGATTGTGGTAGCAAAATTGTATTACAATCCAAAAGCCGACATCTCATAGGGTAATAAACTTTATAGCATTTGAAATAAGGGTTGTGTTGATCCAATTGGTAATTGTATGTATGGACCTTGTTAGTTATTTTATTTTATTTAATAGGTACAGAAACAGAAAACAGATTGATTATTACGTTTAAATCTAGACAATTAACAATGTATAAACCTGTAGTCCAAATATAAATGTACACAACAACCAAAAAGCATAAAAAATAAATAAAATATTAGAAAGAACAAAAAATAAAAAACACACATAAAATATACCTTAGTGACAGGGTTACTTTTTCTTTGACATTGTTTGCTGTCAAATCGGACCTGTTAGATTCTAACGACTTATACTATAACTGGATCTACCTTGGTGAACAAAAAAATTAATTGATGAACTAAACTGACAAAAAAAAACGAACTGATGTCTAGGCATCACTAGCATGGTCTCTGACCCTAGCCTGTTCCAAAAGGAACAAAAGCAAAAAAAATATCTAAGGATTTATGGCGCCAAGTACTTATTTTGGTGGCAAAACAAAATGTTTAACTCGGATCGTCACTATTTACGAAGTTAACGAATAAAAATACCTAGAATAACAAAGTTATGCATAAACAAAAAGAATATAACCCGTTTTCAAGCAGTATTACTAGACAGGTACTAATAATGCAGGTACTTAAAACTTATCAGTTTTTTCCGAAACTTAAAAAAAAATGCTCTATATTTAATACTGTTCATACAACCTAATGTTATTCAAACACAAATCGACTGTGTGGGAAGTAATCACCAAGTGTTGAAAAGTGCGATATTTTCTGTTTTTTTTTTATTCTTGGAAAATAATAAAAAGAATATAGAGCAACATTCTTCCTCCTTCGTAGAGTTATTTATTTGAACTACCTTGGACCTTGGGGAATTTTTAAATCAAAGGAGTTTTGTAAAGGGTTATGGCATCCTCTTGTAAGATTAAACAAAAAACGGTCACTTTTGTTTTCTTTTCTTTAAACTGACCGTTTTTATAAATCCGTGAACCGTAGCTCTGAGTACGGAAAAACCCGAACTTTGCCGAGCACACCCGAGCGCGCGATGAAAGTTGAAACGTTGGGCTGCCAGCGAGAAACATAGTTACAGTTTTGTACCTTTTGTAGCGCTTTAAGCGTACGTTCTGTAGAAACTTTAAAATGGTTATTTTAAATATGTAGTTCTTAATTTTTACAAATATTTCTACGAATAATCAACATATTCTAACCCTAATTTTCCAAAAACAGTATTAAACTTAAAAACATAAAAATTAATTACCTACTACTGGGCGAAGTTGATTGTTTTATGTTTCTTTTTGATCAGCCCAATTATCAATTGAGGCAAGGTAAGCAATTATATAAGTAAATATTTTTATTACTCAAAGCATCGCATAGATGTTCTTATCTACCTAGTCTATTGATTTTCTTTATTACATTCAGTCTAACAAGTCTCTGAAATCCCAGAATATACATAATTATAACCTGAGACTTACCTTTTCTGAAAATACCTTAAGTTATTGTATGTTTTCAAAATAATAAAATTAACTATCTACACAAAACAATTTTTATTCCGAAAAAGAACCAACATCAATTTATGTTCCATTTTAGTTTCCAACTCTGGCAGCACTATAAAAGTTTTTTTTTCCGAGCCAGTTCGACGGTAACGTTCACTGGGTGAGTACGTATCGCTCCCCTATCCGCAGTCTTGACTACTTTTACGTGGAGTTGTTGAAAACCGGTTCGAAAGTGCTCGAGGTGTGGCGTAGGCGAATAAAGTGCCGCGGTCAACCATAAAATACTCTTGTTACAATTGAAAAAGGTAAATTTTCGTGGTTTTGACTACTGGATGGCAAAAGTGCACATTGTGTGAGTCATATTGTGGAACACACTATCTTTCAACCGAGGTAAGATTACAATATTTTTATTAAGATAACTGTTTGGTCGATAATAAATGCAAGGATATTCTTTAAATGACATGTCTAACCGATTTGCCGGCCGGTTGTCTACCTACCTGTCTTTTTTTTTTCATTTTGTCTCTCTTGAGAGTAACCGTTGCGTTGCTAAATTTAAATGTCCGTATTATTTTGCCACGAAGTGAAACGAACGAATAGCTTGACTTTAGAATACCTAAAACGTTTTTGTAGGTACGCTAGTATAGCGGTAATCCAAGGAGTACCTACCTAATGATTTCATTTTATTCTTACGAAATAAAAAAATGGTAGGTATCTATGCCTACCTCCCGATATTTAGGACTTCAAGCAAAAAAAAATCACCTTATTGGTATCAGCTTGTAGTAGGTAGTACAGATTCGTAATATGGTTTTTCCTTTTCTTGAGACCAACAGCATACAAAATACAAATTGGAGGATGATTCATTTACAGGCACATGAGACTTGACAACTTCGTCTCAAGCGACAACGCGGCGATGCCCTTTGTGTAGCAAATGTTCATAGGCGATGACCACTTACCATCAGGTGGAACGTAGGCTTGTATGTCGGCTGATGTGTCGAAAAATTTGTGTGTTGTACGTTTTGTAACGTAGCTTGTTACGTATTTTTGATTTTATGAAGTCATTTTGTTTTTAGTCTTTTTTTTGTGTGATATGTAAACCTTTAGTAGACATTTTAATTGTTCATTATGCGTGTCGGTTTAGGTAAGTTTTAAAATAAACAGCTTTGTGTAGACATAAGTATTCAATTATAGATAGCGTGGGTTTTAATAACACTCGTTGGGAACGTTAGGATTACATATTTGTTAGTTTTTTTTTTTTATCTAGAGTTTTTAGTAGTGAGTGAGTTTTAAAATTTTTACTTGGTATTTAGTAAATTACATCACAATCATTGCGTTTGCAGTCATTTATTAATTCTAGTCTTTTATAGGCATTTATTAATTAAGTGCCTATATTTTGATTAATTGGCGTAATATTACTTACCTAATAAATAAATATTCCAGGACATTCTTCACACATGGTTACCTGATTCAAAATTAAGCAGAGTGTACTGCTTGTATTATGGTTACCATGAGCTACTTTTTAAAAACATACTTAAATCGCGATTAAAAAACAGGTTGATCGTAGAAGGGTGAAAATTTGAAGTTGAAGTAGATATGTATTTGTCAATAGATATTTACACCCTGGCAGTGCAAACAGACATAATCATGCACGCAAATGTTTGTGTCCTAGGTGGGAACCGGACCCACGACCGGCGAGTTGGCAGTCAGGGTCTCTAACCACCAAGCCAACTGGCCTGTCGAATTAAGTACCTACCAACTGATTTTTTTCTCAACTTAGCTCGCTACTTTTAACATCAAACGGTATCCGATGCTTACACAATATGCCTTTACGAGTTGACCAAAAACAACCAAGGCGAATAAAATTTACCACAGCTGAAAACTTGCTGGCTTTGCTTGTTAAAACATTATTTCACCACATCTGATGTTGGTAACACTTTGATAGTGGATGAAAAAAAATTGTAATACCACCATACATTTCCATCGTGAAGCAGAGCACTTGTATTACTGTGTTTCGTATAAGGTAAGGGTGTGACTGTACAAGGACATGAGACGACCTTTTTTCTAATTAAATACTTACTGATAAAGATATTAACTTATATCCAGAACAAACTTATTCGCATTTTTTTGTCATAGGTGAGAATCGAACCCGCATACTGCGGTGAGTCACTGTCTTTACACCATGCAAAAATGACCCTTCAGAATTACAGGCACATGAGACTTAACTTCACGTCTCAAGCGACAACGCGGCGATGCCCCTGGTGTTGCAAATGTCCATAGGCGGTGACCACTTACCATCAGACCGTGTGGCGGTCTACTTTATTTTTAATGATTAACTTTGAAGTAATTATCATTAGCCAAGTATTGTTTAGTTACATACTTATGTACCTACACAAGTTAAAAAAGTTTAATCGTCTATGATCAGACCTGTTTAAACCAGCATGAAAACTTGGTTACATTAAAATTGGTATTGAAGCTATATTTATTTTTAATAGCGGTTTTGTATTACTTACTGTAACTTAAGTAGTTAGGTTCCTTTGTCATTTTAAAAGTAGAACAAATAACATTTTAAGAAAATAAATTACCGAGTTAAAAAAAAATTACTATGCTTTAGTAATAGATCTGGTTTCTTATATCATATTTTCAAACCTTCTCAGAATAATATGCAGTCTAATAGCGAAAACCTCGTCCAAATCGGAACAGCAGTCTTTGATTCAATCACGAACTGACATACCTACATATGTGTCAAACGGAGAACCAATCTTTTTCAGAAGTTCTCATACAAATAAAGTGCTTTTTTGCGGCGTTTTGAAAAGTATTGTACCATGATACGAAACCCAATGTGGCAATTCTGCTCTCAATTTTTAGCCTATCTACCCTAGGTACACGTACAAGGGTAAGTACCTAACATAATTATCAAACAAAAACTTTGCTAGAACAACCAGACCGTATATTCAAATATATCAAAAATACATAAAAAAAGACACGACAGCTTATTAAGAGATAGGAATTTCCAAGAACAAATTCCTAGCCGGCGTACTTATTTAATTTAATAAAGTAAAAGTTGAGACAAAAGAATAAAATCACAGAACAACCACGCCTATATTACCAAGGAGAGATTTTTCCTCAAGGCTTATCTTTATTAGGCAAAATGTCGATCTGAGACTTCGTTAACAGAATAACTTGGGTCATTTATCATATTTTAAATGGACATACGGTTGGAAAAAGAAATAAAACTTGACAAAGAGCTTTGAAATTTACTAGGTACCGTCCCACGGTTTCACTCGCCTTCCCGTAGGACCTTATGTATCAGGGTTACAACATAGTCTATGACACTCGGGAATAGTGTAGCTTTCTATCAGTGAAACGATTTTGAAATTGTGATCCGCTACTTTTTCGTGTGACGAAAAATAAATTAATGATAAACACAATGTACTCGTATGCTATTCAAAAGTGATTGATGAATAAATATTTCACTGTAATGCCTACAAAAGTTTCACTTCTATCGTGTCTTTACGACACACTGTGTTTTTTTTAGGGCTCCGTACCCTAAGGGTATAACGGGACCCTATTACTAAGACTCCGTTGTCCGTCTGTCTGTCTGTCCGTCTGTCAGTTGAAATTTTCACAGATGTACTTCTATTGCCGCTATAACAAAAAAATCTGCCGGTTCTTTTCAGTTGAAGGCTGACTTCCGAATCTCTGGTAGCTTCAGTTACATTAAATTTGACCTTCATAAGTGCTCTTCGCGGGCCTAAACTGAATAATTTTGTAATTTTTTAAAAGTGTTCGACCAAAATCATAAAACATTTATACTATGTGAAATTTACCTATAATACTAAAGCATGTCTAAAGAAAATAATATTGTACGTCTATTTTGTCATTGCCTATTTTTATTCAAAGAATAACAGACTACATGTTCATATGACTACTTATACTTGTCTTTTAAAAGCCCAGTTGGCTTGGTGGTTAGCGACTCTGACTACCAAGCCGAAGGTCGCGGGTTCGATTCCCACCCAGGAAAAACATTTGTGTGCATGAACATGGCCGTTTGTTCTGTGTCTGGGTGTAAAATATCTACGTATTTAGAAAAAAAAGTTGTTGGTGTAGTATGTCAGTTATCTGGTTTCCTTAGTACAAGCTCTGCTTAGTTTGGGACCAGATGACCGTGTGTAACGAATGTATATTTGTTATTATTTATTTATTAATAACAAGAATAAATTAAATGAATAATTGAATATACCCCTGTTTACTAAAAAACACAAACAATATCGTTTTTGCCACTAAAATATCGTTTCTATTCATAACAGCCGTCCCTTTCATACAAAAACTCCCCATTACTTTTCAATAAGAAAATCTGAAAGGAACATATTGGAGAGAGGGAAAAACAATATTTCATATCGGCAAGGACGGCCATTTTGTCCGGGTCGGATAGCATTTGGCGCCAAACGACTCACTTTGGTACAAAAATGTTTTTAACATGACCAAAGATTTCACAAACTTAAGGGTCAATTTAGTGGTAAGATATCTTGATATCTACGTATCTAGGACATATGTCTGTTCTTGTGTGGGTCCATCTGATGTTAAGTGGTCACCGCCTATGGACATTTGCAACACCAGGGGCATCGCCGCGTTGTCGCTTGAGGCGTGAAGTTGTTAAGTCTCATGTGCCTGTAATTTCACCTACCTTCTAACCGAAACAATTCAACACGTGCACTACTGCTTCACGGTGGAAATGGGTATGGTGGTAGTACTTCTCCGGACGAATTTTACGCTCAGAGCTCTACTTGTTATGGACAGTTTTTAGTTATCTAACCGACTTAAAAACAGCTGACTTTAGAAATGGAAATGTAAGTAACGTATTTGCTAGGGTTGTGGCAAAAAAATTAAAAACAACTTGTTTTCTTTAAAGTGTTGCCACCCAAAAAAATCTCCACAAGTTTAATTTCCATCTACACCACCTTCAAAGCGGTATGTTTTTTCACGTAACTTCTGTTTGGCTTCCCCTACTTGTTGCGTGGCTCGGTTCCAACGTGATATTCATTATTCAGACCTTTTTTTAAACGGCCGTTTTGAAGCGGGTGTTTTAAGATAAAGTTGAGTAAAAAAAGTTTACCTTTTTGGGGTAAATTTGCGAGGTACCGTTATTTTTTTATTGGCATGTATAAAAAACAAAATTCTTAAGTCTATGGAGGATAGAATTTGTCTATGGCTTTACTTGCGTTGAATTATGGAAGAGGGATGAAATATTAAGGTTCTAGGGCTTATTAATTACGGATCAACTAAATTGGTTATAAAAAATAATTAAATACTGGTTCTTTTTAGTTTGAAGTCGATTTCTAAGCCGGTAACTACAGTAGCTTTGTCCTTTATGCATACGAGACTAGATTGGAACTAAAATTACATATTATTTCTTATTATGGGAATTGGATTGACTTTCAGCTCAGTATCTTTAAAGCAATTTGCAACAAATAACTACTTTGGACGCATGTACACAGGGCAGCGAATTAGTAACCTTTTTATTTTGTAAATATATTTCTTGTTTAAGAAAGAAAGAAAGAAACAAATTTATTTGTGACAAAGGGAAAAATAACACATGAAAAAAGATAACAAAAAGAAACGAGGTACAAAGTACTAGCTGTCCCCCGCGATTTCACCCGCGTTCCCGAGGGATGTGACATTTCCTAGGATAAAAAGTAGCCTATATATTACTCCAATATATGCTCTATCTATGTGCCAAGTTTCATCCAAATTCGTTGGGTAGTTTTTGCGTGAAAGAACAAACATCCATACATACAAACTTTCGCGTTTATAATATTAGTATGACTATCTACCCGTCCCGCGGTTTTATCCGTTCTCGAGGGATCTATTGGATTGTAACATAGCCTATGTCACTCGGGAATAGTGTAGCTTTCTATCAGAATCATTTATTTGTGAAACATAGGTGTACATAATTTTGATCTTAAATTGACAAGTTGTGCTCAATGTGTTGCCATGAAAGGCATACAAATTAAGGTAATAATATTTATAAATTCAAAATTGATAACAATCATAAAAAATAATAAACAAATTAAATTACATATGTTATGATTAAATAAAAAAACTCATCAATTCTATAGTATTGTCAATTCCTTTTTAAATTTTGGTAACAGTATTAGTAACAGTAACAGTGGAAGAAACTTTAGTAATCGAATAATATCACCTCCTACATTCAAACTTGTTTATAGGTAATACTAGCTGTTCCCCGCGGCTTCACCCGCGTGCCCGAGGTTACGCCGATGTGTTATTTACGCAGCGCACGCAACGGAGGCTCTCAAAAGTTATATTTTGTTCCCGTTTTTGGAACATTTTTCATGGGTGCTCCGATCCTATTGGTCTTAGCGTGAAGATATATAGATAAATGGGCTATTTATCACTGAAACAATTTTTCGAATCGGACCAGCGGTTCCTGAGATTAGCGCGTTCATACAAACAAACAAACTCTTCAGCTTTATAATATTAATATAGATTACTGGTCATTTAAAAATCTATATTTAAGATAGAAATTTTAAAATTCGAATTAACTTCAAAAAAGAAAGAGAAATAGAAATGTCATTTAAAAAACAAATAAGTTATCCAATTAATATCACACCGAAAAGGCTTCCAAATATTCCGATATAACGCACAGACCTAAATAATAATGACGCAGAGAGGGATGGAGATAATAGAGCGAGAGGTTCTTACCTGCGTCTATCCTAGGATTGGAAAAATAAAACCAGATCCAAACCGGTTGCGGACAAACTAGTTTAGTTATCGAGCTGAGATTTCTTTCGGTCCTCGCTCCGACACTAGATGGCGGGAACTACACGATAGCTGGACTTAATTTTGCAATGTAAGGGGGTTTTAAAATGGCTTCTTTTACACACTTTTAGGGCAGATTTTTTTCTGTGCTGGCAACCCTGAACTTCATTTTTTCATGAACGCGTTTTGTCGTTTAAAATGTCATTCAAAACCGAACCCTTTAGCTTTGAGATAAGGTTTATCTGCATTATCATATTATAGTATTAACCAATCGATCAATTATTAATATTTCACCTTATTAATGATGTTATAAAGATTTTTTTTCTATAATATTCTTATATATCAACACGGCCATCATTGCGAACTGGTGGTGTTAACTATAATGTCTTTTGCAAATACAAACTGTATGTATTATCTCGTCATTTTATATATCTTCTATATCTATATATGTATATATAAAAATTTATAACCTTATGTCCTTTATAGAATCGTTAACTATGCAACGGATTTTAATGCAGATTTCAGCAATAGATAGAGTAATTCAGGAGGAAGAGAACCAGGATTAAAAGCGGGCAAAGCCGCAGGGGGCAGCTAGTCCTATATACTTATGAATGTTTGTATGTTTGTCCGCTATGCCTTCTTATACAATTTATCCGATAGCGATGTAACTTTAGTGAGTGATTCTGCGTACACCTGCGGAGGTCTAACACAGAAAACAAACAAAAAAAAGTCGCATGGCAAGCATGCCGGTAACCGCTAGTCTATACATACTAATAATATAATAAAGTGGAAATATTTGTATGTAAGTATGTTTGTTACTCTTTCTAGCAAAAACTACTAAACGGATATGGATGAAACTTGGCACATAGATAGAGCATATCCTGGAATAACATATAGGCTACTTTTTATTCCGGAAAAATGTGATATCCCTCGGGAACGCGTGTAAAACCGCGTGGGACAGCTAATAATAATAAACAGAAAAGTCACAATTTCTGTCGTTTGTTTGTTCGCTAATATCTTTTAAACTACACAATATATTTTAATACCGCTTTCGCCATCTTTTAGATAATTTAAATAGGAAGGTTTATATGTATGATATTTTTTTCTATCCCACTCAGACAAAGCCGGCTCGGGTCTCTAATTGAATATAGAACTGCGATCGAGGCGCATCCCACGCGAATTGTACACCCACGCGAAAATCTTCCCAATTTATGTAATTTTATAGCTTTAGTTTTCTTCTAGAATATGCTTACCACCTTACTCAGTGTGATAATAGATAATTTTCACCATATTCATTGTTTAAAAAACCTTGACCGCGAAACTAAATTAAAAGCACAAAATGAAATAAATGTGCAATTTATTCATGAATGAAATAAACACTTCTGACTGTCCGCAGAAGACATAGCCCCACTTAACTTAATGGTTTCTTCCAAAAAAAAAATGTTGGTACTTTAAAATAAAATTCCCTATCATATTATGTAAACATTTCTAATCAAAGAAAATAATAAATGCTCTCTGGTATTCAACGATTAGAAACTTAATAAAGCCCTGTCAATATTTAGTGTTGCCATAACAATGAAGGTTCCCACATTGGCGGGTAAAAATAATGTTATCCGTCGCCGTGGAAAGTGATTGTCTGCACACACGGCGCCGTTGCCGTTCCGCTCTATTGTTTACAATGTAATAAGTTTTATGTAATTAACCGCTATTTCTTTTCGTAATTTGATTTTATCTTTACACCGGTTTTGAGGTGTAACGTTACATTACGCGTTACGCAAATTAAATTGCGGTAGGTAGTTGAATTTGGATATGCAATTGGAGTAAGGTTTTATCGCCCTGGCGGTCGAGTGATATAAAGTGGCTTACAGAGGTCCGTCCCCTTCGAGGTTCGAAATTGATGATGAGCATTGTATTGGGATATCAAATTTCTTAAATTTATGTAAGAACATGGTATTTACAAGCTATTATTATGTAATTTATTTATTTATTTATTTATGTAATGTCCAACATATACCACGGAGGCGTACAAAAACACAAATCTATACTAGTAAAACGGGACTCCTTTGACGCACCATCACATCAACTACATCATCTACTTTTCGAGTAGTAGAGCTTTTAGTGCAGAGTTCGTCTGGGGAAGTACTACTACCTCACCCATTTCTGCCGTGAAGCAGTAGTGCACTTGTGTTACTGTGTTTCGCTTAGAAAGGTAAGGGGGCCGGTGAAATTACAGGCACATGAGACTTAACAACTTCACGTCTCAGGGTCAACAACGCATTGGCGATGCCCCTAGTGTTGCAAATGTCCATAGGCGGCGGTGACCACTTACCATCAGGTGGACCGTCCGCTTGTTTGTCGGCCCACGTGGTATAAAAAAAAAAACATCAAAACTACTGAACATATCGGGATGGGACTGCTACCATTCGACGCGGAATTTTTCCTAGATATAGGCTATGTTAGATATGGATAAACGCGGGCAAAACCGCGTGAGACAGCTGTAATGTATAAAATTATTAATTATTGGATGCAATCAATATTCATACAAAATTAAAATTAATGAAAACATTCATAATAACTATTATCTTCGATAGTCTTTTTCGATTATAAATTAAATATTATTTTAATTGAAAATATATCAATAAATATTAATGCCTCTGCCTACAATTTCAGGAATAAAGGCGTGAAACTATAATGAAATGAAATGAAATATTTATTCAAATATGCCTTCACAGGCACTTATGAATGGTCAGACTCTAACACCGGTTCGGAAGGCTGCTTTTACTGAGAAGAGCCGGCAATAAACTCAGCAATTACTAAATAAGATTTTGTACATAAAGATGTGTCCTGCTGGAGCGAGCGCTACACCCAAGCATTGTCGTCATTAAAATAATCATTTGTGTTGTAGAAAGCCTTTGTACTAAAACAGTCTAATTCTTTCCTTAAATTTTTGTAAAGGCAAATTTAAAATTACAGCAGGGATTTTATTATAGATGCGTGCACTAGTCCTAAAAATGAGCCTTGCACTTTTTGCAGTCTATGCAGAAGTGACAAGTTTATCCTTATTTCTAGTATTGATGGAGTGCATATCACTCTTTTTTACATATAGACTAATATTTTGATGTACAAATATTATGTTTGCATAAATATACTGCGATGCAACTGTGAGGAAATCAAATTGTTTAAAATTTTCTCTGAGGGAAGCTCGAGAACTCAAATTATAAATTGCGCGAACTGCTCTTTTTTGCACAATAAAAATACAGCAATATACTTAAGTATAAAGTTTAAATTGTTTAGTTACAAGACTAGAAGATAGATTATCCCAACACTCGATAGCTATTTACTTCTCTGCAACTTAAATGTGAGTCAAAGTGTCTGTAAGTAAAATGGTAATAAAGTTGAAAAGTAATTAGAGACAGCAAGCAGTCCATCCATCCAGGCCAGTGGACTCGCAGGGATGGCGCCACCTGTGGAATTTATTAATAATTGATTTAATATAAATATTACACTTTTATTTCTGACTACGTTCCAGGTCTTGTATTTTCGATAAAAAAAAAGTATTGTATGTAATCCAGAAAATGTTTTATTTTATAAACAAGATTACAATAGATTTTATACTAACATAATACAATAAAGTGTACATACTAAACTACTTAAAATTAACTGTTATAATAAATAAAGCAATAATCTATAAATAAAAAACTGAATTTAAATTGTTAGAGCTGTCTATGGGTAAAGTGCCCAGAAGGCTGGCTACATTGCCTCTGACCAAAATACGAGCCAGCCCTCTGGTCACCGGATGACTCGATGACTGATATACGAGTATATGAAATATGTATCTGATCAGTTGTTTCGGACTATTCTTTGTTGTTTTTTTGTTTGAAGGGATTGCGATTGTCCTCAATCTCATCTGATGGTAAGTGAAGATGAGGCCCAAGATGGAGCTCGCTTTCCCGTTAGTGGCCAACTCACTCTTTTATTGAAGATGTAAGTTTCTGGGAACAAAAAGACTAACTTACAGACCGACAAAATCTAGACAGACAGTAAATGTTTTTTATTGGTTCAGATAATAAATAATGTAACCTTACTTATGTAATAAATCGACTCCTTTACGGCTGATGATTGCATAAAATTTGGCACGCAGTATATTTTCTGGTGTAACCAATACTAAAAAAAAAAACTAAAAAAAAGGCATAGTGAAATTACGATGGAACGTGTTGAAGTATTGTTATACGAGTAAATATAACTAAAGTCTCCTTACTCCTCTCAACTATAGCAAAAGAAAGAGAGGTTATATACTTATGCCAAGATTAGTTCCACGCACGTCAGAATATGAAGGCCTTTGAGGGATATGTCTGAGCCCTGAGGTCAAAGACAGTCTTCTCATAGTTTTAAAGTCCACTTAGTCAAGCTCTAACTATTCCCTCGAGTTTATTAATCCAATTAATGTATAAACTAGTATTAGCCGCATTATTAATTATAATTATTAGTTCATTAGTTTATGAATGAAAAGGTAGGTACTATGTTATTTGCCGAATATATACAGCCCCCTTATTCAGCTAATATAAACTTCGTCGGCGAGCTTCCCTCTCACGTGATTAGTAGTATTAGCGTAGTAAGCGACAGAGACAGAGCACGGAGGCCGCGACGAAACATCCTCGAGTTAGTGTCGAATACCTTACAGAATCCAGCCCAGGGTTTATATAGAGGGAAAGTGGTAGAACGTAATTGAAATGTGTTCTTGACGTCTTAAAAAAGCAGCTGAAAAGTACTTTTGTTGTAAAATTTCTTTAACCGTGACCATAGGCGTGTATAGAGTTTGGGCCGTGCCAACCTCAGTATAGTCTAGTGCTTACCTGAGGATGTTGTACTGATTCGAAATTCTAGAATACCTCAATAACTTTACATATTTTTAAAAAAACTTTTGTATTTTTTTATGAGGCCACTATTTCTACTATTATAAAATATATATTTATAAATGTTTTTTCTTTTTCAGGTAAATACTTGGCTTTATTGGACTGCATATTATAATAGCAGGAGAAAGGTGATACTTTTTCAATTATTTATTAACGATTATTTTAATAATTATGGAGGTATTTTTCATTAATATACTTAAAAGACAAGTTCACTAAACAGTTCTCTAATCTAAGTGACTGTTTTTAATCTTAAGTAATTTTACACAAAGGAATAAACAAAAAGAAAAGCAAAGAAATCATTTTTTTAACTTGGCAACCCTAAAAGCCATGTGCATCAGGGCGTCTATGATAAATGGTGGCTAGAGAAAATAAAATTACTGTTCCAAACTCAAACCTTATTTTAATAAGTTCTCTGTTGGCGGGAAACAGGGCGAGAGTGACATGACGTTTTCGATCGCACGTCATAGGGACGGGAATGATTTGCATAATCGACTAATTAACTAATTATAAATACTAATGACATTAATCATAATATTCGGGGTGTTGATTGCTCGTTCGGAAATTATGGATATTTTGTAATTTGTTGCTGCATATGCTTTTTGATATTTTATAATATTTTAACTATTAATCTATTTAATTTAAAAAATCATTAGCATATTATCCTTCCTGTATTTTTAGACACAAAATATCTTAGGTACAGAGATGCTTTTTGTACCACATGGGCTGACAAATACCACGGTCCACCTGATGGTAAGTGGTCACCGCCGCCTATAGACATTTGCAACACCAGAGGCATCGCCGCGTCGTCGCTTGAGACATGAAGTTAAGGTTCATATGCCTGTAATTTCTCCCCCTTACCTATCTAAACGTAACACTGTAGTTCAAGTACACTACTGCTTCACGGCGGAAATGGGTAAGGGGATAGTACTTCTCCGTAGTGTTATGTTTCGTAATCCAAAACATGTCCTATCTGAGCGTATACTTTAATTGAAACCCAATCAGCAGCGGTGGAGCTGGCTGGATATAATTTTGCATTTATAATATTAGTATATTATATGTAGAATAACTTGGAAATATTATAAACTAGCTGACCCGGCAGACGTTGTCCTGCCTTCTATGAATATTTAATTCGAATTGGTATCATTAATAAAAATAAAATACCAAGGACATAGTGTTTATAATTCTGGACAATTAAACTTTTAATATCAGGCGTGATGGCAGTGTGAATTTTTTCGTTCATAAGAACCTTCTCCTGACTATAACATACACAACAAAAAAAGAATTAGCGAAATCGGTCCAGCCGTCCATGCGTGATGCCGTGACCAAGGGAAATAGGGATTCATTTTTATATATATAGATGTGAAAGTGAGTTTGTAAGGTCGTCCGACCTTGCTGTAATTTGGATCACATAGCCTATGGTATATACAGGGACTTTGTCCTAAGGAACGCGAGTGAAACCGCATGTGAAAGCTATATTATATAAGTTATTAACTAACTTCGCCCTAGTTAGGCGTGACCATTCTCAAGCTAAGTTAGGCTAAGTTATTAAGTGTCAACTAAGTTTGATCTAACTTTGGCGTTGTAGGCATAGGACCATCTTCATCGAGTTAAGATTAAAATGAAACTTAAGCTGACTTAATTAGATGGGAAATCTTTAGAATTTTAATAGTAAATTCCTATCGCGACTTGGGCTTAAATAAAAATTCATAAAAATTTCTTCCATCCTGTTTTTTCAACCCGTTCCCGTAAGAATGAACTTTTCCCCGGATAAAAAATATTTCCTGTAGCTTAGCCTATATCATTTGTAAATGTCGCTTTCTATCAGTGAGAAAGGGAGTAGTAGAGCTCTTAGTGCACTGTCCGTCCGGGGAAGTATTACCACCATACCTATTTCCGCCGTGAAACAGCAGTGCACTTGTATTACTGTTTCGGTTAGAAAGGTAAGGTGACATTACAGTTACATGAGACTGAACTTCACGTCTCAAGCGACAACGCGGCGATGCGCCGGCCGCGGTGACTACTTACCATCAGGTGGACCGTCTGCCTGGTAGCGGCCTTCTTGGCATAAAAGAAACAACGAAATTTACTAACCTAACTTACAAATTTTAGCTCTATTTTATATTAATGAAGATATTTTTATGATTAAGAGATTAAATACATCAAAATAATCACTACATAGTATAAAACAAAGTCGCTTTCTCTGTCCCTATGTCCCTATATCCTTATGTATGCTTAAATCTTTAAAACTACGTAATCGATTTTGATGCGGTTTTTTAATAGATAGAGTGATTAAAGAGGAAGGCTTTTATGCATAATACACGTGACATCCCACGGGAACGCGGGTAAAACAACGTTTGCCGGGTCCGCTATAATAATATTTCAAAATAATTATTTCAGGAAATTATCATAAGGAACCCTATAAGCGAATGCGTGTCACAAACAGTATATTCAGATGTAGGATACAACGTTAAAAGGGAATACAAACTAAATCTCCTAAAAACTTTACATGTTGTATAAAAGCTTCAGCTGCAAAAATAGCTATCAAACTAGCGAGAGATATATTTCTTCCCTTCCTTTAGTTTAATTAACAGCAAAATGGTGAACAGAAGGAAAACAACAAAAAACACTAAACACTAGTAAAAATATTTATTTCGCATCTGGCAACACTACCCCTTGGAAACCACGCGGGGCCGTATTTAGAATTCATTACGGCGCGCCCCAATTAACTTTATTACACTTTTCTTTCATTTTTCACCGAGAGACTGTTTTAAAAGACTTCGGCTTTGTACCGCTCGCTGTTTGCCGAGCTTTACTAAATATTAACATTTAACTGCTAATATAATTAGTGGGGAAAGGTTGTTTGTGAGCTGACTTCATTGTTCTTTCAGTGTTGCCATGTAGTGTGTAGTATTTAGCTTATGACTCTTTTAAAGTATTTTTATGGGCTGTTGAGTTTGGTTTTTTTGAGATTAGCTGTCCATCGTGGTACCCGGGGGGTGTTACGTTTTCCCGCGATAAAAAGTATCTTCAGTGTTAATTTTAATTATAAACTGTCGACTTAACACGTTTTATCCAAATCTGTTTAGAAGTTGTTACGTGAAAGAGGAACAAACTTTTGCACTTATTTATAGTAGAATTTGTTTCAATAATACAATGCTATTTGAATTAAAATCCATCTCAAGGGGATATGAGGAAGGAAAATTGAACCTTAAAAAGCCTTTACAAGATCTTTATTAATTTTAAATGTTTCAAAGAAATAATTTCGTCCATCATTTCTCCGTCGCTCCAAAGCCCGGGTGACCTACAATTATGACGTCACAGATAATGAAATTCCCGCCAATTAATTACGACTTAACCTCTCGGATATGCCTTCATAGATAAAAAGGCACTAACAACTCCATAGACACTCCTGGATTTAAAATTAAAAATCGTATTCTACAGGAAATGAATGGGAAAGAAAAAGATTCTATGTTGCCAGTTATATGAATTTAATGAGGGAAAGACTGCAAAGGCTGGGGTGCTTAGTGTTTTTGTCTGTGGAGCGCGTCGTTCTTTTTTTGAATTAAATTAGTGCAGTGCCTCACAAATGTGAATGGAGCGAAAGAATGGTCGAGAGGCGCAGTTACTCTGCGAAGATACAATGCTTTTCTTTGGAGTCTTATCACAATATCACAAATGTATATTTAGCAAGACAATATATAAGAGGAGGGTTGGGTATACAGAGGAAGTACGAAGATAGGGCACTCCGTAAATTGATTGTATAAGCATCAAGATTCTTGTGTTAACTTTACCTGCCTGACACTTTGAAGAATATAAGTCTATTTAATTGTTAATTAGCTTGCCCTGAACATCCTACCGTAATCGTTTTGAGGATTTCCGATGCTAAAATATGCAGTCGAATAGCGAAACCCTCAACTAAATTGGAGTAGTTGTTTTCGAAAAAATCACAAGCTACATCCATATGAGAATGATATGGGTCAGACATAGAACCACTTATTTAGCAGTTGATTAAATAAATCCAAAATGTTTGTTGATGACTACCTTCTGCCATACGGTTTCACCCGCGTTTAAGATAAAAGAAGTAATAAGATTACCTATATATATTTATTTCTGCATGATGCCTAATCATAAATGGTCCATTTAAGATTGTTGTTTTCTCTGTCTGTCTGAAAGTTGTTTCAAATAGGTTTTGAAATGGCTTCTTGGATTAAAATTTATATTGACACTCGACAATTTTCTTCGAGAACGCATGTAAAACCACGGTACAGTATCTAGTTAAATAATAAAAATACCAATAAACCTTACGATCATTTTGCATAGAACTCTTTTAATACGAGTTTTTCACAGACCCCAACTGAAGAAAGAGATAAAATGGTAATTTAGTAGAACATTGATTACTTTGACACCCTAATTTAGGAAGTGTCAATAAATAACGCTTAAGTAGCTTGTTTTGTGGGGCCCTACCGTAATGTAGGTGATGAAGGGAAGATGGATAAGGATCGAGGTCGTGGGAAGGGTGGATAGGTCAGAACAGATGCTGGTTGTGTGGCAGAGCAGCTTAAGTAGAATGTTGATGTAGTAGAGCTCTTAGTGCAGAGTTCGTCCGAGGAGGTACTACCGCGCCGTGAAGCAGAACACTTGTGTTACTGTGTTTCGGTTGGAAAGCCGGTGCAGTGCCTGTAGCACATGAGATTTGACAACGTCACTCCCTGACATTGTGGCGATGCCCCTGGTGTTGCAAGTCAATAGGCGTCGGCCCACGCCCAGTGTAAGGGTCCATAGTTTTTATGTTTATAAAAAAGGATCCTATAGACTTTTAAACCCAGATATTCGCATGTGTAGTGTAATGCAGGTCGCTGCGTTGCTTCGATAAGACAATAAGCAAAGGCATTTGTATTATTATATACTCGTATATAAATAATAGTGAACTCGTTTCTATTCAATGGTATACTTTTATTGCTTTTTTCTCCAAGAGAGAAAAGACTCAATTCATTTAAAGTAATTCTCAATTTACAGCATTTATTCGATCGGAAAGCAGCGAAAATAGGAGAAGATCTTAAGCAAATAGTGTGCGCCTAATAAATCGTTCAATATTTATTACCCTAAAGTGGCAACACCGTCGCCGGCCATTTTGTAGCATCTGTCAATGACACGCGGGAAATTCTCGGAGGATTCCTTTTTTAAAATTCCTTCCCTTTCGGAAGCGTTCGAGCGTCGCCGTCAGCTGTGAATGGCGCGGGCACTGATGCATGTGTGACCAGCATCAAAAAATATTGTTATTTTATTCTTTAATCCCTCTTTCGCTTATAAATGAGCTTAATATTTTGTTACATCACTGAAGCTTTTCCTAAATATTAACGCTCTGCTTAACAATAGTGTTAAGCGAACCATACAAACTTAACGACAGGTTTAAAGTGAGACGGCCTGCGAGTAAAAGAGACGCGAATATAGAAAGTTTGTTTAAATCGATAAACTTAAGCCTTATCTTCACTAATCTTCAAAATTCGTTACAAACTTTGTGTAGAAGGATTATCTGTATTGATTTATCAATTAATAGGATAGGGAGGGCTGATGTGAAATTTTAATTAAATTTATAATGTCGTTAGGATTTTCGTCACGCCTTGCAGGGCGCAGATGGCTCAGTTTGTTAAGATATGTGTAATTATAACATTGAACGACCGAGTTCAAACCAAGGTCAGAACATGACGTTTTTATTACAGTAATATGAGACTTATAAAATTTTCATCTCACTTTTAGATGGTGACTAACGTTTGAAACTCATTCACACAGTAGTAATTGGAATTCAATGAAACTTGATAAAATTCAAAGCTTTAGACAATTTGAAAAAACCCAATTAAAAAAATATTATATTAGGTACTTATACTCAATAAGTACTGCAGTAGTAAATGCACTAAGTACTTTTAAACGCGGCCCGCGAACGTATTTGCACGCTAATGTTTGGCCCTCAACTTGTCAAAGGTTGCCCACCCCTGCTTTAGACCCTAGAAGGGTACTAACGAAGGTCAAAGCTACAGAAGTTACCATCGTTTCAGAAGTCTGCCTTAAACCGAACCTACAAGAAGAACCAGGCAAAGAAACTCCGCAAGATAACATTTTTTATAATATAATAAATTATTTGGCAATTTCACACTACACTATCCACATAAATATAATAAACTAGCTGTCCTCGCGGTTTCACCCGCGTTCGCAAGAGATATAAGCGCGCGAGGATTGCCCCAAACGTTAAACCCCTATTTGACCGCCTTATATTATTTTTGAGACAAATTTCCTTGCCATATTCAATTGCGATCAAATCAGCGGTTGAGTCGTGAAAAGGTATCAAACAAACAGAGCTACTTTCGCATTTATAGTAGGGATATTATAGTAATATGGCATCAAAGAAAGAAATTATACCGACGGTTAAAAGGCGACTTGATTCAAGCGCCATTTTGAAAACTTTACAGGAGAGCTATTTGAAAATGTTAAAACCCAAAAACTGCATCTAAACTTCTTAACGTTCCACATCGAAGCTGTTGAATATTAAAACTAAATGCAAGCTTCAACGAATTTGTGCATGCACCATCATCATAGTAGTATAATTCATAGAAAAATATTTTACTCTCGTCAAAAATAGCGGTTGAGTCGAGTCGCCTTTTACCCGTCGATACGCTTTCCATTTATTTCTATTTGGCAACAGAATCATCGATTATTTAATCTCCAAAAATGTTTCTAATTTTGTACACCCCTTTATTCAGCAGAATTATTCTTACAAGCCTGTAACCGCCGCCGCCCATGCCAAAGGGAAAAGATTTAAAAAATAAGACTAAAGGTTTACAACTCTCGACTTTAATTAAATCAACAAAAACGAAATGAACTTCTCTTGGGGATAAAAGAAGGCCTTCAGATGGACGCGAGGGTGAAGTTACTGTATGTCATTTATTTTTAAGATTTGTTGGCAGTCGAGCTTAGATTCGGTAGCGAGCATTTATCATTGCTGAAAAAGCAATTGTTTTCGTAAATAATCTTTTAATATAGTTAGAACCATTTATTTAAGCTGACAAACAGGCAGATGGTCCACATGGTACCTATAGGCATGTGTAACTCATCTCTGAACCGGTTCAACAGATCGGATCACACCTACTTGTACTGTCGAGCTGCGGCTCAAGATCAAACTAAACAGCTCACGGCTCTGACGGCTCACTTATTTTTTACAGTCTGTATACAACCTGTGATCTATCATATTGAGTCGTTGTCGAACTGCGGCGCGGTAGCGGCGTAGAGACTGTGATCGGTCTGCAATACTTGAGCTGCTCTGTGAACCGGTTCGCAGCTCCAGCTCACAAACGTGAGCCGTGAGCTGAGCCGCAACTCATGCATTTTTGTTGAGTTACCCATGTCTAGTCACCTATGGCCATTTGTAACACCAGGGCCATCGCCGCATTGTAGGTTGAGACGTGAAGTTAAGTCCAATGTGCCTGTAATTTTGGCCGTACCTTTCTAATCGAAACACAATAGTATAAGGGTACTACTGAACTTATTACTATAACAAATGCGAATTTGGATGGATGTTTCTTACTAAATCCAAATGCCAAAACGGCCGAACGGGTTATGGTCTGGAATGGCACATAAGTTACTTTTTATCCCGCGGGAACTGCGGGGGACAGCTAGTCTATATATATAAGCAAAATAGTGTTCCTTTGACGCTTCGTCACCTCGAAACTACTGAACATATCGGGATGGGACTGCTACTATTCGACGCAGAATGTTTCCTAGATGGTTATATGCTATATTTGATATCGATAAACGCGGGTTAAACCGCGGGGGACAGCTAGTTACTATGTAAAACCTTATTGGAATAGAAAGAGACGTGAAGGCACGTTAGAAGTGTCCCGCGACCTTCTAACCACCTCAACTTACCGTCGCATCGTACAGGGTTATCAAACTTATAAAAGTATGTCTAGCATAATTTTCCGAGCCACTGGCTCTCTTAAAATAACGAAATGGAATTATTCAACAGGAGTAGAACTTCCAAAATCAATGGCTGAAGTTAGAGACAGTCCCTATGACCTTAGAACTACCTTTGCAGCGATGAGGTATCTAAAGGCTTTGTAATCTTGGCGCTTGACTGTAAAAAACATTATGTTTATATGTTATTCTTAAAGATAATCGTATGTAATTTGTTGTAGTAAATTTTTGTTCGTTTGTGGTAGCCCAAAATTTTTTCAATGTCGGGCGCTAAGTTCACAAAGCCTACTCTAAAGCTATGTAACTCCGCGACAAAGAAAAAGGCAATCGTAACCACGAAAAAAAAAATTATAGTATAATTTGATAGCTAGGCAATTTTAATTTTATATCTGGCAACACCACCGGCCACTCGATTCGACTATCATTATTAAGATCTCGTCGGAATGATATCACATCCTGGAGTTAATTAAATATTTAACTGATGAAACATTCGTTGAAACTTTTACGTTTTGAATGCCACTTCGCTTGAATTTGAGTAAAACTGGAATAATTTTAGAGCATTTAAATTATCCTTACTTATACAGTATGATTCACGAGGAAGTTTTATATGTATGCTTATATTAGAAAATGAGGATGACCGCGAAGGACAGTAGTATTATAATTTTTCAAAATAGAACACCATTCCGTTGGGGTATCAAAATAAAAAGTAATAACGACTTTAAAGTCGAGAAACATAATTAATGAGTGACTCCCAACAAGTTGCCTTCAAGACAACGGCCGAAAACGACAATTAAAAAAGTTAACAATCACCCTAAACAAATAAAAAAAGATACTTTACAAAGGACTTACACCACAGTGCCTTTGCTTTCGCGCGCGAAACTTCCGCCATATTGATTGCGCGGGAACTAACGGTGTACCGTTACGAGTAGGTTAAAGACCTTGCCTGCTATATTGTTTCTGCGGTCTCATTGGATCTTAATCGTATTGAAATAGAAGTGAATGTTCAATGACTTTAAAGTTTCCTTTGTTTGAAACAACGTTTTGTTAGAACAAAATTGTTGGGAGGATACTTTTTAAAAGAAGTAGCTTAGTTCGCACGTTGCGAAATTGGATTTTCATTCGAGACGGATTTAAAACAAATAATTAAGTAAGATATTTGAAATACTAGCTCTACAATGTTTTAAAACGATCGTTTGATGGCATAATGCGATAAATTTGACAAAATTTAAAGCGATTGCAGACATAAACTTAGATTTAAACTATTCAGTTACGCTTACTATCCGCCATTACTGTTTCTAGGACAATGCAATTCACATTATTGACGCATCGAATCCTAATTCAAATTCCAATTTCAAATCAACACTGAAAATGGAATAGTGCATTTCACCATAGACATTGCGTGTTTACAGACTATTTGGAACAAAGGCTTTTTGCCCAACTCCATAAATATGCTTCATTTATTGCAACGCGAACGTCGACTTGCCTTCTATTAGCTTGGGGGTATCACAGGAATTTTGTTACGGATGTTTTCAGGCCATAAAATGTCGGAGACCCACTTTTTACCGGTTTTTATTGACTCTTTTATGTTGTTTTGACATTACAATGTAGTTTAATCTTGATTTTCCTAGCAGTGCTTGTAACGGTGGAGAGTTGAAAATTAAAAATGTTTTGTAAGTAAATGGGAATGTTTATATGTTACTCCTTCACGCAAAATCTACCGGACAGATTTGAATTAAACTTGCCACATAGATAGGGCATATCCCGGAATAACATATAAGCATGTGACATCACTCGGGAACGCGGGTAAAACCGCGGGGACAACTAGTAACAAATAACACTGTATTTAAAAAACTATGTTGCTTAAATATCCATTATGTATCTAAACAATAGTAAACAAAGAAAAAAGAAACCATAGACAGAAAACAAAACTAAACAGACTCGCATGCATTACAAAATGGCGATGGAATTTAACGCACGCAAATCTAAAAGTCAATTAAAGTGTAACTGTTTATTTGAGCAACGTGGCCTTCCAACTTTTGTTTTCTTAAACGCTCCGCTGCCCTGACAGCTGAGTTCATTGAGTTTGACCGTCATTTGAATTTTCAAATGAAGTTTTTTTTTTGTAATCTGGCCTTTTTGCTAATTTGCCGCCAGTATGTATTAAGGACGCGTAGAAAGGAACGGCAATAATACCTCTAGTTGTTTGTAAATAGATTGATTAGTAAAGGGGAGTTTACTACCGTGTTGCTTGCCTCCACTAAAAAATCAGGTTTCTCATCTCCACGGTTTTGTCAGTTGTCACAGCTGCCTCTTAAATAAGAAAATATCATGATGACTAAGTTGAGGAAATATAATTTAAAACTTATTTAGAAATATTTCATTGTCACGTTTTTTGATACCTAATTTCGAAAATAAGTCCTCAATACTAAGACGTAGAAAATACCTCACAAAAACAGTTGAATTCTTGGCTAAGCTAACTTCGCTAGTATGGTACTTTACCGTTTTTAACTTGTTCAAACGAAGCAAAGGCATCTTTCTATCCAACCCTATAGTAACAGGTTCATTTAGAAAGAAAAGAAATACAAAATTACATTTATATGCAAATGCGCCTATTTTAGCCCGCTATAAATACTTCTATCCAATTTTTTTTCCAGTTTTATCTACAATAAATAAAAATAGTCTATAGATCATCGGCGTTCCGCTCGAATAGAACCGACACCAATCTACGTAATCTAGAGCATTTCCGCGAAATCATCTCTCTCGTCGTCTAGCTATTACCAGAAAGAGATGCAAGATAAAAAACACATTAAGGAAAGGATGCGGGTCCCATTAAAAGGATATTAATAATCCTTTGAATTTATAAGCGAAGTGTGATGTATTTTTTTAAAAATCGTTTAGGGCCGCGCAGTTTTCAAATGTTGTTAAGCGGTCACCGTCTATGGACATTTGCAACACCAGTGGCATCGGGTTGTCGCTTGAGACGTGAAGTTAAGTCTCATGTGCCTGATGTTTGTTCCAGCTCAACTCCTGAACGGCTGGACCGATTTTGACGGGACTTTAACTGGCAGATAGCTGGTACTATCAGGAGTGACTTTTTATGTCGGGTAAATATAACAGCTTCTTTATTTGTATTGACAAAAACCTCAAAAACGACTGGACTTACACTGGTCTTACTATTCTAACCAAAACAGTAATACAATTACACTACAGCCCCCTTATTCAGCTAATACAAACTTCGTCGGCGAGCTTCACGGAGACCTCGGAGAGCTTACCTCTCACGTGATTAGTAGTATTAGCGTAGTAAGCGACATAGACAGAGCATAGATGCCGCGATGAAACATCCTCGTTACTGCCATTTTCCTTACAGAATCGAGCCTCTGGAACTAGCTTACAAGTGCAGTCGGAACACAGACTTGGCGTAAAATTTTCAAACAGAGGGTAGCCAGCCAAGCAGGTAGTACTCTTCCATTTCCCGAGAGGTGACACGTTTTCCCGCGATAAAAAGTACCTTATATATTATTCCTGTATATGCTCTATCTATGCCAAGTTGCATCTAAATCCGTTTGGTAGATTTTGCGTGAGAGGAACATACATCCACATACAAATTTTCGCATTTATAATATTAGTAATAATAAGATTTGCTAGTAATAGCTGATTTGACATGCCTCCAGCTTTACCGGTATCATTGCCTATCACATGTTATTTGTTTGCAATGGCGTCTTATCACTATCACACATATCACTTATCAGTGACCTAGCCGTATTGTCAGATTATTTGGCATCGAGTTCATTCATATCTATTAATAATAAATATCCCGGGGCATTCTTTACACACGGCCATCTACTAAGCAGACCATACAATTTAAATCGATATTAGCCGCTTTAGCCAGCTTATAGGCCAAATGGCACATGTATGGCGTGTGTTCGCAATACAGGCCCTTCGGGAGCCTTCGGGGGACCTCGGGGGACTTCGTGGAGTGAAAGGCGGACGGCGAGGCGGCGCGCGCGCATCGCGGCACAGCTGTGTAGTCCGGGATTAGACCACCAGTTAATATTCTTATGCAAGGTCTTGTTTAGGTAGTTTCAAATGTTGCCGGTTTAAAAAATAATATTAAAAACCAGTTTAGTTACGGATTTTGATGAAACTTCGCACATAGATAGTTGATGACCTGGATTGATTCTTAGGATATTTTTCTCCCGGATAAATGTAGTACTCCTCAAGAGCCCGGGTGAAACCACAGAGACCAGCTAGTATTATAAATGCAAGATTGTAAAAATGTTTGTTATTCTTTCACGCAAAAACTAACTAACGGATTTGGATAAAAGTTGGCACATCTATAGTTTATATCCGGCATTAACACACTAGATACTTTTTATCCCGGGGAAATGTTAAATCTCCCGGGAATAGGGAAAAGCAAGAATTGTAATAAATTATCCTTCCAGCTCCTAGACTATGGTACCGGTCGCCATCTTGTACTCTGTAACCACATTGTACCACAAAAAAAAAAAGTCATAATAAGTACAATGTCCTTATAAGCTAATCCTACAAATATTATAAATGCGAATGTTTGTATGTATGGCTGTTTGTTACCCTTTCACGCAAAAACTACCAAACGGATTTGGATGAGACTCGGCACATTGAGTTTATAACCGGTATTATGGTATAATACACATGTATTTTTAATGTTGGGAAACTGTAAATTGCGGGGGACAGCTAGTAGTATTTGTAGATAACAAAAATCGTTTTCTTTAGGTAGTGGGATCGACTCCTTACCAGGGCAAACATAAATGTGCTAGATAGTAAAATAAATAAAAAAAAAATAAAAAAAATATCCTGGGACATTCTTTACACACGGTCATCTGATCCCAAACTAAGCAGAGCTTGTACTATGGAAACCAGATAACTGATATACTACATATAATACTTTTTTTTTCTAAATACATACTAATATAGATATTGACACCCAGACACAGAACAAACAGACATGTTCATGCACACAAATGTTTGTCCTGGGTGGGAATCGAACCCGCGACCTTCGGTTTGGCAGTCAGAGCGCTAACCACCAAGCCAACTGGCCTGTCTAAGTAGTAGCTCAATATATTTAGTGCTGTATGTGATATAGTTAGTGTGTAGTAATTTAGTGGTTTTGCACTGTTTCCGGAGGACTTACATTTTCCGAGGATAGTAGCTGTAAACTTGCTGCTGCTCCCATATCATGAACAGCCATATCTTGAAGGTTAGATACCCTGATAATCACCGCAGGTTATGGTTTCGATTACCACCCAGGACAAACATATGTGTGCATGAACATGTTTGTTCTGTGTCTGTATGTAAATATCTATATAAGTATGTATTTTAAAATGTAGTATAGTGGTTGCCATAGTACAAGTTCTGCTTAATTTGGGATCAGGGGCCCAATTCCACTAAACGCAACGTTCGAGTAGCACGTTTGGTTCGGCAATGGTATGGTTACGATTAATGTCAAATTGAAGTTTGACATTTCATAAATATGGTATTCCTACGCTCTAAAGCCGAAACAAAGTTGGATTCCATACATTTGGACGTAATCTTTCGAACGAATGTGAACTATTACCGAAAACCTACCGCAGTTCGATCGTTGGTGTGTTTAGTACAATACGATTAAACGTCATATTTGACGTTTGGTTGTGATATGATAATGGTTCGGTGCATAATATGTTAGTGGAATTGCCCCCCAGATGGCCGTGTATGAAGAATGTTCCAGGATATTTATTTTTCCATCTAGCGACCCCAAACTAAGAGTTGGTAGAGCGGATGGGGAGGACATTCTTTACACACGGGCATCTGATCCCAAACTAAGCAGAGCTTGTACTATGGAAACAGATAACTTATATATTACATATACTATTTCTTTAAATATATCAAAAAATTGTTTTGGATAGGAATCAAACAGACAACCTGCGGCGTGGCACTCAGCGTCTATAACCAAGCCCATTGGCCCGTCTAACCGTCTCTTACTTCTATAGAATAAACAAAATAGAGACATCATACTAATTGTAAAGGAATTAAAAGCGGTATTTTAGTAACTACCTACATAGAACTTAAACAGCTTTTATTTCTATCACTAAGTAGGTAAGAAAATGACAAAGAACAATACAATTTTCCGATTGAATCGACTGTGAAATGTGCACTAAGAATTGGTAAAAAATTATTTTATCATAATAATTCCGACCCATGCTTCAGTTTTAAACGATACTGTCAAACGACTGACATTTATGTCAAACACCATAAGGTTACATTATAAAAGCTTATATTATCAAAAGCGGTAAGGTTACATTAGAAAAGTTAATATGGTCGTTGTTTTCTTAAATTTTCTTATTTTCCACGCATCTTTCTAAATTTTTTCTTTCATAAGAACCATCTCCTGACAATAACAAACACATCAAAAAAAGAATTAGCGAAATCGGTCCAGCCATTCACGCATGATGCCGTGACCAAGGGAAATAGGGATTAATTTTTATATAGTATATAGATATCATTAGGTAAAGCCATGTATTTTACTTCACCTGTATACATAAACATCACAGTTAGACGATATCGGTTGAAATGAACATTAAATTCGTGAAATTGAGGTCGCTTGTACAGTCAGAAACAATTATTACCTTACTTGTATTATACTAGCTTTCCACCGCGGTTTTACTCGCGTTTATCGACCCTATCATTTGCATAATGACATGTTCTGATTATATACCAAATTTCATTAAAATCGGTCGAATCTTTCTTGAGTTATAAAAGGAAATACAAGACAAAGAAACAAGAACAAACAGTAGTAGAATTAAATAAATAAATATCCTGGGACATTCTTTACACCCGGCCATCTGATACCAAACTAAGCAGAGCTTGTACTATGGCAACTAGATGACTGATGTACTACTTCTTGTTTTTTTTATCTAAATACATACCTATAACGATATCTTACATCCACACAGAACAAACAGACATGTTAGCACACAAGTGTGTGTCCTGGGTGGGAATTAAACCCGCGACCTGCTACTTGACAGTCACTGTCGCTAACTACCAAACCAACTGGCCTGTCAGAAAACGGCAGTAAGTTTCAAAATTTGTCAAAAAAATATACAGACAGATCCTCCATATTTATATAGTAGTGTAAACTAGTTACCGCCCTGCGGCTTCACTCGCCTTTCCAAGAGATCTAGACTGTCTATTTTAAAACGTTATTCCTTGAATAGTAGATAATCACGCCATGTTGTATTGGCATTCAATAATACTATACAAAAATGTACCTTATTGCATTGTGATAAGGTATATATTTATTTCCATTATTATATAATTAACAAGCTACCATCTCACGGTTTTACCTGTGTTCCTAAGATATCTAATGTATACAAGGATTATAATATAGCCTATGTCACTCAGGAATAGTGTAGGCAGTATAGCTATCTAGATATGTTAGGGTAATAGAGTTCCTGTGACGCAGCATCACCTCAAAACTACTGAACATATCGGGATGGGACTGCCACCATTCGACGCGGAATTTTTCCAAGATGGCTATAGCCTATATATGATGTCGATAAACGGGGAACCGCGGGGGACAGCTAGCGAATGATAAACACAATGTATGCTATTCAAAAGTGATTGATGAATAATTAAAATGTTTCCCTGTAATACAAGTTTCACTTCTAACGTTTCTTTACGACATACCCGTTTTTTTAAATCGATTGAGTAATTATTTATTTATTAATAGCTGTCCCCCGCGGTTTTACCCGCGTTCCCGAGGGATATCACATTTTTCCGGGATAAAAAGTTTATATGCTATTCCAGGATATGCTCTATCTATGTGCCAAGTTTCATACATATCCGCTTAGTAGTTTTTGCGTGGAAGAGTAACAAACATACTTACATATAAATCTTTCCTCTTTATATTATAATAATAGCGCCCCGCCCCGGCTTCGCTCAGGTGCAATGTAGATACTAATACATATAAACCTTCCTCTTCAATCACTCTATCTATTACAACAAACCGCATCAAAATCCGTTGCGTAGTTTTAAAGATTTAAGCATACATAGGGATATAGGGACAGAGAAAGCAACTTTGTTTTATACTGTGATTAACCCAAACTTACGTCTATCTTTACAGCCAAACCTAATGTGACAGAGTAGTTGATCTTATTATCTATCATTCCTAATATTACATTGTTTTTTCCTACAATCGAATACAAAAATCGATTCTAAATTCTAACCTAAAAATGTTACCTCTTTATAATTTATAGAAATCCGAAAGCGAGTTTCGTCTCAGCGACACAAAAAGTAATGGAATTTGCCACGCACGTAGTCCGCGGCGTAGAGAGGGACAAACAAATCATCCCAGGCTACAAAAACCAAGTTATTGTCTATCTTTGTTAGCTCTGTTACTGCCGATTTAAAATGAAATTTACTTTTTATATCGGGGAATTGTTAGATCCCCGGGATTGCGGGGAAAACAGACACAATCTAATGATGTTCAAAATATTTTGATAACTTTGTTAATTCTATTTTTACCGGTATAGTACAGCTTTACCGCAGAGTTTGTCCGGGGAATGACTACCACCTTACCCATTTCCGCCGTGAAGCAGTAGTGCACTGGTATTGCTGTTTCGGTTAGTAAGGTAAGGCCGGTGACATTACAGGCACATGAGACTTAACTTCACGTCTCAGGCGATTACGCGGCGATGCCCCTGGTGTTGCAAATGTCAATAGGCGGTGACCACATTCCATCTGGACGGTCGTTGCCAACTGTACAATAACCGACGTTATCTTCACGCCTCAACGTGCGGTTACAGGGTAAACCAGTTCCTTGTCGACCTGGTTTCCTTAAATTAGCATATTAATTAGTATTTTTTGTTAATTGACATGGAAATTAGAGCTGAAAAATAAAGTGTTATCTTTTTTTATTTGTTCAATTGTAAAGCGAACATTTCAAAGCGTTTGTTCAGTTTAGACCCGCAAGGTTACTTAGGGAGTTCATAATTTTTGAAGCTACTACCTGTTCAGAAGTCAGCCCTCAACTGAGAAGAACCGGGAAGGAACTCAGTAAGGTTTCATTTTATTTGTATAAATTATAGCTACTAGTATCAGATTTTTTTTGTCAGCTTTTCCCGATTCATACAATCTCGGAGTCTTTAAGGCAAGAGTGAATAGGCATTACTTGAGTCCGCGTGTACCATCCTCGACTGCATCGTCACTTTCCATCAGGCGAGATCCAGACAAATGCGCTCAAGTTCTTATAACAAAAAAAAAAAAATTGTGGCGATTTATTATTTCAACTAGTTGTCCCCCGTGGCTTCACCCGCGTTCCCGAGGGATGTCTGTTGTATGGGAGCCCCCTTAAATATTTATTTTATTCTGTTTTTTAGTATTTGTTGTTATAGCGGCAACAGAAATACATCATCTGTGAACATTTCAACTGTTACTATCACGGTTCATGAGATACAGCCTGGTGACAGACGGACAGTGGAGACTTAGTTCCTTGCGTCCCCGTTTTCTTTGGGTACGGATCCCTAAAAACTCATAAAATAAAGCTAGAACCACAATTATCGGGGAAATGAGGCCTGAAGTCGGTTCGTAGAATGACCCACATAAACGCACACACAGACTGTTTACAAATCGCTACAATACGTGCTTAATCGCAAACAATCGTTAAATTATAATCTTTGTGGGTCAGGTTACTTGCACTGTTGTGACTTAACTGCATTAATAAACTGCCTTCCCCTCGGATTTGCTAGCGTTCCCGAGAGATTTGAACATTGAAAAAAAAAATATGTTCCTACATATGATCTGGCTATATTGATAATTTTATCCAAATCTGCTCAGCCAAATTTTGCATTGTGAATTTTAGATGTTTTATCTCTGCTTTGCGATTTTGCCAGCGTTTTTTGTTTCATTATACCTAAAAACATTATCAGGGAATCTCCTGGACAAAATCTAAGCGCTATTTTTGATATTCCTCATTAGGAAGCCTAATCATCACTACATAGTATAAAAAATGTCGCGTTCTCTGTCCATATGTATGCTTAAATCTTTAAAACTACGCAACGGATTTTGATGCGTTTTTTTAAATAGATAGAGTGATTGACGAGGAAGGTTTTTATGTATAATACATGTGACATCCCACGGAACGCGGGGAAAACCGCGGGGGACAGCAAGTTAAGAATAAAATAAACAAAATGCCTCAGTAGGTAAGTAGGTACTCAGTACATATACTGTCTAAAGCTCTAGAAAGAATTATAAAAAAAACGTTAGCTTAACTTATACCTAAACTCAGTCCTCTGTCCACATCCCCAGAGACAATGAGCGTTAGGATAAATTAATTTGTGTGACTCCAAGATTGGCTTAACGAGTCAATACTATCAAAACTAAATAAATATTACAAATGTAATTGGAAAGCGTAATTATGAATTAAATAAACACCTCACGTGTTTGAAGGAACAACGGAACAGTTCCAATTATAAAATTCAATTTTCGAACGCTACGTAGGGTTGCCAACGTCGATAAGTAAGATTTTCTTTAATTTACATTGACCGACCACCATTGGCACAAGGGGCTCGATTAATTTTCCTTACAGCTCCCTTATTCAGCTAATACAAACTTCGTAGGCGAGCCGCTTCACGGAGGCCTCGGAGAGCTTATCTCACGTGGTTAGTAGTATTAGCGTAGTAAGCGACAGAGACAGAGCATAGAAGCCGCGACGAAACATCCTAGAGTTAGTATCGTTTTACTTACAGAATCGAACCCCAGATGGCTGTGTATTAAAAGTGTCCCGGGATGTTTTTTAAACTTTTAAGTGACAGCCCTATATATTGGTTGCAATCGACAGAATCCGTAACGATTAATTCTTCTTATTTATTGGCAACACAATCGGATTTCCGATATTTTTAAAATCCATTCGGAATACGCTCGACCTGAGAATCAATTGGTTGGAAAAAATATATTAATGTTTACGTTAAACTTTTTATCACGCCAATTTAAGGGGGATGGGTAGTGGGTTAAACCTTACTATATTATGTGCCATAATACGAAAAAAAGTAGCATCTATTAAACTGAGAATGCTGGGTAGCTCTAACAAGGTGCTGAAAGCTCTGGCTGGCAGATGGGATAGTGTTCTGCAGAAGCATTGGGTGTCAACTTTGATAAACCCCCATGCCCAGCAAATTTCGTATATCACTCCACAGAATAAAACAAAGTCGCTTTCTCTGTCCCTATATCCCTATGTATGCTTAAATCTTTAAAACTACGTTACATTTATTTATTTTCTAACTCTTGTCTTGGTAGTTTTAAGAAATGGATCCTTTGTTGTCTTAAGAAAATAATTTAAATTATTAATGTAATTAAATGAAATGAAAAATATTTATAACTAGCCGCGCCCTGCGGCTTTGCCCGCTTTTAATCCTGGTTATAAACCTTCCTTTTTAAATTATTCTGTATATTGCTGAAACCGTATTAAAATCCGTTGCATTGTTTACGATTCTATAAAGGACATCCATTTTTATATACCAAAGAAAGAAAGAAGGAAAAACATTTATTTAAGGCAAATAATAACAATCAAATAACATAATATAAAAAAAAAACAAAAAAATGATATAATACAAAATAAAATAAACGTAACGATTGCCATAAACTGGTCCCAACTCAGCATGATGCTGGTTGTTAGCCAGCGCTGATCTACCGTTGGGAAAAATGTATATAGGAACACCTTTACAAGCACTTCTGAACTGTCAGACTCAAACCTGTCTATGGACTCCAAAATGAAGCAATTTTGACGAGACCTTCACTAGCATATGGCTGTTACAAGGAGTGACTTCCGACCAATATTATAAATGCAATGTTTGTATGTACGCATGTTTGTTACTCTTTCACGCGAACACTACCTAACGGATTTGGATGAAACTTGGCACATATAGAAAATGCCCTGGAATAACACAAAGGAGACTTTATGCCGGGAAAATGTAACATCCCTCAGGAACGCGGGGAATGTGAGTAGTTTCTTACAAACCTCAATTTTGCGTACCACCTCTTACCTATTACAGTATTGTGTTTTAACTCCTCAATCATTATGCCACCCTCCACCACATAATGGCTCGTACAGTGAGGGTTGTTACCCCCAATCAATATGCTGCTAAGCAACGGTGTCACAACAATGACGTCACCGCATTACCACTTTTTATATGAGCGGTACAAGTTTACTTAAGTCTCAAGCGACAATGCGGCAGGGGCTCGATTCTGTAAGGAAAATGACACTAACTCGAGGATGTTTCGTCGCGACCTCCGTGCTCTGTCTCTGTCGCTTACTACGCTAATACTACTAATCACGTGAGAGGTAAGCTCTCCGAGGCCTCCGTGAAGCGGCTCGCCGACGAAGCTTGTTAAGCTGACTAAGGCTGATGTTGCAAATGTCCAAAATAATCATTTCCAATTTTTTAATAAGTATTCTTTTTTATAAGTATTTAAAAATTACTAAAAATGTAAAAATGTCCATAGGCCGCGGCGAACTCCTACCGTGGACCGTCTGCTTGTTTGTCGGCCTGTCGTTTAAACACCATAACGAAATAATGAAATAATAAATCGATACTATTGTTGCAATTATTTCACCACATTAAAACAACGCAATAATTGCACCATGTAACAAACAGATGTGCAATTTTATAATGAACACGTACATAAGATAAGAGGATCATTAATTAACACTTGCATACGTAAGCCCTTTTATTTTATTTATTTAGCTGACCCCGCGGCTTCACCCGCCTATAACCATCTAGGAAAAATTTCGCGTCAAATGGTAGCAGTCCCACCCCGATATGTTCAGTAGTTTTTTCAAAGTCGTTTCCCGCTGTTCTATCTGTCCCTATGTATGCTTAGATCTTTGAAACTACGGTGATGCGGTTTTTTTTAATAGATAGAGTGATTCAAGATGAAGGTGAATATGTATAACACATGCATAATATAGTAGAGAAACACAGATCGTTTAAGAGGTTTCTAATGTGACGTCGCAAAAAATCATTTTTTCCCTTAAATTGCAAAGGCTGGCTGAACCCTACTAGATAGATCAAAATAATGTAGTACAATATTGTATACCTTAAAAATGTCTTTAAAAAAGTCTGCATTCAAATATTCTGGATTACTTTTGCATACCCTAGTATTTTATTTTTGATATTTTTCTATTTTATTTGATATTGTGTTATTTTTTTTTTTCATTTTTCTTTTTATATATAAAATGTTGTCACTGTATTAACGTTGTGTATGTCTGTAATTGGCACACACTCCAGACCACCAAAATTACTTTTTTTTTTATACCACTTGGGCCGACAAACAACCAGACATTTGCAACACTAGGGGCATCGCCAATGCGTTGTCGACCCTGAGACGTGAAGTTGTGAAGTCTCATTGTGTCAGTGTGTTGTTGACGTACCTTTTTGATTATAAATAAATAAAAAATTATTCTGTGGTATATTAAGTATCAGTTTTGCACCCGTGCGAAGCTAGTTCGCTAGTTACACTACTAACTAGCCTTTTGGGGCTCTTGATACGATGACGATAGCTGTTGCAATAGATGTTCGTGCGTAGGCCTCTATTTACAAACCACGTACACTATTACTCATTACTAACAAAAAAACCTTACAGAAATCAATAAAGCTCTTAACAGTTCATATAAAAGTTAACGATGTGTCCACAAAAGTCCCCATGTACTCATTTTGTGGTAATTTGTGTGTGCTGAAGCGTGACTGTCGAGCGAACTTGTAATGGAGGGCTTCGCAATCGATTGGAACTTACGGGAGGTTCTTCGGGGCGTTGACGACGCGGTTTTTTTAATGATTGGCACGATTTTGTAACATAAAAATAAATAAAAAAATTGTTTATGTGCAACAAAAGAAAATTTAAATTTAACATTAAGATAAACGCAGATACATAGGTTCCATGTTGAGACTAAACATCTTAATATAAGTATTAGAAATGGATCCTAACCCCTCAAACCCCCTAGGATGATGCTAATCTAGAACCCAGTGCCGAGGGGCTAGATCGTTGAATCTCTTATAATTTCCAGTTAATGATGCACCTTAAGTGTTTTTTTTTTATTTTTTATACCACTTGGGCCGACAAGAAGCGAACGGTCCACCTGATGGTAAGTGATCATCGCCGCCTATGGTCATTTGCAACACTAAGGGCATCGCCAATGCGTTGTCGACCCTGAGACGTGAAGTTGTTAAGTCTCATGTGCCTGTAATTTCACCGGCCCCCTTACCTTTCTAACCGAAACACAGAAACACAAGTGCACTACTGCTTCACGATGGAAATGGACAAGGTGGTAGTACTTCTCCGGACGAACTCTGCACTATGAGCTCTACTACTCAATAGTGTACATCCGTGTATGGCGTTTGTAAGAAATATATAATATGTATATTAAATATGAATATATAAAAAAAAGAATCCAGGAGATCTAACAAAGCAGAGCTTGTGCTTTGTAAATTATAACTGAAATACAAAATATCCACCATTTTAGACAATCAATAAAACCAAAATTCGTTATTATTCGATAAAAATGAAAAAAAGATGATGATGAAGTTTTAAGTAACATGAAGTGAGCATTGTTACTCTAAATCGTTTCTGACCAAGAAGTATTTATTTATGCATTTAGTGCATCTTGCATTTAATAGAGGACTCTTTTTATGTAAATCGACTGTGCCATGGCAAATCTGGTAATCGAACTCAAGACCGCCGGCTATAACGAAGCTTTGTAGTGCCACTCAACAACCAAAGCTTCTTTTTTTTTATAAATATATACAAACTTGAACGCATTTGACTAGATCTCACCTGATGGAAAGTGGCGATGTAGTCGAGGATGGTACACGCGAACTCAAGTAATGCCTATTCACTCTTGCCTTCTGACTCAATAAAAACGCAACGTGCCCTTACAAAATATAACACCGTGAGTTTACAAAATTATAGACACGTATTTAATACTTGTTTTCAATTACAAATAGGTTCAATTGAAATTATTTTTATTTATCTACTTTTATTTCATATTTCTCTCAGCGATTTCCTCTCCGTTGCGTAAATTGATTGGTTTGTTTTTATTTCATTTTGTAAATATTGGAGTTAAGTATTATGCTTGTGTTGCTTTATTTTCAAAGTATTGGTCCATTTTGTTATTTTAAAACTTTGTCACCTGTACCTCTACCATGAGTTGCTATCGAAACTTACTTTAGTCACTAGCGAGTAAACTACTATCGATACAGTATTTCTCGATAGCAACTGTCAAATTTGTGACTCGTGGTACCGAATTTCTATAGCAAAGGCTAAACAACGTTACTCGCCAGTGTTTAAATTTCGATAGGTTTTTTACCTATCGACTTGTACTGTCGATTTTAGTTCTTTAGGTGACCGCTAGTGGCGCTGTACACATTTGCCATAGAAATATTTTACGCCGTCGCTAGCGAGTACGTACGCTAAAAACTCATGATAAAGGCACAGAACTCTTTTTTGTTTGTTGCCTTTTCATAAATAGGCGACAGAACCGATTTAGCTGAAATTTGGCAATTTGGTAATTCTTTTCTATATTAATGGGGAAGAAACCGAGGGACGTAAGCAAGCTTTAAGTACACCTGATCGTAAGTGATCACCGCCTATGGACATTTGCAACACCAGGGGCATCGCGTTGTCGCTTGAGACGTGAAGTTAAGTCTCATGTGCCTGTAATATCACCTTACCTTTCTAACAGAAACAGTAACACAAGTGCACAATTAAAAAAAAATTGAGGCGAACTCTGTTACTTCTATTGACGAAGTTTAGTTTTATCAACACAATTTTTCTTTTATATTTTTTTTAACATGCAAATTCATTTTTGTTTTTCCTTATTTTTTTGTAATGATCGTGGTGGAATTTCGAACACTACTAGGATTACTCACAGTATTCCGTTATAAATGTACAATTCGGCGCAGTTTGGGGACAAAAGTGGGGCTATTTCTGTATGAGGCGGCGGCGGAGGCGGCGGCGGGGCGGATGCGTCGGCGCATCCATCCACGACGTACGGTCACCAAAAACAACCCATTTAAGAGTCATAACGGTGTAAATATCTATATAAGTATGTATTTGTATTACTGTTTCGGTTAGAAAGGTAAGGCGGTGACATTACAGGCACATGAGACTTAACTTCACGTCTCAGCGGCAATGCGGATCTGCCCCGCGTCGACAACGCATTGGCGATGTAAGCGTTACAAATGGCCATAGGAGGCGGTGGCCACTTACCATCAGGTGGACTTGTTTGTCTGCCCATGTGGTAATAAAAAAAATATTACGAAAATTTGTAGTATATGTAGTATATCAGTTATCTAGTTCCGATAGTACAAGTGCTTAGTTTCGGATCAACTAGTGTGTAAAGAATGTTTCAGGATATTTATATATTATATTTTTAGGTCAATTTTATCAGTCTATTTATTACTAACCGCCCGCGGTTTCACCCGCTTTCTCGAAGTATCTAATGTACCCCGGTATTGTAATATAGCCTATATTACTTCTGTAAAGTAGCTTTCTAATAGTGAAATAATTATTAAAATCGGTCCAGTAGTTTTTTAGTTATGTAACAAATATTTGCATCACAAAATCCGCCCGAAAACTTGCAAGATAATTTATAGATGTAACCCCACCGTGTTGTTTATGTCTCTTTTTTTACTGCGACGTGAACTAACAACTAGAAAGGGACCATAAATATCTCCCCTGACTTTTGAAAGTCTTGAAAGTTTTTTTTTGTTGAATAAGACTTGTTTTTCGCGACAATCTTACTGTGATATGTGACATGGTAGGTCTATTTTTTACTAGTGTTGCCAAATTGGTCGGATCGCAACGGTATTTAAGTTGATCTACGGCGAAAATTAATATGCAATCCCTATCGAAAATCCAAGGATTTGATGAACCTTTTGACAGTAATTTTAATACACGTAATGTCAAAATAACCACATAATAAGTAATAATACATTTAGAGCTGGGTTGTAACTCAAAACATATGTATACAGAAAAAAAAGACTAGAAATGAATACCAAGACAAATGCGATGAAAGTGCAAGTGAGCACTCCCAAATGACAATATAGATAAAAATCATATTGTTTAGAAACTATAAATAAATATTATTTATTTAGACTTAATTTATCTGCAAATGAAAAATGAGACTTCTCTGCCGACCGTACACTGGCATGTGCGTGTGAACCGGCGCGCAGACGCACAAACAGACAAACAAAACAGCGGATATAAATACACATACTGCATTTTGTACGTCATTGTATACACACTATGCTTTCACCCACCAGTTCTCTCGGAAGCTACATAAAAAAAAAACAAAAAAAAATGTTATTTGTTCAGTTAAGGCCTTAAAAGGCAAGGTCAAATCTATTGAAGTTACCAGTTCAAAAGTCAGCTTTTAACTGAAAAGAACGATTGGGAAACTCAGTTTTATTGCAAATTTCTGAACCCATTTTAATATTAAATTGACAGGCTGTCTCAGTGGATAGGGTCTCTATCCACTGAGACACTATAGACACTGTGACGCCACAGGTCGTGGGCTCGATTCCCACCGAGAACAAAGATTTGTGTGCATGTCTGTTTGTTCTGTGCCTGGTAAGTGAGATAGGTGCCTTTTTGGCCTCACACAGTGTACATACTGTATGATTGTGTTGTTATTGCTGTATTGTATCTGTGTGTAATTTGTGATGTCAATGAAATTGTCTATGTTGATGCCGTGGGAGTCCAAAATAAATGTTCTAAATAAATATACATTTTCAAACGATTTATTTTCAAAAACGACATGCAGAAAGTAACTTTAACTTTGACCTTCATAAGTGCCTTCCGAGGCCTAAACTGAATAAATGGTTTTGATTTTTTTGAATTTATTAGAAAAATAATAACGCTCAATCTTGTAAGGTAAGATTATGTGTATATAGCGATATCTAGTTACTCACATACAGGTCTTTGTCTGATATATATATTTATCTAAGTACCTGGATGGCTGAGCATTGCTCGGGATTTCTTTACTAACGTGACTTCTACCACATTCTCTTTTTTAAAGCACTGTCATATATACCTAGATATAAATAAGATGCGATAATAAAGGGCTCCCAATAACAGTATTTCTCACAAAAGATGTAACTTGAAAACCTTACCTTCTAATCACATTGTAGCAGTTTTCATTGCCTAAAAACACGGATAAAACGACATTTTCTGAAAATGAATCCTAGCTAGATCGATTTATCGCCCCCGAAACCCCCTGCATACTAAATTTCATGAAAATCGTTGGAGCCGTTTCCGAGATCCTAATTATATATCTATACTAATATTATAAAGAGGAAAGATTTGTTTGTTTGTAATGAATAGGCTCCGAAACTACTGGACCGATTTCAAAAATTCTTTCACCTTTGGAAAGCTACATTATCCCCGAGTAACATAGGCTATATTATATTTCAAAAAAAATTAGGGATCCTTACTAAAACTCCAATAATGTAACCCAAGGCGTGAAAAAATTACAAAACATTCTTGCGCTGCGAAAACTATTGATGATAGAATGAACAAAATAATGTAACATCCCTCGGCAACGCGGGTGAAACCGCGGGGGACAGCTAGTATATAATATATACAAGAATTGCTCGTTTAAGTCGTCGTAAAAAAAAACAAATAGTAGTATATGTAGTATATCAGTTATCTGGTTTCCATAGTACAAGCTCTGCTTAGTTTGGGATCAGAACCGTATGTGAAGAATTTAACGCATATGTATTTATATTTGAAAAAAGTATTATAAAGTCGAAAGTGACTCATCTCTCTCTGTCAGTTTCTTTGTTTCGTTTTCCCAAATAAATGACTGAAGGTGCCATTATGTAATTTGGTATCATCATCAGCCTATCTCCGCCCACTGCTGGACATAGCCCTCACCTATGGCACGCCACTGAGCTCGATGTTCAGCTCTTTGTTTCCAACCGCTGCCAGCCAGCTAGCGTATATCATCGCTCCATCTATTTGGTAATCAATGAATCAATCGGGATTTGTTCTTTTATACGTCCCTTATTAAAACTAGAAAATTAGGGGTTCATGAAAAAAAGTACGATATTGTATTTATTTTATAAAACTAATTTAAATTGGCTCTCATATTTATTTTATTTTAAGCGTAAATGACAGTTATACATAGCATTTTTTTTTTAAAAGGGCGTTTAAAATAGATTTCTAATCTTGAACTTAATCTAGTTCTTATAACGACATATTGCAAATTGTCTCCCGCGGAGCAAGCTCGCGTTTTCAGTGGCTTGAATGTACATATTCCCCAGTTCAAAGATATAGCTGTTTTTGATATGCCAGTTGGCTTGGTGGTTAGAGACACTGAACCACGCTGCAGGTCGTGGATTCGATTCCCATCCAGGAATCACATTTGTGCGTATGAGCATCAGTTCGGTTTCACGAAGGGAAGATCTACATCCGATGCGGCAGCAGCATTGCTGAGACACATTTATGGCGCATGGGAGGATTCTCAGGATGCGATTGGCATTTTTTGTGATCTATCCAAGGCTTTCGATTGCGTTGACCACCGTACACTACTTCTAAAACTTGACTACTACGGAATTCGTGGAACTGCTCATGATCTTGTTTCATTTTATTTATCAAATCGTCAACAAAAGGTAGGGATTACTGGCACAACATCCAAGGGCTCTTTAGTCGAAATGGGGGTACCCCAGGGTTCAATTTTAGGTCCATTTTTGTTTTTAGTCTATATAAATGACTTGCCATATGTTGTAAATGATCTCACAGATATTGTCTTGTTTGCTGATGATACATCATTAATTTTTAAAGTTGATAGAAAAGACAAAGATCTAACTAAAGTTAATCATACTATGTCAATTGTCTGTGGGTGGTGTGCTACAAATAATCTATTACTTAATTCAAAGAAAACTAAATGCTTAAGGTTTTCTTTACCGAATGTAGCACAAGTAGATAGCCAAATAATAATAGATGGGAGCCATATTGATCTTGTTAATACAACGGTATTTTTGGGTCTTACATTAGACAATAAATTGCAGTGGGGCCCTCAGGTTGATACTCTAGCTGCTAAGTTAAGTTCGGCTGCATTTGCTGTTAGGAAAATTAAACAATTGACGAATGTTGAGACAGCCAAATTAGTTTATTTTGCATATTTTCATAGCCTCTTGTCCTATGGTATTTTATTTTGGGGAGCAGCAGCGGATATAGAATACAAAAAAGAGCAATTCGTGCAATTTACGGTATGGGTCCCCGTGAATCATTAAGAGATTTATTTAGGGAAATAAATATAATGACATTGCCTTCATTATATATTTATGAAAATATAATGTTTATACGTAGAAACATAGGAATGTTTGAGTCAAAATTGGATATCCATAATATTAATACAAGACAAAGGGAGAAGTTAGTTGTTCCATATTTTAGACTAACTAAAGTAAACAAGTCATTTCTTGGTAATTGTGTTCGATTTTATAATAAGATACCGCTTTCAGTAACCAAAATGTCTGATCATAAATTTAAAAATTATATTAGGAAAGTTTTGAAAGAAAAAGCGTATTACAAGGTGGTTCATTATATTGAAGATAAAAATGTATGGAAATAGCTGCTCTCTGCACAGTGCACCTCTAATTTTCTTGTTTAAGTTGTAAGTAATTATTGTCATTTTCTATTTTGTAGTCTTGTTATTTCTTTTTTTTGTTTTTGAATGTTAGCTTTATTAAGTATTTTGTAATTGTTAAATATAAAAATATGTAAAATTGATATTATAAAATAGCCAAAAAGTCAGAATAGATAAAAAAGAATTTAATAAAATAAAAAAGAATGTAACCTTGCTGAGTTTCTTGCCGGTTCTTCTCAGTTGAAGGCTGACTTCCGAACCGGTAGTAGCTTCAGTAACTTTAAATTTGACCTTCATAAGTGCCTTCTGAGGGCCTAAACTGAATAAATGGTTTTGAATTTTGAATTTTTGAATTTTGAGCATGTATGTGTCTGGGTATAAATATCTATAAATGTTTTTTTTTTATGTATGACCTCAATGATGATGATCAGGCCGAAGATGGAGCTCACTTTCCCGTTAGTAGCCTATTCTTTTTGTATTTTAAAAGTACCATATTATCTGGTTACCATAGTACAAGCTCTGCTTAGTTTATGACCAGCCCCCTTACTCAGCTAATACAAACATCGTCGGCGAGCCGCTTCACGGAGGCCTCGGAGAGCTTATCTCTCACGTGATTAGTATTAGCGTAGTAAGCGACAGACAGAGCACGAAACATCCTCGAGTTAGTGTCATTTTCCTTACAAAATCGAGCCCCTGATGGGCGTATAAAGAATGTCCCGGGATATTCATTAGTATTAGAAGGGTATTCCATGTCCAGGACACATTCCATCTACTCCAAATCTCATTTCATACATCCGTTTATGCGTGATTGAGCATTGAATCGGGGCTAATCGGAAATGATCGGAATCCCCGAATGAAGTGGCTATTTAGTCGTACGTACTCTTCCATCCTCAAGATGAAGATCTGTCAAGTATCTGATTTCCGGTTGCACTTGGACCAGTTCCTATCTAGACTCTGCATATGTCGACAACACTGTGGTCTGGTTACTTGTACAGGTTGGACATATAATTCTTTACACACGGCCATCTGGTCCCAAACTAAGCAGAGCTTGTGCTATGGAAACCAGATAACTGATATACTACTTTTTTTTCTAAATAAATACTTATATAGATATTTACACCCAGAAACAGAACAAACAGGCCCGCGGAGGGCACTTATGAAGGTCAAATTTAAAGTTACTGAAGCTACCAATTTTGCCAATTTAAAGAGAAGTGAGCAATTGCCATTTTCAGCCACATCACTTACTAGTTCACCACAATTATGAGTTGTGGTCAGACGTAAGTCCAATCATAGAAGTGGTACTTGTCTTCTATTACTGTGTTTCGGCTACATTACAGGCACATGAGACTTGACTTCACGTCTCAAGTATAACGTATGTCAAAATAAATATATTGAAGTTAAACTTCTTATGGGAAGGCTTTGAAATTCTGATTCGCAACCTTTTTGTGTGACGAAAAATAATCTATAAATTATATAAGCAAAATAGGGTTCCTTTGACGCACTATCAACTCAAATCTACTGAATATATAGGGATGGGACTGCTACCGTTCGACGCGAAGATTTGCGTACATGGTTATAGACTATATATAAATATGTATGATATTGATAAACGCGGGGGACAGCTAGTATATATGTAAGCAAAATAGGGTTCCTTTGACGCACCACCACCTCAAAACTACCGAACATATCGGGATAGGACTGCTTATCGACGCCGCATTTTTCCTAGATGGTTATAGGCTATATACGATATCGATAAACGCGGGTGAAGCCGGGGACAGCAATGACTGATAAACACAATATGCTATTCAAAATAGATTGATGAATAATTAAAATGTTTCCCTCTTATACAAAAGCATCAGTTTTATCGTGTCTTTACGATAAATCTTTTTTTTTTTCTTCTTTTTCTATACTCACAGATAGCGTTTCGAATCTTTATTGTTTTTTTATCATTAGAAAGCTCAGGGTTCATTGTTGAGTTTAACAAATCATGAATATAGATAATTAGTAAATGTCATTAACAAATAATTAATTAGCTTAATAATACCATTGATAAATGTCACAGATTATAATTTGATTGGAATTTCAAATGAATAATAATTGAGCAATCATATGTGAAATTGTTACGTTGTAATTTATATGCTCTCTGTCCATTCTTTGCTTTGCGGACTAGCTTCTGTGCCGCGGTTTCACACGCCTTCTATATAATAATATCTAGTGACTAATTCCGCTGGATCTTCTCTGTCAAGTCCCAAACAAGGAAACTCAACAGGAAATCGACACGTGTTTCGCTTCTACACGAAGCATCTTCAGGACGTATTAGACCCGCTGGCACTGAGTTGCTGCACGAGCACCACAGACGTGTTAACTCGCCGACCGCCGGACAGAAAGACTTTCTATTTGGGTTGGGATTTGACAGAGAAGGATATCCAGCGGAATTAGTCACTAGATATTTGTTTTTTGTTTAATCTTATTATTTATTTTCGCCTGAGTTAATAAGTTATCCCGGAATTACCGAGTTAATTACTGAGTTTAGTGCCGGCTCTTCTCAGTAAAAGCAACCTTCCGAACCGGTGTTAGAGTCTGACCGTTCATTAGTGCCTGTGAAGGCCTATTTGAATAAATATTTCATTTCATTTCATTATTACATAGCCTATGTTACTTCTGAATAAAGTAGTTTTCCAATTGTAAAATAATTATTAAAATCGGTTCAGTAGTCTGAGCTTATTCATCTATACAAAAAAGCAGCTAACCTCCGCGGTTATACTTGCGTTCTCGAAAGATGTGACACTCCTGATAGTATCAGCTATCTGCCAGTGAAAGTCCCGTCAAAATCAGTCCAGCCGTTTAGGAGTTAAGCTGGAACAAACATCAGGCACATGAGACTTAACTTTACGTCTCAGCGACAACGCGGCGATGCCCATTGTCACCGTGACAATGTTCACCATATATCTCGTTGGGACGTAAAATACCTTCGGTGGAATGTGGGTCAAATTAATAAGAAAGGCCTCTACCTACCAACTTCAAAATAAGGCGTGTAACGATATATGTAAATAAGAAAAGTCCGATTTGACAAAAAAAAAAGACATCTATAACATTGCTGAGTTTCTTGCCGGTTCTTCTCAGTCGAATGCTTACTTCCGAACCGGTGGCAGCTTCAGTAACTTTGAACTTCATTAGTGCCCTTAGCGGGCCTAAACTGAATAAATGGTTTTAAATATTGTTTTTTTTTACGATATAATTGTAAATTTTGGAGTTTTTAATTATTTTTTATTTATTGTACAACTAGCTGTCCCCCGCGGTTTCACCCAAGTTCCCGAGGGATATATCATTTTCCCGGCACAAAAAGTATCCTACGTTACTTCTAATACCTCCAAGAATATGTGTACAAAGTTTCATGATGATCGGTTAAGTAGTTTTCGCGTAAAATCGTAACAAACAAACTTACATTCACATTTACAATATTAGTTGGGATGTAAATAATAATAGTTCGTACAGCTATACTAAACTTAACTTACGTTTTTCATTTGATTCTATAATATCCTAATATATTCTCCGATGACTAGGATTAACTACTCCACGTTAAATTTACCTCTAATCTCCCCTCTCGCTTACTCATCCTCATTAATTAACCAGCTATCTGGCCCGGAAAGGTTCTCTTTACAATTCAATTTCATTTACAAAAGGATATAACCTAAATCGGACGTAGAATAACTGATTAGCGTTGAATCATTTTAATATAATTAACTATTTTAGTTTTAGTCGAAACTTAACACACGTTTTCACATAAAAGTATTGGAATGATCATACAAAACAAATGTCATATATAGACCGACGAACAGGCTGACGGTCCACCTGATGGTAAGTGGTCACCTATGGATATTTGCAACACCAGGGACATCGCCGCATTCGCTTGAGACGTGAAGTTATTTTTCCACGAAGTTCCTTATCGCGCGTTGTGAAAGGGGGCTAGACGGAAAAAAATCATACGAAAAGTTGTAATGACACTTTTGTTCGAAATTTAAATGATATCGGCTATAATTGGGTTTGTTTTTTTCATAGTTTATTTAAAGGCTTACATACAACATGTTTAAAATTCTGTTCCATTTATAAATTAGTATAATTAGTAATTATTAGCACAGTCTTGATCTTTTATTGAAGACCTAATACTAAAGACGAGAGATTGCAAGTTTTTCTCAACACTGGACCTAAACTCAGCGTTTTGGTCAATTCCAATGCGTATCTTCGTGCCATCCGGGTGTCCCTTGACACCTCTCAAGTTTTTTAATAATAATAAATTTTCATTTATTTAGGTAATTTGCACCCATTATTTACAAACATAATCTCACAAATCAATGCACAAATATATAAAATAAAACAACAATAAAATTAATGGTAGTTCCCCGGACTAAGAGCTACTTCTAAGCAAAAAAACATTACCTTTCACGAACCAGGAATCGAACATCTTCTGACTTCCTGACCTGAATTCGAAATTGAACCTAACCTGTATAGTAATACGAGTTAGCGGTTAGGCCCTGGGGCGGATAGGCCGTCAGCTGATGACCGTATTGGGTAGTCTATGTCTAAGGTAAATATCGTGTCTAACCGAGCAATTTCCCTCAGCTTTCTCAGGCAATTACAAAGCCCACCCACTTTGCTCTTACTAAGCATTTAAATAACTTATAATATTACTAGTTGTTCCCTGCGGTTTCGCCCGCGTTCTAAAATGAAGTGAAAAATATTTTTGAGATGGAACCCTCGTTCCCAGGATAAACAGTAGACTATAACCCTCTCCGTACCATAGAGTATGTGTGAGTTTTTTAAAACCTTTTATTTAATTTGCAATGTATATATCGACGGTTAATAGGCGACTTGATTCAAGCGCCATTTTGAAAACTTTACAGGAGAGCTATTTGAAAATGTTAAAACCCATAAACAGATACTGCATCTAAACTTCTTAACGTTCCACATCGAAGCTGTTGAATATTAAACTAAATGCAAGCTTCAACGAATTTGTCCATGGGCCATCATCGTAGTAGTATAATTCATCGAGAAAATGTTACTTACGTCAAAAATGGCGGTTGGGTCAAGTCGCCTTTTACCCGTCGATATGTATGTTTAATCGGATGGAATCTCGCTACTCAATTTTGAAGCAGATATCTTCAACCGATTGAACTGAAATTTTGTATACACGTATAGTTTGGATGACAATACATAATAAGCTGTGACGTCATTCTAAATCCAATATGGCGGACCATCCAAGATGGCGGTATATTTATTTGTAATGAATTTTTTATTTGGTGAGTCGTTTATTCGTGAAAGGGTAAAAAAATCTTGCATTCGCATTTATAATGTTATCTGTCCCCCGCTGTTTATACTAAATTTCATCCAAACTAGTAGTTTTTACGTGAAAGAGTAACAAACATAAAAATGCATCCATCCAAACTTTGGCATCTATAATATTAATTAGATTACAAAGGGTTCCTGTTTTATAACATTAAAAAACATAAAAAAGACAATAAACGCTTATTAAAAAATTAAAAAAATATATATATATATATATTATGCAAAACCATTTATTCAGTTTAGGCCCTCGGAAGGCACTTATGAAGGTCAAATTCAAAGTAACTGAAGCTACCGGGAAATAACATAGGCTTATTAATAATACTAAGGATTGTAGTGTAATAGACATGTTCAATGACTTATATAATTATGGGAATCGAATCCACGACCTGTAACAAGGCAGAAAGGGTATTTAACCTACGCTACGCCTGTCACAGGGACACTTGTATTAAACATATCACACAAGTGTCTCGTCTCATCACGTCGCTTCTCTTCACGTCACGCCACGCGACGTCAGGCGACGTCACGTTTCCGCGCCAGTGTGTACCACAACTATATGTTTTCTTACAAAATTGAATTTTTCAAGCTTCGTCTTACAGAGGTTACGTAAATATTCCGCTAGTTTTATTAAATTCTTACCCTCAGTGATGGCGGAGGGATATAAGAGGGGGAGCGGGAGGTGATATAATAGATAATCTTAAAAAAAATAAAGTTGAGAAATGGATCTTGGGCTTTTGGAGAAAAAAAATAGATTTTGAATTTCTTGAAATTTTGTATTTGCACCTTCATGATAATATCATACTATTTATTAGGAAAAGTTATCAAATATATTAACTATAACGTAATAAATAACGTGAAGAGAAAACTATAATACCTCAATATATATTAGTTCAAACTTAAAATATACATAGAATTACGGTCGAATTTCGATCGCTTCGACCATTAATAACAATAAATGTCCAGAGACACACATCGCTCATGACCTGGTCCCAAACTAAGCAGAGCTTGTACTATGGAAACCAGATAACTGATATACCGCCCATTGTACATAGATTTAAGGTTTAGTGTTGTTTGTTTTCTTTTTTTCCTGTTTGGTGTAAAATAAAGAGTTATCTATCGATCTATCTATACTACATATAATTGTTAAAATACACTTGTATAGATTTTTATAGAATAAACAGGCATAAGTAATTGAACCCTTGAACTCTGGCGTGATAATCAGGGTATCAAACATCAACTAGCCCGTGGAGTTTAGGCAGTTAAAACTATAAAATTTAAATAATAAAATAACCAAAAAGTCAGATTAGATAAAATTAATTAAAAGAAATAAAAATGTTACCTTGCTGGCTTTCTTGCCGGTTCTTCTCAGTTGAAGAACTTCCGAACCGGTGGCAGCTTCAGTTACTTTGAATTTGACCTTCATATGTGCCCTCCGCAGGCCTAAACTGAATAAATGGTTTTGAATTTTGAAATAGACGTTTCTCCCATCGAAAATCATTATTTAATCTCCAATACTTAGAAACCAAATACCATAGATAATACTATAAACAAGGCAATCTTTCATCTAGCTTCTGACATAAACCTTTGTCGAGATCTTCTTGTCTATGGACGACAGGTTAATCTACAGGGTTCCGGATGATTATAAACAGATGTGCTATAACGAATTTTCTTTATAGAAATTTTATTCCAACTTTGAATTGCTTAATAGATATTTTCAAGCAGATACAAAACAAATTTACATTCATACACATAAGTGACTGTCACTTCTTTTTAATATTGACGCAGATTTTATGGCAAATTTGCCTGAATATGTTTTTTTCTTATGTACATTTTCCCTCCAAAAAAGCCGGAAAAAAAATATGGGACAGGAATAAATTTTCCCGCCACCTTATGACAGTGAATATGAACTGTTAGTGATTTTAAAGCGCCAACAATGTATGTCACAAGTGGGAATAAAACCTACGACCTATACGGACAGCGCCCGGCCCGTCTGCGTCAGACTTGTTTCATTATAAATGTAGTAACTTTGCTTTCTATCGTAAAGTAAGTCTTCCTTATACCCCCTAGGTAACCGAACCGCATCAAAATCAGTGTAGTCGTTCTCAAATTATTCCACATACAAGGACAAAGACACTGCAAAGTTTTTTTTTAATTACAAATAAATGACACCTCGACATTACTTGACCGATTTAAAAAACATCAAACTTATTCGAATAATGTCGCAAAATTTTGTTTATATGGTGGAATTATCCAATTAGTTTTATAAAAGGCATGTAAAACCGCAGAACTGTAAGTGTATTCAAAATAACAAATATATGTTTAGGTAGATTTAATTTCATCTCTCTAACCGAGTCTAACCGATTTAGGAAAACAGCGCGAATTCCCGTAAAAGAAAAATTACCATCCTTACTCATCCAATTTAGAATTTACAAGGCGATTCCTTACGTTGTTATTCAACGTAATAAAAAAAAAAAAACAAAAACATTTTCGGAGGGAAAATTTATGCCTTCATCCTTCATAAACAACGACCAATTTAAGAAGGCCCCTCTCTTCCTTGGCCACTTATTAAAATGTCCCGAGGTAATGGGCCATCGATATTTGGATGTGTCAAATTACGTAATCCCCGAAATAATACTAAGAACACCTTGCCCCTATAAAATAATACAAAGAAAAAGGAACCTACATAGTTGCGTTTTTTGTTGCAGAGCGAGCGAGTTAGCTGCAAGACGCCAGCGAGTGCGAGCGGGACGCCAACAAGTGTCCAGTTCGGGAACCGGTTGAAGGATTCGTTCTTTTTTTGAAGAAAAGAAAAAAGTGTGTTCCGAACGCATCGTCTAGTTATGCCCGAGTTTCAATTTCGAGTGCTGTGTTTGTGATTACGAGAATTTGAATTTCGAGTGTTTCTAAAAGTGTTCAAGATGTCCGTGTTTCCCGCCGTTTTTGGTTTGCTAATGGCCGCTTTAGTATCAGGTGAGTTGTATTTTTTCTATTCCTAGGTGACAAAAATTTATGCGACCGTTATTTTTAAAATTTAAATTGTATCTTAGCGGAATGGAAAGATTCAGAATTTTATCAGAATACTTTTATTTCTTTAAAAGAACTTCACGATTGTCTATGCAAAGACTGACGTACCTTACTCTATCTTATTTTAAATTAAAGTTCTTAGTTTAAAGAGGACTTAGCCTAGCCAGTGTCGAGTAATATTCCATGTTCAAATTACAGTAAGCTTGTACAAGCTCCTACTGTATTTCTATTTCTAATATCACATATTATTAATTATACTCACAAAACAGGTTTAACCAAAGCTTTTCACAGACAAAATTAAACACCACGAGCTGGCATTTATTATTATACATTGAAATAAATAGCTATAAATAGAAATATTCTTAATACATGAAGGCTTTCTTCAAGCAATTTCGAACTCTATCTATTCCCACCCAGGACAAACATTTGTGTGCATGAACATGGCTGTTTGTTCTGTGTCTGGGTGTCAATATCTATATAAGTACTAGCTGTCCCAACAGACGTTGTCCTGTCGAAATGAGTCCATAAAAAAGTTCCCTAAAAAATTAAACGTTGGTACTTTCAACACAGCGCCATCTGTTAGAATCTTTTGGAGTTAACAGATAATTGTGACTGTCAATTAGTTATAGACCAATAATTTGCAATAAAATAAAATTGCGACTATAATTAAAGATCTAAGCTATCCTATCTCTTAAGTTGGACCAGACTGCTCACGGTGTGCCAATTTAATTTAAAATCGGTTAAGTAGTTTAGGAGTCCATCGCGGACAAACATCGTGACAGGAGATTTATATATATTAAGATGTATTTAGAAAAAAGAAATGTATTATTATGTAGTATGGACATCAGTTATCTGGTTTCCATAGTACAAGCTCTGCTTAGTTTGGGACCAGATGGCCGTGTGTAAAGAATGTCCCGGGATATTTATTATTAAATAAAACGCCACTAAAAACAGTAAAACAAAAGATATTCAATATTCGGTGTATGTAACATAAATGCAACACTTACCAAGTATCCGCCCATAAACAATATAACTTTTTTTCCATTATAAACAAAGGTGAACTCCCATACAGCCTACTAAATAATTCTTTATTTTACCCGTGTCTTCCGCGCCTCTGGTTAGAAATGCCTGCGTAGGTATTTTGCGGTGTAAAAAACTTGCCAAGGTCGCCATTCGTACACGTTGAGACAATAAAGCGCGGGAAGAAATTGGATATTCCAAATGTCAGACGTACAGCTACAAAATTTATATTAATACCCACAGACTGTTTATGCTTCTTTTTGCATCATGTCTTTTTAATGTTACTGAAATTTATGATCTACTCGCTGTCCCCCGTGGTTTCAGTCGCGTTCCCGTGGGATGTCACATTTTCCCGGGATAAAAAGTATTCATGTGTTAGTTAAGGGCATGGCCCTTATATTCCAAGTTTGATCCAAATCCGTTGGGTAGCTTTTGCGTGAAAGAGTAACAAACATCCTGAAGCCTAAACAAAAACTTTCCCAATTATAATTCACCTGTTTTTCCGAGGGAAGTAACATTTTCCCGGTAAAAAAGGTAACCTATATATTATTCTAGGATGTGCTCTATCTATGTGCCAAGTTTCATCCAAATCCGTTCGGTAGTTTTTGGATGAAAGAGTAACAAACATCCATACATCTTTCCTCACAATTTCGCATTTATAATATTAGTAGGATTTTACTCGTCTCTAGTCTGTCTGTTATAATGATAATCTTCTTGTACATTCATACATACACAACCCTTTAGGTAGACTCAGCAGTCCAATGACCATTTTCGCTGTCTTTCAGTCAGTTTACCAATCACAGGCAACAGGTAATCGCTAACTAATTGATTCAGGCGTGACCTGGTATCCATTGTAAGATACAAAAACATATATCTGGTAACTAATTCCGCTGAAAGTGACACTTTTCTGTCCAGCAGTCGGCGACCACATCTGTGGTGATTCGAGTCAGTGACAGCGGATCTATGTCCTGAAGATGCTTCATGTAGAAGCGAAACGTGTCGATTTCCTGCTGAGTTTCCTTGTTTGGGACTTGACAGAGGAGATCTAGCGGAATTAGTTACTAGATTAATATTTTTAAGGTTTCACGATTCGTATACATTCTAATTCTTATAGTGGTCATGGCTTGATGTAAGTCAGCCGAAACGTCGGGTTAAAAAAGGTATTTATACCTCAAATTATTATGCGATTTAGACCCGTTGTCTATAATAATTAGAATAGTTACTAGATATTTGTTTTTGTATAATCTTACAATGTTAATGTTAATTTGGAGTCGATCCTGATGTTCCACTACTGATCTGGTAAATACTTATTTATTCAGTTTAGTTTCTCAAAGGGCACTAATGAAGGTCAAAGCTACTGATTTCTGGAATGATACTCGACAGGGTAACATTTTTTATATTTGCTTTTTTAATGTGATCTTGTCGATTCTCCAGTTACGTTTTATATTATTTATTAAATAAAATTAGTCTTTTTTGTTCTACACATCATTTTATTCTTTTTCTTTTTTATTGTCATAGACAAAACATAATATCTTTCTTGTAAGAAGTAAAGTATACAAAACTCTTTGCTACATAATGAATTAGTTCGTCATGCAACTGAACAATATGACAAAAATATTTTTTATTTAATTTAAATTATTTCATAGAATTCCAACTGTGTTGTGGAACTTACCTTGCCGTTATACTCTTGAGATTGTGGTTAAAAACAAACATAAATCATCTCACTTAAGGTTTCTGATAATTTAATCTATGGTTCAAGGCGTGTATTAAGAAGCGAGAAAAAAAAGAACTCCCTCTTAAGAAGGACAATCCTACTGTAGTTATTGATTCGGAAGTCAGCCTTCAACTAGTGAGTATGAAAAGTATTTTTCAAATAGCAGGAGTTGTGTGACACATCGTGTTTTATAAGATTTCTCAATGGTTTATGTTTATTCCGACATAATAAGGGGATACCGTAACAGAGTAAAATCTCGTGAAGCATTTAGTGTATCTCAGAGTAATCAAGTGCTGTTTCACAAGATATGGGTAAAAATCCTTCAACTGTCACAACTATGTGAAAAATATTAGTCTATGGTACACAAGCTGGGTAAAAAAAAAAGTGAATTCTCCCTCCAAAACGATCCGTCATCGCCTAACAAATGTAAACACAATCTTCCGCAGTAACTTCCCGCCACTTTTTCAAGCTAACAACTCACTTGTATACATAACAAGTTTAAAACAACTAAGTTTATAAATATTTACAATAAATGCACCGTGAAATTATACAGCGCGTATTAACCGACTTTAAGGAAAGGTGGTTCTGATATATTTTAAAGTTTTTGTATTTTCATGGAATTTACGTCATCCTATTAGTATTATAAATGAGAAAGTTTGTGAATATGGATGTTGGTTACTCTTTCACGGAAAAACTACTGAACGGATTTTGATGAAACTTGGCACATAAATAAAGGAAACCCTAGAATAACATATAGGATACTTTTATTCCGGGAAAATGGGTAAGCATGCTACATCCTCGGCGTCGTCATAACTCCTGAAGGCCAATCGCAATTCTTAATTTAAAAATTAAAATCCCTCGCGAATGCGGGTGAAACCGCGGTGCACAGCTAGTTAATTATACAGTGACTATCCACCAGCCTGTATAAGTAATAACGTTTTAAAGATACAGTGTCTTGTAGAGGCATCTGTTAAACTTCGAATCGACCGCGGCAGTGAGGTAGGTCGTTTTTTTACCGGCCGGTTAAAAATAACTGAAATGTGAGTCAGTTAACGTCAAATGTTAACCGGTTTAAGTCTTATGTTACGGAGATTTTATTCTGATGGGCCAAGTAGGCTTGGTGGTTAGAACCGGACTGCCAAGCCAGTCCTGGGTTAGATTCCCAAGAAAAACATTTGTGTGCTTGAACATGCCGCACCCTCAGAACGATTGGAACTTAACTCAAAAAACACTTTTGGCACAACTCTGATTGGGTCACTTTCGCACTGAACGGGGAGGGTGGGTCCCGGTGTTAAAGAGGCTGAAGTATCGGTATGCTTATTCTATCATTAAACTGACTACGTTTTACTCTTCAACGGATGGAGCGTACTTTATTTAGTCTCTATGACCGTTAAGTTAAGTCAAACAGGTTATATGGCCTATGGACATAAACAACACCAGAGGCATCGCGTTGTCGCTTGAGACGTGAAGTTAAGTCTCGTGTGCCTGTAATGTCACCTTACCTTTCTAACCGAAACAGTATTACTGTTTACAAGTGCACTACTGCTTCCGGCGGAATTAAGTAACTTTATGAAATGACTCAGACTTCATGTGATTTAATCATTTTATGCCTAGCCTAGGTCACAATACGGTCTAGTACTATTATGACTCAGTCAATACCTACATCACTCAACAATCAGTTAACTTGACTGCATGATTCATTACTGATTGAGTCAACTCTTGCTCTGTATTTGTAATATAAAATTGCTAAATAGAATATTATGTGTTTAAGTAATGGAAATTTTATGTTAGTTTGATCCTCTTTATTACATCGATTAACTAGCTGTCCCCCGCGGTTTCACTCGCGTTTATCGATATCATATATTGCCTATAACCATCTAGGAAATCACTTTATCAGCTAAAATTAAGTAAAGATCCTGGAGCAGGCTGAAATCAGCGACTTGAACTAAGTCCTTGTGTTGGGTGTTCCTTCTCTCGCCATTGATGAGGTTGCGGGACCACGCATGTCCCGACGGCCTCACTCTCCCTTCCCTTCTCCGGGCGGGAATAGCTGACAAACGCCGCATGCCCATTTGAGATCTTTAGAGCACAGGCCCCGGCATCCGACGGGGAAACGGGACCGAGGTGACGTCGTCTTCCCGTTCCTGCTCCGCCGCCTCCTTCGGTGACATCACGACGTCACAGAAAGCAGTGCCCTCCTAACACGACTCCTCGCTGCAAACCAGGGCACTCAGGGCCGGTAGCGACAAGTTCACCCCAATGGATACGGAGACGGCGGCGCGAGGGACCGCCCGCGGCACTCGCGACTTCGCGGGCTCGAGCTGAACCTATCCCTCTTGTTATCTGTTCGTCTACTATGCTTACTTCAAGACCAGAGTGAATAGGCATTTTCTGGGTAAGCGTGCTACTTCCTCGGCCTCGTTATAAAAAAATATTGGAACGAAGTTTCTTATCGCGCGTTGTAAAAGGGGGCTAGACGGAAAAAAATCATACGAAAAGTTGTAACGACACTTTTGTTCGAAATTTAAATGATATGTTTTATTATTGGGTTTGTTTTTTTCTTAATTTATTTAAAAGCTACATACAACATGTTTAAAATTCTGTTCCATTTATAAATTAGTATAATTAGTAATTATTAGCACAGTCTTGATCTTTTATTGAAGACCTAATACTAAAGACGAGAGATTGCAAGTTTTTCTCAACACTGGACCTAAACTCAGCGTTTTGGTCAATTCCAATGCGTATCTTCGTTCCATCCGGGTGTCCCTTGACATCTCTCAAGTTTTTTTTTTATTATTATTGTTTAAAACTAGGTACAGTAAGCGAGATAATTAGAAGCATGTACTTTCAGTTACAGATGGTACAGAGTAATTGAGCGCACACTGTTAATTAAGAAAAAAAAATGTTTTTTTTATTGAGTTCATTCATCGTGGTCACGTAACAAATTAAATGACTGGTGTACAGTTAATTGGCGATGAGTCAGTTTCTGCAACCGATACCTTACTGTGGAACTAGTTTTGGTAGGGTTGTCAGTTAAAAATAACTTATAGTTATATATATTACATAAAAATAAATATCCCGGGATATTCTTTACACGGACCATCTGCCCCCTTATATAGCTAATACAATTTCGTCGGCGAGCCGGCGCTCGGAGGCGTAGCTAACGAAGCACGGAGGCCGCGACGAAACATCCTCGAGTTAGTGTCATTTTACCTTACAGAATGCCACCCCTGGTCCCAAACTGACCAGATAACCGATATACTATATAATATACTACTTAATTTTTTTATGGTGTCGATTTCTGAAGTCGGTAGTAGCTTCAATAACTTAAAATTTGACCGCAAAAGACATGTTTTCTTTACACCTATTTGTTGTTCTAACTAAACTAAAAACCGATTTATAGTGAGAGCCTGTAATAGTTACAACCATTCTTATAGTCACATCGACATATTTCACGAGAGGCTGGGCGCCTTCCGCAGCCGTTTAAAGTCAGTTGACAGTGATGAGCTGCGTAATGTTTTCGCTCAAAAAATATGATTAAAATTTTAATAATTTGTTTGAGTTAAGTACATAGTTTAGTTATTGGAATATCTTTAATTTTGCACATTTCTATTCATAAGATAAAAAGCAATGTTAATACCTAGCCGCAGAAACAGTTTTGGCAATTGTTTTACTTTAGTTTATAGTTTTATATGTGCAATAATAGCTGTTTGTTTGTTTAATAAATAAAATTAAAAAAAAATAAGTGCGCTCCGCGGGCCTAACCTGGATATACGTATACAAGTTGTATATTGACAGGCCAGTTGGCTTGGTGGTTAGCGCTCTGACTGCCAAGCCGAAGGTCGCGGGTTTGATCCCCACCCAGGACAAACATTTGTGTGCATAAACATGTCTGTTTGTTCTGTGTCTGGGTGTAAATATCTATATAAGTATGTATTTAGAAAAAAAAGTATTATATGTAGTATATTAGTTATCTGGTTCCCATAGTACCATTGGGACCAGATGGTCGTGTGTAAAGAATGACCCGGGATATTTATTATTTATTATATCACAATTTTATTGTGATAACCCTACAGCCGAAGCCGTTTAATATCTCTGAATCATCCAGTTCCCTTTGTTGTAAATCTAACGCCGCGCCGGCTCGACGCTTGCACTTTTTATAACTCTTTCTTTCTACTGACTGTCCCCCGCAGTTTTACCCGCATACCCGAGGAATGTTAAATATCCCCGGGATATATAGCCTGTGTGCTAATCTAGACTGTAATTTATCTCTGTGCCAAGTTACATCCAGATTCGTTCCACCTGTTCTGGCGTGACGTCCATCCATCCAAACTTTAGCATTTATAATTATAGTAAGATGTGTGGTCACCTAGAATTATGATTTATCTATAATCTAGAGAGGCTCTTAGTGCAGAGCTCTTCCGGGGAAGTTTTTTTTATTTATTTTTTTCAGCCTGGGACATTCTTTTACACACGGCCATCTGATACCAAAATAAGCAGAGCTTGTACTATGGAAAACAGATAACTGATATACTACATATACTACTTTTTTTTTCTAAAAACATACATATATAGATATTTACACCCAGACAGAACAAACAGACATGTTCATGCATACAAATGTTAATCCTGGGTGGGAATCGAACCCGCGACCTTCGGCTTGGCAGTCAGGGTCGCTAACCACCAAGCCAATTGGCCTGTCATATGTACTACCACCATACTAACCACGGTGAAGCAGTAGTGCACTTGTATTACTGTTTCGGTTAGAGAGGCAAGGTGACTTTACAGGCACGTGAGACTTAACTTCACGTCTCAAGCGACAACGCGGCGATGCTCCTGGTGTTGCAAATCTGCGGCGGTGACCACTTAACATTAGTTCGACCATCTGCCTGTCGCCCCTGTAGTAATGTTTCTCTAGATCCTTAGTTCCCAAAGTGGTCACAATTTTTCTGGAGTTTTGGGAAAATGGTAGAAATGTAGCTGCAGGGGGAACCACCAAAATTTTGAAAGTGTTCTATGAAAAAAATGTCTGGGAACCTCTGGTTTTGATCATAGCCATCCTTTATCAACGGCTGACTTCCAAACCGATGGTCACTTCACAATTTTTACCTTCACAAGTGCCGGGGGCGTCACCAGCTTTTTTTGCCAGTCAGTTATATCGCGTAGGTTTTTCTAAGAACTCGTTTGTCCAAAAATACCCATTACCTTGCGATGTGCCGTTAAACCAGTTGAAAAGCGAAACGCCCATGTCCTCAGCTAACCCCTGCTCATGCACCGTGAACTGGTGATACCCAGAAACTATGTCGATGACCGGCTCACGTACCAGAACGCTTTTGTCTGGGGAGTTGCTCAACAGACGATTTGGAATATAAACTCTATTTTTATTGATATAAAGGCGTTATTAGTAACTGGATTGCATGTACGAATATTTAGATAGGGACGGCAGCAATTATGTATTCTATCTATCTTATATATATATAGCTGTCCCCCGCGGTTTTACCCGCGTTCTCGAGGGATATCACATTTTCCCGGGATAAAAAGTAGCCTATATGTTCTTCCAGGATGTGCTCCATCTATGTGCCAAGTTATATGTCTATATCCTTTTAGTAGTTTTTGCGTGAAAGAGTAACAAACAGACTTACATACAAATCTGTCCTCTTTATAATATTAGCATAGCATATATACCTACCATATATAGATAAGCAACGTAGAGTTCCTTTGACGCACCATCACCTCAAAACTACTGAACATATCGGGATGGGACTGCTACCATTCGACGCGGAATTTTTCCTAGATGGTTAAGGCTATATATGATATATATAAACGCGAGTGAAACCGCGCGGGACAGCTGGTATAATATACATACATTATCATCACGGCTCTTAAAACGGCGTAAATGCTTAATAGCTTATACGCGCGAAGGGAATGAAAATAAGTACCTGATGTTAGAGAGAGATATAATATGCCGAAACATACTTTTCACACGGCCATCTGATCCCAAACTAAGCAGAGCTTGTACTATGGAAACTAGATAACTGATATACTACTTTTTATTTTTCTATATGCATGTTCATGCACACAAATGTTTGTCCTCGGTGGGAATCGAACCAGCGACCTTCGACTTGGCAGTCATGGTCGCTAACCACCAAGCCAATTGGCCTGTCAGTGTAATTAACATTATACAACCATGGTGTAAAAACAAAAACAAAACAAAAAAAAATGCAGTCAGTAATATTGTGTGTCAAAAAAGGATTCGAATTAGTTTAACTCTATTGTATGTACATATCTCAAAAACTGATTGTCAGTTCAAATCTTAGCGACATCACGAATACCCGAAGTTATTAATGAAAAACACCGCATCACAATCCGTATAGTAATTCTAGTTAACAAAACGCAAAACCAGACATTGCAACAATCGCTTTCTCCAAGATCCTCAGTCACGCACGAACATTTAAAACAAACGTACCGAAGGCAAATAAATGCAAAATCGCTTGCTTTTATTTATTTACAATTTTGGAAAAAAAAACATTGTTATTTAGCGGAGTGCGAATGAAACACCGACGGACGTGTCGGGGTGGCGTAATGAGGGCGAATGTTCTCACGTAATGGGCTTTGTTTGTGCCCACTGTTGGGACTGACACGACACGACACGAACAAATAAGATACGACATTAGATTAAAAATTTTAGCCTTCAAATTTTTCGCTTATTCTATCCAGTAATATCATTTTTTACACCTCAAACTAAACAGCATGTACTATGGAAACCATATCACTACATAGTATAAAACAATCTCGCTTTCTCTGTCCTTATATCCCTATGTATGCTTAAATCTTTAAAACTTCGCTACGGTTCTTATGCGGTTTTTTTTTTAATAGACAGAGTGATTGAAGAGGAAGGTTTTTATGCGTAATACATGTGACATCCCATGGGAACGCGGGTAAAACCGCGGGGGACAGCTAGTATCTGATATACTACATATACCATTTCTCCTAAATAATATAGATATTTACATCCAGACTCAGGGCCTCGATTCTGTAAGGAAAATGACACTAACTCGAGGATGTTTCGTCGCGACCTCCGTGCTCTGCCTCTGTCGCTTACTACGCTAATACAACTAATCACGTGTGAGGTAAGCTCTCCGAGGCCTCCGTGAAGCGGCTCGCCGACGAAGCTTGTATTAGCTGAATAAGGGGGCAGAACAAACAGACATGTTCATGCACACAAATATTTTACCTGGGAGGGAATCGAGCCCATGACCTGCGGCTTGGCAGTTAGGGTTTCTAACCACCAAGCAAACTGGCCCGTCTAGAAGATATGTTAGTAAGTAAGTATTTGTTTATCAAGTAACTAGAAAAACTGTCAGATCAGATTATAACGCAACGCCCTGAGCCCGAGTCCGAGCCCCTCAGTGTATCTAAAACCTCCGGCTGAGAGTTCTCTGCGCTCGCCGGAAATGTCCTTGTAAGGGCGTGAGAGCCGTCAGAGGCTAACACCTTTTTGTCCCTTAAAAAAACGTGTGTGTGTACTTATGTACGCACGTAAGTAGTTATAACCGAAATTATAGGTGAGAAAAATTACACTAAAAGCATTTGTCTTCACTATTCAGTCGTGAAATTGTAGTGTCCAAACTCTTTGCATCTGTATGTAGCAACGAATAACAATTATTGACGTTGTTAGGTTATTATTGACAATAACATCATTGACACTGACAGTTGCGATTTGTGCGATGTTCCGGAGCGACCGTTGTCAGCTAACTTCAACCTGTAAACTTTTGTGTTACACTGATGCGCGCGCATCTTAAAATTTCACTCTCATCATTTTTTCATAACGTGCCTAAAGAAGTATGACTTCAAAACAAAAGAGGAATCGAGGTTCTTGTACCCTGTCTCTTGTTGTAAATGCCTCTCCCCTCTCCCCTTTCGCCCTCCTTCGTGTAATAATGGAGACAAGCCAATGAAGGCGAACATTAGAGACGATTTGTCGCCATCCACACCTACTTTGAATTCCAAACAAGTATCTTATTTGGCCACGGTAACCGACTCAGTAAAAACTTGAAGGAAAACGACAAGATTCGTTACTTTCTCTAGGTATTTACTTAAACATCACTTTTGAAGAACAAAAAGCGAATTTAATTTTAGTCGTAGTAGAGCTCTTAGAGGAGTTTGTTCGGGGGAGTATTACCGCCTTACCCATTTCCGCCGTGATGCAGTAGTGCACTTGTATTACTGTGTTTCAGTTAGAAAGGTAAGGTGATATTATAGGCACATGAGACTTAAGAACTTCACGTCTCAGGGTCGACAACGCATTAGCGATGCTCCTAGTGTTGCAAATGTCCATAGGTGGCGACGACCACTTACCATCAGGTGGAGCGCCTGCTTGTTTGTCGGCCCCTATCCCAAGCAAACTCTTTTCATCTTAACTATGCCAAATCTCATTCGCCTCCGTGTGCGCAATAGGCTTTAAAAGGGGTCAAAAGGTGTTGCTTTATGTATTAATACATAGACACCAATAACCGCGTGCACCGCACCGCTCGCCAAGTGGACACGAGCATTCCCGAAGGGGGTTGCGAATTAAATTTTTGGAGGAGTCTACTCCTCAGTATTTCCCTCCCGTACCCCCGCCAACCAAATAGACTCCTCAAACGACTGAGAGGCATCTTTAACATGCAGCAAGTATTTTAAATCGAAAAATCCTCAAGTTTATTAAGATCTTTGAAAATAAATACAACCAGAAAACATCCTGGGAGATTGTCAGGAATTTTCAATAATAGAACGACGTCGCTTCGCCCGCGTGACGTCGTACCAGGACTCCGGAGAAATGTGCCGGATTTATCCGGGAATTAAATGAAAGTCTCGGCTATTTTCTTTGTACCGCTTAAGTTGATCAATGTTGTATCTTAATTGTACGTTAAATAGAGCTTGAAATTAAATGCTCCTCAGATGCCGTGTGGATGAGAACATCTTCTTATCCTACTAATATTATAAATGCGATGTTTGTATGTATGGATGTTTGTTACTCTCTCACGCAAAAACTACCGGACAGATTTGAATGAAACTTGCCACATAGATAGAGCAAGCATATCCTGGAATAATATATAGGCTTCTTTTTATCCCGGGGAAATGTTAAAGGTGAAACCGAGAGGACATCTAGTTTTATATAAAATGACTACAATTTCTGCAATTGTCGAATAGAAATTATATTCAAAATGGATAACCATTGCAGAGTTACACACCGGTTGACAAACGAGCTGAAATTGGCTCAATTTTGCGGCGACGCAATAAATTTACGAGAGAACAAGAGATATTTTCATCAGTCCGCCATTGTTACGCGTAGTGTTGTGACTGTGTCGATAACTTTTAAAACATCGATAAATAAAATTATATTATTTCATTTTTTTATTTTTTTATTCATACAATCTCGGAGTTTTTAAAGCAAGAGTGAGTAGGCATTACTTCCTCGACTGGATTGTCACTTTCCATCAGGTGAGATCCAGTCAAATACGCTCAAGTTTTTATACAAAAAAAGTAATCATGGTTTGGAACCTACAGTTGATTTTGAAATTTGAATTGTCACAAACTATTCATTGTCAATAACTATATATATGCAGGAAGATACTTATTATTTTTGTTTAAAAATATTGAAGGCTCTATAAATAATTCCTCTTACTCTAATTTACAACGGACCGGTTTGGTGTTTAGAGGCCTTGATTGTCACATCACAGGTCAAGGGTCAATTCCCAACCAGGGCAAATATTTGGGTACATGAACATGTCTGTTTGTTCTGTCTGGTTGTAAATATCTAAACAAGTAGGTATTAAAAAAAATGTGTATGTAATAGGTTATCTGGTTTCCATAGAACAAGCTTTACTGTGTCTAATGAATGCCTCAAGATATTTATTAGTCGTCTGCCTATCTCTAAATAATCAGAAAAAAAATTACAAACTGTATGACTGTATGTGCGCTCAATTCTTCTAAACTACCCAATCTATTTTAATGCAATCTTCACTATCATTAAAACAACAGCTTTCAGAAGGTTTATACATATAATAATAATTTATTTATGTCTCTCTTTACAAAGGTTCTTAATATCTAGGTGAGTAGTTAAAATTAACATTAGACATTTTATCAACGCTACTCCTTTGTGAGAGACTGGTGCCTGTACTAGGATACCCTGTTTTACAGGTCACTAGGACCTCACGCCGCGTACATATGTACTGTTTATTAAATAGTTACTTGCAAACTACGAGCAAAACATAAATATTGGAAGCTAGCTGACCCGACAGACCTTGCCTGTCTTATCAAGGAATATTGAATTCGAATCTTCCGATTCAATCGACTGTGTGTTAAATGTTTAATAAGAAATTAAATTAATTATAAATTAATTAGTTTTTATCTCTATTTTAAACGATATTTGCAGCGCGCATTCTGTCAATCGCGCCAACTGTCAAACGACTGACAATAATGTCAAACAGTTTATATTGTCAAAAGCGCTAGTAAAGTCGTTAAGTTTTCTTAAATTTTCTAATTTTCCACGCAACTTTCTTAATTTTTTCATTCATAAGAACTCATCTCCTGACAATAACAAACACAACAGAAAAATAATTAGCGAAATCGGTCCAGCCGTCCATGCGTGATGCCGTGACCAAGAGAAATAGGGATTCATTTTTATATATATAGATAATAATATCAAAAAGCCATATTATAGCTATACATACTCCAAGAAGTTCCAAGTTCTAAGAGCAAGTATTACCAAAGTAATTACCTTTAAAATCAGTAGAACCTGTTCTTAACTGGCACTTGAATACCCAAACTATCGTACCCAAGTTACCTTCAAAGTTTGAGTTCGCATTAAGCTCGCAAACTTAGGTCTGGTAGAAGAACACACTAGATTGGCTTTTAAATTCTAAATGACGCTTAACATAGGTGTAAGGTTTATTGGAGCTGTCCAAAAAGGTGGCAGTGGTGTGATAGATTCGGATGTTACTATAAAAAGGTTACGTTATATCTACTAATATTATAAAAGTGAAAGTTTGTATGTATGTATGGATGTTTGTTCCTCTTTCACGCAAAAGCTACCGGACAGATTTGATTGAAACTTGCCACATACGAGCATATCCTGGAATAACATATAGGCTCTTATAGGCAATACTTTTTGTCTCGGGAAAATGTGGCATCCCGCGGGAACGCGGGTGCTGGGACATTTTTTAAAGCCAGCTGTTCCCAAACTAAGCAGAGCTTGTACTATGGAAACCAGATAACTGATAGGTATACTACTGCTTAAATATAAATTTACATCCAGAAAAGAACAAAATGACATGTTCAAACATCAATGTTTGTCCTGGGTTGGAATAGAATTCACGACCTGAAGCGTGATAATCAGGGCCTATAACCACCGAGCCAACTGGCCCGTCAAAATACTACATGTAGTTCCTTTGAATTATATATTTACTAGCTATCCCCGCGGTTTCATCCGCGTCCATTATGATGTTCTTTCTATCATCAATAGTTTTCGCAGCGCACGCGCTGTAAGGAATTTTATGGTCATTTTTTTACACCTCGGGTTACATTATTGGAGTTTTAGTAAGGATGCCAATTTTTTTTGAAAATGTAATATAGCCCATGTTACTCTGTGATAATGTAGCTTTCTAATGGCACAAGAATTTTTGAAATAATTCAACAACTAAACTTCGACCTGTGTGTGTGCTCTTAGTGCACAGTTCGTCCGGGGAAGTACTACCACCTTACCCATTTCCGCCGTGAAGCATTAGTGCACTTGTATTACTGTTTCGGTTAGAAAGGTAAGGCCGGTGATGTTATAGGGACTTGAGACTTAACTTCACGACTCAGCGACAACGTGGCGATGCTGGTGTTGCAAATGTCCATAGGCGGTGACCACTTACCATCAGGTGGACCATCAGTTTATGGGCCTACTAATGATGAATTAAGCTGTTTGCAGAATGTTGCTACTTCCAATCGAGAGAAACCTTCGTGTTTTTTTAAGATTGTGGCGATGATATTGTGCGATGTTTTAAATTGTAATAAAATTTAATTAAAAAACGTGTGTGTACTTATGTACGCACGTAAGAAGTTATACCCGAAATTATAGGTCAGAATAACTGCACCATCAACATTTTTTACTATTCAGTCGTGAAAATGTAGTGTCCAAACTCTTTACACCTGTCTGTAGCAACGAATAACATTTTTTGACGTTGTTAGGTTATTATTGACAATAACATCATTACTCACTCATTGACACTGGCAGTTGCGATCTGTGCGATGTTCCGGAGAGACCGTTATCAGCTAACTTCATCCGTGAGAATATTGTGTTACACTGATGCGCGCGCATCTTAAAATTTCACTCGCCTAAAGAAGTATAACTTAAAAAAAATGCCTAGAAAAAAAGAAAATTCGCAAAAGATAAATGGTTAGTTATAATTTATAGTTTCCGAATATAAACACAAAGAAAGGCGCACTGTTGGTAGTGATAAATAAATTATATTTAACTGAGACAGAGCAGCTAGGTACTGCCTCTCCCCGTCAGGCTGACGAGGGTTACCGAGAACACTCCCTTAGTTAGGGGAAAACTGTCTGAAGAAAATGTTTCTTTGTTTATTTTGTTGTAGTCGGGTTTTTTGTCGTTTATCCTAAATTTACCTGCGGCTAGGATCTCTTTTCAGTGTGTTGTCAGACAAATCAGACAAAACAACAGCCCCCTTATTCAGTTAATACAAACTTCGTCGGCGAGCCGCTTCACGGAGGCCTCGGAGAGCTAACCTCTCACGTGATTAGTAGTATTAGCGTAGTAAGCGACAGAGACAGGGCACGGAGGCCGCGACGAAACATCATCGGATTAGTGTCGTTTTCCTTACAGAACCCCTGAAAATGATTTTATACTAGTCGTCTAGCGACCGAAATTCAAGCGTAATTCTATTTTTTTTAAGTTTTTTTTTGTCACATTTTTATCTCTGTTATACTATCTTGTTATTTCTTTTTTGTTTTTGATTGCTACCTATATTAAGTATTTTGTAAATGTTAAATATAATAACATAAAATTGAAATAACAAAATGTCAGTCTGTAAAAATTGTTAAAAAAAAACTTTGCTGAGATTCGTGCAGGTTCTTCTCAGTTGAAGGACGACTTCCGAACTAGTAGTAACTTCAGTAACTTTAAATTTGACCTTCATAAGTGCCCTTCGCGGGCCTAAACTGAATTCCTAAATTGGGATGTGTCCTGTATTAAAGGTAAATGATCAAACACTATCCAGTGTATTGAACATCCAAAAATATACGAAAACATCAAATATGATCATAATTAAATCATTAATGTGATTTATAAGTACCGATCTAATCACAAAGAGTATGTTATTTGATGCTGTACAATTATGACGTCACAACTTGCTATTTCATACAACACTCCATACATTCGATCGTTTTGACATTCATAAAGAATTGCAGATTTGACATGTCAGGACATCCCTATTGTTTTAAATTTTGATGTTTTTTACGATTACTTTAAATTAATATAACGTTTTTTTGGCGTTTTACTAAATAAAATATTGTACGGTATAACGGAACACTTCGCAGCATACAAGCAAAGGTCGATTAAGGTCTAAGGTCCACAACAAAACAACAGCAACACGAGTACCGTTATAGTTTTTAAATGACAATTCCACAAAGAGATATACATTTAAAATACATTACCGGAAACTGACGAGTCACGGGAGATTTGTATAACGAGTTTTGCCGGTAAAATTGAGGTACTAACAGAATTATAACTATACTAGCTGTCCCCCGCGGTTTCATCCGCATTTCCGTGGAATATATAATTTTTCCGGGATAAAAAGTAGCCTATATATTACTCCAATATATGCTCTATCTATGTGCCAAGTTTCAACTGAATCCGTTTGGTAGTTTTTGCGTGAAAGAGTTACAAACATCCATACATCTATAATCCACACATACAAATAAATATCCCGGTACATTCTTTACACATTGCATTTTTTTTTCGACTTGGGCTGACGAACAAGCATACAGTCCACCTGATGGTAAGTGGTCACCGCCTATGGATATTTGCAACACCAGCATCGCCGCGTTGTCGCTGAGACGTGAAGTTAAGTCTCATGTGCCTGTAATGTCACCGGCTGCACCTTTCTACCCGAAACAGTAATACAAGTGCACTACTGCTTGGTACTGCTAGGGGAATGGGTATGGTAGTGCTTCCCCGGACGAACTCTGCACCAACAGCTAAACTAAGCAGAGCTTGTACAATGGAAACCAGATAACTGATATACTACATATACCTAGATATTTTCTTATCACTACTTATTATTTACACCCAGACAAGACAGAGCAAACTGACATGTACATGGCAAGATGCTGACCAGCGTCCCCTCTGGGTGTCGGGCCTTCTGGTCTCTTGCCAAAGCTGCTGAGGGAAACTTTTGTCAGTCGTCCTTGCCACCACTACGGTTGCCGAATGGGAACCTGGCCCATAGCGCTAAAGAGAAGGCTGACCTTTTAGGCTCTCTCTTTGCTTCAAACTCGACTTTGGATGACGGGGGCACCACTCCGCCTACCATCCCGCGGTGTGACAGCTCCATGCCGGAAATTCGTATTTCCCAACGGGTAGTCCGGCAAGAGCTGCTCTCCCTGGACGTCCACAAGTCGAGTGGGCCAGACGGTATACCGGCAGTGGTTCTGAAGCGGTGTGCTCCTGAATTGTGTCCTGTACTAACGCGCCTTTTCGCGGTTTCCTACTCCAAGGGACAAGTTCCGTCTTCGTGGAAAATTGCCCACGTGCACCCTGTGCCCAAAAAGGGCGACAGATCAGACCCGACGAATTACAGGCCGATCGCCATCACCTCCCTTCTCTCCAAAGTGATGGAGCGGGTGATCAATACACAATTGCTGAGGTACTTGGAGGATCACGACTTGTTGAGCGACCGACAGTATGGCTTTCGCCATAGTCGCTCGACTGGTGATCTCCTAGTGTACCTCACGCATCGTTGGTCACTCGCCATAGAAACTCAAGGTGAGGCATTCGCGGTGAGCCTAGATGTGGCGAAGGCGTTCGATCGGGTCTGGCACCGGGGTCTTCTATCGAAGCTACCAGCGTACGGGCTCCCCGAGGGATTATGCAAATGGGTCACCAGTTTTCTGTCCAGCAGATGCATAAAAGCCGTCGTCGACGGTAGCTGCTCCGATAGCTTGGACATAAACGCCGGTGTCCCGCAAGGTTCTGTGCTATCCCCAACCCTGTTTCTTCTGCATATCAATGATATGCTGTCCATTGACGGCATTCATTGCTATGCGGACGACAGTACTGGGGATGCTTATTACACGGGCCGTGCAAATATCCCTCGTTCCGTGGTAGAGGAAAGCCGCGAACGACTTGTGTCTGGAATCGAGAGCACACTTACTAGTGTCTCCGATTGGGGTCGACTAAACCTAGTCGATTTCAACCCCACTAAGACACAAGCCTGCGCGTTCACCGCTAAAAAAACCCCATTTGCTGTGGCTCCACAATTCCAGAACACGTCCCTCAACATCACGAAGAGCATCGGAATCCTTGGCGTTGATATTTCTGACGGCGTTCAGTTCCGTAGTCACTTGGAAGACAAGGTTAAGCTGGCATCTAAAAAGCTAGGTGTGCTCAACAGAGCCAAGCGGTACTTCACATCGGGGCAAAGACTGCAACTATATAAGTCGCAAGTCCGGCCCCATATGGAGTACTGCTGTCATCTATGGGCGGGGGCACCTGGATGCCAGCTTGGGCCTTTTGACTCGGTTCAAAAGCGTGCCGTCAGAATTGTCAACGATCCCGAGCTCACAAGCGGTTTAGAGCCCCTAACTCTAAGGAGAGACATGTCCTCCTTATGTGTCTTTTACCGCTTGTACAACGGACTGTGTTCTGAGGAATTGTTTGATTTGATGCCCACGGCTACTTTTTACCATCGCACCTCTCGCCACAGACGGGGAGTTCATCCTCACACATTGGAGCCAAACTGGTCTCGCACGGTGCGATTCCAAAGGAGCTTTCTGCCGCGCACGCTTAGGCTGTGGAATGAGCTCCCTGCCGAGGTTTTCCCAAGGGAGTACAGCATGGGGTTCTTCAAGAAGGGTGTGAAGAGATTTTTGCAGGGTCGGCAACGCGCGAGTGATACCCACGGTGTTGCAAGCGTCCATAGGCTGCGGTGACCGTTTACCATCAGACGGGCCGTCAGCTTGTTTGCTGCCTTAGTAGTATAAAAAAAAAAAAAAAAATATATTTGTCCTGGGAATCGAACCCACGACTGAGGCTTGGCAGTCAGGGTATCTATCTATCCACCAAGCCAACTGGCTTGTCAAATAGAATTTATTTCGCGAATTTTTAGCAAATTTTATCCAATTTCATCTAACTAATGAACTATGTAATTCACGCCCATAATTGTTCGTAGAGGTAAGGAGAGGTCACCGTACTTACTTCCTAGACTAATTGTAATTGCTTATTTATTTATTTTATTTTACTTTAATTAATTAAAAAAACTAAAAAACACGCTTTTATAGAAAATCCAACAAAAAAAATAGAAAATTTAAAATATTATCAAAATGATAATCCTTCTACTGATTTTTTTTACAATAAAATAAATATATTTTTTCTTTACACTATTCTTAATTAAAATTTATTTTGATTTTTTTAGTTAAACCGCTATACCTGATCATCCTAGTAAGGATAACGGATTAAACTATTTAGAATATTGAATTGTCATCGGTCCTTAACAAGTATGCCAAATTTCGAGTTAATCCGACGTCTTGAAGGGGGTCAAAATCATGTTCAAAGATTCCGTTACATACTAACATACGTCTGAAGCTAATAAAAGCGAATTAATAATTTGGAAGACCAACAGCAATAAAAACTAGCATTAAGAAATACTGTAGGCATTATACAGGCAATTACAGGTCCCCACTTATAGAAAGAATAATAAGTACATGTACATTCTATAATTGTATTTCTTTTATATTTAAATTAGTGTTTTTGATTATTTCCATTTTACTTATACTTCTATTGTGTTGTTTCAGGTAAGTCCCTAAAATTCTGACGTAATATAGTATCCTGTCTTCATACTCTATAGACAACAAGTAAGTACATTTTATGATTAAGAAATATAATATACTAGCTGTCCCCCGCGGTTTTACCCGCGTTCCCGTGTGTCACATGTATTATACATAAAAACCTTCCTCTTCAATCACTATCTATTAAAAAAACCGCATCAAAATCCGATGCGTTGTTTTAAAGATTTAAGTGCACATAGGGATATAGGGACAGAGAAAGCGACTTTGTTTTATACTATGTAGTGTAGTGACTACATACATAAATCCTAGAACATACTTTACAAGCGGCCATCTGATCCCAAACTAAGCAGAGCTTGTGCTATGGTAACCAGATAACTGATATACTACTTTTTATTTTATTTCACTTGGGCTGACAAACAAGCATACGGTCCACCTGATGGTAAGCGGTCACCGTCTATGGACAATTGCAACACCAGCATCGCCGCGTTGTCGCAAGAATATGTGTACAAAGTTTCATGATGATCCGTTAAGTAGTTTTCGCGTGAAAGCGTAACAAACAAACTTACATTCACATTTATTTTGTAAATTTATTGATCTCATTTATTGTTATCCTTTTTTTAGTAGATATGTGTAATTAGTGTTATTGGTGAAAAACGGTTAAAATTGTTAAAATAAATAAATAATATTAGTAGGGAAGTTATCGATATATCTTTGTCGACATTGTCCCATCACTTAAAAATCCGTTTTAAAATGTGATTTGGAATTTCTTGTCACTAGTCGGACAACATTCATGGTTCTCCCTTAATTCTTTAATTCAAATTTACAACATTCTAGCTGTCCCGGTTTCACTCGCGTTCCCGAGGGATGTCACATTTTCCCGGGATAGAAAGTAGCCTATATGTTATTCGAATATATGCTCTATCTATGTGCCAAGTTTCATCCAAATCCGTTTGGTAGTTTTTGCGTGAGAGTAACAAACATCCATACATACAAACATTCGCATTTATAATATTAGTAGGAAAATGCAAGGAACTTGTGATTGATTAAGTGACTTGTTTAAGTGGATTTTAATTATGATGGGCCAGTTGGCTTGGTGGTTTGACCCTGAATGCCAAGCCGCAGGTCGTAGGTCCGATTCCCACCCAAGACAAACATTTGTGTGCATGCACATGCCTGTTTGTTCTGTGTCTGGATGTAAATATCTATATAAGTATGTATTTAAAATGTAGTATATCAGTTACCTGGTAGCCATACTACAAACAGTACACTCTGCTTAACACTAATCATACCAACACTTACTAGGTACCTATTTCTACCATAGCGGGTCAAATGTGACTTTATGTTTCCTGCTTGAATGTATGAAATACGGTTGTTAGGAAGGGAAATAAATAGTATAGCTGTATATTAATTAGTAAGAAAAAGTCATGAAGTCAAATGTGCAAAAGCAATAAGATGATACGTGCATTTACAATGCAAAGTTCAAAATGAGTCATTTGACCTGGTTATGGTATGTTTAGTGTTAATTTGGAATCAGGTAACCATGTGTGAAGAATCTCCTGGTACCCGCCTGGGTACCAGGAGAAGGTCCCCGCGCAAAATGTTATTAAAAAGATTATCTCAAAGCAAAGTTTCTAACTGAAACGCTTTGAGATTGCATGTTAACATACGAGTGGTAGCACAATGACGCGTTATATATGGCAGCGGAGCCGCGGGGACGAAAGGAAACCCCAATTCCTGAAATCTTAAATGGTTTAAAAACAGACTAAACAAATTCACGCCTCAAGTGATAACGCAGCAATGCCCTTGGTGTTGTAATTCTCTGTAGGCGGTGACCACTTACCATCAGGGGGATCGTCTGATTGTTGTCGGCCAAAGTGGCGTAAAAAAAAGTATATGAAAATAACACGTGTGTACTTATGTCCGCACGTAAGAAGCTATACCCAAAATTATTGGTGAGAAAAACTGCACTAAAAGCATTTGCCTTTACTATTCAATCGTGAAATTGTAGTGTCCAAACTCTTTGCACCTGTCTGTAGCAACGAATAACACAATTTTTGACGTTGTTAGGTTATTATTGACAATAACATAATTACTCACTCATTGACACTGACAGTTGCGATTTGTGCGACGTTCCGGAGAGACCGTTATCAGCTAACTTCATCCGTGAGAATTTTGTGTTACACTGATGCGCGCGCATCTTAAAATTTCACTCACCATTTTTTCATAAAGCGCCTTAAGAAGTTTAACTTCAAAATATTAAACACAACTTAACTGTTTAAGGAATACTCCCAGACTGATTTTCCTGCCTAATAGGTACCTATAGGTACATATAACACAGTAAATACTTGAAAAACGTTACGAAATCAGTGTTTTTCTCAGACGAAACGCCGCGTCTGTGTACAACCGTCCCACTTAACATTTAACTTAATAGAAGTTACCCTCAGGCCTGTTTTTACCCGCTAAGTAGAAACAGACATGTCTTAACTTGTCAGCTACCATAATGTGGAACTTGTTGGAGTTGTCGACTCGACTATCACGCCGCAGGATGTGGGTTTGATTTCCATCCCAGACAGACATTGTGCATGAATATTTCTGTTTGTTCTCTATTTATATTAGTACTAGCTGTCCCCCGCGGTTTCACCCACGTTCCTGAGGGATGTAACATTTTCCCGGCACAAAAAGTATCCTATGTTAATTCTAATACCTCCAAGAATATGTGTACAAAGTTTCGGGATGATCGGTTAAGTTGTTTTCGCGTGAAACCGTAACAAACAAACTTACATTCACATTTATAATATTAGTAGGGATGTATTTAAAAGTATAATATATCGCACCCTCAGTACGATAAGGGCTTAACTCAAAATTTTGCGAAATGGAGTTACGATCATAGAGAGACTAAACAAAGTACGCTCTATCCGATGAATAGTAAAACATTGTCAATTTAATGATTGAATAAGCATACCGATACTTCAGCCTCTTTAACACCGGGTCCTACCCTCCCCTCTCAGTGCGAAAGTGACCCAACAGAGATATGTCAAAAGTGATTTCTTGAGTTAAGCCCCTATCGTTCTGAGGGTGCGATATGTACTATATAAAATACTATGACATGAGCTTTGTTTCCTTTAAGTTTATATGTTGTATAATATTATACATTTGAAGTAGTAGAGCTCTTAGTGCAGAGTTCGTCCGGGGAAGTACTACCACCTTACCCATTCCGCCGTGAAGCAGTACTGCACTTGTATTACTGTGTTTCAGTTAGAAAGGTGCGGCCGGTGGCATTACAGGCACATGAAACTTAACTTCACGTCTCAAGCGACAACGCGGCAATGCTGGTGTTGCTAATGTCAATAGGCGGTGACCACTTACCATCAGGTACCGTCTGGCTGTTTGTCAACCTGTGTAGCATAAAAAAGAAATGTCATCATTTAATTTGTGATGGTATAAAACAGACGCAAAGAACATCGAATGTTTTTTTTACGTGACATTGACAATGACTTACCTGGGAATCGAACCCGCGTGGATAATCGGACGAACGATTGTCAATTTGGTACAGTTTGAAACAATGCACATTGTATAACTTTGAATTGATGTTTTACTGTTCATTTACTTCGCCAAATCTCCCTAGACGGTTACTAGCGGTTTTATGTCTCATGTGCCTGTAATTTCACCATACTTTTCGAACCGAAACAGTAATACAAGTGCACTACTGCTTCACGGAAATGGGTATACTAGTTCTTCCCCGGATGAACTCTGCACTAAGAGCTGTACTGAGGACGACGTAATTTCTGACCGAAACACAGTAATACAAATATATACTTATACAGATACTAGCTGTCCCACGCGGTTTCACGCGTTTATCGATATCATATAACCATCTACGAAAAATTCGCGTCGCGTGGTTGCAGTCGCATCCCGATATGTGCAGTAGTTTTGAGGTGATGGTGCGTCAAAGGAATCCCATTTTGCTTATCATAATAATAATTACAATAATTCTAATCTATCTTTCTATATAATATATATAACTAGTTATCCGGATAGACGTGGTCCTGTCGAAATAAGTCCATACAAAATGCAGGAATTCGCTCGCAGCGCCACCTACCGGGTCCAATTGTGAATCTAAATCATCCAGGGCGCCACCCAAACATATACAAACATCATACGGGAAAGCCTACAGCAAGAATAGTCACGTCTAAGGGACAGCCCTTAAATCGCTGAATCCACCCGAGCATGAACGCAACATCCCTGGTGTTGACACCGCCGTGCTTCGAATAACATGCCTGTTGCAGGTACGGGGCACGGTTGCCCCAATACAGGGACAGGATGGGGGTTAATACGGCATTACAGTAGAGTTTACGAGCACAGCTATTATGTATCCAAAATGGTCTAAAATAATAAACATGGAGTAGAGCTTTTGGTTTTAGTGCAGAGTTCATCCAGGAAGTACTCCATACCCATTTCCACCGTGAAGCAGTGGTGCACTTGTGTTACAGTTTCGGTTAGAAAGGTTAGGTGACATTACAGGTACATGACACTTAAATTCACGTCTCAAGCGACAACGCGGCGATGCCCTAGTGTTGCTAATGTCCACGGCGATGACCACTTACCATTAGGTGGACGTCTGCTTGTTTGTCGGGCTAACGGCCATTTGACAAAATGGAACAAAAACAGGTTTTTTGTTAGGTAGCTTTATAAAATACCAAAAAAATCTAACGAGTCATCTTCGACGGTTCAGTTGGCTTGGTGGTTAGAGATTTTAACTGGCACGCCACAATTCGTGGGTTCGATTCCCCCTCAGGACATACATCTATATGCATGAACATGTCTGTTTGATCTGTGCTTGGGTATTACATTATCAATCAATAAAAACTAAATTTTGATTGTTTGGTTTATGTAGTCAGTTATCTGCTTTCCATAGTACAAGCTCTGCTTGCATCAGATTACCAAACGTTAAGATTGTTCCGAAATATTTATTTTATCCTCTAAATCTCTGTACAAGTATTCAACAAATTCGCTTCAATATTCCATCCAGAATTTTAATCAGACTAGACAGCAAAGAAAATATACATTCTGTGTACATAAAAGCGTTATATACTATACCTAGATACTTCTACACAAAGCGTCTGCCACTGAAGGTGAACGCTCCCAGAGCATTGCACTTTAAATCGACATCGGTCTGTGTTCTCAATTATTTTTCATGAAATTCAGTAATCCTCTCTAATTGACCAATTTCGTGTCAAATTGATCGTTGTGTGTGCGGGGTCCGCTCCCCAGCGACATATCTACTTTGCGCGGCCTATTGCATCCTCTGTGGTGACATTGTCTCTCATGTCTGCCGAGCGACATCGAGCCAGCGCATCTTCTACGTATTGTTGTGTGTGCGGGTCCGCTCTCCGGCTCAATCTCCTCTTTGCGCGGCCTATTGCATCGTCTGTGGTGTCTCGTGTCTGCCGAGCGACGTCGAGCGAGCATTATTCTGTCGTGTAACTTGTGGGAGTATCCTTAACTATTTCTTTGTATAACATTTAAATATTCCATTTATAGCTTTACCTTTTTGACATAAATGTATCCAGCTTGTCTGATGTGGGCGTTGAAGTTTTGCTGAGTCACCTCGTGGGTCGTAAAACTTTTAATTTCATCGGTGCATTATGCATTTATTATATTTTTTGTGCGTTGTATAAGGTTAGTCATTGTCGAGGTATTTTGAATATTGCTACGTGATGTCTGAGGTATTTTTGACCTTATAAAGGTTGTTGTATGTCACATATTGGAATGTTTGTCCTTTCGCTTTGAGATTCGCTGATGCTGACTATTTAGTGACGCTATACATTTTTGAGTCACTCTGCTAGAATTATTTGTTTTTTTCGATCGAATCAAAGTTACTTTGATTGATGTCAGATAGTTATTAAAATTGGTCAAGATCAAAAACACTGCAACTAAACTAACTCTGCCCAAAGTTAATATGATTGGAGTTACAGGTTGCTTCTTCAATCTAATTTACTCGCATAATAACGGTATGCTGCGGCGGAATAATTATCAACAAGTATAATTATATTGCGTAACTAAATAGCAGAATTAAAGAATATAAATTTTGTTTATTATTGTAGGTTTTCACAGGCTTAACGGACTTATAAATCGTCTCTACATGGTTTCTAAAACGAAGGAAACTAAAACATAGTCAAGGAATCAAATCGCATCACCAACTGGTCAAAGCACAAACATATGACCTCTAGGATGATACCAAGATCAAAGTTAACATAAAGTTGTTCAATGTCGTTACTCCCTGGTCTAGCTTGTTCATTGTCTGGCTTGAATTCCACACATAGGTGGATTACGATAGGAGATACGGTGGGACACTTTGGTAAACATTTGCTCTGTAATTTAGTTTTTTTTTTTTTTCTTTTTTATATTTGGGAAAACAGATGACTGCAGTCTGATGTAAAGTAGAACTGTAGTCCGAATGCGAGAACCGCAATACCAAACAGGCGGTCCACCTGATGGTAGGTCTCCGCCTAAGGACATTAGCAACACCAGGGGCACCGTGTTGTCGATTGAGACGTGAAGTTAAGTGCTATGTACCTGTAACGTCACCGGCCTTACCTTTCTAAACGAAACAGTAATACAAGCTCAGTTTCACGGCTGCAATGGGCAGTAGCATAGCTAGGTAACCAAAGGCCTGGCGGCAAAAAAAAATGTAGGGCGCCAACTAAACTATTTAAAAACGTTAGTCCCCCAGCCAAAGCTTGGGGGGTACTGCCCCGTCTAGCCCTCCGGTAGCTACGCCACTGTTGGTAAGTCAGAGTTCTAGAGGCCCCCTGAGCTTGGGGGCCCTGGGGCACTGCCCCGTCTAGCCCTCCGGTAGCTACGTCACTGGCAATGGGTAAGGTGGTAGTACTTCCCCGGACAAATTAGTTCAGTTTAAGCTGATCTTCCTCATATAGTCAATTCTTCGTGTGGTCATGTCTGTCTCATCTATGTTCTCTCTTCTTCTCTTTTCATAGTTTGGGATTAGATGGCATTGTAAGAATAGAGTAGGTACTCAGCACTGTATTGTTCAACTGCGTTGCGTTGTCCATTTTTCTAAACAGTGTGACTCAAATCTCAAAGCTAGTCATGTACTGTATTACAATCTCTCGTGAATTACATAGGATACTACATGTTAGTATATATATACAGGTGTTACAAAACTACCCGAAAACCTGAAAGGAGGTTAAATGGGGGTTTATAACGAGTCCATACACAATAATTAAGAACGGTAGTAACGCTAAAAAAATAGGTATAGCATACCCCAAAAAAAAAAACTGATTTTTATGAATGAAAAATAGAAACACTATTAAAGTAGACAATTATAGTACAATAGTAGGGTTTTCTGTTAAATAATCTGGTTCCCTGACATGGCAGCTTACTAGGGTTGTTGGCTTTGATAATTAATTATATTTTTACGGGGTATTTGGTAACACGTTGTATGGTTAGATTCGTAGGGTAAACCGAGGATTTGTCTGCTACCTAGCTTTTGTCCCGTGGCTTCACTCATCTTATACCTCGAGATGTTAACTCCAATAATCTTTTTTACATTGAAGGTTTTTTATCAATAATAAATATCCTGGGACATTCTTTACACGCGGCCATCTGATCCCAAACTAAGCAGAGCTTGTAGTATGGGAACCAGATAACTGATGTACTATTTTTTGTTCTCTTTCTAAATACATTATTTCATAAATATTTACACCATATCTTGTAATAACACTTGATTACTCTGAGATACACTAAATGCTTCACGAGACCTTGCTCTGTTACGGTATCCCCTTATTATGTCGAAATAAACATATACCATTGAGAAATCTTATAAAACAGATTTTTTTCTGTCAAAATTGGTGAAAAATATTTGTTTTATGAACAGCCGGCAATACACTCAGCAATTACTCTTTTCAAAATAAGATTTTGTACATAAAGATGTGTCCTGCTGGAGCGAGCGCTACACCCAAGCATTGTCGTCATTAAAATAATCGTGTATGTTGTAGGAAGCCTTTTGTACTAAAACAGTCTTAATTCTTTCTTTTTGGAATAGCAAATTTTAGATGATTATGATATCTGGAAACGTGGGTGAAACCGCGGGAATAGGTAGTTATAAATATAACTTCCCTCATTCTCGGTAAACAAATTCCGGTTATGCTATGGAACACACGAAATTTCACGATTTAATGACTTCAATAAAACACGCTATTCGACAATTATATTCAAAATATGTATTAGTCACCAACCTCACCCCTTGACGGAGTATGTGGCCTTACCCTTAACCTAAATGAAAATGATTTAAAAAAATTCGCTAAGTGTTAATATTGAGGTAAGTATTAATTTAGAAAAAGTAGTATGAAGTATATCAGTTATCTGGTTTCCATAGTACAAGCTCTGCTTAGTTTGGGATCAGATGCCCGTGTGTAAAGAATGTCCCGGGATATTTATAAGTAATTAATTTAACACCAATAAAAGCTCTTTAATTTTTAACTTTATTTGAATAAGTTGTTATATCGACCATATAGTACACACATGTGTCTCTCATTAAGTGTTTAAAAGCTACAGGTATTGTGACAGACGGACAGCGAAGCCTTAGATATAGGGTCCCGCATCCTTTGGATACAGATTGTACATAGTAAGGAATACTAGAAGTAGTAGAGCTCTTAGTGCAGAGTTCGTCCGGAGAAGTACTACGTAAGTAGTTACCAATTTCCGCCGAGAAGCAGTAGTGCACTTGTATTCCTGTTTCGGTTAGAAAGGTAAGGTGACATTACAGGCACATGAGACTTAACTTCACGTCTCAAGCGACAACACGGCGATGCTGGTGTTGCAAAAGTCTAAAGACAGACGCTCCACCTGATGGTAAGTGGTCACCGCCTATGGATAATTCAATAGAAATTACAGACACATGAGACTTGACAACTTCATGTCTCAAAGTCGACAACGCAGCTGCAGTGACTTACCATCAGGTGGACCATCTGCTTGTTGGTCGTCCTTATTCGCATTAAAAGAAAGACTCATTTACCATATATAAAATTCTATAGAATGTATATTTTTAAACCGTCAGATAATGAATAAAAAGTAAAGAGTCAAACAAATAAACTGTTCCAATACTATTAATAATTAAATATACAGTGAATGCAAGGGTTATTGCATTTGGCCGGCTTCCAAAGTCACTGTGTAAACACTTAAAATTAAAAAGCCGAGCCTAAATGCGGCAGCTGAGCGAGATCAACAAACAACTGTTTGATTTCTGTTTTATATTAAATACTGTAGCCCTGTACAGTATAATCTATTTATCACTACACAGTATAAAACAAAGTCGTTATCTCTGTCCCTATATCCCTATGTATGTTTAAATCTTTAAAACTACGCAACGGATTTTGATGCGGATTTTTTTAATAGATAGAGTGATTGAAGAGGAAGGTTTTTATGTATAATACATGTGACGTCCCACGGGAACGCGGGTAAAACCTCGGGGGACAGCTAGTCTATCTATATATGAAAAATAGGGTCCCTTTGACGCACCATCACCTCAAAACTACTGAACATATCGGGATGGGACTGCTACCATTCGACGCAGAATTTTTCCGGTTATAGGCTATATATGATATCGATAAACGCGGGTGGAACCGGGACAGCTAGTATCTATATAAGTATGTATTTAGAAAAATGTTGTGTATGTAGTTAGTATATCAGTTACCTGGTCTCCATGCTACACTCTGCTTAGTTAGGGATCAGATGACCGTGTAAAGAATGTCCCGGGATACTTATTATTCATTACTGATTTGTTAAAGTAATTTTCGGACAGACATTTATATTTGCGTAAAATTTATTACAATATGTGCCTTAAAACCACTATTATTTGACCCCTGACTCTAAACTACCCTGTTTATGTTAAATTTCTTGTTATAGCGGTTAGGTATTGTAGATTTTGTTATTCCATCAACGGACAACGTAAGTCAGTGTAGTGCATTGTTCTTTCAATTTGTGTGGGGCCATAACACTGGCGAGTTTATTAAAAGAAAATCTATATGCTGAGAAACGTGCTATCAGCATTTTTCTCGTGGGCTTTTCCTTATAAAATTTTGATCCGCAACCTTTTGGTGTGACGAAAAATAAATGAATGATAAACACAACCTTTGCTATTCAAATGGGATTGTCGAATAATTAAAATGTTATGTAATACAAAAGTGTTCCTTCTATCGTGTGTCTTTACCCCCTGTTTTTTTCTTGTATATAAAATTCTTATTCACAGCACACGCTCCTTCTTGACATGTGTGGTAGCGACGAAAACTACCTCAACTCATCTCTAGGGTGTCGTAAGGAGCGACTGAGTGCAAAAGGGGTTGGCGTCAGGCAAGCGGCCGCCCATAAACTTTCTATACAATCTCTTGTTATATGTAATATACGGAATGGGCACCAGCCAGCTTCCGAATTGTATAACTCTCTCGGATTCAATGTCAAAGCTTATTTCTTAATACATTGATGGTTGGAAGCGAGCAGTGTAGGACAACAGTCGTAGCGCCCTCAATGTAAAATTGACTAGAACGATGATACCGAGAGCATACACAATCCCTGCAGGACACCAAAAAGTAGGCATTGTAGAGTTTGGGACCAAATGGCTTTTTTAAATCTGTGTTTAAAACAAACTCAAATAATTGTTGAATGTTTCATGTATGTCCTAATATTATGTACCTAAATATGGAGATGCTGCATCGGTGGTCAAGTTGTATAAAACTCAATAAAAGTACGATATACTTTTATTGAGTACATATATTGATATCGATGTACGAGTAGATGGATGACGTACCAAGGAGATGGCGACAATGGTTATGTCTAGTTAGACTTGATCCTTGGAATGCGTTTCTCAGTAATATATTATATTCAGTCAATAAATTATTAATTCTATACACATAGATATCTGTCTACACTAATGTTACAATGAGAAAAGATTAGTATTTTTGTTTGTAATAGATTAATTCAAAAACTACTTTTATTATTCTTTTACTACTCAAAAGCAACTTTATCCAGAAGTAACCAAGGCTATGCTATATATCCTGGGTATATAAGATGCTTCAGAAAGGCGGATGAAACCGCAAGACGGAAGCTAGTCAGTAACAAAGCAAAGCTTTTGTCATGATTTGGTACTACAATGTGACTATATCAAGACCTTCACGGATGATTCACAGGCTCTAAACAAAAGATAATTTCAAAATGATGAAGAAACAAAGCAATACCTATTTAATATGATTTCATCAAAGGAAAGTTCTTGCAATAAGTTCGTTAATATCTCTCAACGGTTCGAGTGACGCATGTGACCTACAAACTGCGTAGTAGTTGGGCTGCCGTAATGCGCTTTCTCCATTGAGCCCTATTATCAGACATTCCAGTATCCACTCCTTTCTTACTCATATCATACTTATTTATAGAATACTTGTTGTCCCCAGCGGTTTCTCTCGCGTTTATCGATATCATATATAACCTATAACCATCTACGAGAAATTCCGCGTCGAATGGTAGCAGTCCCATCCCGATATGTTTTCTGTTACGAGCGCTTCATTCTAACTTCCTAAATCCTAATCTTATATCATGTCACTGCACAAATCTATCTTAACATTCTCATCTGGATGAAATCGTTTTTGAAGTGAGACTTCTCATGGGCTTTGAAATTCCGATCCCCAGCCTATTTGTGTGACGAAAACAAATAAATGATAAACACAATGTATGCTACTCAAAAGTGATTGATGAATTATTAAATTGTTTCCCTGTAATACAAGTTTCACTTCTATCGTGTGTCTTTGACACACAAGATTTTTTATTATTCCCTATAACTATGAGCATCCTTGGGTCACACCTTCGCCATTTCATCCAACCGTAGAGTACCTTTTAGAGTAGCAGAGCTCTTGCAGGGTTCGTCCGCGGAAATACTACCACCATACCCATTTCCGCCGTGAAGCAGTAGTGCACTTATATTACTGTTTCGGTTAGAAAGGTAAGGTGGCGATGCCCCTGGTGTTGCAAATGTCCATAGGCCTCGGCGACCACTTACTATCAGGTGGACCGTCCGCTTGTTTGTCTGCCAAAGTGGTAACAAAACCTTATCTGATTCTAAACGTAATGTCTGTTTGAAAGAAATGCTGAGCATATTCGAGTCTTAAGCTGAATATCCGCTTCCGCTTATCAGCATAGCGTATCGAAAAGAGTATCAATTAGCGTATCTAATGGCCGTGCATTGCGACGGTGCTCGTCATGATATTTTGCATAAGAATTGCTCGCGGTTTCTAAAAACGGCCGGCGTTGTCGTCGAAGAACAATTTGATGTCATTTTTACGGATACAATTTGTCTATTGTAATTCTTATGAAATATTACAAAGATGAATATACATTCTCAAACAAATGTTGCAGAAATTTTATGGGAATATTTTGTCTTGTTTTGGAACGATTGGAATATCTTTATGATGACACGGTTTTAACCGCTTTTATCGATATCATATATAGCCTATAACCATCTTTGACAGGCCAGTTGGCTTGGTGGTTAGCGCTCTGACTGCTAAACCGAAGGTCGCGGGTTCGATTCCCACCCAGGACAAACATTTGTGTGCATGAACATGACTGTTTGTTCTGTGTCTGGGTGTAAATATCTATATAAGTATGTATTTAGAAAAAAAAAAGTATTATATGTAGTATATCAGTTATCTGGTTTCCATAGTACAAGCTCTGCTTAGTATGGAACCAGATGGCCGTGTGTAAAGAATGTCCCGGGATATTTATTTATTTATATTTATTTATTTATCTAGGAAAAATTCCGCGTCGAATGGTAGCAGTCCCATCCCGATATGTTCGGTAGTTTTGAGGTGATGGTGCGTCAAAGTAACCCTATTTTCCTTATTTATACATATATAGATGAAGGATTCCCGAGGGATATCACATTTTCCCGGGATATAAATTATCCTATATTTTATTCCAGGATATCCTTCATCTGCGTGCCAAGTTTCATCTATATCCGTTTAGTAGTTTTTGCGTGAAAGAGTAACAAACGTACTTACATACATCTTTCCTGTTTATAATATTAGTATAGATAGTATGGTAATGTTGTTCAATAAAATAACTCATTATATGTTTTCTCTTTCTCAGGTACGTCTAATTGAAGTACGATGTCCTGATGGTCTATGGTGATCTGTACGTAAGTAGATCCGATGGATGGATCCAGTGAATAAATGGCTGAACAAATTTGAATGGACTTTGCCGCAGATATACCCATATTATTTAAAACTCATAGCTATTTTAAGGGGTTTCGGCCCTAGAGTCATGAAGGTTAAATATATGTATATTAACATTACTACACACACACACGCGCACACACACACACGCATACACACACTCACACACAAACCCTTACTCATTTACTCACACATTTATACACACTTACGCACCACGTTGACTACTGTAATTAAAGGAAAGGGGGGCCTGGAGCTCCAAAATACAGGCCCAGGCTTAGTTTCGACTCCAGATCTCCCTCAAATTGCAATTTTTTCCCAATCATGCATTCATGATTCATTAGATATATCCACAGCACATATTCGAAGCATGTGATTTGTGGATATAAATAAAAATAAATTATTATTATATGTATATACAAGAATTGCTCGTTTAAAGGCATAAGATTTGATAATAATTTCGGGGACACGACATGATCCCTCGAGGCCGTTTCTGGTTAAAAAAAATACCGTACAAGAACATAATTATGCGTAGGCTTGAGCCATTGAGAATGATATTCAAATGAGCCATCTCATGGGTGAAGATATGAATATTCCATTACAGAGTATCTTTGTTATTACTGGGGTACTCGCGTGGGTAGTTTGGTACCCAGTCACCCAATACCGTACCCATGTCCGCCGTGAAGCAATAGTGTACTTGTATTAGTGTTACGGTTAAATTACAGGTAGATTAGACTTGACGTGAGAACTTTACGTGTCAAACGACAATGCGATGCGGGTGTTGCAAATGTCTAGGCGGTGACCACTTACCATCAGATAGTTTGGCTGATTGTAGACCTAAATTTTAACACTAATGAATAGGCAGAAGGTTCCGATGGTAAGTGGTAACCGCCTGTAGACATTTGCGACACCAGCATCGCCGCGTTGTCGCTTGAGACGTGAAGTTGTTAAGTCTCACATAGGCTAATTTTTATTTCGGGAATATGTGATTGCATATGAAACCGCGGGGGACAGCTAGTTTCATAATTAATTTGATTGTTGAAATTCCTGTTCCATATTGTACTTTGAAATGTTTTGATACCATAAATGAATTCAATAAAGTTTTGAAGTTGTTCCTATACAAACGAAACCGCGGTACAACGTTATAGCACAAAACACCAGTTGTTTGAGGTCCTAAAGAAATCATTGAACCGAACAAAATAATATTCCTTTAGACGATATTTTGCTTCAAACCTTTCAAACTGTAATTTAGCTCTGCCATTTGATAATGTACCTTAACACTTTGTTATAAGGCTACATTTCCAATGCAAGCGTGAACTTTAACCCTCAATATGTCGCGACAGGTGCTAGCGACCGATGGATTTTTTTTATTGTTTTTTTTTTTCATTTTTGTATATTATGCATATCATTCAGTCTTTATAGGTTGCGTCGAACGGCTGTGGACGGATTCTTTATTTTTTTGTTTTTGGTCGATTTCGGTCACATAGTTATTTTTAATCGAAATCTAAATTTACGAGCCGGTTGGCTTTTTGGTTAGAGTCTCTGATAGATTCCCACCCAGGACAAACATTTGTGTGCATGAACGAACATGTCTATTTATTCCGTCTATGGTTTTAAATCTCTATTTGAGTATGTATTTAGGAAAAGAAGTAGTATGTAGTTTATCTTATGTAGCTTCAGTAACTTTAAATTTGACCTTCATAAGTGCCTTCCGAGGGCCTAAACTGAAGAAATGGTTTTGATCAATTTTTTTTATATCAGATATCTGGTTCCCATAGTACAAGCTCTGCTTAGTTTGGGATCAGATGACTGTGTGAAGAATGTCCCGGGATATTTATTTTAAATTGACCTTTGATATTTGATGAGCAAATCACAACTTTCACAGTAAATTATAAGTACAAGTAAAATATTTTATACAAGGAATTAAAACGTTATACCTGTTACACTTATAAACAGCCCCCTCATTCAGCTAATACTAACTTCGTCGGCGAGCCGCTTCACGGAGGCCTCGCAGAGCTTACTTCTCACGTGATTAGTAGTATTAGCGTAGTAAGCGACAGAGACAGAGCATAGAGGCCGCGACGAAACATCCTCGTTAGTGTCATTTCCCTTACAGAATCGAGCCCTAGTTTTTAGATAGAACGCGTTTTTCCTAGTTAGCACTAGTTTTTACTAAGAAACCGCGTTCTACCTTAAAAATGGTTTTAACTATGACATAGCCATGGAAATAAAAATTCTTTACATGCTCCAGCGAACCTCGTTAATAAATTAAATAAATAGATGGCGCCACGCACATTCCCGCGCAACATTAACATAGTATGCAGTTAAACTGTTAAAAAAATATCCCCAGAGAAAGATTTACCGACCAGTGCATGTGACATCAGGAAATACTGCCCTGGGATTCTGTTCTGAAGACTTATTCGTTTAATTTATTTATTTACTACACTGAGCTTGCCCTGTGGTTTCGCTCGCTTTTGTGTGCGATGATAGAGTTGGTAAACGTCGAAAGCGGCGACGAGAGTCGTGGACACGAATTCTGCGATGAGCTTGAGGTTTCGGTGGACGAATACTTCATGAGGAAACAATATACGAGATAAACAGTAATGATCTCGCTTGTAGTTGAGAGTTCGTCTGTGCTACCAACTCTTTCATAGATACCTGAAATGATGATTTTATTTATTATTTATTTATTTTAACAATTAGAACGGTTTTCACGAATATCACACAAAAAAGGATAACAGTAAATGAGATCAATAAATTTACAAAAACTAAACGCCTCACTCTAGCGTCACACAATACCTCAAGCATTCCACAACTATCGTCTGCCATCCGTCCGCGAACAGATCACATTCAGGTTTCTTACTCAGTAGTGTGTTAAATATATATATGATGAAATAAATAAGGTCTTTTGTGTTTAAATTGTAAATTTTTCGACATTAACTAAATTCCACGTCTTAGAATCTTAATCGTAAAGAAGTATTGTTGAAGAAAACGGTAATTTTTGCGGACTGGTACTTTTACACATAAAAGTGCTAAATGGGTAACACTGATGGCTTAAGCTTCCATAAAATTTAGGTTGATTGGCTTTGGATTGGATCCCTGGACAAATTCAACTATTTCTTTTCAGTTGCGTCTACTTGCTACTATCTCTAAACCAGTATATTCCAGATATTTGACCCACCACCAAGTAGAAAGCAGTGTCGCCGTCTCTCGAACACATATGCCTGACTACATGTTTCAAATATAGATTAATATTATACTCCTCAATTAGTATGACAAAAATAGGCGGGAAACTCAACGGGGCGCGCGTCCCCGGCCATAAATAACCCCAGAACAGTTTAAGGGTTAACATTATGTATTTTTAATGTCGAATCGTTATCTGTCCGTCATATACCGACCCTATTTCACGGTCCGATTGTTAGAACACACCCACGCATTAATACAGGTGGAATTTGTTTCCAAGGTCTCCCTTTTGTATCAAAAAAAGTATTGACAGGCCAGTTGGCTTGGTGGTTAGCTACTCTGACTGCCAAGCCGAAGGTTGCGGGTTTGATTCCCACACATGACAAACATTTGTGTGAACATGTCTGTTTGTTCTGTGTCTGAGTATAAATATCTGTATAAGTATGCATTTAGAAAAAAAAGTAGTATATGTAGTATATCAGTTATCTGGTTTCCATAGTACAAGCTCTGCTTAGTTTGGGATCAGATGGCCGTGTGTAAAGAATGTCCCGGAATATTTATTATTGTACGTTCATTTTGCTGTCAGTTGAACTGTCAGAATAAGCGTAATGGCCGGTTGTAATTCTAATCCGATTGTATCCCAGCAATCGGTTGATATTTTAGCAATTTAATTGTTTTGTGTTATCGGACTATTGTTGTAGATTATTGTGGATATTATATTTTATGATTTTGGATGATGAGATGAATGTGCGGAGTGGATATTTGTCATATAGAGAGAAGTTACAAATACTCATTTGAAAGAATTTTAAAAGAAACCGTATGATGTGAATAATATAGATTTTAGAAGTAATGAGCTCTTAGTGGAGAGTTCGTCCGGGGAAGTACTCCCACCATTCCTATTTCCGCCGTGAAGTAGTAGTGCACTTGTATTACTGTTTTTCGGTTAGAAAGAAGGCCCGACACAAGCGACAACGCGGTGATGCCCCTGGTGTTGCAAATGTCCATAGCCGTTGACCACTTACCATCAGGTGGTAAATCAAGAATACAGATCATAAATAAGTAGCAGTAAGGAAGTCTGATTCAGTCAACCAGCCAAGAGGCGCGGTAAATCGATTACTACCGAAACAATCGAGTAATAAAATCGATGGAGTAAAACAAACTTGCACTACCCATGGGCTTAGTGGTTAAGTGGGCATCGGTAGAGCGTGTCAGTTCGCCGGAAACGACGTCCGTTACTATAATTACGCTATCTCGTCACTTCCTGTTTCAATGAAAGGTGGTCGAAATTATTTTTATGTTGTTTTAGGGTTCTATTGTGGAAAACCCTAAGCCCTTTAATGGTAGACTAAAGTTCGTAGTAGTGTTGCCATCAGTTAGGATGTTCCCAGTTTTGTTGTAGTTTCAAGGTAGTTTAGGGGATTGTCAATAAATATTTATAAACTTCCTGCACTCCTTTTCAATATAAACTTGTAACTATGCCAAATCTCACTCGACTCCATGTGCGCAATATACTTAAAAAGGGGTCTAAAGTTTTCGCTTCAAATGAATATATAGATAATCATTGATTATGATGATGATTGTTAAATGAATGATTTTTATCGATCGCAGTATGTAATGCGTTAAATTTACAATTTGTGAATAATATGGCTAATGATATGTAAGTGCGTATGTAGCTTCCCGTATAGCGATGTAATTGAAGTGGGTATAATCGGTTACTGCCTCCTGCGACCCCGACCCGTTCCCCTTCTTCGTCCAAGCAGCGGTGGTCGGGTCGTAACTCAGGTAAGCGCCTACGTCCTAGTCGTAGTTAGGTATAGTAGACGCGTTAACAATCATAATCTCCAACCGCTAATAAAACCTTAACCGTGCGTGATTGAGTTCAAACATTCACATTTTATAATAAGGTATGCTGTCACGTAATACTTGCCGAATTTTTATATTTTTTGAACGGTACTAGCGGGCATAAGATCGGGCCAAATTTAATATGTATCACGACACTAAATCGCCCGAGCAGAGCATACCAATTATATGCAAACTCTGTTCCCGCCTGAATACATTGTGAACTCCGTGGCGACCGCTACTGAGTGGAAAAACGCGCGCAAAATTATAATAAATTTCTGTTAAAACTGACTCTATTTTTAAATATAGTGTTGCCATGTGCGGAAAAACATCTCCCTGTACTGTTTCATTTTACGGTGCATGTGCGGTTTTGTGAATTGAATTAAGGTTATGTAATGTTATTCTGTGATGTCATTAATTTATTTATTTCTATTTACTGGGTGGTGTGGTAGTTTGATACCTGCTTGCTATCCCAAAGAACTATAATCTGTCAAAAATTTGAAATATCCTCTGACGTTTAAGTATGTCATCGAAAAATGAACTTTAAAACATTAGTAAAGGAAAGCTATTTAAGTAAATACATATATTTATTATATAGGGTTATTTATGGCAATACCGATGTGGTGACGTTATTACTTTTTTTCCAAAATCCTACTAATATTATAAATGCGAATGTTTGTATGTATGGATGTTTGTTACTCTCACGCAAAAACTACCGGACAGATTTGGATGAAACTTGGCACATAGATAGACCATATCCTGGAATAACATATAGGCTTTAATAATTTTTATATCGGGGAAATGTGACATCCCTCCGAAACGCGAGTAAAACGAGTAAAGCTAGTGCTTAATCATTTCCTGCTGCACAAAACACTGTAATTAAAAAAGCAATTTTAGGGTAAGAAATTACCTTATTTACATAAAATTTTTTTGAGGTGCAGAACCCTCGGTCAATCTAAGAATACTTTCGCTGCTAAAAATACCTCAAAACTTTCTTTTAATAACTATTCGTGTTTGAATTCGGTAATAGTGAAATTTAAATAGCATTTATTGGTTACATCGTAGTTGGTCACGCGTAAATGTTTCCTGGCCGTCTGTGAAAATATACACTTGTTTGTTTGTGTTAGAGAGAGAGGTAGTAGAGCTGTTAGTGCAGCGTTCACCCGGGGAAGTACTACCACCTTACCCATTTCCACCATGAAGCAGTAGTGCACGTGTATTACTGTTTCGGTTAGTAAGGCAAGGTGACATTACAGGCACATGAGACTTAACTTCACGTCTCAAGCGACAACGCGGCGATGCCCCTGGTGTTGCAAATGTCCATAGGCTACGGTGATCACTTACCATTAGGTGGACCGACTGCTTGATTGTCGGCCCATGTGGCATTAAAAAAAGGAGGTAGATATCTATTGTTTATATGGCAACTTTTAAGGTTATCTGGTGTGTACAAAACTTCAATGCGTTTTGACTCAGTGACGACAACAAGGCGATGTCCCTGGTGTTGCAAGTGTCCATAGGCGGTGACCACTTACCATCAGGTGGATCGTTTGATTAATTATCCACCTATTTGACATAAAAAAAATTACACGATTGTCATGTATAAATAATAATAATCACTACATAGTATAAAACAAAGTCGCTTTCTCTGTCCCTATATCCCTATGTACGCTTAAATCTTTAAAACTACGCAACGGATTTTGATGCGGTTTTTTTAATAGATAGAGTGATTGAAGAGGAAGGTTTTTATGTATAGTACATGCGACAACCCACGGGAACGCGGGTAAAACCGCGGGGGACAGCTAGTATATAAATAAAATATAATGCCTACGCTTTTAACCTTTATTCAAAATACCTATAATAGCTATAATAATAAATATCCCGGGACATTCTACTATGCAGAGCTTGTACTATGGAAACCAGATTACTGATATACTACATTTCTTTCTAAATACATACTTATATAGATATTTACACCCAGACACAGAACAAACAGACATGTTCATGCACACAAATATTCTATTCTAAATTAGGAACGAGCCCACAGAATGATTTCACATACTTATACTGTTACATTTCACATATACACACTTCAAAAATACATTTTAAACAATGTAATGTATTTCTCCATATTACAACAATACATTACAATATGTGGGAAAAAACAAATTATGCAATTTAATGATTCATTGAGTGTAGGGCTGCCATCCGTCCGGACTTCCCCGGATTTGTCCTAGTTACGAGGGTGTCCGGGGAGCGTCTGGGTGGGGTTTTCAAAAAGAGTCCCGAACACTTTTTATGTCAGGGAAATACCAATTAATTTGTAGATAAGCAGTTAATAATTGAATCGTAATCGTGCCCTCCAGCTAGATGGAGCGATGATATACACAAGCTGGCTGGCAGCGGTTGGAAACAAAGAGCTGAAGATCGAGCTCAGTGTCGTGCCATAGGTGAGGCCTATGTCCAGCAGTGAACGGAGATAAACTGATGGTCATGATAATGAATCGTGAACCGCATCCAATAAAAATGTAAACTATAAGAGTAAAAATATTTTTTAGACGTGTCCGGAAATAATTTATTCACCTAAGTGATTAAGTTTTTGTCCGGCGTTGGGAATTAAGGTGATGGCAGCCCTAATATAGTGTCATGCAACAAACACATGAAGAAAAGCATACGTCACAGACGTCTGGCTGTTGCTTCTCCCCTAGTTATTAAGGGGGGCGTCGTGCCCCTACAGTGGGAGGTGGGTATTCCCATAGCATATTTCCAAGTAGACAACGAATTATGAATCCATTAGCAAATTTTCAAATATAATTCGTTGAATATTCAATAGTTAAAATTGTTCAGTTTAGGATCAGAAAAGGTTTGTCAAGGTACTGTAGTTATTACAGGTTTAGAAGTCAGCTTCCAAATGTAAAGAATCGACTGAAAACTTAGATTGCGTGAAGAAGCAAAAAAGAAATTGTTATTAGAGCTAGACTATTCATAAGTGCTTGTAAAGGCCTATTTGAATAAAAATATTTTCATTTCATATCATTCTTCTAATGTTGTAGATGCGAGTGTGTGTGTGCGATTGTTAGCTCCGTAACCCCACGGACTTTCATGAAATTTGGTATATGTGAAATATGTACATATATAGAAAACTATATATTTTTTCCCCGGTTGCACCCGCATTCCCGAGGGATTTAACGTATCCCGGCACTATAACATAGCCTATGTCGATTCGGAATAATGTACCTTTCAAATAGTGAAAGAATTTTTCTATTAGTTACCGTAGTTCTGGACATTACCGACTAAATACAAACTCACAAAATTCTTAATAACATTAGTATAGATTACTAATCGTTAAATAGGTTATAATAAATATTTATTCAATAAATATTAGCGTCTATCTTAATTTAAAAACTTGTATTATTAATACAACATTTTTATTTTTTGATATTATTGATACCAGATACCAGAGGTAAAAAGGTACCAATTCATTTTTAGACAAAAAAGCACTTTTAATATTGTACGCAACCCTCCGAACTCTATCCCGACTTGTACATTCCGCTTTTTTTATTCCAAACCTAATTTTCTGCCGGATAATAGATGTTAACCGCGTCCAGTGGTCGCACATAACTCAATAGTATTAGAAAGCAATGCTGCGGTCGCACTGGGTCGTTACTCCACCGATATAGGGGAACTCTTGCAATACTAGCAACACCGACAACGTTGGAAACACTGGCAACACTGGCCAGTGGGATATATATCTTTAATAGTCGTTTGTAGTGTTGCGGGTGTATTGGCAACGGTATATTGTGGCCTGATGTTTTAATGTAAGGGGATATCCATTCATTACGTGAAGCGTTCAAGGAGGAAGGGGGTCGAGCCGAACCTTGTGGCTCCTCTGGTGTTGCGGGTGTCCATGGGCAGCGGTAATCGCTTACCATCAGACAAAAAAAAAACAACCTCTCAATCTCACGTGGGGCCAATATCACGATATTTTTTATGACAAGAATCGCTGCAACAATAATAATTGCGAGAAAACCGGGCTAAATTATAAGTAAAATATGTGTTTCCACAAAATTGTGGCTAAATCAAGTTTAAATAATATTATCGGGATGAAAGTAATATTAACCAATCTCACGTGAGATTAGGGATAGGGGAAGAGGTAAGTCAAAGGAACCCATTTTGCTTATACAATACTAGCTGTCCCCCCGGTTTCAGCCGCGTTTCCGAGGGATGTTATATTGTCCCAGGAAAAAAGGAGCCTATATGTTATTCCAGGGCATACTCTGTCTATATGCCAAGCCTCATCCAAATCCATTCGGTAGTTTGTGCGTGAAAGAGTAACAAATATTCACATTCACAAAATTTCGCATTTATAATATTAGTAAAATAATTATAAATATAACCCCAAAAAAATGACTCCAAAACGAATAAATCAACAACTCAATGATAAACAAAGGTTTCAATATCACGCCCACGGAACCCAATTTACAAATTGATGTTTGACAAGCTCGTTAGTGTCCGCAGACCAGTTGATGAGTTTGTTTGTATGTTCGTTTGTTCAATAGAGTTTATTCAATTAATACCATCACTTTGGTATCAGTTGTATGCTGCTATATTAATAACGTTCATTTGTGTGTAAATATACGCTATGATGGCCGTTTTGACGTTTAACAATGACAAAGAAAAATAACCTTTATTCCTTTAGCAGTAAGGTGCATCTATTGATCCAACAGCTAATTGTATGATGATGGAAATCAACCTTATTACAAAGCAATACAGTTTATTTTCCAATGACAATCCGAAACGTCAAGACGGCCATCATAGCGTGCCGGTAGTATAGTTGTCCGGACAGACGTTGTCCTGTCGAAATAAGTCCATATAAAAATGCACGAATTCGCTCGCAGCGCCACCTACCGAGTCCAATTGTGAATGTAAACCGTCCAGGGCGCCACCCAAACGCATACAAAAAAATAATTCAAATCGCTCCAGCCGTTTAGGAGGAGTTCAGTGACATACACGCGTACAGTAGAATTATATATATACAGATGTAAAAATACGGTTCCTTTGACGCACCATCTCCTTAAAACTACTGAACATATCGGGATGGGACTACTACCATTCGACGCGTAATTTTTTTTTATACCAGGCTACAAATGAAATCGATAAACCCGGATGAAACCGCGAGGGACAGCTATATATATACAAGTATGTATTTAGAAAAATAAAGAGTAGTATTTGTACTAGCTGTCCCCCGCAGTTTTACCAGCGTTCCCGAGGGTAAACACATTTTCCCAGGGTAAAAAGTAGCCTATATGTTATTCCAGGATATGCTCTATCTATGTGACACGTTGCGTCCATATCCGTTTAGTACTTTTTGCGTGAAAGAGTAACAAACATACTTACATAAAAATCTTTCATCTTTATAATATTATATTGTAGTATATCAGTTATCTGGTTTCCACAGTACAAGCTCTGCTTAGTTTGGGACCAGATGGCCGTGTGTAAAGAATGTCCCGGGATATTTATTTATATGATATTCTATTTGACAAGCAAGTTCGCATGGTGGTTTCCCTGACGCCAGTTGTCGCGCTGGTCCCACTGATCCGGAGTTCGATTCCCGCCCAGGACAAACACCTTTACAAGAACATGTCTGTTTGTTCTGTGTCCTCGGGTGCGTTCCTTGGGGATGTAACAATTTCCCGGAATAAAAGTCCTATATGTTATTCCAAGACGTGCTCTATCTATGTGCCAAGTTCCATCCAAATCCTTTCGGTAGTTTTTGTGTGAAAGGGTAACAAATAATCATACATACATCCTCACAAACTTTCGCATTTTGCAGAGACTATATAATAAAAAAAACATCGATTAATACAAAATGGAACATATTAGTCTCAACACAAAGTCCTAAAACCGACAAACATCGCATAAATTAATGTTGCCACATCTAAATTACATTAAACTCCAATTTAGCCGGTCAAAGCGAACGCTATATCCATGCACACGTACAAAAGCGTCCCAAAAGTCCCCAGTGTTAATTCCACGCACCGCTAATGAGTTCGCGCCAATTCCGCCATCTTGTTTCTGTTGACAGCTGTCACGGGTCCCCCCTTTTTTGTGGCTTTGTCGTTTTGAACATGACGAGTTCATAATTTTAATTAAAGTTTAATGAAGTCAGGTGTAGTTGGTTTTTTATACGAGTATGTTTTTGTGGTGGAATTGATATTGATTTTGTTGTTTGCAAGATTGTATCTTTAAACTTTATTCACATTTCAACGGGCCAGTTGGCTTGGTGATTAGGGACCCTGACTGCCGCAGGGTTCGATTCCCACCCACAGACATTTGTGTGCTTGAACATGTCTGTTTGTTCTGTGTCTGGGTGTACATATCTTTATATTAGTATGTATTTAAAAAAAAATTAGTATTTCAGTTGTCTGGTTTCCATAGTACAATTTTTGTTGTAAGTTCGTGTTCCATGCAACAAACTTATCTTCAATTTGGTATCTTTGTTGTTGAAACAGATTATTTAATAGCCAATTACAATATTCTAAAAGGGGGGATTGTCCCCCTTCCTACCCCATATGCCGCGTTCAATATGTTAATTAAAATTACGTCTTAAGTCATTTTGGCAGTCAAAGAGTGTTATAGAAAAATCATTGTGATAAGGCTCATTTTAAAAACATCATATAATTACCCTTTAGGTTATTAGATGGACTTTATTTCAAGACAAATAAAGTTCATTTTTGAATGACATTCTTGAACGTCAAAAAGGACTTGTTATATGAATGGCGTAAGTTTGTTGCAATTTTACAATGTTGCTTTGTAACTGGCAAACGGAACCTTTTTCTACATTGTAATAGAGGTTGTTTTACATTGTAACTAGACCGAAAGTTTCGTCAGCCAAGTGGTTGCGTGAATAGTTTTAAGGTATATGTTGGGTGGATGCAAAGAACCGACGGTGACCACTTACCATTACAAAGGGGCAACAAGGAAACGGTCACCGCCGCCTATGGACATTTGCAACACCAGGAGCATCGCCGCGTTGTCGCTTGAGACGTGAAGTTTAGTCTCATGTGCCTGTAATGTCACCTTACCTAACTGAAACAGTAACCAAGTGCACTACTGCTTCACTGCGGAAATGGGTAAGGTGGTAGTACTTCCCCGGACGAACGCTGCACTAAGACCTCTACTACGCAAAACAAGGTTTTTTATACACGTCCAGTCCCCAAATTCAGATTGGTAGTAATGCAACTAGATTAATTTAAGCAGAATTTCACAAACTTTTACGAGAAACGAAACCAGTTTCCCGCGCGTCGATATTTCCAAAATGGCGGCCGGAAACTGTCAAACTAGATAACATGTCGCCGAACTGTTTTCATTTGGAATTGCGAGCGAAGTTTGGAGATTTATTAGTTTGTGCCTGCGTATAGTTGTTGGAAATTTTTGTATGTATGATGTATGACTTTGTTTAGCACTAAACAAGAATCAGTGTCCTGCCACCGCTGTATGCGATGATTGTCGACCGACTCTGTGGCTAGTGAGGCGGATCTGTGATCAGTGTCTCGCTCTCGCTCACAGTTATCCAGGCGACACCGTGCTCGGAGCGCTACCACTATGCTGTGCCGGAACACATGAACGCTGTACGCGATGATTGTCGGCCGACTCTGTGGCTAGTGAGGCGGATCTGTGATCAGTGTCTCGCTCTCGCTCACAGTTATCCAGGCGACACCGTGCTCGGAGCGCTACCACCATGCTGTGCCGGAACACATGAACGCTGTACGCGATGATTATCGGCAGACTGTCGCTTTTGTGAATATTTGTCGGCAGACACATTTAGGGGGACCGAAAAGTTACAAATGGTCGATTAACCGTAACAAATTAGTAGGGGAATGTTAAAAAAAACTGTTTATGACTCCATCACTTGAAGTTTAACTGCGCAATAAAGTTAACTGCGTGTGTTAACTGCAGTTTAAATTAGAGTAATGCGTTAACTGAGTGCTTTGATATTGATTGATTTATTGTTGAAGAGATATTGTTTTTTGGTCCCTTATTTTTAACTTTTCGTTACGAGCTGCACTTGAGATCTTGATTTCTTCTATTCTCTCTATATTCTTAACACTTTTCATGGCCAGTTTTTGATCAAATGCTATGCAAGCCCTATCTAAAAATAGTTCTAACTAACCGTCCCCCGCAGTTTCACCATCATTCCCGCGGAATGTTACATTTTCCCAAAACAAAAAATACCCTGAGTTACTCCTAACAACATCAGCTATGTGAAAGTCCTGTCAAAATCGGTCTGCCGGTTTCGAAAATAAGCCGGAGCTATTAAAAAGTACCGTATATAATTTCCTGATAACTAAAAAACTGTTCAACCTTACAAACAAACACTTAATTTTTTATAATTTGTGTATAGATAACATAATAATTAAAAAGTTGTAAAGACGATAAAGACTTTCTACGTCCGTAACAGTAATGGTAAAACCGTGACAGACAGACAGACAGAAGGTCAGATGATTGATAGCGTCGACATGTTCTCTGGTGAAAGTACACGTACATACAACTTTTATTAGTAGTTACGCGTTGAAAAAGGCCGTGAGAATACCGACTCGCTAAAAGCTTCAGTTTGACCAAAGCATTGTGGTAGGCGATGTGGTCAGAGGTGGTAAGGTTCTATAGAAGCACAGCCACCACGTCTAGACATTTGCAACACCAGGGGCATCGCGTTCTCGCTTGAGACGTGAAGTTAAGTCTCGTGTGCCTGTAATGTCACCTTACCTTTCTAACCGAAACAGTAACACAAGCGCACTACTGCTTCACGGAAATGGGTATGGTGGTAGTACTTCCCTGGACGAACTCTGCTAAGTACTTCTATAATCCGGCATTTAGTTGTTAGTTGCCAAACAAACATTCACACAGACTTTCCCATTTATTAGGTAAGCAGAACTGGTTTACTATGATAAAAAATTATAGGAAATTCACTTCCTTGAAAACTTGTTTGCGCTATTACTTAAATGCTTGAGTATTTCTTACTGTATTTTGTAGTCGTATCGTCTTGATTGACCTTTTAGTGAAAGAAACACATCGACAGCAAGCCCAAAGGTAGTGGCGTAGCTACCGGAGGGCTAGACGGGGCAGTGCCCAGGGCCCCCTCGTACTCTGACTTACAAACAGTGGCGCAGCTACTGGAGGACTAGACGGGGCAGAACCCCGGGGCCCCCAAGCTTCGGCTGGGGGACAAAATATTTTAAATAGTTGTCTCCGTGGCCTACATGGCCTACGGTTACCTAGCTACGCCACTACTCAAAGGACGAGGTTATAGTAGAGCTCCTAATGCACAGTTTGACCGAGGAAGTACTATCATCTTACCCATTACCGCCGTGAAGCAGCAGTGCACTTGTATTACTGTTTCGGTTAGAAAGGTAAGGTTAGAAAATACCCCGTAAAAAATAATTCATTTATCAAAGCCAACAACCCCAGTAAGCATGACAGGGAACCAGATTATTTAACAGAAAGGCCTACGTAACTATTTTACCTAATAATTGTTTACTTTAATAGTTTTTCTATTTTTCATTAAAAAAGATAGTTTTTTTTTGTTTTTTGGGGTATATTATACAGCGTTGCTACGGTTCTTAATTTTTTTTTTTTTTTTTTTGTATAAAAACTTAGCGCATTTGACTAGATCTCACTAGATTGTGAATGGACTCGTTATAAGGCCCCATTTAACCTTTCTCATCAAAACTACTGAACATATCGGGATATGCATGCTATCATTCGACGCTGTACATTATATCGATAAACGCGGGTCCAACCGCGGGGGACAGCTAGTATATATAAGTACTTAATAACCTGCGATGTCGTGAAATGAAAGTTTATTGAGTTACTTTTAAATTGCTTTTACAATATTTCTGCTTGTCATTATTATATCAAGATGGTATTTTCGCAGGTTCGAATCCTATACTGGAAAACGATTGTCATGTTGATTTTATATCGAGAAGGAATACCGGTATTCCAGCTGTTCTTGAGAGCATTGTATGCCTTTACCAAATATTTTTTAAGTTTGTTACGCTTTCACGCGAAAACTACATAACCGATCATCATGAAACTTTGTACACATATTCTTGGAGGTATTAGAAATAATATAGGATACTTTTTGTACCGGGAAAATGTTACATCCCTCGGGAACGCAGGTGAAACCGCGGTGGACAGCTAGTAACATTATAAAGCGAAAAGATTTGTCTTCGTAATGAATAAGCTCAGAAACTACTGGACCTATTATAATATTTCACAGACTAATTGGCTTGGTGGTTAGCGACCCTGACTGCCAAGTCGAAGGTCGCAGGTTCGATTCCCACCCAGGACGAACATTTGTGTGCATGAACATGTCTGTTTGTTCTGTGTCTGGGTGTAAATATCTATATATGTATGTATAGAAAAATAAAAAGTAGTATATCAGTTATCTGGTTTCCACAGTACAAGCTCTGCTTAGTTTGGGATCAGACGGGCGTGTGTAATTTAATTTTTTTTATTTAATATTTTTTTCAGTATTATAAAGCAGCTTTATACGAAAGTAACATAGGCTATAGTAAAATCCCAAGATATTTAAGATTTTTCGGCGCGCTTTGATAATTCAATAAAAAATATTACATTTTCGTAATATCAAAAAATATACCAAAAACAATATCCTTAATACACATCCAAATAGATCTAGCTAAACGACATTCAGTCTAGACACACGATTATCTAGATATAAACGGATATAATGCGAGGGCGGGTTCGTGCCCGCCATTGCGTGCGCTCAGACACGCAACGGAAAATAATTATTAGAATTTATGGACATATCCAATTACCTACTAGACTGGTATGTCCGGTGCAATCCGTACTACAATTAGTTTTACTGTCACTGAAGATTCTTCCCGGTTCTTCTTAATTGAGGGCTAAAACGAACTGTGCCCTGCTCCCTTATACAGCTAATACAAACTTCGTCGGTGAGCTGCCTCACGGAGGCCTCGGAAAGCTTACCTCTCACGTGATTAGTAGTATTAGCGTAGTAAGCGAAAGAGACAGAGCTTGAAGGCCGCAACAAACTATCGTCGAGTTAGTGTCATTTTCCTTACAGAATCGAGTGCGCAAACCAATGCAATGGGGAACATCGCGCAACGTCATGGTTTGCGCGGTGTTCAATATTCTAAATCTAAACAACCCAGATTTCTGGCGCACTCGATACGATGACTCGATAGATGTTCCTGCTAAAGCCGCAGGTAACAGAAGCTGTCATGTATACGCTTTTCCACGAGTAGAAGTAGAGGTCTTAGTGCACAGTTCGTCCGGGGAAGTACCATATCCATTTCAACCGTGAAGCAGTAGTGCACTTGTATTACTGTTTCGGTTAGTAAGGTAAGGCCGGTGACAACGTGGCGATGCTGGTGTTGCAAATGTCTATAGGCGGCTCTATGTATACCCTAAGGTAGCAAGCAGGTGGTTGGGGAAAGATTTTCAATATTTTGCGGGACCTCAAACTAACTTAGACCATGTAAATTAGACCTATTTTTTATTTTTTGTTCAACATATCGGGATGGGACTGCTACCAATCGACGCGGAATTTTTCCTATATGGTTATAGGGTATATATGATACCGATAATCGCGGGTGAAACCGCGGGGGACAGCTAGTATTAGTATATATTCATTTGATTGCAAAAACAGTTCGCCTGCTTAAAAACAATAAGCGGTTAGTTTACGAGCTAGGGCGGTGATAGACAGACGAGGTGCGGCGTCCATTACACCCTTTTAGCTTCATTAAATATACTGTCCGATGTAAGTCCCTTTTGACGTTCAATTGACATGGAAAAATATACTCTATAGCCTTGAAATAAAAGTCATCTGAAGATTCAATTGTATGATTATTTTAATGAACCTTAACTCGTAGACTAAGGGTTGATTTTTTAATAACATTCTTAAAAGTCAAATCCATTTTTTTGGTGATATTATTTTTACCTTCCATTGGTTAGTAATTAATTGTTTTTAAAAGAAAAGCTTTTAACTTGTCAATTGAGTGCTTTATTCAGTAGTCGACTTTATTGGGCTTATTTAATGTATGATATTTGAGCTGTCCTCCGCCTATATGTCCATAGCCTATAGCTATCTGGGAAAAATTCCGTGTCGAATGGTAGCAGTCCCATCCCGATATGTTCAGTACTTTTGAGGTGATAGTGGGTCAAAGGAACTCTATTTTCCTTAATATATATAGAAGTTGGAAGATAAATATTTTTAAGAATGTAGCAGTAGAGAGGATCTATATACATATGTACCTATATATTTTAAAAATGTTGTATATCAGTTATTTGGTTTCCATAGAATATGTTTTGTTCAGGTTGCGATTAGATAGATACAAAATTACCAATAATATTTATTTTATTTTTATAACATCAATACCGTATATATTAGGTTGGGGAAAAGGTCTTTTCGCATTATAGTATGTATGAACTTGTAATAAAATCTCTTTGGCTATACTATTTGTATCATTGAAAGTTTTAATTTTAAAGAACATAATTCCAAATTCAAATTTGGAAAATGTGTGATTCGCATTTGTTTTTCGTACCGCCAAGATGAGATCTAATGAAGAAATTCGATTAATTTTAAAATTTTACTACAACAAAGGTAAAAATGCAACGCAAACCGCGAAAAAAATTTGCGATGTTTATGGACCTAGTGCAGTGTCTGTGAGAGTAGCACAAATTTGGTTTAAGCGTTTTCAATCCGGAAATTTTGATGTCAAAGATGCACGTCGCTCTGGTCGCCCCATTACGGATAAAATGGATGCCATTTTTGAAAAAGTGGAGCAAGATCGGCATATCAGTAGTTACGACGTAGCTGAAGAACTGGGAATTGACCACAAAACAGTTTTGGCGCATTTGAAAAAAACTGGGTACACAAAAAAGGTAGATATTTGGGTACCTCACGAGCTCACTGAAAGAAACCTAATTAACCGTGTACTCATTTGTGATTCTTTATTACGACGTCATGAAACCGAACCATTTTTGAAGAAGCTGATAACTGGTGATGAAAAGTGGATCACGTACGACAAGAACGTGCGAAAAAGGTCGTGGTCAAAGGCCGGTCAGGCTTCACAGACTAAGGCGAAACCCGGGTTAACTCGCAACAAGGTGATGCTGTGTGTGTGGTGGGATTGGAAGGGCATTATTCATTATGAGCTGTTACCACCAGGCAGGACCATCGTTTCTGAACTCTACTGCGAACAACTGATGAGATTTAAGCAAGAAGTTGAGAGAAAGCGGCCGGAATTAATCAACAGAAGGGGTGTGGTTTTTCATCATGATAACGCCTCACACATCTTTAGCCACTCAGCAAAAATTAAGAGAGTTTGGCTGGGAGGTATTAATGCATCCGCCGTATAGTCCTGACCTTGCACCTTCAGATTTCCACCTGTTTCGGTCTCCTCAGAATTCTTTAGGAAGTGTCAGGTTAACATCACGAGAGGACTGTCAAAACCACTTGTCGCAGTATTTTGATCAGAAGTCCCAAAATTTCTATAGCAATGGGATCATGCCCCTACCTACAAGATGGCAAAAAGTTATCGAACAAAATGGTACCTACATACTTTAGTTAAATGTAAATAAACAATATTATTTCTTTTTTTGAATTTTCTTAAAAAATGCGAAGGAACTTTTTCCCCAACCTATTATATCACTACATAGTATAAAACAAAGTCGCTTTCTCTGTCCCTTTATCCCTATGTACGCCTTAATTATTAAAACTCCGCAACGGATTTTGATGCGGTGATGATTTGGTTTTTTTTAATAGATAGAGTGATTGAAGAGGAAGGTTTTGTGTATATTACATGTGACATCCACACAACACACACAACACTCTCTTTATCTTTATACTACATAGGTACCTGATACGTAGAAACATAGGAATGTTTGAGTCATAATTGGATATCCATAATATTAATACAAGACAAAGGGAGAAGTTAGTTGTTCCATACTTTAGACTAACTAAAGTTAACAATTCCTTTCTTGGTAATTGTGTTTGAATTGATAATAAAATACCGCTTTCAGTAACAAAAATATCTGATCATAAATTTAAAAATCATATGAAGAATTTGAAAAACGGAGTACAATGTAGTTTATTATATTATATTATATACTAGCTGTCCCCCGCGTCCCCGTGGGATGTCACATGTATTATACATAAAAACCTTCCTCTTCAATCACTCTATCTATTAAAAACCGCATCAAAATCCGTTGCGTAGTTTTAAAGATTTAAGCATACATAGGGATATAGGAACAGAGAAAGCGACTTTGTTTTATACTATGTAGTGATACGCACCCTTAGAACGATAGGGGCTTAACTCAAAAAATCACTTGTGGCACATCTCTGATTGGGTCACTTTGGCACTGAGCGGGGAGGGTGGGTCCCGGTGTTGAAGAGGCTGAAGTATCGGTATGCTTATTCTATCATTTAATTGACTATGTTTTACTATTCATCGGATAAAGCGTACTTTGTTTAGTCTCTCTATAATCGTTACTCCATTTCGCAAAATTTTGAGTTAAGCTCTTATCGTACTGAGGGTGCGAATAGCTAACCCCGCGGTTTAAACCGCGTTTCCGCGGGATGCTACATATTCCCGGGGAAACAAGGCATTGTGCTATTCCAGACAATAATCTCCATATAATATATTAACCGTTTACACAGCGCACGCAACGGAAGCTCTCAAAAGGAATATTTTTTTCCCGTTTTTGCCACATTTTTCATTGCTGCTCCGCTCCTATTGGCCGTAGCGTGATGTTATATAGTTTATAGCCTTCCTCGATAAATAGACTTTTCAACTCAAAAATATTTCTTCAATTCGAACCAGTAGTTCCTGAGATTAGCGCGCTCATGCAAACAAACAAACTCTTCAGCTTCACATGTTAGTATAGATACGGATTACTGAAACCGCGGGGGACAGATCTATCTAACCATCGCTCCAGCAGCTTCAATATCTGGTCACCCAACCAAACAGGTCATCAAACTTAAGTACTTCATCAAAATCATCTGTATGACTAAGTTATTTACATACAAATGCATACAAATTAATACTGTGCCGTCTTGTGTGAATATGCGCAGTCCTTCATGAATACTAATAGTTGTAGGTATAATATATAAAGGGTGATGGAGTATTGAGACAGAGTTGGTATATTATAACCGACTTTAAAAATGGAGGTTCTATTTTTGACTGTATGTTTTTTTGGAAAAAAAATATATACATATTTTATTAGTTGTTCCCGCGATTTCACCCGTTACCAAAGATGTAACATTTTCCTGCGATTAAATCTAGCCTAAGTTATTCCTTATAAGGTCAGGTATCTGCCAGTGAAAGTCCCATAAAAACTCGATCTAGCCGTTTTGAAATGCATAGAGAACATACACACATCGATTTTTATATCTCGGCGGTTTCATCTGCTTTCCCAAAAGATGTTACATTTTCCCGGTATACAAAGTAGCCTATATACTATTCCAGACTATAATCTATCTCTGAGCCCAATTTCATCCAAATCAGTTCGGTGATTTTTTTATAATAGAAGTGAGGTTATTAAAATAATACAGTAGCATCCTGTACACGACGTACATTGTCGTCAGTATAGCCTATACTATAGCATAATTATAATCAAAATGGCTTTGTAGTTGATTGCCCTGTTTTGCGAAAGGCAAAGCACTGCGTATTTGATATCGGTTCATTCAGGAATTTAGTTGTTAACCTCTTAGTTCACAGTTCGTCCGGGGAAGTACCACCATACTCAATTCCACCGTGAAGAAGCACTTGTATTACTGTTTCGGTTAGAAAGGTAAGGTGACATTACAGGCACATGAGACTTAACTTCACGTCACAAGCGACAACGCGGCGATGCTGGTGTTGCTAATGTCCATAGGCGGTGACCACTTACCATCAGGTGGGCCATCTGCCTGTTTATAGGTATTTATCGAAATAATGAAAAGTGATTCATGTTTCTTATACCTCTAGGATCATTTCTATGTATAGTTAGTTATTCTTAGTCTAAATACAAATAAAAATTAAACACTGCTCTCTGGCAAACGTATTACGTGAGAACAGCAAGTCTCTTAATTTTTTATTAATCGAAATATTTAAATACAGTTTTTAAGAAAAGTTAAGTAGGTAAAGTTTCTCGGATAATTTAAAACCTACGTAGAAATTAAAAGTACCTTTTTCTGAGAATCGAAGACGCATTTGAACAGTACTTAAAATCCCACTTTTACTTCTTATCCTCGCTGTGGCGACACCTATGTACACGCCTACAATCCTTCACCGCCCGCACTACAGTGATGTGGTTTTTTTATGCCACTTGGGCCGACAAACAAGCAGACGGTCCACCTGATGGTAAGTGGTCACCGCCGCCTATGAACATTTGCAACACTAGGAGCATCACCAAGGCGTTGTCGACCCTGAGACGTGAAGGCCCCCTTACCTTTCTAACCGAAACACAGCAATACAATTGCACTACTGCTTCACGGCGGAAATGGGTAAGGTGGTAGTACTTCCCCGGACGGACTCTGCACTAAGAGCTCTGCTACTCTAAAAATATATATGTGATATTTCTGAACGAGTAGAAACACGCGAGAATCGTATGATATTGAGATACATGCCACCAACAGTCGGACCGCGGTCCCCACGCGGCGGCACGAGCACCTAGCGGCGGAAGATCTACCTTTTTAAATGGAGGAGTCTCATACCTCGCTCGTCCATAAGCTAATCTCTAAGGTAAAAGCTAATAACACCAATATATAAAAGAAAATTACTTTCAAGAACCTCTCAGAGCTCATAAACTAGTCTGTTAGTTAACTCCCTACAAAACTTAGACAGTTAACTGGTGGTTATAACGAAGTTAACTGATCTCAGCTATTAGGGAGAAAGCGAAGAGCTGGCCAATCGGTTAGCGGCGGTCTGGTAGTGATGTGACTGGGGGGCGGAGTCGATTGTCGATAAATGCTCTTGAGTTTAGACTGGTTTCTGGTAAAGTTATTGTTTAGATTCATAAATTTACTTCCTCGCGCCTCCTGTAGCGCTCGCTCCAGCAGGACACATCTTTATGTACAAAGCCTTATTTTGAAAAGAGTAATTGCTTAATTTATTGCCGGCTCTTCTCAGTAAAATCAACCTTCCCAACCGGTGTTAGTGACCTTTCATAAGTGCCTGTGAAGGCCTATATGAATTGAAATATTATCATTTCATATACGTCTTTTTTTCTTACTAGCTGTCCCCCGCGGTTTTACCTGCATTCCCGTGGGATGTCACATGTTTTATACATCAAACCTTCCTCTTCAATCACTCTATCTAATCAAAAAAACCGCATCAAAATCCGTTGCGTAGTTTTAAAGATTTAAGCATACATAGGAATATAGGGACAGAGAAAGTGACTTTGTTTTATACTATGTGATAATTAAATCCTAATTCTATTCTTCTTCAGTATTTTTCTTTCTTCTCGATCTAATCTATCGATACGGTCCCATCACTAAGCGGGTCACAGCGGGCAGGCACGCAGCTATTTCTCACGAGCGTGACTCCGACTTAGTCAATAGTAATGAAGTAATAGCCGTCTATAGACGAAGGAGGTCATCGTATTACTACTTCGGGTTTTTACTATCCCGGACCTTTATACGGGAGCCTGACTATCACGGCGCAGGTCGTGTGTTCGATTCCCATGTAGTACAAACATTTGTGTGCAAGAACATGTCCATGTATATATAAAAATAAATGTTTATCTGCATTATCAATAGTATTGACCGGCCAGTTGGCTTGGTGGTTAGCGACTCTGACTGAAGCCAAAGGTCGCGGGTTCAATTCCCACCCAGGACAGACATTTGTGTGCATGAACATGTCTGTTTGTTCTGTGTCTGGGTGTGAATATCTATATAAGTATATATTTAGCAAAAACAAAAAAGTAGTATATGTAGTATATCAGTTATCTGGTTTCCATAGTACAAGCTCTGCTTAGTTTGGGACCGTAGATGGCCGTGTGTAAAGAATGTCCCGGGATATTTATTATTTTATTAACCAACCGATCAATTATTAATATTGCACCCTATTATTGATGTTCTAAAGATTTTTTTTCTATAATATTCTTAAACATAAAAACGGCCATCAGAGCGAACTGGTGGTGTTAACTATAATGTCTTTTGCAAATACAAACTGTATGTATAATCTCGTAATTTTATATAATATCTTCTATATCTATAAAAATGATTTTTGTCTGTATGTCCTTTATAGAATCGTAAACTACGCAACGGATTTTAATGCAGTTTCCAGCAATAGATAGAGTAATTCAAGAGGCAGGTTTATAACCAGGATTGAATGCGGGTAAAGCCGCAGGGCGCGGCTAGTATTTTATAAATGCGATTTCTGTGGGAATGGATGTGTGGTTGTTTGTCTCTCACGCAATAACTATTTATCGGATTTGCTTAAAAATCCGATAATTAGATTAAAAACTGGTTTGAAATATAGGAAACTTTTTATAATTCGCGGACAGGACATAATGTAATTAGATAAAATAAAATATTATGTATTCCATCAGTTATCTGGTGTCCATAGTACAAGCTCTGCTTAGTTAAGGATCAGATGGCCGCGTGTAAAGAATGTCCCGGGATATATTAATATACTGTACGAGTATATGTTGTATATATTTCCAAAAGAATGCTCGTTATTTATCAAATTAAAAGACACGATAGAAGTGAAACTTTTATATTGCAGGGAAACATTTTAATTATTCATCAATCACTTTTGAATAGCATACATTGTGTTTATCATTCATTTGTTTTTCGTCACACAAAAAGGTTGCGAAACAGAATTTCAAAGCCTTGTAAGAAATTTCACTTAACAAAAAATATGTTTATATACATTATTTTACCCGCGTCCCCGTGGGATGTCACATGTATTATACATAAAAACCTTCCTCTTCAATCACTCTATCTATTAAAAAAAGCATACATAGGGATATAGGGACAGAGAAAGCGACTTTGTTTTATACTATGTAGTGATTAGTATCTCGGAAACGGCTCGAGCGTTTTGGATGAAAATTTGTATTTAGGACAGGTTATTTAAAAGCTTTTTTAATATAAGTATTTTTTTTATGCCACTTGCTCCGACAAACAAGCAGACGGTCCACCTGATGGTAAGTGGTCACCGCCGCCTATGGACATTAGCAACACTAGGAGCATCGCCAATGCGTTGTCGACCCTGAGACGTGAAGTTGTTAAGTCTCATGTGCCTGTAATTTCACCGGCCCCCTTACCTTTCTAACCGAAACACAGTAATACAATTGCACTACTGCTTCACGGCGGAAATGGGTGAGGTGGTAGTACTTCCCCGGACGAACTCTGCACTAAGAGCTCTACTACTCTAAAATAAGTGCTTTTAATATGTATTTTACATAGAAATAAAAGCTTTGTCCGTTACTTACTAGTATTAGTGTTTTATAAACTTATTTCATCTTTTAAAAAACAATTTCTACCACCACAGTCGGCTAAATGAAGAAGTTTCCGTAAAGCATAAGTTCGCTACAAAATAAAACGTTCAAAGCAGGTTAAACCTTTCAAAACCGTTATTTGAAGACAATACTGATACACTTGAGTCTTAACACTCACGCGATAGAGTTCAAAATTGCATACCCATGTATATACACTTCATAGGGATCTCGACTTTATTTCTTCGCGTATAAAGTTTGTTATTTCTATTTACTTACTTTCAGGGTCTTTGACGAGACCCTTTTGAAACTGTCAAATGGTTCGTGGGGGCCTGTTAGACCCGAATCGATCCCTGAAAATCCTATTTTAGGTCTTTTTTATTGTCTTGATATACAAACCTTTTTTTACTTTGGAGATTTGTTTCTACTCTGTTGAGGTTCATAGCTTAGTTGTGATGTCGAATGCCGTGTCGTGGGTTCGAATCCTGCAATGAGTTAATACTAATCATACCAACACTTACTAGGCACCTATTTCTACCATAGCGGGTCAAATGTGACTTTATGTTTCCTGCTTGGATGTATGAAATATGGTTGTTAGGAAGGGAAATAAATAGTATAGCTGTATATTAATTAGTAAGACAAAGTCATGAAGTCAAATGTGCAAAAGCAATAAGGTTATGGTATGTTTAGTGTAAAGATGGAGAAAGGGTACTTGTTAGTACCCGCCTGGCTGGCTACTACCCTGAATACATGGACCAGCTTCAGTTACCCATTTGTATTTTAATTAATTTACGCAAATGTTCGGGTGAAACCGCGGGGTACAACTAGTGACCAATAAATAAAACAGGTGCCCCAATTTATAACGTCTGTTTGACATGTCGTCATAAATCGCAATTTTTTTTATCATTTTTAGGCGTACGCCCAAATTTTATGGTCGTTTTGTTTGTACAGGATCGGAGTTAGGATACAATTATTGGGCAAAAAATTATGGAATTCATTTTATTATCATTGAACATTATAGAAGAATAAATATCTAGTAACTAATTTCGCTGGATCTCCTTCTCTGTCAAGTCCCAAACAAGGAAACTCAATAGGAAATCGACACGTGTTTAATTACCTCGCCAACCGCCGGATAGAAAGGAATTTCTGTGCTAGTGCGTCGACTCAGTGACAGCGGGTCTAATACGTCCTGAAGATGCTTCGTGTAGATGCGAAACACGTGTCGATTTCCTGTTGAGTTTCCTTGTTTGGGACTTGACAGAGAAGGAGATCCAGCGAATTTAGTTACTAGATATTTGTTTTTGTATAATCTTACAATGGATTTCCGCAAGGTCACGCCTGAGTCAATCAGTTATCATTGAACACTTTTTATAATGACACTAGCTTATTATTAGTAATGAGAAGGGAACATAAGAGTTTTAACGGGCCTGGCTTGGTGGTTGGAGATCCTGACTACCACGCCGAAGATCATGCCTGTATGTAAATATCAATATTATGTATCGACGGTTAAAAGGCGACTTGATTCAAGCGCCATTTTGAAAACTTTACAGGAGAGCTATTTGAAAATGTTAAAACTCAAAAACAGATACTGCATCTAAACTTCTTAACATTCCAAATCGAAGCTGTTGAATATTAAAATTGAATGCAAGCTTCAACGAATTTGTGCATGGCCCATCATAGTAGTATAACTCATTAAGAAAAATGTTACTTTCGCCAAAAATGGTTGTGTCAAGTCGCCTTTTACCCGTCGGTATGTATTTAAAAATTAATATATGTAGTATATCAGTTATCTCGTTACCATAGTACAAGTTCTGCTTAGTTTGGGATCAGATGACCGTGTGTCCCTGGATTAATTAGTGAGAGAGAACACGGAGTTTCGAATATTATAAGTCCGAAGAATGGAGTGTTGACTGAGAGAATTAGGGGTTGATGCAGAAAGTGGAGTCGCCATTTAGAGTGGAAAGATGATGACTGAAAAAATTCCCAATATCTTAAATAAAACATTTAAATAAGTCGAAACTATTTTATTGACTGCTTAATGACAAATTTGTTTTCTATTTTCAGGTACGTTCATCTTTTTTGGGCATTAGTCAAAGTTAGACTTTCCAGGTATACAACAAATTCACGAATAACTCGTGTTCAAGTAAGTACGTACGTCAGTTCTGTATGTTGAGGACTTCCGAGATACAGTTAGGTGATTGTGTATTGCTCTCGCAATCGAAGTTCAGGTGGATTTGCTACTAGATTGACCGTTGGATGCTTGCTTGCATTCACACACTTACGCGCAGAGAGAGACAACAATAGTATGGCCGTCAATGTATCGGCAAATTTGGCTTCGATTTTGATTGCGAGAGCATTATAAAATCACCCTACAGGCTTGCTCTAGTTTGAAGTCCACTACAATGTGAATAAAAATTATTATCATTTATTATTAGTGGTATGAGTGGACAAATATGGAATATCCGTTTTCCAGCCGTTTTGCTGTGAGTAATAACAAACCCTAAAATAATTAAAACAATTACGATATTTATATCTCAAACGATGAAAATACCTAGCGGTTCACCCACGTTTCCAAGACAACAAGAGCTAGGCAATATGCCTAGCTCAGCAACAGATGCTAAAATTATAACCTAGTTTAAGATTTATTTGTCAAATACTACCTTGTATTAACTTAGCTATGACTCAATAAACATTATTATTATTATTAGTCTATCCCGGGATTCAACTAAATTTGGATATTTATATAAGGAATATGTCTATTTGGAATAATGTTCCTTCTAAAAAATGAATATTATTATTATACCATCAGGTGACAATGAGGTCAAGCGCAATCCAGTAAAAAAAAACATAGAGTCAGTGCTCACAACTCCCTACCACTCTCTCTCGTTATGTTATGAGAATAGATAAACATAATATTAATGCTCACAAACCGTGACTAAACCAGATAATTTATACATGAAAATCATGCATTAACATTTTTATCTGTGACGCCCTTCAGACGGCCCACTCATTCTAATTTTGACACATCAACTATCTACCCTCACATCTAATACAATAATAATATGATTATTAAATAGTTTGCACCCCATAATCATGCCCAAATACGTCCCTGTGTTAAAAACACGCAAGATGGCCGCGTCACCACAAAAATATGACACTCATAATGAATTAAATTAGTTTTTTTAACAACTGGGTCAGGTGTCAGCCTCGGAATGGGCAATTAACCTATTTCGACGAAGGTGTGTGAATTTTTTATGAATTTATTGTGTTTAGTATTTTTTTAGTTAAAATTTAGGTTAGATTCCGCGCCTTTTATTAATAAATTAACAATATTTCATACTTAATTAAGTGGTTATTCAAATTAATTAACCAAGTCCCTTTGAAATAAGTTTTGGTAGTTATTTAATGAATATTTACACTAGCGTCCCTCTCTGGGGTTAGCACGCGTTCCCGAGGGATCGAATGTCTTCCCGGGAACAAAATATATGTAAACTGGCTACGTGCGTGCTAAATTTCATCAGGATTGGTTTCGCTTTTGAGGCATCAAGTAACAAACATACTCTCATTTGCATTAATGATATTACTAGCTACCCTCCTGCGGTTTCACCCGTTCTTCTCCGTAGTCTAATGTACCCCGGAATTAAAACATAGCCTATGTCCCTCGGGGATAATGTCGCTTTCTATCGGTGAAAGAATTTTCGAATTCGGTTTAGCAGTTTCGGAGATAAGATAGGGTTTAGTGTTTGAATGTCCCCACGCATTACCTCTATTAAAAATTCTGAGTTTCAAAAAAGTATGGGTAAAATTCGGGAAAATGTTTCTTTACTTTAGCCTTAGGAGGCTAATACAGACTTCCTCATTTCATAGCGTGACAAGGCCTCGGAGAGCGGACCTCTCACGTGATAGCTTAGTTAAAAAATGAGACAGAGCATAGAGACCGCCACGAAACAACAATTTAAAATATATAGTCATTTATTCAGATTAAGCTAAAAGTTACCACCGGTTTGGAAGTTAGCCTTCAATTGAGAAGAACCGGGAAGAAACTCTGCAAGGTTACTTTTTTAATTCTGACTTATTTAGCTGTAACATTTTTTAATGTTTAACAATATGCCTAAGCAAAGTCAGCCTTCAACTGAGAAGAACCGGGAAGAATCTCAGAAAGGTACAAAGCTACCAAAGTTACCACCAGTTCGGAAGTCAGCCGTTAGTTCAACTCACTCAAACACAGCAAAGTAATTATTTTTTAATTCTTTTGAGTATACGCAAGCTGGCTGATATGTGAGGCCTAAGTCCAGCACTGGACCGGGATAGGTTGATGATGGTGATGATGCAATTCTTTTGAATGTTTAACAATGTGCCTACACAAAGTCAGCCTTCAACTGAGAAGAATGTTTTATATCCTAACTGAATTAATGTCTTTTTTTCATGTTAATACTTAGTTTGGGATCAGATGGCCGTGTGTAAAGAATGTCCCGGGATATTTATCCGTCACGCTCTAGTTAACATTTTTAATCAAAACTCCGTAGTTGTACATTGGTATACTCTTTAGTCGCTCACGACACCCTAGAGATGGGAATGGGGTTGTATTCCGCGCCACATTGCAGTCCCATCTAATATCAAATAAGACATATAAATAAATAAAATTAATGTTTTTGTAATGTAAAAATAACAGCTTGTTACTGAATGCGTATGACAGTTTGTACAGTATTTATTGCAAAAATAATATCTGTCTATTTGTTCCGACTAAACCAAAACGGCTGAACCGATTTGGATGGGACTATCACTGGCACATGGCTGATGTTATAAGGAGTCAAATGGTATATTTTATATATATGTAAGGAAAATGGGGTACCTTTGACGCACCATCACCTCAAAACTACAGAATATATCGGGATGCTACCATTCGACGCGGAATTAATCCTAGATAGGCTGTATATAATATCGATAAACGCGGGTGTAACCGCGGAGGACAGCTAGTATACTATAATTTTATTTATTTTATTTTATTTTATTTTATAAGGAAAAACTTACAGCCTAAAACAATGTATTAAAATATAGAAAAAAAAAGACCAATTACAAGTTTTTCGCCGTTAGTAAGAAAATCAAATATATAGATATTGGATATAACAAAAACTTTGATGAAGAAAAGTTAAATAACAAACGCTGTTGCAAAGTAAACGTAATAAGCAAGAAGGAACAAAAAACATTAATCCAGAAAAAATCCAAAAAATAAAAACACTAACAAGCACTACAAAAGAAAGAAAATCAACAACAATTACAATATGAACATAATATAAATTATATATAACGACATATATTAATAAAAAAGACATATCAATACAAACATATTGGACACGTAAGAAAACATTTTGATCAAGAACCGAAAAAATCCCTAGCCATGAGCAGCGAAACAGATGTCACACTGTTGAAAAATATATCAGTGGAGTTATGCTTCTTTAGTATATCGTTTAGTAGCTTAGGGCTCCGGTAAAATAATGTATTTTGCTGGTAATTAGTTCTGGATGAAGGTAATGCCAATAATGGTGTGAATCTAGACGAAAAAGTAGGTGTTCTTAGACAAACTTTTTCAAGAAGTTCACTGCTGTCGATCTTACCTTTAATAATCTTTAAAAAATAAACCACATCAGAAATGTCTCTTCGAAGGTGCAATGGCAACAGATGATGACGTCTACAGCGTAATTCGTAATTATCATCATACCGACCGGACTTGAATTGTAGGTATTTTACAAATTGTCGCTGAATACTTTCAAGACGAACTGAATGGCAATTGTATTGAGGATTCCATATTTGTGAGCAGTATTCAAGAATACTACGTACGTATGCACAGTATAAAATGTTGACGGTTTTAATTTGATTGAAATTCGATGAAATACGCATTATAAAACCTAATGACTTATAAGCTTTTGAAACAATTTCGTGAATATGATTATTATATACTAATTTAGAGTCCTGTACGACACCCAAGTCCCTTACATTATTCAACCTATTTAAAATCTTGCCATTTAAGTTATAATCAAAAATAAGCGTATTTTTTTTACGGGAATATGATATAATAGAGCATTTATCGACATTTAGGTTCAGTTTATTAGCCTCGCAATAAACACAAAGCCTATTCTAATCTTCTTGAAGGTTGGATTGATCGTTGTTGTTGTAAACAGATTTTAATATTTTCATATCATCCGCAAAGAGATAAATTTTAGAAAACTGAAAACAATCAACTATGTCATTTATAAATAATAAAAATAGAAAGGGACCTAGTATCGAGCCTTGTGGAACCCCCGAAGGTATATCAACCCAAGTAGACCCATAACCATTAAGCACAACACACTGAGTACGACGCTCGATATAGGAGGAAAACCATCTAAATAAGCTGCCATGAATACCAGCATTCAATAGTTTTTGGAGAAGAATATCATGGTCAATCGGATCGAACGCCTTACTAAAGTCAGTGTATATTCATAGTTATATATTCATGGGTAAGAATTAAGTTGGATGTAGTAGAGCGACCTTTAAGAAAACCATGCTGTTCTGGTAAGAAATAAGATTTTAAGGCTGCGTAAGTTTGAGTATAAATTATTCTTTCAAGTATCTTAGCAAAAATACACAGTTTGGAGATTTGCCTATAGTTCTCGACTTTAGTTTTGGTACCTTTCTTATGGACTGGGGATACTAGTGCCGATTTCCATAAACCTGGCATTATCCCTTCATGAACTGACCTTTTGAATAATATAACTAAGGGAATTGAAAGACTTTTAGAACATCTTACTATAAGTTGTGGAGATACTCCATCTGGGCCTGATGATTTGCTGATATCAGTAGCCAATAATAGTTTTTCTACTTGTAGGTATGAAAATTCAACAGAGTTTATATTTACTTGATTTGACACTTTAGCTTCAAAAATGTGTGTCGAATTAGAATTATTTTTATTATTAGGATGGGAGAAATTTGCAAAGAAATATGATGAAAAATAATTGCAAAGATCCTCCCCGCTATTAGCAACGCAGTCGCCAAACGTCATTCTTGAAGGAAAACCAACGTGATTAGAGTTATTTTTTACAAAGCTCCAGAAATGTTTTGGATTAGTGATGATGGAGGACTCAATACGATTAATATAATTGTTGTAGCATTCAGCTTCGTATTTCCTAACTCGATCACGAAGTACCCTAAATGAATCATAATCCGACCTGTTATGATATGTTTTGAATTTGCGAAAGTATTAATATTTTTCCTTCAACATTTTACGTAGACATGAATTATGCCATGGTGGTGACTTTGTATTTGAGACTGTCTTATGCTGTACAAATTGGTCCCGCAGATTAAAAAGAATATTATAAAAGAAATTAAGAGAATCATCAATAGAACCCCGAGACAAGCAGTCGTGCCAGTCAATATCATCCAGTCCTTTACATAGTTTGTCATAGTTGCCTGTGTTGTAGTAATACTTAATTCTTGGTTGTGTACCGATGGCATACGAATTGGCTAAGCTAGCTTCAATAGATAACGGTGGATGGTGCTGGTCATTGGGAACAAGATGCTCGTCACTAGGGCATATAGATAGGTGGATATTAGAAAACACCAAATCGAGAATACGGTTATTATGGTTCTGTACATGGTTGTATTGATTGAAACCGCTCAACGTAATGTTGTCAAAGAAGTTTATCTGGGACGGGCCGAGAATATTAGAGGGGTTCAATGTGCCATCAGAATTTAAATGCCATTTAACGGACGGAAAATTAAAATCACCTAAAATAATGAAGCTGTCGTTTGGATGTGTCATTGTGATTGTCTGCATTTTATTCGAAAACATATACAACTGTTGAGAAATTGAGTTGCCATTGGCTTGATCGCACAGGTAAATACAACATATATGTAAACACTTGTGAAAAGTGTTGCTACACTTGGGTAGATTAATGGTTATCCATATATCTTCTGCAGAGGAATACCAGTCGATATTAGAAGATGCAAATAAATTTCTTTTCACTGCGACTAGGACTCCACCACCAAATGATTGTGAAGTAAGTTTATTATCGCGATCACGCCTAAATACCAAGTAACTGTCATCAAATAACTCTTCGGTGTTTATACCTGTGGTAAGCCAAGTCTCTGTCAAACACACTATGTCATAATTATTCAGCTGCAAATTTCTGTAAAATATACAAGTTTTAGTCCTCAACCCTCTAACATTCTGATAGTATACTTTCAAAATACTGTTAGCCATTGGAAAAAGAAATGATAAGCATGAAAGGTAAAATCAGTATTTAAGTAAGGTATACTCATACATAAAAAAGAAAACAGTATGAATTTACCCAAAGTATTAGGTATAGATATGATTTTATTAGTGTTCAGAATCAAATGAAAGTATTTTAAGTCATGATCATTTCCGTTGAGGTAGAAATACATGTTAATTAAAGCTATCTGCAGCATATCAAACAGAAACACTATAATAATCTTTATCGTAAATAAATAGAAACCAGTAATCAGTTGCGAAATCACAGGACAAAGCGACACCTCAGTCAAATAAAGTGTACAATAGTTGTATGAATTATAGCTCTTATTCATTCCACTAACCACCAGCAAAAAAAAGCATAGGTACAGCCATGTATAAAAAACACGCATTGCAAAAATGCACTGTAAAATGGTATTTATATTAATTGACGTTTGGGTCAATTTACGCTCACACAAAAGGTTGTTATTGATTAACAATAGGGTTATGGAATGTGGCCGCATCAACGAGTGCGAGCGGAGAGGTGAGATAAGAATGATTGCGGTTCTCAATCTTATAAATATAAAGTAGATATTCAAAGTTTTTAAATATAACAAAGTAATCGTAATGTTTGTTTCTATGAGTAACAGATATGTATATTTACTTGCAAGGGGTTTAAACCTTAGTGAATCTTTTTCAAGTCTGCGTCCGTCTTCAAAATGATTAAGGGTGATGTTGCATTTTTCCGAAGCATAATTTTGCATTGCTTCACCCATATGAATTGAAAATGGTTTTCCTTCGCCAATGTTTTGGCTTTGGAGAGCAGCATCTTGTTAGCTACTGTAAGATGGTCGTTCACATACACCTTAGTATTATCCTGGAAGCCAAGGTCCAACGCGTTAAGACCTTTTAAGTCACGGACAGCAGAAACTAGATTTTCCTTGACATATCTATTGTTGAAGCAGGCAATTACGGGTTTCGGCATTTCTTTGATACGAGTAGGCACCCTGGAGACAAAACTGATCTGTTCTTTAGATAACGTCAGACCTGCCTTTACTGCAATTTTATTTAGTAATTCTAATAGATTTTCGTCGTGTTTAAACGGAACGCCTTTGATCTCAATGTTATTAAGACGTGACCACTGATCTTTATCGTTCAATTCCTGCTCAATTTTTTTAATAGAACTCTCCAGTTTCAAGTAATTTTCTGCGGATTTTTCAACATCGGATAACCTTTTATCAACCAATGTAACTTTGTCATCAACTTCCTTCATCCGGGAATGTACGAAATCTACTGATATTTTGAGCTCGTTGAGGTCAGTTTTCACCTCACGCATTTCATCAACTAGGGTGTTCAGGGGTGCAAGCTTATCCGAGACCTTTTTGATCTCAGCCATTACCAACTCCAGGTCTGTTGAATGTTGTTTAGGTGGTATTGGAGAGCTAGTATCCATTACTGATGACGATGACGGCATCCTGCAAGCGTTACACTTCCATGCAGACCTTCTTTCCGTCCCCAACTTACGAAAACCAGCCTCGGTAATGCCCGCACATGGGTAGTCGAAGTGCTGTTTACACGAGGAGCACTGAAAGCCCTCTGTTAATTTGGAACGGCATCTTCCACATACGAACATAATAGAAAAAAGTTTGAACAACACTGGATTATAGGACACGCTACACGAACACGACTGTCGACTACGACGCTCAACTTCGAACTTAAAAATTAAGTGATGTTTATGTCTTAACAGATCGAACAATGCTTGGGTGTAGCGCTCGCTCCAGCAGGACACATCTTAATGTACAAAATCTTATTTTGAAAAGAGTAATTGCTGAGTTTATTGCCGGCTCTTCTCAGTAAAAGCAACCTTCCGAACCGGTGTTAGAGTCTGACCATTCATAAGTGCCTGTGAAGGCCTATTTCAATAAATATTTCATTTCATTTCATTTGATATTCAATATAGAGAATTCGAACGAATATAGAGAAACGCAAGCTAAACCGCGTGGCTAGCTAGTTTAGCAATAAAGCTTTCAAAGCTTTCAAAAGCACACTCACATGCACCCTCCGGGCCAGTCCTGTAATTAAGGGCACGTCTCGAATGCTTTGACACTGGAGCTTTTGCAAAATTGTTAAAGTTTGAAGCTTTTGTACGTGAAGCACTACTGTTACAATGTATGTATATTGATTAAGTTAATTGTAAGTAATTTAACCTACTTGAAAGAAGGTTGTATTTTATTTGTACTTAGCTGTCTCCCGCGGTTTTACCCGCGTTCCCGTGGGATGTCACATGTATTATACATAAAAACCTTCCTCTTCAATCACTCTATCTATTAAAAAAACCGCATCAAAATCCGTTGCGTAGTTTTAAAGATTTAAGCATACATAGGGATATAGGGACAGAGAAAGCGACTTTGCTTTATACTATGTTGTGACTACTTCGTATTACCAAGATTTTTGTAATTAATTTTTAAAAAGGTACGGAAAAATAAAGAATATATATCTCGGGACATTCTTTACACACGGTTTGCACGGTATGCAGGTTTTAATGACCCCGGATATTTAATATTATTTATTAAATTAAATGCAAAAATAATTAACTTTAGACCAGATCATTTCGCATATTTCTAAAACTTTAATTGTATAATACGTCGGCCATTTTTATTTCATATTTTTTTATACGACTTGGGCCGACAAAGAAGAAGACGGTCCGCCTGATGGTAAGTGGTCACCGCCTATATACATTTGCAACACTAGAGCATCGCCAATGCGTTGTTGATTGCCTGTGTTTTCGTTTTCTTATTCATCTTCAAAAATATAAAAAGGTTTGTCCAATTTTAATTAAATCGCAATCTTACTTACCCGCTTCGTAAATTACTTCACACTTGACAGAAACTCGTCCGAACCGAAACTCTCAAACTCCTGTCTTCGTGACAAACTCTCGCACTCGAGTTCCTGAATATTTCAAGTACAAGTTAACTTTGACTGGAGTGGAGTTTTAAATGGATTCGTTGTTAATTTCCTCTTATGAAGTGGTAGACTACAAAGGGCGGCTTAGCGCTTTGAAGTGTAAGGTCTATTGATAAGAGATATTGTCCGAGAGTTAATATTTTTATTGGAATTGTAAAGAATTTTACTACTTTGTTCTATGTAGCTAACTTTCGAGGGAAACAGTACAATGTTCTATCCATTTCAATAAAACCATTTCCGAATATCCATCTGTATTTTTCTTTTTTTTTGCGTGTCGATCGTTTTGGCTAAATTTGTTTAGACCAGAATTCTGCCAGGCGTACTGTAGCATTATACAGGTCTTCTGGAGTGCAAAATGAGGGGCACGTAGGCACGACAATAGATGTGCCGTTGTCTGAGGGGAGGCGCCGCAAGTGCTCTGGTTGCTTGTGCTGTAACCAAAAAAGAAATATCAATCTGTGATATAGAAGAATGCCATGCAAAAATGACCCATTGCGTATTAGCCGAAAGCGATGAAACCTACCCCACGGAGAAATTTGGATTCCGGGAAAACATTAGTTCCCCAGGGAACGCATATAAACCCCGGGGAAAGTTACCTCAGGGCGCTTAGGAAGGGGTCCCAAAACTGTATTTATCAAAGTTCTATTAACCGAATCAAACGAAACCGCAGAGTTAAGCTAGTATTGGTAAAGTGCCGACAAAGGGGCGTCTCGCTTTGATCTAAACCGCCTAGGTTTGAGTTCACGAGTATAATCTGAGATGGGATTTGGTCGAATCAATTTCAATGCGATAGCTATCGTCCTTTATACATATACTTAGCTTTCTGCCCGCGGTTTCACCCGTATTCCCGTGGAATCTTACGTTTTCTGGGGTTCAAAATATCATAGTTGTTAATCCAGAAAGTAATCTATTTATATGCAAAGTTTTATCAAAATTCGTTCAGCCGTTTATGCGCTATTAAGTCACAAACATGATAGTATGATTGAGGGATAATTTGACTCGCGTTTCTTATATAAGAAATAGCCTGTTAGTTTCTGTGTTAAGACGCGAACGAAGTACAAGGAAAATTTTAATAGGCCTTTACAAGCACTTATGAATAGTCAGACTCTACTAATACTGGTTCAGACGGTTTAACTAACAGAAAAACTTTCTCGGATACATATTCTTGTAATAATTTCAGTCTGTAGCTGACCTTTGTATAAATATATAAATAAATACAAAATACTAATCATTTGATAAAAAACAAATGTTAATAAAATATTTTATTTTATAGTTTTTTTTAGATTATAACGATTAAATTATATTGCAAGATGATTTAAATTGCAATAAATAAAAAAGTAAAAACTAATAAACTAAAAAAAAATATATATATTTTGAGTCTTACTTTAGTTTGAGATTGAGTCATCAAAGCTATCTCTAAGTACAGAAACTACAATCGAACAGCGGGTGAAACCGTGCGGCACAGCTCGTACACACAAAAAAACTTTCTACACACGAACGAGTGGCGAAAACCGATGGACAATCGATAATTTTTAATAAGCCGATACCCGTTCAATAACCGGTAATGTCCTTTCTACTCTCACAGCGGATTTATAAGATAAACACCGGTATTCCAGCCTCTAGTGAATGGAGAAAGTTTTGGTAGGGTTGCGTCGCAACCAGTTATACACCGTTAGGGTTGTCGCTTCAAATATTCCATTACAAATTACAGGCACATGAGACTTAACAACTTCACGCCTCAGGGTCGACAACGCGATGCCCGTGTTGTAAATGTCCATAGGCGGCGGTGACCACTTACCATCAGGTGGACCGTCCGCTTGTTAGAAAAAATAATAATAATTTTACTATAATCTTTTTCACACAGGATGAGTTGTGACAGTTTTCTTACCCATATCTTGTGAAATAGCACTTGATTACTCTGGGATACACTAAATTCTTCACGAGACCTTGCTCTGTTACGGTATCCCCTTATTATGTCGAAATAAACCATTGAGAAATCTTACAAAACACCATTTGTCACACAACTCATGCTAGTTAAAAAATACTATAGACACATTTTGACAGGCCAGTTGGCTTGGTAATTAAGACCGACTGCCAAGCCGCAGGTTGCGAGTTCGATTCCCACCCAGGACAGACATTTGTGCATCAACATGTCTGGGTGTAAATACCATTTAAGTATGAAATTGGAAAAAAATAGTTTATGTAGTAAATCAGTTATTTGGTTTTCATAGTACAAGCTCTGCTTAGTTTGGGATCAGATGGCCGTGTGTAAAGTATGTCCCGGGATATTAAACAAATATTTTTAGAGATAATGCCAATTTTGTGAATTTCTGTGCACAGAGATATCTCCGGAACCACTACACCAATAAAAAAAAAATCTTTTTCTGATAGAAAGGTAGAAGAACACTATTCTCGAAAGATATAGGGTATGTCTCAACCCCTCGGGAATACAGGTAAAATCGCGCTACGTTAATATATCAAAACTAAATATTCCCCACAATCGCAAACTATGTAACACTTTCACTAGCATTATTGTTAAAAGTTAGTACAGTCAAGTTTAAAAGCGTTTCCATGTTACTACCTACGGAACACTCGTTATAAAATTTAACGAGCACGCTCCACAGAGAGCTGAAAGAACTCTGCACGCGGTTGTACAGTGTTAACACTTTTGTTAGCGATTGTACTTTGTATTTTTTTGTACGATTTTTGTTTTATTCAAAAATTCTACATTATAAGTTGTTTTTATGGTTGAATGGTAGTATGAAGTTAGCATCAAAATTCAAAAATTCAAAATTCAAAATTCAAAACCATTTATTCAGTTTAGGCCCTCAGAAGGCACTTATGAAGGTCAAATTTAAAGTTACTGAAGCTACTACCGGTTCGGAAGTCAGCCTTCAACTGAGAAGAACCGGCAAGAAACTCAGCAAGGTTACATTCTTTTTTATTTTATTAAATTCTTTTTTATCTATTCTGACTTTTTGGCTATTTTATAACATCAATTTTACATATTTTTATATTTAACAATTACAAAATACTTAATAAAGCTAACATTCAAAAACAAAAAACAAAAAAAAAAAAGAAATAACAAGACTACAAAATAGAAAATGACAATAATTACTTACAACTTAAACAAGAAAATTAGAGGTGCACTGTGCAGAGAGCAGCTATTTCCATACATTTTTATCTTCAATATAATGAACCACCTTGTAATACGCTTTTTCTTTCAAAACTTTCCTAATATAATTTTTAAATTTATGATCAGACATTTTGGTTACTGAAAGCGGTATCTTATTATAAAATCGAACACAATTACCAAGAAATGACTTGTTTACTTTAGTTAGTCTAAAATATGGAACAACTAACTTCTCCCTTTGTCTTGTATTAATATTATGGATATCCAATTTTGACTCAAACATTCCTATGTTTCTACGTATAAACATTATATTTTCATAAATATATAATGAAGGCAATGTCATTATATTTATTTCCCTAAATAAATCTCTTAATGATTCACGGGGACCCATACCGTAAATTGCACGAATTGCTCTTTTTTGTATAATAAATATTGATTCTATATCCGCTGCTGCTCCCCAAAATAAAATACCATAGGACAAGAGGCTATGAAAATATGCAAAATAAACTAATTTGGCTGTCTCAACATTCGTCAATTGTTTAATTTTCCTAACAGCAAATGCAGCCGAACTTAACTTAGCAGCTAGAGTATCAACCTGAGGTCCCCACTGCAATTTATTGTCTAATGTAAGACCCAAAAATACCGTTTTATTAACAAGATCAATATGGCTCCCATCTATTATTATTTGGCTATCTACTTGTGCTACATTCGGTAAAGAAAACCTTAAGCATTTAGTTTTCTTTGAATTTAGTAATAGATTATTTGTAGCAAACCACCCACAGACAATTGACATAGTATGATTAACTTTAGTTAGATCTTTGTCTTTTCTATCAACTTTAAAAATTAATGATGTATCATCAGCAAACAAGACAATATCTGTGAGATCATTTACAACATATGGCAAGTCATTTATATAGACTAAAAACAAAAATGGACCTAAAATTGAACCCTGGGGTACCCCCATTTCGACTAAAGAGCCCTTGGATGTTGTGCCAGTAATCCCTACCTTTTGTTGACGATTTGATAAATAAGATAAAACAAGATCATGAGCAGTTCCACGAATTCCGTAGTAGTCAAGTTTTAGAAGTAGCGTACGGTGGTCAACGCAATCGAAAGCCTTGGATAGATCACAAAAAATGCCAATCGCATCCTGAGAATCCTCCCATGCGCCATAAATGTGTCTCAGCAATGCTGCTGCCGCATCGGATGTAGATCTTCCCTTCGTGAAACCGAACTGATGACCATGCAATATCTTATGCTTCGGATTGAGAAGTTGGCTTTCACTTGAGAAGAACCGAGAAGAAACTCAGTAAAGCTGCTTTTTTATGTGTCTATACTAATAATTTAAAATAGTAAAGTTTGTATGTTTGGATGTAGGAGGTAATCTTTAAAACTACTTATTAGAACAAAAAAATCTTATAGAAATCTAGTCTATTTCTATATTAAATTTTAAGTATCAATATCTAATGTCAAAATAACAAAGTGTCTATAAAAGTATGTAATATAAAAAAAATTTAACATGTCTGTGTGTTTGTTCCGACTAATCTCCGAAACGGCTGGACCGGTTTTGACAGCACTTTCACTGGCAGATAACTGATGTTATAAAGATTATCTTAGGCTTTTATCCCGAGAAAATGTAACATCCTTAGAGAACACGGGTGAAACCGCGGCGGCCAACTAGTATAAAATACATTTAGGTATATAATACACCGATAGTTATGGTTCCCTAACGATAATCTCCATGGATCCACAAACTTCACGGCATTAAACTGACGACTATGGCCACCATAAAATTTCACAACCGTCAATATAAAGTCGTCAGTAAAAAGTCGTGAGAACGCAACACACAGACGCACAGACAATTGAGGCCAATTCGCTATCAATTACACTGTGACTCCGCGATATGGGATTAAGTAATTGCTGTCTCACTCTTGGCCTAAATTAGGCTTTATCATTCATTAGAGACAAGGATCTCTAAAATAATGAGAGTTAACTATATTTTAAAACCCTTGGTGCTCTTTAAGAAACGAGTGAATAGCCTACTAACGGGAAAGCGAGCTCTATCTTCGGCCTCATCTTCACTTACCATCAGCTGAGATTGAGGCCAATCGCAAGAACTAGATTATGTCTCTCTCCATACCATTGGCTATGTGTGTGCTAAATTTCATAGCTCATTTCAATAGATCGGTTCAGTCGTTTAGGAGTGTCTTACATCCATAAGAAACGAGAACGTCCAATCAAAAAAATGTAATTTATGATGTCTTCAAATACCTACTCTCTTCTACCCCCTTTTTCAGCTTCGTAGAGCTTACTTCTCACGTGATGCCATAGTTAGCGAAAGAGAGAGCATAGAGGCTACGAAACAGATCACTTTAGTATTATTAGTATTTGATCTGGGTTTCGATTCTGTAAGGAAAATGACACTAACTCGAGGATGTTTCGTCGCGGCCTCCGTGCTCTGTCTCTGTCGCTTACTACGCTAATACTACTAATCACGTGAGAGGTAAGCTCTCCGAGGCCTCCGTGAAGCAGCTCGCTGACGAAGTTTGTATTAGCTGAATTAGGGCAACAGCGATCCACAGCCAAAAAAATTTAATACATAGCTTATGTAAAAATATTATGAGTTGTGTGACACACGGTGTTTTATAAGATTTCTCAATGGTTTATGTTTATTTCGACATAATAAGGGGATACCGTAACAGAGCGAAGTCTCATAAAGCATTTAGTTTATCTCAGAGCAATTAAGTGCTATTTCACAAGATATGGGTAAAACCTTCAACTGTCACAACTCATCCTATGTGAAATAAGAAGGCCGACGACATATCATCTCGGCAATGCTCTGTCTCTTTCGCTAGCTACACAATCACGTGAGAGATAAGCCCTCAGAGGGCTCCTTGCGCCGGGAGCTGACGAGATTTGTATTAGCTGGAGTCTAGATCCTATAAAATGCAGTAGGTATGTTAATTTCTCTTTTCTACATGTAGTATACATACCATGGTATGTTTGGTACGGGACGGCTGCGTGGATTCTGACTTATCTTTTTCACTCACACGTTTACAGGCACAATAATACCAATATTTTAGTAATGACATCATGACCGATGTGCGGAGAAATGTAGCACTCAGTGTTTGTCAAAGATGATGTGTATTATCGTGTAAGTGCAACCGACAACCGAGAGAAAGCGCTGTTTTTAATTTAAAACAGATGGGAAACGTTGGTTAGTGACACTAATACTGAAGGAGTTAATAGTGCCAAATCGTTTTTTAATTGCCAAGTTGGTTCGGCTCTCAAGTGAGGTGCTTACATACGAACAGCTTTCTGAGGCGCCAGTTGGGTCGGTGGTCGTCGTTCGATTCCGACCCAGGACAAACATTTGTGTGTATGAACATCTTCTGTGTCTGGGTGTAAATATCTTTATAAGTATGTATTTTAAAAGTTATATGTAGTGAATCAGTTATTTGGTTGCTGCTTTGGTTTCAGATGTGAGTGAAGATTAGTAGCTTCAGTAACTTTAAATTCGAACTTCGTAATTGCCTTCCGAGGGCCTGAATAAATGGTTTGAATTTTGAATTTTTGAATAAATCCCGGGACACTACACACGCCCATCTGATCCCAATCTAAGCAGAGCTTGTACTATAGTAACTGATACTACATATACTAGTTTTATTTTAATACTTATTGTCAAAAGCTTTTATTTAACTTGCAATGTAAGTATGAAAGTTTTGTTCTGGTGGAATCTTGCTTCTCAATTTTGAAGCAGATATCTTCAACATATTGAGCTGAAATTTTGTATAGTACACGTTTAGTTTGGATGACAATATACGATAAGCTGTGTGATGTCATTCTAAATCCAATATGGCGGACCATCCAAGATGGCGGAATAGTTATTTTTAATGCATTTCTACAATATTAACTCCCAATTTGCCAGCTCTTTCTAACAAGTTTCTTTACACACGGCCATCTAATTTAAAATTAAGTAGACCTTGTACTATGGAAACCATAGATAGTACTTACTTATAGATATTTACTCTCAGGTTTTTTTTATGAAGAATGCAAGATGCATTCTGCTTCTTTTTTTCCATCCCTTTCTAACAAGTCTCTTTCACTCGTTTATTCATTTTCCATTCACAAACCTCGTCACACCGCGCGCTCGCTCGCCTCACCCGCCCGTATGTTTCCACAATAAAAAGAAATGATGGCATATATATTCAGAGCGTAGATCCGTGGCTTATTGCCGAGTGTGCCGAGCCGCCATTATCCCAGTATGGGGTTCGAATCTCTGAGTTATTGCTACAGATTTGAATTGTTATGTGATATCATTTTATCTTTATCTCAAATGTAAGTTCTCGCTTTGGAAATCTTGATTCGGATTTATTGGAAGCTAGCTACCGTGCCGCGGCTTCGTTCGCCTTGTAAATGGATCTTTAAGTTGCGTTATGTTAATCCATGATCAATTCTATCAGTGGAACACGTCGCACCCTCAGTACGAGGGCTTAACTCAAAATTTTGCCAATTGGAGTTACGATCATAGAGAGACTAAACAAAGTGCGCTCTATCCGATGAATAGTAAAACATAGTCAATATAATGATAGAATAAGCATACCGATACTTCAGCCTCTTCAACACCGGGACCCACCCTCCCCGCTCAGTGCGAAAGTGACCCAATCAGAGATGTGCCAAAAGTAATTTTAATTATTAAATTAATCTAAATTATCCCGGTATTGTTACATAGCCTATGTTACTTCTGAATAAAGTAGCTTTCTAATGCAGAAAGACCTATTCAAATCAGTCCAGTAGTTTTTACAATACGAGCAAAACTAAAAATAACTTAATAACATTTGTGTAAATGATAAACTGGCTACGTACCGACCTACAACTTGCGGCGAGAGACGCCGCGGCACAAAGTTATGCATTTAATTTCCTGTCTAGAATGCAGTGCGAAGTTGGTGTCAAACGACTACATGGCGTCCTTTATAGAACAGAGATTGAGTTAAGTAATATTCATTCTATCTAGTCACTACATAGTATAAAACAAAGTCGCTTTCTCTGTCCCTATATCCCTATGTACGCTTAAATCTTTAAAACTACGCAACGGATTTTGATGCGGTTTTTTTTAATAGATAGAGTGATTGAAGAGGAAGGTTTTTATGTATAATACATGTGACATCCCACGGGAACGCGGGTAAAACCGCGGGGGACAGCTAGTTAAACTAAATAAAACAAAGTCGCTTCCGTTTGTACGCTTAGATCATTTAAACTACGCAAAGAATTTTGATGCGGTTTTCTCTATCGACACAATGATTAAAGCGAACGTTTGTGAGGATGCATGTTTCTCTTTCACTCGAAAACTACTGCTCAATTTTGGATGAAACTCGCAACGTAGGTAGTCTATAACATCTTTAAGACTGTTAGTATCTGGTTACCATAGTACAAGTTCTGCTTAGTTTGGGATCAGATGGCCGTGTGTAAAGAATATCCCAGGATATCTGAAGTCTTCAATCTTTATTTTAAGTAGAGGCTTTTAGAGCCCAGAGCACTTGTATTACTGTGTTTCGGCTAGAAAGGTAAGGAGGCCGGTGAAATTACAGGCACATGAGACTTAACAACTTCACGTCTCAGGGTCGACAACGCATTGGCGATGTCCCTAGTGTTGCAAATGTCCATGGCGGCGGTGACCACTTACCAGGTGGACTGTCCGCTTGATTGTCAGCCTATGTGGTATAAAAAAAAAGTCGCAAACCTAAACCCCCCTCCCCCTGGAAGGAGATTCAAAGCCCAATTTAAATGCAATAACCGCAACCTCGACAGTAAAGCGCGAATGTACTCGCAGTGTCATCGAATATGTCTGTTTGTCACACGTTTCTCGGAACACAATTCGCTGAGGTATCAGGAATACATAAATATTGCATGCCTGTTGTGTTTGTTTCCACTGTTCAACTTATTATTATATCCGCCATATTTTTCTTAATTTAATCCTTATATTATAAATCCTTCTATCCTACTTATTGCCGTACCTAGGGTTCATCCAGGGCCTGGCCCCTGAGGTGCCATGGCCGATGCGATCAAACAGACTCGACATACATTGTTGTTATGTACTAACGACAAACTATGCGTCACATTCAAAAAAAGTTTCGTTAATCTTGTGTTAAGTTATTTAGGTATCCTAGAATTTCGAATCGGTCCAATATCCTGAGGGCACTAGACTGGGGTGAGCACGGCCCCCCTATCTCCCCTATCTACGCCTATGAGCCTACTTCCTTCTAGTATTATAAATGCGAAAGTTTGTATGTATGGATGTTTGTTACTCTATCACGCAAAAACTACTAAACGGATTTAGATGCAACTCGGCACATAGATAGAGAATACCCTTGTATGACATATAGGATATTTTTTATCCCGGGAAAACGTGACATCCCTCGGGAACGCGGGTCAAACAGCGAGGGACAGCAATTTTCAATTCCCATTCCAAGTAATAAAAAAAAAATCAAAACCATTGATTCAATTTACGTCCTCGGAAGGCACTTATGAAGATCAAATTAAAATTTACTGAAGCTACTATTCTTATGTTAAATCAATTAACGTATTGTCGTGACGCATGGAGCGGAGTGATGGAGTCACGCCAACATAACGGTCTTATTAACCGTGTCACTGGAGTGCGCATGAGTGGATATTTATTACTGTGTGTGTGTGTGTGTGTGTGTGTGTGTGTGTGTGTGTGTGTGTGTGTGTGTGTGTGTGTGTGTCTTTAAGTTTATTGATTGACTAGCCTCAGTCCTGCGGTTCCACTTGCTATCTATACTAATATTATAAAAAGGAATTGTATGTAAGTATGTTAATTTATTTATTTAGGATACACAATACAAATTACAAACAAAAGGTCACCACATAATAGTAACAATACATATAGAGCTGGGTTGTAACTCAAAACATATGTATACAGAAAAACAAAACTAGAAATGAAACTTGCCCCCCGCGGTTTTACCCGCGTTCCCGGGGGATATCACATTTTCCCTTGATAAAAGTAGCATATATATTATTCCAGGATATGCTCTATCTATGTGCCAAGTTACATCCATATCCGTTTAGTAGTTTTTGCGTGAAAGAGTAACAAATATAATATCAGGGTCGTCAACACATTGGCGATGGTCCTGGTGTTGCAAATGTTCATGGGTTGCGGTGACCACTTACCGTCAGGTAAGGACGGTCTGCTTATTTGTCGGCATATGTGGTATAAAAAAAAACTGAATATGGGTAAACTGGGAATCGAACCCTAAGGTTCGAGGTTCATACTAAGACTACAGAACATATTATACTTTATTCCAGTAGCAATAAGACAGTAAATCGTTTATCAAATCACTGATGGCCCCATAAAGATGCGTTTCGGATACAATGTCACGAAATATAACGGAATAATAAAATTTACTGTTACATTGCGTAATATACCTTATTTTGTTAAAGTAGGTTACATATAGTGTTGAGTTATACTTACGTGAATTGAATTGGTAAGGTACAGTGCCTTTACCATGAGTTTTTAACGTACGCACTCGCTAGCGACAGGTGAAATACCTATCGAAATGTAAACACTAGCGAGTAACGTTTTTTAGCCTTTGCTATAGAAATTCGGTACCATGAGTCACAAATTTGACAGTTGCTATCGAGAAATACTGTATCGATAGTAGTTTACTCGCTAGTGACTAAAGTAAGTTTCGATAGCAACTCATGGTAGAGGTACAGATACAGTCTCGCGGATTCACTCCGGTTCTTAAAGATTGATGTATTTTGGGATAATCCACACACACACATACACTCTCATACACATTTTGATTTTACATGTATAGATAACTAGCTGTCCCCCGCGTTTATCGATATCATATATAGCTTATCCATCTCGGAAAAAATCCGCGTCGAATGGTAGCAGTCCCATCCCGATATGTTCAGTAGTTTTGAGGTGATGGTGCGTCAATGGAACCATATTTTTCTTTTACAATATTTTTAGATAAATCCAGAGACAGAACAACCTGATACATGAGGATGGTTATCCACAAAAATATTTATCCTGGGGCTCGATTCTGTAAGGAAAATGACACTAACTCGAGGTTGTTTCGTCGCGGCCGCCGTGCTCTGTCTCTTTCGCTAACTACGCTAATACTTCTAATCTATAGATGCACCTTATGTTTGAAGGAATAAAGATTATAATTCTTTGTTATTGTTAAATGTCAAAACGGCCATCATAGCGTGCCGCAAGTTTAACTCGAGGATGTTTCGTCGCGGCACTATGCCCTGTCTCTGTCGCTTACTACGCTAATACTACTAATCACGTGAGAGATAAGCTCTCCGAGGCCTCCGTGAAGCGGCTCACCGACGACATTTGTATTAGCTGAATAAGGGCTCCATTGAAATCAAATCGCGTGGTTCTCCAACAACCCGACTGGCCTTTTAAATCGGTTTTTTATTTTGCACTATCCTATCTCACACAAGAACCTAAAATACCTTACATTAGACAACTACCCTACAAGTAATCTCCCCCCATAGACTACAGACTATAAATAACACACCGGAAATGAACGCAGCTCGAGATGCATCGACCATAAACAACAGTGGGGGACTTATGGACCGAAATCAATGGCTTCCGGTAACAGGAAGGTATACGCTGTTAAGATATCTATTACTTGTTTATTGAAGTAGTGTAGTTTGGTTTACTTGGGGGATGCGAGAAGACTTGTGCATGGTGATTGTGTAATTTGCGATTGTTGAGCAATTTTGTTGCAACCAGTTGCTGTTGTCGTGAGGAGTTAACGGCCTAAATCTCTGTTTATGTCATTGTCTAAAATATAACTTGAAAACGTCATTATTCGTGTTCATTTAAAAACTGTCTGGGTAATGTGTTTCATGATAAATAAATGTCCCGGGACATACTTTACACACGGTCATTTGATCCCGAACTAAGCAGAGCTTGTACTATGGAAACCAGATAACTGATATACTACATATACCACTTTTACTTCTAAATACAAACGTAGATACCTAGATATTTACACCCAGACATGTTCATGCACACAAATGTTTCTCTTGGGTGGGAATCGAACCCACGACCTATGGCGTGGTGGTCAGAATTTCCAACCTAACCAGGGCTTGGACTCGTTATAATACTTATGTTAATAGGTACTAATCAAATATATTTGACAGGCCAGTTGGCTTGGTGGTTAGCGATATGTACTGCCAAGCCAAAAGTCGAGGGTTTTATTTTCACCCAGGATACACATTTGTAAGCATGAACATGTCTGTTTGTTCTGTGCTGTGTAAGATATCTTTATAAGTATGTATTTAGAATAATAAAAAGTAGTATATGTATTACATCAGTTATCTGGTTTTCATAGTACACGCTCTGCTTAGTTTGTCTTAGTAGTTTATCTTATTATATCTAAAAAGTTATTCATTATACTGTGATTTGAAAACAATTAGAAACTATAACCAAAATTTCCAACCAAGCGTAGAATTTGAGCAACTGAAACCAAACCATCAAAGCAACTGGTGGCTCAAAATACACGATCAAGCAACGGACTCTCACTTCAAAGGACACCGCATTCAGCACCAACTCATTACATACAATAAATAACACTGTGACAATCGTACTGCCATTCTGTACCTAATGGATTCTTTACCATTAGCTTTTTGAATATATATTTTACTAGCTGTCCCCCGCGGTTGCACTATAGGTTGTATTATAGGTGAAATAGGTACGTAGGCATTTTTGGTAAATAATCTGGTTCCCTGACATGACAGCTTAGGGAACGTACCCATACTACGTGACCCAAGAAGAAATTAATTAAATAAAATATAATAATAATGAAAAATTGCTTAATAAGGCACGCCATATTTAAATAAAGCTAAAAGGCCCGAATGCTTCTCTGAAGGATCGAATTCGAAATGAAGTCATCCGTCAGAGAACCAAAGTTATCGACATAGCTCAAAGGATTAGCAAGCTGAAGTGGCAGTGGGCTGGTCACATCTGTCGCAGAACCGATAACCGTTGGGGTAGACGTGTTCTAGAGTGGAGACCACGGCTCGGTAAACGTAGTGTAGGGCGCCCTCCAGCTAGATGGAGTGATGATATACGTAAGCTGGCTGGCAGCAGTTGGAAACAAAGAGCTGAAGATCGAGCTCAGTGGCGTGCCATAGGTGAGGCCTATGTCCAGCAGTGGACGGAGATAGGCTGATGATGATGATGATGAAAAGGCCCGAGATTTCCATAGAGCTAAGCGTGGTATTCTGAAGACCTCCCTCCCCCCTCTGAGTGGGTCACGTGCTTTGATAATTAATTATATTTTTTACAGGGTATTTTGTAACACGTTGTACATTGGCACATCTACAATTTTGACATTTTAGGGAATAAATTGTTTTAATTGAATTAAATTTAGGGCTTCAGTTTCCTTTTTTTTTGTCGATTTTATGGTTTTTTTTACAAGTATAACACTCAAATTGATAAATAATATAAATTAATAAATTATGCACTTTTGAAAACCAAGTTTAGCCAATATATTACTAGGTGACCAACAAACAAGCAGACGCTCCACCTGATGGTAAGTGGTCACCGCCGCCTATGGACATTTGCAACACTAGGGGCATCGCCAATGCGTGGTCGACCCTGAGACGTGAAGTTGTTAAGTCTCAGGTGCCTGTCATTTCACCGGGCCTGCTTCACGGCAGAAATGGGTAAGGTGGTAGTACTTCCCCGGACGAACTCTGCACTAAGAGCTCTAATACTCGAAAAAACTTACTATTCGAACTTACGATATATGGAGTGTCAGGGTCATAACCACCAAGCCAACAGGCCTGTCACATTCAAAATCAAATCAAATAAAACCTCTTTTGAAAGTCTGTTCCAACCGCGCTCCAAGCTACCTAATAAAAATCGGATTAGCGACCGCATGAGTCCGTGAGAGTTTATAAGCGAACAGGATTTAGTCAAGGGGTAGATACTCTTGTATTTGCTTGTAATATTATCTGTAAGGGGCTTTAAACGTGTTGGTTAGTGACATGGGGGCATAATAGTCGCGTTAAAAAATAAATAAGCTGGTTATTAAAAGTTTTGTCGGTTTTTTGTTCTGGTCTTATCTTCTATTAAAATGAATGTCTGTTAACAACAAGAAAGTCAATGTAGTCCCCGGTCCAAAAAAGTTTAGGAACCTGCTATATAAAATACAAAGAAAACCCCTAAAACAAAAGTACGTAATACCTCACTTTAATATTAATCTTAAACTTAAAAAAAAACAAACATAAAAAAGTAAGTCATAAAAAATAGATGAACCGAAAACGGTAAAACTTTTTCAAATTCATAATGGCATTTCGTGAATTACTTCCAGCACACCGCGTCTACTATTAGGTGGGAATCATTTTCCGGGTGTACGATTCCTTTCTGCTCACCCCTCACTGAGCAACCAAGCGTGGTTATACGTTTGAAATGACATGTCCGTTCGTACTTTTATTTGATGTAACTCGAAAACACGCATGTAGCTTGAATGGGGTGATTTTAATTAGGTGAATATTTCCGGTGTTATTAAAAATGGTACTTTGGATTTATTTGTCAGGTTGTTGGTTCGGTTCCCATCAAGGACACATTTGTTTTTTTTTTATTTCTGATGGCGATTTCCCTCAAATCCTAAACGGCTGCAGCGATTTTGATGGTACTTTCATGTGCAGTATCACTTTTTATTCTCACATACGTAACATCTGTCGGGAACGCGGGTAAATCCGCGGGGGACAGCTAGCTTGTAATAATAATCACCCTACAGATTAAGCTACCGTGTCTACAGTCCATAGAATCCGATGTCCTCAATGCCCATTGAAATTGGTCACAATAGATACTTATACGGGCAGATGTGCATTATTTTTTGTTGACATATATCGCATTACTGCTTTTTGTCGACATTTGTCGTGTTGGATAGTTGGAGCAGATTTATAGATGTTATTACATAAATAAGGTTTTTAAATAATTTGTACTGGCTCTTTAGAGAATTAAAAAAATATTTTTTTGTTTTCTTTGCTGGTATTTATTTTTATTTTATTGTTTTTGTTGTTATTGAAAAATGTAGTTTATTTGTTTGGTATGAGGATTTATTTTAGTCTGTACTGGGTCTTGATTCTGAAAGGAAACTGCAGGAAGGTTGCTAGAATTTTTCGAAGTATATTTTTTCTTTTGCTGGCTCTGTTCTATAATTTTTTTATTCTTTTTAACCTATTTTATTTTTTTAATAAGAGCAGAGAGCTGAAAGAAAATTACACAAAAATTCAATACTTAGCCAGATTTTTTTATAGAATATTTTTTTCTTTAAGTGGAATTGATAATTTTTTTTTAATATAGTTGTCATTGAAAAACCAATTTAATGTGATTAATTAGAGGATTGATTTTAGCCTGTACTGAATTTAGATTCTGTATGAAAATTAGGATTACTTTTAGTAATACTAGTATTTTTCGTTTTACTGGCTTTGATCTATAATTTGTTTTTATAGTTCTTTGTCATTGAAAAATGAATTTTATTTGTTTTATTAGAGCATTTAATTTAGTCTGTTACTGGGTTTTGATTTTGTAAATTACTTAAATAAGCAATAAAGTGCATTTTCCTTTAAATTTATATTTGATAGATTTCAAGAGATATAGTTTTTTTTAAACCAGTGTGACCATAAGTACCCTATGACCCATCGAGCTGTCACTTTAAAGTAGGGTGACCATAATTGGACACGCGTCGCTCTCTCTCTATAGACCGCTAATCTCAGTTCAAATAACCACATATAATTTGCGATGGGGATTGGGGCTACCTCGTTTTGAGGGATTATGATGGGGTGACAATAAATATTTTATTAGTCGAGATTTTTCTTTATATTAAATTATTTATGACTAGCAGTCCCGGGATAAAAAGTAGCCTATATGTTATTCCAAGGTATGCGCTATCTATCTGCCAAGTATCATCCAAATCTGTCCGGTAGTTTTTGCGTGAAGGAGTAACAAACCTCCATACAGACAAACATTCGCATTTATAATATTAGAAGGATACGTACATGTAGCCACAAAATGCAAAAAACAAGTTAAAATTTTAAGAAAATATCATTTTTCTGTTTTTATTTGACTTATCTATACTAATATTATAAAAGAGGTAATGTTTGGATATAGTAATTTCTGACTCTAGCCATCCAATTTCAATAATCATTTCAATGATAGGAAACTACACTATTCCCTAGTGGCATCAATTTGTCAGCAATTTTTTACCCGGGAAAACATAAGTTCCCGCGGGAAACAGACAAAACCCCGTGTGAGTAACGTGCAAAACTTCAATTACCAGTGATATTTTACATTGGCAACCTTACAAATCAATTCCAATGCGTGAGGCAATCCGAAGCCAGCAGATTTATGGCCGCTTATCTAAACGTCTGCTCTGAGTGATGTGTCCTTTATTATTCTTCGTCTCGTTCTGTGCTGAGGTGTTTTTTTATATTGAAATAGTTGGTGCGTACGTCAAATAAGAAAAAATGGATTTTTGTATTGTGGATGGGTAAAATTGTCGAAGTTTGTTAAATGATGCCATTTCTGTGCCGTGAAGCAGTAGTGCACTTGGATTACTGTGTTTCGGTTAGAAAGGTAAGGCCGGTGACATTACAGGCACATGAGACTTAACAACTTCACGTCTCAGGGTCGACAACGCATTGGCGATGCCCCTAGTGTTGCAAATGTCCATAGGCGGCGGTGACCAGTTACCATCAGGTGGACCGTCTGCTTGTTTGTCGGCCCATGTGGTATAAAAAAAATGAATTCGTAATATCTCTCGTGGATAAGAAAAAATTAAAATACAAATGAACATTTTTGGCGTAAGTTCCTATAACCATCTAGGAAAAAATCCGCGTCGAATGGCAGCAGTCCCATCCCGATATGTTTAGTGGGTTTGAGGTGATAGTGCGACAAAGGAACCCTGTTTTCCGTATCTATATTAGTATATACTAGCTTCCATCTTGCGGTTTTTCCCGCGTTCTCTAAGGATCTAATGTATCCTATCATCCTATGTTACTTCTGGATAAATAGCTTTATAATAGGGAAACATTTATTCAAATAGGTCCATCAGGGTTTTTAAAAAAAAAAAAATATCTTACGTAGGTTTTTGCCTCTGGTGGCTCTTACATGAACAAGAATAATTTTAGAAGTGAAAACTGCTTTAGCGGCGTTGAGCACTTTTCTTGGGATGGGTATAAAATGTTAAACTCGCGTCAGGACACGTGGCCTGATCGAACATTCGTAAGACGGTAAAAATGCACAACGTTAATGTTCAAGTTTTCACTTCTGCCGGCACTCCCGGAGTGCAACCCGTTTTTTTCTTTTTATTATATTAGTATAGAAAGACACAAAAGAGCATAAAACTAGTATATCCTATTTAGCAAAAATAAGTTTTGTTCCCCAAAAAAATAATTCAAATAGAATGTCTCGTAAAATCACGAACGTATGGCCTTCCGCCGCAGTAGCCGCAGGACAATCCCACATTATTGGGGTGCATATATTATTGCGCATTTCATATTGTCACTCAAAGGAACCTGACAGATCGCTACTTCATATAAATCTATGCATATTTAAACAATATATTGGGTTTTACTGCGGTTTTAAAAAACCGACCTTGTTTCTGGGGCTCGATTCTGTAAGGAAAATGACACTAACTCGAGGATGTTTCGTCGCGGCCTCTATGCTCTGTCGCTAACTACGCTAATACTAATTACGTGAGAGATAAGCTCTCCGAGGCCTCCGTGAAGCGGCTCGCCGACGAAGCTTGTATTAGCTGAATAAGGGGGCTGGTTTCAAATCTTATTATTATTATAAACTAGCTGTCCCCTGCGGTTTTACCCGTGTGCCCGAGGAATGTCACGTTTTCTCGGGATAAAATGTAGCCTATATGTTATACCAGCATATACTCTATCTATAATATGTGCCAAATTGAATTAAATCCGTTTGGTAGTTGCGTGAAAGAATAACAAACATCCATACATACAAACATTCTCATTTATAATATTAGTCGGATGTCAAGGTTTGGATGGATGTATGTTTGTTACTCAATCACTCCAGAACTGAACGGATTAAGTTTGGCACAGAGATAGATTATAGTCTAGAATAGCACATAGTTAGTTAGTTAGTTATACAGGGCTTCCTCCGCCCTTAGCCTCTTGAATGGGCCATTGCGCGTCAGCCTCTTACTCCAGCCATCCCAGGTTGTCCCAGAAAGCTAGCAACCTTTTCAGGTTGCTGCAGGCTCCCGGGAGCGATGCTGGGGGTTGGAGTATCTGTACCCGTTGATCTGCCACGCTGGAGCACTCTATAACCACGTGTTGTGGCGTATCTTCTGCCTCCATGCACCCTCTGCATAGAGGGTTGTCCGTCACACCTATGGTACATAGGTGTTTGTTTAAGGGATAGTGGCCGGTTAGTATACCAATGACCTTGCGGATCTTGTCCCATGTTAATCTGATGGAATAGTGGAATAGCACATAGGTTACTTTTTATTGTGTCAGGCCAGTTGGCTTGGCGGTTAGCGACCCTGACTGCCCAGCCGCAGGTCGCGAGATCGATTCCCTAATATCTACGCCGAGAACTGAACGGATCTAGGTGAAATTTGGCACAGATATATATATAATCTGGAATAGCATATCAGTGTTTTATCCGGGGAAAACGAAACATTCCTCAGGGACACGAGTGAAACCGCGCGGGAGAGCTAGTAATATAATAACATATATTTTTATTACTTTTATACAGTTTGATAAAATAATATTATTTTTCTCTCAAAAAGCTTGTAAAATAATAAAACCAGTCAACCTTTATAATATATTATATCCCAATAAGTAGCGGGGTGCGGGACCCTAATTGCTAATCTACGCACCCTGTACATAGAGAGAGTGGATTGCGCTAATAAAATCACTTTTTGAACACCCTTTGTGTAATAAAGGGGCGCTCGAGGCTTTTTGATTATTGTACATTCTATGTCCTATAATATTAATCCTTTACCCAACTTTGAAGAGGTGTCTATGTTTTAAGAGATAACACAACATTATCTTGAACGACCAGTTGGCTTGGTGGTTAGAAACTGCTAAGCCGCAGGTCGTGGGTTCGATTCCCACCCAGGACAAACATTTGTGTGCATAAACATGTTTGTTTGTTCTGTGTCTGGGTGTAAATATCTATATAAGTATGTTATCAAAAAGTAGTATATCAGTTACCAGGGGCTCGATTCTGTAAGGAAAATGACACTTACTCGAGGATGTTTCGTCGCGGCCTCCGTGCTCAGTCTCTGTCGCTTACTACGCTAATACTGCTAATCACGTGAGAGATAAGCTCTCCGAGGCCTCCGTGAAGCGGCTCGCCGACGAAGTTTGTATTAGCTGAATAAGGGGGCTGGTGGTCAGGTAACCGTGTGTGAAGAAAGTCCAGGTACACATCTTTATGCACAAATTCATATTTTGAAAAGAGTAATTGCTGAGTTTATTGCCGGCTCTTCTCAGTAAAAGCAGCCTTCCGAACCGGTGTTAGTCTGACCATTCATAACTGCCTGAGAAGGCCTATTTGAAATATTTTATTTCATTTCAGTGCACTTCTAATTTCCATGTTTAAGTTAAAATTATTAATATTAAGTATTTTGTAAATTTTTAATATAAAAACACAATATTGCCAAGTCCGAGTCGATAAAAATTTACCTTGCGGAGCTCTTTCCGGTTCTTCTCAGTTGAAGAGTGACTTCCCAACAAGTGGTAGTTTCAGTAACTTTAAATTTGACGTTCATAATTAACTGCCCTCCGCGGGCCGAACTGAATAATCGGTTATGAATTATTTTAGAATGAGTTATCCAATTTCTATCCATTCTGGTCTTGCAACTAATCACTCTGTATGACTGCTAAAATAATGTAAAGTAAAACATAAAGCGACAGGTGGCCAAATTCAATAAAGATATTTGCGGCGGCTAGGGATTCGAACCCCGACTCTCTCAAATGACAATTATTATTATAAATTGTTCTCCTGCAATTTGTATACGGAATCCCCTTTTATTTCCCTACTCGCGGTGCGGTAAAACGATTGATCTTAGGGTTGCCACTATTGTACTACTTATTAAAAAAAAAATGGTTCCAGAATTTGTTTTCTTTTTTATTTAAAAAAATATTAATAAAGAAACTATATTTTATTTTATTTTATGCTGGTATGGCAAATTTATTTTATTTTGGTCATTAATAATAGATTTTTTTTTTACTTTAGTAATTAACGAATCTCAGAGATTAGAGTCTCTTTCTAAGGTGTCGCGCAATCATACATATTATAATAATGATTTCACTATCTTTTCTCCTAATCAAATAATTAAAATTTACAATTCGCACGTGACAACCCTGATTGTAAGCAATAATTGTAACGAGGGGTGGCGCGTAATAAAAACAAATTGTCCACCGTTTTGTGGATGAAATATGAGCGTGATGCAATATCATTATCACTAGGGAGCCACTCGCGGTCACTCGGTGTGATTGTCTCCCCCAGAGGCAATGAAGGGGGGAGGAAGATTTCTCTTGTAGCATTTGAATTACTACAAAATATATACAGTATGTAACAAAAACCCTGTTATTCCTTTTAGGAATGTTATACATTACCTACAAGCACACCATTAATGATATTAGAATTCAACAATTATAAACATTGGCTTGTACAAAGGTCAAATACAAATAACTATTAAAATTGACACATTCAAAAAAATGTTTAGATTATCTGATTTTACAAATACATCTTTATTTCGCTAAATAGCCTACGAGCTCGGCGGCTTTCTTTGATGCGACAGAAGATGCCGCTAAAACGTAGGCACGTGCCTCGTATCCCTGCCACGTGCCTTCCTACCCCTTTACCCCACCACCCGCCGCCCTGCGAATCATAAGCGAATTTCTCAGTCTCCCGCGCAACTTACTTTCGAACGGTTGTTATTGTTGACCTAGTGAGTGACTTGTGTTTTGTTTACGTAAGATCACCTGATCTGACGCCCTTCGATTGTTTGCCTCTGGGGTACTGTTAAGCAACAGGTGTTTAAAAAACCGTGTGATACGCAGGTCGAAATGCGTTCACGCATAGTAGCAGCATTTGACCACATCAAGTTCGATAGCATCATTTTACAAAGCGTACGTGAAAATATTATTAGGCGTTGCAACAAATGTGTCGAGGTACAAGGTGGTCATATTGAACAGCATCTCCGTGGCCGTCTAGTAGACATTATAATAAATTAATACATTAAAATGCAAGTAGGTACTTAAGGTTTTGTGTGACAGACGCGGGGACTTTATTTTGTTTATGTAAAAGTGTTAAATGTACTTATAACAATTATCAATTGTGCATAAAAATATCGTGTAAACCAACATTTTCAAAGATTCATTCGTTAAAGTTATAAACAACAGCCGTAACAAAGTCGTGAACTTGTGTAGAAAAAATAGGTAGATAACCGGCGCGGCGCGGCGCGGCGGCACCGACAAAGAGAGGCCACTCTCTTTGTCGGGTCGGGTAGAACTTCTTCCTATTATTTGTGATTTCGGGTCATCGCTTCATGCAGAGGTAAGATATCAGAATAACATTACAAATATTAATAATTAAATATTTATTTTAATTATTTGTGTTTACAGTTTATTATAAATGACTTCCTTTATTACGTATGTATACCGATTCTTAAAACGTAGGTAGAAGGAACAACAGGGTTTTTGTTACATATTGTATATCTATTGAAGTAAAACTTATTTTTCAGCTTACAAATTCTCTTTTTGAACATCTAAGGGCGCGTTGGGCATTTTTGATTTGGGTAAAACTATGGAGGAGCGAGGTATGGGACTCCTCCATTTAAAAGGGAAGATCTTCCGCCGCTAGGTGATCATGCCGCCGCGTGGGGACCGCGGTCCGACTGTTGATATTGGATGCTTGTATATATGTCAAATCCTGAGAGAATCTTGATAGTGCGATGTAGGATTCTCGCGTGTTTCTACTCGTTCATAGATGTCGCCACATCACTGTAGTGCGTAGAAAGATTGTAGGCGTGTTCATAGATGTCGCCACAAAACAATTGAACTCGCGACACTGTTACCGACACCTCTGTATATTAGTATCTACATATATTGGCCCGAGAGTTGAGTTTGGATTGAAATACATTGATAACTATACTAGTCGTCTGGAGAGACGATGTCCTATCGAAATAAGTCCATACAAATTGCAGGAATTCGATCGCCTACCGGGTCCAATTGTGAATCTAAAGCATTCTCGAATCCACTGGAACACAGTCAAAAATTTCAAGCTTTCAAAATCCTTCCAGCTGTTTAGGAGTTAGTGATATACACACGCACAGTAGAATTATATATATAAAAAATCTAAAGCGACCAAAAATACTATGAAGCAATTTTAAAGTATTTATAATTCACTCTACTTTATACTCTCTTGAAGAGTATTAGAGTACATTATATCGGAAGCGAAATGCTGGATTGGCTCACACGCTTCAATAGGTTCCCGGCTAGCTTTCCAGGATTAACCTAAAAGCTTTAGCCTGTATTTTCAGCTTAGTTCTTTAGGCTATGCCTATCTATAATATAGTATATTGGAAATTCGACAATACTTATTCTTGAAATAGAGGCTCGATTTTGAAGCATGCTTGCCTGGATCTATAGTCTGAATCTATAGTCGATACTATCTAGTTTAGTCTATATACAGGCTTTTAAAAAACTACCCTTAAAGCCGAAAGGTGGTTAAATGGGGCCTTATAACTATTCCATTCACAATAATTAAAGAACCGTAGTAACGCTGTATAACATACCTAAAAAAAAAAAAACTGATGTTTATGAATGAAAAATAGAAAAACTATAAAGTAGAAAATTATAAGGTAAAAAAGGTACGTAGGCCTTTCTGTTAAATAATCTGGTTCCCTGACATGGCAGCTTACTAGGGTTGTTGGCTTTGATAATTAATTATATTTTTACATGGTATTTTCTAACACGTTGTATAAAGCTGAAGAGTTTGTTCGGTGAACGCGCTAATCTCAGGAACTATTGAATTAAAAATATTTTTATGTCGAATATTCCATTTATCGAGGAAGGCTATATAAGATCACGCTACGACCAATAGGAGCGGAGCATCATTGAAAAATGTGGTCAAATCACACGGTCATCTGGTCCCAAACTAAGCAGAGCTTGTACTATGGAAACCAGATAACTAATATTCTACATACATATACTAGGTTATTTATATAATGATTTTAACTATATTACATATAACATGTTCTGGGGCTCGATTCTGTAAGGAAAATGACTCTAACTCGAGGATGTTTCGTCGCGGCACTATGCCCTGTCTCTGTCGCTTACTACGCTAATACTACTAATCACGTGAGAGGTAGCTCTCCGAGGCCTCCGTGAAGCGGCTCGCCGACGAAGTTTGTATTAGCTGAATAAGGGGGCTGGCCGCTGCACTTGTGTTCAACACTGTAATAGCTCTCGGCCCAAATAAAGCATTTAATAAGAACAGACGGTCAAACCGTATATCCTAATAGACTAACCAATTTGTACACAAAAATGTACGCACAGAGAAACTGTGGAGACGCTGAATTAATAATGATGTTATTAAAAGTTTGGTTTTATTATTCGCCAGAGGGTTTGTTGGTGTTTTTAGTGTTTGAAAGTATGGTGGATAAGTTGTCTAACTTTAAGGGTTGTTTTAATTTAATATGTTACTGAAAAAAAAATAAAAAGGCATAGTTAAACAGCGGGCTATGTCCCTAAAACATTAGAAAAGTAAAAAAAAAGATTTTTATCCAATTATTGTGTGGATAAGTTGGCAAACTTTAAGGGTTCTCCAACTTAATATGTTAATGAATAGAACTAAAAATATATACAAAGAAAAAAATGTTTTTTTGATTTTATTTATTTTTTATCATTTATTCCATATCTTAAACCCCTTCGCTCTTCGTACGGTAAATGCATGCATTTTACTATTTCTTACTTATTTATTCAATCTCTTACTTATCAAAATCCGTTGCGTAGTTTTAAAGATTTAAGCATACATAGGGATATAGGGACAGAGAATGCGACTTTGTTGTATACTATGTAGTGATATAGATAGATAGGTTTATTTAAATTAGTTTATTAGAGTAATAAGAAAAATCTAAAACAAAATAATTTCATGTAACGTATCATAGTAGAGAATCCTATGTAATTCGACAATAAAATGAACCGTACAAAAGCATTCATTTGCTACCTACTATTCAATATTAGGTTTTTAAATAAGACTATTGAGCAATTCAAAATATACTAATATTAGGTATAAAGAGAGTACGAATATTATGAGTTTGTGTATCCGCGGCGGATAATCTCCGTAACCACAGCACCTATTAATTTTTTTTATTTATCATTTGAAAAGTACATTATACATAGTAGGCTATGTTAATATATATATTAGACACGGGAACGCGAGTGAAACCGCGTGTGAAAAGCTAGTATATCATAAGCGACTCCACAGTTTTCTCTGTTCCGTCCGTCGAGTCTACAGTCTATGATTACAATGAAGTCATGCGACGACGGGAGTTTTTGGTCAATTGCCTGCGTTTGTGTGACTTCTGACAACCATAGACTAGGACCTTGGATCCTGTCAATGAATTTAACCTGATTTTTACGATTTTTTTTTATTAAAAAATGGCGGCCAAATAGGCCATCCACCTGATGGTATGTGGTCACCGCCGCTTGTAGATAATTGCAATAGTGAAAATATAAATAAATACCATGTCTATATTATAGAAAAATAGTGTTCCTTTGACGCACCATCACCTCAAAACTACTGAACATATCGGGATGGGACTGCTACCATTCGACGCGGTTTTTTTCCTAGATGGTTATAGCCTATATATGATATCGATAAACGCGTGCGAAACCGCGTGGGACAGCTAGTCATATATAAAATAATAATAAACATATGGAACTGGGTACCAGTACATAATACTATTAACGTGAAAGTTGGTGAGGATAGATGTATGGGTGTTTGTGATTCTTTCACGCTCAAACTACTAAACGAGTTTTGTTTAAACGCCGTTTCAGGGACGTGATATTTCCCTGGATGAAGAGTATCGCATACTAATCTAGGTTCTAAATTATCTATGTGCCAAGTTTCATCCAAACCTGTTACGTAGTTTTTGTGTGAAAGAGTAACAAACATTATCCTCACAAGCTTTCGCATTTATAATATTACAGTAGAATTCCGATTATCCGAACATCGATTATCCGAATATCCGATTATCCGGACTCATTCGCGTCGGCTCTAATTGTCAATTTAAAAAAGTTTTGATAGCGCAACAATACATGTTACGACAAGTTTATTCCCGCGTCTGATCGTGTACTCCCGCTCTCATTTGTTTGCAGGATAGTGTTTGTTATGGTTTCATTTTCTTAGATAGCGTTCAACTGAAAGGTTGTCTTTTATTTTTGTCTACATTTTGCGTCGGAAATTTACAATGTCCAAGCGAAAAAGAGTAGTGTTGTCTCTTAATGACAAAGTGAAAATAATTAAGAGTATAAAAAATGGTGAATCTGGCAGTAAGTTGGCACAAATATATGGTGTAGGAATTTCTACGATATCAGACATTAAAAAAAATTCTGATTCTATAATGAAATTCACATGCGCGCTTGAGAAAGAAGATGGAAGTTCGCAACGTAAAGTTATGAAAAAACCTCAAAATGAAATTCTGGAAAATGCAGTTTTTACTTGGTTTTTACAAAAGAGAGCATGCGGCCAGCCCATATCTGGACCTCTGTTATGTGAAAAAGCATTGGATTTTAATCAAAAACTTGGTGGTGATAATTCTTTTAAAGCGAGCTGTGGATGGTTAGCAAGATTCAAATCTAGACATGGCATTCGAGAACTGGAGATTCAAGGAGAAAAGCTTTCTGCTAACGTTGCATCAGCCGACTCTTTTGTAGACGAGTTAAAAGAATTTCTAGATGAAAAAAAATACGATTTAGATTTTGTATACAATGCAGATGAAACAGGTCTTAATTGGAAAGCTCTACCAAGCAGATCGTTAGCATCGCGTCGTGAAAATGCAGCACCTGGGCACAAAGTGAGTAAGGATAGAGTCACAGTTATGGTTTGCGCTAACGCTAATGGAACACATCGATTGCCACTGCTACTTATTGGTAAATCAAAAAATCCGCGCTGTTTTAAAAATGTTAAAATCCCCTTAACTTACGCTAACCAAAAAAAAGCATGGATGAACACAGATATTTTTCTTACTTGGTATGAAAATACGTTTATTCCTGAGGTGAAGAAATTTCAAAAGGACATGGGGAAAGAGGGCGATGTATTGTTGTTGTTAGATAATGCGCCAACGCACCCTTCCGCTGAAACACTAAATCGAGAAAATGGGAAGTTCACAGTTAAGTTTTTACCCCCTAACGTAACATCGATATTGCAACCAATGGACCAAAGTATCATTGAAACTTTAAAACGTTTATACAGAAAGCAACTATTGCGTCGTCTTTTGTCAACAGAGGACAGTGAAATAGAAACGACGTTAAAGTATTTTAAGGAAACAAATTTAAAAGATTGTTGTTATATGCTGGTAGAAGCGTGGAACTCTGTGGAATTGCAAACATTAAAAAGGGCGTGGAATAAATTATTAAAATTAACTCTATCTAATTCCTCGATTGAACCACACGACGATTTTAAAGAAATAACAGAAGCAATGAAAATTCTTAGCATTGGTGAAGGGTGCGATGAAGAGAATATCAAGGAATGGCTGAACTGTGATAATGAAGACCCTGGATTCCAAATATTAACTGATGAAGAAATCATTGAGGATTTGAACAGTAATGAGAGAGAAGATGAAGAAGACACTGAAACTGTGGATGTATGTCAAGTACCATCTCACGCAGAAGCTTTTGAAGCTCTCGATATTGCTTTTAAGTGGTTTGAAAGACAGGATGTATCGGATCCCATACAGTTGTTACAACTAAAACGCATCAGGGACTTGGCCGCAATGAAACGATGTGATTCATTACGTCAAAGATCAATAACAAGTTATTTCCAAACAAAATTTTAAATAACATAGGTATTATATAATTCATTATTTATCGTTATAGCTCGGTTTTTATATATCGTATTATCTAAACTACACTTGTAAAACTTCATACATAATAAAACTTTATTATATTTAATTTAAATTTATTTGATTTGTTTGATTTGCTTTGAAATCGATTATCCGGATTTTCGATTATACGAAATACCCCTGGTTTTATTTAATTCGGATAATCGGGATTCTACTGTAGTTATATTTAGATAAAAGCTAAAAAAATAGGAGCTTGAATAAAAATTTTGTTATTTTTTGTCCCCCTGCAATTATGAAATTATACAGTTTGAGAACGATTGGTTTTACTAAAACCAATCCAATACAAATAAATAATAATAACCTGATAGACACACAATGTCACATTTTTCTTTATAAATCCGTACATTTCCCGAAGCCTTCGCTTTAATATATCGTGCCGTGTGTCGAGCTTGCATTGTTCGGTCTGGGGCTGCGGTTCTCAAAGTTTGACGAGACACATTTAAATTAAGACATTAAGCAACATTCATTGACAGAAATGTTATCATCGTTCCTTATATTAATTAAACAAATCATTGCTAATTGTGTTTCATTTTTTAATAGTTGTTCGTTGATAAACAACTTAATTAGACCTAGTTGTAATGAATGTTACCTTTCTTAATGAAAATAAAAAATGTGGAAGGTGGGATTTGGGTTCTCAATCATGCATAATATTTTCTAAACAAATATCTAACTAAAACATAATTTTTTTATCTCAGGGAATCATAGGGGTCCCGGGGGAACAAATCACCATGACTATTAGACCATACTATAAGAAACCATACGACATACACTATTTTTTTTTCAAATATGTGACATTTTCAAGTCAAGTTTTTTTCAAAACAATGCTTTCTTGCATCATAAATCATATACAATTATTATACATTTTTTTTTCTTTTCCAATTCTATTACCGGATATCGGGATAATAAATTACAGGTACATGAGACTTAACAACTTCACGTTTCAGGGTCGATAACGCATTGGCGATGCCCCCAGTGCCCATCATGTGGACCGTCTGCTTGTTTGTCGGGACAAGTGGTATAAAAAAAATAATAATAAAAGTTAGATAGTTTAGGTCGCTACCACTATACTGACAGCATTATCTCATTGGATAGCTAAGCTAATCCTTATTCCGTTATAAAAACTTATCAATATCCAAATTCCAAACATAAACTATTACAAAAAATAAAAGGGGACAATAACAAAAGTTTGAGAACCACAGACGTAGACTACAAATGGGTTGTATGTCGCCTGCGGGCGGGAGAGCAATAAAACGGCCCTTATGACTCCAAGTAGACCTCACTTGTTATTCGATCTCAAAGGAATGCTTTTAAGCCACTCTTTTAGTAGAAAGAGAATAGTCAGAGATAGAGAATTGAGCTCTTCGACCGAGACCGGTAAGTAACTGTGACTCCGGTCAGAGTCATTCTACTAATATAGTAGCTTGAGTATCTTTAAATTTGACCTTCATAAGTGCCTTTCGAGGGCCTAAACTAAATAAATGACTTTGAATTTTTTTAATTTTTTTTTTTAAATATTATAAATACGAAAGTTTGTGTGTATGGTATGTTACTCTCTAACGCAAAAACGAATAAATGGGTTTGGATGAAACTTTGCACATATATAGAGCATGCTCTAAATTAACATATAGGATACTGGTATCCAGGGAAAATGGAACATCCCTCGGGAATGCGAGTGCAACCGCGGGGGACAGTTAGTCTATATACTAATACTAATAAGATTATAAAGAGGAAAGATTTGTATGTAAGTATGTTTGTTACTCATTCACGCAAAAACTACTAAACGTATATGGATGAAACTTGGCACATAGGTAGAACATATCCTGGAATAACATATAGGCTACTTTTTTATCCTGGGATAATGTGATATCCCTCGGGAACGCGGGTAAAAGCGCGGGGGACAATTAAAATATTATAAATGCGAATGTTTGTATGTATGGATGTTTGTTACTCATTCACGGCAAAAAACTCTCAACTTATTTGTATGAAATTTAGCACATAGATAGTTTATAACCTGCATTAACACATAGCATACTTCTTGTGCCAGGAAAATGTAACATCCCTGGGGAAAATGGGCCAACCATATTTTTGTGGCAGTTAATCCCGCTCGGGAGAAACATTTTTTCCGATAGATCTAACATTTTCCCGGCACAAAAAGTATCCTATGTTAGTTCTAATACCTCCAAGAATATGTGTACAAAGTTTCATGATGATCGGTTAAGTAGTTTTCGCGTGAAAGCGTAACAAACAAACTTACATTCACGTTTATAATATTAGTAGGGATTATACTAATCTATTAACCATCTAATCTAGGTTACACACTATCTATAAGCCAAATTTCATCGAAATCCGTGGGGTACTTTCATCATCACAAACTTTCGCATCATCACTACATAGTATAAAACAAAGTCGCTTTCTCTGTCCCTATATCCCTATGTATGCTTAAATCATTAAAACTACGCAACGGATTTTGATGTGGTTTTTTTAATAGATAGAGTGATTGAAGAGGAAGGTTTTTATGTATAATACATGTGACATCCCACGGGAACGCGGGTAAAACCGCGGGGGACAGCTAGTATATTATATTACTAAGATTCCGTACATACAATAACCGTAAAGTATAATTTATATCACACCCTTTAAAAGTACATTAGAGCAAAACTTTTTAAAACTGCACAAGTTTTGCTCAGAATGAAACTGTGTGTACGCGTGTACATTGCTCGGGAACTGCCCGAGGTTTAACATAAGTTTATAGTGCATCGCATAGTTTGAGATACTGTAATGTACGCTTTGGTTTTGCTCGAAAACTATACAGAATTTTCTTAGTTACCAACTTTAATGTAGATTCTTAATAAACGCATGTGCTAGTGCGTCGAGTCAGTGACAGCGGGTCTAATACGTCCAGTACCTCTACCATGAGTTGCTATCGAAACTTACTTTAGTCACTAGCGAGTAAACTACTATCGATACAGTATTTATCGATAGCAACTGTCAAATTTGTGACTCATGGTACCGAATTTCTATAGCAAAGGCTAAAAAACGTTACTCGCTAGTGTTTACATTTCGATAAGTTTTTTACCTATCGATTTGTACTATCGATTTTAGTTCTTTAGGTGACCGCTAGAGGTGCTGTACGCATTTCCCATAGAAATCTTTTACGCCGTCGCTAGCGAGTACCTACGTTAAAAACTCATGGTAAAGGCACTGAAGATGCTTCGTGCAGAAGCGAAACGTGTCGATTACCTGCTGAGTTTCCTTGTTTGGGACTTGACAGAGAAGATCCAGCGCAATTTGTTACTAGATATTTGTTTTTGTTATACAAAAAGTATAACAAAAACAAATAAGATAAGATGTAAGATTATATCTTACAATGGATACCAGGTCACGCCTGAGTCAATTAGTTACGAGTATCTAAGTATGTATTTAGATATTTCTTCGGTCGTGAGTTCGATTCCTAGGAGACACATTTGTGAGCTTGTACATGTCTGTTTGTCCTGTGTCTTGATGCAAATAAGTATGTATTATAAAAAGTAGTATAATGTAGTATATCAGTTATTTGATTACCATAGTACAAGCTCTGCTTAGTTTGGGATCAGTGTGTAAAGAATGTCTCAGGATATTACCATAGTACAGACCAGGGATGTAACGGAGCTTCGATTCCGACTCCGTTAAGTCGGAACTTCCGATTATTATTACACCTTCGGTTCCGACTTCGGCTCCGAAACTTTTAAATCGGAGGTTTTAATCGGAGGTCTAAGCATAACAAATAGCAGCGGCGGCCTGCGTCGACCGACCGCTACGCTCAGGTTCATAGTTTTGTGTTGGACAATGAAATCAAAATCAAGTTGTATTTGGAATTTCACTTTGATTGTCTGTCTAAATTTATTATTTTATAAATAAAACGAAAAAAGGTTGATTTTTTGTTTACTTGTCCTTTAATAAAAAAAAGGAGAGGGCTCCTGCCACCACTTTCGACCCTGCCTCCGCCTGCGACTCCGACTCCGGTTCCGACTCCGATAAATCGAATTTAAAAACTCCGACTCCGACTTCGGTTCCGATAAAATTACCTCCGTTACATCCCTGGTACAGACCCGTCGTGTGCGTCCGGCTCGCATTTGGCCTCTTTTTTATTACTTAAAAAAACTAGTTTGCCCCTCCCTAAATGTGCCACCCTAATTTCAACCCAAAAGCCTACAAAATACCTTTTAATTTCAAGAAAATCTACCTCACATTTCCACACATAACACATACTTAAATCTAGACACATAAATATCCTTCCGAGCGAAACAACGCGCTGTATGACAAAGTTATCCAGTTCAAACCGGCTGGAACCGGTTTCAAAGCGGTACACGAAATCCAAATGGCATGCATGTTCTACGGGCTTCAACGGGAATGCAATGCGCTCTGTGCGTACATGCTTGCTTAGGGCTGGTACTGTTCCAACTAATATTATAAATGCGAAAGTTTGTGTGAATGTATGTTTGCTCTTTCACGCAAAAACTACCAAACGGATTTGATTAAAACTTGGTACATATATCACTACATAGTATAAAACAAAGTCGCTTTCTCTGTCCCTATATCCCTATGTATGCTTAAATCTTTAAAACTACCCAACGGATTTTGATGCAGTTTTTTTTAATAGATAGAGTGATTGAAGAGGAAGGTTTTTATGTATAATACATGTGACATCCCACGGGAACGCGGGTGAAACCGCGGGGGACAGCTAGTAGTTTATAATCAGGATTTTTAACTAAAATGTTAAATTCTTCGGTAACGCTGGTAAAACCGGGGTGGACAGGTAGTATTATGTATGTTATTTTGTGGGAAGGCTGACTTCCGAACCGGTTGTAGCTTCAGTAACTTTAAATTTGACCTTCATAAGCCCTCCGAAGGCCTAAACTGAATAAATGGTTTTGAATTTTGAATGAATGTTTGTTACTCTTTCAAACAAAAACTACTGAACGGATTTGAATGAAATTTGGTACATAGAACATTACTTATTAATACTTTGGTAAAATAAATTAAAAAATAAATGTATCAACTTACGGCTACGCAAATAAAATCGCGGGGGACAGCTAGTACTCCGTGTCCTCTATTGATTTTGAAACTATGTTGAGTGGCAGCCCTAGAGCATAGAGTAGTTATACACAGAGGGTTCATACACGATGGGAGTGTTTCGAATTCGAGTGCGTCTGTATTGTCGGTCAACTGATAATCATGACTCATAGATCTCAAATTAAAAAACGCTTATAGAGTAAAATATCTTTACTAAAAACCTAAAAAAACCTTTTGCTTTAATAAATCTTGGTGGGGGTAAAAAAGGGGATGAAACTTTGTATATATGACTCATGATTTGATTTTTATATATATTGCATATTATTGGGAAAAATTTTATATCCCTCGGGAACGCGGGTGAAACCGCGGGGGGCGTCTAGTATACAATTAAAATATATTTCAACCCATGTTTTGGTTTAATTCTAGACTTACCTAGAAATATATTCAAAGCTAAATTCAAAAACATACAAAACTGTACAAATATTAAATAAGATAATATTTCTCTGAAAAAAAAACATACACTAATCTATTCTTTCTCTATCTTTCCAGGTCAAAATGTTGATGTAACACCTGCACAGGCGGTCCTGCGCGTCGGTGACAACTTGACGGTTCTTTGCAAAGTACCTTACTCCATCGATTCCTGTCGGTAAGTATCTTCTTGACTTCTTCTGTCAGGGCTTTAGGACCAGAACCCAGACCCCTGCCCTAGGAATAGTCCTTAAAGATCCGGTTGTCCGGAATTTACTAAACATTTTGTTACGAACCGATCTCATTTGTATCACCTTTTTGGATTTTATGTTACTGTTCGTAACTATACGAAATGAAAGATAGGGCGCTGGAGCAACACAGTTTATAATCTATACTAATATTATAAAGAGGAAAGATTTGTTTGTTTGTTTGTTTGTAATGAATAGGCTCCGAAACTACTGGACCGATTTCAAAAATTTTTTCACCTTTGGAAAGCTACATTATCCCCGAGTAACATAGGCTATATTATATTTAAAAAAAATTAGGGATCCTTACTAAAACTCCAATAATGTAACATAAGGTGTAAAAAAATGACCTGAAAAATTCCTTACGTCGCGTGCGCTGCGAAAACTATTGATGATAGAATAAACAAAATAATAATGTAACATCCCTCGGCAACGCGGGTGAAACCGCGGGGGATAGCTAGTATAAAATAAATTAACAACAAAAACGTGAAAACCAATGAACTTTCCTAATGCAACTAATTGTCATTACTTTTTGAATTTAGAAGACAAAATAAAAGCCAAAAAGGTGATACAAATGAGTTCGGTTCGTAACACATTACTTACAAAAGAACTTGTACCTCGTTAGACACTGAATACCACGATATCGTGGGTTCGATTCCCACCTAAGAGAATTTGTGTGTATGAACATGTCTTTTTATTCTGTAAAAAGTAGAGTCACTTACCTTGGTTTCGTAGTACCAGCTGCTTAGTTTGGAAACAGATAACCATACGGAAAGCATGTCCAGGATATTTACCCGACGAGAATCCAAACTACAACCTCTGCAAGCTAAACTCCATAGTGCTCAACTACTGTGGTGAAAAAAAATTGTATAATTGCTCTGCTTAGTTTGGGTTCAGATAGCACGTCTGAACAGCTACCGGTGTCGATATCACGGTATTGACAAAATTGAGCTTAATATATAGCGCTAATTAAACACTAAATTTGCGAATTTAGTGCACTATTAGGAGCCAAAAAAATAACAATGCTTGCAATTTTAAGGTGATCATTGTGTACCCAAAATTTCATAAAAAAAATCAATTAAAAATCTCTGCTAATACACCATCGATTAGAGCTCATAAGTGCTACTGATATAGCTAAAAGTTAACCTATAAAACGATACAGAGGGGGTGTGCAACGGGGCAATCGCCCTGGGCCTCGCTCTTGCAGGTGCCTAGCGCAACCCAAGCATTTAAAAAAAATATGGATTTCAAATTTAATTTATTTGTATAACTTTATCATTTCTTGTCAAACATGACAAATACTTAAACCAAACAACCAGACCTACTTTCGCATCACATACTTTTCACGAAGGACAAAGGGCCTCGCAATGACCTACCGCCCGGAGCCTCGCAATGGGTAAGGCCACTGAAAGGAATATTGACACCGGTAGCTTTTCTGACATTAAGATGGCCGCGTGCATGTTGTTGTATATTTATTTGTTTTACTCTTATTTCAGTATGACAGTTGGCACCACTCCGTACAGACTCATTCCTGGCGGCTCCGAAGGTGATGTGGTGTACTCCGGCCAAGGGTTGACGGTAAATATATTAAAGTTACGATATCTTGGTAGAAATGTGGCGCCATCTTTGAGTATTCATGCAAGAATCTAATGGTAAGAATGGCTCATCAATTTAATTGTCTTAAGATTGTTCAGAAGTTGATATTTTTGTTCCTAAGTTTAGCAATTAAAAATAATCACAAAAGATATCCTCAAAATCAAACCGGTCCAGACCCAGCAGAAAAATTAAGTCTAAATAAATAATATTTATAGTTTCTAAATAATAAAATAATATTAAAAAATGTCCGTAGGCGGTGACCACTTACCATCAGGTGAACTGCCAGTTCATCGGCCTGGTAAAAATTAAAAAAAACAACACCGGCATATAGCGGCCTTAATGCAACATCAAATGACGCCATCTTCTTATCGAATAGTCCTGCACTGTATTCAAGATTAATAATCAAACACTAGCCAGTGTATTGAACATCTAAAAATACACGGATACGTCAAATGAGATCTTAATTTCATAATTATTATGATTTTTAAGTACCGATTTAATCACAAAGAGTTCTTTTGATGCCATACAATTATAGCGTCGCGGTATTTCATACAAAAGTCCATACAAACTTCCATACAAACGATCGTTTTGATATTTCTTTATTTTATTTATTTATTAAAGGTTTGCTAGCAAGAGTACATTATAACAAAAATATTATCACTTACGCTAAATATAAAAGGAAATACACAGCAATTTTAAAATAAAAAAAAAGAAAGATTTCTTACAATTATTTCACAAACCTTACATAATCTTTAATGCGTAAATTATTTATGAAAATTAGAAAAGAATATAAATATAAAAATTACAATATAAATGAGAAATGTTTGATTATATTTTCCCGGAAATTATTAAGAGATTAGTTAAATATATAATTATTATTATTATAAATATTATTTACTAGCTGTCCCCCGCGTTCCCGAGGGATGTAACATTTTCCCGAGATAAAAAGTAGCCTATATGTTACTCCAATATATGCTGTTGGGTAGTCTGCGTGAAAGAGGAAAAAAAATCCATACATCCATGGTCTAGCTGCCCCCCGCGGTTTCACCCGCGTTCCCGAGGGATGTAACATTTTCCCGCCACAAAAAGTATCCTATGTTTTATGTACTTTCTACATAAATCTTCAGTAACTTTAAATTTTACCTTCATAAGTGCCTTCCGAGGACCTAAACTGAATAAATGGTTTTGAATTTTTGAATTCTCAATGCATTTTACGTGAAAAAGTAATAAAGAGCCATCTATCATCACAAACATTGGCATTTATAATACTCGTAGGATGTGCGTCCTTCCCCACTAACAGTTTCTCCGTTACAGTTCGGCGAGTGCGGTGCCTTCATAAAGAACATCAAAGAAGAATGGAACGGCAACATATCCTGCAACCTGCCGCCACAGTCTGGCAGCATAGAGATCACTGGCATCATGAAACTGATTGTCGCGAGTAAGTTCCCGAGGATATTCAGTTTCCTTTTTACTATTATACGAAGTGCATGCAGCATCGGGTTCTTCAAGAAGGGTATTTTTTTTTTCATACTACCACAGCCTATGGACGCTTGCAACACCGTGGGTAACAATCGCGCGTTGCCGTCCCTGCAAAAATCTCTTCACACCCTTCTTAAAGAACCCCATGCTGTACTCCCTTGGGAAAACCACGACGGGGAACTCATTCCACAGCTTAAGCGTAAAGAGATTTCTGCAGGGTCAGCAACGCGCGAGTGATACCCATGGTGTTGCAAGCGTCAATGGGCTGCGGTGACCGTTTACCATCACACGGGCCGTCAGCTTGTAGTATAAAACAAAACTACATATCGTTTTGTACACGGTTTCTATATGGACGATCGGGGCGCTCGCTACGCGGCCACGCTATCCGTGCTAAGCGTCAAACGTCAGTAGCGTTACACGGTATACATCGTTATGCGATTAGACGTCGGTATGCGTCGCTTCTTTCGGGCATATCCTAGACACAGTTTTTATTTAATTTACTTTATAAAACGCAAAAGTTGTTAGTAGGACATAATAAATGCTGAAAAAAAAATGTCCGTTATTGTTAAAGAGTACTTGCTAAGTCTTACCGGCTCTTCTCAGCATGAGCAACCTTCCGAACCGGTTTTATAGTCAGACTACCCTGTGGAAGGGCTAGTTCATCTGTAATTACTAGATTAATTAAATTAACTCCCAAACCCCCCCTTTTCCAGGAGCTCCAGGAGACCCCCAGCTGATATCACCACCGCAACCTACATTCAAGGAAGGTGACGTTTTCATGGCTCAGTGCGTGGTACCTAATGGAAGACCTGCAGCCAAGATCACTTGGTTCTTGGGTAAGTTAACAGTTTATTTAAGTTTCTAGAAGCAGTACAGCTCTTAGTGCGATAGTCCGAGGAAGTACTACTACCACCTTATCCATTTCCGCCTTTTTTCTTTATAAATTAGTACTAATAATTTACCACCCAGACACAGAGCAATCATATTCATGGAAATTGTTATACTGGGCATCGAACCTTGCCAACCCAATTTGACCCGTATATTTAAGATATCTTAGGTTCAGAAATAAATTTAAACCCCAAAACTACTCCACAAATCCAAGGATTCGAACCATCGACCTCTTATCCTCGCGTTCTCCCAAACGAGCCATCCAACTTCACCCAGCCAGTGACGAATATCTCCAACACTTTCAGATGACGAGCCTCTACTAGCGGGAGTGCACCTGCCAATCGTGACGTCAGACCCTGGCAGTGACCAAGAGACTATCAGCCAGAACATCAGCAGGACCCTGAAGGATGATGACGGCGCCAGGATGTTGATCTGCAAGGCGGAACATCAAGCTCTGGACCAACCGAGGGAAGCTAAGAGGCAATTAGTTGTTCATTGTAAGTTATCAGAGATTTTTATTTATCACCAGTCACTCGGGGTTTTACCGCGTTCCCGAGGGGTGTTACATTTTCCCGTGATAAAAAGTGTCCAATGTGTTAAAGAAGGTTGTAAAGTATCTTTTAGCCAAGTTTCAACCAAATCCGTTCAGAAGTTTTTGCGTGAGAGTAACATGCGTACATCCATCCGAACAAACTTTCGCATTTATAAAACTACTTAACTAATTTCTATGAAACTTCGCACATAGATAGTTTATAACCTAGATTAACACGAACAAACTTTACCCCGGGAAAATGTTACATCCCACGGGAACGTTTGTGAAACTGCTAAGTAACAGCTATAGTATTTTTCAAATAGCATGAGTTGGGTGTCTGTTGTTTTTTAAGATTTCTCAATGGTTTATGTTTATTTCAACATAGGGGATACCGTAATAGAGCAAGGTCTCGTGAAGCATTTAGTGTATCTCAGAGTAATCGAGTGCTATTTCACAAGATATGGGTAAAACCTTCAACTGTCACAACTCATCCTGTGTGAAAAGATTATCGTAAAATTATAAATGGAATATTTGTAGCGACAACCCTAACGGTGTATAACTGGTCGAGACGCAACCCTACCAAAACTTTCTGCATTCACTAGAGGCTGGAATACCGGTGTTTATCTTATAAATCCGCTGTGAGAGTAGAAAGGACATTAACGGTTATTGAACGGGTATCGGTTTATTAAAAATTATCGATATATAAATGATTTAAGATATTAAATATTAATCTGTTTCTTTGTCTTTCCAAATCCAGACCCACCGAAGCGTCTAGAATCTGGCACAATTACTATTTTTGGCCTGAAATTAAATGCTGAGGGGAAATTAAATGTGACTGTGAGATCGAACCCGCCACCCACCGCCGAATGGACAGTCAACAGTCAGAGACTCATCGCGCCACAGAGTAACGAAGACGCGACTGTGACTGCCCTGGAGCCGGTGCATTTGGTAAGCATTTTGAAGGTTTTATACCCGCCATTTTGTCCTTTCTTTAGGAATGAAGAAGTATTACTGCATTGAAACTATTAAATTCCGATTTTACCCCCATTCCCGAGGGATGTCACATTTTCCCGTGATAAAAAGTAGCATGTTTGTCGGTCCACTTGGAATTTAAAAAACGCTCATTATGTTGATGATAAGAAATGTCTGAAAATAGCTCCTCTCTGAGTGAGAGCACCGTATATAAAAATTATTAAAATAAAAATACTTCACTGAGTCTCTTTCCGGTTCTTCTCAGTTGAAGCCTAAATTCCAAACTTAGCTTTAATAGCCTTCAACTAAATATATGGTATTGAATTTTGAATCCAAAAAAGGCTAGTAACTTTAGTATATGTTCCAGCATGTTCTGGCTAAAATTTCATCAAATATTTCATCACCAGGGCAACGGGTATTACAACATCTCTCTGATCCTTGCCCGCATCGCCAAGGAAGATGTCGAGAGGACCTACTACCTGCGTGTCTCCAACGACCTGGGGAGGGACGAGCTCGCTATCAGGATCAGCACTATGGATGAACCAGCTGGTAAGCCTATGCTCATTATAGACTTTTATGCTCACTTCAGACTTTTTATGCTCTTTTCAGACTTTTCTTCGTGTTGTTCCGTACCAGAGGTGAATAGTTTGATCAGTCGACGTTTTACACCATAATAGGCATTGATCATCATCATCATCATATAGCCCAGGGATGTCCACTGCTGAACATAGGCCTCCCCCTTGGATTTCCACCTCGAACGATCTTGAGCCGCCTGCATCCAGCGGCTTCCAGGAATATTATAAAATTGTTTCCTTGTTTGGGACTCGACAGACAAGGAGATCCGTTGGAATTAGTCACTAGATATTTATTTTTGTATAAACTTATTATGGGCTTCGGCAAGGTCACGCCTGAGTCAATTTGTTAGATAATACCACACTGTACCGTTATTGATAAAATCAATTGTTTCCAACAGCTCGCAAAGTTAAATCGTCGTTTTCCATTAGCGAGTTCTTTTCTGGTAAGAATGTAATGCTATCTCTGCTTGGTGTTATATTTCGTATTTATAGTCTAGGAGCTCGTGTACATTTTTAATTAAAAAGAATGTGTTTTGTAAAGAAGATTTTTTTTATAATATTGTGCTTTTATACCGATTTTCTGTCGTGAAGGAGAAATTTTATTTTATTTTATTACTTTTCTTCTTGCATGAATTTCAGTCCTCGAATGTTTATTGTAAGATCGAGAAGCATGGACCCCTTAATTTTTCTTCTAAATTCTTTCCAAATCTTCTAGATCTTTCTTCCATATTTTTAAGCATGATAAAAAATGTCATGCTACTTTTTTGAAATATTTAATGCCAGTTTTTTTGTTTATTTGTAACGATATTCGTACCTGGTCGCAGTTCGTGGGTTCGATTCCCACCCATGGGTATGATTGCTGTGCATGTGATCACGTGTAGTAGGTATATCTGTAAATAGTTGTATGTTGCTCGAATATTCTGTCTTGATTATTTTAGAAAGTATCTCATTTATTGTAAAATAAATAACTAAACTAAAAAATCTTAATAAGATTATAATACAAATAATGTTTTTAGGAAAAAAATATAATTACTTCAAAAACTTTTTTTACTTAAAATTGTCTCAAATAACCAATCACGTCACTTTTTTTTCCTTCTGTAAAAAAAATATTACATTTAAACTTTACTGAGTTTCTTACCGGTTCTTCTCAGTAAACTGATTTCCAAACCGCTAGTAACTTCAGTAACTATCTCTACTAGCCTAAACTGAATAAATGGTTTTGAATTTGACTTTCTAACCTATCCCCTCGCTTCCTCAGGAGTTGAACTGGACACTGGCGCCATCGTGGGCATCGTAGTAGCTGTGCTCATTATCTTGGCAGCGATTTGTCTCGTCGTGTTTGCTCTCGCTACCGACAGATGGTGTTTCGCCGGTAAGTTTTTATTTTAATATATAACTTATTATATCTCATAAATTGTTGGTGCATGATTTTTATTTGGGTATTTATTACTTTTCTTTATTTATAATTTAAAAAATTGTCTAGAATATGAAATGTTCCAACAATTTAATGAAGTATTTAATAGGGATATTAATTGAGAATGAATTCCTTCTAAATTTTAGTCCAAATGCGGTGCAGCAAACATATTTCACGTCATCTGTGGGCTGTTTTACCGTTTTGTAATTAATGTAAAATATTGACTTTATTAAATTATTTATTTGCTTATTTAATTGAATAATTTTTAGTTTTTTTTTTTTGAATTTTTAATTTATTTGTATTGAGTAATTTTGCTTTGAATATTTTTTAAAATGTTGTCAATATTCTACAGTAATCCATGGATGCATTTTGACCATGCTTTTATGAACGCTTATACATTCCCCTATTTTAAAGTATTTTAGGCATGCCGAATAATACTATCCTATTTATTCAAAACATTATTAATTTGGACCTTTCCGGCAGGCTCACGGGCTGTCGTTCGATAGGTAATGTTTATAAAATAGAAAAAAAACGTAGAAAAAGTCACCTAATCAACACATTAACACAGTACTTATCGACTGAGGCTTTCACTTCCATTAATTATTAATAAAAAATATAGTCTCAGAAGAAAAAAGAATATTGGTAACTGTCCATAGAATAATATTTGAAAAGAAAAAACAATTGCTTTTTAATTAATCTTCATTGATATATCTACATATTTTATGGACAGTCCTTTAGTAGATATGTTTGGCTGCCGTACGTAGTTATAGAAAAACAAATTATTTATTAATTAAAAAGTGTAATTTTGGCATTGTACCGTCCCTGTGCTTGTGTATATTTGTATTAAAATTAAGTTTGAAAAATCGTAATTTTTGCCGCATAGCAATATTGTGAGCGATCAAGAACGTTTTTTGGAAAATTTATTATAAAAAATGCATGAAATATAACTGTTTTCATTTTTAATACAATTTCTGGCGCATGCCTGAATGTGATTTTGATCATTTTCTTCTATCGATCATCTATTTCTTTTAAAGAACTTGGCATGAGTGCATTATTCTCATTTCTTCTAAATGTGCATGATTTTTCTCTAAATTTTTAATGTTATTAATACATTCTTTTTTTTGTTATATTAATGTTTTGACGTTTTCATAGTGGGTGGTGATGGTAATACCATTTTGTATTGACCTTTTTAATAATTTATTGCCAGATTATTTTTGAACGAAATAAAATGACAGTCAATTGTGAAACTGGTCAGTTCTAGCCGATGTTTAAAGCTGTTTTAGAAATACCTGATTCAATTCAAATATTTAAAAAAATCTTTTTGTATTCGCTACGATTTTTCTTACTAATAAAACTTGGAAACATGTTTAAATTTAAAAAAATATTATGATCTTCGAAAACAAAAAAAATAATTGTATTTTGTTAAGTAAATAGCTTGAGACATTGGCTACTAGACTACAATGTCACTATTTTTAATTATCATGGTTTTGGTTTCAAACTTAACATCAATTTTGAAGTATAATAAGTCACTTTTAGAATAACTGCTTTTTTGTGAAAGAAATAGCACACACTTAAAATCCCACGATAAGTTGTAGGTGTCCTAATTATATATTTATTTTCATTACTGAGAAACAAACAGCATAAAAATACATAATTTACAGTAGTTTTCTCTGAATACCTAACATGTATTTATTATTGACACTTGATATAGGGTCCCGTCCCGGCTTCAATATCAATAATCGATATATCTTATTAAAAGAAGAGATCCAAATAGAACTATAGTACAAACTCTGCTTAGTTTGGGATCAGATTTGTGAAGAATGTCCTGGGATATTTATTTATTATTTAAAATCTCTGGATTGATTTAGATTTTTGACATCAGCTCTATTGTAGTCTCTGACAAAAAGAACAGAATGCATGGATTTTAATAGGGATTGAATATATATTTTGGACTTAAAGGAATAACGTATCATAGGTTTATTGATCAACGAAAAATCGCCCCTTAGAGTCAAGTCAGAGATTAGGTATTTCTGTATATGTAGATATCCACAACACAATTAGCTATAATTATTATCGACACAGTTTCTCACCAACCTCTATCTGCCATCAACACTTCCCAATTAGCTTTGTAGGCAACATTTGGACGCCAATATAGCTAAAGACAAAGCAATCAGTAGTTACCCACAGCTTCTAACAATCAGCACAAAAACCAGTAGTAAAGTTCTTGATCGCTTAACGTGTTGGTATGTGGCAGGCCGGTCCCATCGCTTGGATTTACCTGATGGGGTGGATTCTGAGGCCCCCCTCCCTCCACATGACGATGTCAAAGGATCCGAGAACCCATCACACGACCACGGGGAATATATCAGCAATGGTGATACGAAACACCCTGAGAAAAAGCCAGACACAGCTGTTTAAGTCGTAAGTTAGAACCTGTCACTCGGATAATATGATCCAATCGTTGGTTCATAAAGCAATCGTTTGTGTATCTTGGTATAGCTTTTTATTCTTAACTGTAATAACTGTTACGTTAATACATGACAGGTAAATTAAACATGAATAATTTTGTGACTTATTGACACGGAATTTTGACTTATTTTGCTGTATTAAAGGATTATATTAATTGGACGAACTACTTATTGGTTTATATTCGTTTACTTAATTGTTTATTAACCTGAACATCTCGAGTGACAGCGTAGTTTTTTTTAACTCTTATTATTTGATACTTAGTTTCGTTTAGTGCCAGATTTCAAGAAATATTGTTACTTATTAATGTAAAAAAATATTGTATTTACGTCGCAACGAAAAATTTGACGAAGAATTCTAAATGTATTTTTTTCTTTAGAATTTCAGAGATTATAAAAGTTGAACCTATATAATTTTTAATAGGTATAAATGCGTACTTTGTTTAAAAAAAATATATTTCATAATTAAGCGTGAATTTAAATGTCTTTTCACTAATGTTGTCCACGAATTTTGAATCTTTAAACTACTTTAGAGGGAAAAAATCACCATCTCAAACATCTCAATATCGATACCATTTGGTAAAAACCAAAAAAAAACCTTCTTTTTGGGAATAGTGGCATATTTTTTCCCTTTATAGTATAGATAGAAACTAAATCTAATAATTTTTAAATGTATATGTAGTGAATATATTAAGAATCTCATCTAATATGGTTTTTTGAAATAATATACAGTAACAACGAATCCCAACGCAAAATAGTCGTGTTATCTAAAAACCTTAAATTAACAAATTAATACTATTACTTATAAGTCACATGACTTATACCATTAGGAATACCTACCGAGTTATGAGAGCATTATAAAAATCACTTTTAATTCTTGACTTATAGCTTTTACTGACTTATGGTTGACTTACGGTTTGGTTTTTACTTTTAAATTATGATTCAGCTAGACTTATGACGACATACTGTCTTGCCATTTAAAAATAATAAATTAAGGTTTCTAGATAGCACCTTAGTGTTAAGCTGTAACTTTTCTAAAATAATATAAATAAACAAAATATACACAGCCTTTTGTTCTACTTACTCTTAAATATTAGAATTTTTGAAGTAAATTTTTAAATGTAATCAATGAATTATAGCTTGACTGAATCGAATTAAAATTATCGCCATACATAAAAAAGAAGCAGTTAATTATATTATGCACTAATGTAAAAACTTTGACTTATTATTGGCAAATAATTTGCCTATTTTATTATTTTGCCTTTCGCTCGGCATTTATACAAAAATAACTCTCACAATTTAATTTCTACTATTTTAAGTATTTTTTAAGGTTGTAATGTGTTCGTACCACCATTTTAATATTCTTTTGTATATAAAATGTAGTAAAAATCTGATTCTTAAGTTTAAAACCGTTGATTTGCTTTTTGCAAAAGCGGTAATTTAGGACTTTCTTTTATAATAAAACTTCACAAAATATGTAAGTAATAAGTATTGATCAGCTTTTACTACCTTCTGTACAATATTTTATTAAATTACACATAATTTAAGTTAGCTTTTAAGTCACCGATATTGTGATTCTTAAGTATTTTTTCGTAAATAAAAATACATTGTTTTTAAGAATTTATTTTTGTACCATTTTAGTTTAGTTTACGCTTCTTCTTTCATTGTTAGAATTTTACACAATTGGGCAGAAGTACTTGGTATCCGAGTGGAATTAATAGAGGATTGAAACTCTACTTTCTCCCTTCAATCGAATGTTGTCGATTTTCCAACCTCATATAACATTCTATCTTTGTAACACGCAGCGAATACATAATATTAAGTTTCAAACATTTGTAATGGTCAATTATAAATAATATTTGGAAACACTGCCATTTTGCACGAACTTTGCCAAAATTACAGCTTTTTAAATGAAAAGCTCAATTTTTTCGTAGCTAAAACATTTTTTTTTAATTTACAACAAATAAAATTTTGATGTAAAATTATTTTTATTGTATGTCAGAAAAATATGATAAATCTGATACTTAAACTTTAACTTCGAATAAATTCAATTTAACTAAACTATTCAATCTATCTAAGACATTTTTTAAATCAAGCTCTCTGACTATAAAATTTTTCTGACAAATAATAAAAAAATAACCAAAATATTCGATTTATAAGCGATAATCATAAAGAATAATCGATGTTTATAAGCCAGCGTTAAATGAATATAATGAATTATAATTGAAATATAAAGTATTTATTAAATAAGAATATTAATTGCGTTTTATTTATGAATAGATCACGAGAAATATATTTTATTACAAAAATTAATTGGTTTTAAAATTTTGGAAACATTTTTAATTTCATAAAATTTTGAATATTACGGCAGCCTTTAAAAGAAAGATTTTGGGTCCATTTTTAGCAAACTCTTTTTTTTTTTACTCTTTCATTTTTCTTTCGTCTGACGACTGTAAGCAGAAGTGCTATAGGAATGACTAATTACTACTACTTAGGCTGCTACTTAGACTACTTACTAGGAATGAATAATTTTTCAATTATGACCTACAATATCCCCAATATTTTGACAACATTTTACAGGCAGAGGACGCGACCGCACCAAGAGCTCTGGAGAATCGTATGTATCTTTTTTTATTTATCAACCATAAGAGCTTTTTCTTAATATGGCAAAAAAACAACTTTAGTAAAAAAAAACACATTAGTTAAATAAATATACAGGTTGGAATTTTGAAACTGATAACCGTTTTTTTTAATCTTATAAAAACAATTAAATGTCGCTTTAAAACGGTAAAACAAATATATCTTACGAGACTACATGAATTAAAAAGATAATTCAGTTCGCATTGACAGATTAAGGAAATAATAAAATTAAAGATTTAAAAAAAATCATCCTTGGTCAGAATTCCATTCTGTATATGAAAATTTCTTGTCATTTTAAGCGAAGGCTAAAATTAACTGAAGGGTGTATATAATATACTCGTATTATACTTCTATTGTAAATAACAATGGGTTAGTCCATAAAATATGTAAAATAAAATAAATAATATAAAAGGTGATAAAACTTAAATATCAAGAGCCATCTTTCCCCGCAAGTTATCATTTATATTATTTTTTATTTCAATCTGTTTCAGCAACTACCTTTCAACATATGTACATATTTATTACATCATTGATTTTTATTGTTTTTATTTATTGTGTGTTTATTATTACTTAATAAATAAAATTAATATTAAGATATAAAAAAAAATTTAATCAAAATATGAAATTGGCATTTAAATAATGATTAAACTTAAATTTTTAAAAAAATTATAAAATTAAATGAACAATTATTGAAAGGAGTTGGTGAAACAACATGCTAATTTAATATGACCCTTATCGCATTGTGAATAAAGCTTATTCTGTTTATAAGGACGCCTGCGGGGGATGTGCTTTTAGAAAGTGGGATGCAGCTTCCTTCTAGAACGTACGTTTCTAACCACTTACTGTTTATTTACACCTTTTTTATACAAGGTGGTCCGTAAATCCATATACATAATATATACAATATGCTTACCCTGTCCAAACCGAGAGGGCCATAAGTATACCAAAAAAAAAAATTGGACATGATTTTTGGGCAATTTCCCCAAAATCTAGTACATTTTTTAAATCAGGCAGCACCAGGAATTAGTAGGTATTTAGAAAACGGGCTGCCAGTATTGCCGTTCCTATTAATGTCTTAATTTTATTCGGAGTAATATTTTTGAATAAGGCAACACCATGAATTGCAATTGTTTTCTAGCAAATTCGTCTTCAGTTTTGCCATACATCGTTTTATTAAAATGTATTCGGAGTAATATTCTTTGTTTTAAACTGGAAAAAGGTTTACAAAAAAAATCCCCAATATCTCAAAATATCAAGACCTAATATCCTTCACGGATCATACAGATATTTAAAAACATATTGTATGTGTTATATATTTGCTTAGACATATAAATATCATGAAAGTGAACTAATTTATAGCTAGAACATTATCAAAGATTTATTGAATGAAATATGCGATTTAAAGACCACTTTGTCTTGAAAGCACGCATGGCTTTTATTTTACACCATCATCTGGTTTCCTGAGGGATCTTGTATTTTCCGGTATCAATGCATCCTGTGTCACCCATGAACATATTCTATGTGCCAAATTTGAGAAAAATCCGATAATTACAGAGTTAAATTATAATAAACTAACAGTGATACTTTTGCTTTCATAATATTACTATCTTCTCGCCCCGTGGTTTTACCTGCCAAACGAATCTAATATATCACGGTATTATAACATAGCCTATATAACTCAGGAATACCTTATCTATATTCTGTCTATATATATACCTATATAAGCTAAATAGGGTTCCTTTGACGCACCATCACCTCAAAACTACTGAACATATCGGGATGGGACTGCTACCATTCAACGCGCAATTTATCCTACATGGTTATAGGCTATAAATCAGGAGTGGCCAACAAGTCGATCGCGATCGGCATGTCCCGTGCGCATATTGTTCATTACCTGCGCTTCTCAAAATAGGTCGACCGCGACTCAATTTTGAAATAAAAAGTAGATCTTATGTGCACAAAAGTTGGCCACACCTGCTATAAATGATATCGAAGTCGGGTGAAACCGCGGGGAAAAGCTAGTTATATATTGATTTGGATTGAATTTGGCACACACACCGTTTATAACATAAATTAACACATAGGATACTTTTTATCGTGGAGAAAATGTAAGATCTTCCGTGAACGAGGGTGAATCCGCGGACAGGAGGCTTGTATAGTAATGTTATTAACGAAAAGGTTGTACTCATCCTAAAACTGAGAAGGGAAGAAAGAATGACAATACTTTTGTTTTTGCAGAACAAAGAGAGATTGCTTTGTACTTTTCATACATTAGTATAAAATCTATACTAATATTATAAAGCTGATGAGTCTGGTTGAACGCGCTAATCTCATGGACTAGTGGTCCGATTTGAAAAATTCTTGCACTGTTAGATAGCCCATTTATTGAGGAAGACTATATGCTTTATCCCACTGCTGGGCACGATATAAAATGTAGTTAACGTGGGCCCAAAGCTAGTATTTAATGAAGGCGTTTCTTAATATTTCACTGGTCTTTTGTTTTGATAATAATAACATACTGTATTTTTTCACTAACTTTTGTCTCGATTTGTGTTCTTTAAGATAAAGTTTCTTTAATTATTTCTTCTTTAACACATCCCGTTGCAACTGCAGGGGAATCATTCTAATAGAGTCGATATGAAACAACAATATTCCTTTTGTTCATCTATTGATCAAATAATTCATTACTAACCCCACTTAGTTTCACCCGCGTTCCCGAGGGATGTAACTTATTTCCGGGATAAAACTCTTAAATTACTCCTTATGAAATCGGCTATCTGCCAGTGAAAGTCCCGTCAAAATCGCTCTGGAAATTAGCCGGAAAAAAATAGATACCATTTTTTACTGTGTGCATATACTTTCATAAAAATAAGCATTTAGTAAAAAGCTGTTGAACATTATGAACAAACACTTAAAGTTAGCTTATTTGTAAAGACAAACCTATAGCTATCTCACTTTAACACTGCATTCATCTCATTCTCTCTCAGTAGCACTTTCGAACTGGACGTTATTTTTATGCTTTTTTTAGTTGTGTATATAAATGATAAGGAATATGTCGGTCAGTAGCGACACGGAGAGCGCTGTGGGTGGCAAGGAGCGGTCGCGCCTCGCGGGCCTGGGGGCGCGCATGCGGGCCGTGCTTCCCAAGGCAAAGGACAAGGTGCAAGCCACTGAGGCACCAGCAGACACAGAAGAGAAGGTATATCTTAAGATTAACTTTATATAGATTTTGGAAGTTCAATTTTAGATGAAGTGAAGCTCTTAGGTGTAGGTTCGTAGGGTAGGCTCGTGTAGGTTTTAAAAAAAGAAGTTCTTTAAGGTCACCAATACAATGACAAATAAAAAAAAATTGTGCGTGGAAGTAGTAGTGCACTTGTATTACCGTTTCGGTTAGAAAGGTGCAGCCGGTGACATTACAAGCACACGAGACTTAACTTCACGTCTCAAGCGACAACGCGGCGATGCCCCTGTTGCAATTGTCCAAAGGCGGTGACCACTTACTTTCAACAGTTATGAAGCAACTGAAGTTACGGCTCGGATGTTAGCCATCGACTGAGAAGAAATAATAAGAAACTCAGCAGAACTCTTTAAGGCTGACTTCCGAACGGGTTGTAGCTTCGGTAACTTTAAATTTGACCTTCATAAGTGCCTTCCGAGGGCCTAAACTGAATAAATGGTTTTGAATATAGATTTTTCTTTTTAAAGAGTAAATTTCATCACTTACGAAACTATATTAAATACATTTAAAGGCGATTATAGCTTAGTGAGTAGTGACGCCGAAGAGTCGTGAGTTCAAATTCTATGAAGAGTTCCAGTTTTCGGAGAACATCGTGAGGAAACCCTAGTAGGGTGGTAGAGTAGGTACTTTATAGTACCCGCCTGGCCGACTACCCTCATGTTGAAAATCTGTCGCCAAGCACCTTGTCTTTACTAGACAGTTCCCATTACCATGATGATATTTTCGTCAAACACAAGCCTATAGTAAAAGAAATTAGCATTGTAAGTAAAACTTCAAACCTCTCTTTCCAGCCTCTCTCAGACGAGAAGAAAGGAGTAGTATACGCAGAGTTACAACTCGGAGAACAAAATGCGGCAGAGAAGCCGCCGCCTCCCTCCACGGAGTACGCAGAGATCGTATACACCGACCACGCCCAGAAGGAAGTCAAGGAATAAATTATTCACAAATGGGTACTTTAGTGGGCTAAAGTTTAAACAACATTATTAGAAAGGAGATGAAAGTATAAAATTAATTTTTAACTTATTTAAAAAAGATAGTGTCCTATTCGACTAAATTACTTTGCCCTTTATTAGCTGTCTACCGCGGTATTCACCCGCGTTTATCGATATCATACATAGCCTATAATCATCTAGGAAAAAATCCGCGTCGAATGGTAGCAGTCCCATCCCGATGTTCAGTAGTTTTGAGGTGATGGTGCGTCAAAGGTACACTATTTTCCCTACATATATAGTATAGAATATATATTGTTAATTTAAAATGATTTTGCGCTTTATTTTACAACCAATAAGGCTTTGATGTTTATAAATTTAATAAAATGCAAAAAATAATATACTAAATGAAATGACTTTTGGAAATTATTTCAAACAAAACAGTATACACTATCTTTTTTAATTAATATTACATCTAATAAGTAATTTCACAATCACCCTGATGCAGTTAAATCTGCACTTGAGTTATTATATCAAATTTCATGTTATTTTCAACCTAATGTACAGTGAAATAGAATACAAACTACTAAAATGATTTTTAGACCCACTAAAGGCAACCTAGTGTTTATTCTCTCACCATCAAATATATTGTTCGCAGTCATAGTAACTTTTAGTTGTAGAGATTTTAAAGACCTTTTGACAGGTAAAGATGTCATTGAAAAACCATTTCTTTTACTTTGAGATAAGGTGCATTTATCGATGCAATGCTTGCTTGTATGTAAATGCTGAAGAAACCTTATTAAAACGGAATAGAGTTGATTTTCCTATAACACTGTTAACTGTCAAAACAGACCTAAATCTCAACAAAGCTGTGAAAATATCATTTTTCATCACAAATTTATCAATAATTATAATTTATCATTGGAATTATCCACCGAAAAGATTATTGAAGGAAAAAACGTATTTATTTACACTTAATATGATATTATTAAGAAATGAAAGTTACTTGTAATTGGTATTTTTGTTTTAAGAGAGCTATTATGTTAGGTTTTGTTTTACCATATTAATTAGTTAGAATATCAGTAATTTTTTTATACGGGTGTTTGAAAAATTTACTACTACCGGTGAAAGTTTAAAAAAAAACAGTCCAATATTGTTTGACAGGCAAGTTGGCTTGGTGGTTAGCGACTGACTGCCAAGCCGAAGGTCGGTTCGATTCCCACGCAGGACAAACATTTGTGTGCATGAACATGTCTGTTTGTTCTGTGTCTGGGTGTAAATATCTATATAAGTATGTGTTTAGAAAAAAAAGAGTATATCAGTTATCTGGGTTCCATAGTACGCTCTGCTTAGTTTGGGATCAGATGGCCGTGTGTAAAGAATGTCCCGGGATATTTATTCATAATAAACATCATAAGAGTGCCTTATTAATAACTAACTTACAAAAAACAACACCCGTTTGTTCTCGTTTCTTCTTTTCACGGGTAGTAAAGATTTTTCTACACTTTTAGAAGTAAAATATGGTCGAGTGTTTAGTAATCTCATTTTTAAATTAAATTATATGTTGTAAGAAAATGTGTGCGCTTCGATATTAAAGCTTATGTATATTACTATAAGATTGTTTATATTGATGGCTTGATTGACCTTTAGATTACATTGAAGTTATTTTCTAACTGTCCTAACACTCTTTCTTTACCAGATAGATTTATAGAAGCCATTTTAAAAATCAACCTAAAGTGATGATTAAGTCATCAATATAAAAACTAAATGATAAAACCACTGCCTATTAGCAGACATTTTTATTATGTACAAAATATCGCTACGTTTTTATATTCGAGTAATATTTAAAATACATTTTGACATTTTATTTCAGAAATTGATAAATTCATTTGGACAATACAAAACTTATAACAATATAATATATATACAGTGGCGTAGCTACCGGAGGGCTAGACGGGGCAGAACCCCGGGGCCCCCAAGCTTCGGCTTGGGGACAAAATATTTTAAATAGTTTAGTTGGGGCCCTAATAAATTTTTTGCCCCAGGGCCTACGGTTACCTAGCTACGCCACTGTATATATACGTATATAGATAAACATAGGCGTTGTATTTGAACAGGCCTCCATTTCAGCACAAGACTATTTGCGTATCTAGATACATTAATATAGGAGTACTTCAGGTATACAGTGAAATTAAGGCAGTTGCAGATGCTCAAAGAATCAGGGTTTTCTGAATTCACAATTCAATGTTTTAACTTATGTTTTTTTCTGAAGAAAACTGACTAATTAGTTATTTTTTTGTTTATAACATACCGAAACATTACATTCCGTGACTCGATTCGTAGAACGCAAAGAGATAATAATTAACAAGAGAACTACCTATTTCATACAATCTACGCAGGGTTAATTCTAGAGGCTCTATTATTTAAAAAGTAATAAAACTTGGTAAAACCCGTCAGGTACAAATTTTGTTAAAAGTTGAAGGTATTTTTAATTTTTCCGTCCATTTGTATATTGTGTTTTTAAAATATAATTATTTTTAAGGTTTTTCGAATTCAATGCAAGACATTTATGTTCAACTACCGCCATCTATCGGTGTGTTACTGAATTGTTTACAAACTTGTATTGTTTTGATATCTCAAATATATCGTAAGAATAGTAAACATAACATTTTAAATCCTTTTGTAACGTTTTAGAGTATATTTTGCAACGTATAATGCCTTGCGAAATATTTTATTCCATTTTACACATGTCAGTGGTTCTCAAATTTTATTTTTTGTCCCCCTTTTCTTCAAGTCTAATTCCTAATCCTAAAAAAATACCAATTTTATTTAGGATTTCAAAATGGCGACTCTTATGTAAAGTTTGACACCCACTGACGGTTTTTGTAAAGGTGCTTCCTTACGCACATTTTTGTATACAGTTTAATATATTTACTAAGAATAGTTTTCATACGTAAGAATATATGAATATCAGTGAAAGATTGCTTTGCGGTACTTAAAGCCTGATTTTATGTGTATTTTGTATTAAAAGTCTTGTGTCATTTTTATTTGTTTTATTTCTTTACCTTACCAGTTTTGTAAGTACATTTAGAGAAACTGTAATCTATATTTACTTACACTAATTTGTCTCTAAACATAAAATAATTCAAGTATACAAAGTGTTACAAAATACCCCGTAAAACTATAATTATTTATCAAAGCCAACGACCTGATTATTTAACAGAAAGGCCTACGTACCTTTTTTGCCAAATAATTGTCTACTTTAATAGTTTATCTATTTTTTTATTCATAAAAGTCAGTTATTTTTTTTTTTTAGGGTATGTTATACAGCGTTACTACGGTTCTTAAATTTGTACCATTTAACCTCCTTTCTGCTTTACGTGTAGTTTTGTAACACACCGTATGGTACTCTTCATAATAAAAGACACCATAATTCTTATTGTCTGTCTAACGCTCGCTCTCTAACAACTTTATAGCTTCTGAAATGATGATGCATCTATAGATCTAATGGTTAATTGTAAAAAATGAACTCAATCACAAACAAAAAGGGTTTATTTTTCTATAAAATTATTGAATGTCAAAGGGACTTCTTAAAATGGACAGACTTTAGTGTCAAAATGGAATCATATTAATTGGGGATAGTAGAAAATCTTTTAAAACATATCACCTTTATTCTACTAATTCTGGAGCTAGATAACTCTTTCTAGCTTCTGCGATCCTGATACCTATTTTAGGAATCAAAATAATAGAGGGTAGTCGAAAATCTTAAAATTTGCGTTATCTTTATACTATTACTACCGGAGTTAGATGTCTCTTTGTAGGTTCTGCTATCCTGGTACATACACATTGCAAAAATGTCTAATTCTCTTTCAATCCGCAAGTTTTACAAAAAACTTGTAGAGAATAAACAACTTCACGCTTCAAACGACAATGCGATGATGCCCCTGGTGTTGTAAATGTCCATAGGCGGTGACTACTTACCATCAGCTGGACCGTCTGCCTGCTTGTCTGTCTACTTGACATGATAAATGTCTAAGAATAGTTATGAAGGTAATAATAACACTGGTTCAGATCTTAGCCTTCAACTGAGCAGAACTGGCAAGAAACTGGACACAAAAGATGCTTATTACAAGACTAGGGAAGTAAAACAACAATTGTAGCTGTATGTGTTTATTAAATGTTCACAAACAAATAAAACACTTGAATATAAATATTTTCGTTTGCCGTTAGTGACATTTAACTACATAATCTGTAAACACATATAAATAAATTAAAAAGACTAGCAGTGTGTGATTTATGTTTTATTTTATATTTAAAACGAAATACTTCCTCAAGCTTTTATTTAAGTTCATCGCGTTAGTATTAAAGCCAATCTTAATCTTGCAACTGAATTTGAAAACACTACCCTTAAACTGATTCTCAAACATTCTTTTACACACGGCCATCTGTGCCCTGAGCACGAAGATCGATCGAAAGCGTATCGTCATCGTATCGAGTGCGAAAACCAATGCAATGGGAAATTGAACATAGCGCAACGTCACGGTATGTGCGGTGTTAAATTTTCTATACAAACCAGCTTTTTGACTCGATACGATGACGCTACTGAGCGCTCTGATTCCAAACTAAGCAGAGCTTGTACTATGGTAACCAGATAACTGATATACTACATATACTACTTTTTAATATACGAGTACTTAAATAGATATTACATACACATAACAAACACACATGTTCATGCACACTAATGTCGGTTCAAACCCACGACTCTTGACTTGTTTTTCGACACACGATTGATATTTAGTAACAATGGAAGATTAGCTAAGTGAATTAAATCCAATATGGCGGATATGGCAAGATTGTATATACCACCTCCATGTCATGGATATCAAAATGTAAGTTAACAAAGCAGAATACATAATTATATTTCTTTAAACAACCCTTTCTCGCCCATTAACCCCAAAGAGGTAGGTTTAGGACGCAGAGATCTCAGGAACAACACCTACAATTTAAGAAAAGTCCCAAAGTGACATTGTCGCCGTCTCTGTCGCACGTTACCAATCCCGCGCTGAGCTAAATTTGTTTTTTATGGTTATTACATTAACTATAGTTTTTCCAATATAAAAACCACTTTTGACATTCAATCATGTTTTAGAAAAATTTACCTTCCTGCTTCATGATACGGTTTCATTTACATAATTAACAATTTGATCAATAGATGAACATTGCAAATGATATATAGTTCAGTTTCCTATGACACAGTTTAATGTCAAAAGAGATTTCTTAAATTGGACAGTATTATATTAAGTACATCAATAATATATTTGTGAAACGGTACCGTAAAAAAAAAATCAGTCAAAATCTAAGTTTACAATTTCAGCCTTTTTGAAACCAAACCCAGTATTTCAAACACTATGTAAGTAATTCTTTAAAGAAAGTATTTTTTATTAATACAATTTTATACTGTAATAACTATTAATATATTTTTAATACACTATCATTTCACACCGTTTAACATTCTTAAAATGAATAGAGGAACATTATACATTACTTATAATTTTAATAAATTATTATTTATTAAGGGGGACACTCGCATAGTTTGAGAAACGGTGTCCGATTTTAATTTTAGATTTCATATAGTACTTTTTTTAAGAATCTTAAATAGTTGCTCATTGGTAGTTGTCAATTTCCTACTTAAATTACTATTATTATTACTACTAAAATGTCTGATAAAATGGTCGTATACTTAGCGACCGCCTTCCCCGTCAGAGTAAAGCAATGTAACCTTACTTATCAAACCATTTTAACAGTATTATAGTTAAATTGCATTTTTAATTAGTTTAATTACAATAATTGCTTGCATTAAATATGCTATTTTCCAATAATAAGCAATATTATTACTATTAGAGATAATAAATAAATATCTTAACGCCCATTACACCAATACAGATATATCGGTACCGATTACAGTACGCCAACTGTTAAGATGAATCCTACACTTACTAAACGAGGGGCTTGAAAAACGTTTGAGAAACAGTGTCCTCATATTTTATCAACACTGGCAACCAATTCTGTTGTGCATCAATAAATCTTATCAAATATATGTAAAAGACATTCATTATGTATTAGTCGAGGTACACAAAAAATATTTTTGGTCAAAATGAAAAATTCTTACTATATTAAAGTTTTGGAAACGACTTTGACAAGTGCCTTTAACTTAACAAACGGTTGAATTTTGATGCACATACGAATTGGGGGGACACAAAAAAACTTTGACAACCAATTACCTAACCTAAAATCTCCTCTGGCGACTCTGGGGATATGTAACCATCTAAAATCTGCTTGCTTTTTATACACGCATCCCAAACTTTGAGGGCCACGCTCGCATCTGTGTCCGTACAATCGTAGGTGCTATTAGGATGTTTCCGTGTATAATGTCTCAGGACATTCTGCCTGTGAGAGAACTTTTTAGGACATACATAACACGAGAAATATTTCTCATCAACATGAATTCTCATGTGATACTTCAATCGACTTTCTTTAGGGAATTTCTTGTTGCAAATCTCGCAAACTAAATTCTTGATCCGATTGTGTCGCAAAGCATGACGCTGCATGTTATGTTTATGTGAAAAATGCTTGCTACAAAACAGACATTTGTACGGTTTCTCACCGGTGTGTGTTCTGAGATGTGGTTTGAGTAACGCTGAGTGTGTGAAGGATTTCTTGCAGTATTTACACGAGAAAGGACGAATGCCGTCGTGCAATTGGATGTGACGTATTAGTGTGCTTTTGTATTTAAAAGTCATGTTACAGTGATCGCAACAGTATGGCCTCTCAGAGTCATGTCTCCGGAGATGGCTTTTCAGCAAAAACTCCTTTTGAAAAATCTTATTGCATACATGACATTGAATAGGCTCATCGATAGGACGCCTGCATCTACTCTTTCCTTGATGCTTAATCAAATTAGACTTAATAGCAAAACTCCTATGACATTGCTCGCAGAAAAACGGCTTGATAGTCAAATGGGATTTTTTATGCTGCATCAAATTTGATGATGTTTTAAATTTCTTCTCGCACTCGTCGCAGGCGTACGTGCGTTCGTTTGTGTGTGTCACAGTGTGTTTGTCGAGTAGCTCCTTCTTCCTGAACTGTTTGAAGCATACTTGACAGTTGTAAATGTCCTTGCTGTGTAATAACAGATGGCGCTGTACGTTACCCTTGTTCGCGAAGCGTTTGTTGCACACCGGACAAATGTACTGGCCGTCGACTGTAGAGTTCTGATTTAACACTTCTGCAACAGAATTGTTAAAATACAGTAAAATATAGTTTATTTGCACAAGACATAGCATGAGAAGAAGAAAAACAAAATAGAATTTTTGTTTGTATAATTTTCATATATTTCTTGTAACCTAAATTTAGCTTATTTTATTGATTTCTTTGTTATTTTAATTTTAGTTTAGTTATGTCTCAAAATTGTAAATTGTAACCCATGGGCAGTTGCGAGGTAGCCCCATCACAAGTATCCCTATAACTTACGGGGGTAGCCTCAATTTTGCGCTGTAAAAATTTGTATGAAAAACAATAAAAACTTTTTATTTTATTTATCTTATATGAAAATCAAATACAATATGTGTGTGCTTAAGACCGCACGGCAGAAGTGAAAACTACATTGGCAAACTTACATTCACATTTAAAATATTACTAGGTATTAACAATATATGGATGCCTTGTCCAAAATAAATGATTTATTATTATCCTCTAAATAATCGCAGCATTACACTTACCATTGGAGTAGAAATAATTGGAGGTCTGTGGCTGCTCTTCGCTCGGTATTACATCAGCAAAACCGCTTAGAAACTGAAATATGTATTATTAAAACTATATTAATGCTTAATAGCAAACTATCTGTTTATAAAACAATAGCTGCGCCCCGCGGCTTTGCCCGCTTTTAATCCTGGTTATAAACCTTACTCTTGACGCGACAATCCTACATCGCGATATCAAGATTCTCTCAGGATTTGACATATATACAAGCATCCAACATCAACAGTTGGACCGCGGTCCCCACGCGGCGGCATGATCACCTAGCAGCGGTAGATCTTCCTTTTTAAATGGAGGAGTCTCACGACTTGGTACTCCATACTTTTAAGTTTTAGTAACGCTCCAACTAACTTAGTTTAGATTTTACTAACACTATTGCATGTGTTGCCTTATTAAATAAATGTTTTTAGTGTTTTACCATGCCCATTTCCGCCGTGAAGCAGTAATGCACTTGTACTGTGTTTCTGTTAAATGGAAAGAAGAAATTACTTACGTTTTCGTCCAGACAGTCCACAGGTTCCGTTTTGACCTCAATTTTAATGAAATGGTCATCATTTTGTTGGCTGGTCTTTGGATGTTCATCAGTTGGTGCCTCTTCATTTGAACTGTAAGTAAAGTTAAATATCAAATTATATATTTGTAATTTTTAACCAACAAGCAAAGTTTGTATGTATGGATGTTTGTTACTCTTTCACGCTAAAACTACCAAACGGATTTGGATGAAACTTGGCACATATATGGAAAATGCCCTGGAATAACACATAGGATACTTTTTGTGCCGGGAAAATGTTCCAGCCCTCGCGCGGGACAGTTAGTCTCTATATGTTTATATAAAACAAAGTGGTTATAGGCTATATGTGATATCGGTAAACGCGGGTAAAGCCGCGGGGGACAGCTGTCTAAATATATAAGCAAAGTAGAGTTCTTTTGACGCACCATCACCTCAAAACTACTGAACATATCGGGATTGGTCTGCTACCATTCGACGCGGAACTTTTTCTAGATGGTTATAGGATACACGTGTTACAAAATACCCCGTAAAAATAATTAATTATTAAAAGCCAACAACCCTAGTAAGCTGTCATGTCAGGGAACCAGATTATTTAACAGAAAGGCCTACGTACCTATTTTACCTAATAATTGTCTACTTTAATAGTTTTTCTATTTTTCATTCACTTGTATTTTTATTTTTTTCGGGTATGTTATACAGCGTTACTACGGTTCTTAAATATTGTGAATGGACTCGTTATAAGCCCCATATAACCTCCTTTCGGCTTTACGGGTAGTTTTGTAACATGATATCGATAAACGCGATATAATATTATATACATAATAAGTCTTTCGAAAAAATAAGGATTTCCGATATATTAAACTGTGTGTAGATATAATCAATTTTATGATATTTTCCTTTCCTTAGATGTGAATCATTAATGAAATCATTATCAAAGTATTTCATAGATAAAGAATGTTAACATTTTCCTAATTTGACCACTTATTATATCTTTTAATAATCGCTTTTACCGGGTCTATTAAATGAGGGTTTTTCATGAAACGTGTTTATGGAAATAATTAAACAGCGGCCAAGTGCGAGTGGGTCTCACAGACGATGGGTTCTGTACCGAAAACACTGAAAAATCACGTTTCTTGTATGGGGATATGGAGGAGTGAGGTATGGGACTCTTCCATTTCAAAGGGAAGATCTTCCGCCGCTAGGTGATCATGCCGCCGCGTGGGCACCGCGGTCCAACTGTTGATGTTGGATGCTTGTCAAATCCTGAGAAAACTTCGATATCGCGATGCAGGATTCTCGTGTGCGTGTACATAGATGTCGCTATAGGGCCTTGATGGCTGGCTTCCGAACCGGTAGTAGCTTCAGTAATTTTAACACTAATCATACCAACACTTACTAGGCACCTATTTCTACCATAGCGGGTCAAATGTGACTTTATGTTCCCTGCTTGAATGTATGAAATATGGTTGTTAGAAAGGGAAATAAATAGTATAACTGTATATTAATTAGTAAGAAAAAGTCATGAAGTCAAATGTGCAAAAGCAATAAGATGATACGTGCATTTACAATGCAAACTTCAAAATGGGTCATTTGACCCGGTTATGGTATGTTTAGTGTTAAATTTGACCTTCATAAGTACCTACCGATGGCCTAAACTGAATAAATGGTTTTAAATTTTGAAGTATTTCTTGAATTCTTAACTTTAGTTTATTATTATTATTATTTGTTGTTACAGAAGCCTTAGTAACACTCTGTTTTTAGTTACATGAATAGAGTAAACGCAAAATAAAATCTTCACGCCCATTGTCCCCATAGGAGTAGACAGAGGTCTTGATAATAAGAACAACATCCACGGAAGCTATTTCAAATCCAAATGTCGTGAACATACATATCTCTCGACACTTTACTTGGGCTACAGGTAATTTCTAAAGGTCGTGGGTTCCATTATTATTAGCCATATGTCCACGGAACCCTACAACCGGTACGTTTAGTACATCGCAGAAATCGCATCGGCTATCTATGACGCACCACTACTTAGTAAACTTTTGCTATCTCGAAATAATCTCTTATCAACACTTTGCTATATAGATCGCCCAGTCAACTATCGCCGTTTGAAAAAGCAATATCTTTTTTAAATAAATTGTCATAAAAATGTGCTGTGCGGAGTTTATTGTTAAATATGTGTTGTTTTTCGCGAACCTCGTGTTTTCAGTAAGTTTATTGCTATTAATATTATAAATGTGAATGTAAGTTTGTTACGCTTTCACGTGAACACTACTTAACCGATCATCATGAAACTTTGTACACATATTCTTGGAGGTATTAGAAGTAACATAGGATACTTTTTATCCCAGAAAAAAATTGTATCCCTAAGGAGCGCAGGTGAAACCGCGGGGGACAGCTAGTAATATTATAAATGTGAATGAAAGTTTTTTTATTACTCTTTCACGCGAAAACATCATCATGATACTTTGTACACATATTCTTGGAGGTATTAGAAGTAACATAGGATATTTTTAGTGCCGGGAAAATCGTTTGGAGAGAAGAGCCTATTGCCTAAGTGCCTACTTGCCACGCCGTTTGCAGATTCGATTAATTAATGAACATGTTTGTTTTATGCCTAGGTGGGTCTAAAAGTATGTATTTTAAAAGTAGTATATCAGTTATCTAGTTTCCTTAGTGCAAGCTCTGCTTTGTTGATTAGATGGCCTTGTGTAAAGAAAGTCACGGGATTTTCTTTTATTTAAAAACATTGTAATATTCAGAAGTTATTTTTGTTTGTCTATACTAATATTATAAAGAGCAAAGATTTGTATTTTGTGTTTGTTAATCTTTCACGCAAAAACTACTTAACGGATATGGATTAAACTTGGCACATAGAGCATATCCTGGAATAACATATAGGTTTCTTTTTACCCCGGGAAAATGTGATATCCCTCGGGAACGCGGGAGAAACTATATATAACTACTCTATTATAAATGCAAAAGTTTGGATGGACGGCTGTTAGTTTTTAGGAATACAAACTTTCGCGTTTATAATAATAGCAGTACTAGCTGTCCCACACGGTTTCACCCGCCTTCCCGAGGCATATAACATTTTCCCGGCACAAAAAGTATCCTATATGTTATTCCAGGGCATTTTCTATATATGTGCCAAAATTCATCAAAACTTTTGCCACGCTATGATGGCCGTTTTGACGTTTAACAATGACAAAGAAAAATAACCTTTATTCCTTGAGACATAAGATGCACCCAACAGCTAATTGTATGATGATGGAAATCAACCTTATTCCAAAGCAATACAGTTTCTTTTCCTATGGCAATCTGAAACGTCAAATGGGCCATCATAGCGTGCCGGTGGTACTGGCGGCACAAACATCATCTATTCAAACTATCGCATTTATAATAGTAGTATAATTTCTTTTGTTTCAGCTCGCCGGCTTAGCGATCATCGGCTTGGGTGCGGCGGTCCACTATCAGCTGAAGGACATCCTCGAACTGATCCCGGTCAATATAAACATTTTGCCGATAACATTGATCGTCATTGGTTGCTTCATATTCGTGATAGCTTTCCTGGCGTGCTGCGGCGCTATACGAGAGTCGAGATGTATGCTTATATTGGTAAGTTAGTTAATTAATATCCAGGGATATTCTTTAATAAATATATAATAAGTATCCCAGGAGATTCTTTCAAAAATAATAAATATACTGGGATATTTTCAATAAATAATACTAAATAACCCGGGATATTCTTTGATATAAATAATAAATATACCATGACATTCTTTAATTAATGAATATTAAATATACCGGGATACTTTTAATAAATAAATATCCCGGGATATTCTTTATTTTATTGACGTGACAACGTCTAATAAATCGATGAACGTTAGCTGCATGCACGAGAAATTGTCCCGTTACACGCATTGTCCCGTTACGCTCATTGTACAAGGTTAATTATTCTTGCATTTAAAAAATCTGATTACTAGTATAATTTCAAGTATTTATTATTTTATTATTAAAAAAGGTAGCATCTGTTGGCGAGTTCAGTAATAATAGGTTATGTTACAATTGACAAAAAAGTTATGGTGATTCATATAATTGATGATAGATATTTGATTACAGTTTATTTCTATGAAAACTTGTTCATAATTATATTTAAATTTTATAGATAAACGCATTCAATCAAAATGATTCAATTTTATTCATAAAATTATGCAATAATTTAATCAATGTTTTGTTATGACGTTGTCACGTTACACTATCGTCCGTAATCCGACTTTACAGACAACCATTTTCTTTTTATTATTTGTTATTATAATAGCTTACTATAGCTGTACACAGTCTACTTATTACTGTTCATGAGATACAGCCAAGTGACAGAGAGACGGACCGCGGAGGCTTAGAGAATGTCTTCCGGAAAGTTTATGTGTATAATAAATTTGTATAATATCAGATAGACGAAGCCGTACCGCGTTGCTAGTTTAAATGAACTTAATTCGATCGATCGTCTAAAGTTTAATAGTCTGTTACTTGCCATTCAAGAAATAGAATTTAAAAAAAGGAATAGAATGCAGACTAAAAACTTACAATTGGTTTTGATGCGCACAAAGAGTGTATTATTCTCGGGCTTTGTGTGCTTTATAATCTAAAACTAACAGTTAGAATAAAATAAAATGTGATATTGAATTACGTAAACAATCACTACGTCTATAATCCCTACTACTATTATAAATGTCAATGTAAGTTTGTTTGTTACGCTTTCACGCGAAAACTATTTAACCGATCATCATGAAACTTTGTGCACATATTCTTGGAGGTATTAGCAGTAACAAAGGATACTTTTTGTACCGGGTAAATGTTACTTCCCTCGGGAACGCGGGTGGAACCGCGGGGGACAGCTAGTATAACATAGAATTACGCGAACTATGAATGATAGATTAAAAAACTAAAAAACGCGTTTTTTTTTTTAATAGAAAATCTAAACAAGCACAAAATAATTGTCAATAAATTCAAAATTAAGAATCGTGTTGGCTGGTGGTCAGAGACCTTTACTACCACACCACAAGTCGTGGGTTCGATTCCCACCCAGCAAACATGGTTTACATGAACATATCCGTTTGTTATGTGTCTAGGTGTAAATATCCATTTATACCTAAGTATGTATTTAAAAAGTAGTATATGTAGTATATCAGTTACCTGGTAGCCATACTACAAGCAGTACACTCTGCTTAACTTGGGATCAGGTAACCATGTGTGAAGAATGTCCTGGGATATCTATATTTATTTATTATTCTTAAGCTCGGGCCAAAAATTTAAAGAAACTCCCTCAAATAGAAGATACAATACCACCTTAGTTTTTAATTTTATTTATCTACATTGTGAGTGGTAATGTGGTCGAATGTGGTAAAGAGACAAAGTAATAAAAAAAATCCTGGATCATACTTTGTAAAGTGTAAAAGGACTCACGGAAAGGGTGGTAGAAAGAAAGCAGGGAATTAATTTCATGAACATCCAACAACAATGATTTAACAAACGAAAATATTCAATTAGAATTATTTCCAAGTTACAATGAATAGGTGTAAATTAGATTATAATAAAAGTTCTGTAATTTCGAGTCGGTTAACTTTCACTCTATTTTGATGTTTCAAGTCTTTATAGTAAGTAATTTGATTGTAATAGAGACCGCGAAGATTCTTTTATTCATAAAACCAATAGCACAAACCTTATAAATAATAATATTAATAAAAAAATAAATAGTCGTACTCCGGGAGAGCCGACAGAAGTAAAAACTGACATGAATATATATGTTGTACAATATCACTACATAGTATAAAACAAAGTCGCTTTATCTGTCCCTATATCCCTATGTATCCTTAAATCTTTAAAACTACGCAACGGATTTTGATGCGGTATTTTTTAATAGATAGAGTGATTGAAGAGAAAGGTTTTTATGTATAATACATGTGACATGCCACGGGAACGCGGGTAAAACCGCGGGGGACAGCTAGTATGTTTATATTATCAATATATTTCAACCCAAACTAAACTCTCGTGTAAACGGGGCCAATATTTGTAGATACTAATATGAAGCAAAAACATTTCTACGTTACTAATTTCTACTATATTCGTTTCTACTTTACAAATTTCTACGAAATTCGACTCTACTTTACCAATTTCTACGTTACTAATTTCTACTTTACCAATTTCCTCGTTACTAACTCCTACTTTACGAATTTCTACGCTACTAATTTCTACTTTAGGAATTTGTACGCTACTAATTACTAATTTACCAATTTCTTCGTTACTAATTTCTACTTTTCCAATGTCTCCGTTACTAATTTCTACGTAACTAATTTCAGTATGCGATCTTCATGGCCATCTTGGCGGCAGTGAAGATATACATAGCCGTGGTGCTGTTTAAATACTTGGACAATATACGTGAGACTGTCGAGGGATGGATCACAACCGCCTTCAGGGGAAACCATCCCAATCAACCGTTCATTGTTTTGGAGACCTTGGTAATAACATTATAAGGCCAGTAGAAATACAAGCCCCTGAACGTGGTGGCCGGCCAGAAGGGTACTAGAAACCCTTGTTATCGTTAATAAACCTGGTATTGCAAATGTTCATTGACGGACAAACAGGCAGACGGTCCACCTGATGGTAAGTAGTCACCGCCTATGGACATTTGCAACACCAGGGGCATCGCAGTGTTGTCGCTTGAGACGTGAAGTTAAGTCTCATGCAATTTCACTGGCTCCCTTACTTTTCCAATCAAAACTCAATTATACAAATCTACTACTGCACTGTTTAAACGCAGAAATGGGTAATGTGGTACTACTTCCCCGGAGGAACTCTGCACTAATACGCTACTACACTTAAGGTGGAATATCTGACGGCAAACCTATTTATGAACGGTATTGTTGACAAAGGGTTTAATAGAATATGATTTCCAGTTTCAATGCTGTGGTACGACTGGAGCGGGGTCCTACCAAGGTATCTTACCAGTGATCCCGCCTCAGTGCTGCGCCAGCCCGATAGACAACCAGTGTACCTTGGAAGGGAGTTACCAAGGTTGCAACTACCTGGTCGGATCGTATTTTGAGACCTTCGGAGACGCTATTGCGGGAGTTATTGTTGCAGTGGTTGTTGTAGAGGTAAGGTCATAGCATGTTTTATTATGTAAAAAACAAAAAAAAGAAAACATTTATTTTGGACTCCCACGGCATCAACATAGACAATTTCATTGACATCACAAATTACACACAGATACAATATAAAAACAACAGTACAATCATTAGTATACACTGTGTGAGGCCAAAAAGGCACCATAAGCATAAGCTAAAACCATTTATTCAGTTTAGACCCTCGGAACGCACATATCAAATTTAAAGTTACTGAAGCTACTACCACCAAATGGCCAGTGATATTAAAACACCTTTTTCTATTTTCAGTTGGTAGCCATGATTTTCGCATCCTTCTTAAGTTATAGCATCAAGCACAATAAGAAGCGATACGTGTACTGATGGAGGGTGAATTAAATTAGAACAGAAATTTTATACACTCTATTATAGATTATAAGTATTTTTACAATATATTTGTTGTTTTATTTGGCGGACCAGTTGGTTTTGTGGTTTGTTACTGTGACTGGTTTCGATTCCCATCCAGGACATACATTAAGTAATCTTTATAAGGAAAATAGGGTTCCTTTGACGCACCATCACCTCAAAACTACTGAACATATCGGGATGGGACTGCTACCGTTCGACGCGGAATTTTTCCTCGTTCTAGGTTATATATGATATTGATAAACGGGGGTGTAACCGCGGGGGGTTCAGCTACTATCTTTCTAAGTATAAAAAAGTTGTATATCGATCGTCTGGATTCCGTAGTACAAGCTCTGCTTAGTTTTGGTTCAGATGGCTGCGTGTAAAAAATGTCCCGGGATATTTGTTTATTAAAAAAAGGCAATAAATATATCTGGGTAATGATGTAAATGAATTGCATATAAGTGTTACATACAATCACAATAAAATACAATTTTGGATGTGCATAACTAATTGAGACAGGCATGGCCTAGCGGATATCCATTATAATAGAAATAAAGATAAACAAACAACAAATTAAGGGGCCCAATACGAGAAGAAAAATATAAGTCAGGTGATACAAACTTTTCAACATTTAAATGGTATTATGAAGTGACACCTATTTCCACCGTGAAGCAGTAGTGCATTATTTGTATTACTGTATTAAGGTTGAAAAGGTAAGGCCGGTGAAATTACAGGCACATGAGACTTAACAACTTTACTTAACAACAAAAATTTAAGAACTATCTTAGGTCTAGGCACGGGTAGGTAGTACCAGCCCCTACATGGACCTAGATAGTAGGTCTATGTTTGTTTCTGTTATGTTTTGTGATTTTTTAATTTATTAATAATGTAATTTTGTTTCTTAGTTTTGTATACCTAAATTTAATTAATTAATTTTTGATTCATTTCAAATAGCGGTATAAGTTGTTGGTGTTAGCTGTGATTACCTTTAATTAAGTGAGCACAAGGCATGTTATCACTGAAGCATCTTTTTTAGTCTGTGTATCATTTGTTGGTGATCCTTGATAAATAAACAACTTCACATATCAGGGTCGACATTTCATTGGCAATGTGTAGGTAATCTCCGAAACTAATAAAGAAAGCTAGACTGTTCCCAAGTGACACAGGTTATGTTATAACTTCTGAATACATTATCCCATTATTAGAAGCCAGTCATATCACACCCTCAGAACGATACAGGGCTTAACTCAAAACATCACTTTTGGCACATCTCTGATTGGGTCACTTTCACACTGAGCGGGGAGGGTGGGTCCCGGTGTTAAAGAGGCTGAAGTATCGGTATGCTTATTCTACCATTAAATTGACTATGTTTTACTATTCATCGGATAGAGCGTACTTTGTTTAGTCTCTCTATGATTGTAACTACATTTCCAAAATTCATACCTAATTATTCATATTTCTAAGAAATAATTATGCTTACAGGTGTTTAGAATAGCCTAAAGTAACCAATGTAATGTCTCTAGTGTAGAGCTGTTATAATTAAATCAATCAAACAATCTCCCAATATTTAATTAATGACTTTATGACTGTGTGGAGATATGTAGTACTCAGTCTTTGTCAAAGATGTGTAATTAAAAATGTCTGGAAAAGGTTAGTGACAGATTTATGACTGAAAGAGTAAATAATATACAGATATAATACCGTTTATTTGTATGGAAGCTAAGTTTTTATGATTATCTACCATTCTGCACCATCTCAACACGTAATTTTTTAAATGCTCTTGTAATTAATCCGACTGACAATATATAGTACCATAGCCAGCCAGACGAAGACAAGCGCATGGTATTTGACTGCCTCAGTCATCATTCACTTTTTGGAAGCAGACCATTTCACAGTCTTCCAAATGTTATGGACTGACAATCATACAGCCAATACAGTAGACATCTGTCCTAATGCATGATGGTAGGATGCCATACATAGACAGATAGGCCTAAATTACGCGTACATTTGAACTGATTTCGTTTAAAGGTACAACTATACGAAAATAATCAAGATAATACTGTAAATACGTGTTTCTAGACTTAAAATCGGTCAGTATGTCACACAGGCATACTACGTTATTTAAAAGAAATATTACAATAATTCTATTAATAATACAGCTACACATGATATATAAAATTCTTACCTGAAAGGCAGATCATCAGCCGGCTCCAATTTTACGTTAACAAATTCAGGCTCTCCTAATGGAGATTCAGTTTCTTTTCTGGCATGTTCCGATGGCTCCGAAAAATCGGCGGGTTCTTCTATTTCAGTATTGATTAGAGACATTTTATTTTATTTAACTACTACTCTACTAACGTTTAATTAATTAGAATATAATCATTTTTTTCATGGAGTTTTAGTGATTTCATCAATCAATCACGTACGAAAAAAAATATACCGCTACGATATTATTTATTATTTGACAGCAGTCATCTCTATTCTCTAACGTCAAAATGTAAAATCGGTATGGTTTCTATAGTCAGTAAATTAGTACATCACGTTTTATGACAAATCGGTATATTATTTATTTTATATTTCGTATGAAAACAGTGAAATCTTATATGCTTAGCAAAAAAACAGATCCTTATGAAAATAAAAACAACGCAAATAAATCTTAAATGTATTAACATTACTTTCATACAATTTCAAGAATTGACCAACTTTATTTTACTGTGTCAATTAGTAAAAAAATCTCATTTAAAAAGCTTGTTTTGATCCGTATTTCGATGCATTACAAGTTTAAAAATACTTTAATATATCGGAATATCAGTAGAGAGAGGGAATGAGAATACTGGAACACGATTATTAGATGTTCGATAAATCACCTCACACGATATTTATCGATTTGGCGGTAATTCTAATAGAGCTCCAAATTTTTTTTTATAAATGGAGATAGTGATTGATATCGCCGATCTCCTTCATAGACGACCATAGACGTCACCTTCCTCACCGAGGGCGTGCTGCTTGTGAAATAAATAGAGAAACTCAATTGTTATGTAAAATAAGTATCTAATATGGCAGTTATTTTCTAAATTTTCATTTTGTTTAGTCTCCTTAATAGTCTTTCAGGCCTAACCAAAGAGAGTATTGGAGTCATAGTTATTTTGAGTCTTTTTAATGTATTTACTTCCATCAGTCCGTTATGTCCGTGAGTACAGCAATAATATCAATTTCCAATATTTTTTAATGTACTTATCGTTAAAGTTGATTGACCGTGAAATTATTGATTGTTGATTTTCATATCAATTATTTGTATTTGTTACCAAACGAAGTAATGCTTTACACAAATGTTTATTATTTTAATACTTCTTTTAGGTAAGTTTAAATAATTAGTGGTCCTTTTGTATCTTTTCAAAAGAAACCGCTTATTGCCTCACCATTCTTCAAAATTCTTAACAGCAATGTTTTGCTGCGCTGCAACTAATATTTTATGTATAAAAGCTGTCCCCGCGGTTTCACCCGCGTTCACAAGGGATGTTACATTATTTTGTTCTTTCTATCATCAATAATTTACGCAGCGCACACAATGTAAGAACATTTTTTGGCAATTTTTTCACACCTTGGGTTACATTATTGGAGTTTTAGTATGGATCCTTAACCTTGAAAATTTATTATAGCCTACCGGAAATAGTGTAGCTTCCCAACAGTGAATGATTTTTTCAAATCGGTCAAGTAGTTTCAGAGCCAATTCAATGCAAACAATAAAACAATCAAATCTTTCCTCTTTATAATATTAGTGTAGATATATTGTGTTGTTAGAAGTGACTTTGTCTATGAAGAAGTTATGGGACCGTGAATATGTACAGTAGAATCTCACTAATCCGGCACTTCAGTAGACCGACACGTCCAATAATCCGGCACACTAGATACAGGTTTTGATTGTTTCAATACCCGCATAACATGGGCTGAAGAAAACGGCGTATCTGCGAAAGATATTTTAATTCTTCGAAACATGCGAGAAAAGGTTTTTAAGCAAGGATTACGACTTGCACAATAACATACCTCAATTAAAGGAATACACGGAGTTTAATTTTATTTATTATGATTTTTCCTATACAATCCAATAATCCGAACATTCCCATAATCCGGCACCCTCTGGTTTATAATAATGCCGGATAACTGAGATTCTACTGTACTTGTAAAATACTTTTTTATCTAATTTGCTCTGTATGTGGTGTGAATAATACATACATTACAGCTACCATAAGATATGCTAATGATTGTGTGGAGGTATTAAAGGCTAGGCAGTACTGTAGGTTAAGAATTTAGTTGCAACTTGGCACATAGATAAATCATACCTTGAATACGTATAATCAGACCTACTGTCAAAGAGCTATAGTAAAACATGGCATTTGCTACGAGTTTGCATCACTAGTCAACCTTTTCTAGATTCCTGCAATAAATAGATGTTATTTTACAGTGCATTTAACAAATACATACGAAGAAGTTTTAGCAGGAAAACGAAATGAGAGTGACATCAAAACAAATAATTTACCGCTCAAAAAAGCGGTTAAACAACAACACATTCAGATGAGGTGAATATTCACTGTTTGACTTGATGCCCATGGGTTTATTCTACCATCACACCACACGCCATCGAAGGGGGAGTTCATACCCACACATTTATTTTTTTAGGATACACAATACAAATTACAACCAAAAGGTAACCACATAATAAGTAACAACACATATAGAGCTGGGTTGTAACTCAAAATATATGTATACAGAAAAACAAAACTAGAAATTAATACCAAGATAAATGTAATGAAAGTGCAAGTGAGCACTCCCAAATGACAATATAGATAAAAATCTTATTATTTAGAAACTATAAATAAATATTATTTATTTAGACTTAATTTACATTGGAACTAAACTGATCTCGCACGGTTCAAAGGAGTTTCGTACCAAGGACGCTCAGTTCCCCGCCCTTGGGTACAGCATGGTTTGTAAAGAAGGGAGTGATGTGTGAAGCAATTTTTACCGAATCAAACTAATATGGTAATTCTTTCCACTAGGAGAACTTACTCTACTTCAGCTTACCTTGGTATGGAAACCAGATTACTGAAATGCTAAAATGAATTAATAAATGTTTTAGATGTTTGTCATGCTTTTCGAAAAACTTTAAATTCGAAAATGATATCGAAAAAGCAAGAATCGACCCCCAACTTTATAACAAAAAATGACAAATCCTAAACTAGATTTCTTTATGGTTTTTGTTACTTCTCTCTCTTACTAGCCATTATCTTAGTAGTATGACGCAAATATTACATTCAAATGAATGTAACCTAGGTTATTAAATAAGAAGTAAAATATAATTTTAATAGTTGACTGTACATAAGTTGTACATATGATAGTTGTTATTGGTGTGTTGCGAGAGACGAAAGTCAAGGTTATAATTATAATAATAAATACTATTGTCATATTTAATGTAAAAAGGTAAATACAAAGAAAATATTGAATCTGAGTAGAACAAAAACAGGACAGGTGAAAAAAAAACAATATTAATATTACTCACTGACAGTTGCGATTTGTGCGATGTTCCGAAGAGACAATTAACAGCTAACTTCATCATGGCACTTTTAAGCGACGGTGTGTGCGAGCCTCGAAAAAAATGTATTTATAATTTTTTTCCAAACGTGTCTAAAGAGATATAACTTACATTCTTTTTTTATAAAACTGCTCGTGTACTCATTACCAATTTTTAGATACCCAAACATCCATTTGAAGCCATTTGTTCAACGAAGAGAACTTCAACTGATATCGGGACGTAGAGCTTCTGGAAAACCAGCAGACGAACAGGAGTCATTCTATGAACCATATCATTCTGATGGTGAATGGGTATTCTTAAGGTAAGGCATTGGTGAAAAAAAAATAACACACATTAAATGCTCCGGAGTTAGCATCAGGGACGAATCTATATATATAAAAATGAATGTTTGTCAGTAAGTATGTCCTTTATAGAATCGTTAACTATGTTATGTTAATCTTCAGCAAAGTGTTGTGCATGAGCCCACGAAGGTTTCTGATAGAAAAATAAACAAAACTCGCATAGCAACGTATGCCGGAAACAGCTAGTTATGATATAAAAATGTTATTCACCATCATCTCAAAAACAGCGTCAATACTAGAAAGCTTTCTAGTATTGAATAAGCGCGAAGAAAGGAAAAGAAAATAAATGCTACCTTTCGGTGTTACGAGCAACGTTACGATTGAGTGCCCCTTGCGCTGCCCGTACCGTCGCGTTCATCGTCGCGACTATACAGGCACCGATCGTCATAGGAAAAGAAACTGTATTGCTTTGGAATAAGGTTGATTTCCATCATCATACAATTAGCTGTTGGGTCAATAGATACACCTTATGTCTACAGGAATAAAGGTTATTTTTCTTTGTTATTGTTAAACGTCAAAACGGCCATCATAGCGTGCCGCAAGTTTAATTACCATTGCTAAAGTTGTCGGGATCTTATAGCCATTATTGCCAGCAAAAAGTGTCACAGAAATACATATTAAAAAGGCTGTCTGGTAGATATTAGCGATAAGACGATGAAGTAGAGCTCTTAGTGCAGAGTTCGTCCGGGGAACTACTACCTTACCCATTTCCATCGTGAAGCAGTAGTGCTCTTGTAGTACTGTGTTTCGTTTGTTTGTTAGCCCATGTGATATAAAAAAAAAATTCTAAGGTTTAAAGTTTATTGTTATTTGTTTATCTGTTTTCTTGTTCCGTGTAAAATAAAGAGTTATCCATCTATCTAATAATCTTATCTGTTTGCAGAACGGTTGAACCAACATCTACACTTTCAACAATTAGATGTAATTATTGAAATGTTTTATTATTTTGCTTTCATAAGTTATCATTTGTTAAATAGAATAGACATATAACCCAAACCGACTTTTTATGATTTTTTTATTTAATTGAATAACGGTTTGAATTTCTGACAGATAGTTCTTTAAGGTGCTTTATTCACCCCATAGCCACACATATCCAATTGTCTATAACACGGAATAGAACGAACAATTTCTTCCTTTTCTGTATGGAGTGTAGAAGTAAAGGAGGACCATCTTGTATGGGGGATTAGTCGAAAAAGTGTCCACTTGTAAACAGCAAATTAGTTTTCGAATTCTCACCGAAATAGCGCTAGTATAGCAAGTGGAAATTATATGAACTTAGCAGCATAAGCAGTTATAAACAAAGTGAAGTGTGCTGGGTTGGTTTCCGGTAATTCTTTAATACTATTTTCTATTTGCTATTTACAATTAATTGGGATACTTAAAAACACTGTATAATTTTATTCCATACTTATGTTTCTCTGTATATTATAATAATTTAAAAAATGCGATGTTACAAAAAAGGAAATGTTTCTCTCCTTTTTTATTAATTTAGTATCCTACTCTAATAATTTGTGGCGCTCTATTTATAATTCTTCCACTTGCTACAGTAGCGCCACCTTAATTTGTTCCCTTTCAACGGACACTTTAGTACACTGAGATGGCCCTCCGCTACTACTACACTCCATACTTTTCTGTGTATATAACAGATACATCCGAATTACTATGAGCATTTGCGATGAATAAAAATTAATCATAGTACAACCATGATCGCAGGCAGCTTTTTGAAGCGTTTCAATTCTAGTAATCTTGTCATTTTGTTTTATGCGGAAGAAGAACTGATGACTGACCTTTGATATTCACTCAATTATATATAATTCATAATCATCCACCACCTTAAACTAAAATCAATCACATTAGACATTTGTCAAAAAAGATGACCAAAATTCAACTCAATTTGACAGATATGTCGACAACGCGAGAATTGGGACCCGATTCTCAGATTTTCGATACTGATACGAAGAGACTGTCTATTTCATACATTTACATGTTGTTTTTTTTTATATCGACTGTAATATGAATGCCTGAGAATGGCAGATGAACTCTTGAAGATGAAAATATCCCATATTTGTTTTTAGATTGGGGAAAGACTACAACAATACCTTCAATGCAAATCTATCGTGCGTGCGATCAAGTATGTTTGTACTTGTACAAGAGGTTAGTAATAAATAAAACGTTCTTTTTTAACTGGTTATAATTAAAAAAAAACACAAGCATAGATAATAGATAATAAATTTACATTGAAATCCAAAGCATTGAGGCACCGTCGATAGAAATAACTTTGCTTTCATGATATTAGTCTGGAAAATACGTGAATGCGAACATATTTATGCAGTCGGTATAATTAATATTGCAAATTAAAAGCTACGGTGTTATATTACCTAGGGAACCCAATTCCACTTGCGGAGTCCGACACTTGTGGGAAAACGGTGATATATATTGTTTTTTTTACAGTTTCGGTGAAGTTTGCGGCCAAAAAATGGATACCGGGTATTGGATTGTATCATACAGGACTTTTAAAAATATTTGTGAATTAGAATATCACAACTGCAGGATCCAAACAAAAAGTGAGTTTCGCTTGATTATCATGAACTATATAAAATGCTTCAGAGATAAGCTAGATAGCTTACTAAATAAAAATAAATAGCATTGTTCTATTAAAGAAAGAAAGAAAATACGTTTATTCGTGGCAACACCCAACATTACATTAAAAAACAAAATAATATGAGAAAAACAAACAATACACCAAACGTTTTAAAAATGTAGCAATGCGTACCTACATCTAAAATCAAGTAAATTTTGACAGATATTTTTATTTTATTGACGTGACAACGTCTAATAAATCGATGAACGCTGGCTGCATGCACGAAACATTGCCCCGTTCGCTCATCGTACAAGGTTAATTATTCTTGCATTTTAAAAATCTAATTATTAGTATAATTTCAAGATTTTATCCTTTATTATTAAGTTAAAATAATCTATTCGTTAAAGTAATTAACAAATTTGAATTAATGAGTGCAAATAAAAGTAAATTTATCAATTAAATTGTACTCGTACAGATACACATACGGCATTTCGTTACGTGACGATTTCTACTAATATACTCCTAAATCGCGCTACTCGTAAGCCGCGACTTGCATTTAGGTTTTTTTTTTCGTTATTATGATTCAGTGCGGTGCCCCTCTCAATGTCTTATTGTAGGTGAGGGCCGAGCCGGCTCCCAAAATCGAAACCCTAATAATAATTAGTCTTTAGACCCCCCGCAACACCCTTAGCAGCCTAACCCCACAGGAGGCGCCCTCAGCGTATTTAGGGAACGATACAAGTTCCCTTACTTAAAAATTGAGAGTCCTCAGCGCCAAATTGTCGCAAGGCTGTAAAAAAAGCTGAAAGAAGAAAATCGGGTTTTCATTTATTTCTTAAAATATAGAGTATGAAATAGATATTTCACAAATTGTCTGAATTATTTAAGTTTGTTTTATTTTTCAGGGCCAAGTAAGTACTTTCATGTTTTCATTAGCATGTATTATTTCATAAAATCTATGAGAACTACGTAATACATTATATTTATGTCTTAAAATCTTATTAACTGTTTTTGAAGAAACAAAAATGTACTCAGAATCATGTCTGTCTGTCAAAGTTGCTTAAAAGATACCCACAGTGTCGCAAGCGTCAATAATCAGGCAAGCCATCAGCATGCTTGCCACCACAGTAGTTTAAAAAAACAAATTCCGAGCTACCCTACGTTTTCAAGTCCGGCTCGACAAAAAAGCAGACGGTCCACCTGATGGTAGCTGGTCACTGCGCCGCCTATGAAAATTTGCAACACCAGGAGCAACGCAAATGGATTGTCGTCCTTGAGATGTGAAATCGTTAAGTTTCATATGCCTGTAATTTCACCGGCTCCCTTACCTTTCTAACTGAAACACAGTGCAGTACTTCATCACGGCGGAAACGGTAATGGTGGTAGTACTTCACCAGACGAACTCTGCACAACGAGCTCTACTAGTATTTATGATCAATTTTATTTCAAGTCTTTGTTGATGATGTCGTCCTTTTTGCCCTTCCAGCCCCCTTATTCAGCCAATACAAACTTCGTCGGCGAGCCGCTTCACGGAGAGCCTATCTCTCACGTAATTAGTAGTGTTAGCGTAGTTAGCGAAAGAGACAGAGCACGGATAAGAAACATCCTCGAGTTAGTGTCAGTTTCCTTACAGAATTGAGCCCCTGTATTTGACGGTGCTGCTCTTGCACATCTTGCCATCTTTGCACAAAGAGCTATAACTAAGCAAACATTTTTTTTAAACTTGATAAGGAATTCATAAATCTAATCTAACCTAACATTGCAGTGTGGTTTCCCGCGTACAGGGGAAAATGTCATAAGACTTCTGAAGGCAACACTTTCCCGATCTACCCGAGAGAAGTAATGAGCCGTGCTTTGTATTGGAAGAATGTCACGTTCCGTTATGAGGAACATGAAAAACAATATTTGTTTGGTTGACTATGGATTATGAAGTAATACAACTTCTATAACTGGAGAGGGTTCCTGATTTATAATATTAAAAAACATAAAAGAAACATTAAATGCTTGATAAAAATAAATGTGAAAGACTTAAATAAGTAAATAAATACAACTTCTGGCGAGCTTATAAGATTATTATTATAAGATTAGCTTTTTTAAGATTATGTTCGTTTTGAACTGAACTTTTACTGAAGTGAAGCTTCTTATGGGAGGGCTTTGAAATTCTGATCCGCAACCTTTTTGTGTGATGAAAAATAAATGAATGATAAACACAATGTTTTTTTTTTCTGATGGGATTGCGATTGGCCTCAATCTCACCTGACGGTAAGTGAAGATGAGGCCGAAGATGGAGCTCGCTTTCCCGTAGTTGTATGTATCTGGAACACAGACGAGGGGAGAGAATTCCAATCTTTAGCCGTGCGCATGAGGAAGGAAGCTGCAAAGCGCTTCGTGCGAATTGGTGGTATGTCTACAGCATAAGGGTGAAAACTCTCCCCACGCCTAGTAGTCCGATGACGAAAAGGTGATTGAGGAACTAAGTCATGAAGTTCCATAGCACACTCACCAAAATGTAACCGATAAAATACCGAGAGGCAAGCAATTCTGCGACGATGTTCGAGACTGGAGCTTGGACTCAACCAAAGTAGTGTCGTCAATTAACTTTTTAGCACGGCGCTCCACTGAGTCAAGGGCTGCCAGCTGGTAATTAGCTAATCCGTCCCAAAGGTGACTGCAGTACTCCATACATAAACGGACTTGAGCTTTGTATAGATTTAGAAGCTGTCCTGGTATGAAGCTTTTTGGCAGCGGTTTTTGCTTTATACTCAATGGAGACACCGTAGTTTAAATTTGAGCTTAGATGCATCCCTAAGAGCTCAAGATGGTTGGAGATCGGTACGGATACATTGTGGAAAGTGGGAGTCAAGGTGAAGGGACTCCTCTTAGCGGTGAATAGACACGCCTGTGTTTTTGTAGCGTTAAACTTGACCAGGTTGGCATCGCCCCAGTCGGACACGGCCTGCAAGGTCAAATTCATACGCTCTACCATGGACTCCCTGAGAAACTGGGTCTCCCTACTACTAGCCTTCGCACTGGAAATGTATCTGTCAACAACTGTGCTGTCGTCAGCGTGCCCAAGTACACCGGGCTTCAACAGGTCGTTGATGTGCAGCAGGAAAAGTGTTGCAGACAGAACAGATCCCTGAGGTACACCGGCGTTTATACCATCGCACCTCTCGCCACAGATGGGGACGTGTTCATCCTCACACATTGGACCCAAACTGGTCTCGCACGGTGCGATTCCAAAGGAGCTTTCTGCCGCGCACGCTTAAGCTGTGGAATGAGCTCCCTGCCGAGGTTCTCCCAAGGGAGTACAGCATAGGGTTCTTCAAGAAGGGTGTGAAGAGATTTTTTCAGGGTCGGCAACGCGCGAGTGATACCCACGGTGTTGCAAGCGTCTATAGGCTGTGGTGACCGTTTACCATCAGACGGGCCGTCGGCTTGTTTGCTACCGGACACCGCGAGAGCTTCGCCGTGCTTGTCCAAGGCTTCGCTCCAAATGTGTGTGGCATACACTAGAAGGTCCCCAGTAGACCGGCCTTGGCGAAACCCATATTGCCAGCTACTGAGAAGGTCATGTTGTTCCAGGTATGCTAGGAGCTTGTTGTTTAAGACACGCTCCATAGTCTTGCAAAGAATGGAGGTGATGGCAATCGGTCGATAGTTGCCAGGGTCAGCACGACTCCCCTTCTTTGGTACAGGTTGCACGTTCGCAAACTTCCAAGTCTTTGGAACTTTTCCAGTGTCTAAAGAGAGGCGATACAGACGCGTCAGAACCGGAGACAACTCAGAAGAGCAATTACGCAACACGATTGCTGGTATTGCGTCAGGACCACTGGCTTTATTCACGTTTAGGGTGCTGAGCGCTCGTAATACCTCTTTTTGCCGTATGCGGATAGTGGGCACAGTAGCGGCATAGCGAGGTATAAAAGGTGGTGCAAAGAGCAGCAAACACGTTGGCTTTTCTTCTTCTGCAGTGTGAGCCAGTCACCCATCCGGTTTCAGCAACGGAGGCAGCGTGCTGCGGCAGAAGTTCATCTCCACAGATTTAGCGAGGGACCAGAACGCTTTACTTCCAGAGGGATATGAAGTCTGGATCCGATTCGCCTCACGTGACGGAAACGAGCCCTCCTAATTACTTTTTTGCAGGACTTAGCGGCGGTATTTGAAGGTTTTTTTCTTTTCGGCTAAATCCGGAGCTTTGCGATTACGAGCATCAGTCCAGGCTAGGTAGGCCGACTGTTGTTGCGCTTCAGCGCTTACATAATCAGTATTCCATAGCCTGACGGATCACTTCAGTAATGCTGTTCGCGCAGCTCGACGGGTCACCAGAAGAAAAGCACATTTGCCGCCAAGGGTAGGATGCAAGGAAGTGTCTCATCCCAATCTGCTGACTTGTATCGCCATACCCGCCTGCTTCCCCTAGGGCTAGTGTCAGACGGGGAGTGGTTAGATACAGATTTCACCAGACAGTGATCCGATGTTCCCAACGGGGATGAAACTGACACGGAGTACCTGTCTGGATCGGTGGTCAGCAAAAGGTCCAAGCAATTAGGCGTATGGCCAACAACATCTGGTATCCGAGTGGGCTGGTCTACCAACTGAGTGAGATCTAGCGATAGAGCAAATTTGCGCGCCTCTCTCCCAGCATGGTCGCTCAACTGGTATGGGAACAACCACTCGTAACTCGTAATCGCCGAGATATTCAAATAGCCTGGTCGTCTCAGGATCACCACTGTGCGGCCGGTAGACAAGGGAGTAGAGTATTTGCTCCATCCCAGTGTCCCCCAGTATCCAAAGAATAGAGAAACAAGGGTCCTCAATGTTTCGGAGGTGCCGACAGCAGATGTCATCGCGAGCATACACACAGACTCCAGCGCGAGGATTAAATTGTGCCCCAAGGTGTACCCTGGGTAGTAGAGGTATGCCGGATGTGAAGGACATCCGATCTGCGTCTCCGTGAGGCAGAGCAAGTGAGGCCTCTCAGTCTCAAGGTGATGATGGACTGGGTCGAGATTGGAGTGCAGGCCTCGAATATTAGGGAGGTGCACTTTCATGGAGAGGACGAGCTTCCGCTGTGTATCCTTCTCTTATTAAATTTTTTTCATATTTTGAAGGGTGAATAGGCTGGGGAGTAAGGCAGTTGAATGAGATGCTGCAGTGCCACCCCAGCAACGCACAAGAGAGTACTGCACTAAGGAGAGCATGGCCTGGAGACTGCGGGGACGCCCGAACCCCCCCGGAAGTGTCAACCGGGTCCTCTCATCCGGTCGCCAACCGGCACGGTAGCGCACCCCGGGAATTTTCGCAGTTGTGTGGGGCAGCCTTTCATGGGCGGCTAACCCACTACTTGGGCCCCCTGTATGCTATTCAAAAGTGATTGATGAATAATTAAAATGTTGACTGTAATTTATTTATTTACTATCTATCCCCCGCGGTTTGTGGGATGTAACATTTTTCCGGCACAAAAAGTAAAAAAGATGCCGTTTAGCTTGTTAGCTAATTAGTAGAACTAAACTAAATTAACCGCTTCGTAATTTAGTTAATAAGTTATATGTACAATCAGACACAGAATATAATGTTTGTCTTGTGGATTCGAACCCACGACTTGTGGCGTGGCAGGGTAACTAACGGCCGAGGCAACTGGCCCGTCAGTAATATATTTCATGCCCTAAAGATTCAATTGTATTGTGTTTTTTTTTCATCCCTGTAACCTCAGTAAACACATTGTGAGAGAAATAAATAAATTATTATTCTTGTTTAAAAAGCTATTAAGCCTTAATCCAGTACTGACAGTAGCTATTCCTACTATATTAAAATATGAAAATGTAAGAATGGAAGGATATATACAAATTATTCTTTCACTGAAATACTACAAATTCGTATGAAACTTCGCACATAGATAGTCTATACCCTGGATTAACACATACGATACTAATATAACTAATTGACTCAGGCGTGACCTTGTGGAAATCCATTGTAAGATTATACAAAAACAAATATCTAATAACTAATTCTGCTGGATCTCCTCTGTCAAGTCCCAAACAAGGAAACTCAACAGGAAATCGACACGTGTTTGGCTTCTACGCGAAGCATCTTCAGGACGTATTAGACCCGCTGAATCCGCGGAATTTGTTACTAGATATTTGTTTTTGTATAATCTAACATACGATACTTTTTCCCCAGAAAATTTTAACATCATTCGGGAAAGCGGATGAAACCCCAGGGAACATCTAGTAATCCATCTTACTAATACATATTATAAATGAGAAATGGAAGGATTGATACTAATCTATCTAATACCTTTAAACGAGCAATTCTTGTATATACATACCTATATATATATAACTAGCTGACCCGACAGACGTTGTCCTATCTTAACAATAAATATTGAATTCGAATCTTCCGATTGAATCGACCGTGAAATGTGCAATAAGAATTTATACATTAATTATTTTATTAATATAATTCTGACCCATGCCTCTATTTTATACGATATTTGCAGCGCGCATTCTGTCAATTGCTCCAGCTGTCAAACGACTGACAATAATAAAAGTTTATAAGCCAAAAGCGCTAGTAAAGTATTAGCGAAATCCGTCCAGCCGTTCACGCGTGATGCCGTGACCAAGGGAAATAAGGATTCATTTTTATATATATAGATTAGGATCTCAGAAACGGCTCCAGCGATTTACATGTAATTTTGTATGTGGGGGGTAGTTCGGGGGCGTTAAATTGATCTAGCTAGGATTAATTTTCAGAAAATGTCCTTTCATCCGTGTTTTTAGGCAATGAAAACTGCTACAATGTCTTTAGAAGGCAAGGTTTTCAAGTTACATATTTTGTGAAAAATACTGTTATTGGTAGCCCTAGTTTATCTCATCTAATTCGTATCTAGGTGTATATGACAGTGCTTTAAAAAAGAGAATACGGTAGAAGTCACGTTAGTAAAGAAATCCCGAGCAATGCTCGGCCATCCAGGTACTTACTCTTACACGCAAAAACTACTTGACAGTTTTGGATGATTGGGAAAGACATTGACAGTTTGTAACCTAGAATAACACAGGGAAAAGGTAACATCCCTCGGGAACGCGGGAAGGTTGCTAGTGAAGAATAATTCAACGTTTATGAGCTTGGATATGATATAACACGCGACAGCCAGCTGCAGCCGCGTGTCGGCGACTACCGCACGCCCGCGTCGAGTGCGACCGCAGAAGGCAGTGGGGTCACAAGCTGATAAGCGTTGTCCATAAACTAGAATGAACCATGGAAATGATTGCTACTTTTATTTCATTTTCATTTAATGAAATTAAAAACTTTTTTCAGTGATTTCACCTGTGAAATTTCACAGCCAAAGATTTTTTTTCGCAATGCTCTAATATCACTCTTGGCCGTGCGACCCGCTCGTAGCGACGATCAGTATATATTTTGCTCTTTCTAACACGACTGGGTTAGAAAGACGCTCTTTTTTTCTGACGTCGTCGGTGAAATACGATGATATCCGAATGATGTGCGGTGTGCGATGTATTATGCAGGCAAGGTAGTAGAAAAGTAGCAGAGTGATTTTTAACAGACGCCGTCAAAGCAGGTAGCAGGTGTGACATATGAAAAAGTATTTCATATGATTTTTCACATGCTACTTGTGAATCATGCCATGCCTACCATAAACTATGTAATACTGGTTCATTGACAAGTTCTATCCATGCCATAGACTGAAGCCATTTGGCCGTAGAAAAAATGCCATTTGTGAATATCCTAGCTAGAGAATGTAAAGAATCGATGAAAAAAACAGTTTTCGATATTACTACTTAATAGTATTAACTTATCTTTGAAAATTAAATCCAGTAGTGAAAATAAATAAGAAGCAGTCGTTTGTACTTACTGCCGACAGAAGTGAAAATTATAAACTACGAAATAACAGTACAGAGCAACACCCATCTCCTACCACCCTAATGCGCTGAACGCACACTAGAAGTTTTCACGATCATAGTGTATGGTACATTACCCTTTTGTGGCTAAGCCATTATATCAAGCGAGCGACGCGGGAAGGAGACGCGGGAGGGGGACGCGGGTCGACCGACGCTCACCGCGGCAACTACACGCGGACCCCGTCCCGCAGTTCACCCGCAGTCCGCGTCGCGTCTACAAACAAACAATCCGCCGCCCGCATGGCACTCTCACAAAACTCTCAAATCACAGAGCAAGTTATCAAAGCCGTGAGAAAGAAACCTCTATTATACAATCCGGAACATCCATTCTATAGATGTAAGAAATCTAGAGCTGTTTCATGGACCACAGTAGCTCAGGAAGTCGGTCTCAAAAATGGTAAGTAAACATTACTCCCGTATGTCTTACTTACTTTCCGTGAAAGGCGCGTTGTTGTTAAGGCATTGCGCGTGTGTTGGAATATGTGTTAAACCGAACGCGCTCTGTTTTTGGCGGGATCTTTGAATGAATGAAGTTTAAAAAACACTTTTAATCTTTTAAACAAACAGAGATGCAGTGCAATAATAAGTGTAAAAGAATCCTTTACAACCAAATTATGAAATTGGTAATGCAATCGTAAAAATAGAAATATATCTTATACGACACTTTGCAAAACAGTTTGTTTTGGAAAATGGTATACTATCTTCACACAGAATATTTATCGTTCATTGGGAACCTCCTGTCACGTTGGCCACGTTGTCGAGTGTTATGCAGATTTACTATTTCAGATAATTATCTTATATTTTGGATGAGGTACATTCAGGGTCAAATTCATTTATTTCTTATTTTTCTTTTTGTGCTGACACTTATGTTACGTTGTACTTACATACCCTTATTGTTTATGGCTCTATTGACAACAAATAGAAAATAAAAGTACTTTTGGCGGTAATTTTGATTCGTATGTTTCAGGAAATGTGGCGAAAACAAAATGGCGCAACATAAAAGATTGTTATTTAAAACACATAAGGTCCCATCAACAGCAACGACCATCCAGCGCAATGCAACAGAAACGGCTGGGTTTTTATAAAAGATTTCGATGGGCATCAGATTTGGAGTTCTTGAGGCAGTTTCTACGATCACGACAAAGAATTGGCAGTATAACAGTAGGAAAATCCCCGAAAAAAGAAAACAAAATTGACTACGAAGATGATTCAGGCGACCACAATCAAGAAATTGCGAAATATTATTTGAATGACACAGAAAATTTCGCGGTAAATAGTGATAGTGTTGACCCTAGTGTATTCCTGCAAGTGAAAGAAAAATCGACTAACGACGGCATATATCACCTTTTCCTAAGTTACGCGGAGACGTTTAGAAAATTCACGCCTCGGAGGCAAGCAGAGTTGAAAGTTGAACTGGCAAAATTATTTAGTTCAGCTGAAATGGATGAACTAGAGGATAATAAAAATCTATTTAATGGGTTCATTTAATTTTTTTGTCTGATAAGCATATACGCATTCAAGGATAAAACTGATTAATAAAACTATATTGTAAGGTTTACATTGTTTTATTACATTTAATCTAGTATTCTAATACATCCGCAAAAGCGATACATTCTACATTAGGACATCTCCAAAATTATTATCGTTAAAAATGGCGGGAGTTTAAAAAATAGCTGAGCAATTGTACACATACTTATTCTGCCAAACGAAGTCCGTTTGTCTTTGAATGTAGTGACCTTACGGACTCCGTATCAAAAAGAAAATAGGTTAACTACAGACGTTAAACTTCTTAATTACTCTGTTACCCATGTTCCATAGACAATTTTTTGTTTTTGTTTTAAAATCCAAGCATACGATTATCAATTTAATATTGTTCTCCAAAAATATTCTCCAACTAATTGAAAAAAGAACGAAACAAAAGACATAGTCATACTAGGAGATTATTTCAAGAGTTTTTTTTCCTATTTATAGAACGGTAGCTCCACTTTCATGTTAAAAATGTATATATTAAGTGAGATACTGATTTCCTCCACTATGCTTCGAAGTATAAAGTCTGTAATAATATTATAAACTTACACTATAACTAATACACAATAAAACACATAAACATACATACACCATAAATAATTAAAAGTGTATATATTTTCCAGTGAATCTACATGCGTATGTACACTTTTAAATAATTAGATTTATAATATTGGCAGTTTTTTTTACAAAAGCTATAAAATCTTAAAAGACATTGATTCTTTTTTAATATACAAGGTTCCAATATTACCAAAATGCATTCTTTTTTGCGATTTCAGGTTTGGTTCGACACAAATAACCTAAATAACATGAGGGGTAGATAAAATACATAAAACAACTGTATTTTTATTTATTTACAGACTAATCAGTATGACAAACAGCCATAATGACACAAAAGTTATTTTTTTTATTGATGACTGAAACTCAACGAAATCCTCTTTTTTTTTTTTAGAGAAATATTAAATTTATGCGGGCTTAATAAAATAATTTAGGTACAAAACACTAATTACTAAAACCATACCAATATTCTGTACAAATCAATGTATCCCCATAAACTCATCTAGACCTATTATTTATATAAAACTGGGACAATATTTATTGATAGACAATCGCACAATTTTTAAAATCTCACAAAAACTTTTTAAGGCTTATTGAAGCATGACCAGAATAAACTAGAAACAACACGAATATATACCTTTTTTATGTCATTTTTACTACAGGAAACAAATAAATATCTAGTAACTTCTTCTCTGTCAAGTCCCAAACAAGGAAACTCAACAGGATATCGACACGTGTATCGCTTCTACACAAAGCATCTTCAACACGTATTAGACCCGCTGTCACGGACTCGACGCACTAGCACCACAGACGTGTTACCTCGCCGACCGCCGGACAGAAAGTGAAGGAGATCCAGAGGAATCAGTTACTAGATATTTGTTTCTTGCATAATCTTATAATGGACTTCCGCAAGGCCACGACTGAGGCAATTAATTACGACCTTTCATAGTTCTATACCACAGAAATATCATCAGATTCGATAGGTTCTCAAAATTATAGCGCTTTCAACCTTTTGAATTCATAAGATCAAGTATCTTTACGCCCATTATCCCCGTAAAGGTAGGCTGAGGTATCAGTACTAAGTTCCATATTACAATCGAACTGAACTCAACCGAGGCGACAATCCGTAAATTTAGATTTTTTATTTGAAATATTTCTAGTTTCTAGTTCTACGAACATTCATTAAAATCGTACAATTTTATTTTCAAAGTAGTAAAGTTTACAATCAGACAACATCTCTACAAGTACATCAAATGTACTTTCATATAACTACAATATATATAATAAATAAGACATCCAATTTTGGTGTTCATCGACGAATATTTTTACAATTTATTTGTCATAATTTCACGCCTAAAATCTACGTACAGTACCCGGTACCATACATCGGGTTTTAGAAAGGGAAAGCCGATGTATTCGGACCTGCTCGGATGCTCACCCGATTGGGTCATCTACAGAATCGAATTGTAATATTAAAAATCAAATATCTAGTAACTAATACCGCTGATCTCCTTCTCTGTCAAGTCCCAAACAAGGAAACTCAACAGGGAATCGACACGTGTTTCGCTTCTACGCGAAGCATCTTCAGTGCCTTTTCCATGAGTTTTTAACGTACGTACTCGCTAGCGACGGCGTAAAACAATTGTATGGCAAATGTGAACAGCGCCACTAGCGGTCACCTCAAGAACTAAAATCGATAGTACGAGTCGATAGGTAAAATCCTATCGAAATGTAAACACTAGCGAGTAACGTTTTTTAGCCTTTGCTATAGAAATTCGGTACCATGAGTCACAAATTTGACGGTTGCTATCGAGAAATACTGTATCGATAGTAGTTTTTGCTAGTGACTAAAGTAAGTTTCGATAGCAACTCATGGTAGAGGTACTGGACGTATTAGACCCGCTGTCACTGAGTCAACGCACTAGCACCGCAGACGTGTTACCTCGCCGACCGGAATTAGTTACTAGATATTTGTTTTTTGTATAATCTTACAATGGATTCCCACAAAACCACGCCTGAGTCAATCAGTTAGAATCAAATAGCTTATATTTAATTTCTTACTTCCATTTCTAATGATACAGTCGCTTGGTACACGTCGGCGGTTGAACACAGCGACTACCGCAGCATCAGCGTACATTACATACAACAACATAGTTCCTGCAGTATCGGAATAGCAAACAACGCCCCGAACAATTGGGATGTGTCCTGTATTAAAGCTAAATGATCAAACACTAACCAGTGTATTGTACATCCAAAAATATACGAAAACATTAAACAGTACCGATCTAATCATAAAGAGTATGTTATTTGATGCTGTACAATTATGACGTCACAACTTGCTATTTCATACAAAACTCCATACATTCGATCGTTTTGACATTTCATAAAGAATTGCTGATTTGACATGTCAGGACACATCCATTACCTCCACGCCCCCTAGAGGGATTGTGAGAAGACCTCGCAGGTTTGGCAAACAAGTAGCTCTGATTTAGGAGCCACAGTTCGGGGTCATTCGGAGATGTTCGGGTGTTTCTAGATCCCTGAGCAAATGAACGACAGAGCTCAAGCTATACGATTATAGGTTATCTCTTTCTAAACCTCGATGTATAGAATTCACATGCGAGTACTGTAATTTTAAGCTACCATACTACTTACTATGTTTTCATAAGTTGTTTGTTTGGCTGTGACGTCATTCTGAAACCAAGATGGCCGACGTGACAAGATTGCAATTTATTAATTCACATCACCTCCATGTTATGGGTAGTAGAGCTCTTAGTGCAGAGTTCGTCCGGGGAAGTACTACCACCTTACCCATTTCTGCCGTGAAGCAGCAGTGCACTTGTATTACTGTGTTTCGGTTAGAAAGGTAAGGGGGCCGGTGAAATTACAGGCACATGAGACTTAACAACTTCACGTCTAAGGGTCGACAACGCATTGGCGATGCCCCTAGTGTTGCAAATGTCCATAGGCTGCGGTGACCACTTACCATCAGGTGGACCGGCCGCTTCTTTGTCGGCCAACGTGGTATAAAAAAAAAAATGGGTATCTAGAATCTATTCCATATAGGAGTTGTGACAGTTTTTACCCATATCTTGTGCTTCCTAATTGAACTCATGATTACTCCGAGATACACTAAATGCTTCACGAGACCTTGCTCTGTTACGGTATCCCCTTATTATGTCGAAATAAACATAAACCATTGAGAAATCTAATAAGACACCATGTTCTCATTCTATGTGAAAAATATTATGAAAGGGATTGCAGGAAAAATCATATTGGTATTTTTATACCACTAAAGTGAGAAACAAGGTGTCGAACAAACGGTCACCGTAGCCTATTGACGCTTGCAACACTAGGGGTTGCCACGCTGGAATAATCTCTTCACACCCTTCTTGAAGAACACCCATGTACTATGGAGTGTAGAAGTAAAGGAGGACCATTTCAGTGTTCTAAAAAGTGTCCGTTGAAAGGGAACAATTTAAGGTGGCGCTGCTGTAGCACGTGGAAGAATTTTAAATAGACCGCCACAAATTATTAGAGTAGGATACTAAATTAATAAAAAAGGAAAGAAACATTTCCGTTTTGTAACAAAGCATTTTTTAAAATTATTATAATATATAGACAAACATGAGTATGGAATAAAATTATACACTGTTTTTAAGTACCCCAATTAATTGTAAACAGCAAATAGTATTAAAGAATTATCAGAAACCAACCCAGCACACTTCACTCTATTTATAACTGCTTATAATGCTAAGTTCATATCATTTCCACTTGCTACACTAGCGCTATTTCGATGAGAATTCGAAAACTAATTTGCTGTTTACAAGTGGACACTTTTTCGACTAATCCCCCATACAAGATGGTCCTCCTTTACTTCTACACTCCATACCATGAACTAAATGTTTAGGCATATTAGGGTATTATAATTTATTTATTACAAATTTTTTTTTACATATAGGAGGCATAATTACCTTCCTTTGGCAAGTTATTTTAAAGAAGTTTCTGCAGACTGATTTCAATGCATACTGCGAACAACTAGTATATCTTTATACATAACTAGCTGTCCCCGGCGTTCCCGAGGGATGTAACATTTTCCCGGCACAAAAAGTATCCTATGTGTTATTCCAGGGAACATACACATACATACAAACTTTTGCATTTATAATATGAGTAGGATTCTTCTATCTATGTGTATGTAACTAAACTCTTAAAACTCTTAACGGTTAAACTGATTTTGAGGACATTTTCTGAGTGCCTGGATTGTTTAGATTGACAATTGGACCCGGTAGATGGCGCTGCGATAATTCTAGGATTTTTTTAACCATTTTTTGTAGTTTCTTCTAGGATCCCATAGGTGGCGCTGTGGTTATATAACTTTCGCTCATAGCGAAACCTACTAGGCAGTACGTAGTAAGTCAGCGAATTTAATATAATAGTGTATCTTCTGTCTCGTATGCATTCCTATATCATCCATTCGACTTATGGGCATTTGCCATCTTTTGCCATCATTTGCGTCTTTGCCAAATTATCGAATCAGTACAATCATTCTACAATACATGGCGCTGTAAAATTAACTGAGCACCATGGATGGGGAAGAACTATGACGATGGTCCTAAAGGTCCATAGGTTCATAATCCATGTCTCCGCAGTATTCAGCCAAGAAGTCGAGGAACAGAGTGAACTTGCCCGCCGATGACCGCGACCAGCGTGAAGATACCGACTTCATACAGGTTGATAGACTTTCAAGTATTGTCTGAAATGGAAGTTTAAATAAATAAATAATTATCCCAAGACATTCTTCACGCATGGTTACCTGATCCCAAGTTAAGCAGAGTGTACTGCTTGTAGTATGGCTACCAGGTAACTGACATACTACATATACTACTTTATAAATACGTACTTATATAGATATTTACACCCAGACAGAGAACAAACAGACATGTAGGCACACAAATGTTTGTCCTGGGTGGGAATCGAACCCGAGACCTTCGGTTTGGCAGTCAGAGTCTCTAACCACCAAGTCAACTGGCCTGTCCAATTTATATTAGTAGAAATAGTAGGCCTCATACGGTAGGTCTGACATGTGCATTGAGTTGCGACCCACTTCGCGTGGTTATAGCGTTGATAGGTAGTAAGTAAACCACAACATTATTGCTGCCACATAGCATAGAAGGGACTTGAACCAGCGCCATCCGGCCTAATGCATATGTCAGACTGTCCCTTGTTAGCGTAGTTTGTTCAGGGAAGTACTACCACCTTATGCATTTCCAACGGGAACCAGAATATAAAATGAAATATTTTTATTCAAACATGCCTTCACAGACACTTATGAATGGTCAGACTCTAACACCGGTTCGGAAGGTTGCTTTTACTGAGAAGAGCCAGCAATAAACTCAGCAATTACCCTTTTCAAAATAAGATTTTGTACATAAAGATATCATAGCATATAAAGAACAAAATCCGTACCTGAGGCCAATCTTGCCTGTACACAGCCAAACACTGCTCCGTCAACGAATCCTCACTTAAATAGTCATTTTTCAACAAAAACACTAACACAGTCGCCAACGCCTCCCACACTTCACTGCTCTTACAATTTGAAGAACTAAGCAACACAATGTTCCTCGGACACAATATTCTATCGAAAAATTCCAAATATTCATTGTTTTCTTCGACATAATTTGTTGTTTCATCTACATTTTTAGTTTCTTCCACTTTGATTTCATTTTGTAAAGGTTTGTTTTCGGTCTCCTCATCACTGATGGGGGTAGTGACGCGTTCATCATCATCGAAGTTGCGGAATTCAGGGGAGATGTCCCTGCGCTCGGGTAGTGTCAGCTCCTGGGGTGGTGACTTCTTTCTATCTGGACAACAAGTGTTCCAAACCTCGTGTAGACTGTTGAGGAACTCCTCTGTTATGTCGTGAGGTTTCTTGCATACTGGAAACAATAAAAAAAATACATATATCAGAGCTGTGTGTTCAGTTAAGGCCCTTGGCGCTTTTTAAAGTTACTAATAAATACCACCAATTCTGAAGTTGGCTTTCAACCAAGAAGTACCAGCTAAGTGGTATTTTCCACAAACTGTTTGACGGGTAAGCTTGTTGGTTAGACTCTAAATGCCACGCCACAGGTTGTGGGTTCGATTCCCGCTCAGGACAAATATTTGTCTGGATAAATATGTATATAGAAGACAATATGTAGTTAGTTTGGGATCAGATGGCTGTGAATTTATTTATTTAGGATAAACAATACAAATTACAACCAAAAGGTAACCACATAATAAGTAATAATACATTTAGAGCTGGGTTGTAACTCAAAACATATGTATACAGAAAAACAAAACTAGAAATGAATACCAAGACAAATGCGATGAAAGTGCAAGTGAGCACTCCCAAATGACAATATAGATAAAAATTCCCAGAACAATAATAATAATTATATTAGTATTTTTTTTTTTTTGGGATATGGGTTAGCATAGTACAAGTTATGCTTAGTTTGGTATCAGTCAAGTGTCTAAATGTTATCCCTAGGTAGCAGGTAGTATAACACGACTAAGTATATATAGTAAATAAGTATGCATGGGGTACCTAGGATCAGGCACAGGTACATCAGTGTCTGTAGGTTGTCCCGGATAGTGGGAAGTATAAAGAACCACAGTATCAGGTAAATAAGTAGGCCTGGGGTACTAATGGTTAGGCAGAGGTACCTACAACCGTGTCACCTACAAGGTTGTCTTTGGATAGTGGGTAGTACAACGAGACAAAGTATCAGTATCACGTAAATAAGTGTGCATGGGGTACCGATGATCAGGCTGAGGTACAACCGTCTCTGAAGGTTGTCCCTGCGTAGAGCCAGTATCAGGTAAGTAAGCAAGCTTGGGGTACGGATGAGCAGGCACAGGTACAACCGTGACTCAAGGTAATCCAGTAGCAGGTAAGTGAGCGTGAGGTACCTATGATGAGGCACAGGTCGAGCGACAGCTGCAGCGCGGCGCGCGAGGAGGCGGCGCGCGCGAACAGGTTGCGCGGCTCGCACGCCGCCGCGCAGCGCGCCAGCAGCGCCGCCGTGTCGCCGCCACCGCCGCCACCGCCGCCACCGCCGCCACCGCCGCCGCCCTCCAGCACCAGCCAGATCTGCTCCTGAGAACGAACCGGAGCTTCGATCATTTCTACAGACCGGCTGTACATTTTATAACCTATGATTGGTTTTTGAAGCGAAAACTTCCTTAGACGCACCGCACACAGAAATTTTCGTGGGTAGTGAGTTAGGCCGATCCGTCATGCTCTGAGGTGAAACGCTCGATTGGGTGAACTCGGGACCGCCGAGTGTACCCGAGCGAGAAAGATACAGTCGGCTGCTCTTCGCTGTCGTATCGATGTATTTCGTATGATCAATTCTAACGTCTTAATTGTCTTTATTAATTTAATAGTTATAATTGATACGTAATGATAATTATTATTTTAACAACTACCTGTATACGGGTGACTGGTGAGTTACCTTCGATACTTATGGACAGTACTCGGTACTCGATTCTCGTTAAAATGATAAAATAAAATTAGGTGCTTAATTGTTGACCAAAATTTCTCTAAAAATAAGTGAAATGTGGATATTATTCTCTCTTAACACGCCGCGGTGTTTTTTTGTTTAAGTTGATCTAGTCACGTGCGGCACGCGCTAGTAATGATAGTTTGCAAGGTGATCCGTTCGTTTTAAATCGCTGCGTAAACGTGCCGAACTATGCATCACACGAGGCGGTACACATTTTGAACAATTTGAAGACTAGTGTAAATACGTAGGTAGGTAGGTAGTTTAATTAAATTCAATCGTTGTACATACGTATGATTCCATTTTTTAAATACGCCGAAGATACCAAGGTTCTTGAACTTTTCAGTGGCTCTGTAGATTTAACCTTTTCTCAAATTCTATTGTCTACATTCTACACTTTATTTAGTCAACAAATTAGTGATTACCTAGGTATTTTTGCCTGTCCTAAGCCAGGATTGAAGTTTGAAGGGAAAACGGATCATACATGGGGAGAGGTCTTGATGTAGGTAGGCAACAGCAATTTTAATTCTTTAGTTTTTTTATTTTATATATTTTTTTTTATATTATGTTAAATAAATGTTTTTTCTTTCTATCTTTATAATTTTACCCACGACGGAACGGAGATGGACATTTTTCTCCAAACGAAGAGCCCGATTTTGATGCAATTTTCTGTTATGGTTTCGGGTTTGATTGGTGCATGTTCTTAGATAAGTGTTACGGTGACAACTCACCAGGGGGCACTGCAGCAAACCTTGTTTGTGCAAATCCAAAAATTGACCTTAAAAACTACTGGATCGATTTAAATGGAGTTTTCATTACTTGCTTGTTGAATGAATCCGCATCCGTGAAGGCTCCACATTAATTAATGCAGATGCGGATGAACATTAGTGCGAATATACGACATTTGCGGATGTGTGGATACGAATATCCGTAACAACTGCTACAGATGTTTCACATCGAGACATCTGACAATGTTTTCGTAACATCAAATTCCAATTCCGTACCTTCAAATTGATGAGACACTCCGCCGGACTGACGTGGATCTCCTCGAACTGCGGCGACGGAGTCAGCATCGCCTGCACGTCGACGACGGGGTTGTGGGCGGGCTGGTGCGGCACATCCGACAGCGCGATGAGTATCTTCATCTCTGCCTCTATGTCTTTGCACAGGACCTCTATAGATGGATTAAACGTTTACTAGGTGATATTTCTTTTTGTATGGTTTTTATGTTCATAACATGTTCTATTGTAGGTCCTTATGAAAGTTTTATGAGTTGACATTGGTGAATATATTAAATATAGTGCATGGACACGGGAATTGCACACGGGCGCTACACGGGTTAGAGAAGTCTCTGCGGCTAAATCAAAATTCAGTATACAACGTTGATAAAAGCGAGAGGCACTACCTGACATTGTAATGGGTTTTAAATATAGAAATACTCGGAATTTTGTCACCAAATTTTAACAGTATATTTTTGAAATACTATACTTTCGAAATATGTAAAAAAAAAAAATCAGTTTTTCGAAAATTCTAGACCACCGGGTCCCCTTAAATGAAACCTCATATACTTTGTATCATTTTCAGGCCACACACTAAAAATCAGAGCAATAGAAGCAATACTTTAGCCACAGGATATTTTTAAAGATTTTTCTTAGATAAAACACGATGTATCTTGCCTAGCAGCTGACCAAGAACATTGTCATAGTTACCTAGAGTCATTTACCTTAAAATGACAAAATTCACGCGACGATGCCGCTCTTCATCAAAGTTCCCAATACAAACAAGGCGCCACGCTATGCGACGTTGCCACTCCGATACGCAGGTCAGAGGTCATTTTTGCAAAGGATGTTTAAGTTTTACTTTGACTATTCAGCTACTTAATTTCTTTGAGAAAAGTTTTCTCGTATTTTTTACGTAAACTTTTTTTTATTAGTTTCAAAATCGTAAGCACGCATAGTACGTGTGGTTTCATTTGATGCCTCTCGCTTTTGTCAACGTCGGACATATAGGGCACGGATAGTTAACGTGTCAATAAGCAATAGGAACCAGGTAGATAGAAGGGGTGGGGTGGGGGGGGGGGGTACCGACCGGAGCCGGTCCAGTTGTCGGCGAGCCACTTGGCGAGGCGCCTGCGGCAGGCCCTGGCGCAGAGCGCGTGCAGCGGCGCGGGCGCGGCGGGCAGCAGCGCGTGCAGCGCCGCCGCGATGCGCGCGCGCGCCGGCGCCTCGGCCGCGCGCGCCGCCAGCCGCCGCGCGCGCCGCAGCCGCTCGGCGTACAGCGCCCGCAGCGCCGCCAGCAGCGCGGCCGGCTCGCGGTGCGCGCGCACGAGGCGGCGCGCGGCGGCGCCGGCGGCCGCGCGCGCCTCCACCAGCAGGCCGCGCGCGCCCCGCACGCCCGCGGCCGCCACGCGCTCCATCACCAGCTCCAGGACCCGCCGCGTGGACAGGGGCTGGCTGCGGACTAGCTGCTGTTCCAGGCGACTCTGACGACATTAGTTTAATGTGAGATATTTAAACAGCCCGATGCAGTTGTCGTGGAACCTTTCGGGAGCAAAATCATCCGAGGCCGAATAGTCTTACGATTATGACGCCGAGTCGTAGGCCGCGGTCGACTAGCCTACTGGGCGGGCTCGACGGTCAGCTCTCGTGGAAGTAGGAAATGACTTTTACAAATCGTAAGCTTTCGATCGTGTCTCGTGAGAAGCCCAGTGTTGGCACCCCTGCAGCGAAAAATATCACTCATATATTTAACCAAAAGGTCTAGATTGAGGATCCTCGTAAATCTAAAAGTATTGTCCGATGTCAACGTTGCCAGCGCTACGGCCACTCGAAGAATAATTGCATGAGACCATGTAGGCTTAAAATGCAGAGGAGGCCACAAAACTACAGAGTGCAAGAGGAGAGATAGAACCACACCGCCTAAATGCGCCCTCTACTCGTGCGACCCGACTAATTACTGAGGCTGTGAACAATACAAAGATTTGTTTGCTAGAAGAAACAAAAACCTAATCCCAAGAACAAGCAACCTTCCGAACCGGTATTAGAGTCAAACTATTCATAAGTGCTTGTAAAGGCCTATTTGAATAAAAAATATTTTCATTTCAAACCACCGACCTACCGAAACTACCGATGGAAAGAATGGCCAATCGAATCAACAATCCTACAACAAACTGGAACGTATCCAACTTAAACAATGCGATAAAATAGATCTTACTACTCTCGTCTCGAAGCTTACAAAATGATCTCGATGTACATTGCCACTTGGAACATTAATGGCCTTGCCCCTAACAAAAAAGAACTGGAGATGTTCATCAAATCCAACACGCTCGACGTTTGACTTATCTCTGAATCGCACACCACAACAACAAGCAGATTTTGAATTCCAGGATTCTCCGTGTAACTCACATGTCATCCCGATGGTGGAGCCCATGCTGGCAACGCAATAATTATCAAGAATAATGTAAAGCATTGCCTCTTGGAATCCACTCCGGCTCCCTATCTCCAAGCCACAGCTATTAGGGTGGAGGATCGCTCAGGACTCCATAATCTCTCTGCGATATTCTGTCCACCGCCTCACACAATAAAAGAGGAAATATTTGCTGACTTCTTTATATCCTTGGTCAACCGATTCATTGCTGGTGGCGATTGGAATGCCAAGCACACATTGGGGATCAAGGCTAACAGTCACTCAAGGCCGGGAACTAAAAAAGAGCTATGGCAACTAGGGAGCCTACGTACTGGCCGTACTGGACGTACGGACAGCAACAAAATACCTGATCTCCTAGACTTTTATCACAAAGGGTATCAGCAACATAACACTCATAAAGTTGAGTTTTGACAGTAGCTCTGACCACTCGCCTGTCTTACTTACAGACACAGCTGGGTGCCACCTATGCTTGGCTGACAAAGCGGCGCATAAAAGCAAGCGCCACTTCGCAATTCGGAAATCTACGAGTACCTAGAAATCCCTACCATAATGGACGAAGTAAAACGATACTATAAGGACCGTTTGACACCTCACCCAAACCCGTTATCCGGTATACTCTTGCAGCCTAATCCGATTAGAAGACTCAAGAGAGCTGACGTGCTAACTTACTAAGGGGAGATGGAGTAATGGGAGTGGTTCTATCGCGCCAAACCCCAACCTCCTTCAACTCACCTGATTATAGTCTTGACGACTGATCGCAGGACACAAAAGGGAAAAATAAGAAAAAAAAATGTAAATTATTTGTAAAAAAAAATATTTTTCACGAAAGTTTTAGAAGTATCAAATGTTTTCATACACCATTCTTTATTTTTTTTTTACAAAAGAATTTCCACATTTTAATATTTTTCCATATTTTTACTCCGGAATAATATCTACTATCTAACTATCAATCACAATTTTTTTTTAAGTTAGTAGTAAGTTATAAGTTTAGTAGTTCCAGAGACATTCAAAACGGTAGTAATTTTAGTAACTTTGAACTTTATAAGTAACGGCTTAAACTGAATAAATTGTAAAAAAAAAATATCACTTAATGTTCACGTAAATATATGGAAATGGTATTATAGCGCGATTAATAAATAAAATACAAAAGTTTTAAATTGATGATTTAAAGGCGTTGACGTCGAATTAGATCGCACTATTCGTTCTCAACGATTACATAAGAGCAAATAATATTTTTTTTTAATACGCTTTTATTAGCTTCAGACGTATATTAGTATGTAACGGAATCTTTCAAGACGTCGGATTAACTCGAAATTTGGCATACTTGTTAAGGACCGATGACAATTCAATATTCTAAATAGTTTAACCCGTTATCCTTACTAGGATGATCAGGTATAGCGGTTTAACAAAAAAATTAAAAATAAACAAAAGTTTAAAAAAACCATAAAACACGCTTTTATAGATAATCCAACTAAAAAATAGAAAATAAATTTGAATTAAGAATAGTGTAAAGGGGCCGTTCATAAAATACGTTCGCATACAAGGGGAGGGGAGGGGTCTGGCTGAGTGTGACAAGATGTGACAAGGGGGGACGGGGGGTATACGGCAACGTAACGTTCGCCGTTTTTTATTTTTTATATTCCTTGCTGGTGTAGTCCAGCTGGCCTCTATGAATATCATGTACAGCCAATGTTTGTTCGGCAATGAGTCGAAGTTAATCGAAAATTAACCTGGCGCATAGCTATATATTTTATGAACGGCCCCAAAGAAGAAAAAAAAACTTATTATTATAAAAAAGCGTGGGGTGCTTTTTAAAATATTATCAAAATGATAATCCTTCTACTCATAATAAAATATTTATAACTATTGACACCAAGCACCCCACACTCTTTTTTTACAGTAAATTTTTTTTTTCTTCTTTTTTGTTGTGAGCTGCAAGGGCTAATATTGTGTCTCTTTAATAGACGCGAGTTAGTATATCAGTCCAGTGTTCCCAACCCTCTCCAAGTCGACATACGTTCACTTAATATTTGTGCGATTTCCTTGTTATAAAGGATATAAACACATCTTCACGCCTATCACCGAAAAGGTAGCCAAAATTAGGCCAGAGGGGTAAGCACGAACAGTTCGTCCGAGGAAGTACTACCACCTTACTCATTTCTGCCGTGAAGCAGTAGTGCACTTGTGTTACTGTGTTCAGTTAGAAAGGTCAGGCCGGTGACATTACAGGCACATGAGACTTAACAACTTCACGTCTCAGGGTCGACAACGCATTGGCGATGCCCCTAGTGTTGCAAATGTCCATAGGCGGCGGTAACCACTTACCATCAAGCGGACAGTTCACTTGTTTGTCAGCCCACATAGTATTAAAAAAAAAAATCTACTCATACCAGTTTTTTAGCACTACGCTTGCTATAGATGTTTGTCCTTAGGGCACAGGTCTCTCAGCAGACTTTTGTAACAAGGTGACCCATTATACTTTCTTACACTAAAAGCTCTACTTCTAAATCATACCTGCAATTCTTTCTCCTTATTCTTTAGTCTATCCTCCGGGTTCAAACTCAAGCTCACAGGCGTTATGTGTCTATAACTGCTCTCTTTCTGATCCTGAGACACCCTACACGTAGACAGCAACACCTTGACATCCTTCAAACACGGGCACAGTTCAAAAATAATCGCCTCATCGATTATATCCATACAATCGATACCGTTCTCGCTGGCAACACTCAATTTTAGTCGATTATTCTCGTAGAACAAATCTTGTGGAAAATGCGGCAAATCGAATAGCCATCCGAGAATCGATTTTAGAAATATTATAGTGTTCTTTGGCAGTGTGATATCGGTGTTTAGTTTTAGTTTCTTTTCGTATATTTCGAATACTATTTTCAGCATGTCTTGGTAGTATTGTATTCGTAACGAAGTGTAGTCTAAGAAAGAGAGGTAATGAACAAGCCACGGGACGGTTAGGGATAATCGGCCGTGTGTATACGCGTTTATTAACATCCCTTTTAAATCCATGGTTGGTTGGCTCTGAAAAGAAAAAAAAAACAATAATTTAACATCAATATAAGCGTCTCTAACGGTGGACAATACAATACAATGCTTTATTTTTCACACCACATAAAAAGAAAGTAAAATAATAAGTATTCTACAAACATTGTAAGTGCAAACAATTTAGGCGGCCTTATTGCTGAAGCAATGTCTTCCAGGCAACCTAGGGTATATGGCTGGCGTTGCTTATTACTTACATAGAGTTCTTGAATACTTTTTATAATCCTAATACATACACTAAAATATTTTAACAAACTATAGTAATAATATATCGACGGTTAAAAGGCGACTTGACCCAACCGCCATTTTTGACGAAAGTAACATTTTTCTCAATGAATTATACTACTATGATGATGGCCCATGCACAAATTCGTTGAAGCTTGCATTTAGTTTTAATATTCAACAGCTTCGATGTGGAATGTTAAGAAGTTTAGATGCAGTATCTGTTTTTGGAGTTTAACATTTTCAAATAGCTCTCCTGTAAAGTTTTCAAAATGGCGCTTGAATCAAGTCGCCTTTTAACCGTCGGTATATACTCGTAATAAATACAATAAGATAATGTAACTATCATCAATGACCACATCATGAAGTGGTCCTACGTTTAGTTTTTATTTGGTTTAACGATAATTATTAATTGATCTGGCCAGACCACATGATGTGGGCAGCGAGTATTTTCTATTTCATGAAATGATGTTCCCGGTGTTAAAGAGGCTGAAGTATCGGTATGCTTATTCTGTCATTAAATTGACTATGTTTTACTATTCATCGAATAGAGCGTACTTTGTTTAGTCTCTCTATGATCGTGACTCCATTTCGCAAAATTTTGAGTTAAGCCCTTATCGTACTGAGGGTGCGATATGTTTTTGGTGTACCTATTACTTCAAAAAAATTCAAAACCATTTATTCAGTTTAAGCCATCAGAAGGCACGTATGAAGGTTAAATTTAAAGTTACTTTAGCTACATAAATAAATAAATAAATAAAATTAGTTAGATATCATTAAAATTACCTTTAAATAAAATTAGCCTTTACAAAAATTTAAGGAAAGAATTAAGACTGTTTTAGTACAAAAGGCTTTCTACAACACAAATGATTATTTTAATGACGACAATGCTTGAGTGTAGCGCTCGCTCCAGCAGGACACATCTTTATGTACAAAATATTATTTAGAAGAGAGTAATTGCTGAGTTTATTGCCGGCTCTTCTCAGTAAAAGCAACCTTCCGAACCGGTGTTAGAGTCTGACCATTCATAAGTGCCTGTGAAGGCCTATTTGAATAATATATTTCATTTTATAAAAACTCACATAATTCCGTCTGCCGACATCGTTCTCTAGCACTTTCTCCTTCGGCACCACATAGGCGTCACTTTCCTTCAAGGGCATAACCTTTGGTGGGTCTATTGGCAATTGTGAGTACGGCAGCGAAGTCATATACCCGAGGAACTTCGACAGGAGACATAGCTTATTGACCAGCTGTAGGTAATCTCGTGCCAGGTCAGGGTTGTTTGCTGTAAGAAAAAATAAAATTAAAAAAAAAAAAACTTTACGCCCCTAATCCCCATAGAGGTAGGTACATTTAACGAACATGAAATCTTGGTGAACACAACCATTGCTGAGAAAGAAGAAAGAAATCTAAATTCAAAACCATTTATTCAGTTTAGGCCCCCGAAGGTCGCTTATGAAGGTCAAATTTTAAGTTACTGAAGCTATCAAATAATCTGGACATTCTTCACACACGGCCATCTGATTCCAAACTAACCAGAGCTTGTACTATCGAAACCAGATAACACTCTCGAATAACTACCATCTCATTACAGCCGTGAAGCAGTAGTGCACTTGTATTACTGTTTCGGTTAGAAAGGTAAGTTGACATTAGAGGCACATGCAGTGGCGTAGCTACTGGAGGGCTAGACAGGGCAGTGTCCCAGGCCACCAACCGCTCTGAAGGAGGGGGGGAACAAACAATTTTAAATAATTTACTTTAGGCCCTACTAAATTTTTTGCCCCAGGGCCTTCGGTTATCTAGCTACGCCACTGGGCACATGAGACTTAACTTCCAAATGGTGTTGCAAATGTCCATAGGCGGCGGTGACAACTTACCATCAGTTACCGTCTACCCGTTTGTCAGCCTACATTTTTTTTTATTAGCCTATTTGACACGATAGGTGGGAAGTAATATAGACTTTACTTACATGCGCCTCTCTCTTCTATAGCAATGTGTGTAGCATCTAGTGTTGTTATTTCTGAAGCGAGCACGTCCTTTATATGTACCCGCATACATTCGTTTTCAGCATGTACTATAAATTCTCTGAAATTAAATTATCATAATAAAAATATAGTATTTTTCAATTAGCATGAGTTGGGTGACACATGGTGTTTTATAAGATTCCTCAATGGTTTATGTTTTTCGACATAATAAGGGGATACCGTAACAGAGCCAGGTCTCAAGCATTTAGTGTAGTATCTCAGAGTAATCAAGTGTTATTTCATAGAAGATATGCATAAAAAACTTGTGTTTGCGTTAACGCCCAAATTCTAAGACTTTCCTCATACGTCACTCGACTCCAACTCGACTGAGGATAACTTAAGCACTTTCTCGAGGATTGCTCAAAATTGGTATTCTAAGTCATAACGTGAGCAAAACTCGAGCTATCCCCACTGATGCCGAATAGAAGTGTAGTCAATGTAACATGTCATTCTATTATAGATAAAATATTAATGAAATAAAATAATGAGCTTCAGTAACTGTTTATAAGCAATAAACAAGGTTGGTCCCGACGTACCTTGAAGTTGACAGTTGTTTCCTCACCTCGAGTGAGAAAAAGCGTCGAGTGGAGGAGATTTTTGTAATACTAATATCTTGGAGTGAAGATGAGTGGAGTCGAGGAGTTTTCGAGGAAACGTCTTAGAATATGGATGTTAGATTCCGCAATGGTTTATACAGTGTAAACTCTTTATAACGTTATCCTTTATAACGATAAACTCCCTATAACGTTGAAGTGAGCCCAAGTTGGTTGGTTTGTTCACTTTGTTTTGTTTTTTTTTGTTCACTCCATATAACGATAACTCTCTATAACGACAAAAAATGCTCAGTCCCTTGAGTTTCGTTATAAAGAGTTTACACTGTATTTATTTCGACATAATAAGGGGATACCGTAACAGAGCAAGGTCTCGTGAAGCATTTAGTGTATCTCAGAGTAATCAAGTGCTATTTCACAAGATATGGGTAAAAAACTTGTGTTTGCAAGTGGATGTGCACCAAGAATGCTCTTTTTGTTTGAAATTGTGTATCTCTGTTTTGTTTTATGTGTATCATCTGTTGCCAACCCTAACAAATAAATAAATAAAAACCTTCAACTGTCACGACTCTAAGAAAAAAAAAATATAAGCGAAATTGCTGTCTTTATTTATTTTAGGATAATTCATCACCAGTCAATCTTCAAATTTGGAAAAATAAAAAAAACCGAGCACTACCAATTCTCCATCGTTTATCTTCAAACACCTGTGGCGACATCTATGTACACGCCTACAATCCTTCACCGCCCGCACCACAGTGATGTGGCGACATCTATGAACGAGTAGAAACACGCGAGAATCCTACATCGCGATATCGAGATTCTATCAGGATTTGACATATATACAAGCATCCAACATCAACAGTTGGACCGCGGTCCCCACGCGGCGGCATGATCACCTAGCGGCGGAGGATCTTCCCTTTTAAACGGAGGAGTCTCATACCTCGCTCCTCCACACACCCTGACACTGGCGGAATTGTGTAAAATAAACATATCTGGTGCCATTATAAAAAGAAGTGAAGTATGGTATGTAAAGGGAATTTTTACAGTATTTATTAATTTATTCGGTTTACCAACGTATTTTTTTTTTTAATTATATAAGCTAGTGCTTGACTGCGATCCCACCTGATGGTAAGCAGAGAATAGTTGATGTTGAGGCGCATTAGTTTATTAAGATACACAATGTCTGGTAGTAAAAATCACAATTGAAATAAGCACGATCATAGTGCCAATACAATTAAAGGCAAACACAGCATGCTATAAAAACTAATTTAAATAAGTGCAGTGCGGGAACAAAAGGTAAGTAAACGACTTGGTAATTAAAAAAATTTAACATACCAAACTCAAAAAAAATATTTTATAACTTGTACAAGAACAAGATAATATGTCTGTTTTACTTGTTAATTCTATTGTGCTGGTTACAACGTTCCTTTTTTTTATGCCACTTGGGCCGACAAAAAAGCTGACGGTCCACCTGATGGTAAGTGGTCACCGCCGCCTATGGACATTTGCAACACTAGGGGCATTGCCAATGCGTTGTCGACCCTAAGACGTGAAGTTGTTAAGTCTCATGTGCCTGTAATTTCACCGCCCCCCTTACCTTTCTAACCGAAACACAGTAATACAATTGCCCTACTGCTACACGGCGGAAATGGGTAAGGTGGTAGTACTTCCCCGGACGGACTCTGCACTAAGGGCTCTACTACTCTAAGTCTTGTAAAAATGGAATAAGTCTAACTTGTAAAAGGTTTCCTTGGCAGTGAAGTGGGGTAGAGTACGCGCTCCCCCCGCGACCCCCGCGCCCGCGCCCGCCGCCGGCTTGGTCAGCCGTCGCTGCAGCTTACACATCTTTGACTCCTGGAGGTGGAAATTACATGATATCATGGACCACACATATGTAACACACATAACATGTAAAGAAAAAGAATAAAAGAGGTGATATGATATTTAAGTTTTCCAGAAAAAAATCTCTTCATTTGTGTGAAAACTGCATAAAAATAACAACACAGGGACAGAATATTGCATAATTACTATTTAGAGATAAATAAACGTACATTTATTCTATTGATACTATAAATTATTGAGACATGTTGGTTTGTGAGGTTGGATATACGAATTTTTGCTCTTGTAGGCAAAAACTATCGCATAAATTAGAACGAAACTTGGCACATAGATTTAGTATTGGACAAATTTCAATGGGTGCTAAGTGTTAGAATTAGGTTACCCTGAATAATAATACTCGTGTAACTTGCAGTGGTTGTATTGAAAGTAAAATATATACATTACTAGCTGTCCCAACAGACGTTGTCCAGTCGAAATGAGTCCATAAAAGAGTTCCCTAAAAAAATAAACGTTGGTACTTTCAACACAGCGCCATCTGTTAGAATCTTTTGGAGTTAACAGATAATTGTGACTGTCAATTAATTATAGACCAATAATTTGCAATAAAATAAAATTGCGACTATAATTAAAGATCTAAGCTATCCTATCTCTTAAGTTGGACCAGACTGCTCACGGTGTGCCAATTTAATTTAAAATCGGTTAAGTAGTTTAGGAGTCCATCGCGGACAAACATCGTGACAGGAGATTTATATATATTAGAAGATATATTTAGAACACAAAATACGTTTTTCTACGTTGACAACTCAAAAAACAGTAACTAATCAACAAACAGAGTTACCAGGGAACAATTGACGATGATTGAGGTTACAGAAAATAGTTCCTATTTTATAACACTAAGTGTACATTTGAATTAAAGTCTTGTTGGATTGAATGACAGGCCAGTTGCCTTGGTGGTTGGCGATTCTGACTGCCAACCCGAAGGTCGCGGGTTCCATTCCCACACAGGACAAACATTTGTGAGCATGAACATGTCTGTCTGTTCTGTGTTTGGATGTAAATAAGTATGTATTTAGAAAAAAAAAATAGTATATGTAGTATATCAGTTATCTGGTTTCCATAGTACAAGCTCTGCTTTTTTTTTTTTTTCTGTCCGGGCGCTATCTGGCCCGGCCCGCCAGCTACCCTCTGACTTAGTCAGAGACTCTCTGCTTAGTTTGGAATTAGACGGCCGCGTGTAAAGAATGTCCCGGGATGTTTATTTATTATTTGTAATTAAGTAGATACAATTATATTAATTTTTAGAGTATAACATTGCTCTCCGATACATAAAGAATTATTATAGACATATATATATACACAGGATGTTCTTTTAATAGGAAAAATCTTCGTCATAACAAACTTTCCCATTTATAATACTAGTAGGATTCTGATCAAACAAATTTTCGTTGAAATGGCACATGTAGGGTTTTTTTTATGTCAGGTAGGCCGACAAACAGGCAGACGGTCCACCTGATGGTAAGTGGTCACCGTCGCTTATGGTGTAACACCAGGGGCATTGTCGTTGAGGTCAAGATGTCTCATATGCATCTAATGTCACCCGCTGTACCTTTCTAACCGAAACAGTAATGCAAGTGCACTATTGCTTCGCGGATATGGGTAAGGTGGTACTTCCCCGGACGCACAATGCACTAAGAGCTCTACTACTAAAAAGAAGGGTATCTCTCACCTGTGCTTCCCCCCCAGGGCCAGACAGACATTCAGCGAGCATGTGGGCCACGAAAAGCGAGGCCAGGTGGGCGTGGTTAGCAGCGGTGGGGCCACAAGATATGAGGGTCTTGATCCTGGCGCGGAATGTCGTGCGAGAGCCGCATGGCACCTGAGTTTCTTTATACCATCTAAAAACAAGACAAGAAAAGAAATATCTCTATGACCATTATACTCGGAGAGGCAGAAGTTTATTTAGCACACAAAACGGAATACAATCAAATTATGATAATGAGGTTATAAAAACAAAGGCTTTATACAGCACTGCATGCCAGTCACTCAAGAAAATCCGCTCCGGAGTAGGAGAGAGGCCTTGCATACACACGGCCGGTTTTAGCGCGGGTAACAAATGCTACTCTTGCTACATTGTTGATCCGACACTGAGACACAGGTGATCATTTTTGACTTGGACACAACAACTGGACCTTGCCTGACCTGAGATTAGAACTAAGGACCTGCCATCTAACGCACAAGTATATGCAAAATTTTATAAGTGGGATTGACATAGTTGGGGCACTCCATGTCTTAAAAAAAAAGAGAAAAAAATAAACTCACCTCGATATCTCATAAAACATGTCTCGCTGCTTCTTGAAGTTCTGGAAGCTGATCATTGAAGGGAAGTTTTCAACGTTGTCCGTCTCAAAGTTAAAACATATCACTCCGTTGGAGGTGGCCTCCGGGGCCTCAGACCTGGGGCCGTCCTGGGCCTCGGCCTCGCACTTCAGCCCGTAGCAGTTCAGGAGGAACTTGGCCAGTTCCGGGTAGAAGCTGCGGACTTTTTTGTTTTCACCTGTTAAAACAATTAAAAGATAAGTTTTAAATTTAGATTAATTGCAATAAATAAATTAAAAACTGCCGATTTTAATCATTTATGCACTGAAAGGAACCTACACTAAGTAAGTCCTTATAATATCAGCTATCTGCCACTGAAAGTCCCGTCAAAATCGGTCCATCCATTTCGGAGATTAGCCGTCATCAAGCTAGACCTCGGAACTATGTTTAGAATCGGACAATTTTATATTATAATGTTTTTACGAATTCTCAAATAACTTGGCAGACTAATGCCGGGTTACTATATACGATCCCGATCTAAAATCGCAAGATTGAAGTAGAATTTTGACATTACGTGTATTAAAATTACTGTCAAAAGGTACATCAATCCATGGATTTTCGATCGGGATCGTATATAGTAACCCGGCTCAAGTTAAACAAATATCCTGGGATATTCTTTACACACGGCCATCTGATCTCAAACTAAGCAGAGCTTGTACTGTGGATACCAGATAACTGATATACTAGATATACAATTTTTTTTTTAATTACACACATGAATACAACAAACACAGTTATTACAAAATTCAACAGTAATATAATGATAATCAAGTGTTTAACAGATCTAAACTAACAGAAAGATTTTCTTTTAGTTTCATCACTAGACAAGCCTGTATCGAGGAAACGGATGTAACATAATAAATACAAAACTCACCTAGTGTCTTCAAAGAAGTCTTATCCAAAATGACTTCTAGCACAGCCTTCTGGTTCCACAATGATTTAACAGCAAAATACGTACAATTGTGTACACTATTTAGCAAATAACTCATATCATTCTCATTTAATCTCGCCTGAGCATTGGAACAATCATCTTCGCATTGTTTCGACAACAAAATACTTATCAAAAAGTATATTTCAGACGTCACACTTAAAATCAAATTGTTTTTCAACATAACATCATATATTTCTGCTAAACAATCAATTTTGTCCTTCAAAAGTATTTTGGTTACATCAGCTTTGGTGAAGACTGGATTCTTCTCAGTCGAATCCTTGAGAGTAACCTTGATTTGAGGCATTGCTGTTGGTTTTGGAGAAGTATTTAAGATATTAAATTTCTCCATCAGCTTGTGGCGCTCCTGTTTCAGTATATTCCTTTCAACTTCGAAACTTGCAGATTCCTTCGGTTGTATTTTCTGCTGTTTAAATGCTATGTTTTCTTCTAATGCTAGTGGAGATGGTTGGAAGCACTCCGGGCTGAAGCTGTTCAACGATATACTTTTCTGTGACTTATCAATGTGATTCGGTTTGATTCTACGCTTCTCTGAACGTAGTGAGCTGGCTTTCCTCGCACCAATCTCAGGGAACATATCAGAATTACTGAGGTCCAAGTCAATTTTACTATTGTCTTCATTGGATGAGTTCTTAGGCTTTTTCTTTTTGGAACTCTTTGTTGCGCTCACAATGTAATCACCTAAGCAGCTCTTCTCCGATGACCTGGAATGTCTGTGACTCAACCTAGGGGTGTCACACCTCTCAGACTCTTTGAAGCTTTTACTTTGAGGTGTAACTGGACTGGCAACATTTGGATAGTCCGTAAGCTTCAATCCGTTCTTCATCGGTGTACTAGATAGTGCAATTCGGTCTACTCCTAAGCTAATCCTGGACTCGTCTGATGACAATGACTGGTTAAAGCTATCTTTCGCTACCTTTTCTTTCTCTTCAGTAAACAGTTTTGTTTTGACTCTCCTGCCAGTACGCTTCTTGTCTTTGCTCGGTGATTCGTGGCTTCTCTGACGTTCTGTTTTGATAGTGAGACTGTCTATGGTGCGGTCATCACTAGTTGGATCACTGATAGATCTTCGGTGCTTTCTGCGTGATTGGAGGATTCTGTCTGGTGTGCTATGGTGACGGATATTTGCTGCGTTGCTGTTTGTTTGTAAAATGCTGTAAGTAACTGAGTTATTGTAATAAATATGCCTTTCTGTTGTGAAGTAGTAGTGGACTAGTAATACAGATTCAGTTGAAAAGGTATGGTACAGGGGTGCTCCTGGTATCGTAAATGACCGTAGCCATCAGGTGGATTGTTCGCCTGTTTGTTGGGTTGCCTCATTTCAAACACATTAACTTTACATTAGTGCAAAATGTATGCATTTTATTTATAACTAGATGTCTCCGCGGTTTCACACGCATTCCTGAGAGATGTTACATTTTCCTGGAGTAAAAAGTATTCTATGTTTTAATTCAGGCTATAAATAACCTATGTGCCAAATTTAATTTAAATCTTTTTTTTTTTTACCAAATGGGCCGACACTTTTTTACCGTTTGTATAATTATGGTAGATTAAACTCACATTGTATAATAATTTTAAGTTTTTGGGAAATAAAATTCATTAAACCGAATACCTCCAAGGATATGTGTACAAAGTTTCATGACGATTGGTTAAGTAGGCTTCACGTGAAAGCGTAACAAACAAACTTACATTCACATTTATAATATTAGCAGGGATAATTCATTGCCAATTAAAATATATTGATTTAATTACACTATGGGATTTAAAATGAAAGCCATTTATACAGTTCAAGGCCTCACAAGAAAGGCACTTATGAAGGTCAGAGCTGAACTTCCCATCACTTCATAAGTCAACTCAGCATTATAAGTTTATAATCTGAATATTTTAGCTTAAATATTTTATTTTAAACTAGCTGTTTATTTATTTATTTATTTTATTTGGATGTCTTACGAAGATACACCTCACATTTAACACTAAACATACCATAACCGGGTCAAATGACCCATTTTGAACATTGCATTGGAAATGCACGTATCATCTTATTGCTTTTGCACATTTGACTTCATGATATTTTCTTACTAATTAATATACAGTTATACTGTTTATTTCCCTTCCTAACAACCGTATTTCATACATTCAAGCAGGGAACATAAAGTCACATTTGACCCGCTATGGTAGAAATAGGTGCCTAGTAAGTGTTGGTATGATTAGTGTTAAAACAATAATAATAGTGTTTATACACCTAGTGCTTCTTCAATTATAGGACATCACAGCAAGCCCAAACAGATAACATAGCAAAAAAATAATAATAATAAATACAAAAATAAATAATTTAAATTCTAAATTATTGTTAACTACCCCTCCCCCGCGGTTTTACCCGCGTTCCAGAGGGTTATCACATATTCCGGGATAAAAAGTAGCTTATATGTTATTCCAGGATATACTCTATCTATGTGCCATGTTTCATCCATACCCGTTTAGTAATTTTTGGCGTGAAATTTTTTGAGTAGTAGAGCTCTTAGTGCAGAGTTCGTTCGGGGAACTACCACCTTACCCATTTCCGCCGTGAAGCAGCAGTGCAATTGTATTACTGTGTTTCGGTTAGAAAGGTAAGGGGGCCGGTGAAATTACAGGCACATGAGACTTAATAACTTCACGTCTCAGGGCCGACAACGCATTGGCGATGCCCCTAGTGTTGCAAATGTCTATAGGCGGCGGTGACCACTTACCATCAGGTGGACCGTCTGCTTGTTTGTCGGCCAAATTGGCATAAAAAAAAAAGAGTAACAAACATACTTACATACAAATCTTTCCTCTTTATAATATTAGTATAGATTAAACATTTGAGAAACACAGGCTACAATAATAATATGTATCAAGCTGTTCCCAGCATGAAACGCTATATTACATTTATTCTTTAGCAAGGAACCTGTGTGGTTGCATGGTTGTTCATAGAAAACCTCACAAATGTTTCATTGTGATCAAATAAATAGTACAAGGAGGCATATGGGACAGACATTTTTTTTTTAGTTTTATAGGCTGGCAAGGACACGCGAGAGTATAATAATAATGCTTGGGTGTAGCGCTCGCTCCAGCAGGACACATCTTTATGTACAAAATATTATTTTGAAAAGAGTAATTGCTGAGTTTATCGCCATCTCTTCTCAGGAAAAGCAACCTTCTGAAATGGTGTTAGAGTCTGACCATTCATAAGTGCTTGTGAAGGCCTATTTGAATAAATATTTAATTTCATTCCATTTCAATAGCCTTTATTCAGACATCCTATACAAAAGTTTACAATTGATTCATTAAAAAAACATTATTGTAGAAATTTATTTACACCTGTCTGTGGGCTTTTAGGGGCAAAGGCCTCCTCCAACCACTTCCATTCACCTCTATCTTTAACAACTGTTGTCCATCCACCTCCAGCTACAACCTTTATTTCATCCACCCATCTTCTTGGTGACCTTCCTCGTTTTCGCCTAATATGCCTTGTGAAATGGAGATGGACAGGACACACAATCAGAGGAAAAGAGAAATGGTCTAAATCAATAATGAACTGGTTAACATGGAGGGTGATAGAGAAAGTTGATGACAGTCTGAGGAGGCTTTTGTCAAAAGTGGCACACAGAAGGTTGATTTGTTTTAATCCATTAAAATTGTTAGCTAGGATAACTTGTCTGAATAAAGGCTCTTTTTAGTATTACAAAGAATTTACAATTTCAAAATAACTATAACAAAGCCTGTAACACAAAATATAGAAACTCCAATAACATTTGAGTAATAACAACTATAGTAACAATACTCTTCCTTATAAACATGTATTCTAAACCCAATAATGACCTGTTTTCTAACTCTACTAATCTTGCATTAATATGCTCACAGATTTCATCTCTCATACTTCTCTTCCTATTATTATGTGTTCTTCTATTAATTTTTGCTATAACATTGTGTGTTCTATGACATTGGCAGAGTCATCAGTAACGTGATGGAGCCATAAGCAAGAAATAGGAATTGTTAAATATAATGATATAAAAAATTGCTAAGTTTCTTGTCGGTTCTTCTCAGTTGAAGGCTGACTTCCGAAGTTGTAGTTCAGTAACTTTAAATTTGACCTTCATAAGTTCCTTCCGAGGGCTGAATAAATGGTTTTGAATTGAATTGAATACCCTTTACACTAGTTTTCCGATAGAAGCCAGTTTCTAAAGAACTTTAGAAGAAGACAGTAATTAAAGATTACATAGACTTATGGGCCAGTTAGTATTGTGTAAGATAGCCTAATTGAAAGCTAGCTCAGGTTGTGAACCCATCCAGGACAAGCATTTGTGTATGGGAAAATGAATGTTTGTTCTATGGCAGGGTGTGAATATCTATTTAAGTATGTTTTAATTTAAAATAAATAGGCACACAGTTTATAACCTTTATAACAGAAAATGTAACATACCTCGACAGTGTGAAAGACACCACGGGAGACAGCAAGTTAACTTTTACAAAGATTGACTCTGCTCTCATTAAATTGTGTATATTATTATTTCCAACTTAAAATTATTCCATTGAAGATCCAGTCTCCCAATACACATTAAAATTCAGACAAATCAGTTCACCTTATTTAATTTACTATTTTCATACATCAAAATAAATAATATTATTAAATAACTTTAAAACACTTACCTATCGGTTTGGTTCCGTAAAAAAGTTAAAAAATAAGCAACGAACTCTTTCCTGTTGCAACAAAACAATATACTATCTTCTGGAATGTCCTAAAATAAGAAAAATACAATTAAAAATAAAGAATTTATATTTGATACAACATTATTTGGAGGTTATATTTATACCTCGATTGACTCGTTGTTTAGCCATTTAACTAACAAAGTTAAGTCTAATTTGCCCGTAAGGACACTTTCTATTATTATTTCCGGCATTTTCGGAGTTGAATTATTATTTATTAACTAGAACAAAAATATTAATTTGTGTAAAAATCGATATTTTTCTGCGCGGTCAACTGTGGACGGTAGTGTTGCCATCGTAACTTTCAAATTTCCCAAAAAAGATGTAACTACCTACATTGTGTACATAATCTTTATTTTAAATAAAATAAACTTCTCCACGTTTTAAAAATATTACCTTGTATGCCCATTTTTACTTATCATAAAGCTTTGGTGACACCCAATACTTGTAAAATTAATAAATTTGTATGTAGATCTGTACCTTTTACATCCGTTAGAAGATTCCTAAACGTTTAGACATTAGACGTTCTGTAATAGGTTTATGAAAATAAGTTCTAGCTTAACTTAACGTAAAAAATAGTCGTAAGCTAACTAATTAAAGCATTTCCCGATCTAATCATAACACAAGGTCTTAATTTCCAAAATCGGGAAAACACCTTTAACTTGGCAATACTGCAACGAGTAGGTGGATTATGTGTAGGTACTTCTAATGGACGGTTTTTATGTTCCCATTGACAAAATCATATTTTTGGCGGGAGTGTTAAAATAAATTAAACCCATTCTGGGCTATTTAAGAGCTACGCATCCTATTCTAGTAAGACACCGATTTGGGCATCTATAAAATTATGTATTCACAATTAAGCTAGTCGATTGGTACACGACCGCGGTTAAACACCGCGACTACTACAGCTTCAGCATACATTTCATACAATAAATAACTTCATAACGATCGGAATGGCAACCGAATAAGTCAGCGGCACATTAGTCTTACCACCTTCGTCAAAATTATCAATTTCTAAGGAAAGATTGTAGTCTATTCTTAATAAAAAACAAAAACTTTCTTTATTTTTGCCAGCTACTAATCAGATTAATAAAAAAAACAAACGTGAATTTGTAATTATTGTATATTTAAAAAATCCATTACAAAAGTAGATAAAAATACTCGTAACTTATTAATATTTATGTTCATTAAATATATTATTTGATAACATTATAATTACTATAGCATATAAGTAGTTTTGGAAAGGAAAATTTAAAGCTGATTTATCCATTTAAGTCTATTGTCATTGGTTCATGTTTTCCCGCCTTTTTATGACTTGTTTGAGTGTTGTTAGCCTCTGATGGCTTTTACACCCTAAATAAGTTTTCCCATCTGCTTGACGATTATTTCTCCCGAGAACAGCTGATTGCGTGTGATTTATTCACACGTCAATGCTTTGTAAAAAAAGAGTTTTAAACAGTTACAAATGGGAAATATTGCGTTTTAGGACAATTTTAATAGAATTAATAAATATCCTGGAATATTCTTCACACTAGGTTATCTGATTGCGAGGCTCTGCTAACTGACGTACTTTTTTTTAACACATATGCACCTACATAAGCAGCGCTATTTACAGTAAAAGCAACATTCGGAACCGAATCGAACCATTCTTATGAGCCTGTGAAGACCTATTTCAATAAATATATTTCATTTCACCCCACACATACCCAGACGCTGGACAAATGTTTTTCCTAGATGTAAAACGAGCCCACCATCCGTAAAACAATCCTCCATCCCCCAGATAAAGCATCTAGCGCCAAAGCCACCTTTAAACATCATTTTTACCAACATGAATACACCTATGCCTTTTCAAACCGCTACTCTGAGTAAACTGACTATTACAAAGGTCACAACTAAACGGCTTCTCCCCCGAATGTATCCTCAAATGCAATTTCAAATTGCCATTTATAGAAAATTGTTTATTACATATATGGCAGACATATGGTCGTTCCTCGGAGTGAACTTTCATGTGTTTAGATAAATTACCGATATGTTTATTGCAAATTTTACACGTGTACGGTTTAATACCGCTATGGACTCTCATATGTCGTTTCAACTGCCCATTCTCCCTGAAACAACGCTTACAAATATCACAGCAAAATGGTTTTTCACCAGAATGCAGCCGCATATGAATTTTCAAATAACCATTGTCCGAGAATGGTTTTTTACAAACTTTGCAACTGTATGGCCGTTCCCCTGTATGGGTTCGCTCATGTAATTTAAAACTGGCCATCTGAGCGAACTGTCTGCTACAAAAACTGCAGCTGTACGGTTTAAGCCCAGTATGCACTCTCATATGGACTTTCAAAGTTGTGTATGCTGTGAAATCTTTCTTGCAGACCTCACAAGTGTAGGGACGGACTCCGCTATGCTGTCTCTCATGTATAGCCAAGTAGCTCTTGCTTGTGAACTGTTTATTACAAGTATTACATCTGTGTGGTTTAACACCAGCGTGTATTATGAATATGTGTCTCTTCAAATGAGTTCTTTGTGGGAATCTCCGACCGCACACATCACATATGTAAGGTTTTTCACCAGTGTGTGTATACATATGTGATTTTAATGTCTGATTGTGTCCAAATGCTTTGTTACACACTTCACACGTATATTTCTTTTCTTTTGTGTGCGTTTTCATATGTTCCTTCAAGCCTTTCTTCCTTTGAAATTCTTTTGAGCATTCTGTACATCGAAATTTCTCTTGGAAATGTGTTTGTAGATGTTTTTTTAATAGTCTGCCTTTCTCGAATGTCTTTGGGCATACACTGCATGGGTATCGGTCGCCAATTATATGTTCTATGGTTATGTGTTTTGTGAGATCAGTGTTTTTGTTGAAATTTTCATTGCAAATATGACATTTGTAAGTTTTTTCACCGCTGTGCAGCTTCATATGTACTTCTAAGGAGCCATTGTATGTGAATGACTTTGAACATACCGTGCAGGGGAATTTCTTCGTTTTTGATTTGCTGGGAAGTTTTGCATCATCTGAAAGAAAAATAAATCAATAAGTAAAACTGCTGGGATATGGGTCACGGCCATCTGATCCCAAACTATACACCACGTTACAGGTCGAGGGTTTGTTTTCTATCCAGAACCAACATTACCATTATCTGTATGTTCTGTGTCTGGGTGTATATATCACTTATCTGATTTCATAGTGGTCCGAGAAGGTACAAAAAGAAATTCTTACCCGGGATTGACAAATGTCGCGTTGGGACTCAAAATATTAAAGGTGAAATATTTACCATCACTCTCGTGTGCAGTCCACGCATCGTCCAAGCCATCATCATCAGGTTGGGGCTTAGACCTTAACGATGACAACGGTAAGTCCTCAGAGTCTAGTACCTGCTCGATGAAGTCCAGGGGCAGTTTATCATCTGAAAGGGGAAATTACACTAAGAAGGGAGCATGACTATGATTCTACCTACAGTGCCGGATTTACCATAGAAGCTGAAAAAGCTAAAGCAAAAATGGCCCAAAAAAAAATGTTGTACACCACAAAAACGCGTACGCGCAAACGTCCGAAAAGCCTGTAATGCGACGCGAAGCGGCAGGAATACTTTTGAATTTGGATAAGCTTTGTGGCGGCAAATGTGTAAATCCAGCACTACCTAGTTTTGTTGACTTATAAACAAAAAATAAACATAAAAAGTTAAAAGAAATTTTTGTATTTTACTGTGTGTATACTGATTTATGGAGGAGCCAGGATATACCAACTTACCATCAGTTTTCAATTCCAATTTATTCTGCTCATCGTCAAACAGAATTAACTCCTGTTTTAGACCTGAAATATAACCCTATATTAAAATTAGGTTATTCCCTTTCGATCACCAAAGTTATTCCATATCTTAACATGGTGCCCAAAGAATTGCATAAAGAAAGCATATTGCTACTATGAATGTGATTTATTTTTACATACTTGTAACTAAGTTAAAAAATAACATTGTGATTTTAAGTATAATTGCATAAATAACAAAAGCTAATAAAATAATTCCAATATATTAAGGTTTTACAAAAAAAATCCACTTGATCTCTTTCTCTGCCAAGTTCCAAACAAGGGAACTCAACAGGAAATCAATGTGTTTCGTTTCTACACGAAGCATCTAAAAAGTATCCTCTATGCTAGTTTTCTCAGAGAATTGTTTCAGTCTCTTCATGAGGGTCAAAAAATTAAAGGTCCTTAAGCAGTGGTGACCCCATACATTAGGTGGTAGACAAAAAATTACTATTATGGCTATTAGTTATCATCTCTTACCAGCTTCTCCTGTATCTAACTCCACTTTGATCTGATCGTCAAAGGATTCCACATCTGAAAGTACGAGGAAAACCATTTTAAATTAAATATTATGTAACCAAATCACAATTTCTGTCGGTATGTGGGCTTTGCTCTATTAAAATGACATATTTATTTAGAAGCAATTTTCGCCATTGCTCAAAGAAAATTTTCTGGTAGGTTTTTGTGTATATTACACTAGCTGTCCCCCATGGTTTTAAACGCATTCCCAAGGGATATCATATTTTCCCAGGATAAACTCTGCTATGTGCCCTATCTATGTGCCAAGTTTCATCCATATTTGTTCAGTAGTTTTTGCGTGAAAGAGTAGCAAACATACTTACATACAAATCTTTCCGCTTTATAATATTAGTGTAGATATAGATTATCTCAATAACATAGCGGGTACTAATAATAATCTTAATATGTAATGTTAGCTGTCCCCCATGGTATCACCCAGGTTCCCAAGGAATATAACGGTGAAAGTGTTTTGTTAATTATCTCAAAAACTATGCATTCAAATTGTATGATGTAAATGGTAAATATTATCAACATCAAATTACCTTGATGAAGGCATAATTTAATTTTATAAGTTATTTGTTTTAACACCTTACTTTGCCTTCTTTAGGAATGATTTTGGCAAAGGGTGAATCTCATATTTATTTATTTCTAACCATAAGACTCACCTTTTAATTCATGTCTGTTATAAATCTGAATAAATTTCCTCTCACAATCCAGAACCTGCTGTTTGAAGAGTGCAGCGTCTCGGAGACGGGGTTCACAACTGCCACAGATACTGTATAAGGATGTATTGTTGAGTATGGGAGTTATCTGGAAGTTAAGTTTATTTACGGTTCATGGTTTTTATTCTAATGTTAATTTTATTTATTAATTTTTTCTATGGCACACAAGAATGGCCATGGAGACAAAAACAAATTTGATGTAATAAATACTAAGTTTGAATTAGAAAAGAGTTATTGCTGAGTTTATTAGCAGCATTCTCTGCATAACAATAATTGGAACAGGTATTAGAGTCAGACAATTCATAGGAAAAATGCTGTTTAAACCAAATGTAGTGTAATATATAAGGAATTCTTCAGTTTCCTAGTAGAATTCACAGTAGTAGGTACAGGTGTAACAAGTTCTCTATATTCTTATTGGCATGAGGTGGCAGTATGCCTCAGTAAGGACATAAATCATAATATAAAATTTAACTCTACATGTTTGCCACTTGTTTTGTTTCATGCTTACAATGACAGAAATTATGTTCTAACACTTGGCGAGGGTTTTATGATGACAAGAAACTTACATTTATCCCAAAGGTTTCTTGTAATATCAAAGAATAGACTCTTTCTTGCCCCTCAAAACTCACTCCAAGACTATTGAAATTGCCTTCAGAGTGACAACAACGACACAAACCAATCAAAGTCCACGTTTCCGACATTGTAATTCACTTCACTTTTTAAAAAAAATTGAGGTTTCACTGTATATCTTATATTAAAATGTACAAAATAAATAAAAATAAATAAATCTTGAAAACCCTATTAGCTGCCAGAGCAGCGTATCCAACTATCCACAGATACACATTAAACTGGGTAGGTGGGTAAAACAGAAAAATATTTCATTATCTGTGTTGAAATGTCCACCAGATTGGTGTCCACTTTTCAAAACACAGACAAATAAAACAAGAAACAACTCTTAAAAAAATATTCAATCGATAAGGGATTAACATCAGTATACCGATTTATCGGTATGCTTAAATATCTTACTTTATATGTAATAAAATAGGTAATGCTAATAACAAAATAAATACAGTCTGGAATGTTATTAATACGGAAACTGGTAAAATTAGAAATAATAATGAACAGGTAACTCTTAAAATTAATGAAAAAATTCTAACAAATAATTTAGATGTAGCCTGTGCTTTTGAAAACTTCTTCACGAGTATACCTGGTAAAACTACTAAAAGCCTTAAATCATGTCCTATAGCAGCGGAATCTTTACTCAAGCAGCATATTCATAATACATTTCCAAGTTTTAAATTTGACCATATTAATGCTAGCGATATCATAATAACTTTTAATTCTCTCAATATGAAAAGTACTGAAGATTTATGGGGCTTATCAGTAACAATCGTAAAATCAATAATAACAGTGATTGCACCTGTTTTGTCAAATATTTTTAATGAATGCATTGATCAGGGTTGTTTTCCTGATTTAATGAAATATAGTAAAATAGTACCTATTTTCAAGTCCGGTTGTAGGGAGAATCCATCTGATTACAGACCAGTTTCCGTTCTGCCAGCACTTAGTAAAATCTTTGAAAAATTGCTGCTTAATCAAATGTCAAGTCACTTTACTAAGCATAAGGTATTGCATGGTCATCAGTTCGGTTTCACGAAGGGAAGATCTACATCCGATGCGGCAGCAACATTGCTGAGGCACATTTATGGCGCATGGGAGGATTCACAGGATGCGATTGGCATTTTTTGTGATCTGTCCAAGGCATTCGATTGCGTTGACCACCGTACGCTACTACTAAAACTTGACTTCTACGGAATTCGTGGAACTGCTCATGATCTTGTTTTATCTTATTTATCAAATCGCCAGCAAAAGGTAGGGATTACCGGCACAACATCCAAGGGCTCTTTAGTCGAAATGGGGGTTCAATTTTAGGTCCATTTTTGTTTTTAGTATATATAAATGATTTGCCATATGTTGTAAATGACCTCACAGATATTGTCTTGTTTGCTGATGATACATCATTAATTTTTAAAGTTAATAGAAAAGACAAAGATCTAACTAAAGTTAATCATACTATGTCAATTGTCTGTGGGTGGTTTGCTACAAATAATCTATTACTAAATTCAAAGAAAACTAAATGCTTAAGGTTTTCTTTACCAAATGTAGCACAAGTAGATAGCCAAATAATAATAGATGGGAGCCATATTGATCTTGTAAATAAAACGGTATTTTTGGGTCTTACATTAGACAATAAATTGCAATGGGGACCTCAGGTTGATACTCTAGCTGCTAAATTAAGTTCGGCTGCTTTTGCTGTTAGGAAAATTAAACAATTGACGAATGTTGAGACGGCCAAATTAGTTTATTTTGCATATTTTCATAGCCTCTTGTCCTATGGTATTTTGTTTTGGGGAGCAGCAGCGGATATAGAATCAATATTTATTATACAAAAAAGAGCAATTCGTGCAATTTACAGTATGGGTCCCCGTGAATCATTAAGAGATTTATTTAGGGAAATAAATATAATGACATTACCTTCACTATATATTTATGAAAATATAATGTTTATACGTAGAAACATAGGAATGTTTGAGGCAAAATTAGATATTCATAGTATAAATACAAGACAAAGGGAGAAGTTAGTTGTTCCATACTTTAGACTAACTAAAGTTAACAAGTCATTTCTTGGTAATTGTGTTCGATTTTATAATAAGATACCGCTTTCAATAACCAAAATGTCTGATCATAAATTTAAAAATTATATTAGGAAAGTTTTGAAAGAAAAAGCGTATTACAAGGTAGTTCATTATATTGAAGATAAAAATGTATGGAAATAGCTGCTCTCTGCACAGTGCACCTCTAAATCTCTTGTTTAAGTTGTAAGTACCTAATTATTGTTATTTTCTATTTTGTAGTCTTGTCATATTTTTTTTTGTTTTGTTTTTATTAATGTTACCTATAATAAGTATTTTGTAATTGTTAAATATAAAATTATGTAAAAATGAAATTATAAAATAGCCAAAAAGTCAGAATAGATAAAAATTTATATAACAAATAAAAAAGAATGTAACCTTGCTGAGTTTCTTGCCGGTTCTTCTCAGTTGAAGGCTGACTTCCGAACCGGTTGTAGCTTCAGTAACTTTAAATTTGACCTTCATAAGTGCCCTCCGAAGGCCTAAACTGAATAAATGGTTTTGAATTCTGAATTTTGAATTTTTTTAAAGTATGAACCTTTGTAAGAGCAATTTTAATAAATTGTTAATGTCATTCAATATTCGAGCATAATTTTTATTTAAATTCCGGTTTGAGTAGCTCCGTTTCGTCAGTAACAAAAAGGGATGGCTAGTGGTTACTGTATTGTAATTTTGTTCATACATTAATAATGTTGATCGATCCGATCCTTGAGTTGCAGTACGTCGTAAGTTCGATAAAAGAAATATTTTCCTGCAATGAACAATCGATTACTTGATTTCAGATTGATGGACATTCTGATACATCCTAATCTCAAAAAAAAAAAACCGAGCACTACCAATACCAATTCCCCATCGATAACTTCAAACACCCTGACACTGGCAGAATTGTGTAAAATAACACTTTTGGTGCCATTATAAAAAGAAGTGAAGTGAAAATAGTAAATGAAAAATGATTTTTGGGAGATAAGGAAAAGTATTACCAATGTTTTAATCATTTTATTTATTAGTGTTATTTAATGGAATAATGTCCGAAATATGGAATTTAAGTGCGTTGTGCCGTTGTTGCCACTCAGACGGTAATTTTGAGAGTCTACGATCACTGTATAGTGGAAATGATTTGGAAACTTACTCTTCGAAGTTATTAGAAACACTTGGTATTGAGGTGAGCTAAATAGCGTCTTCTTGTTGCTCTTTATCTATTACTCTAGTAGTGATGTGTGCTCTCTACCCACAACATTGGATCATAGTTTTCGTATTGTACGGAAAGTCTTCGTTCTGCCTATAGTAGAGCCTGCACTTCAAAACATTTGTTTATATTTACCTATAGTGCTTAAAGAGCTTAATTTGTAGTGCTTTGTATGTTTGTGGTAGCATGTTTAATTATCATCTAATAAATCAAAGAACCAAAGTTATCGACATAGCCCAAACGATTAGCTAGCTGAAGTGGCAGTGGGCTGGTCACATCTGCCGTAGAAATGATAACTGTTGGGGTAGACATGTTCTAGAGTGGAGATCATGGCTCGGTAAACATAGTGTAGGATGCCATCCAGCTAGATAGAGCAATGATATATGCAGGGGTTGGAAACAAAGAGCTCAGTGGTGTGGCAGATGTCCAGCAGTGGAGATAGGCTGATGATGATGATGATTATGATTTACCCTTCATATTTATTACTTAGCATTCAGACTTTACTTCCTAAAGAATTTTAAATATGCTAAACCATTTGTAGTATTATTAATTACATTTGGTTTGTTACTATTGCTTCACAACATTAATTCTCTCATGCATTTTAAATTTAAATTACATTTTAAGCTGCAGCCAGTTCTTGGAAATTGAAATCTTAGCATTATGAGCTCTCAACTAAATTGGCAAGTTTTTGAGTGACACTCCACTGATTAAAATGAGTTATTGTCTAATAAATTACAGGGTTTTAGTAACACCAACCTTCTGTACCTATTTTAGAGTCTAAATTCATAATGCTTGTAAAACCCACTTCTATTGCAGACAATTTTATAGACTAGCTATCCTCTGTTGTTTCACCTGTGTTCGCAGTTTTTATAGCTTATAATATTTTATAAACACATTTCCTAATATGTTTATAATTTTCCCAGCGACCATAGGCTATGTGGGTACCAAATTAGAGCAAAATTGTTAAGCCCTGAACCTGTAACAAACAAACTTACATTAACAGTTATAATATTACTAGCTGTCCCCTGCAATTTCACCCACATTCCCGAGGGATGTAACATTTTTCCGGCAAAAAAAGTATCCTATGTTACTTCTAATACCTCTAAGAATATGTGTACAAAGATTCATGATGATCGGTTAAGTAGTTTGTGTCTGAAAGCATAGCAAACAAAGTAACATTCACATTTTTGACAGGCCAGTTGGCTTGGTGGAACTCTGACGAAGGTTGCTGGTTCGATTCCCACCCAGGACAAACATTTGTGTGCATGAACATACATGTCTGTTTGTTCTGTGTCTGGGTGTAAATATCTATATAAGTACGTATTTAGAAAAAAAAAGTAGTCTATGTAGTATACCAGTTATCTGGTTTCCATAGTTACAAGCTCTGCTTAGTTTGGGATCAGATGGCCGCGTGTAAAAGAATGTCCCGGGATATTTATCATGATTTTACATTTATAATATTCCATATGTTCCAGATACTTCCACCACCTTTTGAAGCGAGCTACACAATATGTGACCCCTGTATAGTGAAACTAAGAGATGCTACTAATTTTAAGAATCTTGTGCTATCCTGTGAGAGGAAGTTTGATGAGTACTGTAAAAGTAAGTATATACCTTAGGAAACTTAAGTTACCTCATTGGTAGAGTTGTGAGAAGCTTGACTTCAAAACCAAGTTTGAGTCCTCAGTCAGACATGGTAGAGATGATATTGCAGTGACCTGGAATTGGTAATATACCTCAAACTCTGCAACAATGGTGACTATATCGCACCCTCAGTACGATAAGGGCTTAACTCAAAATTTTGCAAAATGGAGTTACGATCATAGAGAGACTAAACAAAGTACGCTCTATCCGATGAATAGTAAAACATAGTCAATTTAATGATAGAATAAGCATACCGATACTTCAGCCGCTTTAAAACCGGGACCCACCCTCCCCGCTCAGTGCGAAAGTGACCCAATCAGAGATGTGCCAAAAGTGATTTTTTGAGTTTAGGCATTAGCTAGGTTCAGTAACTTTAAATTTGACCTTCATAAGTACCGAGGGCCTAAACTGAATAATTGGTTTTGAATTTTTTATAAAAAAATAAAACTCGCCGCGCATCTTTAACTTTAAAAAATCCCGCTACAACCTTATTAATACAATATAGTAAGACTAATGGCTACGTGCACGAAAATACTAATAGTATTAAACCATTTCTCGTCCAGCGTGGTGATAAATAACTAATTAGTTAAATAATTTTTTTTTATAGTAGTAGAGCTTTTAGTTCGTTCGGGGAAGTACTACCACCATACCCATATCTGCCGTGAAGCAGTAGTGCACTTGTATTACTGTGTTTCGGTTAGAAAGGCAAGGGGGCCGGTGAAATTACAGGCACATGAGACATAACAACTTCACGTCTCAGGGTTGACAACGTCGATGCCCCTAGTGTTGCAAATGTCTATAGTTGGCGGTGACCACCTAGCATCAGGTGGACCGTCTGCTTGTTTGTCGGCCCAAGTGGTATAAAAAAAAATAATATCATTATTTGTTCTGTTTCAGATGAAATGTCCCTTAAATTAAATACAGATAATATAAAAGTGGAATCGGATGATTATAATGAAGATGGTAAAGTATCTGTGTTTGTACAAAATGGCTTACTGCAACATAAACTATTATTTTAATGACGACAATGCTTGGGTGTAGCGCTCGCTCCAGCAGGACACATCTTTATGTACAAAATCTTATTTTGAAAAGAGTTACAACTGAATATATTTTTAGGTAATAGTCATAATGATGGCTACATTTTCCATGACCATGATAGCGGTGATGATGGTGGTGATAAAAGTAAATTAAATCTGTGGACTCCTAAACAAGGTATGCTTGCGTTTTACTATATAATTATCAAGGCCAGGCCTGGTGATTAGCGACCCTAACTGCCCAGTCGTTTGTTATGTAAATATCTTTATATGTATGTATTTAGAAAAATAAAAAAATAGTATATCAGTTATCTGATTTCCACAGTACAATGGAAACTAGATACCTGATATACTTATTTTATACAACCATCAGAGTATGGTCTGGTGCCCACTAGGATGTTCACCGATTCTAAATTCTAGGATATCTAGATAACTTCACACAAGATTAATGAAACTTTTTTTTTTTAATGTGACATGGCAGCTCAGGGGCTAGGCCCTACCTGTCAACTAGACATAACAAATGTGAGGCGAACCTTCTTTAGGGGGTGGAGACCTAACCTGGTAAAAATTTCCAGCACAACCTTCCAAGATCTCCAGGTCTTAAGGGTTATGATGGATGATGAGCTAGTGTAGGAATTATGGAGTATAGAGCTATTGTAACAGTTATAATAAAAATCTTTATTTGTCACCGCAAACCAAAATACATCTAATAATATTTTTACTTAAAATTTGTACTACAATGTTTTGGCTATGGATCGCTGGTGCCTGTGGTAGGTAATAGGAACCTGTATTACAGGTCACCAGGTCTCCACCTCTAGGGAGCTGTTTTACTAATCAAATAGCTAAAATTTACGTACATTATTTCTGCATTATTTAGTTAACTATACTACCGGCACGCTATGATGGCCGTTTTGACGTTTCAGATTGTCATAGGAAAAGAAACTGTATTGCTTTGGAATAAGGTTGATTTCCATCACCATGCAATTAGCTGCTGGATCAATAGATGCACTTTATTCCTGAAGGAATAAAGGTTATTTTTCTTTGTCATTGTTAACGTCAAAACGGCCATCATAGCGTGCCGCAAGTTTAGATTATGACAAATATGTCAGAGAGAAAAAACAGATAAATTCAATCTACCTTCATGAAATATTAATTGTAGTGTTGGGGATTTGTGATGTAATTTTGTAAAACATCTCCAATAAAAATCATGTTAAATCTGATAATAATTTACTTTTCTTATAGAATCAATCCTTGATATAAAAACATTGGGCAAGGATGACAGTAAAGATGGTGAGTTTAATTAATTTATTATAAAACTAGCTGTTCCCCGCGGAAGGAATTTTTAAGAATTACGACTATATTAACTGCAAGCGTTTCACAATTCGCATAATACAAACCGAAACGCGAGTGAAACCGCTGGGGACAGCTAGTTACAATATATTTCTGTGTCAAATTTTATTCAGATCCATTCAACGATTCTGGCGTGTTTTAGTAACAAACGTCCATCCATCCAAACTTTAGCAATTATGATAGTAGGAAGAAGTGCACCCTAGCATTATTTTTGAAGTAAAACTTCTTTACGTCCCCTTGACTTGGAGAGTCAGCTGGTGAATACGTGACGAGAGCGTTACGAAAAGTGTGATCAGGCGAGGCGAACGGAAGTTGAGAGGGAGATATGAGTTAATGAAGATAGAAAGATAGAGAGTTACGTTTCGTATATTACTGTATTGGCTAAAGTGAGAGGTGCGAGCACACATTTTCTTACTTTCTCTCATAGCCAGTTACGTTTTTATTTATTTATTTATTGGATCACCAACAAGACACACATCAATACATTACAAAATACAAGAACAAAAGAATATAAATCGTAAATGGTGTCCCAATTTCAGGTGACGACTACAAGCACTAAAAAAGACACAACAGAACAAAAAAATTGAGAACTAAATAAAATTAAAGATAAAAATTAAGAATTAAACTTGAATAATTTACACAAAAGACTCATAAAATAATAATAAAAAATAAAATCAACACAAAGGACTATAACGCATTACTAACACTCAGCAACTTATTTCTAAAAAGAGTTAAGTCTGTCACCAAAAATGTCAACATTGCTTTGTTTAGAAGCTATGCTATAGTTCCGTATATCTAAGACATAGTGCAGGCCTATTTATTGTCTGTATCACACTGGGAGCAAGAGAGAGCAGTGCGCGCTCACATTATCTTTCTCCCTTCCTCTCATAGCCAGTGCATGAAATATATTATATACAGTATATCTCAGTCAGTAGTTCGTTCGCGAGTTTGCTAGCGTTACGCGAACGGTGATTTCTTTGATTATTTCGTTCATGAACAATAAATTAATGTTTGGTTAATAATTTAAATTTTCTACGTTTAAACTAACAATTTTAGTAATTGCTTTTAAAGTTCTTATTTTGTGAATTTTCGAGTGAATAATAACAAATTATGGCAGGAAGTGACACAGACTCTGAATATGAAGGCGGTGCTCCAGAACCATCAACTAATAACCAATTACCTATCAAAATGGAAGTTGATGGTGAAAATCTCACTAAAGATCATGTACAAAAATCGAAACAAATTATTGGAGTTAGGTAAATTAATTAATATTTTATTTTTGACACTAATAATAATTTACTAAATCTATCATACTAAAATGATAAAATTATAGGTTGAATAAATCGCCAAAAACTTCTGCAGAACGTGGTCGAGAATTCAGAGCACGAAAAGCACTGCTTAAACAACAACGTAAGCAACTGGAACCAGATGCAATAGCTACAGAAGATATTCGAAGTGCTGGTCCATCAGAAGACAATCAAGTCCCTGGACAGTCTGAAATAAGGACAATAGAAAAAAGAGCAAAGTCTGCAGAGGCAACACGGCGATGGAGAGAGAAGAAAAGAGGTGTTAGTAGAAAAAAAAAGGCGAAAACTGCAGCTGAACGCATGCGAGAATACCGGGAGAGAAAAAAATTGTAAATATTAATCTATACTAATATGTAAAACTAATCTAAGGAACTACTGGTTCGAATTGAAACATTATTTTTATGTTGAATAGTCCATTTATCGAGGAAGGGTATAAGCTATATAACATCACGCTACGACCAATAGGAGCGGAGTATCAATGAAAAATATGGCAAAATGGAATAAAAAATATTCCTTTTGAGAGGATTGCTCGCGTTTGACAATTCGCTGATTACAGTCTTCCAGAACGCGGGTGAAACCGCGGGGGACAACTAATATTTATAATAATAATAATAAAAATATAAAATTTATAAAACTTATGCCATTGAAGGCGTGTAAAATTCATATTTGCATTTTCTTACTTATAGCAAAGAAAATGCTGTAGAAGCAGCAAAGTGATCAAGATTTAAATGCTATAGTCAGCACATCATGACAAGTAAATCAAAGGGCTGTCCCATCTACAATAAACAGCACATCTGCAGAGGGAATTCACAATCACAGCAACAAATTTAAACAACTGATGTAAAACAATGAATAAAAAAAAAAAAAAATATTCTAAAATATAAATTTATCAATGAAAATCCATAATACATTTTAATATTTGAAGAAAATTAACACTAAGATAGATGGAGGTAAAGAAGTTTTACTTCAATCGTGTGGTCTTAACACAGATTGTTTTTTTTATGTAGATAAAACGATAACACAACCTCGTTTAGATACGCATCTATCCTACGTCATCGTTGTTTTTTTTTTCAGACACCAAAGCTCTAATTTCTTTGGAGCCGTTCGAAAATAAAACAATTGACAATGGAATTCAAAAAACCAGTTTACCAACAAGAAATGCTGCGGATCAAACACCTAAGAAAAGCAAATTAATTACGACGAAGGCTAATAGTACTAAAAAAGTTAATGGTGCAAAGAAAACTATAGTTAAACATTCAAAAAGTTCAGAAGAGATAAAAAGTGAGTATTGGAACGAAGTTCCTTATCGCGCGTTGTGAAAGGGGGCTAGACGGAAAAAAATCATACGAAAAGTTGTAACGACAGTAGGTTTGTTTTTTTCATAATTTATTTAAAGGCTACATACAACATGTTTAAAATTCTGTTCCATTTATAAATTAGTAATTATTATAAGAAAAGGAATAAGTTAAAAGTAAAGTTTGAATCGCACTGAATTGAAAGAAGCATGTATTACCATTTTTTTTTTGATGTGGAACATCTATAGCCGCACGTAAAACCGATTGCTGGCGTGGCGACGCATACCGTGGCGACGCGTCGCCACGGTATATAATGGTATATATATATACAGTCTATATACAGTAGTGTGTACGGTGTGGCGACGCGTCGCCATGCGCAATCGACTGTGCGATTCTCTCCCACTCGACCCGGCGTTAAGCTATCTCTCTCGCTACACTGAGCTCGGATACCTATTACTCAGTAGTGTATACAGTGTTGTTTACTACAGTACACATAATTACTTGAAAACAAATTATTTTTCTGATAATAAAATGTCTGACCGTGATAATTTAGAGAGTGAAAGTGATCAGCCTCCTGCAAAGAAAGAAAAATCACACTATGACACACTATCAAGTCATCAGTAAGTTAATAATATTTTTATATGTAATTAAAGTATGCATTTATCTGTTCATTAAGCACGCGTATATTTGGTGTGTTTTGAGCGCCAGTAAATGTTAAATCTACTCTCTTGGTAGAAAATTCACATAAATTTCTTTGCAAATGTTTTTAAATTAATTATTAATTTTAATTTCATTCTTATTTTAATTAATGCATTAAAACAATTGCTAAGAGTATAAATTTATAAAGACTGACAGAATTGTATTTCAAAATCAGCTGATGGCGTGCAGCGCACGAATGTTTTTCTTATTTGTTATTAATATGAACATTAATAATTAATTACTTTTTCTAACCTGTGGAATTTATAGTGAAACATTCATTATTGATATTTATAATTTACGATCTTTAGTAATATATTGAAATAACTAGCTAAGATTCTTGAGTTTACTAATATATTGAAGCCTATTAAAATTTTTCTGTATATTTAAATAACATATTTTTTATAAATATTTCAGAACCCAATCATCACAGGGATCACAAAATATTATTATTGAAACTGGACATCACCAAGATCTGTTAAACACAAGACATACTATTAATGTTATGTAAGATTTTATTAATCTAATAGTACCAGAATATACAATTTTTTATTCAAGCTACTTTTAACACTTATATATATATTTTTTAGAGTAAATAATAATAAAAAAGAACGTCAAAAACGATACAGGGAGCAGAACAGAGACAAATTGAAGCAGCGTGAAGCGGAAAGAAGAGAACGCATACAATATTCACAAAGTATTGCCGGACCATCTACCTCTTCAAACACGAATAGAATAGAACTGAATAATGAAGAAATAATTACTGCTCAAAGTTCATCTGGTTCGGAAAAAATACAACCATCATCCATTCAAAGAAATGATCAAGGTAATGAACTAAATGCTCTCCAAAAAAAAAGAGAACGTCAACAACGATACAGGGAGCAGAACAGAGATAAATTGAAACAACGTGAAGCGGAAAGAAGGAGGCGTCTACAAAATGCAGATGTGATTACAGAATTATCTACTTCTCCAAACATCGAATTTACAGAAATAATTAACGATCCAATAATAGATGAAATAAGCACAAATTCTCGAAATGTAGCTGGTTTAGAAGAAATGCAGCATGTAGTAGTTGAAGTACCTCAGCAAATTGGACGAAGTCAATCAAGTGCCAAAAGACAATTGATATATGCCGACAATTATGTCATGAAGGTGAGCTAATAGATGACGAATCAGAAGCTCGAGACATTGCTACAAAATTTCCAGAGCCAAACCCCTTTGAAGAATTGTACAGAAATCCGAATGCTGCGGTTAATGAAGATTTATGTATAGCTACGCTTAAAAACTTGGGAGCAATAGCCAAAAGAAGAGAAAATATCATGAGTTATGATCGTTTTTGCGAACTCATGAGAAGCGCTAATGAAAAACAGAAAGATTTGCTGCTACACGTCATTCATCACAATTTATCTGCAGAGAGATCCTTACAATTATTTTTTACTGGGTCAGCTGGATGTTGAAAACCTTTGTAATAAAATTGATAATGGAAGTATATGACAGATTTCCTGATAATGATGGGTTCTGCAATTCATACGTTACGTGTGCTTCTGGTTCTACTGGTAAAGCTGCAGTAGCTATTAACGGAACTACTGTTCATACTGCATTGAAAATATCATTGTCAAAAATTATTCCGTTGTCAATAGAAACAGCACAACAATATCGATGCTTATTTAAATATGTCAAAGTTTTAATAATTGACGAAATCAGTATGATTCGTGCCGAGCTCTTGAACGAAATAGACGCAAGACTAAAGCAAATAACCGGAAATTTTGATGAATATTTTGGTGGTCTAAACATTATTTTTATTGGAGATTTGCGACAATTACCTCCAGTCCGTGCAACTCCAATCTATAAGCAGTCTAAACAACGGATGATTGGACCCTTTGGCGAGGATTAAAATTCTACGAATTAACTCAAATAATGCGTCAAGGTAACGAAATGTTTGCTTCTATTCTCACAAAAATTGCCAGTGGTATTATTTTAAATGATGATGAATTAGCATCACTTGGACACAACGGTCCAAGTGGTGTACGATTATTTCATGATAATGCATCAGTTAACGCATATAACGTACTAGCTTTATAAACTGAAAATAAAATAAATTCAATTGCAATGGCCATTATTTCTGGTTGGACTAATCATGAGCAAGAAGCAAACATGAGACAAAAAATTACACAAGTTGTCAGTGATTGATACTGGAGGTTTGCCATTCGAAATCTTTTTTGTTATTGGAAAACCTTATATTATTACAACTAACATAGGCGTGGTAGACGGTTTAGCTAACGGCGCCGTTGCAAAAGCTGGTTCATATAGAACAAAATGATGAAAATCAAGTAACTCGCATATGGCTCGTTTTTCCAGATAAAAACACTGGTATGGTGGCTAGAAGAAAAGCCTCTGCCTTTCTTGCGGAACATAATATCGATAGACGTGCAGTACCTATCGTACGTCGAACTTCAAGTATACCACACAATAATAATAAAAGCATTGTGGGAAAAAGAAATAATTTTCTTTTGATATCAGGATGTGCTATGACTATTCATAAGCCTCAAGGAGGACGAGGTGGTCTATGAGTATAGTAAAAGTCCTTCTATTTCATTACTTTACGTAGCTTTAACACGAGTAACAAGTCTTGAAGGGTTGTTTATATGGAACAGTCAGGATAATTTAAGATTTTATCATGGAAGAAGAATAGATCCATCAGTTTCAAGTTTACAGCAATAATTTAAAAGATTATCTCCAAACAAACTTACTACATTGCAAGGACTGATCACTGAATTTATAAACTCCAGAAATAAATTAACCATTTATAGTTTAAACTGCCAAAGTCTCAGAAAACATAATACTGATTTACAAGATTCTATTTGTCAAAGGAGTAACTTTTTTTTACTAACTGAAACATGGCTTCCTGCAGATGAAACAGTTGACTTACCTAATTTTCATTGTATAGCTAAATTTAAGAGACAAAATGTTAGAGCCGCTGGAGTTGCCATTTATAAAAACAACAATACTTCACATATTACTACATTCAACATGGATTTAGTAATTCAAAATGCTACAGAAGTTCATGTCTCCCAAACATCTATTGGCGATATGTGTGCTTCACACGTTCAACTAGAAGATGGAAGTAAATTGTTGATGATTGTTGTGTACATTTCTCCTAATTAAAAAAATAAATTACATCATAAAATGTTTTTTATTACATTTTTCTGCATGTGGAGTACATTTTCAAACATACTGGGTATTACAAAGGCTTTTAAAACAGGCGAGTTAACTTGCTTCTTGATGACAGGAATTGTCATATACACTAAGATCTATAATATATAAAGAAATATACACAACTATAATATATTAATAATTATAATAATATATCTTTATTTCTCAAAATAACTACACAAGGGTGCAGAAATGTAATGCTATGTAAGTTGTTAATAAAATTAAAATTAACATACTGCAGTTGCGACTACTCTCATTACTAGCCAAAAATAGCCTGTATTAATGAAGAGCCGGCCCATGCCTCTAGAATAAATTGAACACAATACAACATTATATTAATATGTGACATATTTGTGTAATATACAAAATTATTTCTAATGTTAATATTTAAAAAAATAAATTTGTATATGAAATATTACATGCCTTTGAACTAAACATTTCCGCCAAAGCCTGTGGGGAATCACTGCGCAAGTTAAACTTGTTAGAATTAATGTCGTATCTATACTTACTATAGAAGAAGGGACCCAATATACAACCCTGTGGTATCCCACATTTTTTATTAAAATTTTCTGCTTACTTCAGTTTTTCTGTTTCTTTTTCGACACATTCTTTATTTATTTTAATTAGTTAAAACTTATTTTTATATTCCTTTTGTTAACCGACTGTATTTCTTTAATAACGGTAAAATTGTATCATGACAATAATGTCTGGTTGTCAGCTTTTTCTTTTTTTTCTCTTTTTTCACATGAATAAGAATATATTATTCTATTGTAACTTCTTCTTAGCAAGAGAGGGAGCCAGGAAGCTCATAGCACAGGGTAACCTAGTTTGGGCTCCTGTCTCCCACAACTAAATGTTCATACCTGACAAAAAAATGTTGTTTTTTTATGTGTGGGAGAAAAATAAACGAATTTTATTATTTATTTTATTATTATTGAATTTATTATTGAAATTAACAATTTCTCATTGTATTTCGTATTGTTTTAGTGGTAAAGTCGTTTTTTATGAAAATAATATGTAATCTTCTGATTGTAACAGTCAAAGGCTTTGATGAAATTTTAAAACGATCCCTTTCATGTTTCTTTTAGGCAAACCAAGGATTCGCGTGCGAGAACCAAAAGTCGAAAAACGAAAACAAGCTGACACTTCTCAGACATATTTCTATAAATGTAAATTATGCAAAATGAAATTTAGCGTAGAGAAAAATTTGAAGTCTCACGTGATATCGATGCATATAAAAAATTTCAAATGTGATTATTGCGCCGAAGTGATGAATTACAAAAGATCGTTTTTAAAACATTTGCGAACGCATAGAGACGACCGCGTATACAACTGTAAACTTTGCGATAAAACGTACAACAACGCATTTGCTGCGTACAAACACCAAAGTGAGCATTCTAATCCTACATTCACATGTGACTTGTGCAAAAAAGATTTCCGATACAGATGCACTCTCAGGAAACATATGTTATGGCATTTCGGATGGAATAAGAAAGTTCTATGCGATCTGTGCGGACATTCGTTCAACGACAAAACTAACCTATTAAAGCACATACAAACGGTACACGAAAAACTTCGACCCCACAAATGTAGCGTGTGTTCTAAAAAATTCTCAACAAACAGGCACCTTGTCAACCATTTTAGGAACAGTCACGAAGGCTACGTGCCTTTTAAGTGTGATGTATGCGAAAGAACCTACAGCTCTCAACTTTCAATGGAGATTCACGCACTGAAACACGATAATAAATACAAATGTCGCTCCTGTCGCGTTATTTTTGACGACAGGAGCCTATATCTAAGCCATCTATCTGTCCATAAGTCGGCAAAACCAAGAACAAAATTGTTCAAGGAAAATATTATAGGCGCTCACGTTAAATGTGAACTGTGCGGTCATTATTTCGCCAGTAAATTTTCGTTGAGACGACATATGTCGGTGCATTCGGACGTAAAAGAGTTTTCGTGTGACCTCTGCAATAGTAACTTCACACAGAAGGAGAGTCTTACTCGCCACATAAAGAGAGCTCACGGTCCGAAGAGTAAGAAGAAATTAGTTAAATGTACAGTGTGCAATAGAAATTCCAGCGATTTAGAAAAGCATATGCGTTCGCATACCAACAGACCATACAATTGTGATTACTGTCAGAAAGTCTACAGCAAAGCTAATGCTTTGAATAGGCACGTGAGAGAGGTGCATTTTGGTACGATACACGAATGTGATTTGTGCGGTAAAACATATAATTTGTTGAAGAGTTTGCGCTCTCATAAATTGAACGTGCACAAGGTGTCTTGGAGGACAGAGGTGAAATGTGCACCTGAAGTTAAAATTGAATGATTAAATATATGGGTATATGGTTTATTTTTGTTTTATTGCACCTAGTAGAGCTTTTAGTGCAGTTCTGGGGAAGTACTACCACCATACCCACTTCCACTGATCAGCAGTAGTGCACTTGTGTTACTGTTTCGGTTAGAAAGGTGCAGCCGGTGAGATTACAGGCACACGAGACTTAACTTCACGTCTCAAGCGACAACGCGGCTATGTCCCTGGTGTTTTAAATGTCCATAGGCGGTGACCACTTACCATCAGGTGGACCGGAGATGATCATCCATACATCATACTATCTCTAAATATTATAAATAAAGTCACTTATACTGTCTGGCTGTATGTGCGTTATTCTTTTCAGCTACGCAATAGATTTTGATATGGTTTTCATTAATAGAAACTATTTAGTAAGGTTTATGTGTATGATACATAAAATAATCTATGTACTATATATAAGTAAAATGAGGTTCCTTTGTCGCACCATCACCTCAAAACTACTGAACATATCGGGATGGGACTGCTACCATTCGACGCGGAATTTTTCCTAGATGGATATAGGCTATATTTGACATCGATAAAAGCGGGTGAAACCGCGGGGGGCAGCAAATAATCTATAAAACCTTTGCATCTATACAAATAAACAAAATTGATGTGTCTGTGTGTAATGTCAAAAAAACAGCTTTTTACTAAATGCGTATGAAAGTATATACGATACCTATAGTAGCTTCGGTAACTTTAAATTTGACCTTTAAAGTGCCTTCCGAAGGCCTAAACTGAATAAATGGTTTTGATTTTGAATTTTTTATAATATTTTGTGTTTGACTGTCTGTTTGTTTGTTCCGGCTAAACTCCATAATGGCTGAACCGATTTTGACCCGACTCTCGCTGGCAGATAGCTGATGTCATAAGGAGTAACTAAAGCTTTTTATACCGGGAAAATTAAACTTCCCTCGGGAACGCGGGTGACATACTCGTATATAATAGCTGACTCGGCAGAGTAAAAGTGAAATAAGTTGAGCGTCACCTACCTAAAAGGTAGGATAAGAAAGGTAGCTAGGTACATAGGAGGTAAAGTTGGTGGATTTGCGAGGTTATAGGGGGTAATCTCTGGATCTACTGTACCGATTTCGAAAAATCTTTTACCAATAGAAAGCTAAAAAAATAGTCCTTAAGAAAATTGCAATATATAACGAATTTTGCCTATAATATTAATTATTTGGCGTACATGATTGCAGTTCCCAAAAATATATTTTTTATTCCGGGAAATTGTTATATTCCACGGGTATACGGGTGAAACCGCGGAGGACAGCTATAACTGATATTGTAGGGACACATTTCAAAGTCCCAGTTTTGCCCACGTGGCAATATCGCGGAGCGAGCTTCACTCACTCGGTCGTGGCAGTTATACATCCATCTTCTAACTGTGAGCCCGCGTCCACCTCCTAGTGCTATGGAACACTGTATTCTTTGAACATTATATTATGTGTAATGTGTAATTGTACAATAATATCAAGTGAATAACTTTTAATCATCTTATATTGCATACTAGCTTGTCCCCCGCGGTTTGACCCGCCTTTAGTTTGAAGTTGATCAGACCAAGAAAACACGTCGTTCTATGGAGGAGCGAGGTATGAGACCCCTATTTAAAAGGGAAGGGATGTACCGCCGCTAGGTGATCATGCCGCCGCGTGGGGACCGCGGTCCATGTCAAATCCTGAGAGAATCTTGATAGTGCGATGTAGGATTCTCGCGTGTTTCTACTCGTTCATAGATGTCGCCACATTACTGTAGTGCTGGCGGTGAAGGATTGTAGGCGTGTTCATAGATGTCGCCTCAGTTCCATACTAACTTGGCAACCCCGTTCTACCTCCTAAGGGGGTGAATTTTCAAAAATCCTGCATCAAATTGTGCAAAATTTCAAGTTTCTAACCCTTATAGTTTTTGTCCTGCGTTGATATGTCATATTCTCCTAGTATATATTATATATATATATATATATATATATATATATAATAGGATATACCCAAGTCTGATCAACCGTACATATATACAGATAATGAATAGTGACTTTTATTAAAAAAACATTTTGTATAACTTTTTTTTTGTGTATTTTCATTCATAATAGGGGGAATTCAAGTGCTGCACCTCCTTGGATCTCCAGTACCGGTGGCAGAGCTGCTGCAGCTAATCTCGACTCCGTAAAAATTCAATATTCATAACTATTTATTCAGTTTGGTCCCGTGGAGGGCACATAAGGTCTAATTTAACTAAAATTTTCAATTTATAGTTTACTGTACCCGCGGTTTCACCCGCGTTCCCGAGGGATGTAACATTTTCCCGGCACAAAAAGTATCCTATGTTAGTTCTAATACCTCCTTAAATATGTGTTTAAAGTGTCATGATGATGAGTTAATTAGTTAACGCGTGAAAGCGTAACAAACTTACATTCACATTTATAATATTAGTAGGGATTTTTGGCGGTGCTGGCCATGACGTCATGTCATCAATAACTACTTATAGATACGACTCGGAAGCAGGGTGCTGGGGCTCGATTCTGTAATGAAAATGACACTAACTCGAGGATGTTTCGTCGCGGCCTCCGTGCTCTTTCTCTATCGCTTACTACGCTAATACTACTAATCACGTGAGAGGTAGCTCTCCGAGGCCTCCGTGAAGCGGCCGATGAAGTTTGTATTAGCTGAATAAGGGGGCTGGGCATAGAGAGTATTAAAGCTAAAGCTACCAAAGCTTACGTAAGCTGCTGATTACAAAATTAACCTTTGGATATTATAACTGATAATACTTCGACGGGTCAGTTGGCTTGGTGGTTAGAGACCCTGGCCGCCACGCCATAGGTCGTGGGTTCGATACCCGTCCAGGACATACATTGTGCCCACGAACATGTCTGGGTGTAAATATCTATATAAGCCAGCATTTAGAAGGAGATAAAGGTTATAGTATGTAGTTATCTGGTTTCCATAGTGCAAGCTCTGCTTAGCTTGGAATCTGAGGCTTACTTACGAGACTTACTTAGGCACAGATGGCCGCGTTTGAAGAATGTCCCAGGATATTTATTTATCCGTAGCGCCTGTTTACAATATAGTAGCAATAATAATAAATTATACACTAGCTAACGCCGGTGGTTTGGTTCGACGCGCAAGCAGTGTGGCACAACACTCGTAGCGCCGGCAATGTAATACAAAATTGACTATAACGATGATTCCAAGAGCACTACACAATCGCTCTGCTGGCCATTTACGGCGAAATTAATATGCAATCCCTTTGGAAAATCCATGGATTGATGAACCTTTTGACAGTAATTTTAATACACGTAATGTCAAAATTCTACTTCAATCTTGCGATTTTAGATCGGGATCGTATGCTAATTTTGGCCGTAAGTCTAACGTCTCCCATAGTTGACCGACTTTTTTCATATTAATATAGGCGTGCCTAATTTTATATCACCTACCAATATCATAATGATGCACTATTATAAAATTAAATCTTATCAGTTATTTAGGTTGGAGTAGCTATAAAATATTCTACAGCGGGTGGCGAGGGCCTACCGCTCGGTGGGCTTCGCGGCGGCGTGCGCTCTGGCGGGCACCCCTCCTTGGGAGCTCGAGGCGTGGGTGCTCGCCAGAGTGTACGAGTGGTTGGCGGGGCGCAAGGCGCTCGGGGAGCGCGGCGACCCGACGGTGCGGGAGGCCGTCCGGCGAGAGGCGAAGGATGCCATCGTCCACCATTGGGCGGAGGACCTCGCCTCCGCCGTGTTCGGCCGCCGAACGCTGGACGCTGTCGGGCCAGTCTTACGGGATTGGCTCGAGCGGCCCCACGGCTTCCTCTCGTTCCGTCTGGTGCAGGTATTGTCCGGGCACGGGTGTTTCGGATCGTATCTGCACCGGATCGGGCGGGAGGAGGCCCCGTCGTGCCACGGTTGCGGCGCGGCGGAGGACACGGCGCAGCACACCCTCGAGGTGTGCCCGTCGTGGAACGAACCGCGTCGCGACCTGGTCGCGGTGGTCGGGCCGGACCTTTCGCTTCCCAGTGTGGTCAACTCCATGCTGGGGGGCGAGGCCGGCTGGGCCGCGGTCGCCTCCTTCTGTGAGGATGTGATGTCACAGAAGGAGGCGGCAGAGCGCGCACGGGAGGAGGACCCTCTTGCGCCGCTGTGCAGGCGGAGAAGAAGGGGTAGGAGAAGGCGATTATAGTCTAGTATATATAAAAAAAAAAAAAAAAAAAAAGCTATAAAATATTTTAATGCAGTGGCTCGATTCTGAATGGAAAATGACACTAACTCGAGGATGTTTCGTCGCGGCCTCCGTGCTCTGTCTCTTTCGCTTACTACGCTAATACAACTAATCACGTGAGAGGTAAGCTCTCCGAGGTCTCCGTGAAGGGCAGATGCACCTCCCTCACAATAATCCTGTTGACGCCCAAGGGCAGAAAGACCTGATGGTAAGTGGTCACCGTCCTCAGACACTAGCAACACCAGAAGATTAAGAATGTATTTAATATCCTTGGAGATAAACACACGGCTATCGAATCCTAAAGTAAACGGAGCTTGTACTATGGAAACTAGATAACTGATATAGGTACTACATTACCTCCAACTTATTGCTTAAACACTGGATATAGACTGCCATTTTACGTATGATCAATTTATATCTGGGACATATCTTTTACACACGGCCATCTGATCCCAAACTAAGCAGAGCTTGTACTATGGAAACCAGATAATGATATACTACATATAGATATTCACATTTAGACACAGAACAAATATCTCACGAACAGATATGTAAGAACAAACATTTGTGTACACACAAATGTTTGTCCTGGGTGGGAATCGAACCCACTGTGGCAGTCAGGGTCTCTAATCACTAAGCCATCTGGCCTGTTAAATGTTTATGTAAATTATAAGTATATATAATAATTGTATAAAATAAAACAGATATAATAAAAAGACAAGTTCGTGCACACAAATGCTGTTCCTGTGTGGGAATCGAACCGACGACCCTGTTTCGGCAGTCAGTCTTACCACGCCAGCCGGCCCTGTATACTCACCTATACAAAGCTTAGGAGACAACAGGCACTCAAGTGCAAGAGCCGGAACACCGATAGAATTCCGACAGTGGCACTTGAGATAGATTTGAACTGGTTTATTGTAAAAGTTGATTAAACTTGTAGGTAATAGAGCGAGAGGTCTGTTCTCTAAATATTTTAATAATAGAATTGTAAGAGGCGTATGCAATATAATATGCATAATTTTGACACATTGTAGAGAGTTGTGTTTAACAAAATAATATGTTGTACAAACACCCATCTTTGGATAGCTTCTCCCTATATTTCACAAGCAAAGAAATGTGCACTTTAACGCCAACTAGATAAATCTGCATTTTAAATAGGAGGTAGTATTTGTTGTTAATGCATAACAAACATAGTTTGACTACCTCCACAATTGCTTGACATTCGATTTTCAACTTTAAATACTAAGGAGTAATTGACTCGAAGCCTTTCTTGATTAGAAAGAGTAAGATGGCTGTAATGGAAGCAGCGCAAGATTGGAAAGTAGCCAAACAACAGTCAGTGAAGCGAGTTAGTCGGCGTCGCCCGTGCCGCGAACGATCGTCACACTAAAAAGGTCCCAATATTTAAAAAAAAAACAACGAACTCGCTGATTTCCTGAAGGAAAAATTAACATTCACAAGTGGCGCGAACTTCAGTTTGACATCTGTCAAAATTCCCCGTGGCCGAATTTAATTTTTGTGTAAAATTGTGAGTGTGTTGTGCTTGTAATTAAAAAAATAAACACAACGATTGTATGCAGTTTTTGAAAACAACCACCAGATCTACAGTGAGGCCGGTTACATCGAGTGAGGTCAGTTATTTTTATCATTATTTTATGACTCCATGCGAGGCAGAGGAACTTGCTGTTCAGGCTTCATACAGGCTTTATTTTTTTTCCACATGTTTGACCTGTATGGCCATCTAGAATGCGGGATTATTGCAATACACTCGAGTTCTACAAAAAGAACCTGGTTATAAGGCGAGCATTTTTACGAGGGAATCGTTGCATGTAAAATGAACTTTTTTAGCTCATTTTTTATAGTTAGTTTTTTAACTCGTATTTATAGGCCATGCTCCACTTACTCATTGGCATAACCAGGTGTACCTACCAGAGCAAAAATTAAATGAAATAATTATTATAAAACACCGAGACCATATTTATTTTTTAACTTAAATTTGCGATCTCACAGATAACATGTAATTACTTTATTTTTCAAGAATAATGTGCCGTCTATATATGACGTCTCCATGACGCGATGTCGCGAATTGACGATCACCTATCTGTAAGCAGGGTGAAGTGAACGTAGCTTATCCCCACAAATCGATCGAATGCCACTCTGCCACTTAAAGTACTTGACATTAAAAATCGGAAGTCAATTATTGGCAACCTTTAAAATAATAAGGCAAGCAACATATAAAAATAAATCTCAAATTCCATGATCTTTTCATGGTCGAAATAATTTCTGTAAGACCCTTGACGCCTAAAAAGTTCATAGGTCAAAATTGTTTTAAAGATATGGTGGCATTGTATTTATTTCATTATTATTAAGGTTGGCTAGCAAGGGTACATTAAAACAAGAATATTATCATTTACGCAAAATTAAAACTAAATGAACAGTTATTTTTGAGCAAACACAACATGACTAAATATTCTATCTACCATTAAAAAAACTAACAAAAAAAATATTATGTCAATTCGATGAGGACTAAAAAATGTAATTAACTAGAGAATACATGAACTTTAAGACTTGGAATTAGGTAGGCACAATTCTTGTTGAGAATATAAAAACTAGCTTTCGTCTCGCTGCTTCATTCGCGTTGAAATATCCACCTGATGGTAAGTGGTCATCGCCGCCTATGGACATTTGCAACACTAGGGGCATCGCCAATGCGTTGTCGACCCTGAGACGTGAAGTTGTTAAGTCTCATGTGCCTGTAATATCACCGGCCCCCTTACCTTTCTAACCAAAACACAGTAGTACAAGTGCCCTACTGCTTCACGGCAGAAATGGGTAAGGTGGTAGTACTTCCCCGGACGAACTCTCCACTAAGAGCTCGACTACTCAAAATTGATACAAAGTAGCACATGTCCGTCTCAGTACCAAAGATTACGTGTGTGCCAAATTTCAGCAAATCGGTTTGGTCATTTAGTCGTAAATGCGTTACAAACACACATACTTTCGCATTTATAATATTAGTTAGGATTAGGATAATAAGTAGTATAGAAATATAATCATTTAATACAAGCGAGAAAACTTCTTAAACACTGATTTATGGGTGTAAATATCTTTTTAGGAATGTATTTTAAAAAACAGTTTAATAGTTATCTGGTTGCCATAGTACAAGCTCTGCTTAGTTTGGGATCAGATGGCCTAGTATAAAGAATGTCCCGGGATATTTATTTGTAATTCGCGTGTACCATCCTCGACTGGATCGTCACTTTCCATCAGGTGAGATCCAGTCAAATGGGCTCAAGATTTTATAAAAAAAAATGTAGTTAATTAATATCTTTCACGCATTGCTATTTGATCTAATACAGGTCTTAAGACTAACATGAATATGTTTGTCCTGAATCGAACCGACAAGTTATGAGATGGAAGTCAGAGTATATAAGTATTATACTAATAAACCGGCCCGTAAAATATTATTTTATTATATGTATGTTATTGATTAGATGTCAAAATTATCTTCAAAGTCAAAAAAAATTGAAAACCTATAGAAACTCTTGCACATCTTCACAAGCAATATTTCCCGCCAACATTTTGACAGCTCAATTTTTTGATTTAGTGAATGTCAAATCTCTAATGAGCGCCAAATTTTTGACAGCTCTCGTTTTTTAAACTACGACTGGTCCGAAGAGGCGATCAGTAAGGAGGCCACAACAAGTTTGAGCCTTAAGCAGTGTGTCAGTTACGCAGATATTACGGAGTGCGTTACGTGAACATTTCGTAACCACACTGTGTAATAACTGGGGCTTTAATCTATACATTTTGCGTCATATGTTATATGTGGGGGTTTTTACATTAATCTAGTCGATTATTGCTTACCAAGAATCGTTCGGTGAAAAACTTAAATTATACTATTTAGCGCATCCCTATATGTTCTACAAAGTTAATGGATATTATTTTATGGTTTATCTGTAGAGAAATAACATCTACATATATTATTTGCATTATATTTGACGAGCCAGTTGGCTTTGTGGTTAGAGACCTTGGCTGCGACGCCGCAGGTCGCGGGGTCGATTCCCGACCAGGAAAAACATTTGTGTGCACGAATATGTCTGTTTGTTCTGTATCTGGGTGTTACTATCTATATAAGTATGTGTTTAAAAAGTAATATATCAGTTACCTGTTATTCATAGCACCAGCAATACACTTAATTTGGGATTAGGTAACCATGTGCGAAGAAGAATGTCCTGGGGATATTTTTTTACTATTCAATTAATAATGTTGTGATATCCTGTTATTGACTTGGATAGTTTGGTCATCTATATTAAACTAGTCTACTTGAGAGGAGACTCAAGTTAGTAGTATTACCTGTAGTTGCGACACTTTGTAATGGTAGTTAGCTAACTAATTAGGTACTTCGCGGATATCTATATTTTCTCAGTTGTAGAAATATAGCGAATTATTCTCTCTTTCAGTTGTCAATTCTTGCGTTTTATCTGTCTTATCTATCGTTAACGTTACGCTTTACTTATGGAATGTATTAATATTTATTTAACAAAACGCCACTAAATTTAGTTGTTTCAAATAGCCATAGGCCGTGTTGACTACTTACCATCGAGTGACCGTCTTACTCTTTGTCAGCACTAGTGGTATAAACAAAAAAAAACAATTGAATGAAAACTTTTCCCGCCAAACAAAACCAATGCTATCTGTAGTCGTTAATTTTTCCTCATTGTACCAGAGACTATAAAGAAATCATCAGCCCACTTACAGATCATAAAATGAGTGGTAAATGACAGATAATTCAGTCCGGCGTGTTGCCACATACCTGCGTGCCTCCTAACTTCTCATGCATGCGTCTTGCGGTTTCCTCGCGATGTTTTCCTTTTCGTGTCAATAGTAAAAATGTACGCAACTGTCAATATATTAAACAACCAAAGGTTAAACTGTACCTTTGTACCTTTAAAGACGATTTTCCTTAAGATGAATAAAAAAAAATTTTTGTCGCATAATCAAGGAGTAAGTAGGTTTAATATATTGTCTATGAAATAAAAGAGGTCTCTCTCTACACTCGGTAGAAGTGAAACTTTTGTATTACATGGAAACATTTTAATGATTCATCAATCACTTTTGAATGGCATTAATGTGTTTATCATTTATTTTTCGTCACACAAAAGATTGGGGATCAGAATTTCAAAGCCTTTCCATAAAAAGTTTGACTTCAAAATGCTTTGACGAGGTCCCCAGGCACGATCACCTAGCGGAAAATACCTTCGAATATTTTCCAGATGTAGGAGCAATAATTTTCAGTGTATGCTGGGTCAGAATCTTCTTTCGATGTTTTAACCTCTAGAAGGTTAAAACATGTAGGTACTTAGTAAATATCTTAATTCAAATAATACCGGTTCGTTAAAATTGGTTTTACTAAGAACGGCCAGAAAAAACATACCTTTTTTTGTCAGACAATATTTGCATGTTATGACGTACAAAAATGTATTTAAAAGAATATATGATGAGTGACTTAGTATAACTAAGAGATTAATTTATTTTCAAAAAGGTACGTCAACAACACACACATTAAAGTTATTACAAATTAATTTTGATTAATCATATATATACAGTCTGATGTTTGTGCCAATTACAGACATACACAACGTTAATATAGTGACAACATTATATATATATATATATATATAAAAAGAAAACCCCAAGTATAATAAAATATGAAATAAAACATAAAACTATAAATAGAAAAATATCAAAAATTAAATACTAGGGTATGCAAAAGTTATCCAAAAAATGTACTGTTATAATTTTTTACTTTAAGGATATATTAGGGTTAAGCAAGCGAGATAAGGTTAAGCAGACCAGCTCCAGAGTCCACGTAATTCTATGAGCTGAAGGTGATGAGTAAAGTTCCGGTGCTCATCGTCGTCTCCAGACCTCGCAAAATAACTCAAAGTACTGTCAATGTACACATGAGGATTTCTTAAGATAAAAAGGATTAAAACAATGAGATACTATTCCTGTAGATTCTGTTCTGTTTAGTAAAGTAAATTCATTTAAAGCAAATAATTTTCTGATAAAATAAAAGGAAATAAATAAATAACTATACTGGGACATTCTTTACACACGGTCATCTTGATCGGAAGCTAAGCAGAGCTTGTACTATGGTAACCAGATAACTAATTTAATACTTTTTGCTTATAAATACAAATATAAATAGATATTTACACCCACACACAGAAAAAAACAGACATGTTCATGTACACAAATGTTTGTCCTATTGTTTATTATGTATCTGTGGTCCTGTCAAACTAGCTTTTACCATAGTGTTCGTCTATGGTTATTAATAAACCGACTGAAAAAAATATAAAATATTCATTTCAACTAGGTTTATGAAAATAATGGTTCAAAGATCAAGGCTGTTACTTAATAATGTACAAGACAAAGTTAAATGGTAGAGAAACATTTAATATATTTATATTTTTACATCTTACTACAGTCATTAAAGCAAAGTAGGTATAAAAATCATGTTTTCCTTGAAAATATAGCCGTGTTGCATCGCATGTAAGTAATTGTAAGTTAGATATAACTCGATGTATAATATAATTAACTTCACATGCAAACATGGCTGCCATTACATAAATTTATAAATACATTTTCTATTTCCTACCTAGTTTGTATTACTGTGTTTCGGTTAGACAGTAAGGGGGCTAAAATACAGGCACTAGGGACCTCAGGGTCTAGAACGAGGCGATGCTCTGGCATTGCAAATAAGTAGTGGTGACCACTTACCAACATGGGGAACGTCTTGTCTTTTTGTAGGGCTTTAAAAACGGTTTTTCTCGCATTCTCGAGGGATTTAAAGATTTCCTGTAGAAAATATTAAAATTTTAAGGTTTTATATGTAACTTAATAGAGGTTAAATATATACAGACTTATTTATACTCTTTCCAAGCTTTTGCAGATTTCTGTTACGCCGCGTGTGTCGGACATAATATGATAACCGCTTCCCGCTCTTTTTTTCCATAGACAGCTAGTATTTTGTTAAACTAGGCAAAGGTGAATAGCTATACAGCTTCGTCAATAGAGGTCATAATAAAAATCGTTTGCATTAATAAAGTGTTAATCTAGAACTAATTCTATCTGTATGCCAAGTTTCATCTGAATCGTGATTGAGTCGTAAACATTATTAAAACTTTCACATTTATAATATTATTAAGATGCAAATAGGCCTTCATGAGCTCTTATTAATTTTTTGACCCTAATACCGATTTGGAAGGTTCCTTTTACTGAAGAGCGGGCAATAAACACAACAATAGAGAGGGATGGGAGCGTTTTCCAAAACTCAACCTCTAAAAAGGTAACATAATGACCAATAAAAAAAAAACGATTAAAAAATTTCGACTAAAATAATTTGCTATTTTGTCATAATCGAATCGTTTAGGCCTTTGAGAGTTAAATCCACTTTTATCTTCACATAGCCCACTAGTTTTAACCTTCAAGTAGCTTATGTCGTAACTGCGTTTGGTATGGCACGACAAGGGCTCACGCCTGGAGGTCGCCGCGACCGTTGTGCAACTATCTACGTGATGGGATTGTCTAATCGTGTCTAATAGGTTAATGGGACGGATGTGATTTTTGAATTTAACCGTTATTGGAACCTATCTCTAATTATTAAGGAATATTACAAATCGATTTAAATAATTTAATGAAAGTGTTAAAGGTGTTAAAAATAATAATACAATGCAATAAATTTTACGAAATATTACACGATTGCAGAGATATAGTCGGATTTAAACTGAATGTATCCGCCATTACGCTTTCATGCTATGACATTGACAACTCTTCGAACGAGTTCGAATTTTAATGCAACCTCTTTGTTACCTTTTTAATAGCATCTAATGCCGACATTAAAAAGGTATTCCAAAGCATGAAGGAAAAATAATATGTAATAATTTATGGTTAACCGTTGTGACCTCCGATAGACCGGTAAGGAAACATGATTAGCAATGTTGATGGCAAATTTCATAATTTGCATTGAAAATCTCATGACGAAATGACATTTCATAACTCACAACTGTTTGATACTCTACGTTGGATTAGCTGTGTGAAATCATAATAGTCAATCGGAGATTTTCGCGAGTCATCGTGAGATTTCGGCTGCGAGATGTGTATTGCGTAGTATGTTTGTTCGTACAATGTCGGTAGTACTCTGTTGCTCATTATCAAACCCTGGATAAAATGAGTTTTCTCTATGGGACATAAATCATGACGTTTCTAATACGGATACTCAGAGTCATCAGGGCATCAGTGTAGTGATACCATGCCGGGGCAACCGTGAAGTTTGTGCACGCGTGCGCAGCGATGCAATTACAAGATGAACCAGCGCGGAAACACTCTCCAAAGACTTAATAGAAATAATTTTTAATTGAATTTTAGGTCGTAATTTGTGCGTACGTTTTCGCCGCATGTAGCAATAAATTGTAGTCATTGTTTATCTCCACTGAAGTGTCATTGTATCATTTTAAGAGTGACGTACGAGCGACGTGGAGCCAGCGCTTCTTCTACGTAGCGTTGTGTGCGGGTCCGCTCTCCGGCTCAATCTCCACTTTGCGCGGTCTGTTGCATCCTCTGTGGTGACATTGTCTCTCATGTCTGCCGAGCGACGTCGAGCCAGCGCTTCTTCTACGTATCGTTGTGCGTGCGGGTCCGCTCTCCGGTTCAATCTCCACTTTGCGCGGTCTGTTGCATCCTCTGTGGTGACATTGTCTCTCTTGTCTGCCGAGTGACATCGAGCCAGCGCTTCTTCTTCGTTGTGTGTGCGGGTCCGCTCTCCGGCTCAATCTCCACTTTGCGCACTCTGTTGCATCCTTTGTGGGGGGAGAATGGTTTATACAGTGAAATATTATAGTTATATCCACCACCCGTTGCTAAGGCCCGCCCCAGTAGCAACTGTCATGTTCAGATGTAATTATTGTGTGGAAATCAACACAGACGCGATGAAATGAGCCGTGTATGAAATGTGGATGATGTATGACAGTAAATGTATTTATTTATTTATATATATACAACGGGTTACTAATTAAAATGATTCGATAGGAGATGAAAAGCCTACGGCAGATATGATAGTTCTTGTGACTTAATTTTGAATAGCATAAGGTTGAATTTTCATTAATTCGGCTGTAAGCTGCGATTTTCGCGCGATGTTTTAGTATGACATAGAAACATGAACTTTATTGCTTTTGAAGTGAGGTGCATCTTTAAAACTGATTTTTAGTTTTATGATGATGAGACAATAAGATTTTCTTTTGAATGCAGCTTTAGTGTGCATTATATCCATTTTTGAATGAGTTACCGCAAGTTTATACGGAACTAAAGCAGGTCTTGCGGTTTCTCCTGTGTTTCTAAGAAATGTAAAATAAGCCGGCATTTTAAAATAGCCTATGTTACTCGAGAATAATGTAGTTTTTGTATCTGTGAAAGGATTTTTGATATCGGATGATACTACATCTAAACTTTACTTTACCTCTTAATAATTTAGTATAGTACTAGCGACCCGCCCCGGCTTTGCTCAGGTGCAATAGATACTAATACATAGACTCGTATACCTTCCTCTTAAATCACTCTATCTATTAAACAAACCGCATCAAAATCCGTTGCGTGGTTTTAAAGATTTAAGCATACATAGGGATATAGGGACAGAGAAAGCGACTTTGTTTTATACCATGTAGTGATTACTAGCTGCGGTTTCACCCGCGTTCCCCAGGGATGTTACATTTTCCCCGGATAACATGTGTTAATCCAGGGTATATACTATATATGTGCCAAGCTTCATAAAAAATCGTTTAGTAGTTTTTGTGTGAGAGAGTAACAAATATCCATCGTCACAAAATTTCGCATTTATAATACCAGCTGTTTTATCTGTGTTCCCAAAGATTGTATCTTTTCCCTGGGATATAATCAAATGTCCAAGTTATATAGTTATGTGCTAAGTTTGACACAAATCATCATACATCGAAACTTTCACATTTATAAGTAGGATAGAAGGAATGTAAATTTAATATCTTTGGTTTGAGACATTTATTTCTCATAAACAGAATACAATTCACTTACTATGAGAAATACAAGTTAAACATTTCGGTTGATCATTCATGGATCGTACGGAACGGCGAAAGTTTAAGATGTTAAATTATAATTATGTTAGATAAAATTAAATGTTATGCAATATATTTTTTTAAGTAAATTGTCAACAATATGAATATCCCTTCTATAATATTATAAATGTGAATGTAAGTTTGTTTGTTACGCTTTCACGCGAAAACTACTTGACCGATCATCATGAAACGTTGTACATATTATTGGAGGTATTAGAAGTAACAAAGGATACTTTTTGTGCCGGGAAAATGTTACATCCCTCGGGAACGCGGGTGAAACCGCGGGGGACGGCTAGTACTTAATAATTAAACACTTCAATGGTGTTCAAACAAACCAACAGACAGACAAACAAAAAGCGAGTCTACAAACTCTGTGAAGGTCCATGTCACTTCCTTGAAGCTTTGTTTAAATGATTCACCATTCTTGTAAGGATATTGTTTTGTGGTTCCAAAGTGAAATTACAAAAAGAACCCTTGCTTTGTGGTTAACCAATAGCTGAATACTACTGGTTTGATTCCCAGGACAAACATTTGTGCGCATGAACATGTCTGATTGTTCTGTGTCTGGTTGTAAATATTAAATACTTTAATATATACGTTAAGTATTGTAACGTGTTACATAATACCCCGTAAAAATGTAATTAATTATCAAAGCCAACAACCCTAGTAAGCTGTCATGTCAGGGAACCAGATTATTTAACAGAAAGGCCTGCGGACCTATTTTACCTAATAATTGTCTACTTTAATAGTTTCCTGTTTTTCATTAATAATCAGTCTTTTATTTTTTTCGGGGTATGTACAGCGTTACTACGGTACTTAAATATTGTGAATTGACTCGATAAGGCCCCATTTAACCTCCTTTCGGCTTTACGGATAGTTTTGTAACATCCTGGTTATAGTATTTAAAAAGTAGTATATATCAGTTGTCTGGTTTCCATAGTACAAGTTCCATATTTTGGGATCAGATGGTCGTGTTTGAGAATGGCCGGAGATATTTATATATAAAGCATTTATGAATAACCTGGTCCAGCATCTGAATTTGAGAGGCAGTTTTCTCTTCCATTCAGTGTTCTTACTACCTCCGACCATATCATCACTTACCTTGATATGATTGTGGTAAAAAGCAAATAAATATCCTGGGACATTCTTTGCACGCGGCCATCTGGTCCCAAACTAAGCAGAGCTTGTACTATGGAAACCAGATAACCGATTTACTACATATACTACTTTCCTTCTAAATAGATACTATATGAAATGAATATACTTTTATTCAAATAGGCCTTTACAAGCACTTATGAATAGTCTGACTCTAATACCGGTTCGGAAGGTTGTTTTTTACTGAGAAGAGCCGGCAATAAACTCAGCAATTACTCTTTTTAAAAACCAACTTAGATTTATTACATAAAATTTATTTAGTCTCACTGACAATACCTGTGTGTTATCGCAAAAGTTAAGAAATATTAAACGTATATAGACACCCAGTCAGAGCAAACGTACATGTTCGTGCGCACAAATGTAAGTCCTGGGTAGGAATCGAACCCGCGACCTGCGGCGTGGCAGTTATAGTCTCTAACCACCAAGCCAACTGGGAGGTCAAAGCTTTAGCACATTCAAACGACTTACGTTTGATTTTTCAATCGTAAAGCAACCAAATTGCACAAAACCCCTAACCTTTCCTCTGAGAAGTCAGTTAAATACCTAACTACCTTTGTCTCAGGTAGCCATGTTTCGCTCATAATTTTACATGATTCATTCATCAGATATTTACTTAATATGCACTCAGCATTGCAAATTAGACAAACAATGATTATTATATTAGTCATAAGTTTCTGATCATCACAGGTGTTTGTTTAATGAGGAATTCTTGTGGTGGGATTGTACCATCCTGGTTTAATAAGTAGCCAGTCCATCTGATGGTAAGTTGTCAATACCGCCGGAGATTTGCAAGTCCAGGGGCATCGCCGCGTTGTCGCTTGAGACGTGAAGTCAAGTCTCATGTGCCTGTAATGTCACCGGCCTTACCTTTCTAACCGAAACAGTAATACAAGTGCACTACTGGTTTATTGTGGTAGTTGGTATGGTAGTAGTACTTCCTAGGGTGAACTCTCCACCAATCTCTAATACTTTTCAGACTGCTAGCTCCACGTCCGGGTGTAAATCCCTTATCTAACAAATATTATAAATCTGATTGTTTATGTTTATTTAATGTAGTGAAACTTCTTATGCTTTGAAATTATGATCTGCAACCTTTTGTGTGACTACTAGCAGTCCCTGTATGTATTATATATAAAAACCTTCCTCTTCAATCACTCTATCTATTAAAAACCGCATCAAAATCCGTTGCGTAGTTTTAAAGATTTAAGCATACATAGGGACATGGGGATATAGGGACAGAGAAAGCGACTTTGTTTTATACTATGTAGTGAGTAGTAAATGAATGATAAACCCATATTTTCATGTTTTGTGTTGTAGAGCTCTTAGTGCAGAGTTCGTCCGGGGAAGTACTACCACCTTACCAATTTCCACCGTGAAGCAGTAGTGCACTTGTGTTACTGTGTTTCGGTTAGAAAGTTAAGGCCGGTGACATTACAGGCACATGAGACTTAACAACTTCACGTCTCAGGGTCGACAACGCATTGGCGATGCCCCTAGTGTTGCAAATGTCCATAGGCGGCGGTGACCACTTACCATCAGGTGGACCGTCCGCTTGTTTGTCGGCCCATGTGGTATAAAAAAAAAGAAAGGTAAGGCTGGTGAAGTTACAGGCACATGAGACTTAACAACTTCACGTCTCAGGGTTAAAAATGCTCTGGTGTTGCGAATTTCCATAGGCGGCGGTGACCACTTACCATCAGGTGGACTGTGTACTTGTTTGTCGGCTCGGTAAAAACTAATTTTCATTCCAATGAAAAAAAATAAGTACATGTAATGTAGTACATCAATTTTCTGGTTACCATAGTACAAGCTCCGCTTAGTTTAGGTTCGTGTGATGGAATGTTAGTATAATCTACTTCAAACGCGACATATCTGTATAAATAACAAGCAAATACCTACAAGTGTTTCATTGTCAGACATTTGTGAATGAGTCGCAGATAGTGATGAGGCTCGTAAAAAATTGTGTTCGGTGAAAGCTGTGCCGACTCCGCTCGGATGTAATGCGGCGTAATACATAAGCTTTTTATATGACTTGGACTGAAGAAGCATGTGGCCCACCTGATGGTAAGTCACCTATGGATATTTGCAGCACCAGGGGCATCGCGTTTTCGCTTGGGACGTGAAGTCAAGTCTCATGTGCCTTTCTAACCGAAACATAGTAATAAAAGTGCTCTGCTTCGTGGCCGCAATTCCCCGGACGAGCTCTCCACTATGAGCTCTATTGTATCTCGATCAATCATTTATGTGACTGAATATGACTTTATAAGTGGGTATTTAAAATGTAGGTATTTTATTTATTTATTTTAACAATTAGACCGGTTTTCACCAATAACATTAATTACTTTATTTCTCTTTATTTAACAATAAATGAGGTCAATAAATTTATAACATCTAAACCTATATATAGTATATACAAACATACTTACATACAAATCTTTCCTCTTTATAATATTAGTATAGATATAGATTATAAATGCGAAAGTTTGTGGGTATGGATGTTTGTTAGTCTTTTACACAAAAACTGTCGGACAGATTTGGATGAAACTTACCACATAGATAGAACATATCCCGAAATAACATATGGGCTACTTTTTATCTCGGGAAAATGTGACATCCCTCGGGAACGCGGGTGTAACCGCGGAGGACAACTAGTAGCTAATATTCTTTGTTTCTCAAACTTCAGTGCAATCTTGCGCATTAAAAAAGTGAGTCTCTCACAACTTACACCATTCACTAATCCGTGCAATAATTTCTCGCTAATTTTGTACGTAAATTACAAATCGTTGAATTTTTGTTATTCAATGCATAAATTAGGGTTGCTTAAGTTTAGAAAAATGATATTCTAATTACAGATTTTCTACAGGTTTTAATCCGAGAAGTATCTGATAGGCATCATCTGCCTGCCCGTACCCAATCGTTTGTTATGGGCGCAATATTACTATTATAAATGCGAAAGTTTGAATGGATGTTTGTTGCTTAATCACGCCTGAACGGCTGGCCGGATCTGGATGAAATTTGGCACAGAGATAGATTATAGTTTGGAATAGCACATAGGCTACTTTTATCCGGGAAAATGTACCATTCTCTGGGAATACGGTCCCATCCCGATATGTTTAGTAGTTTTGAGGTTATGGTGCGTCAAAGGTACCCTATTTTCCTTCTATATATATATAGCCGTCCACCGCGGTTTTACCCGCGTTTATCGATATCATATATAGCCTTTAACCATCTAGGAAAAATTCCGTATCGAATGCTAGCAGTCCCATCCCGATATGTTCAGTAGTTTTGAGGTTATGGTGCGTCAAAGGTACCCTATTTTCCTTCTATATATATATAGCCGTCCCCCGCGGTTTTACCCGCGTTTATCGATATCATATATAGCCTTTAACCATCTAGGAAAAATTCCGCATCGAATGGTAGCAGTCCCATCCCGATATGTTCAGTAGTTTTGAGGTGATGGTGCGACAAACGAACTCTACGTTGCTTATCTATATATGGTATATATTATATATTATATTATGTAAATAGGTATAGAAGATAGATAACTTATGACACGGTAGCCGGTTTATAAATACTAACCAACTCGCCGGACGTCGTTCTGGTGGGTGCCTGTCTTAATTACTTGACTACAGCGCCATCTATCAAATCCTCGCATAGCTCTAAAGCATGGCAAGCAGCAAATAATCGTAATATTTTGTCTAAATTACCTCAATTATTTGTAAGTTACGCGTTGACAACCAGTCTTTTATAATATTATAACATTTAGCTGTTCCCCGCGGTTTTACCCGCGTTCCAGAGGTATATCACATTTTCCCGAGATAAAAAGTATCCTATATGTTATTCCAGGGTATGCTCTATCTATGTGCCAAGTTTCATCAATATCCGTTCAGTAGTTTTTGCGTGAAAGAGTAACAAACATACTTACATACAAATCGTTCCTCTAATATTAGTATAGATTCAACAAAAAAAGTTTAAATTCTTGAATTTAATTTTCGAGTCTTTGTTTTTTGTTTGAAAATACAAAATAATGTTTATTTAATTTTGTAGCTCGAATGGTGCTTTTTTTTACAAGGTAACATCATTCAAAAGCTTTTTTTATATGTTTTATCATTGTATGTTCATATCAAAAGTACCTGGATGGCCGAACATTGCTCGGGATTTCTTTACTAACGTGACTTCTACCGTATTCTCTTTTTTAAACTACTGTCATATATACTTACATACGAATTAGATGCGATAATAAAGGGCTCCCAATAACAGTAATTCTCACAAAAGATGTAACTTGAAAATCTTACCTTCTAATGACATTGTAGCAGTTTTCATTGCCTAAAAACACGGATAAAACTACATTTTCTGAAAATGAATCCTAGCTAGATCGACGCCCCTGAAATCCCCTGCATACTGAATTTTATGAAAATCGTTGGAGCCGTTTCCGAGATCCTAATTGCTCGTTTAAAGGTATTAGATTGATAGATATCATAAGTTTTTTTTTACTGAATGTACACTTTTTTGGTGTGTGTCACTTGGGAATAGAATAGCTTTTTATGAGAGAAAGAATTCATACTTATAGCTGTGCCCCGGGGATTTACCCTCGATCTCGTGGGAATTAGCATTTCCCCGCGATAAAAATTTAAAAGATTTCGGTAATCCAGCTTATAAACGATGTATATGCCAAGTTTCACCCAAATCCGTTACACACTTTTTGCATGACAGAATAACGAACAAACATCCAAACTTTCGTATTTATAATATATAGCTGTCCCCCGTGGTTTTACCCGCGTTCTCGTGGGATGTTACATGTATTATATATAAAAACCTTCCTCTTCAATCACTCTATCTATTAAAAAAACCGCATCAAAATCCGTTGCGTAGTTTTAAAGATTTAAGCATACATCTTAGCACCCTATATCCCATAGGGACAGAGAAAGGCTTTGTTTTATACTATGTAGTGAAGTAGGATTAGAAAGATTCAATTGTACATTTTATACATGTTTTTAGAGTAGTAGAGCTCTTAGTGCAGAGTTCGTTCGGGGAAGTACTACCACCTTACCCATATCCGCCGTGAAGCAGTAGTGCATTTGTATTACTGTGTTTCGGTTAGAAAGGTAAGGGGGCCGGTGAAATTACAGGCACATGAGACTTGACAACTTCACGTCTCAGGGTCGACAACGCATTGGCGATGCTCTTAGTGTTGCATTTGTCCATAGGCGGCGGTGACCACATACCATCAGGTGGACCGTCTGCGCTTGTTTGTCGACCCATGTAGTATAAATAAAAAAGCTAAGAATTTTTATCAAAAATATTTTGCTCCAACGTCTCCACTAATTCTATTCTACATCCGACCTACAATATAAGTATGACAAGCGGTTGTTAGTTGCCGGTTGCACAAGACGTTAGTTGCGCAATAATCACTCGACTGATTGTGAGATTCATAACCAGTTTTGTGGCAACAACGAGATTGTGTTCATCAGTTTGTTTCCAGCGGAATTGGTTTTATAATCATTTTAAGAATGTCTAGTATATCTATATATTTATTTATTAATGGCTGTCCCTCGCGGTTTCACCCGTTTATCGATATCTTAAATAGCCTTTGACCATTTAAGAAAAAATCCGCGTCGAATGGTAGCAGTCCCATCCCGATGTTCAGTAGTTTTGAGGTGATGGTGCGTCAAAGAGGAATTGCAGAATAAGATTATTGTTAAGGTTTGAAAAGTACATTAAAAGAAAAAAATATAAAATATAAAAGAGAATGAGAAAACAATGAAATTATATTTTATAATATATTCTAATTGAAGCATGCCCTTTTGAGCATTATTGCACATATTTGGAGCCCAAAAAGATATTTCCATTCGAGCACTATAGATAGTATGGTATTATTTTAAACATATCGATATACTACATTAAAAACGGATACTGATTTTACAAACAGAAACTAAAAATAAAACATTATTACGTACTTAATTAAAAAGAGCAATAATTAAAAATAATTAAAATCATTTTTAATTAAAAATTGACACTTTCTAATTAGATATTCTGATGAGTCTCATCTGATCGACGGGACATTATAATTTAATATTATAAATTCGAAAGTGTCTCTGTCAGTTTGTTACGTTATCACTAGACATCTGTGCACTATCAAAGTGTCAAATTATGCATCCAAATGTGCACTAAAAATTTTTCATTTGCCAAAAAGTTTGTTCATTTCCAATATTTCTATTTATTTGGTCAGATGGCTTGGTGGTGGACCCTGACTGCCAATTCGCATGTCGCGGGTTCGATTCCCACCCAGGACAAATATTCGTGTGCATGAACATATCTGTTTGTTCTGTGTGTGGTGTAAATATCTATTATAAGTATGTATTTATAAAAGTAATATATCTACTCGTATATATATATAAAAATGAATCCCTATTTCCCTTGGTCACGGCATCACGCATGGACGGCTGGACCGATTTTGCAAATTCTTTTTTTGTTGTGTTTGTTCTTGTCAGGAGATGGTTCTTATGAAAGAAAAATTTAAAAAAAAATCACGGAGAATTTGAAAAATTAAGAAAACCATTTTATTAGCGCTTTTGACAATAGAATTTTTTATTTTTGTCAGTAGTTTGACAGCTGGGGCGATTGACAAAATGCGCGCTGCAAACATTGTTTAAAATAGAGGCATGGGTCGGAATTATATTGATAAAATAATTAATTTATAATTTCTTATTGCACATTTCACAGTCGATTCAATCGGAAGCTTCGAATTCAATATTAATTGTTAAGACAGGACAACGTCTGTCGGGTCAGCTAGTATGTTATATTTATTTATTAGTTATTATTTATTAATACATTTTTCTTTTCCTTTTTTTTCAAATAAATATCCTGGGACATTCTTTACACGGGCATCTGATCCCAAACTAAGCAGATATTTTACTATGGAAACCAGATAACTGATATACTACTTTTTATTTTCTAAATACATACTTATATAGATATTTACACCCAGACACAGAATAAACAGACATGTTCATGCACACATATGTTTGTCCTGGGTGGGAATGACCATTCGTAAATGCCTGTGAAGGCCTCTATGAAATATATTTCATTAAATAACAAGCCTTGAAGCAGTCGTGCTAACGGTGGAAATGGGTAAGGTTGTACTTCCACAGATAAACTCAGCACAAAGAGCTCTTATACATATATTATAACTAACTAGCTGACCCGACAGACGTTGTCCTGTCTTAAATATGAATATTGAATTCGAATCTTCCGATTAAATGTACTGTGAAATGTGCAATAAGAAATTATAAATTAATTATTTTATCAATATAATTCCGACCCATACCACTATTTCAAACGACTGACAGTTAAGTCAAACGCCATATGCATTAGAAAAGTTAATGGTCGTTATGTTTTCTTAAATTTTCTAATTTTCGGCGCAACTTTCTTATTTTTTTCTTTCATAAGAACCTTCTCCTGACAATAACGAACACAACAAAAAAAGAATTAGCGAAATCGGTCCAGCCGTCCATGCGTAATGCAGTGACCAAGGGAAATGGAGATTCATTTATATATATATATATATAGATGATACATGTTAAAACAGTTTTGTCTGTCGGTGTATACAGTCATAAGATGAGTCAGTGGACGTTGCCAGTCAAAACAAAGGCCGAACGATTAGTTTATATCAAACAAACGTTTCGATCTCTGCTATTGTTTAAAATGACGCATTTAATTTCCTTATAATAAAATATTCCATTATGTACCTATATGTCGATTATAAACAGGTAATTCAATTATTATATATAATAGGATTCCAATGTAATTAGATAAATAATAAATATGCTGGGTATTCTTTACACGCGGTCATCTGCAGTGCTATTCACAAACCAAAACTCGCTGAGTGGTCACTCAGGTGAACACGCGGATAGCGGACCTCTCGTCTAATTGCGGAGTCGCGAAAGAGACAGTAGTAGTCACTGCGTGAATTCATCGTCGAGTTTGATTGCAGAATATCATAGCTTATCTCAAACTAGGCAGAATCTGATTCTGATTCAAACTAAGCAGAGCTTGTACTTTGGAGACTAGAATAACTTATATACTAGCATATTAAATGAGGGAAGTCGAAATTCTTTTAAAACATATTACCTATTGTTGTAATATAGTTGGCTCTATAGCGACTCTGACTGCCAAACCGAAAGTGGCGGGTTCGATTCCCATCCAGGACAAACATTTGTGTGCATGAACATGTCTGTTTGTTCTGTGTCTGGGTGTCAATATATATATAAGTACGCATTTAGAAAAAAAAGTACATAGTATATGTAGTATATCAGTTATCTGGTTTCCATAGTACAAGCTCTGCTTAGTTTGGGATCAGATGGCCGTGTGTAAAGAATGTCCCAGGATATTTATTTATTATATTATATACTAGCTGTCCCCCGCGGTTTTACCCGCGTTCCCGTGGGAGGTCACATGTATTATACATAAAAACCTTCCTCTTCAATCACTCTATCTATTAAAAACGGCATCAAAATCCGTTGCGTAGTTTTAAAGATTTAAGCATACATAGGGATATAGGGACAGAGAAAGCGACTTTGTTTTATACTATGTAGTGATAGGATTTTTCTTGACGATTGATCTACGGATGTTTGTTACTCTTACGCAAAAACTACCGGACGGATTTGGATGAAACATATGCACATAGATAGAGCATACCCAAGACTAGCATATAAGGCATATCATCATTGGTATACAACGTGTTACAAAATAACCCGTAAAAATACAATTAATTATCAAAGCCAACAACCCTAGTAAGCTGTCATGTCAGGGAACCAGATTATTTAACTGAAAGGCCTACGTACCGATATTACCTAATAATTGTCTACTTTAATAGTTTTTCTACTTTTCATTCATAAAAATCTGAATAAATTTTTTTTTGGGGTATGTTGTACAGCGTTACTACGGTTCTTAAATATTGTGAATTGACCCGTTATAAGGGCCCATTTAACCTCCTTTCGGCTTTACGGGTAGTTTTCTAACTATAATGTAATTAATAACTGGAAAATGTGACATCCCTCAAAACAGCGGGTAAACCGCGGGGGATAGTTAGATCTACTAATAATATAAATGTGAAAGATTATGTGTATGGATGTTTGACTCTTTCACGCAATAACTACTAAACGGTTTTGGATGAATTTTGACACATCGCACCCTCAGAACGGCAGGAGCTTAACTCAAGAAATCACTTTTGGCACATCTCTGATTGGGTCACTTTCGCACTGAGCGGGGAGGGTGGGTCCCGGTGTTAAAGAGGCTGAAGTATCGGTATGCTTATTCTTCCATTAAATTGACTATGTTTTACTATTCATCGGATAGAGCGTACTTTGTTTAGTCTCTCTATGATCGTTACTCCATTTCGCAAAATTTTGAGTTAAGCCCTTATCGTATAATAAGTTGGATACGGGAGTACGGGTAAAACCGCGGGGGCCGCTAGTATAAAAAATATATTAGCATACAATAACTTGTCAATCTTTAGTCCCACCACAAACTTTATGCATTACATGAACTTACCTACGCAAGGTAATAAGTCATTATGATGCAACGCTACAGGTCGCGGGTTCGATTCCCACTCAGGTTAGCATTTGTGTGTATGAATATGTCTTGTTTTAATGCGATAGATGTATATATGTAAAAAGTAGTATATATCAGTTATTATTATTATTATTATTTGGTACTACCACCATATCCATTTCCGCCGTGAAGCAGTAGTGCACTTGTATTACTGTTTCGGTTAGAAAGGTAAGGCCGGTGACATTACAGGCACATGAGACTTAACTTCACGTCTCAAGCGACAACGCGGCGATGCCCCTGGTGCCCCAAATGTCCATTAGCGTGACCACTTATAATTAGGTGGACCGTACGCCTGTTTATTGGCCTATTTGGGAAAAACAATTACATCTATACTAATATTATAAAGTTGTATGTAAGTATGTTTGTTACTCTTTCACGCAAAAACTACCAAACCGGGATGTGTTATATATCTATGTGCCAAGTTGCATTCATATCCGACAACATATCCTGGAATAACATATAGGCTATTTTTTATCCCGGGAAAATGTGATATCTCTCGAGAATGCGGGTCAAACCGCGGGGGACAGCTAGTATGAAAATAATTGATTCGACGATTTTTATACGAATAAATTCGATTATATTATTATTCGACTGAGAAATATCTCTTAGTTTACCCTTTTCACTGTTTACTTAGCCAAACTATTATACACACATAATTCTATGTACAATATTCCTACTTTTGTATTACAGTAAAACATTTTAATTATTCATTATTATTCATCAATCACTTTTGAATAGCATTGATTGTGTTTATCATTCATTTATTTTTTGTCAGGCGTCCATTAATTACGTGAGGTGTTTAGGGGTGGGAGGGGGGTCGAGAAAAATCTCACCTATTCTGGCGTAGGGGAGAGGGGGGAGTCTCGACAAATATCACGTAATATTTTTTGCTGCAAGTAACTGTAAATTTACCCGAATACTAGGTAACGAAGTAAAAAACAATAATCCACTAAAAATGCATGAACTACATGAAAAGGTTATGATTGCAGTTATACGAACGGAACAAAGTAGCAGTAACTAATCTCACGTGAGATTAAGGGGGGGAGAGGGGGTCGCACAAAATCTCTCGACATCTCACCAAGGGGGGAGAGGGAGTCGAAAAATCGTAATTAATGGATGCCCCCTGACACACAAAAAGGTTTCAGACCAGAAAAAAGCCCTTCTATAAGAAGTTTTACTTCCAAACCTATGTTGAAAATAACTGTTTTTCATGGCTCTTTCTAGATATTATCTCGTAATAGTATTCATATAACACAGATATATCTTGATCACCATTCACTTTCCGTTTTTAAGAGGTCGCATACAGTGTGATGTAAATTCGCATTTATTGAGGTCATTTTGAACTTTTATTTCTTTGCGGACCGCGCAATTTAATTCACTATGGTCAGAGATTTAAGTTATCGCTGAAGTTCAAGTATTGGAGACCCATCACAGAATACGCCGCTATCGCGCCGCAGTTCGACAACGACTCAATATGACAGAATAGATCACAGATTGTATACAGACACAGACTGTAAAATAATAAGTGAGCCGTGAGCTGTTTAGTTTGCTCTTGAGTCGCAGCTCGACAGTTCAAGTAGGTGTGATCTGATCTGTTGAACCGGTTCAGAGCTGTGTTACACATGCCTAGGGATAAGGGGCATAAAAAGAACGAATAGAGAATAAGGATTATGAAGAATTAAATTGATCATTTCCTCCGTGGAGCAGTAGTGCACTTGTATTACTGTTTCGGTTAGAAAGGTAAGGTGACATTGCAGGCACGTGAAACTTAACTTCACGTCTCAAGCGAGAACGCCGCGATGCTGGTGTTGCAAATGTCCATAGGCGGGTACACTTACCATCAAGTGGACCGTCTGCATGCTTGCCGGCCCATGTAATATAAAAAAATTGGTAAATTTGGTTGGCCTGGATAATTGGGGAAAAACTAAAATAGTTTCCTGAATTCGAAGACTCATTGCAGCACATTTATAAATAAATAAAAACCCCTATATACAACAGCACATTCACGCCATTCGCGAGATATGTGGGAACAGCACAAACAATAAATTGGCAAATAATTTGCAGTTGCGTTCCCACGAACTGAAACAATGATAATTATTGTTGGCAACATTTGGTAACTTTATTCATGATCAACTCGACTTGAGAGGCAGTTCCCTTCTAAGCTTACCACCTTATCCACCAACTACCACGTTTAGATTGTGGTTGACTCTTGCAGTCTTAGTGGTCAGTGTCACTAACCACCTTTTCAAGATGTTTTAAATTAAAAACAACGCTTCCTTTCGGTTGTTGGTCACACTCACACGATAATACACATCTTTGACAAACACTGAGTACTACATTTCTCCGCACATCGGTCATGAAGTCATTACTAAAATATTGGTATTATTGTGCATGAACGTGTGGTTAAAAGAACTATGGCGTATTTACGGTTAAGTCTTAAGTACGAAAATAGTTTTAGAAGTATTACAGCTTTTAATGCAGAGTTCACCGAAGTTCTACCACCATACCTATTCCCGCCGTGAAGCAGTAGTGCACTTGTATTGCTGTTTCAGTTAGAAAGAAAGCCGATCACATTACAGGCACATGAGACTTAACTTCTCGTCACAGCGACAACGTGGCGATGCCCCTGGTGTTGTAAATGTCCATAGGCGGTGACCACTTACCATCGGGATACTACTGGATCTACTCGACATCGAATCGACGTCGCATTATAAGCAAAATAGAGTTCCTTTAACGTAACATCACCTCAAAACTACTCAAAACATATCAGGATGGGACTGCTACTATTCGACGCAGAATTTTCCGTAGATAGTTATAGGCTATATATGATATCAATAAGCGCGGGTGAAACCGCCGGGGTCAGTTAGTGTATACTCGTATATATGTTAAATGCCGCCTTAAATGCGGCATTTAGAGCATTTAGAGCATTCGCTCGTCTCCACTCGGTGCGCGGTGTAAAGTGCACGCGGTCATCCGTATACTCTTCAGTCGCTCACGACACCCTACAGATGAGTTGGGGTGGTAGTATTTGTCTACCTGACGCCCGCCCTCTTCGGGAATGCTCGTGTCCACTCGGTGCGCGGTGTAAAGTGCACGCGGTCATCGGTATACTCTTCAGTCGATCACGACACCCTACAGATGAGTTGGGGTGGTAGTATTTGTCTACCTGACGCCAGCCCTCTTCGGGAATGCTCGTGTCCACTCGGCGCGCGGTATAAAGTGTCCTCGGACTGAGTACAATCATCTCAGGAGTCAAAGCAGAATTCTGAAGTCGCTCGCTGCATAACAAACTGGTTAGGATATCTAGACCAGACTATCTAGGTTATGTTGGTTTATTGATCGACAGGCTTTGAGGGTTCTGTAGGAAATTGTATTTTTTTTCCTATAGTATTTTTTACACTTATAAAACAGAAATAGAAGATAGGGAAGCGAACCTACGACCTGTGTCGTGGCAGTCAGGGTTTCTTACCACCAAGACAACTGGTCTGTCTTAATTATTTGCTTACAACAGTCCGAAGTGTATGTGGTCACGGTATAGAAGCCAGCAATTGCTAGAGAGCAACTTTTCGGTTCAGCTGTCGATTACACCCTTCAAGTTATTTGCGACTGATATCCAACATGATTGAAGAAGGTAGTTGAGCTCTTAGTGAAGAGTTCGTCCGGGGATGTGCAACCACATGGGTAATATTACAGGCACATGAGACTTAACTTCACGTCTCAAGCAATACGTGGCGATGCCCCTGGTGTTGCAAATGTATGGGACATTTGCAACACCAGGGCATTATCCTCAACATGAAATGGCATGTTTTCGTTCACTGAGACTGATTTTAAAACTTTCAACTTTTATAGTGATATCTGAAAACACTTTTTTTTATGAATTCTCGTTGAAGTCTTATTAATGCATGATGAGAAATACGCACGAGAAAAATAGTTTGCTGTCGTTTTGACAAACTGAAATTTTTTATGTGAAAGTTCTTGTGGAAGGGAATCTTCTTTGAAATTCTGATGTGCAGCCTTTTTGTGTGACGACAAATAGTTGAATTTTAAGCATTTGTTCTTTGTCTAGCTCAAATGGTACGTATTTAAATGAGATATCATTATTAAAAAGCTTTTTGTAATATTGTATCATAGACTAGCTGTGCTGTACTGCGGCGGTCTTTGCCCGCTTTCAATTCTGGTTATAAACCTTGCTCTTGAATTACTCTATCTATTGCTGAAAACTGCAATAAAATCCGTTGCATAGTTTACGATTCTATAAACGACATACAGACAAACATTCATTTTTATATGCATAGACAAAAAATCTCAAATGTTCGTTGTGTTTGTTTCTATTTTTGACCTTGAAAATTATGTCAATTGAAAAGAAAATTTATGGAACAAAAAGGTTTAGACCACAATTAACGGAACCCTAAAACAAGTGGACCAATAGCGCGCTCGCGTTTGAATTTAGAACGCGTTCGCTCGACCGAGACGATGCGCAGGCGTCTCGTACGTGATACATCGATTTAAGTATGTATTGATCACTTTTCTTTGGTAGTCTTTGTTGTTTTATATTTCCACAATACTGGAAGCATCGTGAATGTTTTGGCTTGGAAAGTCTTCGGGGGAATGTTGACACTTAAATAAATATTCCGGGATGTTCTTTACACACGGCCATCTGGTCCCAAGCTAAGCAGAGCTTGTACTATGAAAACCAGATAACTGATATACTACTTTTTTTCTTTCTAAATGAATACTTATATACATATTTACATCCAGACACATAACAAACAGACATGTTCATGCACACAAATGTTTGTACAGGATGGGAATCGAATCCGCGACCTTTGGCTTGGCAGTCAGAGTCGCTAACCACCAAGCCAACTGAAAAATAAATAATTATATTTATCCATTAAATACGACTAATATTATAAATAAGCTTGTCACTTCTGCATATAGACTTCAAAAAGTGCAATGCTCATTTTTAGGACTGCACGCATCTATAATAAAATCATATATATTTAAAGAAAAATTTATAATTTTCTTTAATTTGAATTTTCCTGCGCATCAAACCTCATTGAACGCGCAGTGACATAACAAATGAAGTATGCGAGCTATGAAAAGATAACCTATAAGCACCTCGTAATTGTCATGAGAAAACAATAATTTATAATATTAATTTCATAGTTCAAATATTGTTATTGTGATGTAGGAACAGACATAGTTAATAATAACATTAAATGTCGTTTCTTTTATTACAATGTAAGTTTATGTTAGGTAAGTACTAACTAAATACACACTTTTATTTCATGTAATATAAAATAATCAATAAATCTTTTATTACAGAGAAACTCAATTGTGTTTGACTGACTGTGTCGTCCTGATCACGAAAATATCAGAAATTATCTTATATATATATAAATATATTATATATATATACAAGTGCACTACTGCTTACCTGACGAACTCGTGCAGTGTTCGTTTAGGATTCGATTCGATTATAGTACTCAAACCACTTGTTTGGGACTTGACAGAGAAGGAGATCCAGCGGAATTAGTTACTCGATATTTGTTTTTGTATAATCTTATCACGGGATACATTAGATTCCCCGGGAAAGCAGGCGAAATCCCGTCGAGGAACGCTACTATCTAATCTTATTAAGTTTTCTTACTTAATCGTTTCGTAATCGATTAAATTTAATCATTCGATAGCCTCTGAAGGATCAATGTCGCAACTTGCGCTAGTATTTCGTAACTGAATCGATAATTAGCTGCTAATTACCGATATTTTATGCGTTGTGTTGTGTTACCGGTATTTTCCGGTAATGGCGAAGGATTTGAACTTCCTCATTTTGTAATATTAACCAATATTATAAAGAGAGAGTGGGAATTATGTTTGTTTGTGTGTAAGTGGAAGGTAATATAGACATCGCTGCAAATAAAAAAAACGTTTTATGTGTGCACTTAATACTGAAACATTAAAAAGACTACCTCAGTCTCTCGCTGGCTAATTCTAAATATGTTTGTCTCTTTTTAATGTCGCTTTTTGATTTCATGAAGTTTAAAGAAGTTTTCACTTCAAAATCTTTCATCGTGCAATTTTTATAAATATACAACGTGTTACAAAATACCCCGTAAAAATATAATTAATTTTCAAAGCCAACAACCCTAGTAAGCTGTCATGTCAGGGAACCAGATTATTTAACAGAAAAGCCTACGTACCTGTTTTACCTAATAATTGTCTACTTTAATAGTTTTTCTGTTTTTCATTCATAAAAATCTGTTGTCATGTTATACAGCGTTACTACGGTTCTTAAATATTGTGAATGGACTCGTTATAAGGCCCCATTTAACCTCCTTTCGGCTTTACGGGTAGTTTTGTGACATCCTATAAGGAAAATAGGGTTCCTTTGTCGCACCATCACCTCAAAACTACTGAACATATCGGGATGGGACTGCTACCATTCGACGCGGAACCTTTCGATGGTTATAGGCTATATGATGTTGATAAACGCGAGTGCACCCAAGGGGGACAGCCAGTGTAAAAATGGAAGGTGCTATGGACGTGGTTTGTTAATAATGTTCAGTGGAAGTCAAATTCGAAGGAAAATGCTTTTTAAATCACGGGTAGATTTTTAACAGCCTGTATATTATAATAACTTTTTGAGTATATTTTATTATAACCATATAATTCTTATATCCAAGCGAATGCAAACTTTTTTTGTTGTTTGTAGAACTTTCAAGGTCAAAAAACACATCATAAAAACAATTAGGAAATATAACTGACAGGCCAGTTGGCTTCGTGGTTTGATACTCTGATTATCATGATGCAGGTCGGAGTTCGATTCCCATCCAGGACATATATTTATTTACACGAGCAAGGCTCTTTGTACTCTATATATTCCAAACTAAGCAGAGCTTGTACTATTGCAACCAGATAACTGATATTCAACATAAACTACTTTTTAAATATATACTTTTGTAGATACTAGCTGTCCCCCGCGCTTTCACCCGCGTTTGTCGGTTTCATATATAGCCTATAACCATCTAGGAAAAATTCCGCGTCGAATGGTAGCAGTCCCGTCCCGATATGTTCAGTAGTTTTGAGGTGATGGTGCGCCACGGGAACCCTATTTTGCTTATATTTATCTAATCTAATACCTTATATAATTAGGATCTTGGAAACGGCTCCAACGATTTTCACAAAATTAAGTATGCAGGGGGTTTCGGGGGCATTAAATCGATCTAGCTAGGATTCATTTTCAGAAAATGTCGATTTTATCCGTGTTTTTAGGCAATGAAAACTGCTACAATGTCATTAGAAGGTAAGGTTTTCAAGTTACATCTTTTGTGAGAAATACTGTTATTGGGAGCCCTTTATTATCGCATCTAATTCGTATCTAGGTATATATGACAGTGCTTTAAAAGAGAGAATACGGTAGAAGTCATGTTAGTAAAGAAATCCCGAGCAATGCTCGGCCATCCAGGTACTATAGATTAATGCGACGTCGATTAGATGTCCAGTAAGTACAGTAGAGTCCACCTGATGGACTACATATAGATTTACAACTAGACACAGAACACACAGACATGTTCGTGTCTTGGGTGGGAATCGAAGCCACCACCTAAGTAAGTTGTAAGGCTCGCTACATGAAAATCTATCGTCATACACATGTGTGTTCCGCCAGCTCCACTTGTAGCTCTTCCCTTCTAGACTTTGTTTGCTTACCACATTCTACCACATCATCACTTACTGTAGTGAGATGGTGGTCAAACACACGCCTTTACAAAAAAAAATACATATACTAATAATACATTCAATTATCAATCTTAACACATACGGCATAGAATTCAAAATTAATGACACGTTGCAATAAAAGACACAAGTTAATGAGTTCAAAACTTTCACGTCTAAGTTACGTAATACTTTGTCTGTTCCATGAGACGACCTTTTTGTCAATTTTGAGTGTCAAAGAAAAATGATCTTTATTTCCTATGTAATAACCTCTATCAATCTGTCTATCTATCGATCTACCAGTGGCGTAGCTACCGGAGGGCTAGACGGGGCAGTGCCCCAGGGCCCCCAAGCTCAGGGGGCCCCTCGGACTCTGACTTACAAACAGTGGCGTAGCTACAGGAGAGCTAGACGGGGCAGTGGGACGGGGCCCCCAAGCTTCGGCTGGGGGCAAACGATTTTAAGTAGTTTAGTTGGGGCCCTTCTTAATTTTTTCCCCCAGGCCTTCGGTTCCCTAGCTACGCTACTGGCTTTAACACAAAGGTATAGAGTAAATTTTTCTTTGACATTCTGTAACTTAAAAAGGGACTAACAGAAAATAATTACAAGCAAATGAGACTTAACAACTTCTCGTCTCAGTATCGACAACGCATTGGCGATGCTCTGATGTTGCCGATATCCATAGGCGGTGGTGACCACATACTATCGGGTGGACCGTGTGCTTGTTTGTCGGGTCACCTACAGTAATATTATGAAGAGGAATGGGCGAAAAATAGACGGTCCACCTGATGGTAAGTGGTCACCTATGGACATTTGCAGCACTAGGGGCATAGCGTTGTCGCTTGAGAAGTTAAGTCTCATGTGCCGATTAGAGTAGTAGAGGTTAGTTCAGAGTTTGTCCGGGAAAGTACTACAACCATACCCATTTCCGCCGTGAAGCAGTAGTGCACTAGTATTACTGTTTCGGTTAGGTAGTTAAGGCCGGTGACATTACAGGCACATGAGACTTAACACCGTCTCAGGGTCGACCACGCATTGGCGATGCCTCTGGTATTACAAATGTCTCCAGGCGGTGACCACTTACCATCAGGTGGACCGTCTGCCTGTATGTCGCCTTTCCATCGACTCTGACCGGGTCATCGGTCCACCTGGTGAGGGTCAGAAGAGAGCTTTGTTTTATCTTCACGCCTTGCTATAATTTGGTGCGTAAAATCAAGGTATTCATAGTTGTACGAGTCATTGAACCTGCTATTCTTTGGTATAACTTCGCTTTCCCATATATTAGTATTCTTTAAACGTTCAAAATGTCATTTAAATTCCAACTTTCTTCGCTCTGTACCATAAGTTGCTATCGAAACTTACTTTAGTCACTAGCGAGTAAACTACTATCGTTACAGTATTTCTCGATAGCAACTGTCAAATTTGTGACTCGTGGTACCGAATTTCTATAGCAAAGGCTAAAAAACGTTACTCGCTAGTGTTTACATTTCGATAGGTAAAAAACCTATCGTACTATCGATTTTAGTTCTTTAGGTGACAGCTAGTGGCGCTGTACAGATTTTCCATAGAAATGTTTTACGCCGTCGATAGCGAGTACGTACGTTAAAAACTCATGGTAAACGAACTGTATACTATGTACACGCACACGAATTAAAATCTAATTGTATCATTACAAAGGTCGTTTATTAACTGATGAGTTATTAATTGGGAATTAAGGAATTTTGTTAATCTTAATTATATCTATATTAATTAAAGGTTTTGTTAATGTGAAGTGGAAACTTTGCATTAAATGATTGATTAGTTGTTCAATGCGGAGTTACCTGTGTTCTCGCGGAATATTACATTTTTCCAAGATAAAAATTATTTATAATTTATAAAATACTTTCTGCCCGGACAGACGTCGTTCTGTCGAAATAAATCCATACAAATAAGCTGGAATTTGCTCGCAGCGCCACCTATCGGGTCCAATTGTGAATCTAAACCATCTAGGGCGCCACCTAAACGCATAAAAATCGGTCCAGCCGTTTAGGAGTTCACTGTCAACACACGTACAGAAGAATTATATATATAAAGATCCTAGCTGACCAATATATTATGTTGTTTTGCCATATTTACTTTATTATTAACTATACGTGAAAAATGATCGTACTACAATTATTATATTCGATCGCCATCTTGTAACCCTATTGCGGATCTGTGGATGGAACCGAATAATATAAAAATCGCGATTAAAAAACAGGAGTTGATCGTAGAAGGGTGAAAATTTGAAGTTGTGTGTATTTTTCAATGCTAAAACATAATGTATGTACACATAAAATAAAATAATATTTAGGGGTGGGTCACCCTTATCATTTAGGCTATGTAATGTATGTATTTACGTATGTTGGCCGATTCTCAGACCTACCCAATATGCAAACGACATACAAATCGGTTCAGCCGTTTCGGACCAGTTTGGTAACAAACACCGCGACACGAAAATTTTATATATTAGATTTATTTTGTATGTTATTCAATTCCGCACAAACGGCTGAAAGGATATAGAAAAATTGGCACAGAGACAATCCCGGGAAAACATTGGTTTCCTTGGGAATTAAAGTAAAATTTTGGTGTGGATGTATGTAATTAAATATGTGCATTATTCAAGCGCCATTGAAACCACTAATAGGTTAAAATTATCGTCTAGAATGACCTTAATGGGATTTTAATTATTTGTGCAATTAGATAGATAATATTTTGGATATTTGTCACGTGTCTTAGATGTAGAACTCTGGGGAAGTACCACCTTACCCATTTCCGCCGTGAAGCAGTAGTGCACTTGTACTGTTTCGGTTAGAAAGGTAAGGCCGGTGAAGTTACAAGCACATGAGACTTAACTTCACGTCTCAAGCGACAACGCAACGATGCCCCTGGTGTTGCAAACGTCCATAGGCGGCGACCACCTTTCTGGTTATTTATTTCATTCATACCATTTTAAGTTATTGGTAGTTATTTAAGATTAAGAATTTTTTATACAAGAAACGATTTAATATATTTTGTCCAGTCAAGGGAAACCAGTTGTAGCCTTGAAAGTGTTGAAACTTAATATATAATTCGTGGCAATGTCAAGAAAAAAAAATAACGGGTTTATTAAAGACGTCAGAGTTATTGGCCCTATTTTTTTGGGTTCCGTATCCAAAGGCTCAGCTGTCCGTTCGTCTATCACAGGGCTGTATCTTTTGAACCGTAATTGGTAGACATATCGCACCCTCAGAACGATAGGGGCTTAACTCAAAAAATCACTTTTGGCACATCTCTGATTGGGTCACTTTCGCACTGAGCGGGGAGGGTGGGTCCCGGTGTTAAAGAGGCTGAAGTATCGGTATGCTTATTCTACCATTAAATTGACTATGTTTTACTATTCATCGGATAGAGCGTACTTTGTTTAGTCTCTCTATGATCGTAACTTCGCAAATGTTGAGTTAAGGCCTTATCGTACTGAGGGTGCGATAGGGAGGGGACTACTCCATTTAAAAGTTCCGCCGCTAGGTGATCTTAGCATCACGGTGGTATGCTAGGAGGAAGGCTAGGAGAAGATTTCAGGAGTGAGGGAAAGAGAGAGAGGAGGGTCGATATGTATGTTAAGGTCCAACTGTCGAATGTTAAAGGTCACCAAGGCCTTTAGTTCACGTTAATTATTTCCGTATTCAAACAAAATGCAAGGTAATTTTAATCACGCGTGCTGTGTCTTCATATGTAGGTACAAAGCCTTGAAGAACAGGTCGTGTCGATCGTTAGCAATATTCCTAGAAATATTATTGTAATTGCATGTATATGATGTTCTTTGGTTGTTCGATTTTCTGACAATTATTTGGCTGTCTCAAAGAATTTATGGATTTCGTATTTTTTTTAGGTTAGTTGTCAGTTTTGACAGTTAAGAGTGTTAAGAAAAATGTACTCTATGGTGTATTGATAAGGTTTATTAGCCTCAAATATTGGGTCAATAGATTAACCTTAATCGTATTAATAATAAAAATGATTTTCCAATGATATTTTTAATGTTAAAACGGGCCTTTTGGATCTGGACATCTTTTACATAACATTATTAAATGTCAAAGTTTGTGAAGATAGATGGAGGTTGGTTAGTCTTTCATGGAAAAGCTACTAAATAGATTTGGATGAAATTTGGAGAACTAGTAAAATGAAGCACTGACATCCAATATCGCATTTATATATTAACTAGCTGTCCGCCGCGGTTTCACCCGCGTTATGATATAAGCATACATATAAACCTTTCTCTTGAGTCATTCTGTCTATTGACGGAAACCTCATCAAAATCCGTTGCGTAGTTTAAAAGATGTAAGCGTACAAACGGGCGGAAGCGACTTTGTTTTAAACCATACTATCTGTCCCTTGCGGTTTACCCGCATTCCCGAGGGCTGTCACCTGTTCCCGGGATAAAAAGTAGCCTATATTTTATTTCAGGATATGCTCTATCTATGTGCCAAGTTTCATCCAAATCTGTCCGGTAGTTTTACGTGAGAGTAACAAACATCCATACATACAAACATTCGCATTTATAATATTAGTAGGTTAAGGATATGTATAAAGCCTCCTATATCAAAAAAGGAGTAATTTATAAATCCATAATTTTGATCGATTTATAATAATTGTGTCTGTTGTTTTTTTCGGTTGTTCGAACATGTCATCCATAAATGTTGGGCATTAAAAAACTATTATAATGTTTTAAAGTTCGCAAATAATTTACGCTACTTCGTTATCATTAATCACCAATCAGCCTACTTATTCAGTTAAAACTTCGGCGGCGAGCCGCTTCACAGAGGCCTCGGAGAGCTTACCTCTCACGTGATTAGTAGTATTAGCGTAGTAAGCGATAGAGACAGAGCACGGAGGCCGCGACGAAACATCCTCGAGTTAGTGTCATTTTTCTTATAGAATCGAGCCCCTGTATACGAAGAACTGATATTTTTTTATTTTAAGGTCTGGTCACACCACTTCATATTTTTTATTTTGATTTATTACTGTTTATTGAATAATGGAGTTTTAATTAAATCCTAAATGAAGAATTAGTCATAAAATACTTTATTTCCTATTCTATTCTACTTTTATTGTTAATGGAAAAGTTTGATGGATGTACGGATGTTTGTGACTCTTTCACGCTAAAACTACCGAACGGATTTGGATGAAACTTGACACACATACAGTTTATAACCACCATTAATATGTAAAGTACTTATTATACCGGGAAAATGTAACATCCCTCGGGGACGGGGTTAAAACCGCGGGGGACAGCTAGTATTATGAATGCAAAACTTTTGAGGACTTATGATGTTTGTTACTCTTTCACACAAAAAATACTAAAAAGACTTATTTATAATGTAGCACATATATAGTTTATAACCTATACTAACATATAGAATACATTTAACAATAAAATTTAACATCATTTTACTTCACACAGTTATTTGAAATCAAGGAAATTCCTTAACTCTGTCACCAAAGCTACACTTACTTTTTGCCTCTTCAAGGTCAGAAATACTTATTTAAAACACCCATGTACGGACTGCTTGCAATAATCAGTGTTAACCTTAACAATTTTTCCTTTTACAGGACCCTGCGCCTGCGCATAGTTGCCGTGGTGCCACCGTCAGTTGACGCCGGTCTGTCACCGAGTGCGGAAGCGTCACTCTCTGTGTAAACACACAAAAATAAATGGATGCATAAAAAATATATAACACCGTGTTTGTGTTTGTGCATGTGATATGTCAGTGTATCTGTGTTAGTGAAGTTTTTTTTTTTGTAATTAACAACTTTATCGATCAATATGCAGGGCCGTGATAAACTCTGTGCTAAGCTCACCAGTGCATTCCTTAGGAAATGGTGTAAGTAATATTCTTTTTTTTTTAATTTTTATTGTTTTTTTTATGTGCCATTGCTTCGCGTGTCTTTTTCTTATCTCTTTGGTGGTTTATTGCTTTTATTAGGTATAGGCGTATAGGTGTACATCCTCTTTTTAGTTTTAATTAAATAATTTGACGAATATATTTAATTAATACAAAATACTGAACTAATATTTTATTTGGTTTCCATAGTGCAAGTTCTGCTTAGTTTGGAATCAGATTTTTATGCAAAGTAATTTAATATTCCAAAAGAAATTTTAAGAAGAAAATCACCACAATTTTATTAATTAAAATCAAACTTGTTTAAACTGTACAATGATCTAAATAATATTAAAAAGAAAAAAAAAAATAGTTTAATTAAACTTTCAGTAACTTTAAATAAAAAACCTACTATTTGAAACAAGATATTTAAAAACGTAAGTAAAGAAGTTACGCCTTTTTTCATTGCGCTCCATCAAACATTCACTTTTTGATACGCCTATCCCAGTTCTGCCACTTTGCTTAGGAAATCTCATTTCCAGCCTGAGTCACAGTATTCTAGTGCTATGAGAGTCTGCAAGTGCGACCGATAGATGTCGCTACTAGAATATTTAGTATTATGAAAATAACTAACTAAGCGGAGCGCTATGGAAACCAGGTAACTGATAAACTAATATTAATTGAAATTGACATTTAAATTCTATAAACTAATATTAACGATTTAACACTAAACATACCATAACCCATTTTGAAGATTGTTCATCTTATTGCTTTTGCACATTTGACTTCATGACTTTTTCTTACTAATTAATATACAGTTATACTATTTATTTCCCTTCCTAACAACCATATTTCATACATTCAAGCAGGGAACATAAAGTCACATTTTACCCGCTATGGTAGAAATAGGTGCCTAGTAAGTGTTGGTATGATTGGTGTTAATTCAAAAACTACGGAAATATATAAGCTATATTTTTTCTCTATACTCTCATGAGGACGGGACCAACGCGGGTGAAACCGCAGGGCGCTGGTAGTATATAAATAAACTTGCTGTCTCCCGCGTTTTCATCCGCGCTTACAGATATCATAGCCTATAACCATCTAGGAAAAATTCCGCGTCGAATAGTAGCAGTCCCATCCCGATATGTTCAGTAGTTTTGAGGTGATGGTGGGTCAAAGGAACCCTATTTTCCTTCTAGATATGTAAATAGATAAATATCCCGACATTCTTTACACGCGGCCATCTGATCCCAAACTAAGCAGAGCTTGTACTATGGGAACCAGATAACTTATACACTACCTTATTGACACACATACTTACTTAGATATTTACACCCATATATACAACCAGACCTAATATAGCTTAGTTGGTAACGTCGAATGACGTTGAATGCCCTGACCTACGACCACCCTATTTTTTTTTTTCATTTTAAAAATGTAACTACCTGTAGATTTGAGGGATTTCCGCAAACATACAAATAAATATAATATTACTATTGATGAGGGACCTTGCAATTACAATGATGCCTTTGAAGCGTGAGGGTCTAAGTTCAAGTGTTCTCATGAGTCAGGGTCACGCTAATACCGTCATTACTAATCAGAGTTCCGTAATGATTAAGTAATTAACTATCCCTACTAATATTATAAAGTGGAAAGATTTGTATGTAAGTATGTTTGTTACTCTTTCACGCAAAAACTACAAAACGGATATGAATGAAACTTGGCACATAGATAGAGCATATTCTGGAATAACATATAGGCTACTTTTTATCCCTGGAAAATGTGATATCCCTCGGGAACGCGGGTAAAACCGCAGGGACAGCTAGTTGAGTATATTTTTTTTTTATAAAACTGGCTAGTGTCCAGTTGTTATGGTGGTTCGATTCCCATCCAGGACAATCATTCGTGTCTTAGTGTAAATATCTATTTAATTATGCATTTATAAATAAAAAGTGATATATTTAGTACATCACAGAACGAATTTACCGGCACATGAGACTTAAATTCACGTCTCTGGGGCGATAACGCATTGGCGATGCTCCTAGTGTTGCAAATGTCCATAGGCGGCGGTGTCCACTTACCATCAGGTGGACCGTCCGCTTGCTCGTTGGCCTATATCGTTTAAAAAACGTCTGGACTCCATAGCAAGCTCTGCTTAATTTGCGATCAGATGGTCGTATGTCAAGAATGTCCAGAATATATATTTGTCGTCTCAGTGGTTGAGTAGTATAAAGTTCAGATACCCGTAGGTGCTACATTCGATTCCTGGATCGTTCACTGTAGTAATTACCTGTAGCTCGCGATTGGTAATGTGCGAGAGAGACGGCGACAATCCACACCACGTGTCACGTTGGGACTAGAAATAGAGGTGGAATGTTGGTTTTTACCACTTCGGGAATAATAGTCGTGAAGACTAAACGATATGTTATTTACACCCACACCCAGTTACAGAAGTGACACTTTCTTGCTTTAATGTATGTACAAGCATTATCATCATTATATCAGCCTAGGGATGTCCACTGCTGGACATAGGCCTCCCCCTTGGATTTCCACCTCGAACAGTCCTGCATCCAGCGACTCTGACCAGGTCATGACCACGCTCAGGACCACCTGGGAGGTCCTATACAAGGATACCTCTGTAAGATTTGCATAGATCAGGTCTCTTTTGTTTTTAAAAATAGAAAATGAGGTTAAGTTTGTATGTTTCGTTGTAGGCTGTAATCTCCGAGACTTCTTATACAATTTCAAATCATTCTCTGATAGAAACCAACTCTATACCCTATCGGTAACTGGTAATTAATCAATTAAATTTTCATTAATACCTATAAATATGTTCGATCGAACGAAACCGCATTTTTATGTGTAAGTTATAATAATACGCCACTAATGATGGTCTGGTTTAACCAGTTTATTACTTATTCTTGGTGCTAAAGTTATGAGCAAAGTCCACGAGACTGCCAGCTATTTAATTATATATTATATTAGCTGTCCCCCGCGGTTTCACCCGCGTTTATCGATATTAAATATAGCCTATAACTATCTAGGAAAAATTCCGCGTCGAATGGTAGCAGCCCTATCCCGGCTCCCATGCTCCCAATAACAGTATTTCCAACAAAAGATGTAACTTGAAAACCTTTTTTATTTTATTATTATTATTTTTTTTATACCACGTCGGCCGACAAACAAGCGGACGGTCCACCTGATGGTAAGTGGTCACCGCCGCCTATGGACATTTGCAACACTAGGGGCATCGCCAATGCGTTGTCGACCCTGAGACGTGAAGTTGTTAAGTCTCATGTGCCTGTTATATCACCGGCCCCCTTACCTTTCTAACCGAAACACAGTAATACAATTGCACTACTGCTTCACGGCGGAAATGGGTAAGGTGGTAGTACTTCCCCGGACGAACTCTGCACTAAGAGCTCTACTACTCTAGTAGTTTCAACTTCATATCTCAACTCAATTTCAACCTTATCTTCTAATGACAATGTTGCAATTTCCATTGCCTAAAAACACGGGTAAATCGACATTTTCTGAAAATGAATCCTAGCTAGATCGATTTAACGCCCCCGAAACCACCTGCATACTAAATTTCATGAAAATCGTTGGAGCCGTTTCCGAGATCCTAATTATATATATATATATATATATACAAGAATTGCTCGTTAATACCTTTAGTATTAGATATACAGAAAGATATATAGATGACGGTCGCATTTCGATCGCTCGGCGACCATTAGTAGACACAGATATTTAAGTATTTTAATAGTTTTATTAAAAATAAGTGATCAATAAATTAATTACATAACCTTGCTGAGATTCTTGCTGGTTCATCTAAATTGAAGGCTGACTATCGAACTGATGGTTACTTCAGTACCTTTGACCGTCATATGTACCCTAAACATAATTAATAGACATGTTTAAACTTATTATTAAACTTGCGGCACGCTATGATGGCCGTTTTGACGTTTTATACTGACAAAGAAAAATAACCTTTATTCCTTCGGACATAAGGTGCATCTATTGATCCAACAGCTAATTGTATGATGATGGATATCAACCTTATTCCAAAGCAATACAGTTTCTTTTCCTATGACAATTTGAAACGTCAAAACGGCCATCATAGCGTTCCGGTAGTATAATCGTTTTAAAACATTAAAGAAGCGTTCATAATATTATATTAAAAAAATTCAAAATTCAAAACCATTTATTCAGTTTAGGCCTTCGGAGGGCACTTATGAAGGTCAAATTTAAAGTTACTGAAGCTACAATATATATATCATTCGTACTAATGGAATGTTTTTGCTTTGAATCTATCAAGCTATTAATGTAAAAAAATATGTTTGTATGTTTGTATGTTTGTCCGCTATGCCTTCTTATACTATCTATCCGATAGCGATGAAACTTTTGTGAGTTGTTCTACGTACGCTCGAGAAGGTTACTGACACAGAAAGAAAGTTGCACAGCAACATACGCCGGTAACGGCTACTAAATAATAAATATCCCGGGACATTCTTTACACACGGCCATCTGGTCCCAAACTAAGCAGAGCTTGTACTATGAAAACCAGATAACTGATATACCATTTTTCCTTAATTCTTTTAAATAAATGTTTACACCCAGACACAGAACAAACAGACATGTTTATGCACAAATGTTTGTCCTGAGTGGGAATCGAACCCGCGACCTGCGACTTGGCAGTCAGGGTCTCTAACCACCAAGCCAACTGGCCCGTCGTCGGCGGCGGTGTCGTCTAGTATGTTAAATTTTACAAATAAAAATAAATAGTTCATGTGGAACGAAGTAATGATAAAACAGACATTAGAATAGCATACCCATTTCCGCCATGATACAGTAGCACACTTTTACTTTTACTGTGTTTCGGTTAGAAAGGTAAGGCCGGTGACATTACAGGCACATGAGACTTAGCTTCACGTCTCAAGCGACAACGCGGCGTTGCCCCTGGTGTTGCAAATGTCCATAGGCGGTGACCACTTACCATCAGGTGGATCCTCTGCCTGTTTGTCGAAAGTAAAACTTAGAAAGATTTCTAAAGCCTTAGTAGAGTGGCCAAAAGACTCCTAACAACTTCGCGATGCCCCTAGTGTTGCAAATGACCATTGGCGGTGACCACTTACCATCTACTACCACTAGATGTATTGCACAGTGTCTTTTAAAACATTTACGCCAGAGCGTCAAGGTCATCTTGCTAATGCGCATTTCATTAGCATAATCAAGAAATGGTTTGCCTTTATGTGGTTACATTTGTGACTGCGAAATGTTTTACCAAATAGTAATCGAATCTAAATATTTGTCTAAATACTATACTATTTATTATAATTGTTTTTCACCCCCTTAGGGGAAGAATTTCGGAAAATTCTTTCCTATCGGATGCCTACGTCATACAAAGAACACACCCTCCAAGTTTCAGGCCTCTACGATCAGCGGTTTACGCTGTGTGTTGATCTGTCAGTCATTCAGGACAAAGCATTTTAACTATGAATGTTTAATTAGAATTGGTATGATTACTAAAAAAAAATCCAAAAACATAGTATTTATTAATGTAATGCTTTAAGATTGTTGAATTGAACTTCTGAACGTGCACTAAGTAATGATAAATTAATTATTTTACCAATATAATTCCGACCCATGCCTCTATTTTAAACGATATCGTCAAACGACTGACATTTATGTCAAACACCATAAGGTTACATTATAAGAGTTAATATTGTCAAAACCGGTAAGGTTACATTAGAAAAGTTAATATGGTCGTTATATTTTCTTAAATATTCTAATTTTCCGCGTAACTTTCTTATTTTTTTCTTTCACAAGAACCTTCTCCTGACATTAACAAACAGAACAAAAAAAGAATTAGCGAAATCGGTCCAGCCGTCTATGCGTGATGCCGTGACCAAGGGAAATAGGGATTCATTTTTATGTACATATATAGATACAAAACAAAGAACAAATGCTTAGAAATACGTAAAAACCTCTCTGTTTTTCCAGTTGTATGCTAACTCAGTTTGTTGTGTGTACAAGTAAGTACGTACCGGCAAGTTTTCGACAATGACTTCAAATCAAATAAAGCGTCGCGACGCAATCGGTTAGCAAGTGTGTAATGTGTTTAGTAAACAATATGTCTAGAAATAAACTTGACAAAACATCATGTTTGTTTGAATCGAAAGATATTCGAATCAAACGTTTTAACTCCTCAATTTTTTTTATACAACATTGGCCGACAAACAAGCATACGGTCTACCTGATGGTTAGTGGTCACCGCCGCCTATGGACATTTACAACTACAGGGGCATCGCCGCGTTGTTGTTGTTAAGTCTCATGTGCCTGTAATTTCTCCGGCCCCCTTACCTCTCTAATCGAAACACCAGTAATACAATTGCACTACTGCTTCACGGCGGTAATCTCTGCACTAAAAGCTCTACTACTCAAATCTTTCTATTTAACCATGAAAGTGAAAACGAAACAGACAGCTGTCAGTTTGTTTTTAAGAATTTATAATTTACTCGCCGTTCTCCGCGGTTTGTCCCGTATACTGGAGAGATGTTGCATTTTCCCCGGATAAGAAGTTGTGTTATTTCAGGGCATGATCTGTCTATGTGCCAAGTTTCATTTATATCCGTTTAGCTAGATTTTGTGTTAAAGAGTAACAAACAGCCATGCATTCATACTTACAAACTTTCGCATCTATAATTCTAGCTGTCCCTCGCGGTTTTACATGCGTTCCCGTGGGACTATACCTTTTCCCGGTATAAAAATGTCATATGTTATTCCAGGGCATGGTCTATCTATGTGCCAAGTTTCATCTTTATCCGTTCAGTAGTTTTTGCATAAAAGAGTAACAAACACCTTCACAAATTTTCGCATTAATAATATTAATAGGATTTCACACCTACAAAAATGTTTGTCTTGGTTAAGAATCAAGCTCATCGGAATCAGAAACCATGGACGCGCGTCTATTTGTTTTTTTTCTTCTATCAATCAGCGGAAACGTAAAATATTTGTAAACACTCGGACTTCACGCGTTTCCCGACAAATATATTTTGTACTCTCCACTACCGTCATGTATGTTATGTAATGTGACCTCGGCTTGTGATACTTCCTTTGATGGTACTTTAAAACACTTATTTGTCGTTGCTTTTGGACTTATAAGGTAGGCAGAGGTCGTAGTAATGATACCCAGTTAACACCGAAGATATTTCCAGCCACAACGTGACGTTATAAAACCCGGGCGATTTTTGATGGTAAGTGGTCACCGCCTATGGACATTTGCAACACCAGGGGCATCGTTGAGACGTGAAGTTAAGTCTCATGTGCCTGTAATGTCACCGGTCTTACTTTTGTAGCCGTACAATAATACAAGTGCACTACTGCTTCATGGAAATGGGTATGAAGGAAGTAGAGCTCCACTACTTAAATTTAAACAAAGAAAGGTTATTATTACCTTCCCCGAACCGGGTATCAAACTTTTTGGTTTCTAGCTGAGCTCTATATCAGTCAATTAAAGAGGCGATTCGAGGGTCGACGATGCCTCTAGTGTTGCAAATGTCCATAGGCGGTGACCACTTACCATCAGGTGGACAGCCAGTGGCGTAGCTAGGTAACCAAAGGCCTTGGGGAAAAAAATGAGTTGGGCCCCAACTAAACTATTTGAAATCGTTTGTCGAAGCTTGGGGGCCCGGGGCATAGCCCTCCGGTAGCTACACCACTGTGGACAGCCTGCCTGTTTGTCAGTCTACTTCTCGTCACCTGACCTCGCAATGATATGCCACTTAATTTCAAAGGTGTGAACATCGAAATTCTTCTATTGTTACAATAATACGTTGTGTTCTATAGACAATATGTGGCCTTACGCATTTGTTTGTACAACGTTTGAACAAACATGTGTTGTAATTGTTAAAAGTCGATTTTTATAAATGTATTGTCATAATAATTAAGTTACAGCGAGACGAATATAGAGTGTACTACAATATCTATGAGCTTTAAATGTTTTAAAACAGAAATCCTGTCTGGGACACTCTTTACACGGCCATCTGATCCCAAACTAAGCAGAGCTTGTACTATGGAAACTAGATAACTGATATGCGCCTTTTTTTCCAAATAAGTACATACTTATATAGGTATTTACATCCAGGCACAGAACAATCAGAAGTCCTGCCCGGGACACACTGTAAAAAAACGTTGCTCGCTAGTGTTTACATTTCGATAGGTTGCCTATCGACTCGTACTATCGATTTTAGTTCTTTAGGTGACCGCTAGTGGCGCTGTACGCATTTGCCATAGAAATGTTTTACGCCATCGCTAGCGAGTACGTACGTTAAAAACTCATGGTAAAGGCACAGGTATTCATATTTATAGGTACACCAAGACACAGTACAAACAGACATGTTCATGCACACAAATGTTTGTCCTGGGTGGGAATCGAAACTGGCCCGTCGTGAAAAGATTTAACTGACAGGGCTGTTGGCTTGGTGACTAGAGACCTTAACTGCACGCCGCAGGTCGTTACAGCTCATTGTAGCATTCGAACCCACATCTCTTGTCACAGCAACTACGCTATCATATATCTGACCATAGAGCTCATTTTGGCTTGTTATCTATCTATATATAATATATATAAAAGGAGAAGCTGCCTGACTGACTGACATATCAACGCAGGGCTTAAACTATAAGGGTTAGAAACTTAAAATTTTCCACAGGGGTTCCTTTTATAACGCAGGAGAGCACTAAGAAAGGTTTTTGAAATTTGCAAAGTTTGTATGGAACAACGGTTTTTCTTGGTCTAATCAACTTAAAAACACAACGGGAATGCGGGTGAAACCGCAGGGGACAGCTAGTATATCATTAACACGGTGTTATAAAAGAGTTACAAGATAACGCGAGGCGATGACGTTTCTGTGACTAACTCGGTTTTTCTGTTTTCATGATAATATGCATATATATACAAAACAATTGATCGTAAATATTAACGTCTCACGTTATAATATATCCGGTAATATGTTTTCCTTATTGGCTGAATCTTATTTCTTATTAATATTGCACATGACACAGAAAGATCTTCCAAAGAAAGAGCTTTTATTGTCCTGATGCCGGAAACTGCTAGTAAAAATAAATTACCATAGAGTTTTGGTAGTTCGCACGTTATGACAGTAAAATAGGGGTTACCAGATAAATAATAATAAATATCCTGGGACATTTTCTTACAATCTGATCCCAAACTAAGCAGAGCTTGTACTATCGAAACCAGATAGCTGATATTCTACATAAACTATTTTTTTTCTAAATACATACTTGTATAGATATTTACACCCAGACACAGAACAAACAAACATGTATATGCACACTAATGTTTGTCCTGGGTGGGAATCGAACCCGCGACCTTCAGCTTTGCAATCAGAGTCGCTAACCACCAACTAGCCCGTCAAAATATTACTTCATATCGACCTTGACTCATCCGTCCTGACGCCGAAGCACGAATATCTATCGCAAGCGTATCGTCATCGTATCGAGGGCGCTAAAAACTAATGCAATGGGAAAGCGAACATCGCGCAACGTCACGGTGTGCGCGGTGTTCAATTTTCTGTATAAACCAGCTTTTTGGTGCACTCGATACGATGACGATACGCTTGCGATACATGCTTAGGCCTCTGAAGTGAAACAACTTATGGGGGGTCATTGAAATTCTGAAATGCTACCTTTGTGTGACGAAAAATAAATGCAATGATAAATACTATCTATTCAAAAGTGATTGATAAATAATTAAAATGTTTCGCTGTAATACGATTTTTCAAAGCCATGGAAATAAGCAAGTTACATTTCACTAAAAATGTATTTTGACAATTTAAAATATTCCCTATTTCCCTGATAGAGGGGTAAATTCTGTCGTCTGGTAACCCTGCTTCTAATCATTTGCAGCCAACAGCTAACAATCTATTTGCTAGTAACCGACATGCATAAAGAACCTTTTACCTCAAGGCTTTACCACCGCTCTAAATTCTAATATTGCAAATAAGGTAAAATGAAAGGGCCATATTCCTTAGATTTAGGGCGTTCTCACACTTCGTGCTTTTTGTAAGTCTGGTTGTTGAAACCATTTGATATCCTATCCTTGTATTACATACAGACATACATGCAAAAGTAAGTTTAGTACCTCTTAAAGCTTCAACGGCGCAACTACGGCCTAGGGCATAGACATAGGACCTGTTCTTCAAAATTTAAGAGCTGGGCTCTAGTCGGAATATTTTCCTCCAATCCGTTGTGCTTTTCGTCTTCCTGCAACTTCTTATACGACATCACACTCAATTTTGCCATTACTTGGTCCATTACCTTTCCTCCCCGTTATCCCTCAGCAAGCTAGCATACAGTTACAGATGACCACCAGGGGTTCGATTCTCTAAGGAAAATGATACTAACTCGAGGATGTGTCGTCGCGGCCTCTGTGCTCTGTCTCTGTCGCTTACTACGCTAATACTACTAATCACGTGAGAGGTAAGCTCTCCGAGGCCTCCGTGAAGCGGCTCGCCGACGAAGTTTGTATTAGCTGAATAAGGAGGCTGATCCGAAACTAAGCAGAGCTTGTACTATGGTAATAATCAGTGATGAACAATTTCACGCCACAGGGTCGATAATGCGTTGGCGATGCCCCTAGTAATTTAGATATCCATATGCTTCATTCGGAGATCGTTTGTGTGTTTATCGTTCCAAGAGATATAAAAAAAACTGATAACAAATTTACTACATACTCGTATACTTTTAAAGTTAAACAAATACAGGTTTTATAGTTAGACATAAGTGTAGCTGTGTAATATAAAAAAGAACAGACGTCGTGTCGAATTTTTCGTCTCTCCGACAAAAAGGCGATCTACAAAAAGTACGTCGTGTTTGAGAGCCCTTATCGTATCTGTGTCGCAACGCTTTTTGATTAGAGTAATGAATGACCAGAGATATTTCTTTTTCATGATGCTGACAAAAAATTAAGACAATGTCATAGAAATCGTGACAGACAGGTGAAAAAATCTACAAGAACATTGAACATTGAAAATGTCATATTTAGGCACAATTTATTTGTTTCCTTTGGCTTTCCTTGGTGACATTGTCTCTCATGTCTGCCCATCGACGTCGAGCCAGCGCTTCTTCTACGTATCGTTGTGTGTGCGGGTCCGCTCTCCGGCTCAATCTCCACTTTGCGCGCTCTGTTGCATCCTCTGTGGTGACATTGTCTCTCATGTCTGCCGAGCGACGTCGAGCCAGCGCTTCTTCTACGTATCGATGTGTGTGCGGGTCCGCTCTCCGGCTCAATCTGCACTTTGCGCCGTCTGTTGCATCCTCTGTGATGACATTGTCTCTCATGTCTGCCGAGCGACGTCGAGCCAGCGCTTCGTCTACGTATCGTTGTGTGTGCGGGTCCGCTCTCCGGCTCAATCTGCACCTTGCACGGTTCGTTGCACCCTCTGTGACGTCGACTCTTTGACCTAATTGTTTATAATCACAACTATTTGTGGTTATGCCCTTAGCCCTACGCATTGTTTAGTTTATGTAACAGAATAAATATTATGAATACATTGCACAATACATTTTTTTAACATTTCACAGTCTATCGCTTCATATAATGTCAAGTTGCAAATAAGTAGTCGAGTTGCGAAAACTCGGACAGATCGCTCGGTCGGCTTGTGAAAAAAAAACACAATTTCAAGAGAAGCAATGCCTTTTCGCCACTCTATCGCTGGCCAGTCACTCCCGCGCGTTCGCCGCCGCCGCGCCGTATCGAAATGCCGCGTTAATTATTACGTGGAATTCCAATTTTAAAAAAGTTTTTAAACTTTTCACTCGTGTTCCGTTTTCGAATTTCAAACTAAACGAGGCAAGATGGCGATGCGTTCCGTATCACGCATGGTGGATTATGTGAAATCTAATAGAAGAATAAGTGAGTGTTTTTAGTGTTTGCGTAATTTTAAAATGCTAGTATTTCGTTTAGTTGCGTGCCGTTCACGTATTTATTGTTTTTAAGTTTCTTCACAACGTGTGACCTTTACAATTTACTGTGGCCAATTTGGCTGGCATTATTTTAGGCTTTTATTTTCAATTTTACAGTGACATTGAATTAAAAGTTTCTAATTTTACGGCGAATCTGTTTTAAAAAACATGATTGAATATAAAACAGTTATGTGCAATCGGAAAATGCACTAACCGGTTTATGAACACTTCGGGTCAACGATTTGGCATTAATATAAAGTTATTTTAAATGGGGTACAATGTGAATGTTAACTTGTCTCTAAATATAGAATACTAGCTGTCCCCCGAGGTTTCACCCGCGTTCCCGTGGGATGGCACATCTATTATACATAAATACCTTCCTCTTCAATCACTCTATCTATTAAAAAAAACCGCATCAAAATTCGTTGCGTAGTTTTAAAGATTTAAGCATACATAGGAATATAGGGACAGATAAAGCGACTTTGTTTTATACTATGTAGTGATATGTATTTTTAAGTAAACTACCAGTTTTTGGGTTACCACATTTGGTCACATCACCACTTACAACCGTTTCATGTTCAACCACAATCTCATTATATTCACGAACAGTAATAATAATAAAAAAAAACTTTGTACGTGATTTTTATCCAATTTATATTAATTAAAAGATGTAATTGTTTACTTTTTCTTCATTCTTAAGTCTATTACGTCAGGAAATCTAATTAGATATATTTTATCATCACTTGAGCAATCAAACAACGAACTTTTCGACGTTTAAGCGTGTCATGGGAAAATAACCCAAATTGCTTTGAGTATAAAGCTCACTATTATTCAACACACAATTTTCTTTTTGATCGAGAGATGATTCTTATTACAATAAACATACAGTTAATTTTTCAATAACATTTTAATGCAACAAAAAGGACTTCCGATTTGGAAGTAACTTTAGATAGAATTATAGACTTTCAAATTCCTGAAAGTTTGTATGTATGGATGTTTGTTAGACTTTCACGCAAAAACTACCAGACGGATTTGGATTAAACTTGGCACATATATAGAAAATGCCTTGGAATAACACATAGGATACTTTTTGTGCCGGGAAAATGTTACATCCCTCGGGAACGCGGGTGAAACCGCGGGGGACAGCTAGTTTCTAATAATTCTGGTTGCCTCATTCGCAGTAAGAGGCAGTTCTAGACTTAAAAAGTTAATTGGTTACAATTTTAATAGACCTGTTCTGAAAACAAGTATGTTTTAGTAATTTAAACCTTATACCTATGTGATAACATCTATCATCATAGCATATACCGTTCGACAAATATTGTTTTACCTGTCAAAAAAATTTTGACATTTTTTTTTCGTGATATCTATTTAGTTTCTTAGGACAAAGGATGTAGTTGAATGTGTTGTTCGTGTGTTGATTGGTGGTAGGGTATTTTTTTTTTGTTTTTTTTTTTTTTAATTTATTATTGAACATAGAAAATACATACAATATTAGATCTTGATGATTAAAATTTGGTTCCCTAACAATGCCCCTGGTGTTCCAAATGTCCATAGGCAGTGACCACTTACCATCAGGTGGACGGTCTACCAGCAACCACTAGACTCCATTACAAAGTCTAGGCCAAATTTCTCAATAGACTTGCACAATTTCGTCTGCCACTTATTTGTTTTTATAAACCTTTTTTCAACAAATCCAATTAAAGTAACATTTCATAAGTTACTTTCTACTTAAATATAATTAAGTAATGAGTCATTATTCTTAACTAAATAATATACAGTTCCAAGGAACAGCACTCATAAAGTGGTGATTCTAGAATTGTGCAATTGGATAATGTTAGCATATCAGGGGCTCGATTCTGTAAGGAAAATTACACTAACTCGAGGATATTTCGTCGCGGCCACTATGCTCTGTCTCTGTCGCTTACTACGCTAATACTACTAATCACGCGAGAGGTAAGCTCTCCGAAGCCTCCGAGAAGCGGCTCACCGACGAAGTTTGTATTAGCTGAATAGGGGGGGAGTCATTCTCTCTAATGCGTGTAATTGTGTATTTCCCTCACCAGCACACAACACAGAGCGTTGAATCGCCTTTTTATAAGTATTAGAGCTCTTAGTGAAGCAGTAGTGCACTTGTATTACTGTTTCGGTTAGAAAGGTAAGGCCGGTGAAGTCACAGGTGCATGAAACTTAACTTCACGTCTCAACCGATAACGCACCGATGCTGGTGTTGCAAATGTCCATAGGTGGGGACCACTACTTACTTGTCACTCTGTCTTCTACTTCAGATAGGTCAGGATACTTGGTTTACTTCTACCATCTCCTCTTTGATCCTCTTCACGTATGTTCAAATGGAAATTTAAGACAAACATGTAAATATAATTCGGGTTTTTTCGAAGCTGTTCGGGTTGCACTCGATTGGGTTATCACCAGAATCGAACGGCCCTCAAACAAGCTGACGGTCCATCTGTTGTTGAAACTTTTTAAAGAAATGCTAGTAATTACTTATTTGCATGGCTTTAAAAATTTTTATTACAGGGAAACATTTTAATTATTCATCGTTTATTTATTTTTCGCCACACTTAAAGGTTGCGGAGAACTAGAACTTCAAAGCCCATAAAAAGTTTGACTTCAGTTTTGTTTTTATTTTTTTTAATTTAGTATATCAGTTATCTGGTTACCATAGTACAAAACAAAAGAGTGCGTTCTCTTGGAAATTCTTAATAGTTTTTCTCCTTCTTTTTTCAAGTACAAATTAATATTAATTAGTTTGCTAGCTTAGATTACTTATTTAAACAAGATAGAATTATTAAAAATCTTTTTTTATATAAACCATAATAAAAGTTTTCAAAGTGAATGCAAACTTTTTAGATATTTTTATTTTGGGATCATAAAGCCGTAAATGAGGTCCTAGAATATTTTTTATTATATCATTTTCGACAAACAAACAGACGGTCCACCTGATGGTAAGTAGAAAAAGTAATCACCGCCGCGTTGTCCTCCTTGAGACGTGAAGTTAAGTCTCATGTGCCTGTAATGGACGTTACCTTTCTAACCGAAACACTAATACAAGTGCACTGCTTCACGTTAGAAATGGGTAAGGTAGTACTTCTCCGGACGAACTCTAACAACAAAACGATATTTTTCAAAATACCATATAATACTCGACAATATTTTTTCACGTAAGAGGAAGTACACCAAATGTGGTAACACGCAAGAATAAAAGTGAAATTGACAAAAGCTATTTTTAATGAGGGCAACATTATAAATAACTGATTGTTATATCATAGTGTTGTAACCGACGAAGAAATGGCAGCGAGTGGACGAGTCGAGACAGTCTAATCGAATTGTTATTCGAATATTGCATCCTAATAATATTATAAATGCGAAAATTTATATGCAAATACTACCCGACACATTTGAATGATACTTGGCACATATATAGAGCATATCCTGGAATAAAAAATAGGCTACCTTTTATCCCGGGAAAACGTGACATCCCTCGGGAACGCGGGTAATATTGTATTATATAATAAAAATCGACATACAGAAACGAAGTATACTTCTGAACCGTTGGTAGTAGCTTTATACCTTAGTACCCTTGTAATAGAGGCCTTAGTGGAGAGTCCGTCCGGGGCAGTACTACCACCATACCCATTTCCACCGTGAAGCAGTAGTGTACTTGTATTACTGTTTCGGTTAGAAGGGTAAGGCCGGTGACATTACCGGCACATGACTTAACTTCACGTCTCAAGCGACAACGCAGCGAAGCCCTGGTGTTGCAAATGTCTATAGGCGATGACCACTTACCATCAGGTGGACCGTCTGCCTGTTTGTCTGTATACTTAACATACGGTAGCTTGTTGACTCAATTAGTATTATTCTACTTTTACTTCAACTTAACCCTCTCAAGTCTACAGTCAAACGTCTTTCCCAATCAAGAAAGGTCAAGAAACCTTTACAATTTTTTTAATAACAATGTCAACCAATTTATCGCAAAACTATTTGTCCACCGCTGTTACACCCGCGTTCCACGGCGAATTAACAATTTCCTTTTCCATTTTTTATAATAAAAATCAGCCAAAGTTACTAATAACATCAGATATCTGCCAGTGAAAGGTCCGTCAAAATCCGTTTCACACTTCTCAAAAACGAAGTGTAAATATTTTCATAAATATGCCGATTTAATCGACTGTGAAATGTGCACTAAGTAATGATTTCATCAATATAATTCCGACCCATACCTCTGTTTTAAATAATATTGTCAAAAGACTGACATTTATGTCAAACACCATAAGGTTACATAATAAGAGTTTATATTGTCAAAAGCGGTAAGGTTACATTAGAAAAGTTAATGTGGTCGTTATTTTTTCTTAAATTTTGAATTTGCGAAATCGGTTCAGCCGTCCACTCGTGATGCCGTGACCAAGGGAAATAAGGATTCATTTTTATATGTATAGATTACATAATAATATGTAAATGTTGTCTCATCAACAATTTTTTAAGGGCAGCTTACTTACTTCCGATTTACTTCCTTAATACCTTATTTGTAAGGTTCAAGTTACTTTATTAATAAAGACAAGGTTGTGAAGTTCATTTCTGGGTTCATATGTTTACGTAAATTCACATCCTGGTACATTTAATTAAACGGTCATTTGATCCCAAACTAAGCAGAGCTTGAACTATGGAAACCAGATAACTGATATACTAAATAATAATAATAAATCCTTTATTAAAACAATCTTATATAACATCTTTGTTATATACTTAAATACAATATCACTGACACCAGTTTCGCGAAGGTTGTCTTGCTACTCAGCATAGGCCTGCCCTAAAGCTTGCCATAAAGTGCGGTCTTGTGTCTTCCTTCTCCATGTGGCGCCTGCTATTATTTTTAAGTCGTCTTCCCATCTCCTTATTCGTTTTCGTTATTTATTTCAAATGTCTGAACGTGCAACACCTGCTATCCTCTTCTGTATCCTGCTACCCCTAGGTTGTCTGGAAGAAATCGCTTTAGCGATAACACCGCCTATTTTGTAAACACTTATTCTGTAATCCACTTGTTTATGTTACCTCTTCTCCTGTTATGTGTTGTACAAATAAAGTATATTGTATTGTATTGTATTGTATCTCCAACAGGTACACTAAATACATACTTATATATATCATATAAGACACAAAACAAACAGACATGTTTATGGACACCAATGTTTGTCCTGTTTAGGAATGGAACCCCTGACCTGTATCGTAGCAGGCAGGGTCGCTAACCACCAAGCCTGCCCTGTCAAATACTTTCTAAAATAAATAAATACCATTGAACACTTAATCATCATGGCCAGCTCATCCCAAGCTAATCAGAGTTTGTATACGTATATATATCCCTTTGATGTTGTGATGATAACTTTCTTGGAGGTCTGTTTTGACCTCACAAGTGTCTCTCTAAGGCCTCATCAGAAAAAGTAATTTAGATTTTCCAATATTCAGTTTATTACAAGTATAGTCGGTCTCTCTGTGGCTTAACCGTAACTTGGCTAACTAAGAGAACGTTATTGACTTGGCCTAGATTGTAAGTCGTTGTACGATACCTGTAAGTCATTATATATGCCCTGTGGTTTGGCCTCTATTAGATATAACTAGATATTTCGTAGAATTAAATGAAAATGAATGTTTGTCTGTATGTCCTTTATAGAATCGTAAACTGTGCAACAGATTTTAATCCAGTTTTCAGCAACAGATAGAGTAATTCAAGAGGAAGGAATCATGGGTTCCTTTGACGCACCATCACCTCAAAACTACTGAACATATCGGGATGGGACTGCTATCATTCGACGCGGAATTTTTCCTAGATGTTTATAGGCTATATATGATATCGATAAACGCGGGTGAAACTGCGGGGGACAGCTAGTAACATATAATAAGATTATTAATTTGTATTAATTGTCCTCTGCTATTTCAGCCGAGTTCCCGAGGGATGTTACATTTTCCCGGGATAAAAACTTTCTTATTTGTTAATCCAGGGTATAAACTATCTATGTGCCACGTTTCATCCAAATCCGTTTGGTAGTTTTTGCGTGAAAGAGTAACAAACATCCGTACATCAATCCTCACACAATTTAGTGCTTAAAATATTAGTCGTAAGCGGTTTTACCCGCGTTCCCGAGGGATGTCACGTTTTTCCGGGATACAAATGTGTTAGTCCAGGTTATAAACTATCTATGTGCCATGTTTCATCCTAATCCGTGTGTTAGTTTTTGCGTGACAGAGTAACAAACATTTAGCGTCACAAAATTTCCCATTTATAATATTTGTATGATATTAAAATATGAAACAATATCATATTATATTACCTAGTAATAATAATGAACACATTACGCAACAGTTACTCAAATAAACCAGTATTTTGATAATGAAAGTGAAAGTAAACCTCGAGTGATACCAAAAAAAGCAGAACCAGTCACTTTTGGAAACCAAAAAGAATGTATTAACCTGAAATGGGGTTAAATAAATATTCGCGATCCATATTCACGTTTCTCGTAATACCTATTTTGTAAATTATAATTAGTTAGTAGAGCTCTTAGTGCACAGTTCGTCCGGGGAAGTACTACCAGCTTACCCATTTCCACCGTGAAGCTGTTGTGCTTTTGTATTACCGTTTCGGGTAGAAAGGTAAGGCCAGTGACATTACAGGCACATGAGACTTAACTTCAAGTCTCAAGCGACAACGTGGCGTTAACCCTGGTGTTGCAAATGTCCATAAGCATATTTTGGACATTAAAAATAAAGAAAATATGGGTATGCTCGTGTCCACTCGGTGCGCGGTGTAAAGTGCACGCGGTCATCGGTATACTATTTAGTCGCTTACACCCTACAGATGAGTTGGGGTGGTAGTATTTGTCTACCTGACGCCAGCCCTCTTCGGGAAATCTCGTGTCCACTCGGCGCGCGGTGTAAAGTGCACGCGCTCAGCGATATACTCTTTAGTCGCGTATTCTCTACAGTTGCGTTGTATCCGTCACTACGCAGCTAAATAATTTAATGAATTCCGCAGAAATACTCACATTTCTATACAATATGAAGTCTTGCCATTGTCGTGTACAATTACGTGACAATATTTAGCAAACACGGCCGTTTTGTGGAAGCGAGGTCGTTGTATATTATGACAACATAACTCGATGCTGGCCAAAATATTGTGATAGTAGTTTCCGTATAAAAGACTCCTCTACCTTTCTCGAGATTTTTTATAATTTTGCAATCCATTTGGTGTCCTTTATCAACATTTCTAGGCATTAGTACGAAAACGGTAAAAAACACTATCGTTTTTTATTCGATTTGACAGAGGGTCATTACAATTAATAAATAAAATATATTAAGCTAGCTGTACTCCGTGGTTTTACCCGCTTTCCCGAGGGATGCCACGTTTTCCTGGGATAATAAGTAGCCTATATACTATTCCAGGATATACTCCATCAATGTGCCATGTTGCATCTTAATCCGTTTGGTAGTTTTTGCGTGAAAGAGTAACCAACATCCATACATACAAACTTTCGCATTTATAATATTAGTAGGGTTAATTAAGCTGTATGACCTGCAGGATCTTAAAAAACTAAGGAGCCCTAGCCTATATGTGTGCCAAATTTAGTTGTGATCTGTTAAGTAGTTTTGGCGTCAATTGATAACAAACAAACTCGTTCTGATTACATAGTTACCACAGAGGAAACATGCATGACCAGAGACGACGTCCTCGATGCAGTCTGTGACAGTATCAATTACCTGACACATTTTTGATGTCAATCCATCTGTCAGTTGAAACAAAATGGCGGCCAATTATTTTAGGTTTCTCAATTATAATATGCATGTATTATATATATAAACTTTCCGGTTGAATCACTCTATCCATTAAAAAAACTGCATCAAAATCCGTAGCTTAGTTTTAAAGATCTAAGCATACACAGGGACAGACAGACAGCGGGAAGCAACTTTGTTTTTATACTATGTAGTGATCTACCTAGAGGCGTCTACAGTCACCACATTTCACGCTGCATTCAATTATCCTCGGCGAAATGCTCGTTACCTCCTCGGGTATCATCGGCCATGACGATTTGTATAATCTATGCAATAATACAGTTATATAAAACATAAACCGTGACAAACACGGCGGCTTGTGTAATGTTTCCTGTATACAAATTAGCGAGACGTGATGAATTTCCACGGCGCGTGTCACTGACGCGATTTGTCGTGACACGACCTATTTGGGCGTTATTTAGTCATATTTATATAAAAAAAAATTACTTAACTTACAATTATTATAAATACGAAAGTTTGTGAGTAGCGTTGCCCGGATAAAGCCGACCTTTTTACCGAAATGTCCGGCCAAACTGACTGGTCTGCCCGGCTATTATGTTTGGCGACCTGGCAACCATATTTGCGAGGATTTCTTTTTCTCTCTCACGCAAATAAATTACGAATGGATTTGGATGAAAATTGGCATTAAAATAGAGTGTGCCATGGACACATATACACAAAACATACACACAAATACAACATACTTTTTATTTCGGGAAAATGTTATATTTGTTACTCTTTCACGCAAAAGTATAGCTGGATTTGGATGTAACTTGGCACATACATAGATAGAGCATGCCCTGGAATAATATATAGGATACTTTTTATCCCGGGGAAATGGAATATTCCTCGTGAAAGCCGATCAAACCACGGGGAACAGCTAGCCGTTCAAAAATAATAATACAAAGTTATCAATTTTTATTTATTTATTTAATTTTTATACCACATAGGTCGACAAACAAGCGGACGGTCCACCTGATGGTAAGTGGTCACCGCCGCCTATGTACATTTGCAACACCAGGGGCATCGCCAATGCGTTGTCGACCCTGAGACGTGAAGTTGTTAAGTCTCATGTACCTGTAATTTCACCGGCCTCCTTACCTTTCTAACCGAAACACAGTAATACAAGTGCACTACTGCTTCACGGCAGAAATGGGTAAGGTGGTAGTACTTCCCCGGATGAACTCTGCACTAAGAGCTCTACTACTCTACTCTACTTTATTCGTGAGCTTTTCCCCCGGGAAAATATCAATCCGGGAAACAAAGTTGAAACAGCTGTACAGAAGCTAGTTACTATATTTGCTCCGTTTGTTGCTTTAACCGTGTCATTGGATTCTTGCAATCTTTTGTATTATTTACCCTGATATTAAGGTTGTTTATCGCTTGTCCACAGGGTTTGTGTTGGCGTCGGCAGTAGTACTACTCCTGCTGGGCATCATATGCGCAATATTCTTTGGTACCTGGATCAGGCTGTTTATAGATCATGTAAGTATCAATTAGAAACTACCTATTTTTGTTTACTAATGGTAGCTACAGTCAGTGCCGGATTGAGCAACCGTGGGGCCTTTAATCTGCTATGGGTCGGGTTCACTATCACGCCTAAATATGACTTTTTGTAAAACTTGTGCAAGGTTAAATTCAATATAACATCCTAATAAGCTCCACTCAAAAAATTACGCTCAAGCGGGGGTGGGCTGCCTTAGACACGCGGGGCCCCCTTTTGGGCGGGGCCCGTAGCAATAAAAATGAAATGAAATGAAAATATTTTTATTTTAATAGGCCTTTACAAGCACTTATGAATAGTCTGACCAATACCGGTTCGGAAGGTTTTTATTTACTGAGAAGAGCCAGCAATAAACTCAGCAATTACTCTTTTTAAAAAACTAACTTTATTTAGTCTCACTGACAATACCTGTGTGTTATGGCAATTGCTACTCTTACTTCTTGGTTAATCTGGGACTGACTACAGTCAGGGCCGTCTTTAAACTATTGCAGGCCCTGGGCACTATAATATAATGGGGCCCCTAAGGCAATGAGAGCACCAAGGGCGCGACGCACCGATCCGATCTGATGATGCGATACTGAATCCATACATTCTGTGTAACCTCTGGCCGTCCAACGGCTTCCATTCCTTCCATAACATCGGTTACCGATTGGTATTGTGACAAGAACTAGGGGGCCCCTTGGATCGCGGGGCCCAGGGCATTTTCCCAGAGTGCCCAATGGAAGAGAAGGCCCTGACTACAGTGGACTTCGGTAAATCGCCAAAAGTTTTGCCGGGTAGTGTCGGACTATCGAATTTGTCGGTCTATAGAGTACTGCCTAAGACCCCCTATAGTCCGGTACCTTGTTATCCAACAAATTACAGATCAAAATTATAACAGTGTATCTGAACTACAAATCACATTAGTGACAATTTGCCAAAATAATGACAAGTCGGGTTACAGGGGGCGCCGGATTAGACAGGGGCTGGATAACCGGTGGACCACTGTATTATGCTTAGTCAATAGTTTGCACTAACAATAGCACAAGACGCACAAACCTTTTTGGTTTAGAGCTATTTATATTAAGGAATTTATGTGTTCTCTTGAAATTTATTAATTCGAGAAGACGACTTTGTAGACACTTTTGATCATATTAATGTATAATGTTAATAACAATCTCTGTTAAAATAAAATATTTGACAAGTTCAATCGAAGTCTCTGACATCAAAGCTAGGTCTATGCCTGTGTTTGCAAAAAGTCAGTGCCCTCTCCTATTAATAGAATCTACATTTATGTAAATAAAATGTATGAGATTTGATGTGTGTGTGTGTGGGTGTGTGTACATGTGAGAATGTGTGCGTGAAAATTATGTGTGTACGATTTACATTATTATATTACACTTTCTCCTTACAACGTTTTTTTTTGCACAGTCTATATTTAATTTAATTATATTATATACTAACTGTGCCCCGTTGTCACCTGCGTTCCTGAGGGTTGTAGTTACTGTCTTCAGTGATAGCCTTGATAAAGAAAAACCGATTTTGTAATTTTTTTATTTTTAATATCTTCAAATACTGCTAACAAATCAAAGATCATTGAAACCAGCGCAGCCGTTCTTGAGATATACTGGTAAATAGTGTAACTAACACGACGAAGTCAAACTTTAGCATTACCGAGAAACATTTTAATTATTCATCAATCACTTTTGAATAGCATACATTGTGTTTATCACTCATTTATTTTTCGTCACACAAACGCTGCAGATCAGAAGCTCTAAGCCTTCCCATAAGAAGTATTACTTCGATAAGCAGTATATCAGTTATCTGGTTACCATAGTAACAATAAGAAAAGATTGCGTTCTATTGGAAAATCAGATTTTTTTGTGCGTTTTTAAATACAAAATAGCTTTTAGATTGTGTTTATTATTCACTAGCTGTCCCCCGCGTTCCCGTGGGATATCACACGTATTATACATAAAAACCTTCCTCTCCAATCACTCTATCTATTAAAAAAAACCGCATCAAAATCCGTTGCGTAGTTTTAAAGATTTAAGCACACATTGGGATATAGGGACAGAGAAAGCGACTTTGTTTTATACTATGTAGTGATTTATTTAACGTCATACAAAAAGGTTGCAGTTTAGAATTTCAATGGCCATAAGAAGTATTTAACCGTACGTTCGTAAGGCCTTCAAGTTAAGTGTAACACTCGGGCTTAATAGTGATTATAATCAGCTCAGTTGTGTTTGAGCTCATTTCACTGTTGTCGTAACGTTTACTCAATCATTTTAACTTCTTTCGACACCCTTAACCATTGCGAATTCATAGCTTTAGCAAAACAGAAAGAATTATTGATTAAAAACTTAATTTATGTATATTACTAGCTGTACCCTGCCACGCTTCGCTGTGGCACATTGTGATTGAATGGTTGACAAATGAGACACAAAACAAGACGGTCGCGGATATGTGACTGATGCACAAAATACATAAAAACAATCCTTGATGCGGATTATATATCATGCTAAAATTTCAGCTCCATCGGTTCAGAACTTTTTGAGTTTTTGAAGCGTACACAAACCAACATAACATTTATATATATATAGATGTAAATATAATAAATATCCTGGAACATTCTTTAACACACGGCCATCTGATCCCAAAGTAAGCAGTGCCTGTAATATGGAAACCAGACAACTGATATACTACTTTTTGAAATACATACTTATATAAATAATTACATGCAGACACAGAAAAAACATACATGTTCATACACACAAATGTTTGTCCTGGGTGGGAGTCGAACCCACGACTTGCGGTGTGGCAGTCAGGGTCTCTAGCCACCAAGCCAACTAGCCTGTCAAAACAAAGTTTGAAACAAAATCGTGTTAGTCACACCATTTATGACTCCATAACGGCTGCACAGATTTCAATGATATTTGATTTGTAGAATTTATCTCCGTCCGTAATAGCGGAATAAGGGGGCGTCCATTAATTACCTGAGGCATTTAGGGGGGGGGGTCAAGCCGAATCTCACTGAATCTCACGTGGAGGAGAGGGGGGCAAATATCACATAATTTTTTATTTAGCCAGAAACAGTTTAAAATTGCTAGAATTGGGTTATATATAGTAGTAATATTATTTCACATCTAAATCAAAATCGTATACTTATGATAATATCAAATTTCACGTGAGATTAGGAGCGGGGGAAAGGGGCTCGAGCAAAATCTCATGACATCTCACCAAGGGGAGTGGGGGGTCGAAATATCGCCAATATCATCTAACGTAGTAAAAAAAAATTCGAAAAAGTTGTCTCCAACATTTTTCGTCATCTGAGGACAAACTATAATTCTCAGGAACGCGGGTGAAACTGCGGGGCATAGCTAATGTTAATTATTAATATAATAAAGTTAATTATCCAAAAAAAAAATTAAGTATATTTGTAATGACGGGCCATTTGGCTTGGTGGTTGATGACTGGCACGCCGCAGGTCGTGGGTTCGCTTCGCAACTAGGATAAACATTTATGTACGTGAACAATAATAATATACGTTGGTAAAGCGAATAAATAAATAAAAAAAAAAAAAAAAAAACAAGTTTGGATGTGATTATATAAGCGTGCTAACATCTAGCCACCCGGCTTCGCCCGCGTTCCCGAGAAATGTAACATTTTTACGGTCTAAAAACTATCCTATGTTCCCTTTGACGCACCATCACCTCAAAACTACTGAACATATCGGGATGGGACTGCTACCATTCGACGCAGATTTTTTCCTAAATCGTTATAGGCTATATATGATATCGATAAACGCGGGTGAAACCGCGGGGGACGGCTAGTTCCTACATTACACTTACGCACCACGTTGACTACTGTAATTAAACGAAATGGGGCCTGGAGCTCCAAAATACAGGCTCAGGCTTAGTTTGGACTCCAGATCTCCCTCAAATTGCAACTTTTTCTCAATCTTCCTGTATACTGTATTTTATCATTGCATGTAATTTTTGTGGAGATAAATAAAATAAATAATAATTATTATTATTTATATATTCGATAGAGAAATATCTCAGTTTGCCCTTTTCACTGTTAATTTAGCTAAACTATTATTCAGGTTAAGGTGGTCAGTACAAATATTGGCAAAATTAACGATTACTACGGTACATAGTTCAAACATGTGCAGTAGACTAACTTCAACTCGTCAACCATTTGGTGGCGCAAGATAATATATATACTTATTCTGTAAATATTAATAAAAGTATGCATTTAGAAGAAAGTAGAATACGAGTATATTAAATAAACTCACTTCCGAATTATAATATTAGCAAGGATTCCATGTATTATAGGTTTGGCAGAGTTTTAACGGCCCGTCTCTTTGGGAATGTTTTTTTTATCACTTAGTACAAGGTGTGAAATGCATTTTGAAATAATGTTATAGTTTAAAAGCTCAAAAAAAACCTCACTACCAAATGTAGCGTATAGGATTTGTCAACATAAAACAAATGAGCCCAAACTCGAGGGGTTACCTAGTAGCCACTGAAGAGTTCCACTATTCAGCTGTTCCATACTAACGCTAAACGTTTGTTCCAACAGGAGCTGGTGCTACGCCCCGGCTCGATGACCTTCGAGTGGTGGGCGCGGCCCCCCGTGCGGCCCTTCATCAAGGTCTACGTATACAACGTGACCAACGCCGATGAGTTCCTTAACAACGGCTCCAAGCCGGTCCTCGATGAACTGGGACCTTATGTTTATTTGTGAGTATCTTCAGTCAAATATATTTCTAAAGCAGATGGGAATTTAAGCTCAGTCTCTCGGTGAGCTTTGGAACGGAATATGCACGGATTTGCTGCACGCCACTGATGCAGGAGGCTTGGACCGTCCGTGGTGTTTGTTCGTCGGCCCCAAATTTTGTGTAGATATAGACTAACTCTATCTCCCTCTTTAACAGGGAAGAATGGGAGAAGGTGAACATAACGGACAATGAGAACGGGACACTTTCGTTTCACTACAAGCGCACGTATACCTTCCAGCCTGACATGAGCGTCGGTGTTGACGATGACGCCGTGGTGGTGCCAAATATACCTATGCTGGTGAGTACATGCAAATATAATTAGGGTCCCGTACCCTTAGGGTACCAACAGGGTCCAGCTATTAATAAGGCTCCGCAATCGGTACGTACATCTGCCACAGGGCGGTATCTTTTAAAGCGTAGGTAGACTGCTGGAATTGTCACAGGGCGTGTCTACTCTAGCCGCTTTCACAATCTGAGAGGGTGCTCATATATCAATAAAAAAACTGTGATTAAGTTAACAAAATTAATATAATTAGTTTTGTGGCTAGATCTATGTACACGCATACAATCCTTCACCACCCGCACCACAGTGATGTGGCGACATCTATGAACGAGTAGAAACACGCGAGAATCCTACATCGCACTATCAAGATTCTTTCAGGATTTGACATATATACAAGCTTCCATCATCAACAGTCGGACCGCGGTCCCCACGCGGTGGCATGATCACCTAACGGCGGAAGATCTTCTCTTTTAAATGGAGGAGTCCCATACCTCGCTCCTCCATAGCTTTTTTGTCTCTCTGCTTGTCTGTATAAAAGTTTGTATTGAATAGGTTCCGAAAGGGCTGTTCGGATTTCAATGAAATTTGGCAAACAGTTATAATACCTGGTGGATTAGCACATAGAATACATTTTGAAATGAAACTTCCTATGGGAGGGCTTTGAAATTCCGATCCGCAACCTTTCTGTGTGACGAAAAACAAATGAATGATAAACACAATCTATGCTAGTCAATAGCGATTGATGAATAATTAAAATATTTCCCTGTAATACACAAGTATTTGTTCAATATTCTACGGTGATACAGAACCCCTCGTGTGCAAGTCCTGCTCGCGCTTTGCCAATTTTTCTATAATACAAACGACCATCGTTGCGTCCCGCTAGAATAAGCCACTAGCGAGAAATCAATTAAAATTATAATAATTATATTCAAATACCCCTTTACAAGCACTTATGAATAGCCTGACTCTAATACCGGTTCGAAAAGTTGTTTTTACTGAGAAGAGCCGGCAATAAAGTCGGCAATTATCGAGTTTTAGGATTCCGTAGACAAATGGATATAAAATGGAACCTATGTGTCTGTATGTCACAGCTCATTTCGACTATTGGCGCTATTAAGATGAAATTTGAAATATGAGTGTGTTCTAAGAATAGTCGTGTAATGAGATTCCTAAAAATATTGAAGTAGTTAGAGCTCTTAGTGCAGAGTTCGTCCGGGGAAGTACTACCATCTTACCCATTTCCACCATGAAGCAGTAGTGGACTTGTATTAACACGATACTTTTTATCTTAAAAAAAGTCCTCAAGAGTGGGGCTGAAACCGCGGGGGACAGCTAGTGATGTTATGAATGTGAAGATTCGTAAAGATGGATGTTTGTTAGTCTATCACGCAGAAACTACCAAACGGATTTGGATGAAACTTGGCACATAGATAGAACATGCCCTGGAATAACTATCCATACATAGTCACAAACTTTCTGTTTATAATGCCCGACTGAAAAAAAGTTAACTTAATAAAATTATAGTACCTGGATGACTGAGCTTTGCTCGGGTTTTCTTTTCTAATGTGACTACTCCCGTATAAAGCACCGTCATATATACCTAGATACGAATCAGATGCGATCATAAAGGGCGTACCTTTAAGTGTAAGTGCTTTAACCTTCGTATTCTAATGGTATTGAAACAGTTTTCATTGCCTAAAAACACGGATATAACGACGTTTTCTAAAAATGAAACCTAGCTAGATCGATTTATCGCCCCCGGAAACCCCTGCATACTAAATTTCATGAAAATCGTTGTAGCCGTTTCCGAGATCCTAATTATAATATGTACATACAAAAATTGCTCATTTTAGATTAGATTCGTTGAAGTAGAAATATCCACTACTCGAAATGTCTACGTATTTTTTATTAATATTGTATATACATTAGTTTTGATATACAGCGAGCCTGTTTTTAAAAAGCGGTAATATTAAGTAACATTATGTCGCATTTTTATTAATATATTATTACGAAATCGATTGAAAGTAGGTGATGAACTGACTTACTTTTTTTTATGCTAAACATGAGTAAAAGTGTAACGTTTGGCACAGTGCATATTGATATAAAGGCAGTACGGTACTGGTAGTTTCAAAAGCGATGTTAACTGAGCTGGTAGAGATGGGAATTGTGGATTCGAATCCTTTGAATTTATAATATACGAGTACATCTCGGGACATTCTTTACGCACGGCCATCTGGGCGTCGATTTTGTAAGTGACACTAGCTCGAGGATTTTTCGTACCGGCCTCTATGCTCTGTCCCTTTCGCTAACTACGCAATCACATAAGAGGTAAGCTCTCCGAGGCCTCGCTGCACCGCGAGTCGATGAAGTTGGTGTTAGCTGAATAAGTGGGCTCCCAAACTAACCAGAGCTTGTACTAAGGAAACTAAATATCTAATATAATACACCATACTACATCCTACTTATATTATATTATATTATAAATGCGAAATTTTGTATATTTAAAAATATTTTTTTACTTTTGAACAAAACTAATAAAAACTGTTAGTTATTTATGCGGCTTAGGGTAATATCATAATAATAATAAAGTCTTGTTCATTCCTTAAAAAAAATGATATTTAATAATTCGAGAATTAAAAAAAAAAAATTAAATTACAATATTACAAAAAATCAGCACGAATAAAAATCAAAATAATAATTATTACATGCAAAACAAATCACTATTATTAAGGACCTCTACAGAATAAAGGCCTCCTTTTTTTCCACTTATCTTCATCTATTGCCATTTCCATCCAATTTGAGTAGTAGAGCTCTGCTCTCAGTGCAGAGTTCGTCCGAGGAAGTACTACCACCTTACCCATTACTGCCGTGAAACAGTAGTGCACTTGTACTACTGTGTTTCGCTTAGAAAGGTAAGGGGGCCGGTGAAATTACAGGCACATGAGACTTAACAACTTCACGTCCCAAGTGACAACACGGCGATGCCTTGGTGTTGCAAATATCCATAGGCACCGGTGAACACTCACCATCAGGTGGACCGTCTGCTTGTTTGTCGGCCGAGACAGTAAAAAAAAATCGGCGGCAAAGGATAATGACTAAAACTAATGATTGTACATAAAATATAATTACAGTGTAAACTCTTTATAACGAAACTCAAGGGACTGAGCATTTTTTGTCGTTATAGAGAGTTATCGTTATATGGAGTGAACAAAAAAAAACAAAACAAAGTGAACAAACCAACCAACTTGGGCTCACTTCAACGTTATAGGGAGTTTATCGTTATAAAGGATAACGTTATAAAGAGTTTACACTGTACATAAAAACACAATTATGTAATGTTACATATTATGTTATAATTAAGGTTACAATTTTAAGTACCAACCTATTATTACGCAAATGTTTTAACAAATTGTAATAATTATTAATAATTGTCTTCTATTAGCAAATGACGTAGGCGTCATTATGTATTGTAATAGTGTGGTACAAGTCACTTTTAGCATTCATAAACAATTTAGATAGTTTGTTTTTAATTTTGATGGCAATGAGTCTGTATTTAAGAATGCGTTTAGAAAAAAAAGTAATGCAGTATATCAGTTATATGGTTACCAGTGGTGTAGCTACCGGAGGGCTAGACGGGGCAGAATCCCGAGACAAAATATTTTAAATAGTTTAGTTGGGGCCCTAATTAATTTTTTGCCCCAGGGTTTACGGTCACCTAGCTACGCCACTGATGGTTACCATAGTACAAGCTCAGTTTGTTTGGGATCAGATGGCTGTGTAATAAAAAAAGAAACAATTGATATTTAGTGAAAAATTGGTTAAAGCATAATTTGAGAATGGCTGAACCGAAATGGACTTGTTGCCATTGTTTTCGCTTGTTTAATGTCTATAGGTAACTTCTAATAAACTTAAAAAAAAAACTTACAGTGTAGTTAACAAGGAATTTTGAAATTTATAGAAATACTAGCTGGCCCCCGCCTTTTACCCGCGTTCCCGTGGGATGTCACATGTATTATACATAAAAACCTTCCTCTTCAATCACTCTATCTATTAAAAAAAACCGCATCAAAATCCGTTGTGTAGTTTTAAAGATTTAAGCATACATAGGGATATAGGGACGGAGAAAGCTACTTTGTTTTATACTATGTAGTGGTACTGCGGTGCCACCTAAAAAATAGCCTATGTACTATTCCAGACTATAATCCAGCTCTGATCCAATTTTCATACATATCCTCTCAGCCGTTCTGACGTCATTGAGTACGATCATCAAAACTTTCACATTTACAATATGTAGTAGTACATTATTTTAATCCAATCGTAAAATGAAATATACAATGATATAAGTGAAATCAAAATCACTTACAAAGATAGGCTTATATAAAAGTTATTGCGTCAAACACAGCGAATGACTAACACTTTGTCGCCAAGGTTAATTCTGTAAGTTAACATTGTTTTTTATACCTCTTGGGCCGACAAACAAGCGGACGGTCCACCTGATGGTAAGTGGTCATCGCCGCCTATAGACATTTGCGACACTAGGGGCATCGCCAATGTCGACCCTGAGACGTGAGGTTGTTAAGTGTCATGTGCCTGTAATTTCACCGGCTCCCTTGCCTTTCTAACCGAAACACAGTAATACATGTGCACTACTATTTCACGGTAGAAATGGGTAAGGTGGTAGTACTTCCCCGGACGAACTCTGCACTAAGAGCTCTACTACTCGAATTATTTAACTTCACCTTTACCTAGTTTTTAGGTTTAAGTGGAATTTTACAGCTTGTTTTTAAACCAGACCTGACATTTTGCACACATTTACTTTCGGCGACAATGGATGATGAGCTAGTAACGTCATTCTAAATCCAATATGACGGACGTGACGTCTTTTACATTCCAATATCCCAGGATATTTATTTATTAATATGGCGGACGTGATGTCACTCTAGATGCTAAATGGCGGACATGACGTCATTCGAAATCCAAAATGGCGGACGTGACGTCATTCTTAATCCAATATGGCGGACGTGACAAGATGGTTGTTTATTCATTCACACCACCTCCGGGTTCAAACAGAAAATGTGGCGGTAAACGATGGCATTGATTTTGTTACTTCTTAACGAAAAAATTACCCATCCGATTTCGATGAAACTTGGCACATAGATAGAGCATGTCCTGGATTAAAAATATAGGATACTTTTAGCGGAAAGCACCTGACACAGCAGACAGCTAGTTTATAAATAAAACTAAATATAAATATCAAATAACCACAATACAAGCTCTGTTTACTCTATGATCAGTCAACCGTGCACGAAGATATGTCCCAGGCTCGTGTTGAGTTAGAACATTAAAAAAAGTCGTCCGACCACTCTCAATACGTACAAGTTTAAAAAGAAGAACTAGTTCGCTAAATATATCTTCACATTGCACTTACAGAATGAGCCTCATGGCAATTGGAGGCGTTTATGTGGGACGCTTTCACTTACAAGCATGCGTATGCGCAGACGGACCGACAAGACTGCCTTGTAGATGTTTCATGAGGTTTTTTGCACCATCTATACTTGTTTGACCATAATATCACCATGGTTGTGATAATGATAGCTTTGGGATTTTGGAAACATTTAGTTTTGCTTCCTCTTTCATTATGCGGACAGCAAAGGAGTGGAACTCATTGCCAGTGTCAATTTTTCCCGATTCATACAATATCGGAGTCTTTAAGGCAAGAGTGAATAGGCATTATTTGAGTTCGCGTGTATCATCCTCGACTACATCGTCACTTTCCATCAGGTGAGATCTAGTCAAATGCGCTCAAGTTTTTATATATAAAAAAAAAAATACTTGAGGATTGTGGTCAGATAGTACCCTTTCAAAGAGCTGTGGTTTTCTCACGATGTTAGTTCACAAAGCTCAAGCTTATTATAGAATTTGTCATCATCATATCAGCCCAGGGATGTCCACTGCTGAACATTGGCCTCTTCCTTGGATTTCCACCTCGAATAATCTTGTGCCGCCTGCATCCAGCGGCTTCCAGCTACACTGACCATGTAATCGCTCCACCTGATGGGAGGTGAATAGAATTTGTGGTCAAAAGTAAATCATCACAATTCTTCTACTCTTACTGCGCTTAAGCGGGGAATATACAACATCTCTGTCTCTTTCATCACTTCCTGTCACCTGTTATAATTAACACTAAAGAGTGATGCATACTCCTTTTACACATAATGTGTCCATTCTCTCTTCGTCTCAATCTAAATTTATCATAAATGCAAATTTGAGTTTGTTTATTTGTTATTCTTTCACGACTAAATCAGTAAAGCGATCTTGGTGAAATTTGCCATACACATAGCCTTTGGTATGGAAAGGGACATAGGATACTGTTTATCCCGGAAACTCGAGTGAAACCGCGGAGGAATGCTAGTAATATTATAAATGCGAAAGTAAATTTGATTGCTTATTTAAAACGTTTTCACCTCTAAACGACAATCCCGATCTTGCTGGAATTTGGCACACACAGCTTATAGTACGAAGAGAGACATTGGTCTGTAGAATTTTCGACGCGACCGAAACCGCCGGGTGGAAGCTAGCAATACAATTTTCATCCTACAACATATAACTATAGAGTAAATATGCGCATAAAAATGATAATAGCTACTTCTTATACCACTTCCCGGGCGAAGTCTCTGATACGGAACAGCTCGGTGCAGCGGAACCGATCAGTTATGAAATAACTGTTCAACTCTTCTATTCCACTTAAATATCTACTCTAATGCCTTAAAATAGGGTCAACTATCAAATGCCGTTGTGTCCACTCATGATTTCAATGGGTTTGTTGCTCAGTGGCTGCAGGATTTAAGGGCGGGCGGGGAAACCTCGAACGGCACCTAGTAGTAGCCTTTTATACCCTTACGTGGGTATACCAGCAAGTCCTAAAGGCTCTGAACTTAAGGTTAATTTAAGTATAGGCACTGAGGGTGCGGAGCTAGGACCTCACGGCGTTGCAGGAGATATGAGGCTCAAGATAAATGATTATTGGAGGCGGATTAACATGATGGGACTGGGAGGGAAATTGCGATGGTCCTCGCCCGTTGATATCGAGGCTACTAACATGGTGATTTTATATGTGACAAACAAGCAGAAGGTCCACCTGATGGTAAGTGGTCACAGCCACCTACGGATGTTTGAAACACCAAGGGCATCGCCTTGTTTTCCCTTGAGACGTGAAGTTGTTAAGTTTCCTTGGCCTTACCTTTCTAACCGAAACAGTAATACAAGTGCACTACTTTTTCACGGCGGAAATGGGTAAGGTAGTACTTCCCCGGACGAACTCTGCACTAATAACTCTATTTCTAATGCATTGAAGTGCATAATTAGGTCAGAATAACGAGTCGGAACTTGTGACATGTGAAATCGATGCTCAAACGCCCGCGACCACAATGTGGTACTCCAATAAAGTATCAGTTTTCTACCATAAACACTGTTGTGAATGAAATGGACTGTGTCACCACTTAAATAGGTACTGTCGGCAAAGGCCATAAGAGTACATTAAAGCTACGGGTCCGTTTTGACAGTTAAGAGTGTTATTGAAAAGTCAACCCTATGCAGTTTGTAATAAAGTACATCTGCATCAACATACAATTCACCATTGGATCAATAGATGTACCTTATGTGTAAATGAATAGAGTTGATTTTTCTATGACATTCTTAGATATCAAAGCGGACCTTCGAAACGATTTTTTGTACGTTTATAAAGGACTAGCTATCCCCCGCGGCTTCACCCTTGCTCCCTAGGGGTGTAACATTTTCCCGGCACAAAAAGTATCCTATGTGTTATTCCAGGGAATTTTCTATATATGTGGCAAGTGTCCACATTCGTTAAGTAGTTTTTGCGTGATAGAGTAACAAACATCCATACATACAAACTATCGCATTTATAATATTAGTAGGATTGTTACAGAAAAAAAATATGGAAAGAAATAGGAGAGACTCTGCTTTTAAAACATAAATAAATATCCCAGGGCATTCTTCTCGCTGTTATCTGATCCCAAATTAAGCAGAGCTTGTACTATAGTAGCTAGATAACTGACATACTCTCCAACTAACCTTCTACATATACAGGTGTTACTAAACTACCCGTAAAGCCGAAAGGAGGTTAAATAGGGCTTTATAACGAGTCCATTCACAATATTTAAGAACCGTAGTAACGCTGTATAACATACCCCAAAAAAAACAGATTTTTATGAATGAAAAATAGAAAAACTATTAAACTAGACAATTAGCAGGTTAAATAGGTACGTAGGTCTTTCTGTTAAATAATCTGGTTCCCTGACATGACAGCTTACTAGGGTTGTTGGCTTTGATAATTAATTATATTTTTACGGGGTATTTTGTAACACGTTGTATATAAGCAAAATGGGGTTCCTTTGACAGACCATCACCTCAAAACTACTGAACATATCGGGTTGGGACTGCTACCATTCGACGCGGAATTTTTCCTACATGCCTATAGGCTATATGCGGCTTAACGCGGGCAAAACCGCGGGGGACAGCTAATCTTACAAGAAGCCGAGTAAGTCACACGCGACAGCTACCTTTAATGAGTACTTACCGTACATTATTCCCATTACAAATATACATACATACAATCATGTTCTGAATCATAAGCAAACGAACAGTTTTCCATTAATTTTAGTAAAGAAATTTAGCATTTATTACCTTGAGTTAAGATCAGTTTCAATGACGTGGCGCTTACGCCGTTTTGCGACATAACATTCTTACGTATGGCATTACATAGATGAGCCGTTAATGTTGTTATGGACCTTATAATACACGGGTTTAAGGTTATTTTTTGCAAGATTGTGGGTGATAGAATCAGGTTGAACGTCCGGTCATGCGGCCCTAATGAATAAAGAAGCACGGGCATAGTAAAGTATGAAATTAATGCAGTAGTGTAATTTCTTTGTAACTTTAAATTTTTCATGCACTTTAATGGTTAAAAAAATACTTTTTAAATAAAAATGTTAATGTTTTACGGTGTGATGCTGGGGAATGGAGTGGGGAACAAGAGCATTCCCAAAAACTAAATAGAGTAGTAGAGCTCTTAGTGCAGAGTTCGTCCGGGGAAGTACTACCACCTTACCCATTTCTGCCGTGAAGCAGTAGTGCACTCGTATTACTGTGTTTCGGTTAGAAAGGTAAGGGGGCCGGTGAAATTACAGGCACATGAGACTTAACAACTTCACTTCTCAGGGTCGACAACGCATTGGCGATGTCACTAGTGTCACCATCAGGTGGACCGTCCGCTTGTTGTCGGCCTATGTGGTATAAAACAAAAAACAAGAGGGTTGGCGTCAGGCAAACGCCCTTAAATAGTCTGTCAATTCTCTAGTAATATGTGATACAGAATGTTCAATGAGAATTCTTACCTACTATTATTATCGATGTGAAAATATGTGAGGATTTATGGATGTTTGTTACTCTTTTACGCATATTCTACTTAACGGATTTGGATGAAACTTGGCACGTAGATAGTTTAAAACTATATTAATGTGTGATGTTTAATTTATTTCTCTTCTACACTAACAGAGGAAATTATACACACTACTTTTACCGATTTCACAGTTAAAATAATAAAATGATCTGATGGGTGTGGATTGCATAAGTATGTATTTAGAAAAAAACTCTGCACCTCTCTGTAGTAACGAATAACAATTTTTGACGTTGCTAGGTTATTATTGACAATTCCATCAGTACTTACTCATTGACACTGACAGTTGCGATTTGTGCGATGTTCCGGAAACACAATTATCAGCTTCTTCATCCGTGAGATTTTTGTGTTACACTGATGCGCGCGCATCTTAAAATTTCACTCTCATCATTTTTTCATAACGCGCCTAAAGAAGTATAACATCAAAAAAAAGTAGTATGAAGTATATACGTTATCTGGTTTCCATAGTACAAGCTCTGCTTAGTTTAGTACCTGATGGCCGTGTGTAAAGAATGTCCCGGGATATTTAAATAAGTCAGATTCTTAAAAATAATAAACATGTCGAGTTTTTGGAGTTGGTAACTTGTCAATTCTAAGTCGTACATCAAAGTTTTTTTTTAGTATAAACTTGTTTAGCACCGTTGTCATTCAAAACTCGATTTAAAAAAAAAGAAACATACAAGTACATCTATAGGATTTAACCTGTGAGAAACAGAGATAATAGTTTGTGCAGGTTTCACTTCTACCGCATGTCAAATTCACACTTGCCTTACTGTTCCGTTGTTCTGATATTTTTCTGTACTGTATCACAGAACTATGTTTGCGTTTTTTTTTATTCCACCTATCATTGAGAAATATAACGACGATATATACGAGTATATGACTTTTGAATCTGTAAACAGATGTTATTAACAATCTAAAAGTCAACAAGTGACAATAAAATGTATATTTCTTGTCCTGGTAATAATTTATTATGTTAATTTTATATAAGGTAATATTTTATGTTAATTTGTAGTTTTTTTTTTCGTTACACGTGCGTTTTTTGTTTGGTATTTTTTCCGTTTTACATAGTAACATTGGAATTAATATTAAAAACGGGTCTGTGTGTTACTGGCTTAGATACCTATATTGAAATAAATTAAAAATTCATATGTGTCTATGTGTAATTTCATAATACGTTATGATAATTAATAACAGCTCATTACTAAATTCATATTATTATGAAAATATATTTTTTATTTTTTTACCTGTCTGGTTGTTCTGACTTATCTCTGAAACGGCTGGACGCAATTTGACGGGACTAACACTAACGGATAGCTGATGTTATACGGTGTAAAAGAGGCTACTTTTCATACCCAATCAATCAAACCGGTTCATACCCAGCAGTTAATATTTATTTATAGTTTCTAAATAATAAGATTTTTATCTATATTGTCATTTGGGAGTGCTCACTTGCACTTTCATCGCATTTGTCTTGGTATTCATTTCTAGTTTTGTTTTTCTGTATACATATGTTTTGAGTTACAACCCAGCTCTATATGTATTATTACTTATTCTGTGGTTACCTTTTGGTTGTAATTTGTATTGTGTATCCTAAATAAATACCAAGAAATATAAAATTTCTGTGTGTGTGTACCTCTTCATTACTTTTGAGTTAGTTATTAGTAATTTTTTTTGTAAAGTGTCAAAGTCCCAGGTTACCGGAATATCTATGCATACAAACCATCTCATACCTAATGATACCATACCATAGATGCGTGTTGAAATCCATTTACTCGCCCACCATCCTCTATCGCGACGGTATGCGACGTAACTCACTATATTTATTATCGTAACGTCTATTACAATAAGTGTACTTACAGTGTTTCCCCGCACGACATGATATCTGTGTCCCCCATTGAGCTTTTGAGTCTAAAGTAATTCCTAAGAAGACTGTTGATTAAACAAGGCTAAGAGCTTCCTTGTCTAACATTAAGCTATAGCCTAGTTTTTTAACATTGGGTAATTTTACATTATTAACAAGTAAACCAATTTAATACCGGAGTTAATGCACCGTTATATTCAGACCTCTCTAACAAAAACAACGTAATGAACTCCGGGAGTGCCGGCAGAAGTGAAAACTTGAACATTAACGTGGCCGCGTTGTGCATTTTTACCAGCTTACGAATTTTCGATCAGGTCACGTGTCCTGACGCGAGTTTAACATTTTATACCTATCCCAAGAAAAGTGCTCAACGCTGATAAATAAGTTTTCACTTCAACAAGTACTCCGTTAGGTGTCATTTATTTTCTTTCCCTTCATGCGTATAAGCTATCTAGTATTTACGCTGTTTTTGCATGATGTTGGTGTGTCTATATCACAATATATCATTGGCATACTGATCACTCGACGGCAGAGTTTTTATTATTAAATAACCTTCAAGAATACTGATCGAGTAATAAACAGGGTTTTAATTCTTGTTCACCTTAGAGGATTGCTTTTAAAAAAAAACCTGTATCTATGGTTTTTATAGCCGAACTATCTGTTCCCGGCATGCGTTAAATAAGTAAATAATTTTTCTTTGACACATCCGCTATCCATGAATTACTCAAAAAAATTTTTTCTAAATTTTAAACCATTTATTCAGTTTAGGCCCTCGGAAGGCACTTATGAAGTTCAAATTTAAAGTTACTGAAGCTACAATTATGTCACACGAATGCTATGATGTCCGACAGAACCTTTCTTTCCTTCATCATGAAAAGCGTAAGGCGTTTAATGCACATAAAACTGTCATATACTATTTTGACAAAACTAATAAGTAAACTTAATTAAATAAATTCTTTCTCTTTTCCTTTTTTTGCTATAAATTTTATTATAAAAAAATATTTATTTTATGTCTCAAATAAATTTATTTATTTCTCCTTTCATAAATACTTAGATTAAATTTAATTTAGGTTATGCTAGAATAAAATATCAATACAAATAAATATTGTTTCATATCAGTTTTTAATGTCAAAATAACAGCTTTTTATTAAATGCATTTATTAATAATTTTTGGTTCCGACTAATCTCCGAAACGGATAGACCGATTTTGCCGGTACTTTCACTGGCAGATAGCTAATGTTATAAGCAGTATCTTAGGCCACTTTTCAACCCGGGAAAACGTTAAATCCCTGGGGAACAAGGGCTAAGTTTCCCTAAATTCGCTGTAGAATACTTCCGACCCAACTACTCTAGGGCCTCTTTAGGTAGTAATTTAAAAAGCATTTTCCTTCGAATTTGACTTCCACTGAACATTACTAACAAACCACGTCCATAGCACCTTCCATTTTTACACTGGCTGTCCCCCTTGGGTGCACTCGCGTTTATCAACATCATATAGCCTATAACCATCGAAAGGTTCCGCGTCGAATGGTAGCAGTCCCATCCCGATATGTTCAGTAGTTTTGAGGTAATGGTGCGACAAAGGAACCCTATTTTCCTTATAGGATGTCACAAAACTACCCGTAAAGCCGAAATGGTTAAATGGGGCCTTACAACGAGTCCATTCACAATATTTAAGAACCGTAGTAACGCTGTATAACATAACCCAAAAAAATTAAAAATCTGATTTTTATGCATGAAAAATAGAAAAACTATTAAAGTAGACAATTTTTAGGTAAAATAGGTACGTAGGCCTTTCTGTTAAATAATCTGGTTCCCTGACATGACAGCTTACTAGGGTTTTGTAACACGTTGTATACATATATGTCTAGATAGATAGATCATACTGTTAACGGTATATAATATGTAAATTATATAATGTCTTTAAACTCTAAAATGCGTGGGTATTAGTTCATTGAATCGCGGTTCACATGACTGTAAGATACGGCAGAAGATCGAGTATTGTATCTGCGACGTCAGTTTTGCTTGCGTCATAGTTTGACGTGACTGTCATGGCATGTATACTATCTTTTGTATCCATGGGGTCGTAAGATCTTTTATTTTATCTATCTTCTTCTTTTATATTTATATACTAGCTGCCCGGACAAACGTCGTTCTGTCGAAATAAGTCCATACAAAGATGCAGGAATTCAATCGCAGCGCCATCTACCGGGTCCAATTGTGAATCTAAACCATCCAGGGCGCCACCCAAATGCATACAAAAAAAAATCATTCAAATCGGTGCAGCTGTTTAGGAGGAGTTGACTGTCAACACACATACAGAAGAATTATATAAATAAAGATAAGCAAAATAGGGTTCCTTTGACGCACCATCACCTCAAAACTACTGAACATGTTGTCACAGATGGTTATGGGCTATATGATATCGATAAACGCGGGTGAAACCGCGGGGGAAAGCTAGTAAATTATAAAATAGATATAATAAAATAGCCAAAACGCCAGTCTACATAAAATTGTTATGAACATTTTTAATTATTTTTATTCAATTGACAGAAAGTACATATTGCGCCAACTTGAAGCCTCAGGGTTGGCAGATGACGCGTACTCTACCTAGTTTGTGATCACGTGTAAATAATGTCCCAGGATATTAACTATTGACTCTGTATATTTAACAATACAGCCTTGAATAGGCTTCAATTAAAATCAGGGTGGACAAGTCATTCTAAAATATTGTAATTAAACAAATCTAAGGTTACATGTAAATTCGCGAATAGTTTTTGTTGTGACCTCTAGAATTTATAATAACTTATAAACCTTAAAGAGTGACGGTATATGCTTTTAGGGTTCTGTACCAAAACAGGTAAAGTTACATAAGACATTTTATGTTCAAAATAATATATATAACATACTATATATAAATGTTATGTTGGTTTGTGTACGCTTCAAAAACTCAAAAATCTGCACCGATCGAGCTGAAATTTTAGCATGATATATAATTCGCATCAAGGATTGTTTTCATCTATTTTTTGCATCAGTCACATATTCACGACCGTCTTTGTTTTGTTTGTCATTTCTCAACCATCCAATCACAATGTGCCACAGCCAAGCGTGGCAGGGTACAGCTAGTTCCTGTAAAAACATCGTCAAAATATTTAAAAAATACAGAATTGAGAACCTCCTCCTTTTTTGAAGTCGCTTAAAACATTGATCTTTTGCGTAGAAAATTTTGTTGGTTTTATTATTATTGTGAGGAACCCTCCGTGTGCGAGGCTAACATGAACTTGACCAGTTTTTTTTAAGCCGGAAATATATTAAAAAAAATGTTTTTTCCTATACTTCATTTAATGTTATGGGAATAAGTTATTAATTATTTTAATTTATTTATAATTTTGTTTTGTTATCTACATTAATATTATAATGACGTAAAAATTATATGTTTTGATTTAGAAGCTGATTTTGAACGACTCTGGCTATTTCAAAAATTCTTACTCTTAAAGAAAGCTACATTATATTATATAACTGCTTGTTTGTCGGTCTACATACGTAGATGTACTCGTATAGAACAGTATAACATATGTTGTATGTCTGTACCTCTACCATGAGTTGCTATCGAAACTTACTTTAGTCACTGGCGAGTAAACTACTATCGATACAGTATTTCTCGATAGCAACTGTCAAATTTGTGACTCATGGTACCGAATTTCTATAGCAAAGGCTAAAAAACGTTACTCGCTAGTGTTTACATTTCGATAGGTTTTTCACCTATCGACTCGTACTATCGATTTTAGTTCTTTAGGTGACCGCTAGTGGCGCTGTACACATTTGCCATAGAAATGTTTTACGGCGTCGCTAGCGATTATGTACGTTAAAAAGTCATGGTAAAGGCCCTGGTCGCCATACGTGGGGTCCGAGACCAGGGGCTCGATTCTGTAAGGAAAATGACACTAGCTCGTGGATGCTTCGTCGCGGCCTCTAGTGCTCTGGCTCTTTCCCTATCTGCGCAAACACGTGAGAGGTTAATGATAAAGGCTATTTGGGAAAGCTTTGAATCTCTCTAGAATGTGGGAGAAGCCGCGTGACGGCAGTTAGTCCTACTAATATTGTAAATGCAAAAGTTTGCGAGGATGAAAGTATGAATGTATGTTACAGTTTGATGCAAAAATTACCATACAGAATTGTTTTAAACTTGGCACATAGATAAATAAATAAATATCCTGGGACATTCTCTACACACGGCTATCTGGTCCCAAAAGCAGAGTTTGTACTATGGAAACCAGATAACTGATATACCTCTTTTTTTGAAGTTATACTTCTTTTGGCGCGATGGAGAAAAATGATGAGAGTGAATTTTTACGATGCGCGCGCACACCGACACCTGAATTCTACATCGTAAAGTTAGTTCTAGGTGGCATGAAAATCGATAACTATATTCAAGTTGTATATTCTAGTTTGTACTTCTAAACCATATTGTGTAGGAGTATGGTTCAGTTTTGATTGATATTATTTGAAGTACTTAAATCAATGCTAGATTTGAATTTAGAATCATATACAGAGATTCAAAGGAATGTCATATCAATTCGATTATTATATGATGATACAGGTGAACCGTGTTGTGAAGGAGTAAGGTTGATTTTTTTTTCTAAATACATATTGATATTTACACCAGACACAGAACAAACAGACATGTTCATGCACACAAATGTTTGTCCTGGGTGGGAATCGAGCCCGCAAACTTCGGTTTGGCTGTCAGAACGTTAACCACCAAGCCAACTGGCATATTGTAACCCGGGAAAATTTTACATTCCCGGGGAACGCGGGTAAAACTTCGTGTCGGTAGCTAGTACTTAATACTTTCAAATCTCTTTCCAGAGCGCAACTTCACAATCAAAACACGCGGCGCGTTTCCTCCGGCTGGCCATGGCGTCCATCATGGACATCCTCAAGATCAAACCCTTCGTGGAAGTGTCCGTCGGTCAGCTCCTGTGGGGGTACGAGGATCCACTCCTCAAGTTAGCCAAGGACGTGGTGCCGAAGGAGCAGAAGCTGCCATATGAGGAATTTGGGCTGTTCTATGGGGTGAGTCGGTTTTGTATTTTGTTTAACAGTTAAGCATGAAAGGAAAGAAATAAAAACAGAAATGGAAAGAAAATAAAAGTAAGAAAGAAAAGAGAGAAACGAAAGTAAAGAACTAAAAGGAAAGAAAATAAACATGTACAAATAAATAATTGTATTTTGTCTGGAAGTATTGCTTCTCGTTCTCTTCTTTATAAAACAGCGTTTTAATACATCAAGGTTTCTTGACAGGATGGATTTCTAATTCAATAAAATAAAAGATTTTATCCTATTCCTAGTAGTGAAAATAGTAAAATTGTACGGGCTTCAATCAATTGTAAACAACATATAATGGAATTTGCAATGGAATGAAAAGAAAAAGAAAGAAAACTAAAAAAAGATAAACACATATTGCCAAAAAAAAAATTACAGGATGTTTATTAAATGTCTCCCTCTTTTGCCAGAAAAACGGCACCTCCCCAGACGTGGTGACGATGTTCACGGGTGCCACCGACATATCGAAATATGGAATCATTGATAGATACAACATGAGGGACAAACTGCCGCACTGGACCACAGGTAATAAAAACTGAATATTTCAGAATTTAATTTTTAAGCATTTGTTCTTTCAATATGAAAACCATTTATTAAGTTTAGGCTCACGGAGGTCACTTATGAAGGTCAAATTTAGATACTGAAGCTACCACCAGTTCGGAAGTCAGCCTTCAACTGAGAAGAACCGGCAAGAAACTCAGCAAGGTTTCTAAGAGTACAATCTTTTTTGTGTACATAAACAGGCTCATTAGACTTAAGTTCTTTACGTCTCACGTCGACAACGCATTGGCGATGCCCCTAGTGTTTCAAATATCCGTAGGCGGCGTTGACCACTTACCCTCAGGTGGATCGTCTGCTTGTTTATCGGTCCAAGTCGTATAAAAAAAATAAAACGTGTGTGTGTACTTATGTACGCACGTAAGAAGTTATAATCGAAATTATACATAGGTGAGAAAAACTGCAATAAAGGCATCTGACTATTCAGTCGTGAAATTGTAGTGTCCAAACTCTTTGCACCTGTCTGCATCAACGAATAACATTTTTTGACGTTGTTAGGTTATTATTGACAATAACATCATTACTCACTCATTGACACTGACAGTTGCGATTTGTGCGATGTTCCGGAGAGACCGTTATCAGCTAACTTCATCCGTGAGAATATTGTGTTAAACTGATGCGCGCGCATCCTAAAATTTCACTCTCGTCATTTTTTCATAACGCGCCTAAAGAAGTATAACTTCAACAAGTAGACTAAGTTATTCTTTTAAATAACTTTATGCTTAGCCATTTCATAGATTCCATTAAAATAATTCATGGCAGCCACACCACTTTGCTATAAAAAAGGAAGTAAATTACCACCATATTTAACCAACTTATCTCTTTATAGACCAGTGCAACAGTATAGCGGGTTCCGACGGCTCAATCTTCCCTCCTCACATATCCAGAAACGATACTCTCGCCATTTACGACAAGGATCTCTGCAGATTGCTGCCTTTGAGGTGAGAAACTTATATTATTAAACGAATTTCCAGTTGACTTGGAGATTAGAGACCTTGGCTGTCCCATCCAGGACAAACAAAATTAAAAAAAAAGTTATATATCACTACATAGTATAAAACAAAATCGCTTTCTCTGTCCCTATATCCCTATGTATGCTTAAATCTTTAAAACTACGCAACGGATTTTGATGCCGTTTTTTTTAATAGATAGAGTGATTGAAGAGGAAGGTTTTTATGTATGATACATGTGACATCCCATGGGAACGTGGGGAAAACCGCGGGGAACAGCTAGTATAGTACAAGCTCTGCTAAACTTCGGATCAGATGGGCGTGTCTCATATACGGTCATGATGTATTGGAGTAAATTTATCAACCATTCATTTTACTAAGGCGCTATGAAGGCATTTATAAAAGTCAAAGTTAGTTACGGAAGTCATCAGAGAAGAACTTCGAGGTTTTTTAAAATACTACTAATATTATGAACGTGAAAGTTTGTATGTATATTCACCCCAAAACTATCCGAATGGAAACCACGAGGGAAAGCTAGTTTAATAATTTTTTTTCCGTGATATTCTTTTACACACGGCCATCTGATTCCAAACTAAGCAGAGCTTGTACTATGGAAACCAGATAACTACATATTATTTTTCTAAATACATACATATATAGATATTTACACCCAGATACAGAACAAACAGACACTAATGTTTGTCCTGGCTTGGAATTGAACCCACGACCTTTGACTTGGCAGTCAGGATCGCTAACCACCAAGCCAATTGCCCTGTGTAATAGTTACTTAACTTTCTTTAAATAAATATTAACATAAAATATTATACAAAAATATCTTCTCGACCAAAATGAGTCTTAAGATTACAACATCACTCTGTAGAAGTGATAGAGAATGTTTAAATAATGAATATTCGGCGAACAATGGCGACGTGGGACTGGTACTGTGTGATTGTGTCACACCGAAGCGTAACAGCAATCAACGAATGTACATTTATTATCATTCTCTCAGAAGAGATTACTAGTTTGCAACGTGCGAGAGAGACGGCGACAATACTCGCTACATGTCACGTTGGGACTTGAAATGGCTTTAGTGTTATGTATTAGTACTGAGGCCTTAACTTTTTTTTAATTATTAATAACTAGCTATCCCCCGCGGTTTTACTCGCGTTCCCGTGGGATGTCACATGTAATATACATAAAAACCTTCCTCTTCAATCACACTATTTATTAAAAAAACCGCATCAAAATCCGTTGCGAAGTTTTAAAGATTTAAGCATACATAGGGATATAGGGACAGAGAAAGCGACTTTGTTTTATACTATGTAGTGATGAGCTTGCCTTTGACCTTCGACTGACCTCAGAAGGAGTTATGACAAGGCCTAGGATATAGCACGCTTACCCAGAAAATGCCTATTCACTCTGGCCCTGAATAATCCAGGTTAAAGCTGTCGGGAAACACTGACCTCGGAAGAGAGTTCCAATCCTTTGCTGTTCATATAACGAACTAAGAAGCGAAACGTCGTGTTCGTAAAAGCGTAGTAGTTTAAGTATATTTTATAATAGTTCAAGGCCGTGAAAATATATTTTTAAAGATAACCAAGACTGGTTTTGACTGAGATAATTTCTTGTAGAATTCTTTGTTTCTCGAATCTTATTCAAATTTGACCTCCAAACAAGAAACTTTTGTTGATCACCTACCTGCCTATGAAGCAATATTCTTTATTTATTCAAGTATTTACGAGCTCTAATAAAAAGCCTATTCAATGTTTTATTTAAATATTTACGAAATGAAATAGGTAGTTAAATAAATAGCTAACAAGATGATAATCAACAAACATTCCGATATATAAAAATCATTCACAAGCGTCTTTTTTCCATTGTTCTCATGGCAAATGTCCAGGGCCCCGTAAGCTATGGGGAGCTTACGGGGCCCTGGAGAGAACAATGGAAAAAATACCCTAATATATAGGATAACTGGAATTACGTGCACGGTCGTTCGAATAAATCTTAGTCGTTCCGTCAGGCGCAGATTCACAATTATTATCTGATTGTATTTATTTTTATTTTTTTATTTATGTAATAGGTACATCTCAGTAATCCTCTATTTCTGTCTAAAAAAATATTAAATAAAAACACATACAACTAGTTTTGCAAAGTGAAATAATTCTTGTAAATAGATAGGAAAGTCATTTTTTATTGATCAAAATAAAAGTGGGGGGAGGTCTATATCCGGGGCCTTCAATATGTTTAAGACCGTACCAAACGTTACATCTCGGTGTGACACTCGCCCTAACAAACAATGCGCAGGCCCGTGTGAGCTCACACCCATGCTCACGGTAATTCGATTGTTCAACTCGCGTCGACGGAGGCATTGCGCAATAGCATCAAGTGTTACTGTTATTAATATGTCATTGTTTCAGTTATTGATTGAATAAATATTACATCTTAAACGTAGCCTTTTGTTGAGCGAGTTGTCTGTGAACAAGGTTATTGATATCTTGAACAAAGCCTTTTATACGTCGAAAAGATTTGAATTTCAACAAAATACATTTTTAATCTAACGGGTCATTTGGCTGGGTTAGAGACCTTGACCGTAATGATTTTTCTCTTCTAAATAAAGCCATACTTATACAGATTTGTACCCAAATGTTTGTCCTGGGTGGGAATCGAAATCATGACCTGTGGCGTGCCAACTAGCACAGATTTGAATTAAAATTTATAGATACAAGCTAAGTTGTTCCACGTAGTACATCTTCAAGGTTGAACTGAAGGTGATGATGAGTGTCCCTTTTCCAGATACCTCCAGGACGTGGAGACGAAGGCAGGTGTTGAAGGGTACCGGTTCACTCCCCCCGAGGACGTGTTCGCTCGCGACGAGCACAACAGATGCTTCTGCCCTGCGGGGCCGCCGTGCGCGCCCGAAGGACTGTTCAACGTGTCGCTGTGTCAATATGGTGAGTTTTACTGTAGCTACGGCATGTGAATGAATGAAAAGAAAGGGAAGGATAGAGAGAAAGGAAAAAATGGAAAGGAAACAAAGAATGAAAAAAAAAAAAAAGATAAGAAACGAAACGAAAGAATGGAAGTAGTTTTGGGAAAGAAAGTACAGACAGAAAAGAAAGTATAGAAAGAAATGAAAGAAAAGAATGAAAATACAGAAACAAATAATAGAAAGGAAAATAGAATAAAACAATCCAAATTTTGTTACTTATTTAAAAATATAATTATGTAGATACTATCGTTTTATAATACTGTTGATTACAAAAATAAAGTTAAAAATATAGATGTAAAATTGGAAGTGACTCAATTAGATTCCATTAAACTTAGCCGTGTCTGTGCGTTCGGTGGCCAGCATCAAACCTGCATACTTTTGAATCCCATATAGTTATTATAAATGTTGACCGTTATTTTCAAATGCTTGCATAATTATGTCCTGGCCCGACACATACAAAGATCTTTTGGTGAAATAAAATATCGTGTAACTGAGTGACCGAAAGTCACTGTTTATATATTACGCTTTCACAGCTAAACAACTGAACCAATCGTGCTGAAATTTGGCACATAGCAGCCAATAGTCCGGACACAGACTTTTTACGCGAGTGGGTGGTTAACTAAAAGCTATTCTGGTTTGTCCTAGATTCCCCCATCATGCTATCGTTCCCCCACTTCTACCTGGCGGACCCGAGCCTTTTAGAAGCTGTGGAGGGGATATCCCCCCCTGTTGCCGAAAACCACAGACTGTTCATCGACATACAACCGGTAAGTGCGACAACAAAAAATAGAGGGTGTCGTAAAGACACGAAGAAATGAAACTTTTGCATTACAGGGAAACATTTTAATTATTCATCAATCACTTTTATCATTATATAATTTTCACACAAAAAGGTTGCGGATCAGACTTTCAAAGCCCTCTCATAAGAAATTTCACTTCAAAAAAAGTTATGTGTATTAATGTGTCTGTGGAAATGAAATATTTATTCAAATAGGCCTTCGCAGACACTTATGAATTTTCCTTATAAAAATTGGACTAATGTTTGCCAGTTTCAAGTTACATTCATAAATCAAGTCGCGTTTTTTTACCTTTTTTTTTATTTACATTGAAGTCAATCACACAGTCGTATTGCAATGTTTAGGTTTGTCGTAAATTCTTGTATAGTTTAAAAAACCTATGTATTACTAGCAGTGCCCCGCAGTTTCACCTACGTTCTCGAGGATTGTAGTTTCTGTCCTCAAATTTTCGCGAAATTATAATTTTTTAGTTTTTTTTAAATTACTTATTCTGCTATTCGAGACGGTGATAGATCCAACAAATCAAAGATCATTGAAATTTGTGCAGCTGTTCTTGAATTTATAAATGGTGTAACTAACAAAACTTTGTTTTATTGATTATAGCTAAAGTTGTATTTAAAAGTACGCTTAGAATCTATCTACCCTCTAATACCTGTAATTATTTATTTATTTCAGGAGATGGGCATTGCGATGCGAGCTCGCGCCCGCATCCAGATCAACTTGGCTGTGTCTCAAGTGATCGACATCAAGCAAGTCGCCAACTTCCCTGACATCGTATTCCCCATTCTATGGTTCGAGGAGGTAATTCATATTTTTATTTACTTACTACCTAGCCTCCCCGGTTTCACTCGCGTTCCCAAAAGATGTAACATTTTCTCAATATATAATATTTTTAACAAATTAACTTGGATTAAAAACTCAGTCTATGTTCAATCGATTGAAAGTAATCGATCGATTTAGGGTGAAAAGGCCATGGGCCACGTCGACTATATATAGAAAACGTGCGAAGCTGTATATATATAAGCCTCCCCAGTGTTATCCCCGTTCCCGAGGGATGTTAGATTTTCCCGGGATCACATTTATCATATGTGTTAATCCAGGCTATAAGCTATCTATATGATAAGTTACATCCAAATCTGTTTTTTAGTTTTTGAGTAAAGGATTACCAAACATCCATCAATCCACACAAACGTTTGCATTTATAATAAGTAAATAGGATTGGTTAATAGCTAATATATGCTTATTTTAAACCTGGGTTTTAATTTATAATGTAAACTTTCCAGGGTATTGATGACCTGCCCGACCAGGTGACGTCTCTCCTCCGGCTGGCCACCAAAGTGCCACCCATCGCGCGCACGGCCTTGGGCTGGGGGCTTTCCGCATTCGGAATACTACTTATATTGCTCGCTGTCACTTGTCTCATCAGGTAATGTTACTTTCGCACGTCATATTATGTACTAAAATTGTCCTAGGCTTCGATTGTGTAAAGTAAATGACACTCGCTCGAGGATGTTTCGTCGCGGCCTCTATGCTCTGTCTCTTTCGCTAACTACGCAATCACATGAGAGGCTCTCCAAGGTCTTCGTGCGCCTCGCCGTCGATGTTTGTATTAGCTAAATAAGGGGGCCTACCTTGGAAAGATGGCTGCTTATCTCGTTTTTAAACTCAATAACTATTATTAGTTTGTTCTTCTTTGATTCTAAATAATGTTTTTAATTGTCCACAGATCCTCACACCGCCAAAGCACCCTCAGGCTCGAGGGTCACGTTGTGGCGAAGCCCCCGCCCGCCAAGACACCGAGCAAAGAGAACGGTTACGAATTGAACAGTAGAAGATAATAATTATAAACTATTTAATGTAATAGGAATGAACGTTTGAAGAGATATTACGGATTTTGGCAAAAAGACTCGTGTTCAATGCCAGTTTTTTTTTTATGCAACACGGCAATGTCAATTTCAGTGACAGGTGTGTTTTTTTAAACCTATCGTTAGCTAAATCACTACATAGTATAAAACAAAGTTGCTTTCTCTGTCCCTATATTCCTATGTATGCTTAAATCTTTAAAACTACGCAACGGATTTTGATGCGGTTTTTTTAATAGATAGAGTGATTGAAGAGGAAGGTTTTTATGTATAATACATGTGACATCCCACGGGAACGCGGGTAAAACCGCGGGGGACAGCTAGTGAATTAATAAACGAGTTTTGTGGAAATTTTGCGATGGATACAACTTGTAAGATCCTTTTCAAAAGCTTGGTTTATATTCAAAGCTGGTTATTCGTTTTCTCCGTTTCAGGGGAAATATAATAGAATAGAAAAATTATGAATTTAAAAATAGGCGCTGAATTTACAGGTCTTTTTGCCAATTTTTTACAACGCATTAGCCCTCTGACGGTTAAATTTGTAAACTTTAACTCTAGATATTCCTTTATTTTAAGCGGGAAAATTTTACTTTTTTTTCTGATACCACCTTGTTTTTCTTATTAAAACTACTGTAATGTGAAGGTAGCTTAATCAATGTGATAAAAATATTCCATTAATTATATGAAGAAAAAAAAAAGTATATTTGAACAAACTTTAAATATTAATGACCATTTCAAATCCATTTACTTTTAATTTTGACATATCACATGACTGTTTTCTTTTTAATCTGTAAATATTATTATTATTATTTTTAATCTGTTTATTAACTTTGGGCTTCGGGTTGCCATTAAAGAAATTTTTATTATATCGGTTATTGTAAGGAAAGTACTTTTTAAAATAAAAATATTTTAAAAATCTATTTTTATAAAACCGTATAAGTAAAAACATTCAAGAATTTTGTCTGTCTGTACGTTGACTGTTATAGGGTAATTTTAATAAAAAAAAATATCAATATTAAATTGGCTTTAGTAAGCAAAACCGCGGGAAAAGCTATCAATTATATATAAAATGATTATTACCGATAGTTACTAGTCTTGTAGTCTTAACGCGTGGGTCCGTCCATAGGTGCATAGAGTTATTGACCTATTTTTAACTATAACATACTTTTTTTTTTACAACTTTTCCTTTGTAACCATAAACCTTTCTACAATATAGCGCATATCTGAAACATCATATAGGAAGATAGTTCAAGTGGAGTAAAATGGAGCCAGTTCTCTACAAGGCTTTGAGTGCTCACCACTTTATACCACATTATTTCTCAATCAAAGAAATAAACTGTATCATGTAATCAATATTGTATGCGTTATTATTCTAACCAAGCTATTCTGTTGTGATGTGAATTGATTATCGGAAATTGTCAATCGTTATTGTTTTATTTTTGTTATTAAATGATTGGGTAGGGACGGCAACGGAATAGTTTTAGTAAAAATAGGCCCGTTTCATATTTAGGATCATTTTAATATAGTAAATGATTTGTTGCAATCAATTGTCTTCCATAAAATTCTAGGTCTTCCCAAATTTACAACATTTTATATTTTTAACATGAATTTAGAATATAATAATCTTAAAAGCAACAACAAAAGTAAGTAAAACATATGTACGATACAAATATTTTCAATTATTTTGTTATTTATTTGTGTGTACAGAGTATATATAGCTCTGAAATGACACTGGTTTTTCTCATGCTTTAAACATTATTTTTTTGTATTTTTTCAGAGCTTGTTGCTCAGGCTATAAAAAATTAAGGCGCTGTTACTATTTGCCCAATACCATTATCAACACAAAACGATTGTAAATTTTTAGACGTTATCAAATTATAATAATATCTATAAAAATAGATCTAAATAATCTAGACAATATTATATTATTGCCGTTGTCATCCCGTCGCGTTGTATTTTAAATTGGTCGCTAAAGTTATGTTGATGTTGCCAGCAATAATAAAGGCGTGTGTTAAAGTTTTATTGATAAATCGGACTATTTAGTGGACGACGAGATTATGATTCTATAACATGCCACCGAATCATATTCAATATTCCTGATACTTAAACCAATTTGGCATTATCATTAAACTTGCTTACTATCCTCACAAAGTCCTATTTATTTTTATTTTGATGTTACGAACACTCACCAAACTGATATTGTCACAAAATGTGTCGTTTAATAATTGTGAATAACTGTGTGGCAAAAAAGGCTCGGTGCCACATCTTTTAAAAATATATAACAGATAATTTCAATATTCAACGTGTAATAGCTAACAAGAACGGCACATAATAGTGTTTTAATTGTAACTATTGTGAATTTTACATGAAGTGGCAGGTAGAAGGGTAAACATTGATTTAGTAAAGAAGTGTCAATGATTTTAAGAACGATATTTGAGATTCTTTTTTGTAATTGTAAATTTTATCGAGAATTCGCCTTATTTTGGAACTGCATGAAATATAACATATATGTGCCAGAAAGAGAAACGAATGACACTATTGAACGGAGCCTCTCTTCTAAAATGTCACCTCTTTTGACGTTTACATATTGTAAAGATACGTGACATTTTTGAGAAAGTATTGTTATGTTTTTGCAGTTTTTAAAAACAATGGCTTAGAGAAGGACGGTGGTTGAATTTTGCTCAAATTCGGTACTCATTGTAAGACATCACGTTACGTTTAATTTTGTATCATTTAAATTGTTTGTTAATGTAAATAAAGGTGTAAGTTATAATGTAGTCGTTGAGTTTTATTTACAAATCGTACACTAACAGGGGTGCCATTGTCAAATAGGGTTCCTCAAATTATTTTGATGGCCCACCTCTCCCTTATGGCCAACCCCAGACATACCATAAACAGTCCGGCTTACACCAGTTTCATGGATTGGTAAGTGATGGACGCTCCTTCTATAATAATTTGTAATCATCATCATATCAGCCCAGGTATGTCCGCTGAACATAGGCCTCTCCCTTAGATTTCCACCTTTAGCGGTTTTGAGCCGCCTGCATCCATTTGTAATATAAAGAATAAATATTTAATCTTGCGTAATGCCACGGAGAGAGTTACACAGAATATAAGTAGGATGTTTGAAGAAAAATTTTTAGCATTAGAAAAAAATCACGAAAATTTGAAAGAAATAGTAGTAAACCCGAAAAAAAGAATACACGCTATAGAAAGACAGGCAAGGAAAAATAACTTGGTATTTTTCGGCATAGAGGAGAATGAAAAATCATACGATAACCTAGAAAGAAACTTCATTACATGGACGGATCAATATCTTTCTCTAAAAATAAGCTACAATGACATCCAAGAAATAAAAAGAATAGGAAAGAAAGGTGAAAAACTACGCCCCCTAGTAGTGACCTTCACAACTCTAGGCACAAAGATAAAAATTTTGAAACAAAAAAGAACACTAACAGATACATATTATTATATTAAAGAAGACTATCCAAAATATGTACTAGAGAAGAGAAGGGAGTTACAAGAACAACTACAACAGGAAAGAGATAAGGGAAATTTAGCTAAAATTATATACGACAAACTGATAATTACAAAAAATTACACTAAAAGGACGCTGCCTACATCACCCGAGAACGCCACTGAAACCAACGTAGAGAAAAATACGCAAGTAAATAAAAAGAACAAAACACAACAAATTGTTACATCGGTTAGGAGGTCTAACAGCTTCCCTGAAGGAATCACTAAACAAGGAATACTCAATTACGTAGTGAAAAATACAACGAACAAGAACAATAACCAAAACAACCAAGCATAGCAATTCAGCGCCTCCTCCTCCGATACAGAACAAACAAACACACAATTGAAAACAAGAAACAAACAAAATAATCTTCCAATCCGGCCGGTCACCGTGGAAGAGTACGACCCTCCAAAAATAGATACCACAAAGATTAAGAGCAGAAACAAAGAAAAAGAAAAACCACAATATATACACATAGCAACAATGTTAGAACCTTATCGTCATACGAACGCTTATTAGAATTAGAGGAAGCAATACAAGAAATAAAATACGACGTTATAGGAGTATCAGAAACAAGACGGCTAGGTACCAGCATGCAAGAGCATACAAACTTTATATTTTGTTACGTGGGTCACACGCCCGGCCTATATGGAGTAGGCTTTATAGTAAACAAAGTACACAAAAACCATATAGAGAGTTTTACGGGAATGACAGAAAGAATCGCTGTGCTAAACATGAACATCCAAGGCTTCTTAATCTCTATTATACAGGCGTATGCACCAACGGAATCTGCAAGTGAGGAAGTAATTGAAGAATTCTACAAAACGATTGACAAAGCTCTGGACACTGCACACAAAAATGTCATACTTATGGGAGACTTCAACGCGAAGATCGGGCTTCCTAGGAAAGAAGAACATCTAGTAACAAAGCAATTCGGGAATGGGACGAGGAACGAAAGAGGACAGAGGCTAGTGGATTTTGCATTGGAGCATAAACTAACTATAATAAACACATGTTTTAAGAAGAAATTAAGCAGAAGATGGACATGGAGGTCTCCGGATGGAAAAACTAAAAACGAAATAGATTATATATTATCAAACCAACCGAGTATGTTCCAAGATATTGGTACCATGAACTTAAACTACCCCTCAGACCATAGATTAATCAGATCAAAAGTAAAGCTAACTAAGCAAAAGAAAAGTAGAGTTAATTACAGTATTAAGCAAACAATCCAACTGAAATCTGAAGTAGAAATAGCTAAATACAGGGAAATCTTGTCAGGTATGGTATCTAGGCAATGTGATGGTCACGGAAACGGAAACACCTCAGTACAAACCTACTACGATAACATCACAAAGGTAATCAACACAAAAGACACAAGGTACTATCGGAACGTACTTCATCTCTTTTACAAAGAAGGAAGGAACTTCAAAAAACTAAAAACAAATCTATCTATGAGAGACTATCGAGATCTATGAAGAATGAACTCTCCGCACTCTACAAGTTAGTCAATAAATATATAAGAAAGGACTATTCAACATACAGACAAAATACATTAGAAAAACATCTAAACATCACAGGCAGCACAAAAAAGGCCTACAAAGAAGGTCTAAGAGAGTTTGGCAAAGACCTAAATAATCGAAAAGACATTATTAACACAGCAACCATTTTTTACAAAAACCTATACAGTAATAAAAATCTATTAACTACAATAAATAACAAAAACACCATTAAAACTATAAACATGCAGGAAGGCCACATTGAACAGGTTAACGAAGATAACATAATAACAATTAACGTAAATGAAATCATTGATGCAATAAAAAGGCTCAAACTAGAAAAATCCCCTGGATCAGACAGCATAACAAACGAAGCTTTAAAGGCAGCTTGTCATATATTGGCAACACCGCTCGCTGAACTATTTAGTCTGATATTACAAAGCTCAGAAACGCCTGTACAGTGGTCCAAATCCAACATTATTTTAATATATAAGAAGGGAGACCCAAAAGATATAGGCAACTATAGACCGATAAGCCTACTACCGACTCTGTTTAAGCTTTTCTCGGCGATTATAAACTCGAGAATCAGCCCCGTAATCGAAGCAAGACAGTCTGTAGAGCAGGCCGGTTTCCGAAAAGGTTTCTCTACGATAGATCATATACATACCTTAGAGTTAATCATAGAGAAATATCGAGAACAACAGAGACCACTCTATCTAGGATTCATTGACTACCAAAAGGCCTTCGACACGGTTACTCACGATAACGTTTGGCAAAGCTTGGAAGAACAGGGAGTGAGGGAAGTGTATATAAAAGTGATCCGGAACATATATAACAACAACATGGGCAGAATAAAGCTAGACATACTGGGCCCGAGCTTTGAAATAAAGAGAGGTGTAAGACAGGGCGTCCCCTTGTCGCCAAGAATATTTATAGCCATACTCGAAAGCATCATCAACAAACTAAGTTGGAGCAATAGAGGAATCTACATTCAAGGAACCTTTCTGAGTCATTTGCGCTTCGCCGATGATATAGTAATATTATCCGAGACAAGCTCAGAACTACAGCACATGATCAATGACTTACAATCAGCTAGCGCAGACGTAGGTCTTGAAATCAATCTCACTAAGACCATGGTAATGTCTAATAGCCTCAAAAAACAGATAAAAGTCAATGGATATCCACTAGATTATACAGACAAATATACTTACATAGGAAAAACAATCAGTTTTGATAAAGAAAACAACGAACAAGAGGTTCTAAGAAGAGTACAGCGAACATGGAGTAGATTCTGGAGTTTGAAAGAAATCTTCAAAAGTAACATGCCAATAAAACAGAAAACTAAGACAATGAACTCTAACCTCTTACCATGCTTAACATATGGATGTCAAACATGGAAATTTACGTCAAAAGTTAAGCAAAGAATAACATCCTGTCAACGCGGAATTGAGAGAAGCATGCTAAAAATAAAGAAACTAGATAAGATTAGACACGTAAAGATAAGAGAAATAACAAAAGCCACTAACGCCTTAAACTATGCTCATAAACTAAAGTGGAAGTGGGACGGCCATATAGCAAGGCTTAGAGACAAAAGATGGACCTACAGCACCACCATGTGGAGAGGACCTCAAGGAAAAAGAAAGAGAGGAAGACCGTCAACACGCTGGGAGGACGAAATAATTAAAGTCGCTGGTCCAAAGTGGTGGCAAATAGCACAGGATAGAGAGAAGTGGGCATCACTGGAGGAGGCCTTTACCCGACCTGGGGACCTTGCTAACAACTAAAGTTTTATAGTTATAAAAAATCAGTAGATCATGAAGCAATAGCAATGTAGCAAGATCAAATAAAGGCTTTTTTATTTTTTTTTTATTTTTTTTATTTTTATTTTTATTTATTATTTATAATGCCATTTTAACCCTTAAGGTAGGCTTAATAAGACATTTATACAATTACCTGTTGGCGAACAAGACAGACGGTCCACCATCGTAAATTATAACACCATTACAGCCTATAGTACTAATTCGATTATAGCTAAAACAGATATATAAACATTATATATTTTTATTTAACATAAAAAAACAGAATATTTTTTTTAACAATATAGTTCTTTCAAAACATATTCGAGCTTCATAATCTATATAATATATAAAAATGAATCTGCGAAATGTATGTACGCACATAACTTCAGAACGGCTGGACCGATTTTGCTAATTCTTTTTTTATTGCCAGGAGAAGGTTCTTAAAAAGAAAAAATTAAGAAAATTGCGCTGAAAATTAGAAAATTTAAGAAAACATAACGACCATTTATAATTTTCTAATGTAACCGCTTTTGACAACATAAGCTCTTATAATGTAACCTTAAGGTGTTTGACTTAAATGTCAGTCGTTTGACAACATCGTCTATAATATATTTTAAAGTATTTAATACCTGTTCATAGTGATGTTCAGAGGATAGCCGTGGTTGTATGCCACCTCATATATGGTCATATGGCTCATACGACCACGGCTATCCTCTGAACATCACTATGAACAGGTATTAAATACTTTAAAATATATTATGTGTGAGTTTTTTATTTAATAGACAATAAATATTGGATAGTTTGTATATAACAATTTCACATGAGAATATTTTCTTGTTTCATACTTTTTAAAGCGTAATTTTTCGTAGTCGGGTTTTAGTTTTTGAACTTATTTTTTTTATTTCAATTATTTTGGGGATATAATTTCGTAATAAAGTATTTGCAGATTCGGTTAACATTTTTTTATTTAGATTTTATTGAATTATATATAATTTTACTTACAAAGTTTATTTGATGTATTCACGTACAAAGCTTAGATTTTTAGGTTATATTGTAGTGTCACTACAGTTAACAATAACAAAATTGATAATATTAATAAGTAATCAATAGTTTGATGGCCAAATTATAACAATAAATAAACATTATGGTGTCAGTTATAAGAATTTTTATAGTTAATGCCTTTATGTCCTGTAGAGAGCGCCACATCTAATTTATTGTGACATCACATATCCTATAACCAGCAGACGATCAAGACGCTTCGAACGATACCTCGTTTGCCAAATTACGATAAGTAGTTTAAAAGTTATGAGGGAACAGATGAACATACATACACACATACATACCGGTCAAAATCATAACCCTCCTTTGGCTTCGCCGTAGTCGGGTAAAAAACAGAGGCATGGCTCGGAATTATATTGGTAAAATAATTAACTCAGTGCATATTTCATAGTCAATTTATGAACATTTTTACACTTAGTTTTTGAGAAGTGTGTGTTCATCACAGTTAGTTCAGAGCAATCACGCCTCATATTAAAAGTTCTATTGGACGTAGTTACGCAAACCAGTAGTGCTATTCCCTAAAGTTTTTTCTCCGCGGCCGCCACGAAAAACTCATGGAGGTCTCGGAGAAACTCAGTTTGGCATTCTGAAATGCGCTATATCTGACATTAGCGAAACACCGTCGTAAGCGGGCGTGAATATGTAAGTACTGAATTGTTTGAATTTGGTATTCACGAAACGAAATCCATCCTTGAGCCCGCCCCGTCCTTAAACTCGACTTCAATTTGATGTGTCAAACGGAAAGCTGCTAAGGAGAATGGGTAAAGCTAACCCCATATAGCATGCACGATAGATTGTGGAAGAAAAAAAAAGTGTGTGCGTGTAACCTTTACGCGCGATTGAAGTAAAACTTAATAAAATTAAAAGATTAATCATATTTAATTATATTTATTATTCATGTGCTTTACAAAGATTATTCAAATGTTATATTAATATGATTCGTTCGAAATAGATATCTACTTGAATGTCATCATAATTTTTTATGTATGAAATTATAGGTTTGTGGTAACTATAATGTGAAACGTAAATTTTACTCTCTAAATTTGCTACTTTTCTTGTAAATACAGCATCTATAGTTGTACCGAAACGCGTTGTTGATTGAAGTCGAGAAGTATTCATGTATAGATCAAATTTTTATTTATTGATAAAAGAGTAAAATGTTCCTGGGACTCCGCCATTTCATTTAATATTCATATTTCATTTTATATCCTATTTAAAATTCATTAACTTCCCCACTTGACTTTCACATTTTATAAATATTTTCATTTGTTAAATAGAATAATTGAGAGTAAATAATTGAAGGTTAGATCAGTACATGTCAATATAACCTTGTTATTGAATATTATAGAATGTCGCAATCGTCAGAAAATTTATTAATAATTTATTTATTACAAAATTTGAGGTTATAATATTTTCGGCCAGCTGCACGTTATTCATGTAAACACTGCATAATGTAACAGTAATACAGCCGTTGTAAAACGGACGTCAGAAGAAGTTAAAGTGTCAATATAATTACTTTTAAGTAACAGAATATAAACTAAAATGAACTAATGCAATAACTATTATTATAATATAAGACTGAAAATTAAATACATATTATACATGCACAAAGCATAGGAAACCGAACCCCGTGAGGAAAGATACATTATTTTTCAGAACGTTACTTCCGTCAGAAAAAAACATCTGAGTTACTCCCTAGTCGCCCCTAAAGAAGTTTTACTTCAAAAAAGTTTGTGTTTTCATCGGAATGACTTGTTCATATCGATGTATGGCCTGTGGTTTCACTAACGTTTCCGGGATAAAAATTATCGCTTGTAGGCAAAAGTTCCTGTTTGCTAATCTAGAATATTAAAAGTCCCTATAAAGACAAGGTTGCTAAATGCAAATCTGAGCACAGCCTGTTTTATGGTTTATTGAGTGTTTTAGGCTTGTTAAAGTTAAGACACCTCGAGCTCATGTAAATGTTGTATTTTCGAAGAATACTGGTGTAAACGTCCATATATGCCCGTCTTCCTATATGCCTCGGCGGCCTCGGAAAGATCGACCGTGGCGTCTGGTTGACATTTGATCGGTATTCAAATGCAAAAAACCATCAAAGTCGGTGTCAAAGACTTGTTGTTGTCTTTGATGGTCGTAGTGCGGGGCAATTATTAAATCGTCAAAAATATATTTTATTAAATAAAACCAATAATCATTTAATTGAATAATTAGGGTTAACCAGAAAATAATTTGAATTTATAAATCTATTACACAAAAATTTATAAATTTAAGAATATTAATTAAATTTGGCCAGTGTCAGGTTGAGTGTCCGACATATGATATTATATAGTATCGCTTGCGAATTGTGACGTCACTGTTATACATAATAACGTAATAATAAGCAACATATATATTGATCATTCTTTAAAATATGATATTAGATGGATAAAATAATAAAATTATAATCAAATATTTGTGATTATATCTGAGAAAAAATATTATGGGATTGACATTTGATTTAGTGATGTGGCAATTTGACACTATATAATATTTTTTTACAGGGAAATAAAATAAAATAAAGTAATAAACACTGATATGCAATCAAGGTAAGAAGGCTAATGTGTTTCTCAACATATATATTGTGTGATTGTGATGCTGGATATATTTTTTTTTCTATAGTATTGGAAGAAAGAAGGGCTCGGTAAAAACAGCTTTAGGCGCCTTATAATTTTTACAAAATGGAAATGCAGGATGCCATTACTTAATTTTTATGTAGATTGATTCTATCCTAGCCACTGCTAGAGGCAACTAACGAAAATGGGATTCCTAATGATTAGGAATAGCTATTGTTTCTCACGCTGCCTTCTCGATACGCTGATAAATCCCAACGAAACTCTAATGCTTATCAGCCTTAATTTAAAAACTGGAATGTTATTTTAGGTGCACACATTTACTATTATTTTAATTATGTACATTAATGTTTTAGTTTGAAACCGAGCACATTTCGACGTCAGTTGCGGCATACATTGAGACTGAGTTGAGAGAGTATAAATGTTCTATGGAGTAACCCCTCTTTCTCAAAGTCGCTTTCTGGTGGCCAGTATGTCGGAGAGATTTCTGGCAATTGAAGAATGCATGCTAGCAGAAAATGCTCAACTTCAAGCTAGAACAAACCAAATCCTAGCAGACATAGGATATTGTTTGATTTCAGTTTTAGAAACTTATGTACAGAATCACATATTTTTTTTAATAACATGTTAAATAAAAACATGTAAATATAATTTGAGTTACATATTATTACTTTTTATTAATTATACCTACTGTAACTATTAGGTATATATTATACTAGCTTTCCGCCTGCAGATTAATCGCGATCCCAAGGAATCTTAGAATTATAACCTATTTGAAAAGGGGCGATTGGCTTGGTGGTTTTAGACCGTGACTGCCACGCTACAGATCGTGGGTACGACTCCCATACAAGGCAAACAAATCGGATATGTGTATGAACTGAAATAATGTGTAATTTATGCGGTTTATCAGTTATATTCAATAAACAACAAACGTCTTAAAAAATATCCAGTAATTTATACATATAAAATTATTCTTGTACGCCATAACCGTATTTAGATGAATCCTATAAAGGCTTCCTCCGTCTAGTTCAGCTGTTATGTCACGACATCCTTGTAGGTAAAGTATATTTATTATTATTATTAGGGTGTCTTAATATTATAACTCCTGATTGAGCTCCATACTCGATAATACTGGGATTGGGAGACATGCAGATATCCTGAGTCTCCTGCAAAGTAACAAAACATTTTTAATTACAGAAGTACATAATAATCTTTAACCAACTAATATTTTTAATACGAATATAATCTAATATATTCTCGTGAGATTTTTGTAACCTTACTACCAAACCTTGTTACCGCGGTGCTTTGTGGAGGGATTTCTTGGACTCCGTCGCTCCAGCTTGGTAAAAAATATGATCAAGTGGTATATAAGGAGTAGGCTCAATAGTAGGTAGGAAAAATCCTCTGATTCAGTATCATCATTCTCTATTTTGTAATATTGATATGATGATGATTGTTCCGACCGATTTCGGCCATGGCGACTACTTTGACCCCTAGTCTAGCGATGGCGCTGGTGCACCCGAAGATGGCTTATTTAGCCTATCTTCGCGGCGAAACTCCGTGCACACTGAGGGCACGTGAGTACGCCGTTCTCATAATTATATGTTATAGCAGCAGGTGGCCTAGCCTTTAACTGATCGCGTTTGGTATCAATATTGATATACCAACCGATTAAACAACTATTTTCAACTTCTTATACAGGTTTCTCAAACAGAATCGAATACGTGTACGTATACATACAGTACCTAGGTATTGTCATAATATGTAGACGAAGAACGTTTTCTGCCGAACACAGCCATGTTCCCTCAGAGCTTACCACAACGAACGAACTTGGGCCACTTCCACCAAGCCGCTCTCAGCGTTTCTGACTATTTTATCGGTTCGCCTGGTGGTAGTTGAGTGATCGTCTCGCTCGTTGGGAGTGGTTTTCTGTGTGTGTGTGTTTCGAACAATCATATTTTAGAGTAAGCAAATTACTTCACTTCTTATTTGAATATCACCAATTTTAAATACGCACTACTAATGACAGCAAAGTGACAGTCCGCCCGAGACCGTCTTCAATACGCCTAAAAATTTGTAGCTTTTGGATTGACACTACAAATCGTAGCCGTAGCCATGAGCGTAGGCGGAGGCTAGGTTTGGGAATACCAAATTTGATTATCATAGTTTACATCCGCGGCCGTTCACAATCATGTGGCGCTAGATGTCGCGTATGACGATTTCATCGCGCTGAACACGTTCACAGCATCATTTATATATCGATACTTTTCGTTATCCCGAACCAAGATGTAATCTTATTCAGATTGCGGCGCGAGGTTTATTTCGTCACATTGCGTTTCAGTTAAATTTAAATCCTTTTTTGTTGTAATAAATAATTTGATTAGAACACATTGATTTTGGTCATTTATAATTATAATTAATAAGGTACCTATTAGTTGGCATAAATTCGAGGCCGTTTATCCACAACATAGTTTGTGTAAAAACTATACATATCTAGTGTAAAATAAAACGTAGAGCTTAATGGACTCCGTGGTGCATTCAATACGTGGGAAAACCAGTCAGTATTTAATAATAATAAACTCAAGATCACTTAGTCAGACACTTGGTGTCTTCTATTAAAATTGCACCCAATAGATAATAAATAAAGAACACAGCCAACACTTTATTCATCATTTATGTGTTTATTGTTTCTAATAAAACTATCGATAAAAGATATTTTGTTGTAGTAACTATTTATTTTTACGGATTAATAAAGTGGGCCTACGATGTCATAGACTCCGCCCTTGCGAGCGCCCATCTTTGACATCGACTTTGGCGATATCGAACCCCGCTGACGATCCCTACGAGGCCTCCGTGGCTACGACCTCGACGTTGCCATTATTTAAGAGAATTGCACTGCAGAACCAAGTCACAGAATGACAGTTTGAGATAATTAAGATTTTTGTAAAATACGAGTTCCAAAGCATAAACTGCTTATTGTATTCATTGAGCCTTTTCATAGCGTGCTTAATAATACAGGAGCCTACTTCTTGGGCATGTCTACCAGCTTCTCCTTCAACCCACACGTAAGAATTTGCTTTTTTTTTGAAGGGAGGAAGGTCTTAGCTTCTGATGGCTCTTAAATCTTTACGTGGACAATTCCGGCGAGCGCTAGGGGCTCTCACCCGAAAATACATTTAGATTTTAAGCAACAAGCACACTGAGGGTCCGCCTGTGGGGTTCGGACCTCGGGCTGAGGGCGTTGCGTGGGGGGTCAAAAGACTTTACATTATCTGATTTATTATAAGTGGTTCTTTATTTCAATACAAAAAAACAGCAACGAATTATTAGAGAGAGAGCGCGACTAACGTCTACGCCGGCGAGGAGGTGAATTGTGTAGTATCGCGAGCTGAAGATTCGGCTGCAGCTGTCTGAGCTTTGGTGACTTCGTCTTCAGACTCGGCGGGGTGTGCCTCGGTCTGCGAACGCGACTGATACGGAACGTAGTGTAGGACGCGGCCTTTATTATGCGGGAATTTTTGTGGTTAATTGCAGAATCGAAATGATTACAGTGTGCTACATCGTCGCTTCCTGTGTGGATATTTGCCTTTAATAAAAACCTTTTTAAAATTAAAAGGAATATGGGTAATTTTAAAATGATTTATTTCTCAAAGAATTTGGGTTACAAAAGTACCACGATACATGGCTCTCTTTAACATAGTTTATTTACCTCAGAATAAGAAATTATGCAGCATGGTTGTATTTTCCTATTTTCGAAGTTTATGTGGTTTGGTATCTTAGGTTAGGTACTTTGTCACTCGACGGCTTAGGTCTTTTTACCACATTAATAATAATAATGTTTATTTCCTTTCTTCATACAAACTAGATATTTTTTAACAAGGCTTAAAAATGACTTATAATATTAAAGTTTGCTGGAGAAACTGGTTTTCAAGCTAAGCCGAGGCCTGTGTTATGGAAACCAGTCTCTTCCACCTCGGACTCTCATACAATCTCTAAAATCAAATACAATTTACTACATGGTATGTACCTACTACTAAAGGATGAAATATTTGAGTAAGGAAAATTGTGTGGAGGAGTTTTTATGTGCTTGTGAATGTGTGTATGTGTGTGTGTGTGTATGAGTGTGTGTGTGTGTATGAGTGTGTGTGTGTATATGAGTGAGAGTGAGTGATATTATTAGTGAATGATTATGTGCAATTTATTACCCTTTTTAAAGTCGCGGGTGTCGAAAAGAGTGCGACATTATAAAATACACTTTTTGGAATCGTTTGTTGTACTTAATTTAATATAACCAAAGATGTGGGTTGGTTCCAGTTTGCATAACTACGTTCAATTGTTGTGTATCTTAATGCATTACATTCATACATTTTTTTTATTAATCATACCAGTTCGAATTTAATATTCATAGTTAAAACAGGACAACGACTGTCGGGTCAGCTATCGAACATAATAATTGTTGTACGATAAATTTTCATGTACAGTTTTATATAAAGTAAATATGGCAAAACGTCGTTTGCCGGGTCAGCTAGTACAATATAATTTTCAAAGCATTTATATGCTGCCTCAGTGAATTTCGACTGGTCAGAATAAAAAAAGATCAATATGATAATTTATTTTTAATAATTTATTAATAAAATCTTTTATTGATTATAAAATAATAACTAATTAATATGAAAAACATCTACAGCAATTAAACATTTATTGTAACAATAAAATGCACGCGTAAAGTATCAATTTTTACCATAATTTTATATGATGAGTAAGGGTTGCCATGCTCTAAAATCTGTCAACCAGTCAATCAAGAATGAAAACCCCGGATTTTCTAGCTTACGCCCCGGACAGTTGAACAAATTTTCTTGCTATTACTACACAGTACAATGCAAAACGACGGTGAAGCGGTGAGTACAATTTATTTAAACCCGTACTTTTAGAAATCCGCCCGAACTCCTTAAAAACTAGGACAAAATCGGGGAAACTTGGACGGATGGCAAGTCAACCCTATGTGTGGGTGTCCAGTCCGCCTTTTGTACACTGGGATCTTTATCTGTAAATGTATCTCTATTTTAAAAGCCAAGTGTTATTGAACATTTTCATTTCTCCAAGGGGCCTGGATTATTCGGTCAACGCTTTTTCAGTTGACAAAGGGTCCATAGGCCAGTTGGCTTGGTGGTTAGCGCGAACCCGCGAAGGTCGCGGGTTCGATTCCCACCCAGGACAGACATTTGTGTGCATGAACATGTCTGTTTGTTCTGTGTCTGGGTGTAAATATCTATTTAAGTATGTATTTAGAAAAAAAAAAGTAGTATATGTAGTCTATCAGTTATTTGGTTTCCATAGTACAAGCTCTGCTTAGTTTGGGACCAGATGGCCATCTGTAAAGAATGTCCCGGGCCTATTTATTATTATTTATTAAAGATTCTATATTCTTATCAATATGGTTGTTGCATTTGTCAATAAAAAACTCAAGCTCGGCTGCTTCTCTTCTATGATACTTTAGTACTTACTACAGTTGCTGATATCCATTATTGAGATATATCCGCCGCATAACATACACATAATATACACTTCTCCACCATTTCATCTAAAATAAATAAAGAGTACTTCATTTCATCTTTCTTCATTCATACTGAGGAAGATTTTGTAGTACTATACAAAAGTATACTAGTAGTATAACAGGTTGTTCAATAAGAAAAACACAATTTTATGGTTCAAAATACACTTTATTATTCAGTATAATAAATAAATATTAATAATAATAATAATTGAGTGACCACCCCACCATGAAGTGAGAATCCGGAAGGTCTGCAAAATACGCTTCAACAGCTGTTATGACTTCTTCATTTGATGAAAAATGCTTGCCACACATATATTTTTTGAGTTCTGGAAACAAATGGAAGTCGCTGGGGGCCAAATCTGGTGAATATGGTGGATGCTCCAACAATTCGAACTTTAATTCATGGATTTTAGCCATTGTCAAAATGCTCTTGAGACACGGTGCATTATCCTGATGAAAAAGGATTTCATTTTTCTGTAAACCAGGCCTTTTTTTATGATTTTTTTCCTTCAACTGGTCCAAAAGGTTGCAATAATATTCAGAATTAATTGTTTAACCAGTTTGCAAGTAATCCACAAACAAAATTCCTTTCGCATCCCAAAAAACTGATGCCATAACCCTCTTAGCCGATTTCCGGACACAAACTCGTTTCGAAGCCGAACAACCAGGTTCACACCACTTTTTAGCCTCTTGTTTTGATTCAGGATCATGATGATAGACCCAAGTCTCATCCATAGTGATGAATCGACGCTCAAAATCCACTTTATCCTTTTTAAAACGCTCCAAATGTTGCTGAGAAAGTCACATTCGAGTGTGCATACGTTCATATGCAGAGTGTACTAACAAAACAAAAAAAAAAATGGGCTAGTGGCTCTTTCTTATCAAACGACAAAACTTATTGAACAACTTATGGTCTGTCTAATTTAGGATGATAATTTTGACAGATCACGCCGTATCAGTTTCGTATTTTTACATGGCTCTCTTTAACATAGTTTATTTACCTCAGAATTAGAAATTATGCAGCATGGTTCTATTTTCCTATTTTCGAAGTTTATATGGTTTGGTATCTTAGGTTAGGTACTTTGTCACTCGACGGCTTAGGTCTTTTTACCACATTAATAATAATAATGTTTATTTCCTTTCTTCATACAAACTAGATATTTTTAACAAGGCTTAAAAATGACTTATAATATTAAAGTTTGCTGGAGAAACTGGTTTTCAAGCTAAGCCGAGGCCTGTGTTATGGAAACCAGTCTCTTCCACCTCGGACTCTCATACAATCTCTAAAATCAAATACAATTTACTACATGGTATGTACCTACTACTAAAGGATGAAATATTTGAGTAAGGAAAATTGTGTGGAGGAGTTTTTATGTGCTTGTGAATGTGTGTATGTGTGTGTGTGTATGAGTGTGTGTGTGTGTGTGTGAGTGTGTGTGTGTATATGAGTGAGAGTGAGTGAAATTATTAGTTAATGATTATGTGCAATTTATTACCCTTTTTAAAGTCGCGGGTGTCGAAAAGAGTGCGACATTATAAAATACACTTTTTGGAATCGTTTGTTGTACTTAATTTAATACATATAACCAAAGATGTGGGTTGGTTCCAGTTTGCATAACTACGTTCAATTGTTGTGTATCTTAATGCATTACATTCATACATTTTTTTTATTAATCATACCAGTTCGAATTCAATATTCATAGTTAAAACAGGACAACGACTGTCGGGTCAGCTATCGAACATAATAATTGTTGTACGATAAATTTTCATGTACAGTTTTATATAAAGTAAATATGGCAAAACGTCGTTTGCCGGGTCAGCTAGTACAATATAATTTTCAAAGCATTTATATGCTGCCTCAGTGAATTTCGACTGGTCAGAATAAAAAAATATCAATATGATAATTTATTTTTAATTATTTATTAATAAAATCTTTTATTGATTATAAAATAATAACTAATCAATATGAAAAACATCTACAGCAATTAAACATTTATTGTAACTATAAAATGCACGCGTAAAGTAGCAATTTTTACCATAATTTTATATGATGAGTAAGGGTTGCCATGCTCTAAAATCTGTCAACCAGTCAATCAAGAATGAAAACCCCGGATTTTCTAGCTTACGCCCCGGACAGTTGAACAAATTTTCTTGCTATTACTACTCAGTACAATGCAAAACGACGGTGAAGCGGTGAGTACAATTTATTTAAACCCGTACTTTTAGAAATCCGCCCAGACTCCTTAAAAACTAGGACAAAATCGGGGAAACTTGGACGGATGGCAAGTCAACCCTATGTGTGGGTATACAGTCCGCCTTTTGTACACTGGGATCTTAATCTGTAAATGTATCTCTGTTTTAAAAGCTAAGTGTTATTGAACATTTTCATTTCTCTCCTCATTAAACATTTATTCACACATACATATAAACAGTCGAAGTTTGTATTTGCTTAAAGGGGGCCTGGATTATTCGGTCAACGCTTTTTCAGTTGACAAAGGGTCCAAAGGCCAGTTGGCTTGGTGGTTAGCGCTCTGACTGCCAAACCGAAGGTCGCGGGTTCGATTCCCACCCAGGACAGACATTTGTGTGCATGAACATGTCTGTTTGTTCTGTGTCTGGGTGTAAATATCTATTTAAGTATGTATTTAGAAAAAAAAAAGTAGTATATGTAGTCTATCAGTTATTTGGTTTCCATAGTACAAGCTCTGCTTAGTTTGGGACCAGATGGCCATCTGTAAAGAATGTCCCGGGCCTATTTATTATTATTTATTAAAGATTCTATATTCTTATCAATATGGTTGTTGCATTTGTCAATAAAAAACTCAAGCTCGGCTGCTTCTCTTCTATGATACTTTAGTACTTACTACAGTTGCTGATATCCATTATTGAGATATATCCGCCGCATAACATACACATAATATACACTTCTCCACCATTTCATCTAAAATAAATAAAGAGTACTTCATTTCATCTTTCTTCATTCATACTGAGGAAGATTTTGTAGTACTATACAAAAGTATACTAGTAGTATAACAGGTTGTTCAATAAGAAAAACACAATTTTATGGTTCAAAATACACTTTATTATTCAGTATAATAAATAAATATTAATAATAATAATAATTGAGTGACCACCCCACCATGAAGTGAGAATCCGGAAGGTCTGCAAAATACGCTTCAACAGCTGTTATGACTTCTTCATTTGATGAAAAATGCTTGCCACACATATATTTTTTGAGTTCTGGAAACAAATGGAAGTCGCTGGGGGCCAAATCTGGTGAATATGGTGGATGCTCCAACAATTCGAACTTTAATTCATGGATTTTAGCCATTGTCAAAATGCTCTTGAGACACGGTGCATTATCCTGATGAAAAAGGATTTCATTTTTCTGTAAACCGGGCCTTTTTTTATGATTTTTTTCCTTCAACTGGTCCAAAAGGTTGCAATAATATTCAGAATTAATTGTTTAACCAGTTTGCAAGTAATCCACAAACAAAATTCCTTTCGCATCCCAAAAAACTGATGCCATAACCTTCTTAGCCGATTTCCGGACACAAACTCGTTTCGAAGCCGAACAACCAGGTTCACACCACTTTTTAGCCTCTTGTTTTGATTCAGGATCATGATGATAGACCCAAGTCTCATCCATAGTGATGAATCGACGCTCAAAATCCACTTTATCCTTTTTAAAACGCTCCAAATGTTGCTGAGAAAGTCACATTCGAGTGTGCATACGTTCATATGCAGAGTGTACTAACAAAACAAAAAAAAAATTGGGCTAGTGGCTCTTTCTTATCAAACGACAAAACTTATTGAACAACTTATCGCACCTTTAGAATTGAAGTGGCATAACTCAAAATTTTAAGAAAATGACTTTTGTACATGAAATTACTTATAAACATGTATTCTATCAGTTTATTATAAATAAATAGATTATTTTAGTCCAGAAAAGGACAAACGTGCTATTTCCGTCTCTTTAAAATCACGCGGTTACCGCGCATCCCTCTGTATTGAAGGATCTCATTCAAAGTTGCGTCAACAGTGCTAAACGCTGGACGTAGTGCGGTTGCTCCGTAAAGGGCGGAAACTGTAATCTGCAGTTTTAATACTAAACGCAAGGTAAGTTATTTCTTTGATACATATTTTTGTAATGACTCATTTTGGTTTTGGGCGTTTCAATACTAAATGATTATAATATAGTGGTGTCGTATTAGTACTGCCGTCATTTTATTACCAAATATTGCTTAAATGATCGAGCCTTATTTTATATTATTGCTTTACTTTACTACCAATTTTGTGACTACGGAGACGTATAGGTAAATATGTTTATTCTTTACTGAATGATATGAGACTTAGTGAGCTTTATTTTGAGTTGAGTCTTTTTATTTTTATTTCAGTTAAAGTTTGAGATCAATAATGAAAAGAAGTGCAGATCTTATTTTGCATCTATTAAACTGGAATGAAATATTATGCATGAACAGGGTGAAGAGATGAGAACAGCAAGTGCAGAAGGTTATACTAGTGCTTAAAATGGATCCAAAGAGCGTGATAAGGAAAACTATTAGAAAATACCCTTGGATAAGGCGACGGATGGAAGTCCTAGATTGAATTGAAATTTTACTGCAAGTGGAAACTGAACAACGGATTCTAAAGGAGATTAAAAATACGTCCATAATCAGCAGTGAGAATAGCGTTAATCCAATTATCAAAGAACAAACATCACAAAACATGAGAGATCGACCCAGTAGTTCATCATCATCCAGTTCTGTTGTTTGTTTGTATTATTATTATTATTTTTTTGTTTATTAGTTATTCATAATATTATATTATTGTTCAATAATTCTTCACTTTTGCGATAGCACACAGGTATTACTAGTGAGACTAAATAGATTTTATGTAATAAAGCTAAGTTGGTTTTAAAAAAAAAAGAGTTATTGCTGAGTTTATTGTCGGCTCTTCTCAGTAAAAAACAACCTTCCGAACCGGTATTAGAATCAGACTATTCATAAGTGCTTGGAAAGGCCTATTTGAATAAAAATATTTTCATTTCATTTCTTCTATGTCATAATCTTCAAGTTCCAGCACAACGTCGTCGTCATCAAAATCTTTTACATAACCGAAGCAAAGCTGAGACGAAATGAAAATAAATAGCTCACCTTCTATCATGTCAGGTACTCAAATCGATTACACGAATATAATTTGTGCCGAGCCCTCAAATAGCAAAATACGGTTCGATAAAGACATAAACTACCGTCAATCACCTGTGCATTCTTTGCAATCAGAAGTCGATCTGAGTGACGCTGATCCGACTTACACCGATTCATCGCTACGACGCTCTTTCAGTTCATCAACCAACACGTCTGACAGGGATGGGGCACATGATGGTGACGATGCAATTGTTTCCTCAGAATAAAAAATCTAGGAAGCGCCTGCGCAATCCGTCTCAATGGAAACAAAATATTGTTAAATCTCTTCGAAATACCGGAAAAGCCTACCAATCACTTTCTAAATCTAACAAAGTAATTGTGTTTGTAGACTTCGTTGTTCCGATAACATAACCCCTGAGCGAAATATACGACTATTATTGGCAGCTAAGTAATTTTGACTTGAAGCGATCATTTATCAAGGCATGCACGATGGAGGTGAAACCAAAATATCAGTACAAAAATGCTGCCCATCCTCGTAAACCAAACAAAGCCATTTATTTTACAGCTGATTGCCAAAGAATTCGCGTTTGTAAAACCTTTTTTTATCAATACACTAGATACTCGTATTACAGAGAGACAGATAAGAACTGTGAAACTGAAAACTAATGGCCTTGTGGAAGATCTTAGAGGGCGTTCTAGAAGCCGAGCCCCGATTAACCCAAGTCTTGTACAAGATATTAAGGACCATATTAATAGTCTACCGCGCATAGAATCACATTAACTAAGATCTTCTACTTCAAGAGATTATATGGATGGCAGCAAGAGTATAAAAGAGATATGTAGGGACTTTAATAATAATCAAAACAAGTCTCACGCCCGTACTGGGTTTTTTACTTAATATTTACAACTGAAATTAATATAAGCTTTTTTTAAGGCCAAAAAATATTTATGAGACTAATGTACAAGATATAAATATATGAATATGTATTATTAACGAAACTAAATGTGCTGTTTATGATCTCGAAGCTGCAATGACCTGTCGTAAAGGCGATGTTTCATCTTTTTATTATAGGTCAAGACTTAATTGTTATAATTTTACAATAGTTGAACTAGCTTCTAAATCAAAACATAATAATAAAAAGAAAAACGATAGTGAACTAGGTGCATATGAAGAAGTATATTGCTACTTTTGGAAAAGAAGACATGGTAATAAAGGGGCTATTGAAATAGGTTTCTGCGTTTTTGATTACTTAAAGTCCCATCAGTGAAAATAATGCAGACAAAACTTTAAATCTAATATTTTATTCAGAAATTGTATTGGTCAAAACAAAATATAATATAAATATATTGCCAGTTTATAGCAGTTTAGGCCACTGCATAAGACAGTGGCCCATTTTGACAACATTCAATCAATAACGCATAAATATCGAATTAAGGGACAAACACAGAAAGAGGGAGACAATGCACATAGTTTAATTGAAAAGAAATAAAGAGAAACCTAAGATCTGGTCCTATTGACAAACCGCAACAATATATGCCTTTACTAAGAGGTGCTAGAAAAACTGGCACCCCAATTAGAGTTAAAGAGTTAAGGTTACAATTTTTTATAGACTTAAATGTGTTGCAGAACGAATGTTGATAAAAATGCAGTGGGTTTGAGGGACTTAGATAGCGAGATAAAAGTGTTAAAATTAGTTAAAGACTAGCTATTTTTATCTTCTTAATATATATAAATCTCGTGTCACAATGTTTGTCCTCAATGGACTCCTAAACCACTTAACCGATTATAATAAAATTCGCACACCATGTGCAGTTCGATCCAACTTGAGAGATAGGATAGTTTAAATCTCAAATTATAGTCGCAATTTTAATTTATTGCTAATTATTTGTCTGTTATTATTTGACAGTCACAATTATCTGTTAACTCCAAATGATTCTAAGAGATGTCGATACCTTTCGACTGGGTTGAGTAAGTCATCAATAGATGGCGCTGCTATGGTAAATCTACGAACGTGTCATATAAGCTACAATTCAATATCATGATTACCACGTGTTATTGAGGCTAATGTATAAATTAAATTTATTTTGTAGTAAACGAAATACCGTGAAATTCAATTATTTCTTCTTTTTTAATACGGCTGGACCGATTGGAATGTTTTTTTTTGTTTGCGTTTGGGTGGTGCCCTGGATGGTTTAGATTCACAATTGGACCCGGTAGGTGGCGCTGCGAGCGAATTCCTGCATTTTTGTATGGACTTATTTCGACAGAACGACGTCTGTCCGGGCAGCTAGTTTTACTATAAAAATACATATGCTGAAAAAGACTTTAAGAAATAAAATGAAAAAAGCGTGTGAAATTACAATAACGAATGCTTATAGTCCAAAATGGTGCTTGCAGAAAATAAAAAAATGATCTGAATTATCTTATAAGAACTAAAGCAATCCCTAGTATCTACGCCTGGTTCTATGACTCGCGTTTATAATTATTTTTAATAAATTAACTCAATGATCTATTTTGATCTCATTTTAGTGTTGAATCAAGATATGTTATTTTTGCTGTTTATTTAAAAAAAGTGAATGGTTGATTATGTTAATTAGTTGAGTTTGATAAAAGTTTTTTTATTTCGTAAATTCTTTCTTAGACATTTTTATAAATATATTTTGGCCAGTTATTCAAATATAACAAAATGACTTTTACTTTCTTATTTTTCTACTCCATTGATAAGAAGTATTTCATTGTTTTATATTATTTTATCAAAGGTTTACATAGTATTTGGAGATTATTTCAAACCATTGATTTTTATAAACTTACTTTAATTGAATACCAGGTGGTAATGTTATGTTGGTAGCAGTACCAGTAGATTAGTGTTTAATGATGATTAGTGAGGGAAAATTTCAAAATACACGATTTTGAAACCAAAGTCTGTTTATCACTTTCCTTTAATTTAATTAGTCTACAATAAATAAACTAGCATATTGTAAAATCTGTCACCATGTTCAAATTAAACATTAGAAATTAATCGCCTCTTTTTTAAATAGGCACAATTTGTTTATGTATCGTTAAGTAAAAAATTGACTCAAAGTCAAATATGCCAATAATATTAAATTGATTTCGGAAAATAAGTGCCATTTTTTTTTTAATGACTAATTATAAAATGTTCTAATTAGTTATACGTAAAGGTTTAGTGTCCAATCATTAAAACAATTCCTACCCTACGGTTAATAACAAAAAAATTAAAAATAAACGCTTAACCTAGAGCAATAAAATTTAAAATCTACAAAACGGCTAATTCTTCTATCACATTTTTGGTGTTTACCAAAAAACAAGAATTTTGGATTAAGCCACTTCAATTCTAAAGGTGCGTTATGGTCTGTCTAATTTAGGATGATAATTTTGACAGATCACGCCGTATCAGTTTCGTATTTTTTCCGGTAACATGATACTTCAAATAATGTCGTACTTCATTGGTGGGTACCGCCCACTTAGTGAAGTGCCACGCATAATGAACAACAACAGAGTATTGAAAATCGGTTTTGAAATAAAATGAATCAAACAATAAAAAAATTATAGTATTTATTTTATTGCGCAATTACTTATTTGTAGATATAACTATGATTTACCTAATGAATGAAAAAAAAAATCGGTGCTATGCTATATTGCATTGTCCGCGTGAGGGTGTAAGAGCCATCATAGGGTAACGCCTTAATCCCTTCCAAAAAAAATAACTGTATCGGCACGCAGTAGCCGTTTTGTAATCAGTACGAGTTCTGACGCCGTTAGTACCTTGTATACGCTTCCATTCAGTTTTTGTTAGTTACTATTTTTGCTATTTACTGTTTAAAATTCAACTCAATTAAAACTCAACAAGAGTTTTTGTTAAGTTATTGTTATTTTTGGTTACACAATGCCAAATAGAACGAAAAATACTGTTTTAAACAGCGAATGTCTTTTTTTTTTTTTTTTTTTGGAAGGGACGAAGGTGTTAGCCTCAGATGGCTCTTACACCCTTACGCGGACAATTCCGGCGAGCGCTAGGGGCTCTCAGCCGAAAGTACATTTAGATTTTAAGCAACAAGCACACTGACTTGAAGTGAATGGATCCGCTTGGGGGCGGCGTGTGCAAAAGTTACACACGCGTACGTCATGATGGGCCGTATACACGCGGTATACAGTCTAAGCTTGCTTTTTAGGGCGAGTTTAGAACGTGAGTTGATGAGGAAGTGAAGCCTGCCTAACACAAAGTTGGCGCGCTTACGCACCGTGTCTATGTGAGGGCCGAAGGAAAGTCTTTCATCCAGAATGACGCCTAAATATTTGGCTCGCCTCTCCCAAGGGATGGGCACGCCAAACATAGAGATGGATGTGTCGGGGAAAGCTCGGTAAGTTGCGCGAAAAGCTCTAAAAAAGAGAATGGCTTGACTCTTAGTGGGATTGATTTCGATACAGCGAATGTCGTGAATTTGTGGTTCGATTGCAAGATTATTTTGAACGTGAATGTCAAAATGGCGGAAAATAGAACCGAGTCAAAATCGTCGTTGTTGGAGGGCTTACGAAAGCATCATCAGTCATATAAATAAATTGTTAATTTAATAGAAAAAGTATAATTTGTTTTGTATTATAATCGGACCACCCAGTTATATCGATTTCATGTTTTATGAGACTAAAATCGATGATCGCATAGGTTCTGTATCGATTATACACTACCACATCCTTTCTGTTGTCAAAAACCCAGCTGTCAAAATTATCATCCTAAATTAGACAGAGTATAGTACTCTGTTGATGAAATTTACGATGATAATTTTGACAGCTTACAGTAAGGATGTGGTAGTGTTTAATCGATTGAACACCTATGCGAACTATCGATTCTCATAAAACTTGGAACCGATTTATCTGTGTGGTCAGATTTTAATACAATACAAAATATATTTTTTTCTAATCAATTAATAATTTATTTATATGACTACGATAACAACGATGATTTCGACTCGTTCATATTCGATTCATATACGATCAGTCTGTCACAAGTGTTTTTCGTTCTTTTCGGCATTCATCATCATCATCAGCCTATATTCGTCCACTGCTAGACATAGGCCTCACCTATGGCACGCCACTGAGCTCGATCTTCAGCTCTTTGTTTCCAACCGCTGCCAGCCAGCTTGCGTATATCATCGCTCCATCAGCTTTTCGGCATTGTGTAACAAAAACTGAAGGGAAGCGTATACAGGGACTGGTGAGATACCTTCGATACTTATGGAGAGTACTCGGTACTCGATTCTCGTTAAAATTATGTAATAAAATTAGGTACTTAATTTTTGACCAAAATTTCTCTAAAAATAAGTGAAATGTGGATATTATACTCTCTCAACACGCCGCGGTGTTTGTTGTTTAAGTTGATCTAGTCACGTGCGGCACGCGCTAGTCCAACGGTGATCCGTTCGTTTTAAATCACGTTAAAGACAATATGTGTAAACGTGCCGAACTATACACCACACGAGGCGGTACACATTTTGATTAACTTGAAGGTAGGTAGGTAGTTTAATTAAATTCAATCGTTGTACATAGGTATGATTCCATTTTTTAAATACGCCGAAAATACCAAGGTACTTGAACTTTACAGTGGCTCTGTAGATTTAACCTTTTCTCAAATTCTATTGTCTACATTCTACACTTTATTTAGTAAACAAATTAGTGACTACCTAGGTATTTTTGCCTGTCCTAAGCCAGGATTAAAGTATGAAGGGAAAACGGATCATGCTCATGGGGATCATACATTGGGAGAGGTCTTGATGTAGGTAGGCAACAGCTGTAAAGTGTACGTACTTATGTATTCTGTGTTGATAGCGCGCTGCGCGTATCCAAGAACTGCGCAGGTAAATACGGGACTCTCGGTGTACTGTTTATTAAGTTTACTAAGAAGTAATTTAATATATTTTTTTAATGTTATTTTTTTCATCATATATGATCGCCAACTATCACATCCTCAAATATTGAAGGTATCTCACCAGTCATATGTCACCTGTATAAGGCACTAACGGCGTCAGAACTCGTACTGATTACAAAATAGCTAGAGCCGATATAGTTTTTGTTTTCAAGATTTTACTTAATATAGACTTTTTTTTCAGAACTACAGTACGTATAAACTTTTTTATTTGCTATATTTATACGTATTACTGTTTTACAATTATTATAGAAAATGGTATTACATACGTAATACCTAAGCATTACATTCATGTGTATCAATTTTTAAAACGCTACACCATTTGTCATAATTGAAAATAATCATTAGGTAAGTAATAGTTGCTTCATCAAATAAGTAATTCCGTGATAAATAATAAATAACTTTAATACTGTTATTTTTTTTAATAAGTGCCTTTGAAGGCCTATTTGAACAAACATTTCGTTTAATTTCAATTAAAAATAAATACGTACAAAAATAATTTGGGTACATAAATATTATTTTTTATTTGTTTTAATTAATTCTATTTCAAAACCGATTTCACTTCGAGTTCAACCCGAGTTACGTGAATTTTAACTCGGATTAAATCGAACTTTATTTTTTCCGAGTTGGCACATCACTAACTCAGCCGTTCAACCACTGAACTAAAGATTGTAATCATACTACCATCTCACTCATACATCAAGGTTAATCGTATTTCTATATCTCTCTTTATAGGTTAGAACTTATGTGGGGAATACCCACATACAAAGCACATGACGCAACTAGCAAACTAACCACAGACAAAAAATCTTCTGGTTTTTTTATAAGGATCGTTCTCTATGAACGGGTAATCCCCGCAGTATTTATAATTAGCAACTGCAAGGACAAAGATACGGCATAAAGTTTATTTACGTACTTAGGGAACGTACACATACTACGTGACCCATTCTTTTACAATTTTTACCCCCCTCCCCCCTTGATTTAATTTGTACATAGTAATTTATAAATACGGTTTTCAAAGATATTTCGCAAATAGAATGCGTAGACTCGTCGTACGATAGGTAATTCTAAAGAGTCACAGGCTCGACAACACTACCTGTATGCAGCGGACGTGTCTACTCTCACCCGTGGTTCGCGTAGCACTGACACGTCGCTCCACTACATGCATGCACGAAACTGTGAGTAACTAATGTATAGTTACTTACTAGGCACAAACACTACAGAATGACAAAAAAAAATGCTAAATAATGCACGCCATATTTGAATAAAACTAAAAGGCGCGAGATTTCCTTAGAGGTTATTGACTACATGACTCCCCTGTGACTAAGCGTGGTATTCTGAAGACCTCCCCCCCCCCCCCTCCCCCTGAATGGGTCACGTAGTATGGGTACGTTCCCTTACCTTAAACCGTGGCAGGTTAACTAAATAAACAAAGTTATTATTAGGTACATGAGCTCACTAGCTGTCCCCGCGGTTTTACCCGCTGTCCTGAGAAATATAACAATTTTCTCTGGTATGATTATCATGTGTTAATCCTGGTTATTAACAATTTATCTGCCAAGTTTCATTTAAATCCGTTTAGTAGATTGTGCATGAAAGTAACAAACATACATACATCCAAACTTGTAAAATCAATTATAATTAGGGTATTTTATGAATTAGGAAAGTATTTAATTTTTTTTACGTCTAAAAAACATATTTTTTTTGGAGCTTTTATAGCACATTTTAACTATTTATTATCATTTTTAAAATACTCATATGCCTGAGTGGAGACTCAGCGGACATAACAGTGTTGTGTATACTTTTTTTGTTATAGAACAGTAAAATGTATTAACGAACGAAAAAGGGGTAATACTGTTTTTAACAATATGGTACGGACCACTAATTATAATATTGGAATATGGAATTTACCTATTTTTATTCTTTTGCATTAATTCCATAGTACACACTCTGCTTAGTTTGGGAACAGAGGGCCGTGTGTAGAGAATGTCCCGGGATATTTATTTATTTATTCTTCATTAATTAAAATGGCGACTGTTGCCAGTAGCACAATTCCGCCAATGTCACGTTAGTTGATCATTTTTAAAGGGGATCTGGACCAAACAAAATAGTTTTGATCCGTTCGAGTGTTGGAGCCTGGCTAACATATCCATACAAAACACAATAACATTGACAAAACCAACAAACAATAAAGGAAAGGAGGGAATATCAGTCAGTATCTACTAAAGTCTTAGGTTATTTGAAGTTATGTTGTAGCTTCAGTAACTTTTAATTTGACCTTCATAAGTGCCTTCCGAGGTCCTAAACTGAATAAATGGTTTTGAATTTTATGAAATTGCATTATTTCTTCTGCTTTACTTATCAATTACTGATATAATCAATTTCGGTCACATTGTGTGACATTGACTGATATAATAAAGGTCATACCCATACATATTAACAAATAGCTAACAAATTACAATAGGTATTTAATATACCCAGGGATAATAACAGCCTATATCCATTTGTAATAATAAATATCCCGGGACATTCTTTACACACGGCCATGTGATCCCTAACTAAGCACATCTTACTATAGGAACCAAATAACTGATATACTACTTTTTTTTTTGAAAAATATACTGTATACACCCATGCAAAACAAACAGACATGTTCATGAACACAAATGATTGTCCCGGGTGGGAATCGAACCCGCGACCTGCGACTTGGCAGTTGTCGCTAACCACCAAGCCATCTGGCCTGTCATACCTTTCTCATAGTGAGAGAATTAGTGAAATACTTACTCGTATGAGAGAATTTCCGAAATATTAGGTTGGGGAAAAAGTATTTTCGCATTATAGTATGTATGAACTTGTAATAAAATCTCTTTGGCTATACTATTTGTATCTGGCTGGTTTTGGTATCATTGAAAGTTTAAATTTTAAAGAACATAATTCCAAATTCAAATTAGGAAAATGTGTGACTTGCATTTGTTTTTCGTACCGCCAAGATGAGTGAATCAAATGAAGAAATTCGATTCATTTTAAAATTTTACTACAAAAAAGGTAAAAATGCAACGCAAGCCGCGAAAAAAATTTGCGATGTTTATGGACCTAGTGCAGTGTCTGTGAGAGTAGCACAAATTTGGTTTAAGCGTTTTCAATCCGGAAATTTTGATGTCAAAGATGCACGTCGCTCTGGTCGCCCCATTACGGATAAAATGGATGCAATTTTTGAAAAAGTGGAGCAAGATCGGCATATCAGTAGTTACGATGTAGCTGAAGAACTGGGAATTGATCACAAAACAGTTTTGGCGCATTTGAAAAAAACTGGGTACACAAAAAAGCTAGATATTTGGGTACCTCACGAGCTCACTGAAAGAAACCTAATGAACCGAGTACTCATTTGTGATTCTTTATTACGACGTCATGAAACCGAAACATTTTTGAAGAAGCTGATAACTGGTGATGAAAAGTGGATCACGTACGACAAGAACGTGCGAAAAAGGTCGTGGTCAAAGGCCGGTCAGGCTTCACAGACTGTGGCGAAATCCGGGTTAACTCGCAACAAGGTGATGCTGTGTGTGTGGTGGGATTGGAAGGGCATTATTCATTATGAGCTGTTACCACCAGGCAGGACCATCGATTATGAACTCTACTGCGAACAACTGATGAGATTAAAGCAAGCAGTTGAGAGAAAGCGGCCGGAATTAAGCAACAGAAGGGGTGTGGTTTTTCATCATGATAACGCTAGACCTCATCTTTAGCCACTCAGCAAAAATTAAGAAAGTTTGGCTGCCTTGCACCTTCAGATTTCCACCTGTTTCGGTCTCTTCAGAATTCTTTTGGCACTGTCAGGTTAACATCACGAGAGGACTGTCAAAACAACTTGTCGCAGTATTTTGATCAGAAGTCCCAAAATTTCTATAGCAATGGGATCATGCCCCTACCTACAAGATGGCAAAAAGTTATCGAACAAAATGGTACCTACATACTTTAGTTAAATGTAAATAAACTATATTAAAAATGGTTTGAATTTTCTTAAAAAATGCGAAGGAACTTTTTCCCCAACCTATTAGATGCAGTGGTTCCAGATAAACTTATAAACAACATTTATAATATTGGTATAAAAGAAACAAAGGTTATTTTTATATAGTTTATTAAATGAACAAGGAACACACTTTAGTCATACCCGACAACTAAGTTTGATTTTATAATTCTAGATACATAAGGAATAGCTTGTATTAACTGTTCTTACATAATATGGTATCCAGTCGATATACATGTTAAATAAATATAGATCTAAGCCATATTCTAGTTCAAAAGCACCTTGTTTGGAACTTGACAGAGAAGGAGGTCCAGCGGAATTAGTAAAGATATTAATTTTTATATGTTAACTGTAAATCACAAAATAAGTTGACAATTGAGATATGGTTTTTAATTGTATACTCAAAAATATTGTTATAGGATGATGGTTATTATTGTTCAAGAAACGAACCAATTACATGTCAATTACTGTAAATCATAATTAAGACGCTATACTGTTCTACTTTTAATGGCGTCTTGCAAAAAATACCACAGAACTCACAAAATAAATGTGGACAAAGTTTAATTTTTTAATTACATTAGTTTCAAAATAAATATTTTATTAACATTTTTTTTAACAATTTTTTTTTTAATTATTATTTTTGCTCATCTTTTATGCACTCCAGTGTATATTATATATATATAAAACGCAATTCAAATTGTAATATCAGTAATCAGCCACATAAGTAGTTAAATAGATACAAATTTGCGAAACACTTGTACATTACAACTATCTTCTATAATTATCTATTCTATTGTATATTTAAAAACAACGATTTTACATTTTACTTTACCTACATACAATCTTTCTGATCTAGGCTTAAATTCTGTATGAAAATGGCACCAGCTAGTGGATGTTTCACCTACTATATGCTGTCTCTTTCGTTAACTACGTAATGATTGCAAATAAGCGGCTGTACATGGCTAATCAAGTTTACTGTACACATGAACTAAACCAGCGTCACGTTACAATGGCCATTTTGACGTTTCAAAATGTCATACAAAAATGAACTTTATTCCTTTCGCAATTAGGTGCATATATTGATCCAATAGTTAACTGTCTGATGATGCAACTAAAACCTTAAGGTATAAGGTTAATTTTTCCACGATATTCTTAAATGTCAAAACGGCCATTGTAGCGTGCAAGTAGTTTAGCAAAGCTTCTTTGAAATATAATTTTACTACACTATTATAAGATAACTAATATATAAAATATTATTTTAAACTCACCGCCAAACCTATACTCTATACTATATCAAAATCGTCACGGTCTTGAATATAAGTGTTTGTGTATTGACCAGACATGAGACGTCAAGATTTTCCATTGACGTCATTTGCAAATTTTTGCTTCGAAATGCTAATGACACACTTAGCTCTAACAAGTTTTCCAAATATGTCTGAAACGCAGGGCCTTCCACAATAGAGGCCCTGGGCCCTTTGGAATAATGGGGCCCCTAACATTCTCTGTAACTAAAACGTCAAACGACTTCCATTCTTTTAGTAAAATCGGTTGATAATTTAGTAGAAACTAGGGGCCCCATAGTTCGCGGGGCCCTTTCCCAGAAATAGAGATACTTGTCAATACACAAACACAAATTCATGTTTATGGAAAACACACATACATTTTAAATTAAATATATTATAACCAGTGTAAGGAATTCAAGATAACTTATAGAAGAATTCAGGTACCGCATTTTTTTTTAAATAAAAAGGAGTTTTTATTTCATACAACTGGTTTAAAAAATAAGTGATAATTAAATTTTTATTTCATTTGAAATAAAAATATGTAATTAAATGACTAATTGGCCAGATATCGCCTACAGGGGCATATTTATATAATACCAGCTGACCAGACAGACGTCGTCCTGTCTTAACTATGAATTGAATTCTATTCTTCCGATTAAATCAACCGTGAAATGTGAACAAAGAAATTATAAATTAATTACTTACCAATATAATTCAGACCCTCTGATGCCTCTGTTTTAAACGACTGACATCTATGTCAAACACCACAAGGTTACATTATAAGAGTTTATATTGTCAAAAGCGGTAAGGTTACATTAGAAAAGTTAATATGGTCGTTATGTTTTCTTAAATTTTCTTATTTTCCGCCCAACTTTCCTAATTTTTTCATTCATAAGAACTTTCTCCTGACAATGAAAAACACAACAAGAATTAGCGAAATCGATCCAGCCGTCCATGAGTGATGGCGTGACCAAGGGAAATAGGCTTTCATTTTTATAGATATTAATAATAAAATTATACTAAACTAAACAAACCTCAGTTAATATATATTTAGATAACTGATTAAAATTAAGGTACACATTTAAAATCTAATCTTAAATAATATTATAAACAAATTAAATAATTGTTATTAATTAAATAAAACCTCATTAGGTTTAAAGAAACTTATAAATACATCTTCGAAAAATTTCGAAGAAAAAAAATCATAAAAACAAATATTGAAAAAAAAAAAACTTACTTTTACTTAACAAAACAAAAAAAAAACGTGTAGAATTTAACCTATTCTCAATTTTTACCCGTAATTGTTAGACAATCCGTGGATTGTATTTGCTTCTTTACCTAGTTTTTAGGGTTCCGTAATCAAAGGGGCCCTTTACTAAGGCCCCGCTCTCCGTCCGTCCGTCTGTCACAGAGTCTGTATCTATTAAACCGTAATAGATAATACACATGAACACAAAAATGAGTATTACTATAGCCGCTAAAACAAATAATATTGAAAATTACAGCGGGTCTCCATGCAACAAACATTTTTGAGGCGTTTTGTTATGTTACGGAAGCTACCGTGTGCGTCCGACTCGGACTTAGCCTTTTTCTTCGTATAACCACTAGTCAATGCAAGAATTTATTAAATTTAAGACAATGTAACAACAAATCATGTCATTTAAACGCGCATCGGTTTCAACCGCTTCCCGGGGGATCTAACGAATCCCTGGACAAAAACATAGACATATATCACTCGGGAATACAGTAATTATCAAATTCGAGAAAGAATTTTCAGTATCGTATCAATATTTACAGAGATTACTACCTGTATACAAGCCAACAAATTTTACCTCTATTTTGGTATACATAGTGTACAATTCTGTTTACATACACTTGTGTGTCAAAATTTCATCTAATAGACCGGTTTTACAGTTAAGAGTGTTATTGAAAAGCCAGCCTTATACCTACATCATAGAATTAACCACTGGATCAACAGATGCACCTTAAAACAAAGGCCATAAAGATGAATTTTGATTAACATTCTTAACTGTCAAAAAGGACTTTACATCTCAACTATAAGTTAATATATTGCTTATTGGGATTGTTAATGTCAGTTTACTGTTATCTTAATTATTATGGGATATTTTTAATTTACTTGTGGATTTTTTTTTAATGAAAAATAAGGCAAAAGGTTTTTTTTTCTTTTTATATTACCACATTTACATGTCATGTTATTGTTTTTCATAGTTAACAATGATCCATAAGTTCCAGTACTGAGGGACATTTTTAAATCTAATAAGCTAATAAAAACTTAGGATCTTTAAATTGGATATATATTTTTTTTTTATATATTTTGCAGGGTATTGCATTAGTATTAACAATAGGATCCGTACCCAAAGGCCCTAAGGCTCTGCTGTCCGTCTGACATATAACCCTGACATAGAACCCTCCGCGTGCGAGTCCGTTTCGCACTTGGCCGCTGTTAATAAATATATTCTAGACTACTCCGTTTTTTGTTTTTTTTTATAAAATTTTAGTAGCAGCCTAGTTAAAAGCTTTTCATTAAACGTCAAACTCCGGTCACTCTGTCGTCTATCAGTGAACTGTTTAATTTTTAAGTTTCTAATAAACAATGGGAAGATTAAAAAAAATTATAGAATTAGATATTGACTATAAATGATCCATTTACTGTAAAACTACGCTACTATTTTTTTGTTTTTTTTTTCTATTTGTTTTTTTAACAGTTCACCTTCTACCTGGACATTGTAATTGGCATCCCCTTGCCGCGTTAATTCTAGACTCTTCAGTCTTTCTGTCAATAAATCATTTATTTACCATTGGTTTTCTGTTTTTTGCTTGTTCCTGGTGTAATTGCAATTTTCCTTTTCGGTCCATCTCTCACAGTTGTTGACCTATCCTTCGATGCGAAATGTATCATTAATGGTTCTTCTATCAGTTCATTATTAATTATTTTGATTGTCTCCTTCGATTCCGGGGAAGTTCTTATTTGCGAATGATGAAGGATTGTTTTTGTATTTAATAATTTTGGCGAACTCTCTTCGATGACATTTTGTTTATATGTGCTCTCTTTAACAAATTCTTTGAAATGATTTATAAAACCAGTCCCCTCTTTTGATACTTGAACATTTTCGACAATAACAGGTTTATCAATAATGGTTTTGAATTCGTCGGCCGCCAAAACATCAATTTTTATGTTATTATCAGGAGATATCCTGAGGTTTTGTATTATAACCGGTTTATTGTTGGAAGCGTTTGTTTTACCACCTCTTTTAGCTTTTGGCCGCGACAGAACCATATCTTTAACGGTAACCGATTTTTTTGAGGTTTTAGCTCTAGTCGGTTTTTCATGTATCAATTCTCTTTTGACATTACCATCTTCGCTTTTAATAAGCATATATGAATTAAAGTTTCCGCTCGGGAGGTCTCCAGTATTGATTGAAGTAAGTTTATTAGCTATGAGCATAGACAATTCACCTATATTAAAATCTGTTAATAAAACGTTGATATTTGATCCGAAGAGGTTGTCTATAGATGGGTCGGCACCGTTCTCAACTAATAACTCTATGGTTTTGCTGAAGTTATCCGAAACTTTAGATTTGTTGCCACGCTCTAAAAAAAAAGGAAATTGGTTGTTAACAGCGGAAAGTTCGTCCGGGGAAGTACTACCACCTTACCCATTTCCGCCGTGAAGCAGTAGTGCACTAGTATTACTGTTTCGGTTAGAAAGGTAAGGTAGTGTCATTACAGGCACGTGAGACTTAACAACTTAACATCACAAAAGACAACGCGGCGATGCCTTTAGTGTTGAAATAATATTTTTTCCAAAGACACTTAAATTATTAAAAAAATTGAAAATCCCGCTCACACTTCGTTCTATTGATTGTTTGTATAAATATGTAACATTTATCTTGGGAGATTTTTCCGCCACGATCATCTGATCCCAAATAAAGCAGAGCCTGTACTATGGCAACCAGATAACTGATATACTACATATAGTTCATTTTCGTTTCTAATGTATAGGTAACTAGCTGTCCCCCGTGGTTTTACCCGCGTTCCCGAGGGATGTCACGTTTTCCCGGGATAAAAAGTAGCCTTTATGTTATTCCAGGATATGCTCTATCTGTGTGTCAAGTGGCGTCTAAATCCGTTTGGTTGTTTTTGCGTAAGAATAACAAACGTCCATACACACAAACTTCGCATTTATAATTTAAGTAAGTGAGATTTAGACTTACCAGAAGCATCTATACAAGCAGCTTCAACTACCAGGTAGAGAGCGGTGCATCCACTATTCGGTGTTTGGCAATTGACGCTAGATGGCGCACTTTCTAACAACAATTTAACATTGTCCGCTTTGCCAACTTTGCTTGCTAGCATTAAAGGTGTATAGCCTGCGAAGAAAAAAAATATATTTACCGACTTCGAATAGATGGTTCTTTGTTTGGTACACACAATAAATAAGTTTACATTCAGTTTTGACATGCATTTTAAGTACATATACAAAGGATACTCTGTCTAAAAATACAAAAATTATAAATTGATTTTGTAGCACATTTAATTTAAAAAAATTGTATTGATTCTTAGTTGGTACGTATTTTTTATGAATTAAAGTTTAGAATAAATATGAATTAAATTAAAGAACCAAAGTCAACGCATTTTTTGTTGTTGTGTGTATGTACTAACTTCGTCTCGCGGTTACACCCGCATTTCTTAAGGAACTTACCATTAAGAGGACCGGCTGTCTGTTTGTCTAAATCATTTTTTTTTTATTTAACAAGTATATTTTGTTTTACTATATTTGAACTGTGTAGTGAAATCTATCGACACACATCTTTTACATAAAATTGCGCAACGAATAGATAGATGGCGCCACATCAATCCAACATCACGCTATTAAAGTTCTATAACCACATGGCATATAACATGCTACAAAAATGAACAATGGCATAGTCCGCGTAAAGGTGTAAAAACCATCACAGACTAAATAAAACTTCATAACTTAAAAAAAAATATACATTTAACGTTGGAATCCATTTCGATTCCACAATTAACCATAAAAATACGATAACTATAAAGGACCCCTAATAAACATTAATGAGTCACTGGACCCTCCGCAACCTAAAGTTGCTAATAAATTGTATTAGTTGCCTAATAAAAGTATGCGAGGGTGTGTATAATTTGCGTGAATGTACTGTCTGTGTGTGTATCTGATAGCCCTACAGTCATGTGAATGAATGCCTTGCGATCGAGAGCCACCGGGGCTTTTAACCCACGGTGATGTGCAATCAGATGAGTATAAGCAGTGTGGGTGAGTTTGGGTCCAATATATATATAATCGCAGCAGGTTTTTAGTTACAGCCTTTAAACACATAGGAAAAACCTTATTGAACAACCTTAAGGACGCATTCAGTCTCATTATAGTCGAGCTTGAACAGCCAATTATAAACTGCCTTTTTACATAATAAATAAATACCCTGGGACCTTCTTTTACACACGGCCATCTGATCCCAAACTAAGCAGAGCTTGTACTATGGAAACCAGATAACTGATATACTACATATACTACTTTTTTTTTCTAAATACATACTTATATAGATATTTACACCCAGACACAGAACAAACAGACATGTTCATGCACACAAATGTTTGTCCTGGGTGGGAATCGAACCCGCGACCTTAGGTTTGGCAGTCAGAGCGTTAACCACCAAGCCAACTGGCCTGTCTATCAACATTCATGGTGTGTGTGTGTTTTTTTTATGTATGTATACAATTGACAAGTACCTTGTATGTCAGACATTGTGCTCATGTGTTTAAGTAGATGGTTGCCAAGCTCTTGGTCAGATCGGTTCTCGAAACGTGGCTCCCACAAATCCTTGTCTTCTAATAGTAATTTTCTAAAATAAAAAAAAAAACCGTTGAAAATTTGCGAGTTTCCGAAAAAACTTTTTCTTGTCTAAGAATTACTGTCTAGTTAAAGAAAACATTTAAGCATGGTTGTCATTACGTCAGTATCTTGATTTGTGCGTCTAACAAATAGAAAAAAAAAAAAAAAAAATAGAATCCAATTAAAAAATCATATTTTAACAGAAATTTGCATTACGTGAGGATCTAAATATATATACAAACTAGTGACACACCCGGCTTTGCCTAGGTAAGATTATTTAATTATAAGCCTCCCAAAAGTAGTTCCCAAAAAATAAAGAATAATAATTACGCATCATAACATATTGCGTAATTTCAGTTTCCAATGAACTCGAAGGTCATCATAACCTTTAACTCTAAATTGGTAAAGTTGGTCTCATTCCTGGCTACCTCTCTGGTGATAATATACGTTAAACGCACCTGGCATTGATTCTGCAGCTATTTATCACAGCCTTCAAATGACCAGGATTGGCTTCAGCAGATAAATGCAACGCCGTTTTGTGCTCTTCGTTTGACAGGAGAGGATTGGCGCCGTGCTGAAGAAGCATTTCCGTACAACGTGGAAGATCGAGTGATATTGCCATTTGTAGCGCCGTCTGTAACAATTATAAATAAATAAATAAACAAACAAGATTTTACAGATAGTTTAGTTTTAGAAGTAGTACAGATTAGAGTAGTACAGTGTTTGTGCAGATTTCCGCCGTGAAGCAGTTGGATGATATTGATAGATTTATACAATAAATATCTCGGGACATTCTTTACACGCGGCCATGTCATCCCAAACTAAGCAGAGCTTGTATCCGAATAACTGATATCCTAGATATTGTAAATAAATATCCTGGGACATTCTTTACACAAGGCCATCCCAAACTAAGCAGAGCTTGTATTATGGAAACCAGATAACATATTCTACATAATTAATATTATTCTATATAATAATATTCTGAATAAGGCCAGTGGGCCTGACGGTATACCAGCCATTATTCTGAAGAACTGCGCTCCTGAGTTGTCTCCTGTTCTGACACGCCTGTACCGCCTCTCGCTCAAAACAGGTGTAGTACCTAAGTCTTGGAAGCTTGCCAACGTGCAACCTGTGCCCAAAATAGGCAGCCGGGCTGACACTGCCAATTACCATTGCAATCACCTCCATAATCTGTAAGAGCGTGTATTGAACACCCGCATCCTGGCCTACCTTGAAGACAATGACATCCGCAGTGATTGTCAATACGGATTTCGCCGTGGCAGATCTACTGGGGATCTTCTAATGTACGCTACGCATGTATGGGGCGAAGCCATTGAGAAACACGGAGAAGCTCTAGCCGTGTCTCTCGACATCTCGAAGGCTTTTGACAGGGTTTGGCACGCTAGCCTTATAGGCTAGCTTCCTTCATATGGGCTCCCTGCAAGCCTGTGCAACTGGGTATCTGATTTTCTGAGGGAACGGTCGATCCGAGTGGTCATCGATGGCTGCTCGTCTGACCTAATGGCTATCGACGCCGGGGTACCTCAGGGTTCGGTTCTTTCCGCAACTCTATTTCTGCTGCATGTTAATGACCTGCTGAAGCCGGGTATAATTGGGTATGCAGATGACAGCACAGTTGTGGACAGATATTTATCCAGTGCACGGGCCACCAGCGCCGAGACGCAGTGCCTGAGAGGGGCCATGGTAGAGCGCCTGAACCTTTCACTTCAGGCAGTGTCTGGATGGGGTGACAACAACCTCGCAAGGTTCAATGCCTCTAAAACACAGGCTTGTCTTTTTTCCGCCAAAAGGAGTCCCTTCACCTTGACTCCCACTCTCCGAAGTGAGTCCATTAAAATATCGGACCACCTTGAGCTCCTTGGTGTTAATATTACATCAAATTTAAATTTCGGCCGATATATTGAATCTGGGGCAAAAGTCGCTGCAATGAAGCTAGGCATCCTCTCTAAGGTGAGAAAGTACTTCCCACCTGGACAGCTTCTTACTCTATAGGCTCAGGTCCGCTCCTGTGTGGAGTACTGTTCTCATCTTTGGGATGGATCAGCCCGCTACCAGCTAGAAGCCCTGGATGCCATAGATCGCCGAGCAAGAAGACTCATAGGCGACGTCAGGCCAAGAGAAATTTAAAAGAGTTTTTTGTTTGTTGCAGGACTTGAGGGTGGCGACTTTGACAGACGAGTAGCTTTTTGTCGGTTTCTTTTACACACAGATGTGGATGATTCTGATTTTTTTAAAAGAATACTGTGGACGGATGAATCCAAATTTACCAAGGATGGGATCCTCAATTTACACAATTTGCACCACTGGACAACGAAAACGGAAAACCCACGTGTTAAAAGACAGAAATCATTTCAAAGAAGGTTTAGTGTAAACGTTTGGGCAGGAGTGTAAATGTTAAAAATGCAATTTTGTTTTTTTAATTCAAGTAAATCCCACGAAAAGATAGAGATACGAGACAGATTTTACCTTATAAGAATGAGATAACAGATTTATAGGTTTGTCACGTATCATTTAAATATTTTTTTAAATCATAATTTTGAATATTAGCCTTAGGTGACTCGATTCACAATTCTAGCGAATTCACAAAGTTGTTAAAAGATTTTTATGGCATGTAGCACATCATTAGCAGCATTAGACTGGAGAATTAAGAGGGAGTTGGAAGATCCCGGTCGCTTTTGTTTTTTTTTTGTAGACATATAAACAGCTGTAACATGTATAGCTTTAATTTAAGTTTTACCTTTGCGAGTGAATTAAAAAAAAACTAGGTGACTAATGTTACTAATTTTGTATTTAAAAGTACTCATAAACAATACACATCGAAATAAAATTAAAATTCAGGGTCTACGCCTTATATATATATTTTTTTATTTGTATTTAAATGTAAAATTTGGGTCTTTTTTAGTAAAACAATAAAAAGTCGATAAAAAAAATCCACAGGGCATGAGGGGTGTTAAGGGGTCAGAAAGGCTAGCAGGTGACCCCTTCAGTCGACCATTTCAATTTGGCACACGATGCACCAAACACCCTGTATAATTAATTATCAAAGCCAACAACCCTAGTAAGCTGAACCAGATTATTTAACAGAAAGGCCTACGTACCTATTTTACCTAATAATTGTCTACTTTAATAGTTTTTCCATTTTTCATTCATAAAAATCTGTATTTTTTATCTTTTTGGGGAATGTTATACAGCGTTACAACGGTTCTTAAATGTTGTGAATGGACTCGTTATAGGACCCCTTTTAACCTTTCGGCTTTACGGGTAGTTTTGTAACACCTGTATAGGCAACTTTATATCGCAAGAGAATGCGCGAGGCACAGTTAGCTAGAATAATATTTTACAAACAACATGTACATACTTCACACATTGTTATGTATCAACTAAGTTCCGGGTATTAATGAATAATACTTTATAATAATGAAATATGGATGCATCATTCATTAAAAAAACAGGTGCTGTACTGTTCGTGGTATCAAATATTCTGGTATCTGCTTTACATGATATCAGAGTCATCACAATTCTGCTAATCCTACTAAAAATATATATGCGAAAGTTTGTCAGTATGAATGTATGTTTGTTACTCTTTCACGCGAAAACTACTAAACGGATATGGATGAAACTTGGCAAATAGTAGCATGCCTTGGAGTAAAATATAGGCTACTTTTAATTGCGGGAAAATGTAAAATTCTTCGGGAATGCAGGTAAAACGTAAAACGAAAGTTTGTCAGGATATTTGCCACTCTTTTACGTAAAAATTACCCGTCGGATTTGGATGAAACTTCACACATAGGTAGACCATGGCTTGGAGTAAAATATATCCTACTTTTTATCCCGGGAAAATGTCAATTTCTTCGGAGACGGGGGTGTAACCGCGGGGAACAGTGTAGCAATAAACACCAAATTGTATATCACATAACATACACTAATACAAATGCTCATTAGTATAGGGGAATTTCTACCAATTAAAGAAAACAAATTAGATACACCACAATCTAGAAAATACCTCGTAAACATATTTATTAGCTTTACCAATCGATTTCTAACGATTGTTAGTAAAATCTAAATTGCTATGACAAAATTATTGCATATTTTTAAAGATAAGTTTTAGTTTTTATACAAGACATTTCACTAAAAGTAGTAGGGATCTTCAAATTTATAAATACAAATAGGTCTTCACAGGCACTTATGAATGGTCAGACTCTAACAACGGTTCAGAAGGTTGCTTTTACTGATAAGAGCCGGCAATAAACTCAGCAATTACTCTTTTCATAATAAATTTTAGTAGGGGAAGTACAACCATCAAACCCATTTCCGCCGTGAAGCAGTAGTGCACTTGTATTACTGTTTCGGTTAGAAAGGTAAGGTGACATTACAGGCACATGAGACCCACACCCATATTCGAAGACGTTTCCTCAGACGTCACTCGACTCCAACTCGACTGAGGATACCTTAAGCATTTTCTCGAGGAATTCTCAAAATTGGTATTCTAAGTCATAACTTGAGCAAAACTCGAGCAATCCCGACTGATGCCGAAACGAAGTGTAGTCGTAGTAAGTAACATGTCATTAGTAACGTCATTCTATTATAGATAAAATATTGATGAAATAAAATTATGAGTTTCAGTTATTCAACTATTTACAAGCAATAAGCTTCCTTAAGGTTGGTCCCGACGTATCTTGAAGCTGACAGTTGTTTCCTCACCTCGAGTGAGAGATGTCAAGTCGAGTGGAGGAGATTTTTGCAACTAGAATACTAATATCTTTGTGTGAGGTTCAGTGGAGTCGAGGAATTTTCGAGGAAACGTCTTAGAATATGGGTTAGATTCACGCCACAAGTGACAACGCGGCGATGCCCCTGTTGTTGCAAATGTCCATAGACGGCTGTTTGTGTGTCTAAGTGTCATAAAAAACCACAACCCGTGTAACGAGTATAAAAAAATCCACAATGACGGATGACTCACCCACAAAGTATGTTAAAGTTATATCGCGATATAAACAGTCATACGTTTAGGGAAGATCCCTGCCGATAGGTATTTAAAACTATTATATAAATATTGTACTTTGGATATACTCGTTGACTGATAATATTTATGTTAAACTATCTGCGCCCTGCGGCTTTGCCCGCTTTCAATCCGGGTTATAAACCTTCATATTGAATTACTCTATCTATTGCTGAAAACTGCATTAAAATCCGTTGCATAGTTAACGATTCTATAAAAGACATACAGACAAGCATTCATTTTTATATATATGGACGAGTTCGTAATTTATATAAATGACAAATTTGGGGCTCTTTAAGAAAAGAGTGAATTGGCTACTAACGGGAAAGCGAGCTCCATCATCGGCCTCATCTTCACTTACCATCAGTTGGGATTGAGGCCAATCGCAATCCCGTCTGAAAAAAAAAAAACTTTACCACCAAAAGTTTCCGCCGCGAAGCAGTAATGCATTTGTATTAGAAAGAAAAAAAGATTATTTTGACCCACAACATTACAGAAATATACAAACATGGCAAAAACAAAAAACTTGGAATCCGTAATTTTGTGATACCAAAAAACGATTCGACTTATTTCAACAAGTATGTACTAAGTTCATTTCTCAACAACAGATTCCCAACCGAAAACCCGGACTACATGCAGGAAATTATAAAAAAAACATTGACTGTGTTTCGATTAGAAAGTAAAAGCGGTGAAATTACAGGCACATGAGACTTAACTTCACGTCTCGAGCGAAAACGCCGCGATGCTGGTGTAGCTAATCACTACATACATAGTATAAAACAAAGTCACCTTCTCTGTCCCTATATCCCTATGTATCCTTAAATCATTAAAACTACGCAACGGATTTTGATGCGGTTTTTTTTAATAGATAGAGTGATTGAAGAGGAAGGTTGCTATGTATAATACATGTGACATCCCACGGGGACGCGGGTAAAACCGCGGGGGACAGCAAGTGTCTTACTAAACCACTTACCGCGAGATGGACCATCTGCCTCTTGGCCTATTAAATATTCCTGAACTGAGATACACTTTTGAACCTTGCCCGATCTGGGAATTGAACGTTGTCATAACACATTGTGGAACTATTGCTCATTTTACTAAGAAATAAGTGAATCAGTAAAATGCAATATGGTGTCAGAGTTAAGGATTTTGGACGCGGTTTATTCCCTCGAAGCGACATGGGCAAAAACAAATGCCCCATACATTAAAAACAAAAAAAAAATCATCCGAAAATTTCCCTTTTATTTGGTTTTGTTTATAAAAATTATATTTAACTTTTATCAATATCTATTATTCTTATTTAGATTTTAAAGAAGCACGTGACTGACTGATAGACGTACGGACAGGCAAAATCTTTGGCTCAAAATTTGCTCAGAATTTAGAAAATTCATCCCTTAAAGGGAATAAAAGTTTGAATGTTATTTGCTATAATTTTAACATCAGATATTTAGCATCTATATTCTAAAACTCTTAGCAATAAATAAAACAAATGAAATATCAAGCTATATAAAAAATCACCTCTAATTAGAATTGGAGTGGAAAAGTGTTTAGTGGTTGGAGTGAAAAAAAAATTGTCTGAATTAGGAATCAATGAAGAAGTAGTGCACTTGTTGTCTGTTAGAAAGGTGCAGCCGGTGACATTACAGGCACATGAGACTTAATTTCACGGCTCAAGCGACAACGCGGCGATGCCCCTGGTGTTGCTAATGTCTCACTGACCATTAACCATCAGGACCGGTCTGCTTGTCTGCCTATTAGACAAGATTTTTTAAGAATATCTGAACGAAGAAACTATTTAGAACCTTGCTCGATGTGTGACGCCCCTGGTGTTGCAAAAGTCCAAAGGCGTTAATCACTTACCATCAGCCTCGGAGGCTCGGAGAGCTTATCTCTCACGTGATTGGTAGTATTAGCGTAGTAAGCGTCAGGGACAGAGCATAGAGGCCGCGACGAAACATCGTCGAGTTAGTGTCATTTTCAGTGCCGGATTAACCACGTAGCAAGAGTAGCATTTGCTACGGGCCCCGCGCAAAAGGGGCCCCGAGTGTCTAAGGCTACCCACCACCGATAGTCTTTTTACAACTTTATACTTAAGAGCCCATAGCAGACCAAAGGCCCCTCGACAGATTTGCTACGGGCCCCGCGCTTGCTTAATCCGGCACTGATCATTTCCCTTAGAGAATCGAGCCCCAGAATCTGTTTGTCAGCCGACTTGGCATACATATGACGATGAAGGCGTGGACTTGTGACGTCAGACTACTACATAATATTAGAAGTATAGGTACTTATAAAACGCCTTGACAACGCATAGGGTTATGTCCCGCGAGCTCAAAGAAATATGAGTCACTTTTCCTTAACACGCTGCTGAACTAGATTTTTTGTTGAAAATGAAATACATAGGTAGTGTAGAATATTTTTTTTTAATCCATAGGGGCCGGTAAACAAGCAGACGGTCCACCTGATAGGAAGTAGTCACCGCCTATGGACATTAGCAACACTAGGGGCATCGCCAAGGCGTTGTCGACACTGAGACGTGAAGTTGTTAAGTCTCATGTGCCTGTAATTTACCGGCCCCTTCATGCACTACTGCTTCACGGAAATGGGTATGGTTGGAGTACTTCCCCGGACGAACATTGCACTAAAAGGTGTTCTCAATTACATGAAAAGGTATATTATTTTGTACTCGCTTCCGCTCCGTAAATATATCTTATATTCTTGGTCAAAATTTAAAACGAAATTGAATTTTTGTACTAGATATAACTGGATATAATTTTACAGCTTTTTCGGAACCTATTAGAAGCAAATATTGTAATAGACAGACAAAAAATCTTAAATAGTATATATAATTAAATCTTACTACTACAAAAAGCGAATGTTTGTATGTATGGATGTTTGTTACTCTATCACGCAAAAACTACACATAGGATACTTTTTGTGCCGGGAATATGTTACATCCCTCGGGAAGGCGGGTAAAACCGCGGGGGACAGCTAGTACTAAATAAAGCTACAACATTTTACCTACTTATCCTTGTTTCTACCAAACGGTATTTCCAAGCATTGTTTGACGGACTTCCTTCTTTACCACAATATTATTAGGTAGATAATATAAAATTCAACTAAAATCGTTACTTTGAATACACAGAACAAATTAACAATTAAAAGTGCATTTCACACGTAGATTTCAACCTTTAAGAAAATTCCTGGTAGTTTGTTAATTCTAGCTGTTTCACCACGTTCCCGAGGGATGTGACATTTTCCCGGGATAAAACGTAATATATATGTTATTACAATATATGCTTTATCTATGTGCCAAGTTTCATCCAAATCCGTTTGGTAGTTTTTGCGTGAGAGAGTAACAAACAATTATCTATTCTAACAAACTTGCGTATTTATAATATTAGTGGGTTATGCATCTATAATTCCCATTTATTATAAAAACTAATAAAATCAAGATGCTTAGGTATTAATTGACAGGCCCGTTGGCTTGCTTAGAGACCCTAACTGCCAAGACGCATGTCGTTAGTTCGATTCCTACCCAGGACAAACATTTGTATGCATGGACATGTCTGTTTGTTCTGTGTCTGGGTGTAAATATCTATAAGTACTAGCTGTCCCCCGCGTCCCCGTGGGATGTCACATGTATTATACATAAAAACCTTCGTCTTCAATCACTCTATCTATTAAAAAAAACCGCATCAAAATCCGTTACGTAGTTTTAAAGATTTAAGCATACATAGGGATATAGGGACAGAGAAAGCGACTTTGTTTTATATAGTGTAGTGATGATGTAACTAAAAAGTAGTATATGTAGTATATCAGTTATCTGGTAGCCACTCTGCTTAATTTGGGATCAGGTACCCTGTGTGCAGAATTTAATAAGTGAACTCACCAAGTTTTCCGCAATATCGACAGTTTCTTTTCTGATCTTCAAGACCAGGCATTGTCTTTTTAGTAGTTCCAAATCATTATTTAGAACAGCAATATGGATTGGTCTGAAAATAAATAAAATGGCTTAATTATTTTGGCGTATCTATGTCACGGAATCTTTGAAAATTATTTTCACCTCTTTCAAAACGACGGATTGATTTTAAATTTTGCACACTTATCCAGGACCAATATCCTTAAACGGATATGCATAAGTACTACTTTCCCGGACGAACTCTGTACTAAGAGCTCTTCTACTCAAATATTTTAAAAGCTAAGTACACTAAGTAATACTAGAGACACATACGTAAGGTTACAGAAGTTACGATTCTGTAATGATCAACTGAGAAGAAACGGCAAGAATCTCAACGCTTAAAATGTGACCTAGACGGTCCAACTGATGGTAAGTGGTCACCACCTCATGGTCATTTACAACACTAGGGGCATCACTGTGTGGTCGCTTGAGAAAAGGGTGCAGTCCCCTAAGCACGAACATCAATCGTAAGCGAATCGTCATCGTATCGAGTGCGGCAAAAACCAATGCACTGGGAAATTGAACATCGCGCAACGTCACGGTATGCGCGGTGTTCAATTTCTATACAAACCAGCTTTTTGGCGCACTCGATACAATGACGATACGCTTGCGACAGATGTTCGTGCTAAGGCCTCTGTACTCTTCCCAGAACTGTCACTCATAATCATCCCCAAAGATCCCCAAGCTTAAGGAGTCCAGGGGCTCGATTCTGTAAGGAAAATGACACTAACTCAAGGATGTTTCGTCGCGGCCTCTGTCTCTTTCGCTAACTACGCTAATACTTTTAATCACGTGAGAGGTAAGCTCTCCGAGGGCTCCGTGAATTGGCTCGCCGACGAAGTTTGTATTAGCTGAATAAGGCAGAAACGAAACTGTTCAATATGGAGAGTAAGGGAGTGAGTTTAGCCAACTCATTTCACAATTTCAATGCACTTAGTCATGAATAGTGTATTGCATGAAACAAAAAGTCATAAAACACGCAGTACTTTCCCGGCTTCATTACAAAAACACTTGTTGATTTACAAGATATTATTGTGATGGTATAATGCTTCTTTTGTACTTGGAGTAAGAATCAACATGTTAATTAATTGATATATTACATTTTAACTGTTCTAGGTATCTTTAAATTTAGTTGTTGAGAGATAAAAATTTATCTTTACTACTATTTCAAAGAGAGAGCGCAATATTAACTTGTATTAACTGTTTACCGCGGTTATACCCGCGTTCCCGTGGGATGTTACATTTTCCCGGTATAAAAAGTAGCACAAGCATTAATTTGGGTTATAAGCTATCTATGTGCCAAGTTTCATCCAAATCCGTTAAGTAGTTTTTGTGTAAGAGTAACAATAATCCATGCATCCATTCTGACCAACATTCGCATTTATAATATAGTAAGATTTATGCCGAAGGTAATTACCGAAACCACGGCACCTATTTGAAAGGTACATTATTCCGGAAGGAAATAGGCTATGTTATAAACCAGGGAATCTAGTGTAATTAATAAACTAGAAATAAAGACAACTATGTCCTATTTTGATTCAACGGAACACAAAATGAAATGCTTTTATTCGAATAGGCCTTTACAAGCATTTATGAATAGTCTGACTCAAACATTTTTATTTAAATAGGCCATTACAAGCACTTATTAATAGTCCGACTCTAATAGTATCATTCAAATAGGCCTTAAAAAGCACTTAAGAATAGACTGACTCTAATATTTTTATTCAAAAAGGCCTTTACAAGTACTTATGAATAGTCTGACTCAAACATTTTTATTTAAATAGGCCATTACAAGCACTTATGAATAGTCCGACTCTAATAGTATCATTCAAATAGGCCTTAAAAAGCACTTAAGAATAGACTGACTCTAATATTTTTATTCAAAAAGGCCTTTACAAGTACTTATGAATAGTCTGACTAACATTTTTATTCGAATATGCCTTTACATAAATAAATAAATAAATAAATACAAGCAATTATGAATAGTTAGACTCTAATACTGGTTCGGAGGGTTGGGAAACATAATTCTGATTTGGCAAACATAAAAGGAAGAAGCAAGGGCGAGATTAATATTATTTAAAAAAAAAAAAAAAAGCTTGCCTAGAAAATACCTATTCATTGTCGCCTTGAAAGTCTAAAAAGGTAACTAGACATCACCATAATCATCCTACTGATATTATAAATGCGAAAGTTTGTATGTATGGATGTAGGTTACTCTTTCACGCAAAAACTACCAAACGGATTTAATTGAAACTTGGTACATAGATAGAGCAAGCCACGGAATAACATATAGGATAGCTTTTATCGCGGGAAAATGTAACATCCCTCGGGAACGCGGGGGACAGTTAATTTGAAATACGACGCCGGAACCACCCAATTCAGTGTTCAAATTTGCGTTTTATTTTTAATGACTTTGGTACAAAATTGCAATACAACGTACGACCATCTCGGTTTGATCGGTGTCTGGCCGTACAATGTTTAAAAGTAGTATGTAGTATATATCAGTTATCTGGTTTCCATAGTACAATCTCTATTTAGTTTAGAATCGGTGCCCTGAGCACGAACATCTATCGTAAGCGTATCGTCATCGTATCGTCATCGTATCGCGTGCGGCAATGAAATGGGTACATCGCGTAACGTCACGGTATGCGCGGTGTTCAAACCATACAAAAGCTTTTGGCGCATACGATACGATGACGATTCGATGACGATACGATGACGATAGATGTTCGTGCTCATACCTCAGATGGCCGTGTGTAAGTAAAGAATATCCCGGGATATTTATTGTTAAATGGAATTTAATCTAAATTATTTTCTCTTTTTTAGTTTGATTTTTTTAAAAGCGTTTTTTTTTAACTATTAGGTATTTATTTTCCATTTCTTAGTTGAATTTTCTATGAAAGCGTGTATTGAATTGTCATCGGTCCTCGATAAATACACAAAGTTTGAATGAAATCTGACCGTTTACAATGGGTGAAAATCGCGCTCAAAGGAGTCGGTAACAAACATAAAAAAAACCATACAGGTTAAGTTAAGTTAAAGGGGCGCCAATTCAAATAAAATAGGTAAATAATATTATTTTATACAAAACACTGTATGGCGCAGTTAAACAAGCTGCAGCCAGATTGTAAATATACTTTATCTTTCACGTGTGATATTACAAGGACATCATGATTGTAATTTGAGAAAACATGGCGAGTTACAAATTTATTAAATACCTACTGTATTATTATAAAACTGAAGAAAAAATTAAAATTCTCTTAAAAAATCTTATCTATTGTGTTTCACCCGCATTCCCGAGGGATTGAACATTTTCCCGGCACAAAACTATCCTATGTGTTATTCCAGGGCATTTTCTATATATGGCCCAAGTTTAATCCAAATCCGTTGGTAGTTTTTGCGCGAAAGAGTAACATACATACAAACATTCACATTTATAATATTAGTAGTGAGTAAGATTAATAGGATACTAGGATGTGGAGGGAGGAATAATTATTACATCACAGAGGGTTGACATTTGCTGACAATTACCAAACTGCATCGAATTATTTATGTTATTACTAGCTGTCCCCCGCGGTTTCACCCGCGTTCCCGAGGGATGTAACATTTTCCCGGCACGAAAAGTATCCTATGTTACTTCTAATACCTCCAAAACATGTGTACAAAGTTTCATGATGATCGGTTAAGTAATTTTCGTGTGAAAGCGTAACAAACAAACTTACATTTACATTTATAATATTAGTAGGAATAGATATTCATTTGAGTAGTAGAGCTCTTAGTGCAGAGTTCGTCCGGGGAAGTACTACCACCTTACCCATTTCCGCCGTGAAGCAGTAGTGCACTTGTATTACTGTGTTTCGGTTAGAAAGGTAAGGCCGGAGAAATTACAGGCACATGAGACTTAACAACTTCACGTCTCAGGGTCGACAACGCATTGGCGATGCCCCTAGTGTTGCAAATGTCCATAGGCGGCGGTGACCACTTACAATCAGGTGGACCGTCTGCTTGTTTGTCGGCCCAAGTGGTATAAAAAAAATCATATAGATAGGAATATAGTTTGTAAGTTTGGTTGTAGGTGGTAAATATTCTACTATTTTAAAATTGTCAGTGTGTCAGTGTTCTTTTATAACTCAATACGATTCGACTTAGCTTGATGAAAATTATATATATAATCAGAACTTATAATATAGTATTTTTCAAAAGCATGAGTGTGACACACAATGTTTTATAAGATTTCTCAATGGTTTATGTTTATTTCGACATAATAAGGGGATACCGTAACAGAACAAGGTCTCGTGAAGCATTTAGTGTATCTCAGAGTAATCGAGTGCTATTTCACAAGATATGGGTAAAAACCTTCAACTGTCACAACTCATCCTATGTGAAATAGATTATAGTATATGATATCAATAAACACGGGTGAAACCGCGGGGGATAGCTAGTCGTTATATAAATCTAATTAAGTATTGTCTATAATTAAATTATTGTATTGCCTACACTTACAAAACAATATTTATAGCATTTATTTAAAGCAGAATACGAGTATATTCTGGAAAACATTAAGTTTGCTATAAATAAAAGAGGTGTTAAAATTTAAGTCACATAATAGAAATGCAGGTGAAACCACAGGATGGATGCTAGTTTGTTATAATAATAAATAAATATCTGGGACATTCTTTTACACATGGCCATCTGCTTCCAAACTAAGCAGAGCTTGTACTATGGAAACCAGATAACTGATATACTACTTTTTATTTTTATTTTTTATTATTATTTTTTTTTATGCCACTTGGGCCGACTAACAAGCAGACGGTCCACCTGATGGTAAGTGGTCACCGCCGCCTATAGACATTTGCAACACCAATGCGTTGTCGACCCTGAGACGTGAAGTTGTTAAGTCTCATGTGCCTGTAATTTCACCGGCCCCCTTACCTTTCTAACCGAAACACAGTAATACAAGGGCACTACTGCTTCACGGCAGAAATGGGTAAGGTGGTAGTACTTCCCTGGACGAACTCTGCACTAAGAGCTCTACTACTCTAAATACATACATATATAGATATTTACACAAGTATTTATACAAAAAAAATAAAAAAAAATAGTAGATTGAATCAATTAATGTGTATTGGTTAAGTGAGTCATCTTGTTTACAATCAGCATCGGGGCAGGATGGAATATCCATGTTTATATCTACTTACACTAAATAGTTTGTATTTTTGTTTGTTATTGATAAATCAATAATTACTGGACTGATAATAATCATTCTTTCGCTGTAAAAAATTTTTTTTTTTTAATTTATGATGGGATTCCGTTTGATCTCAATCTCACCTGATGGTAAGTGAAATGAGGCAGAATGGAGCTTGCTTATCGTTAGTAGCCTAAACATTCTTTTCTTAAAGAGCCCTAAGGTGTAAGTTTCAGGGAACACAGTTCCCCTATCCAGAAGTAACATAGGCCTATGTTATAATACCTAGATACATTATAACTTTGGGAATGCAGGTAAAGCCACGACACAGAAGGTAGTCAATATATGGTATCTATTAATTAAAGATAATCCTATTAATTTTATATTGCTGATGTTTGTCACTCTTTCACACAAAAACTACCAGACAGATTTGGATGCAACTTGGCTCATAGATAAAGCATATCCTGGAATAACATATAGGCTACTTTTTATCCTGGGAATATTTGACATCCCTCAGAAACGCGGCTAAAACCGCGGGGGACAGCTAGTCTTTTATATTTTTATGGTATCTGTTTTCCATTTTAAATAATATTCTACCAAGTATGAAAACTTGCATACTATTGTTGGTAAAAAGGTAGTTTTATGAACTAACATTATTAAGGAGTTTTTGATTCAAATTTAAAACAATAATGAAATATTTTGATAAAGGAAAAACATAAAAAAATTTCAGATAATTATGTAACTTTACTGAATTTCTTGCCAATTCTTCCCAGTAGTTGTAACCTTTGTGGCAATCTAGGGCCTGAGCAGATTTATTTATAAAAAAAATATTTCATAATTGTTTCTTTAATTATTCTAACTGGTGTTCTACCATTCAAAATTCAAAACCATTTATTCAGTTTAGGCCCTCGGAGGGCACTTATGAAGGTCAAATTTAAAGTTACTGAAGCTACAACCGGTTCGGAAGTCAGCCTTCAACTGAGAAGAACCGGCAAGAAACTCCGCAACGTTACATTGGTTTTTATTAAATATTTTTTTATATAAATTTTATCTATTCTGACTTTTTGGCTATTTTATAATTTAAAATTTACATAATTTTATATTTAACAATAACAAAATACTTATTATAAGTAACATTAAAAAACAAAACAAAAAAAAAAAGAAATAACAAGACTACAAAATAGAAAATGACAATAATTAGGTACATAGAACTACAAGAAAATTAGAGGTGCCCTGTGCAGAGACCAGCTATCTCCATACATTTTTATCATCAATATAATGAACTACCTTGTAATACCCTTTTTCTTTCAAAACTTTCCTAATATAATTTTTAAATTTATGATCAGACATTTTGGTTACTGAGAGTGGAATCTTATTATAAAATCGAACACAATTACCAAGAAATGACTTGTTAACTTTAGTTAGTCTAAAGTATGGAACAACTAACTTCCATTATAATAATAGTCAATAAATGATGAGTAAGGAATATATTTCTAAGCTGTAACAATAATAATAATGCAGTAGAAATAATAAAAGAAAGTATGCTCACCTATTTCCATCCTCATCTTGAGCCAAGCAGCACTTCCAATCCAAGTATGCTTGATGAAACAGAAGCTTTCTTCGCTCATTTGGAGCCAAAGACTGCAAGTTCTCCTTCAAAGCAACATGGTATGGGTTCTCAGGTTTAATCGGTACATATATTACTGTACTGTCCAACATATGTATTGGGTGTTTTGTAGTATTCGCTGTACATTGATCCACACTATTCAAAAGACCAGGCATTGTTATCGAATCTCTTGAATTCTCATCAAACAATTTACCCTCTATTACTGGTAAATCTGTATTAAACTTACTTTCATCCACTTTCAACTCATCACTGTCCTCTGAAGTAAGAGGTAACAATTTCTTTTTATAATCCTCCGGATTGATTACTATACGTTTCACTTTCTTTTCGTACACTGTTGTGTCCTTAACAACATATGGTGATAAATGCTGTCTCTTAGCACGCTTCCGTGGTGCTTTCTTTTTAAAAATATCTAAAATATTCTCATCAGTTTGAACACTTATATCCACTTTCGAAATTTCAATGTCTGAATTTAGAGAACTTGAACTATCATCTGTCTGGCAAGGAGTTTCGTTAGTTTTCTTCGATACAGTCAACAATGATAATATTCCACGTATTTTCAGCTCCTGGCTGATAACTGACCACAAGGTCGTAAATAACAGATCGTAGTTCGACTGGCCGATTAGTTTCGTAATAGTTTCCGATGTTTTTTCAATGACGTATCCATCGTGCGTCTCACACTTCGCGACTGTGAGCAATTCAGCAGTGCTGTTTGTTTTAAGTTTGTATCGATTGAATATGGTAACTTTATGGAAGTCCCCTCTCAGAAAATCACCGTTGGACGACTCGTAAATAACATCCTCTGTATATAACGGCTGCGGCGAAATATACTTAAGATTTTTAAGCAGTGACCGCTTGTTATCTACTAATTGTTCCTTTTTTAATATTATCGGCAAATTTAAAGGCTTCGCCATCACTTCAAATTACAAAAAAAAACAATATTAGGTCGCGTAACGTTAATCCTAACCCAACATTATACACGGATCTTTCACTCACAAACAACGCTTCACGGTAACCGTTAAGAGTAAACTTTAAAAAATCCCCCAACTTAATCACTACAACGTTTCCGAGAACACTGAAGTGCACTGTACAACGAATACGTTTTGATTTTAAAATAAAATACGTAATTTTCTTTAGGGTATCCCCCTTTTCACTGTACGCACGCTACGATTAAGCTTACGAAGTCAATGACACATGTAGCGAGTGTTGCATTTCTAAAAAAATAATATAGAATACAGACAAGTGATTTGCGGGATGTGGCCCGGGTGACCATAACATCTTTGTTGGTTTGGGTATTATTCTGGCATAAACGACCTTCTGCATATTTTGCCATTATTGCGAAGTCCAAAGATATTTCTCTCTGAAAGTAAATAAAAAAATATTTTAACATTACAGGCAAGTAAATTGAAGATAATTTTATTTACGCAATAGTATCGAAAGGTAAAAAGCCTTGAAACTAACGATAATACAAATTGATAAATTCCACATTACATAATATTTTTCTAAGTCTGGCAATAACCGTGTGGTAAAAATAATGGAATTTATTTACACTCTGCAATATTTTATCTTGAGTCAATATCTATCATTTTATTTAATAAGATACATTTAATTTTTATTATAATTAAATCCAAACTTTTCATTTTGTGGTTCTAAAAATAAATAGGTACATGTAATAAAAGGTATAAATAGTAAACCTTCCTTGTGATATAAATGACCGCAATCTGGTTCAATGTCCTTGTCGTTTCGTTTCACTTAAGGCTCGTACCCGCGCCAACGACCTTGAGTGTTAGGGCGGGGCTAATTACCGCTCCCCGCGCTACCCTCTCCTAAACATTGCACGAGCATACTCGATGCAGTTGTGTGCGTTCTTAGTTACGGTAACGACACCACTATGAGAAGATAAGAGTAGAAAAGTTACAGAGAGGTCACCAATGCTTAGTACCCTTTATGGCAGACGAAGTAGTGATATTGTATTTTAATATCTTTTTGTAGTAAAAAACCGTACTGATAAAAAAATACTATATTATTAGTAGCATTATGTCATTTGTTATTAATAAAAAGGAATAAAATATTAATTAAATAGCCCTTCTCATAAATCTTGTCATTACAGCACGCGGCGTAGCCTTATACAAGTTTTGGTGGAAGCATTCGTGAGCCGCGGTTAGACGAGGACGTTTCGTGTGCTCTTCGGAGCGTGCACACGCATTTTCGAGTTGATTCGTACCGCGTTTCAAACCTAAAATGGATTTGCCTAGAAATAAAGATAAACATTTCATCCATTTTCTCGACATATTGAACAAAATCATCTGGTGGTACAACTAATAAGCATCGGTTACTATCTTTGCTGTATTCTCTGTATCTCATGACTTTCTGAACTGAAGTTATGGCTGACTTGATTTGGTTTGATATATGATTTCAGAATTTGACAATCGTGATATTCGCCGCATTTTTTTCAGAAGATAACCACATATATAAAAAAGGGAGTTTCTTTCGGTAATATCTATTTGATTATATTCTGAGCTCATAATTTGAACGTTGTTTTCTAAGTCTTCATTGCTCATACCGGGAGTTTCTTGTTGTTTGTAGCCGCCATCTTAGATTTCCATTTTGACAGCACTATCGGCTTCAACACCCTCGAAAACCATAAAAACGATACCCATGACGAAAAAGTTGATAATTTATTAAATAAAATAAATAACTCTACCACCTACTACATACTTAGGTACATAGATAATGACAACAAACTTATGACGTCATGTTCATTCCCTGGATGGGCATCGAAACCCACGACCTGTGGCGTGAAAAGGAGTTATCTAACTAACCACGCCAACTGACCTGTAATTTTTTCATTCAGATAATATTTCCATAGGATTTACATCTCTTAAATAGGTACTTTGGCAAAGAGTGACCCATCTATTTTTACTTACTCTTTGACTTGCAAATGCATATTATTAAAAAAATTGCCATAGTAAAATTCTTCCACAAAGAAGCACACGTCCATCTAGCAACGCGACTCGCCTCCCACTGACTATTTGGACGATGGCGGGGTACGACAGAAAATTTGCCCCGATAAAATGCTTTTTATATTTATTATAAACAAGATATAATGAATTTTCAAAAAGTAAGAACAACAAAACATTCGATATTTATTTCTAAAAAAGTAAATAAATGATCATACAGTTTCGATAAAAATTGCCGATGTAATACGGTTACAACCAGAAAAAATAGGGGTGAATCCAGGATCTTTTATCTATAGTTCTATAAATTAAAAAATATTTCTAGAAACAACACATCACGTCTCATATATTGTAGAATATTTATATATATAGTATATTATAGTAGTGTATTTTTTCTGATTAAAATAGTGCTACAGGTAATGGTAAAAACTGGTTACATAGTTACTCAATTTTACAGTATTTTACCGAGGAGGAGCCTTCATTTTACAAAAAAAGCCTTGACCTCATTTCGTAGATATTTAAAATGTTATAGTTTGAAGTGTAAGGTACTATGACGTACAAGAAAGAAGAAATGTGTTACAATGCGTAAACCAATAAAATATGCTTCAATATAAAATCAAATAATGAATTAAATTATTTAATATTCTTCTTCTTCTTTAATTAAAATGGCGACTGTAGCCAGTAGCACAATTCCGCCAATGTCACGTTAGTTGACGATATACGAAGGGGATCTGGGTACAAAACAGAATAATAATTTTGATTCGTTATCGAGTGTTGGAGCCTGGCTAACACAATACAAAACACAATAACACTGACAAAAACAACAAACAATATAGGAAAGGAGGGAATATCTGTCAGTATCTGCTAAAGTCTTAAGTTATTTGAAGTTATGAACTGGGATAACGTTAATATTAAGGAAGGGTCCATCAAAGTTAATAAACACTTAAAATTAGTGGGACGGGGAATTTCGGGGGGAAGAATGTCATATAAAGATAACTGTAATTTTGGGCACTGGAAAAATATATAATCGGTTGTTCCTTCGTCAAGACCGCATTCACAGAGAGAATGATCTTTTACTCTGATTTTGTGTAAATGAACAGGAGTTGATGCATGACCTAAACGAAGGCGGCAGATTGTGGATGTACTAGATTTTTTTAAATCCCGGAGCTTACAAAACCATGGTTTCTTAGGAATACTGGGCTGTATGTTCCTATAATATATGCCTTTTATAAGACGAGTCTTCTGCCATAGCATGTCCCAAGATCCCTCTAAGCGGGGTTTTGCAAGTGCGCAAAGGTCCTCAGCATACACGTCAGTGTACCGCAAGGATCCGGCACGTATAGCATTCCTGGCACATGAGTCATCAGTCTCATTGCCACGAATGCCACAATGACCGGGAATCCATGCAATGACCACGTCCAGACCAAGGACAAAACAATCGAATTATGCTTCTCTAATTATTATTTAATATTAATACCTAGTGTAAAACGGAACGGTCATTTAGATTAGGTACAGCTTGGCAAAAAAGAGTGTGGAATAAATGAGGTCGCTAGTATCGCACCTGTGGCAACCCCAAATACTACGACTCAAAAGATTTTGATACGTGTTATTTTTTGGGGATATGATCCCAATCTCAAGTGGGTGGTTCAGTCCCTCGGACGATACGCAAACGCCATGGCAGACTTCAATGTCCAGTATTAAAAAAAAATTATAGTGGGCGCCGAAGCCTTGCACGAAAGCGGTGCAGTAGGTACCCACAGGCAGATAATCATGCTGTCTAACAGTGGGATTGTTAGGAATTGACGATAATAGTTTGGTTACAGGGATAATGAAAGAAAAAGTTTTCTTTTAAGTTTTATATTAATACAAATAATCAGACAGACGAATAAAAAAATACACTCTCATCTAAATATTCAATCCCAGAAAAGCTCACATTTTGGCTTGAGCTTCCTGCAACTTCAGAATCACTAGCATATTCAAATTCTGATAATTCATTGCTACTGCTGTCATCTCTGAGATTTATTACCAATTGTTCTATCTGTTCATACATAGTCACACCTCTGTCATAATATTCTTGTTCTATTTTCATTACATGCTTGCATGAATTCTTCCAGTCTTCGGCAGTAATGTTTGAAAGTGCTTGATCAGCAGCCACCAGGAGCGTAGCTATCGCCGTATCTACCGTATTAATTATACGGGGCCCCGAGCTAAAGGGGCCCAGATCGTAAGCAAAAAGTTGTTAATCATTATCCATAATCACACAAGAAGTAGCCATAATCCTTTAAATCTTTTATTTGGGCCTCCCATCTAAATTTTATACAGGGCACATCTAAAGCAAGCTACGCCACTGGCAGCCACCTATAAAAAAAGAAATAGTCATTAACAATGGTTCTTACATAGCACAATAAAATATGCATATGTAAACTGCATATTACTTTTAATTACATACCTTTATATCAATGGACCCAACATTGACTGAAGCAATTTCATGCTTTGCAATTCCCCATATTAATTCAATAGGATTCAGGTCACAGTGATAAGGTGGTAGGCGTACCACAACATGACCATGATCTCCTAAAAGTTGGTCAATTTCGTAAATTGGCTCTGGTTTATGCCGTTTACATTATTAATTGAGGCTTGCGGAGAGACTCATCAAAAGGTATATTATTTTGCAGTAACCATGTCTTTATCTCAGCTACTTTTGAAGCGCTAGTTGGTGCCTTGTTCAAGACCACCGAATGGTAAGGAGCATTATCCATTACAATAATGGAAGGTTCTCTTAGGTTAGGGATTAGTTTTTCAGTGACCCATTTTGTGAAGTTAGTTTTATTCATTTCCGAGTGATAGTCTTCATTTTTGTTTGTGCCACTGATAATCAAAAGGGCATTTGGAACAAATCCTTTCTCGCTCCCAGCATGTACAATGATATATCTCTTGCCTTTTGATATGTTGTGTTTCACTCCGCTGACATCAACTGATTGCCAACATTTTTTCAGCTTGTACGATGAGTGAATATAACTTTCATCCAAATATATTATTTCTTTTTGTAGTTCTGGACGCAGGTTTCTGTTATCCATAATAATTTTAAATATTGCTCCCGCTTTGCTGCTATGTTAGGTTTCTCTATTAGAGACAATTTGTCTGTTTTACTTTTCTTATATGAAAACCCCAGAGAGTGTAATATCACTTCACTTCACTTCACTTCTTTTTATAATGGCACCAGATGTGTTTATTTTACACAATTCCGCCAGTGTCAGGGTGTTTGAAGATAAACGATGGAGAATTGTAAATGTAGAAATGTAGTGCTCGGTTGACTGGTGATGAATTATCCTAAAATAAATAAAGACAGCACTTTTACATGAACCCATACACCATATTAGATGATAAAATAGAATATGTATGTACAAGAAAAACATAGAGGTAATAAATTTTTGATTTTGTTAGTATTAATAAAACGGGACAAAATATACACAAAGGGAGAATCCACAAGAGACAACAAACATTTTATATTAGTAGGGTAAGGAATGTTGGTTGGAAGGAAGTTGTAAAGGGGAGACTGTAACTTAGGACATACAAAGAACATATGATCAGTAGTGCCTTCGTCCAAACCACATTCACAAAGAGAATGGTCCCTTATCCTTAGTTTATGTAAATGCACGGGAGTGCAAGTATGTCCAAGACGAAGACGGCAAGTAACAGATGATGTTGTTTTATTTAGTTGACGATATTTAAAAAACCAGGGCTTAATAGGAATAATAGGCTGAATATCACCATAATATTAGCCTTTCTGGTTCTTAGATGATTGCCATGCCTTGTCCCAAGATCCATCCATACGAGGCTTAGCGAGAGAACATAAATCCTCAAAGACTATATGAGAGTGCTGAGAAGATCCAGTCCAAATAGCATTTTTTGCACAAGAGTCCACAGATTCATTGCCTTGAATACCACAATGACTAGGTATCCATACAACGGTCACATTAATCCCATGGATATAGCATTTGAATAACACCTCTCTAATTTTAATAATGATAGGGAATCTGGATTTGGAACGAAAAGGATTAGATAATATGGACTGAATACAACTTTTGGAATCGGTGAAAATCACAGTATTATTCAAATTGTGGGAAAAAATATAATTAATAGCTTCTAACAAAGCAATTGATTCCCCTGTAAATATAGAAGTTATCGGGGGACATTTGTAACTTAGAATAATATGGAATTTGGGAATCCAGACAGCAGAGCCTACATGACTCTGATCCGACATTTTTGAGGCATCAGTAAAAACAGCTAACCATCCGCAAAATTTCTTCGTCATTACCTCCTTAAATTGAATGGGAGCCAGTAAAGGATCCTTATCAATACCAACGTTGATAACTGGATGCGAAAGATTGGAATAGGAAATAAAGCTACGAACAAGACAAGGAAGATTACCAGGAGAAGCGTGAACTAAAGATTTAAGTTGTTGAAGGTTAGAAAGAAGGGGATGAGAAGAATTCTGTATCAGTTTAAAAAGAAACCTATCACATAGGTATTGTCTGCGAAAATGAAGAGGAGGGTCAACACATTCTACTTGCATTGCATTAATGGGTGAGGATTTCATTGCTCCTAAGATAATGCGGAGGCATCTGGATTGAATTTTGGATAGTTTATCCGTGCCCGCCTTGTTACAGTGATCTAGGAGGAAGGATCCATAATCCATATGACTCCGAACAATGGCGTTGTATAACAGTTTTTGAGTGTAAGGGTGGGCACCCCACCACATGCCAGATAGAGCTCTTAAAACATTTATACCTTTCTCACATTTTTGGGCAATATAATAAAAATGATGAATACCAGTCATTCTAGAGTCCAGAATGATGCCTAAAAATTTTACCTGATCTTTTAAAGGGATATCCTCTTCGTCGAATGTAATATTTATTATCGGGACAATTCTTTTTTTAGTAAAGATAACTGCAGAACTTTTACTAACCGACAATGAAAGTCCATGATCGAAGAGCCAGTCACCCAAGTATTTGAGAGCAGTATTGATGTTACGAGAAGCTTCTACTCCAGAGAGTGATGAAGAGTATAGGGCTAAATCATCCGCATATTGGAGAACTTGGCAGAAATTGTTTACTAATCTCTCAAGATCATAGGTGTAGATGTTGAATAGGAGTGGGCTAAGAACAGAGCCCTGTGGAAGTCCTCTCCAGATAAGTCTGGGAGATAAGGAGCCTTTTTGTGATCTGATAATGACGGTTCTAGCCATTAAAAGATTGCAAATGAACCTAGACATCTTTTCCAGGATGAATCAGGATCATTCGAGGACAAGCTCTCAACCGCAAGAGATCCACGAAATCTTTTGATCTGTTTCCAGACAATAGAAGGGGGAGTCCGCGGGGACAACGATTCGCAGAAATGAATCCAACCTAATTTTTTTTTTGATGATAACAATTTTCGAGCTTGGGCTGCCGTATGTTGATACAAGAGGAAATTTTCTATAGACATTGCAGAATTGTAGGTCTTTTCAGCCTCATTTCATTTGCGTATAATTGCTGTACACTCAGAATTCCACCACGGGGGAGAGATTTTAAATGCAGCTGTCTTTTTGAGTGGAATATTTTCATCTGCAGCAGACAAAATGGATTCAACAAATTTTTCGTACAAATCTAACGCATTTTCATTATCTAAAGAAGGGATAGAGTCTAATTTAATATCCAGTGAAGAAGCGTAGGATGGCCAATCCGCTTTAGAAATCCTATATTTTAGTAGAGGGGGAGGAGAATTTGGAGAAGATGACCTAGAAGGGGAAGATATTATTATTGGGAAATGATCACTACCATATGAGCAATCAACCGTATTCCATGAAAGAACTGGTGACAGTGTAGAAGAACAAAATGTGAGGTCGACCGCACTTTTTGGATTTTGAGTGGGAAGAACCCTACGAGTGGGAGAGCCATTATTAAGTATACAAAGATTGTTGTCATCCAATATGTCTAGCAGGATTGAAGCAAACCAATCACAATGACTTGAACCCCATGACACATGGTGAGCATTAAAATCACCCATTACAATGACAGGGGGAGGGAGGGAAGAGATGATAGAATGAAGTTCTGGACCATGGGAAGAGTGAGGATGAGGAATATAGATGGATAAAAAGGAAGTATTCATAAATCTAACTGCTACTGCATTAATGTTAGGACTGTGAGAAGGAATATTTATTTGTGAATAAGAAAGGGATCTTCTTATTAATAAAGCAGAACCAGCATATCCATCATTTCTGTCATCTCGCAAACAGGCATAACCCGATAATCTAAAAGGAGAACTAGGAATTAGCCATGTCTCCGAAATGGCAATCAACACAGGAGAGTGTTATTTTTTTAAATTAAAAAAATAAGTTCATGCTTTTTATGCTTAATGCTTTTAATGTTCCACTGTAGAATTCGGACACAATCCATTATTGGTAAGCATATCAATCTGAGTTAGTTTATCAGCAACGTGGGACGGTAAATTATCATTTTTATTTGAAATTAAATTTAAGATTATTGAAAGTAAAAGGTCTAATATTTTTTCATTGGGAGAACTCGAAGAAGAGGGAGAAGGATGGGAAAGGGTACACCCATTAGGCAGAGAAGATGGGACATCCGAGGTCAAAGATCTATGAACATCCCTATCATACCCTACACCAAGTTGGGGTCGGGGACTCCTACTGCTAAACACAGTTTTTCTGTATGAAGTAGGCAGAAGGGGTTGAGATCCAGAATTAGAACGGGTAGCTAATTGAGTAGATGAAAAAACGTCTTTAGTCACCTCAGCATAGGAGAGACGAACAGAGGGTAATTGGGATGATGCTTCATCATATGAAATATTGTCCTGAGACATTATAGTTTTTATATTTTTCTGTCTACCATGTTCAGGACAATTTCTGTTGATAGCAAAATGTTTTTAAATCAAAGATTCCGTTACATACTAACATACGTCTGAAGGGGGTTCCCATACAACGGACATGATTTTTTTGCCGTTTATTAGTTCTAAGTAGCCCCGACAAACAGGCAAGACGGTTCACCTGATGGTAAGTGGTCATCACCACCTATGGATATTCGCAACACCAGGGGCATCGCCGCGTTGTCGCTTGATACGTGAAGTGTGCCTGTAATATCACCGGCCATATCTTTCTAACCGAAACAGTAACACAAGTGCACTACTGCTTTACGGAGGAAATGGGTACGGTGGTAGTTATTCCCCGAACGAATTGTGCAATAAGAGTTGTACTACTTTAAAACAAAGTATCCTTTTGTTTTGGAATGGAATAAGTACCGCAAATCGATGAACGCTGGCTGCATGCACGAAAAATTATCCCGTTACGCTCGTTGTACAAGTTTAATTATTCATGCATTTTAAAAAATATGATTACTAGTATAATTTCAAGTACATATTTATTATTAAAAAAAAGTAGCATCTGTCGGCGAGTGCAGTAATAATAATAGGTTATGTTTCAATTGATAAAAAAATTATAGTGGTTCAGATAATTGATGAAAGATATTTGATTACTGCCACAGGTTGTGAGTACTATTCACCCAGGACAAACATTTATGCATGAACATGTCTGCTTGTTATGTTTCTGGGTGTAAATCCTACTAATATTATAATTACAAAAGTTTGTATTTATATATTTAAAAACTAAAAGAAGGATTGGTTGAAACTTGGCATATATACAACATGTTACAAAATACCCCGTAAAAATATTGTGGCGACATCTATGAACGAGTGTTTCTAACACGAGAATCCTACATCGCACTATCGAGATTCTCTCAGGATTTGACATATATACAAGCATCCAACATCAACAGTTGGACCGCGGTCCCCAGGCATGGTCACCTAGCCTGGCGGAAGATCTTCCCTTTTAAATGGAGGAGTCTCATACCTCGCTCCTCCATAATATAATTAATTATCAAAGCCAACAACCCTAGTAAGCTGTCATGTCAGGGAACCAAATTATTTAACAGAAAGGCCTACGTACCTATTTTACCTAATAATTGTCTACTTTAATAGTTTTTCAATTTGTCATTCATAAAAATCAGTTTTTTTTTGCGTATGTTATACAGCGTTAAATATTGTGAATGGACTCGTTATAAGGCCCCATTTAACCTCCTTTCGGCTTTACGGATAGTTTTGTAACACATAGGATAATTCTTGTGCCGGGAAAATGTTACATCCCTTGGGAACGCGAGTGAAACCGCAGGGGACAGCTAGTATCTATATAACTCCGTATTTAAAAAAAAAATTGTAGGTACAGTGTAAACTCTTTATAACGAAACTCAAGGGACTGAGCATTTTTTGTCGTTATAGAGAGTTATCGTTATATGGAGTGAACAAAAAAAAACAAAACAAAGTGAACAAACCAACCAACTTGGGCTCACTTCAACGTTATAGGGAGTTTATCGTTATAAAGGATAACGTTATAAAGAGTTTACACTGTATGTGTAGTATACTTATTAGTTATCTGGTTTCAATAGTACAAACTGTGCTTGGTTTGGGATCAGATGGCCGTGTCCCAGGATATTTATTACTTTTAGCATTATTGATGCAATTTTGTATTATCTAAAATTCTATATGAACGAATCTAGCTGCATACTATAGCCGTTTCAAAATGCCAAAGAAAAAAGAACCCTAACTCTTAATGATAAGGTATATCGACAATCTACATTACATAGAATTAATTAAATCAATAGATGCACCTAATTCCTAACGCAATAGACTTTATTTTCGTACGGCATTTTTAAATGTCAAAAAGAAACGTTATATGCTGATGAAGTGTTATATGATTACATAATGAAATGTTGTAGTAAAAGCAACCTTTTACCTTAGTTATAAGGTTGATTTTCATTATCATACTAAAACCTTTGGATTGATAGATGAGCCTTATTTCGACGGAATAAAGTAACTTTTTGAATGACACGCTTCAAGTTTTTTTAAAATGAACAGAGTATAAAATCTATGGAAGGGTATTCCCCACATAACCGCGTTTTGATCGTAGAGAGAGATAGATATACCAATCATTTACCTTTTATGTATACCTGCGAGTGAGATGGAAGATGCTTATCATTCTCGGGTTACAAACGTAATATTTACGATTGTTTTTAATAGACGGCCGTAGAATGTCAAAAGTTCTTGAATTATTATGTATTTTATGTTTATTTATGAAGTTATTTTCTGTTCTAGTTCATCACACTCAAACTCATTGTTTCTGAACAAACAAAAAGGAATGCAGCAAGGTTATTTTTTAAATCTATTAAAATCATATATGAGACTTAACTTCGCGTCTCAAGCGACAGCGACGCCCCTGGTTTTGCAAATGAGCATAAAATTCAAAACCATTTATTCAGTTTAAAACCTCGGAAGGCACTTATTAACGTCAAATTTAAAGTTACTGAAGCTACTACCGGTGGCTACTATTGGTGACCACTTACCATCAGGTGGACTGTCTACTAGTTTGTCGGCCCAAATGGATACACCAGCCGTGAATCAGTTTTAAAGTCGGAAATGGACTTTTCTGAGCAGGCAAGATTAAGTTTACGTTTTGGGGTTAAATCTATTTTTATTACTTTTTTACCTCAATGTGTTTATTTAAATAGAACTTTCAGGAATTACTGTATTTATCATAGAGAAAATTAAGCAATCCCTCTCATACCTTTAAACGAGCAATTATTGTATATATCTCATATATAAAATTCTCGTGTCGCGGTGTTTGTAGTTAAATTCCTCCGAAACGGCTTGACCGATTCTCATCAAATTTTGTGTGCATATCGGGTAGGTCTGAGAATCGGGCAACATTTCATACCCTTAAATGATAAGGGTGACCCACCCCTAAATATTTTTTTGACATCTTTTTTCATTTTTATTTTATTATGATTTATCATTGAAAAATACCTACATACAACATACAATTTTCACCCTTCTACAATCAACCTCTGTTTTTAATCGCGATTTTTTATTATTCTGTTCCATCCACAAATCCCAATAGGGTTGCAGGATGGCAATAACATAATAAAGTAAATATGGCAAAAAAACTTTTGCCGGGTCAGTTAGTATACCTATATATAATGTGTGACACATTGTATAGGTACGTAGCAGTATAGGTTACAGGGTAACGCCTAAATACCGTATCGCGGTACGGGTGACACCGACGATGCCGACTACTCCGGGGTCAACATCTACACCGTGAAATTTTAATGGTTGTTTTCCCGCAGCGAAATGGTTTTGTCTTGGTTATACAATCGTTTTATTTCCAAATAAAACATTAGAAACCAAAAATGGCATATTTAGCATTGTGAAAAACAAAATTCGAAAACGACCACGAAACAATAGTACTGAGTGTATATCTATATATATAAAAATGTTATGTTGGTTTGTGTACGCTTCAAAAACTCTAAAAGTTCTGCACCGATCGAGCTGAAATTTTAGGATGATATATAATCCGCATCAAGGATTATTTTTATCTATGTTTTGCATCAGTCACATATCCCCGACCGTCTTTGTTTTGTTTCTCATTTCTCAACCATTCAATCACAATGTGCCACAGCGAAGCGTGGCAGGGTACCTACAGCTAGTATGTTATATAATCTGAATCTCCTTAATGGCTTCAACGATTTTCCAGAAATTTAGTATGCATGTATTTCATTTTTAGAAAACTTCGTTTTATCCGTGTTTTAGGCAATGAACACTGCTACAGTATCATTGGAATACGAAGGTTTTCAAGTTCCATCCATTTGTGAGAAAAACTATTATTGAGAGCCTTTTAACAACGCATCTAACTCGTATTTAGGTATATATGACAGAGCTTTAAAAAAGAGAATACGGTAGTAGTTACATTAGTAAAGAAACCCCGAGCAAAGCTCGGTCATCCAGGTACTGGGGCTCGATTCTGTAAGAAAAATGACACTAACTCGATCTATTTTCACGGCCTCCGTGCTCTGTCTCTGTCGCTCACTACGCTAATACTACTGATCACGTGAGAGGTAGTTCTCCGAGGCCTCCGTGAAGCGGCTCGCCGACGAAGTTTGTATTAGCTGAATAAGGGGGCTGCTTATTATGATGTAAAATACAATATGTATATATGCTGGTTGACTTATCATGCTTTCACGCCTATTACGGATATATTTTCCCATTTTTTATGTTTCATAATCTACCGGCAGATGGCTTGGTGAGAGACCCTGACGCCTTAGGACGGATGGATCCTTACCTAAATCATTTTTAGGTACATGAAAATATGTCTGTTCTTTGTCTGGGTGTAAATATATATTGTATTTACAAGAAAAATTGTATGTAAGTATGTTTGTTACTCTTTCACGCAAAAAATACTAATCGGATATGGATGAAACTTGGCACATAGATAGAGCATATCCTGGAATAACATATAGGCTACTTTTTATCTCGGTAAATGTGATATCCCTCGGGAACGCGGGTAAAACCGCGGGGGACAGCTAGTAAATAATGATATAGATACTAAGTTTGAACCTACTTAGAAATTAATCGGTAGATAGGTATAAATGTAGAGTATTGTAGCTTCAGTAACTTTAAATTTGACCTTCATAAGTGCCCTCCGAGGGCCTAAACTGAATAAATGGTTTTGAATTTTGAGAGTTCTGAAACATACTGTTAAAAATAGTATAATACCTTTTTTCGTTCGTTAATACTTTTTACTGTTCTATCATTTTTTTTTATCCAAAATACTGTTTTATGTCCGATGAGCAGTGAGGTTATGAATATTTTAAAAATGTTAATAACTAAATTGTTCAATTGTGCAAAAGTGCCAAAAATTTGATTTCTAAACGTTAAACAAATTTAATACTGTTCATTTTATTTCTCGTACAATGTTGGGAACCCTAGGTACAATACTAAAATAGGGTCAAATCTTTTGACATCTGAGATATGCACTAGTAAAGAAGCTATTTCAAGATGTCCCCTGCGATTTCACCCGCGTTCCGGATGGATGTCACGCTTTCCCGGGATTAAAGGACCCTATGTTATTCCAGGATATGCTCTATCTGAGCCAAATTGCACCTAAACTTGCAGCACGCTATGTTGGCCGTTTTGACCTTAATAACCTTGTTTTAGAAATTCGGTACCATGAGTTGCAAATTTGACAGTTGCTATCGAGAAATACTGTATTGATGGTAGTTTACTCGCTAGTGACTAAAGTAAGTTTCGATAGCAACTGTTGTTGAGTTGAAAGTATAATTTCTATAAAAAAAGGCTAAAAAACGTTACTCGCTAGTGTTTACATTTCGTACTCGTACTATCGATTTTAGTTCTTTAGGTGACCGCTAGTGGCGCTGTACACATTTGCCATAGAAATGTTTTACGCCGTCGCTAGCGAGTGCGTACGTTAAAAACTCATGGTAAAGGCACAGATGGCCGTGTGTAAAGGACGTCCCAAGATATTGATTGAAAAATCAACCCTATCCCATTTGAATAAGCTTCACCGGCACCATCAATAAATCAACTCCAGTCTGGATAAAAGAAAACCAAATAATCAAGGTATATGTTTATTTTCATACACAATGTAATAAGTTTGTTTCGTTACATCGAAAAGCAAAAAGAGATCAAAAATTTTTATTCTATATAACAGTCTTTATTTAAATACTGAATTGCTTATAGATATATATATAGTAAATTTTAGTTACAGAATTAATAATTAATTTATCAGACGACAATTTATACAGGTGGTCCAAAATCTTTCGGCGAAGGCGAAAGATTCGGCATGGCATTCAGATTCGGTAATAGCTTCATAGTTTATGAAGTGAAACTTCTTTGGCTTTGACATTCTGATCCGCAACCTTTTGGTGTGATGAAAAATAAATGAATGATAAAGACAATCTATGCTACTCAAAAGTGATTGATGAATAATTGAGGCTTCCGGCGACTGGGACCGCAATAAACTGGGACCGCGGTCCCACTTGCCGGAAGAAAAATATTTAAATAAAAAGGATCCGAATAATTATAATGTTTCGCTGTAATACAAAAGTTTATTGTATTCTGTCTTTACAACGCATTCCGCTATTTTTGACGAAACTTTTCGTCCTTTTGCTTTACTAAAATCTCACCATAGCGTGATTATATCGTAGAAGGTAAGCAGACTTAGAAATTAGACCTTGCAATTTTTTTTGAATTATTTTTTTTTATTTTTCTCGAATCTAAAATACCTGGCATAAATTGTCTACTGATATTTTATTGGATTTATACTTTTGAAAGAAATAATAGTAAGAAAATCATTCGACATTAAAGTTCAAGTATTTAAACGCTATCTAAATTACATCACAAATTGCGTAATAAATTGGAAGCATTGATAAAAAATAAGTCCACAATCTCGATCTAAAATAGATACCATTCAAAAATATGCTTTACGACACCAAAACCCACATTTTTGAAACATTATTACATCACAACTGTAGCAGTTATAACATAAAAAGAAAAAAATGTTTCGATCAAAATATTTTTTCGGCGATTTCGGTTTTCGGCATCGAAATGTATCCACACTGTATAATATTATTGATATTCAATAAACGTTCAAATGACTTCTAAACATAAAATCAATTAAAAAAAAAGGATCTAAATATACATACAATACCTAATAATATACAATAATACATACTAAGGCACTATTACATACTTAACAAATAAACGCTTTTTAACATTGTAGGTTTAAAAAATGCAGGGAAAATACCGACATCCTATAAAAAAAATATAAAAAAGTTAAATCAGTAAACCTTCAAAAAACTACCAATCTCATTCTCTCCCAGGCTAAATCCTATAGATGTATATGTTTATCTCTTTTTAGTGTCGCATTTTCAAAACACAAAAAGTTTTCAGTACAAAAAGAAAATACAGTGAACCCGCGGTAATCCGACAAACGTTTTGCAGGGCAGTGTCGGACTATCGAATTTGTCGGACTATAGAGTACTGCTTAAGAGTCCCGAAATTTATTTATTTAAAATTACAGATAAAAATGATTAGATACTATCTAAAGATTTGCCTAAATAATATTTGTGTACCTAAATTCAAATGGAAATATTAAATTAAACAGTGGTTATTTACCAGGAGTATTTATTGCTTGTGTCAAAGACACTTGAACACTCAAAGAACAACACTCAAATATCGAATAGATTACAAACACTTTGCATTTATACTGTGCCAGTATATACCCAAATGCATATGGCCTCCAACAAATTCAACAGTGATAGGCATGTCGGATTACAGGGGGTGCCGGATTAGACAGGGGCCGTATTAGCGGGGGTCCACTGTAAACGATTTTTAACATACATCTGAGAGGGAATTCCGTAAAATACAAAATAAATGGGAGTAATAAAGATAGATATATCAGCCCCCTTATTCAGCTTATACAACTTCGTCGGCGAGCCGCTTCACGGAGGCCTCGGAGAGCTTACCTCTCACGTGATTAGTAGTATTAGCGTAGTTAGCGACAGAGACAGAGCACGGAGGTTGCGACGAAACATCCTCGAGTTAGTGTCATTTTCCTTACATTACCGAGCCTCAGAAAGCTTTAAATGATATCTCGATCAAGCTAGTGAATACAAAATTTGACTTTATAATTTTGTGGTTAGTATATTTCTATTTTATTTAATATACTAGCTGTCCCTCGCGGATTTACCCGCGTTACCGATGGATATCACATTTTCTCGGGATAAAAAGTAGCCTATATGTTATTCCAGGATATGCTCTATCTATGTGCCAAGTTTCATCCATATCCGTTTAGTAGTTTCAGCGTGTAAGAGTAACAAACACACTTATAAACAAATCTTTACTCTTTATAATATTAGTATAGATGTATTGATGACAATAAAAAGAGACAAACATAGTATAGGATTAAGCGAAAGAATGAGATGGTAAGTGTGAAGGTTTAGTTCTACAGCGTAACAGTTTTGAAGTGCAACTTCTTAGGTCTTTGAAATGCTGATCCGCAACCTTTTTGTGTGACGAAATATAAATGAATGATAAACACAATCTCTGCTATTCAAAAGTAAATGATGAATAATTAAAATGTTTCCCTGTAATACAAAAGTTTCATATTTTTAATGTAATTTTTAACCGCTTAGTTACCATGGTAACCAATATTAGTTAAATTTAGCGTTTATTTGCAAGAATATCTATATCTAGAACTATATAGCTAGTATATAGATAGTATATATAGCTAGACTAAGATACCGTTGCTATTTCGGTACACTTATAAAAGTACATCTGTAGATCTGAAAGCCTGTCTGGTACTTACTCAAATAATCTAAGGAAATTTAAATGTATTTTTTTTTAATTAAACATATTTTGCAACTAGTATCTGAACTGTGGTTTTGTCTGCGTGAAAATTGATTTAAATACGCCCATGTTTCTCTCCGTACAGGCTACGCAAACCGTGAAAACGTAGCAAAAGCACATAAAATTCATAAAAATTAAAAACAAAATACAGAAAATTTCTGTTGTCCGCCATTATCTCCGAATTTTTCTGGATTCTGCCTTTTAGAATATTTAGATATAAAATTTTAAAACTAACAATACTAGAGCTCTTAGTGCAGAGTTCGTCCGGGGAAGTACTACCACCTTACCCATTTCCGCCGTGAAGCAGTAGTGCACTTGTATTACTGTTCGATTAGAAAGGGGGCATCCATTAATTACGTGAGGTGATTTTGGCGATTTTTCGACCCCCCACTCCCCTTGGTGAGATTTTTCTCGACCCCCTCCCCCGCCCCTAATCTCACGTGATATTTGATATTATCATAAGTATACGATTTAGATGTGGAAAAATATTACTACTAAATATAACCGGCTTCTAGCAATTTTACACTGTTTCTTGCTAATAAAAAAATTACGTGATATTTGCCGAGACCCCCCCTCTCCTCCACGTGAGATCCGGTGAGATTCGGCTTTAATCCCCCCCCCCCCCCCCCCCCTAAATGCCTCACGTAATTAATGGACGACCCCGAAGGTAAGGTGACATTACAGGCACATGAGACTTAACTTCACGTCTCAGCGGCATATCATATCGTATCATAGGCAGCGGTGACCACTTACTGTCAGCCTGATTGATAGTTATATGAAAATTTCAGAAAGTTTCTAAACATAATAGAAGACACTTAAATATTAATCTTATAATATTTTTTAATGTACCGCACCAAATATGATTTAAAAACGGTACCAGAAACGGTGGAAAGCAGTCTTTTTTTTAACAATACATAGGATGTTCTAATAGCGTTAGAACCATGTAAAAATATGTCAGACTTATTGTATGAGCACGGTTCTAACACCTTACATACATACATCCTGTATCTGAATTACAAGAGGAGTGCGGCTGACAAAAAGGATTTTCAAGTACAATCAAATACAGTGTTTGTTAATATAGTCATCCTTGCAGGGTGAAATTATTACTAACAATTTTCTATAGCAATATACAAATTGAAGAAACAGCAATATTCCTTTACAGTCAACTTTTACAAACAATAATAACAATTGTCTATAGCAATATGTAAATAGAAAAAACAGAAATAACCAGGCCTTTTACAATCAATATCATATCAATGAATACAATGCTAGCTTCAGTAACTTTAAATTTGACCTTCATAAGTGCCCCCCGCAGGACTAAACTGAAGAAATGGTTTGAATTTATATTTTTTTAATCATATTTTACACGCTCTTTATAGCCGTAGGGTATTTTCTAATCAATTCTAAAGTTCATAAAAAGTATTGTGTAATTTTAGTAATTATTTTAGAAGTTTTATTTATTTAAAAAAAAAAAAACAGAAAAAAAGGGGGGTTGGTTATGGTTAAGGATATTATACCTTGCATCTAGTGTATCTAATCAATTCCAAAATTATATTATATTTTTATTTATCATTTTAGAAAACATTATATTTATTCAAAAACATTAAAAAGAGGGTTATGGTAATGGGTTTGATCCTGCAAGTAGTATGTAATCAATTCCAAAATTCATTAATAGTTGTTGTATATTTTGTGCAATCATTTTAAAAGTTTTTTTTATTATTTATTTATTTAACAATAGAAAAAAGGGGATTTGGTTATGGTTAAAGACCCTGCAAGTAGTGTATCTAATCAATTCCAAAATTCATCAAATGATCATTAATTATTGTGTATTTTTAGTTATAATTTTGGAAGGGATATTAAATTTATTTATTTAAAATCAGAATGAAAGGGGGGGGGGCTGCTAATAGTTATTATGATAGAATATTTGACCCTGCAAGTAGGGAATCAAATTATTATAATTCTATATGTAACACATTCATATTTATTATTCAATTTTACTTTTAAAATAAAAACCAGTCCGCTTTTTACTAGGTTACGAAAAATACCTTTTTGATCAAATCTCGATCTTTAGCATGAAAGATATAATCCAACATATTATTGAAGATATATATTTGATATCCGTTCTATAAGCAATTATTCTATACTATAATAGCTTAAAATTAGACCTTAGAAAAATATACATCATGTATTTAAAATCTAAAGGTGGGTTTATTGATAATTGTGAGTTTTAATTCTAAATAAAGTTATTTTTAGAGCTATTATCTTTTTCACATATGAGTCGTGACAGTTGAGAGGTTTTTTACCCATATCTTGTGAAATAGCACTTGATTACTCTGAGATACTACACTAAATGCTTCACGAGACCTTGCTCTGTTACGGTATCCCCTTGTTATGTTGAAATAAACATAAACCATTGAGGAATCTTAAAAATTACAATGTGGTATTTGAAAAATACTATAGCCACTGATTGAAAACTGTATTACTGCTGGTTCTTCCCAGCAATTACCTTATAAAGTCAGACTATTCAAACCACTCAAAACTTTCCATAAATGGTGTTTACCCAATGACGAATCATTATATAGATACGTCATCAACAAGCATTACAGCTCTTAAAAACTGAGTGAATTCTAAATAGCTACTACACGCGAATAAAGGAAAAGAAAATAAATGCCACCTTAGTGTACCTGTTGTTAGTGAGAGATGAATATGAATCGTTAGTTACGGTAAGGTTGAGTGCTGCATGCCGCGCGTGCCGTCGCGACAGTGGTTGGTGCGCGACTAGATGATATTATGTCAATTACCAGGATTTAATGTTGCCATTTCTGAATGCGTATAACGCATTTATAGTTTATTTCTCAACAGATTGATAGCACGATGACAGTTGCTGTCAAACCAAGTACCAACAAACGAAACGCTATGACGGCCATTTTGTTAAATAAAGGTCAATTACCAGCATTTGAAGTTGCCATTTCTGAGTGCGTATAACGCATTTAAAGTTTATAATATCATTGATTTTACCACAATCCAATCAATAACTAAGCAAAAATAACTTTATTTAGTTACCATCTTCTTTAGAATACAAATTGTGTGTTATACTAGAATAAAGGTACAGTCTTAAAAAAAAATCCGCTGAAAATTTTGTGCAATCGTGAAATGATCTCGCGAGATTGGTAATGTGTGAGAGAGACGACGATACTACACCAAGTTACTTTTGGGAATAAAAATATCACCGGTTAAATGTAGATGTACCTTTTGAGTAAGTAGGAAATTATGGTTTTTTATTTATTTAATTGTCGGATGGAAATAGATTACAAAATCTCTACAGATGACAGTTAAATAGGAATTATTTGGCGCCATTTTGCTCAACTGACATATGGATTTACATCAAAGAATTAGTGACAGATACATGAAAGTATCACAGATTGCGAAAGATTGTGGGCCCTAATTTACGTTAGCCAGGCTCCCACACTCAATAACGGATCAAAATGATTATTTTGCTTTCTTACCTTCGTATATCGTCAACTAACGTGACATTGGCGGGATTGTGCTACTGGCAACAGTCGCCATTTTAATTGAAGAAGAGACAACTGACGTATGGTGTCATTGGATGTACATAATTTATCTATGGTTTTTATAGAAATACTAATAAATGAAAGTATGGGTAAATAGAGTTTTAAATAGTTGTTCTTTAACAATACCGTACATTGAATAAAAGAAGCTTGAAGCTTATGGTGTATTTTTTTTTATCATTTATTTCTAAAAATATAAACCTTTTTGTCTCTGTACTAAATACCCATACAATCATTTATTAAGACCTTGAAGTTACATCACAGTACCAAAAATCTGTCCTTAAGCAAAAGTAGCCAAATAAAGGTAACAAACAAATATTTCTAAGTCTCAACTACCAAGCAATCATCATCAGCCACCACTACTCCATCTCTCTTCAAGCTCAGTAGAAGGCCGGCTCATGTTAATATCTGCTGTAAATTAAAATTCTCACCATGAACTGATGTATATCCTTGCAGGAAAATTTTCACTTGACAAACACATAATTTTCAGCACATTTCACTCACATAACTTAAACAGTTTCATCAATAACTAACTTACTAGATTCCATATCCTCTATATCACAGTTCTGATCGTCCTGATCGTTCCTCATCACCGACATTCTCATGTAATTCTCCATATTAACAGCAAGAGCGGCCATCAATTGATTTTTATCAAAAATATTACTTTCCTGCGATTGGAGTAGGTTAGCTAAAATAGGATTCGCTTTCAAAGTCTCCTGGTTCTGACGTTCTAAGTTCTCCTTCTCGCTCCCACAATGCGTCTTGCTCACACTTACATTTTTTAAATGCAGCCGCTTATGGAGGAGGAACACGTCCGGGTCTTTAAAGCATTTTGAGCATTTTGTACATTTATAGGAAATGCTTTTATGTTCGTTTTTATTGCTGTCGTTCGTTTCGGTGTTTTCTAATTTGATAAGTTGTTCGATTTGCGATATGTACGATGGGTGGCCGTTTTCTGTTGTTGTCTCCTCGTGTGGTGGAGATGGTTGATTATCTGTAATGAATATTGCGGAGGATTTAGATATGTGTGACTATTGACTTCTGAAGCAAAGTGAGAAGATGGGTATCCTAGGTCCCCTTTGGCTAAGAACTGCAACAGATAGGAAACAGTGGAAGACGTTGGAGGCCTATGCCGTAAGGCACACCGAAATTAGACTTATTGTGATAAATGCACTTGTGATTATTTAGTAGAACGAGAAATAATAAAATTTTGGTATAAAAGAAATATTTATTTTATTGACTTCCGCACATCCCTCTTATGAAGACCATCACAGAACACCCAAATATCATACAATTCCATGATAAGCCTCTTTCTGAAAGTACTAGTTTTTTCACCTTTGTTTCCAAGGGAAATGTATCCTGGGCTTAACATAGCCTATGTCCATCGGGAATAATACAGTTTAATAACCGTTAATATATTGTGCATGTTTATTTTTCAAATATTAACAAATCTCACGTGAGATTAAGGGGGGGAGAGGGGTCTCACGAAATCTCACGACATCTCACCAATGGGCCCCCCTCCAGGGGGTAGAAAAATCGCCAAAATCAACTCACGCAATTAATGGATTTTTGGGGGCACCCAAACTTACCAAAAATGCTGTCTCTTTAATAGACTTTGCTTTCCTATTATTTTACTCAATTGCTGTCCCCCGCGGTTTCACCCACGTTCCCGTGTTTTATTTAATCTTTTAAATATATATTTTTTAAGTTGATTATATCAAAACCGTTGGTCCATACAAATTTGGCAACCCCTTTTCACCTCCTTAACGGGTGAATTTTCAAAAATCCTTTCTTAGGAGAGCGTATGTTATAAAAGGAACCCCTGTGCAAAATGTCCGCTTCTCTTTTTATATATTTAGATATCATTTAATTATGATTTCTCATTAAGTACCATAAAGATTTTAACTAATACTTAATTCATAAGGACACAAAGGCAGTTGTTATTGGCACATCAAGAACTCAAACGATTACTCAGTCTTTTTAGGAGCCATTATTATAAGGGAACGTACCCATACTACGTAACCCATTCAGTGGGGGGGGGGAGGTCTTCAGAATACCACGCTTAGTCACAGGGGAGTCATGTAGTCAATTTCCTCAAAGGAAATATCGCACCTTTTAGTTTTATTTAAATATGGCGTGCCTTTTTAAGCAATTTTTTTTGTCATTCTATTACTAATTATTAATAATTACATATGTACAAATTGTAAAAGAATGGGTCACGTAGTATGGGTACGTTCCCTAAAGTTAAATCTAAATTAATGGGCGTTAAACCTGGCATAACGAATCTCATTTAGTTGCCACCTATATTCTAAATTATCCGAAACTTTTATATCAGATTCGGTAACGGATATTTTTTATTTCGGATATCCGAAAGTTTCGGTTTCAATTAAAAGTTATTACCATTGCCAACAGCACTAATAGCCTCCGTGGCACCAACAGCTTGCATCGCCAGCATCGTCTGCATATAGATAGCTTGTGCCACTTGCACCTGAAAAATAAAACAAATATATAATAAAAAATAAACAATATATATAAAAATGAATCCCCATTTCCCTTGGTCACGGCATCACGCATGACCGGACGCACAGGACGGCTGGACCGATTTCGCTAATTCTTTTTTTGTTTGTCAGGAGAAGGTTCTTATGAAAGAAAAAAAATTAAAAAGTTGCATGAAAAGTTATAAAATTTAAGAAAACTTCTCGATTTTATGAGCACTTTTGACGATGTAAACTTTTTTAATGTAACCTGCTTGACATTATTGTCAGTCGTTTGACAGAATGGGCGCTGCAAATATCGTTAAATAAAGGTGGCGGGCGGTCGGAATTATATTGATAGTGTAATTAATTTATAATTTCTTACTGCACATTCCACAGTCGATTCAATCGGAAGATTTGAATTCAATGTCCATAGTTAAGACAGGACAACGTCTGTCAGGTCAGCTAGTTTGTTATAAAAAAATTGTGGGCAAATTCATGACAACCACAGGAAAAATATAAAATAAATAAAAAATTTTAACAATTAGAATGGTTTTCACAAATAAAACTAATTACACATATCTACTAAAAAGGATAACAATAAGTTTACTAAAAACTTAACCTGTCACTCATGAGACTTGACAGGTCAGTAGGCTTGGTGGTTAACGCTCTGACTGTCAAACTGAAGGTCGAGGGTACGATTCCCACCCAGGACAAACATTTGTGTGCATGAACATGTCTGTTTGTTCTGTGTCTGGGTGTAAATATCAATATATAAGTATGTATTTAGAAAAAAAAAAGAATTATATGTAATATATCAGTTATCTGGTTCCCATAGTACAAGATCTGCTTAGTTTGGGACCAGATAGCCGCGTGTAAAGAATGTCCCGGGATACTTATTTAATTTATTTATTATTAGAGTCCCACTGTACCTCAAGTAAATGTAATTGTTTTTGTTAAGTAAACAAAATATATTTATTTTTTTAAATACATTAAAATTTACAAAATATACAATATTTCTTGCTAGGTACTATTTTTTTTTTATACTACTAAGGTAGCAAACAAGCAGACGGCCCGTCTGATGGTATACGGTCACCGCAGCCTATGGACGCTTGCAACACCGTGGGTATCACTCGCGCGTTGCCAACCCTGCAAAAATCTCTTCACACCCTTCTTGAAGGACTCCATGCTGTACTCCCTTGGGAAAACCACGGCGGGGAGCTCATTCCACAGCTTAAGCGTGCGCGGCAGAAACCTCCTTTGGAATCGCACAGTGCGAGACCAGTTTGGTTCCAATGTGTGAGGATGAACTCCCCGTCTATGGCGAGAGGTGCGATGGTAAAAAGTAGCCGTGGGCATCAAATCAAACAATTCCTCGGAACACAGTCCGTTGTACATGCGGTAAAAAACCCATAAGGTGGAATGTCTCTCCTTATAGTTACTACAAATTTGCAAATATCACTGTAATATTTTTCAAATATCCATCTGTTTTTCTGCTTTTCAAGAATCTAGCTATAAACTAATTCACAGTAAAATAACAGTAGTAGTCATAAATTTGTCCACTCCCAGATGCTCCCTTAACGTAAAATTTTGGGACATGTTATAGAGGAAAATCCAATTTAATGAAAATATGAACACAATTTTATATTACTACTAGCTGTCCCAACAGACGTTGTCCTGTCGAAATGAGTCCATAAAAAAGATCCCTCAAAAATTAAACGTTGGTACTTTCAACACAGCGCCACCTGTTAGAATCTTTTGGAGTTAACAGATAATTGTGACTGTCAATTAATTATAGACCAATAATTTGCAATAAAATAAAATTGCGACTATAATTAAAGATCTAAGCTATCCTATCTCTTAAGTTGGACCAGACTGCTCACGGTGTGCCAATTTAATTTAAAATCGGTTAAGTAGTTTAGGAGTCCATCGCGGACAAACATCGTGACAGAAGATTTATATATATTAAGAAGATATTAATTTTATAAAAATGGTTAAATAATTTTCAATGAAGTATAAATTTTAGTGCACAGTTCGACCGGGGAAGTACTACCACCATACCCATTTCCACCGTGAAGCAGTAGTGCACTTGTATTACTGTGTTTAGAAAGGTAAAGCTGGTAACATTACAGGCACATGAGACTTACCAACTTCACGTCTCAAGGTTGGCAACGCATTGGCGATGCTCTGTTGTTGCAAATGTTCATAGGCGGCGGTGACCACATACCCTCAGGTGGACCGTGTGCTTGTTTATCGGCCTTTATTTTATAGCCGCCATATTAGCCGCTCCGATTATGTCCCGGGTGAGAACCATCGCGACTTTCCTCCCAGTCCCATCTTGTTAATCGTAACAGGCACACAGTACTTACCTTCACGTCTCAAGCGACAACGCGGCGACACTCCTGTACCTCTACCATGAGTTGCTATCGAAACTTACTATAGTCACTGGCGTAAACGACCATCGAACCCGATCGACTCATACTACCGATTTTAGTTCATTAGGTGACCGCTAGTGGCGCTGTACATATTTTCCATAGAAATATTTTACGCCGTCGTACGTACGTAAGTAGCTCATGGTAAAGGCACTGGTGTAGCTAATGTCAATAGGCGGTGACCATCAGGTTGACCGTCTACGTGCTAATCAGCCTAGATGACATAAAAAATGTTCAGGACACCAATAACTAACATGCTGATTGATGATGACATACCCTGGGATCACATTGCATGACATTGTCTTGTGTGGTATTTGCTGTCCATCCACTTGGCGTATTCCTACGGTACGGCGCCGGTGAGTCCGATGGTATATTCCGAGTGGGTATAGCATCTTTACGAAGTGTTCTCCATTGGCCTGTAAAGAAAAAAAATAACATAATTGAATGAGTGAAAAGGAAGATGAACATCACGGTGTACGCAATGTTCAATTTGTCATACAAACCAACATTTTGGCGCACTTAAACATATCTTAGAGTAATCAAGTTACACCACATAGCCGAAGCATAAGATACAGGTTACCCTAGTTTAAGAGGCAAGGTTGTTATTATCTGTGTACAGTTTTCTGCAGCATAATGCTATTTAATACAAAATTCTATCATTGTTCTTTACCCTTATTTATAAACTTATTGTGAAATGTAACATATAATGTAAAATCTGTAACCTTATTTGTTAATTAATAAATTATTATTAAGTTATGGATCTATGAATGAGTAGAAACGGGCGAGAATCCTACATCGCGATCTCGAGATTATCTCAGGATTTAACAAGCATCCAACTTCAACAGTTGTGCATGAACATGTCTGTTTATACTGTGTGTATTTATATCTACATAAATATTTAGGAAAAACTATAATAGTTTATCAGTTATTGTATCTGGTTACCAGAATAAGTTTCGCTTTGTTTGGGATCAGATACCCATGTAAAGAATGCCATAGGATATTTATTTATTGTCTCCCAATGCTGGGCAAAGACCATTTCCCTTAGTCTGAATGATAGGTCCTGTAGCAAGGTGAGCAATAGTGTGTCAGTTACAAACTTTTAAATGAATTAAGCAGAACTGCAAAGACCTTGTGCTATTTTATGTCTGGTTGTAACTAAAAATCACACTAATATAATAAATGAGGTAGTGTATTGTGTATTTGTTACCATTTATATCTGTAAATAGCTAGATTGATTTTCATATAATTTTGTTGTACTTTAGCTCATACTTTAGATTAATATCAAATCAGTGAAAAGTCAAGATCATTTAAAAACGTTTTTTTAACGGTAGTATTTTATTGTACTAATGTCATTATGGGTGGTAAATTCAGAAAAACAATGGTGAATATTTGAGTTCAAGCTGTGAACTACATTAGTAAAATAAAATACTAACCACTTTAGAAATAAATGAAAGCAACGCATAGCTGTGAAGGTAGGTATCCTTTGAGTGCTATTAGTTGAGAAAAAAAAATACTGCATCAGTATACCTTTGTTTTTCCCAACGCTGGTTATTGTGTAATCTTCCGATCTGAAATGCAAGCTGCACACTTTCGAGTATTTTGTATATGGCTTGCCTCTCTTTAAGATCTTATTCCATAATTTTGCAAGTTCTTCGTCCCTCGGGAACTGATGAAATGAAACATTTTTCGCTTTCCCGGCCATTGATGTACAACGGGGCACTGTGCAATAATAAGGCATTTTGTTAACTCAAAACACTAACCGATAGCCTAATTAACATAGCTAAATAGTTCTTCTGTTAATAAAACAGTTGTTTATAGACCGAATTTTATAAAAACAAACAAAACTTCGCGCATAAACACCACGCTCCGACATTTATCAAAATAGAAGAAAGATTCAAATGTTGCCATCTGAAAGCAGCTTGTCTGTGGTTGCACAAATAAAATCAGATGCGTTATTATTGTCTGTGGTAGGGTTTGGAATGTTCATCGATATTATAATATCAAATGTTTGAGAAAACGGGTTCCAATTAATTACCAAATATTTTTTATTTCATTAATTATTATAATAATTTGTGTTAAATTTAATAAATATTTTTAGTTTTACGTTTCACGCAGCAATAAAGCTAAATAATTTTTGGGAAAAGGTTTTTTTCGAGCATTCAACAACTGCCTATTTTAGAAAAATCTAACTGTTAGTCGAATTATGAACAAAAATAAAAAATTGCTTGAAGGCGTGAGATTTTCGTTTAAAAATATTATTTTGCAATAAATATTATAAATTTGTGTATTAGTCGATTATTCCATTCACGATGCACTATTTATCACAACAACCCAAGTCCCGTCACAAGCGGTTGTCTATGTCGTAAAAGTGGCCATTTTTTTTCTAAAAAAAGTGGGAAGGGAAAAAGGTGATACATGTCAAATAATTCAAGGCTACAGTGTGATGATTCCATTTTTTTACCAACGTGATAACGATTGCAACAAATAAGAGTTTTCAATTAATTCAACGCACAGCAACCGGATTAAACATCCTGTTTGATGTTTCTCCCTTTGTTTGCGAGCGGCGTGACTTCCCCGCTGTGTTTGTGAACAACAAAAAGTGAATTTTGCGAAATGGGTTATTATTGCACGGTGCCACAATGTACATCTCTCGCCGGCAAGACGAAAAACGTGAAATTCCATCGGTTTCCACGCGACGTGACTATGGCGGACAAATGGAATGTGATTTTGAAGCGCGGTAAACCGTATACGAAATACTCAAAAGTTTGTAGCCTGCATTTTACTCAAGCAGACTACAACGTCACTACCATGGGTAAGAATAAAGGTATTTTGGGTTTTTCCATGTCTCGTTTTAACATTTAATATGCATAAGCTTCATTGTGACTCATAACTTGTGATTTTATTTGTTTTATGTCGTCACAGGTTTTTTTTTTACTTTTTTTTCGACGTACGTTTTGGCTCACAGCCTTTTGAGTTTCGTCTTGTTGTTGTGGACATAAAATCAATGAAAACATTTTAGTCTATTACTAGCAAATGTTTGTTTATTTGTTTTGCTAAGTAGATATGGATTATGAATACTAAATTGATTCTTATTAGATTTAAAGTCTTATTTGTATGGTAAATAATAAGTTCCGATGTAAGATATTGCCTTTGCTTTACAAGTAGATTAAGCATGTGCTTTTTATAACCAATAAGTTGATGTAACTATCTCTTTTATGTATATACACCCCCAAAATTAAGCCTTTCATGTAACCAAACAAAATTCTATTCTCAAGCATGCCTTTGCATGGAGAAGTTATTTGTTTCATATTTTTTAAATTAAAGACTTCTGCTAATGAATTCAGTTCAAAATCAAATTTATGGTTGTTATTCTTGCAAGTATCACACCATTGGCCATTTATTGTCTTATAGGGCTACTGTTTGTTGAAAATGCAAGATTTTTCCCATAGCCTTCAATGGGAATCTTGTAAGGAACCTGGACAGTCTTACGTTTGTAATTATTACTTTTTTGGCCCAATCTGAGTCACAATTTACAAATTAACAATTAGTTTTGGTAACTAAAGAGTTGTAGCAGATTGTGTTGTTCCTTTATTTAGCAATGTAAATGAGTGAGTGTAAATTGTAAAACATGCTGCGAATCCCAGGGTGAACTTAAGTCTATGAACATGTTTGTTCTGTGTCTGGGCATTAATTTGGAATAAGCTCGCAGAAGAAATCACAGCTCAAAACGTTAATCAATTCAAAAGCTGTCTCGACAAGCATCTCAAAGAGAAGAACTACCAGAGAACAGGATAAACGCACTTATCAGTTGAATCAACTACCTGCCTGATAATTAAATAATAATTAAGTAAAAGTTCTACTTAGCTTGGGATCAGTATAGTGGACATTTCTTATATAGGAGGTATTCTTGAAATCCTATCTCAGTGTACTCTCCTATGCAAATTTTTTTTTGGACGTCTTTTGGTCCCCTTACTCTTCCCACATACAAAATTTTAATCAATTTCAAAAAAGAGGTCTTTACTGTTAAGTACAATACTTTATATGAAAACTATAATATACATATAACAGAATAATAAAACTACATATAAAAATGTCAGCATAAGGGTGTATGAGACAACAGAGGCTACTCTAGTTACACATTTTGCACCCTCAGTATGATAAGGGCTTAACTCAAAATTTTGCAAAATGGAGTTACGATCGTAGAGAGACTAAACGAAGTACGCTCTATCCGATGAATAGTAAAATATAGTCAATTAAATGATAGAATAAGCATACCAATTCTTCAGCCTCTTTAACACTGGGACCCACCCTCCCCGCTCGGTGTAAAAGTGACCCAATCAGAGATGTGCCAAAAGTGATTTTTTGAGTTAAGCCCCTATCATTCTGAGGGGGGGATTTGTTCATTCCAAAAAAATATACAAGTTTAAAGGAGCATTCCTCTCCCATGGTTTCATTATGATAATAATATATTATAAAATGCATTGATTGTTAGCTGATCAATAAATCAGTCAGTTATAGAAGAATAAAAAGGCTGGTGAAATTACAGGCACATGACACTTAACATTTTCATGCCCCAGGGTCGACAAGGCATTGGCGATGCCCTGGTGTTGCAAATGTACATAGGCAGAGGTAAGCAGCGGTATAAAAAAATTGGAATTCCTATGAGGCAAGATGACAGGAAATGCTGCAAAAAATAGAAGATAAAAATAAACAGACATTAAAAAGATTGCTGCATAGTGCTGATGGCTGTTTTGATGTTTAAGAATGACATAGGAAAATTAACTCAATTGCTTTTGGAATAAGGTGCATCTGTTGATCTAATTGTCAATTGTAAGATGCAAATGAACTGTATCATAACAACAGTAGGGTTAAATTTTCTGTGACAATAAACATCAAAACTGTCACAGCATGCTGCGAGTTTAGCCAGAAAGAATGGAGGAAATTAATAGCTTGGAAGTTTTTTTACACACAGCCATCTGATCCCCAAACTTAGTATAGTGGAAATCCAGTAACCTAGCCCTTGTCTAATCCGCCATGCCTGTCATTGTTGAATTTAGGTACATAAACCCTATATTGGCATATCTTCACTAATTTAGGTAGTCAATACATATGTTGTATGATTTAATATTTTATCATAATTTACACACATTTAAAGACTAAAAACTTAAAAAGTATGACTGATTTTGTCCACTGTATAAGTAAAAAGACTATTCCCAAATATTAAAATTACTGTCTAAACTTGCCAGTTAATATTTACTTATTCACTCTCTTTTTTTTTTTTATGCCACTTAGGCCGACAATCAACCAGACGGTCCACCTGATGGTAAGTGGTTACCGCCGCCTATGGACACTTGCAACACCAGAGCATCGCCAATGCGTTGTCGACCCTGAGAAGTGAAGTTGTTAAGTCTTATGTGCCTGTAATGTCACCGGCCTTACCTTTCTAACCGAAACACAGTAATACAAGTGCACTACTGCTTCACGGCGGAAATGGGTATCATGGTAGTACTTCCCCGGACGAACTCTGCACTAAGAGCTATACAACTCGAATACAATCCTTGCAAACGCTTATTGATTGAAAATATTACATAACTAGCTGTCCCCCGCGTTCCCGAGGGATGTAACATTTTTCCGGGATAAAAAGTAGCCTAATAGTTATTCCAATATATGCTCTATCTACGTGCCAAGTTTCATCCAAATCCGTTTGGTAGTTTTTGCGTGAAAGAGTAACAAACATCCATACATACAAATTTTGACGTTCATAATGTTAGTAGGATTGATTAAATTAACTGTATTTATTTGACAGGCCATTCGGCTTGGTGGTTAACGCTCTGACTGCCAAACCGAAGGCCGCGGTTTCGATTCCCACCCAGGACAAACATTTGTGTGCATGAACATGTCTGTTTGTTCTGTGTCTGGGTGTAAATATCTATATAAGTATGTATTTAGAAAAAAAAAGTAGTATATGTAGTATGTCAGTTATCTGGTTTCCATAGTACAAGCTCTGCTTAGTTTGGGACCAGATGGCCGTGTGTAAAGAATGTCCCGGGATATTTATTATTTTACCATTATGCTGTCTTAACAATAAATATCCTCACAAACTTGAATCATGTTATTATTTATAAATGTATTAAACAATTTAGTCACACATAGCTTAATTAAATAAAATGAAAATATATTTAATTATTGTTAACATAAATATACTGAATCATTCTTGGTCGTAAAAGGCCACTATGGAAGGTTAAAACTACCAGAGCTACCGCTGGTTCGGATGCCAGGCTTCTTTTTAATATAACAGACGGTCCACCTGATGGTAAGTGGTCACCGCCGCCTATAGACTGCAACACCAGGGGCATCGTCGCGTTGACGCTTGAGACGTGAAGTTAAGTCTCATGTGCCTGTAATGTCACCGGCTGCACCTTTCTAACAGACAGTAATACAAGTGCACTATTTCACGCCAGAAATGGGTATGGTGGTACTTCCCTGGACGGACTTTGCGCTTTGCTCTACTGCTTCTGCAACTAGAAAGAACTAGCAGGCAATTAAAAGTAGTTTTTGATGCGGTCTTTAATACTAATCACTATATAGTATAAAACAAAGTCGCTTTCTCTGTCCCTATATCCCTATGTATGCTTAAATCTTTAAAACTACGCAACGGATTTTGATGCGGTTTTTTTAGTACAAGCTCTGCTTATTTTGGGATCGGATGGCCGTGTGTAAAGAATGTCCTAGGATATTTATATAGATAGAGTGATTGAAGAGGAAGGTTTTTATGTATCCACTATATGACATCCCACGGGAACGCGGGTAAAACCGCGGGGGACAGCTAGTAATATTATAAATGCGAAAATTTGTGAGTGTGTATGGATGTTTGTTACTCTTTCACGCAAAAGCTATTTATCTGATTTAGATGTAACTTTGCACATATACAGTTTATATCATAGATTAATAAATAGGATACTTTTTATTTCGGGAAAATTTAACTTCCCCCAAGAACTTGGGTACCGCTTTACGTTTGGATGATTCCTCTCTGGGAACTCGCTAGAACTGGATAAAGGAACATGAAGATCTGCCTTGTTGGTTGTATGAAGTGGTACAAACTTAAAAGGTTTTCGATTGTTCATTTAACCTTGTTGGAGTTATTTTCTTTATTTTTTTTTATACCACATGGGCCGACAAACAAGCGAACGGTCCACCTGATGGAAAGTGGTTACCGCCGCCTATGAACATTTGCAACACTAGGGGCATCACACAAGTCTCATGTGCCTGTAATTTCACCGCCCCTCTTACCTTTCTAACCGAAACACAGTAATACAAGTGCTTCACAGCAGAAATGGGTAAGGTGGTAGTACTTCCCCGGACGAACTCTGCACTAAGAGTTCTACTACGAGTTATTCTAAAAGGGCCGTTTAACCGATAACAATGTTATAGAAATAACATCTTTATGGTATTCAAAATAAAGTACGTCTATTGATCTAATGGTATATTTTATGGTGATACTGATGAACCTTATTATAACTACGTAGAGTTTATTTTTCTATAACACTTAACTGTCGAAAGGAACCTTAGATCTCGTAGATACCTATTTTCTTTAAATCGTTATCATTTCATGTTCTGTGTTCAACATTATTGTGTAATCAAAATACTCGTTCAATTCCTAGTATGTATTTGTTATGGTCTTTAAATTGTTATACAGTTCAATTTAAACGATACAGTGGCAGAAAGAGACAAACTATACGTCATTTTGTAGTTTGAGTAGTAGAGCTCATAGTGCAGAGTTCGCCCGGGTCATAACTGCTTCTGGCAGTCGAAAGCCAAACGCAAGCCCAGTTAAAATGAAAAAAAAAACAGTATCTCTCCGCGAGTGCCGACCGAAGTAGAGCTCTTAGTGCAGAGTTCGTCCAGGGAAGTACTACCACCATACTCATTTCCGCCGTCAAGCAGTAGTGCACTTGTATTACTGTTTCGGTTAGAAAGGTAAGGCCGGTGAAATTACATCCCAACAGACAGACAAATACAGATATATTATAATCATACTATTGTACATAACTTCCGGTTTTTCCTACATCATACCTTCACGCCCATTATCCCCGAAGAGGTAGGTAGAAGTGTCAGTAATGAGACATACTTTCCAAGTATTTTGATGTTCCAACGTGACATGTTGTGAGCATTCGAAATCGAACCCAGGCCCCTCTGGTCTCTAGCCGAGCTTCATATCACTCGACCATCGAGGCAAAAGTTTCATTATCCTTCAGGGATTTGAGTCTGTAAAGTAAAGCACACAAGCTTTATGCTCTGTCTCTTTCGTTAACTACGCAAAAAATGAGAAGTACGCTCTCCGAGGGCTCTGAGACGCGACCCGACGAAGTTCGTATTTATTTATTGAATAAAACAGATTAATAACACTTACATTAACTTAATAGCTGTCGCCTACGGTTTCACCCGCGTTTATCGATATCATATATGACCTTAACCATCTAGGAAAAATTTCGCGTCGAATGGTAGCAGTCCCATCCCGATATGTTCAGTAGTTTTGAGGTGATGGTGCGTCACAGGGACCCTATTTCGCTTATATTTATTTAGATATAGAAACTGCGGTGGAAAGCGAAAGTTTGTATGGATGTTTGTTACTCCATAACCCAAAAACTAGCGAACTCATTTGGTTGAAATTTGTCACATAGATGGAGTATGTAAAAAAAATAAATAAAATTATTTTATTTCTCATAGATTATATACAGTTCCTTTATATATTTCTAGATAGTCTATGTAATCTAAAGCAAAAACTATTTAAAGTAATTTTTGACGTGACAACGTCTAATAAATCGATGAACGCTGGCTGCATGCACGAAAAATTGTCCCGTTACGCGCATTGTCCCGTTACGCTCATTGTACAAGGTTAATTATTCTTGCATTTTAAAAATCTGATTACTAGTATAATTTCAAGTATTTATTATTAAAAAACAGTTGCATCGGTACGCGAGTGCAGGAATAATAGGTTATGTTACAATATAATAAAAATAATTCTATTTTATTCATGAAATCATTTCATCAATGTTTTGTTATGACGTTGTCACGTTAAACTATCGTCCGTAATCCGACTTTACAGACGAACCATTTTTTTAAGTAAAACAAATTTTTATTCATATTATACTAGCTGACCCGACAGACGTTGTCCTGTCTTAACAATGAATATTGAATTCGAATCTTCCGATTGAATCGACTGTGAAATGTGCAATAAGAAATTATAAATTAATTATTTTATCAATATAATTCCGACCCATGTCTCTGTTTCAAACGATATTTTCAAACGACTGACATTTATGTCAAACACCATAAGGTTACATTATAAGGGTTTATATTGTCAAAAGCGGTAAGGTTACAATAGAAAAGTTAACATGGTCGTTATGTTTTCTTAAATTTTCTTATTTTCAATGCAACTTTCTTAATTTTTTGTTTCATAAGAACCTTCTCCTGACAATAACAAACACATCAAAAAAAGAATTAGAGAATTCGGTCCAGCCGTTCACGCGTGATGCCGTGACCAAGGGAAATAGGAATTCATTTTTATATATATACTAGCTGCCCGGACAGACGTCGTTCTGTCAAAATAAGTCCATACAAAAATGCAGGAATTCGCTCGCAGCGCCACCTACCGGGTCCAATTGTAAATCTAAACCATTCTCGAATCTCCACGAACACACACAAAAAATTTCATCAAAATCGGTCCAGTCGTTTAGGAGGAGTTCAGTCACATACACACGCACACAAGAAATATATATATTAAGATACCTTATAGATACCTTTTACCCCGGGAAAAGGTTACATCCCCCGGGAATGTGGGTAAAACAGCAAGTAAATAATTAATATCTACAAATAAAGAGAACTGAGCGGAAAGTTCAAATATAATTACTAAGATTAATTCGCAAGTAGATGTTAAAGTACATGCGGTTATCAATTGGGGAAAACCGCGCTATATAATATTCCATATAAAGCAAAACTGTTTATAATCCAAAAATTACTAATATGTGTAATGATTTTGTTTGTTATTTTGTAAAATTATAATACCAATATAACTGCATATAGGAGTTGTTTGTTTTAACCTCGTTCCCGAGGGGTGTGACCTTTTTCCGGGATCAAAAGTAATATATATATATTATATAGGGGATGCTCTATCTATGTACCAAATGTGATCAAAATTATAGTGTTTTTGTCTCATATTTTGTATATTTATAAAGCATTACCTGTCGCCTGAGGTTTTAACCTCGTTCCCGAGGGGTGTGACCTTTTCCCGGGAGATAAAATATCCTATATGTTATTCCAGGGGATTCTCTATCTATGCGCTGAGTTTCATCCAAATTATAGTGTTTTTGTCTCATATTTTGTATATTTATAAAGCATTACCTGTCGCCTGAGGTTTTAACCGCATTCCCGGGGGAGAAAAATTATCCTATATGTTATTCCAGGCAATGCTCTATCTATGTGCTAAGATTCATCCAAATTATAGTGTCTTTGTCTCATATTTTGTCAATTTGTAAAGTTATATCTGTCCCCCGCGGTTTCAATCGCGTTTCGAGGAGATGTGACCTTTTCCCCGGGAGAAAAATTATCGTATATTTTATTTCTAGGCATGCTTTTATGTGGCAAGTTTCATCCAATCTGTTAGGTAGTTTTTGCGGTATAGAGTACATTACACACAGTACATTTATAAAGACTTACGCACTGATAATTCTCGCTATCCACGGTTTCCCGTATTCCCGAAAAACTAACATTTTCCTGGAATAAACAAGGTTATGTGTTAATCCAAGTTAGAAACTATCTACATGCAAAATTTCATCGAAATCCTTTCTTTGGTTTTTGGGTGAAAGTGAAAAACATCCATACCCTCCATTGCAGTCAACAGATTATATACATAACATTATGTCATTTGATCATAGAGCTTTTATCGTGAAACGATTTTTTGGAAACGGTTTAGTTGTTTCGGAGATTAATCTCTATAATAAATATCCCGGGACATTCTTTACACAAGGCCATCTGATCCCAAACTAAGCAGAGCTTGTATACGGAAACCAGATAACTGATATACTACATTTTTTCTTTATTCTAAATACATACTTATACTCGTATAGATATTTACACCCAGACACAGAACAAACAGACATGTTCATGCACACAAATGTTTGTCCTGGGTGGGAATCGAACCCGCGACCTTCGACTTGGCAGTCAGGGTGGCTAACCACCAAGCCATTTGGCCTGACTGAATATAAGTAAAGACTAACAGCTGGCGATTGTGCATCTGTGTGCATTGACGTCTCTGGGCTTATAACTAAGTATATCAACAAGTGATGAGAAGGCCGTGGGTAAAGAATATCCCAGGATATTTATTATTAAACTTGCGGCACGCTATGATGGCCGTTTAGACGTTTAACAATGACAAAGAAAAATAACCTTTATCCCTTCAGACATAAGGTGCATCTATTGATCCAACAGCTAATTGTGTGATGATGGAAATCAACCTTAGTCCAAAGCAATACAGTTTCTTTTCCTATGACAATCTGAAACGTCAAAACGGCCATCATAGTGTGCCGGTAGTATAATTATTAATATTATTAGCGAAAGTTTGTGAGTATGGATTTGGATGAAACTTGTCACATAGATAGACGATATCCCAGAATAACATATAGGATACTTTTTGTCACGGGAATATGTAACATCCCTCGGAAACGCGGGTGAAACTGCGGGGGATAGCTAATATTATTGTAAATAATAATGAAATGCTGTTCGCTGGTAAGGACTTCTCTTGAGAACGGTTGGAACAACTTGGCTATCAAAAAAACGTTATTGTCGAAATAAAGATTTTAAAAAAATCTAAAATATTTTTTTCAAAAGTTTTTTTTATTAACCTAAGACTAAGAACTCCGGGAGTAGCGATTTATAAAAAGTCGATAATAAAATAAATGAAGTCACGGGAAATATACCTACTTATGATAAATCCTAATATGTTAATGTACTAGCTCTTCCCGCGACATTGTACGCGTGAATTTTTTTTTCGTGGGCCGATTTTGATAAAATAAAACTTAAATGTAGCTTCAAACTAGATTTCTGTTCTCCATTAAAATTCGCCCTGTAGTTTAGGGGATCAAATCAAATCAAAAAGCCTTATTTATGATAGATACATTATACTAAATTATTGTTACATTTTAATTTTAACTATTTGTCGCCCGCTGTTATACCCGCGTTCCGGGGGGATGTAAATTTTTTCCGACATAAAAATTTTGGGCATTTTCTATGTATGTGCCAAGTTTCATCCAAATCCGTTTGGTAGTTTTTGCGTGAAAGAGTAACAAACCACCAAACATACAAACTTTCGCATTTATATACAGGAATATTTTTAAGTAATGCGCATTTCCATTATTTGTTTAATTTTTTTTCTATTTTTTTTTCGACTTTAATGAATTTTAATGAACAAAGAATGGACACTATCTATTCATAATAATATCAAAGGCGCCGCACGCGGCGGTAGAGTCAGCTGTTGCCAAGGCCATGGCCGGGGTGGGCGCCCGACCCGAGCGACAGAGTAGCCATAATATCAATTTTAAAGTCTATATCTTTCGTTAACGATAACTTTATTTTTTTGTACTAAAACTTATCAAAATAAGAATTCGGTGTTTAATAAAACTCATTTAAGTTTAATTTGTCAAAGTTTGCGCACTGAATAAAAGATATTCCTGTATCTATACTAATATTATAAAGAGGAAAGATTTGTTTGTTTGTAATGAATAGGCTCCGAAACTACTGGACCGATTTCAAAAATTCTTTCACCTTTGGAAAGCTACATTATCCCCGAGTAACATAGGCTACTTTTTATCCAAGGAAAATGTAAATCCCTCAGGAACGCGGGTGAAACCGCGGGGGACAGCTAGTATATATATATATAGACTGGTATCCCGATACACGTTGTCCTGTCGAAATAAGTCCATCAAAAGCTCCATAAAAAGACTTATACCTACCATTAGGGATAACTTTGTAGGGATATGTGTGCCACTCGGTAATGGGCAGTGCACCTATCCCTACCAGTAGATATAAATCTACAAAAAGTACACTTATCCCTACCAGTAGGGATAGCTCGGTAGAGATAAGTGTACCACCCGAAAAAACAATGCAGGAATTCGATCGGAGCCAATTGTGAATCTAAACCATTCTCGAATCCACTATTATCATTACCGCCGTTTAGGACTTCACTAACATACACACGGACAGAGTATTTATAGATGTTTATAAAGATCAAACAATGAACTAATTATAATTTATTTTATTACATGATTCATGTCAAATTATTACAAACAATAGTCGTATATATACATACATACATGTACTCCTTTAATCGATTCTGGGACTTCCCATTTTATATGACATATGGCGCAAAATGTCCTGGATTTGAATCTAAAGTTTTATAATACTAGTCCCCGCGGTTTCACTCGCGTTCCCTAGGTATAAAACATTTCCCGGCACAGCCAGTATCCCATGTTCCTTCTTATATCTCCAAGAATATGTGTACAAAGTTTCATGATGATCGGTTAAGTAGTTTTCGGATGAAAGAGTCACAAAAACTTACATTCACATTTACAATATTAGTAGGGATTACAGTCTAGGGAAAATTCCGCGTCGAATGATAGCAGTCCCATCCCGATATGTTCAGTAGTTTTGAGGTGATGGTGCATTAAAGGAACCCTATATAGATAAGCAGATTAGAAGTGGTAGAGCTCTGAGTACAGAATTCATCCGGAGAAGTACTACCTTACCCATTTCCGCCGTGAAGCAGTTGTGCACTTGTGTGGCATATTTCAGGCACATGAGACTTAACACCTTGACGTCTCAAGCGACAACGCGGCGATGCCCCTGGTGTTCCAAATGCCCATAGGCGGTGACCACTTACCATCAGTAAGGCGTACTTGGCGTTGATAAGAAAACTGTGTCATAGGGAAATTTAATATAAAACAAAGACCCTTGGGTCCTGAGCAAAAAGAAAAAAGTCAGAAGGAACAAACACAAAAAAAAGTTCGTATTCACTTTGAAAACTTAAGTTATTTTTTTGTTATCTTGTTCAAAAACGTACCATTTGAATAATAAAATAATTTGTTATTTTGTATTTTGAAACAAAGGCTTAAAAATAAAATCAAAGAAATACTGATTTACCAAATTAACGCAAAAATTTTTGTTGCGTAGATAATAATAAAAAAAACATTTTTTTTATCGGGCAACAAAGATCCACGTATTAGTTACAGATAATAAATATCCCAGGACATTTTTTTTACACACGGCCACCTGATCCCAAACTAAGCAGGGCTTGTACTATGGAAACCAGATAACTGATATACTTACTTATGTAGATATTTACACTCAGACACAGAACAAACAGACACGTTCATGCACACAAATGTTTTTCCTGAGTGGGAATCGAACATGCGACTTGCGACTTGGCAGTTAGGGTCGCTAACCACCAAGACAAATGATATATTTTTAATAAAACAAATCTTAATTGCGTGCCATTAGAGCAACAAAAAAAAATGTTTTTAAACAAAGAACAAACGCTTAAAAAATGCCAAACTTTTTCGATAGTCAGTATGTATAGCTCGGAGAATGCATAGACATTGTTTAGCTTCTAAAACACGAGTGAAACCGCATGGAACAGCTAGTAATTATTATATATTATTTAATTATAATGCATAAGTCCTTTCGAGTAATATCCCGCATAAATCCCTTAGGAATTTACGCGAACAGTCGTTCGTCATATCCTGTGGTTATAGATAACAATTTATCATTTGTAATTACTTATACCAAAATAAAACATAATAAATGTTATTTACTTTTGTTACACCATTGTATTTATCTATTTTGTGAGGTTTTATGTATGTATCGATGTTTATTATTCTGTTTTTTGAAGTGATAACTTTACGCGCGTTATTTTTTGAGATGGGAAAATAAATTGAACTCGCGACACTGTTACCGACACCTCTGTATATTAGTATCTATATATATTGGCCCTGTTTACACGAGAGTTGAGTTTGGGTTGAAATGCATTGATAATAAAACGATATCTACACTAATATTATAAAGAGGAAAGATTTGTATTTTTGTATGTAACGAATAAACTTAAAAAATACAAGACCGATTTCAAAAATTCTTTCACCATTGGGAAGCTACACTATCCCCGGGTGACATAGGCTATATTTTCAAAAAAAATAGGGATCCTTACTAAAACTCTAATAATGTAACCCAAGGTGTAAAAAAATTACTGAAAAAATTCGTAACATCGCGTGCGCTAAGAAAACTATTTATGATAGAAAGAACAAAATAATGTGATATGCCTCGGGAACGCGGGTGAAACCGCAGGGGACAGCTAGTATAATATAAACATATATTATGTATATACAACATAGATATAAATATATTCAAGTCAGTTTTCAATTCTGTCGGCACTCCCGGAGTGCTTTTTTATTTTGTGAACCTCTGATGGCTCTTACACCAAGACAATTTGGTACATAGATAAATTGATAACCCAAAATCTAAATTAACATATGAAGGAGCGAGTCGTGAGACTCCTCCATTTAAAAGGGACGATCTTCCGCCGCTAGGCGATCATGCGTGGGGACCGCGGTCCAACTTTTGATGTTGGAAGCTTCTATATAGGGGCTGTCCATTAATCATGGTTTGTAGTAGTAGAGCTCTTAGTGCAGAGTTCGTCCGGGGAAGTACTACCACCTTACCCATTTCCGCCGTGAAGCAGTAGTATTACTGTGTTTCGGTTAGAAAGGTAAGGGGGCCGGTGAAATTACAGGCACATGAGACTTAACAACTTCACGTCTCAGGGTCGACAACGCATAGGCGATGCTCCTAGTGTTGCAAATGTTCATAGGCGGCGGTATCGAAGAGCAAAAATACTCTTTCCGAGATGGGGGGATGAAAAAGTAAATTATGTGCGAAATTTTTTAACGTGAACATTTTGAACAGTTATTTGATCCCAAACTAAGCTTGTACTATGGTGACCAGATAACTGATATACTTATTATATACAATACTAGCTGTCCCCCGCGGTTTTACCCGCGTTCCCGTGGGATGTCACATGTATTATACATAAAAACCTCTTCAATCACTCTATCTATTAAAAAAGCCGCATCAAAATCCGTTGCGTAGTTTTAAAGATTTAAGCATACATAGGGATATAGGGACAGAGATAGCGACTCTGTTTTATACTATGTAGTGATATAACATAAACCAGCTTAATTAGGTATATTATATTAATGCGTATCTCCTTTTCTGCCCAGACAGCTATTTTCGGAAGCTTTGAATAAGAATCTTTTATTTGAATTTTATTTTACTCCTTCAGAATTTAAAAACTGCTCATATAAACTTGCAACCCCTAATTCACTCAATGTAATAGTTATTTTCTCCCAAATAGAGATTCATTTTCATTGAATTGTTAAGGTCCATCAGCTGCTGAAATTAAATAAAATATTTTATTCAAATAGGCCTTCACAGGCACTTATGAATTGTCAGACTCTAACGCCGGTTCGGAAGGTTGCTTTTACTGAGGAGAGCCGGCAATTAACTTTTACAACAATTACTCTTTTCAAACTACATAAAGATGTGTCATGCTGGAGCGAGCGCTACACCCAAGCATTGTCATCATTGAAATAATCGTTTATGTTGTAGAAAGCCTTTTGTATTAAAACAGTCTTAGTTCTTTCCTTAAAAGTTTGTTCAATTAACTAACGTTCAATCTGAGGCTTGAAATAGCCGACTTTTGATCACTCATCAAATTTTAAGCCGACGAAATCAGCTTAACAATAAACCTTGAGAAAAAAAAAAAACAACTAATCTTAGTGTATTGGTTGTGATTATATTTTATCAGTGGATTTAATCGTTATGCAATGATTTATCGACGGGAGCGTTAGTCATTGATGTTGGTATACCGAATGATACGTTTATCTCGGCTATCATTCGATAATAATCGACTAAACATTGTAATAGATAGGGGATTATAAATCTGATGAATCATCCGAGACGTATTTAGATTTGGACACCTGGCCGTATTAGTAAAAGCTGTACACCGCGGTTTTACTCGCGTTCTCGAGGGATGTTCTATTTTCCCGGGATAAAAAACAACATAAATGATACGATGGTGGCTGTGCGCGGAAGCGACGAGCGGGAAACACTCCGCAGGGCGGAGGAGGAGCTCGGCCTAAAGGTGGTCCTCGCGAAGACTAAGGCCATAATTTTCGGGGGGCGAGGGAAGGCCTGGAGGCTGCCCGCGGATGCGGCGCTCACAATGGGAGGAGGGGCGGTCCAGATAAAGCTCCACATTAAATATTTGGGGCGTACACAGGACCGCATGTTGGATTTTGAGGAGCATTTCAGGAGACAAAAACTGTTAACAAAAAACAAGCAACATCTGACTCTGATGCTGGTTCGGAAGGTTGTTTTTTTACTGAAAAGAGAACGGAATAAACTTAGCAATGACTCTTTAATATTCAAGAAAATCAAAATGTTTGTGAATATAATCTGTATGCCCCAATCCTCAGCATTAAGGTGCGGCAGCTGCCCACAATACTGGCATTCTGCCTAGACCTTTCACGTGTGAAATTCTTCTGTATTCTTTGAGGAATTACAGGCACATGAGACTTATCAACTTCACGTCTCAGGTTCGACAACGCGGTGATGTACCTGGTGTTGCAAATGTCCATAGGCGGCGGTGGCCACTCACCATCAGGTGGACCGACTGCCTGTTTACAGCTTCACGTCTCAGGGTCGACAACGCATCGGCGATGCCCCTAGTGTTGCAAATGCGGCCCATGTGGTATAAATAAAAAGAATGCTCGTGTCCACTCGGACCGGTGTAAAGTGCACGCGGTCATCTGTATACTCTTCAGTCGCTCACGACACCCTACAGATGAGTTGGGGTGGTAGTATTTGTCTACCTGACGCCAGCCCTCTTCGGGAATGCTCGTGTCCACTCGGTGCGCGGTGTAAAGTGCACGTGGTCATCGGTATACTCTTCAGCCACTCACGACACCCTACAGATGAGTTGGGGTGGTAGTATTTGTCTACCTGACGCCAGCCCTCTTCGGGAATGCTCGTGTCCACTCGGCGCGCGGTGTAAAGTGCACGCGGTCATCGGTATACTCTTCAGTCGCTCACGACACCCTACAGATGAGTTGGGGTGGTAGTATTTGTCTACCTGACGCCAGCCCTCGTCGGGAATGCTCGTGTCCACTCGGCGCGCGGTGTAAAGTGCACGCGGTCATCGGTATACTCTTTAGTCGATTACGTCACCAAACCTTAATTAATACGGTTTCAACTGAACTATTATTTAAAAATAATTATGTTAAATACGTCAGAAGAAATTTCGTGTAAAAACCCAGGCTACTTTTAAATTGGTAATTTTTCCCCATACGCTTTAACAGTTCCTCAAAATGATGGGTTATAGGTAGGTTTTCCTTGACTTTTTGTTAGTTATAACACAAATTTGTGGGTTAATACGATTCTCGACTTTAATTGTTTTAAATTAAAGCCGTGTTTTGGTGACCTAGTTTTTGCGTAACTTGAGTTGTTTCAAAAATGCTTTTCTGGGGCCTGAACAGAATAAATGGTTTGTATTTAATTTTTAATAGAAAGTAAAACTATTTGAGGACTCACAAACTTAACAATAATAAAACATTAACTAACAAAGTTACTACAGATAATACAATTTTATACAAGACTAGCTGCGCCCTGCGGCTTTGGATGCTTTCAATATTAGTTATAACCCTTTTGAATAACTATCTATTGCTGAAAACTGTATTAAAATCCGTTGCATAGTTTACGATTTTATAAAAGACATGCAGACAAACATAATTTTTCATATATTTTGATTAAAAAACGGAAGAACGAAAACAGAAGATAGTTAAAATATACGACCCGCCCCGGCTTCGCTCAGGTGCAACGTAGATACTAATACATTTTATTTTATTTTATTTTATAGGTACAGAAACAGACAACAGATTGTGTATTACTTATAAATCTAGATAATTAACATTATATAAACCTGTAGTCCAATTATAACTGTACACAGCATCTAATAAGCAAAACATAATAATAACAATAATAAACCATTATATTAGTTGAAAGAACAAATTAAAAAAATAGAAAAAGAAATACACAAAATAATAATAATAATTAGGGTAAGTACATCAAATTAAATATAAAAAATCTATTCTCTACGCAAATAATTCCTAAAAACATTAAGACTATCATTGAAAACATCAACTTGAGAGCACCTGTCATTATATTGACTGCACATTCTATTAAGTGGACTATTTAGAGACACATTATTGTTACTTGCAGGTATGTTAAACAGATGTGGAGTACGCACAGATCGAGTTGGTACTTTAAAGTTTAATTTTTCTATTAGAGAGCTATCAAGTGAGCCATTGGCAATCTTATGCAGAGTGCACAGGTCGCTCACCCATCTTCTCCTATCCAGACTCATCATCTTGAACTTTTGAAGTCGATCGTCATATTCCGCTATTTTGCGCCTCCGTATTTTGTGCATAGAGCTCTAAGAAACCGCCTTTGTATAGATTCTATACGGTCTTTATGAATATCATAAATGGGATACCATACAGATGAACAATATTCTGTTATGCTTCTTACAAGAGAGTAGTATAATGTTATCAAAGATCTTGGTTGCCTAAAAGGTTTTGAATTACGAAGCAAAAAAGATAGCATACGGTTAGCCCTACTGCACATTTGATCGTAATGAGGTCTAAAGGACATAGCAGAATCAAACATCACTCCCAAGTCGCGAACCACACTGACTCTATCTATAATAATGCCTCCGATATTATAGTCAAACCTAAGTGAACCTCTGCATTTAGTAAATGTGATGACCTGACACTTTTTTTATGTTTAGTGACATAGAATTCTCCTCACACCAATCCACAATGGTATTTAAATCGCATTGTAGAGCGTCACAGTCACGATGATCGGAAACACGTCTAAAAATTTTGATGTCATCCGCGTAAGCCAAGCACTCGCTATTAATTTTACCTAAGAGATCATTGACAAAGATCAAAAACATACATATAAACCTTCCTCTTCAATCACTCTATCTATTAAAAAAAACCGCATCAAATCCGTTGCGTAGTTTTAAAGATTTAAGCATACATAGGGATATAGGGACAGAGAAAGCGACTTTGTTTTATACTATGTAGTGAATAAGTACTAAGATTTATTTTAGTATATAATAATTATAAACGTCCTAGTTAATTCTTTGCGGCCATCTGATCCCAAACTAAGCAGAGCTTGTACTGTGGAAACCAGATAACTGATATACTACATATACTACTTTAACTACATACTTGAATTTATATTTACATTCAGACACAGAACGAACAGACATGTACATGCACACAAATGTTTGTCCTGGGTGGGAATCGAACCCACAACCTGTGGCGTGGCAGTTAAGCTCCAACCACCAAGGCAACTGGACCGTCAAAATGAATAAATCGTACACCGCCAACTTTAGAGTACTTAGTGTTTGTATTAACAAAGCTCATTCACCTAAAACTGAATGAAAAGAATTTTTGATATGAAAATGTCATATAAATCGAATCATCTTTACTCAAACATAATAACTTGAAGATAGAATCACGACGCGGTTTTTTCCCTTTTGTCTTTTAACAAAGGGCGTATTGCTCAGCCCCTTTATTCAACTAATACAAACTTCGTCGGCTCCACGAGGCCTCCGAGCGGACCTCTCATGTGATTGCGTAGTAAACGAAAGAGGCAGGGCATAGCTGCGATGAAACATCATCGAGCTAGTGTCATATTACCGTATAGAATTAACTCCAGTCTTTAAAGTTTTTCGATATCTATTACGGGGTATTTTGTAACACGTATAGGCTAGCTGGCCCCCGCATTTCCGAGGTATGTAACATTAATCAGGGACAAAAATAAACTTATATGTTATGCTAGGGCATGCTCTATCTATGCGCAAAGTTTCATCCAAAGTCAAAGAGTAACAGTCATCCATACATCCATTGATACATTCATTCACCTTTTCAATATTAGTAAGATACACAGACAGAACAAACAAGCATGCACACAAATTAGTTGTTTGTCCTGTGGGAGGCAGGGTCTCTGACCCTTAAGCTGTCCGTTAAATCCAGGACTGAACGTGAGTTCATTTGGTTCCAGGACAGTGGAAGACACTGAGCAAGGACGCCGTCCCTTCCCAGAACCTCCCCAAGCTCAACCCTGATGGATCAGTCATGGTCATCCGCAAGAGCCGCACCGTAAAGTACAGGGAGGGCAAGAAGGACGACATTATCAGGTAAGACATTGTATCATTTATCCAAAAATTCTAGTAGAGTGTAACCTTGCTGAGTTGCCGGTTCAACTTCAACTGAGAAGAACCGGTAGTAGCTTCAGTAACTTAAAATTTGACCTTCATAAGTGCCTTCCGAGGGCGTAAACTGAATAACTGGTTATGTATTTTTGAATTGAGTGCAGTGTTCGTCCGGGGAAGTACTACCTTACCCATTTACGCCGTGAAGCAGTATTGTGCTTGTTTCGGTTGGAAAGGTAAGGCCGGTGAAGTTACAGCACATGAGACTTAACTTCACGTCTCAAGCAACAACGCGGCGATGCCCCTGGTGTTGCAAATGTCCATAGGCGGTGACCACTTACCCTAAAATGGATCATCTTCCTGTTTGTTTGTGTGGAATGAAAACAATACTATCGCAAGCGTATCGTCATCGTATCGTCATCGTATCGAGTGAGCCAAAAATTTTTTTGTATGGGAAATTGAACACCGTGACGTTGCGCCGTGTTCAATTTCCCAGCGCACTCGAAACGATGACGATACGCTTACGTTAGATGTTCATGCTCAGGGCACAGATGGCCGCGTGTGATGAATGTCCCAGGATATTTGTTTATTTATGTATCAGGTTTTCCTATGTTACGGAATCAGAATACATATTTCCAAAAGTTTGTTTCCTTCTTACATACATAATTAAAACGTCTTTACGTATCTGTCTGTTAGTGCCCGTGTAACTCGAAAACTACTAAACAGATTTTGATGCAGTTTTTACAGTTATCTAAAGGGTTCATTAGGGATGGTTTTGAGTTATATATCATTGAGCTGTGACTAAAGGGAGCTGAGCAGTGAGCGTTTTAGTTAAACAAGTGAGGAGGCAAATCTGTTCTGCGGATTACATATATGCATATTGTACATATATGCACGGATTTATCATCGCTTTGTTTTTTTAATACGGCTTGGTACATACTGTTTCTTCTTCAAAATCAAAAAAATATTTAATGGTATTTTCAGTGATCTAGAAAATATTCAGTTTTACAAAAAATAAATTGATGTACCAGATAACTGATACACTACATTAACTACTTTTTTAAATACATAATTAAAGTTCTAATAGCTGTCCCCCGCGTTTATCGATATCATATACAGCTTAAAACCATCTAGGAAAAATTCCGCGTCGAACGGTAGCAGTCCCATCCCGATATGTTCAGTAGTTTCGAGGTGATGGTGCGTCAAAGGAACCCTACTTTTCTTAAGTTATTTATATATATACTAGCTGTCCCCCGCGGTTTCACCAGCGTTTATCAAAATCATATCAGGCCGGTCATAACCAGAAAAATCAATAAATGTGAATGTAAGTTTTTTTGTTACGTTTTCACGCGAAAACAACTTAACCGATCATCATGAAACTTTGTACACATATTCTTTGAGGTATTATAAGTAACATAGGATACTTTTTGTGCCGGGAAAATGTTACATCCCTCGGGAACGTGAAACCGCGGGGGACAGATAGTATTATATACAACGTGTTAAAAATACCCCGTAAAAATATAATTAATTATTGAAGCCAACAACTAGTAAGCTGTCATGTCAGGGAACCAGATTATTCAACAGAAAGGCCTACGTACCTATTTTACCTAATAATTGTCTACTTTAATAGTTTTTCTATTTTTTATTCATAAAACTTTTTTATTTTTATTTTTGGGTTATGATATACAGCGTTACTACGGTTCTTAAATATTGTGAATGGACTCGTTATAAGGCCCCATTTAACCTCCTTTCGGTTTTACGGGTAGTTTTGTAATATTCTGTATAAAGATTTACATCCAGGCCGAACAATCAAGCTCATGCACACAATTGAGATATGTCCTGTATTAAAGATAAATGATCAAACACCAACCAGTGTATTGAACATCCAAAAATATACGAAAACATTAAATATGATCAAAATTAAATCATTAATGTGATTTTTCAGTACCGATCTAATCATAAAGAGTATGTTATTTGATGCTGTATTGTGGCGTTACAACTTGCTATTTCATACAAAACTCCATACATTCGATTGTTTTGACATTTCACAAAGAATTGCTGATTTGACATATCAGGACACATCCCTATTGTTTGTCCAGTACCTCTACCATGAGTTGCTATCGAAACTTACTTTAGTCACTAGCGAGTAAACTACTATCGATACAGTATTTCTCGATAGCAACTGTAAAATTTGTGACTCATGGTACCGAATTTCTATAGCAAAGACTCAAAAAACGTTAATCGCTAGTGTTTACATTTCGATAGGTATTTCACCTATCGACTCGTACTATCGATTTTAGTTCTTTAGGTGACCGCTAGTGGCGCTGTACACATTTGCCATAGAAATGTTTTACGCCGTCGCTAGCGAGTAAGTACATTAAAAACTCATGGTAAAGGCACTGGGTGGGAATCGAAGCCACCTGCGGTGTGGCAGTCGGTCTGACCACCAAGCCAACAGGCCCATCAAATTGTGTGTCCCCAACCTTACCAAGCGTGTAATGGTGACAAATCATATACAATTTTCCTCCATGTAACCACATATTGGTTTATAAAACCCTCCGCTATTATCCTTCCCGTTCTTTTTATTGTGACGCCATAATGTGTCGGTGTTGATAAACGTATGTGCATCTCTTTTCATTGCAATATGATGGAAGGAGATGGGTAGTTTAATTCCATTAGTGCTGTTAAACTCACTTTTACATATGGAAAATACAAAAAAATATGTATTGTTCTTTGTACAATGTACTTTGTACAATACAAAATATGTTTTTATTTTGGAGCTCAAATATTTAGTAGTGACACAAGATTGTCACCCGCGGTTTCACCCGCGTTTATCGATATCATATATGACCTTAACCATCTAGGAAAAATTCCATGTCGAATGGTAGCAGTCCCATCCCGATATGTTCAGTAGTTTTGAGGTGATGGTGCGTCAAAGGTACCTATATATATATATATATAGAAGATATTGATTAATTTTGGAGCTCAAATCCTACTAATATTATATGCGCGAAAGTTTGTATGTTTGTTCCGCTTTCACGCAAAAATTTCCAAACGGATTTGGATGAAACTTGGCACATAGATAGAGCATATATTGAAATAAAATATAGGCTACTTTTTTTCCCGGATAAATGTTACATCCCTCGGGAACGAGTGAAGCCTCGGGGGACAACTAGTATTAAATAATTAAACAAGTGACAAACAACAATTTGATAGTCTTCAGTTTCCAAGTGAACGTAATTGTTTTTAGATTATTTGTACATAGGGGCCGTTCATAAAATACGTCACAATAAATTTTTTTGACCCCCTCCCCCCCCCCCCATTGTCACGCTGTGTCACACTTTTTGTGACCCCCCCTAGAAATATTTCGTCACAAAAACTAAGACCCCCCCCCCCCCCTGCTGAGTATGATTAATTCTAAATGATAGTACACAAATTCTGAAAATTAAAAACATTTATTTAGTTATTGTAATAAAATTTAAATAAATTAATAAATATCTTTCACACATGATATTCATAGAGGCCAGCTGGACTACACCAGCAAGGAATATAAAAAAAAAAAACGGCGAACGTCACGTTGCGGTATACCCCCGTTCCCCCCTTGTCATATCTTGTCACACTCAGCCAGACCCCTCCCCTCCCCTTGTATGCGAACGTATTTTATGAACGGCCCCATACTTACATATTAAAATCGCGTTTTTTTTTACATTTTTCTCTTCGCACATTTTGACTGTAAGAGAAAGAGGTGTCCTATGTATAAAAGTAAAGTAAGACTTATCAACGATATGAACAAATGTTTTCAGAGTAGTAGAGCTCTTAGTGCAGAGTTCCTCCGGGGAAGTACTACCACCTTACCCATTTCCGCCGTGAAGCAGTAGTGCACTTGTATTACTGTGTTTCGGTTAGAAAGGTAAGGGGGCCGGTGAAATTACAGGCACATGAGACTAAACAACTTCACGTCTCAGGGTCGACAACGCATTGGCGATGCTCCTAGTGTTGCAAATGTCCATAGGCGGCGGTGACCACTTACCATCAGGTGGACCGTTTGCTTGTTTGTCGGCTCAAGTGGCATAAACAAAAAAAAATGTTACTTCAAGACGAAGTTAAAATACGCGAGAAAAATAAAACTTTACTGTAAAAATTCAAAACGATTAGAGCAACTGATCTACGTGCGTGATTTTACAGCTTTTTTCATAGTCTTTAATTCAAAAGCCATTCAGTGTAGGCTCTTAAAGGGAAGCCTTCAACTGAGAAGAACCGGCATTTTTTTTAAATTTATTCATTTATACGTAAAAATTACTTAGAGAATTTAGATGACACTCGCCAAATAAATGGTTTACAACCTAGATTAAATATAGGATACTTTTTACAGGCCAATTGGCTTGGTGGTTAGCGACCCTGACTGCCAAGTCGAGGGTAACGGGTTTGATTCCCACCCAGGACAAACATTTGTGTGCATAAACACGTTCTGTTCTGTGTCTGGGTGTAAATATCATACGAGTATGTATGTTTTTAGAAAAATAAAAAGTGGTATTTTTGTACGAGTATATCAGTTATCTGGTTTCCATAGTACAAGCTCTGCTTAGTTTGGGATTAGATGGCCGAGTGTAAAGAATGTCCCGGAATATTTATTATATTATTTTTGTATTTACCGCGGAGGACGGCTAATCCCTACTAATATTATAAATGTGAATGTAAGTTTGTTTTAACGCTTTCACGCGAAAACTACTGAACCGAACATCATGAAACTTTGTACACATATTCTTGGAGGTATTAGAAGTAACATAGGATACTTTTTGTGCCGGGAACTTGTTACATCCCTCGGGAACGCGGCTGAAACCGCTGGAGACGGCTAATCACTACATAGTATAAAACAAAGTTGCTTTCTCTGTCCCTATATCCCTATGTATGTTTAAATCTTTAAAACTACGCAACGGATTTTGATGTGGTTTTTTTTTAATAGATACACGCAAAAATTTCCAAACGGATTGGATGAAACTTGGCACATAGATAGAGCATATATTGAAATAAAATATAGGCTACTTTTTTTCCCGGATAAATGTTACATCCCTCGGGATAGAGTGATTGAAGAGGAAGGTTTTTATGTAATAATACATGTGACATCCCACGGGAACAGCTAGTATAGAGTAATTTGTAGTTCGAGCTATTTTTTTCATTGGGAAAACCGCAAACGGAAGTAAGTTCTCATTTAAAGTTATATTTACAATAGAGTTTAATAATTTAATTAAATGCCTTATTTATATAGAATGTTGATTGTGAATTCAACGCTTTGTTTTATTTGATAATAATATATAAAAAAAACGTCTGAATCATAAAGTTAGACTGGTCTTATCATGTTTCAATATGTGTTGACATTCTTCACACATTACAATTTAACCCCTTTATTCAGCTAATACAAACTTCGTCGGCGAGCCGCTTCACGGAGGCCTCGGAGAGCTTATCTCTCACGTGATTAGTTGTATTAGCGACAGAGACAGAGCATAGAGCATAAACATCCTCGAGTTTGTGTAATTTTCCTTGCAGAATCGAGCCCCAGAGCTTAAGTATGTGACTAGCTGTCCCACGCGGTTTCATTCAAAATTTAAAAAAATTCAATAAAATTCAAAACCATTTATTTAGTTTAGGCCCTCGGAATGCACTTATGAAGGTCAAATTTAAAGTTACTGAAGCTACAACCGGTTCGGAAGTCAGCCTTCAACTGAGAAGAACCGGCAAGAAACTCAGCAAGGTTACATTCTTTTTATTTTTTTTAAATATTTTTTTATATAAATTTTATCTATACCGACTTTTTGGCTATAGTAAAATATCAATTTCACATACATATTTTTATATTTAACAATTACAAAATACTTAATATAGGTAACATTAAAAAAAATCATTCCCCGGGGATGTTTCGTTTTCCCCGGATTAAAAGTATTCTGTGTTACTAGTTTTCTATATATTAACACGTGAAGGGAAAACTTTAGAGCCCTTTATAAGAATATTGTGCTAACGGATGAACGTGAAATTTTAGACAGTTAAAGTGTACATGGAAAAATAGTGCATAAAGCTATTTGGAACGAATTCCTTATCGAACGGTATGGATAGGGCTAAGCGAAAAAATAGTGGAATAGTGGATTTTTCCGTCACGACCCCCTTTTCTATAGTGTAGATGGTTATCTATAGCGCGTATGCTGTTGGCCATTACTTCAATTCACGTAATTGCTCTTAGACGCTAGTAATTACTTATATTTTGACAGGCCAGTTGGCTTGGTGGTTAGCGCTCTGACTGCCAAACCGAAGGTCGCGGGTTCGATTCCCACCCAGGACAAACATTTGTGTGCATGAACATGTCTGTTTGTTCTGTGTCTGGGTGTAAATATCTATTTAAGTATGTATTTAGAAAAAAAAAAGTAGTATATCAGTTATTTGGTTTCCAAAGTACAAGCTCTGCTTAGTTTGGGAACTGATGGCCGTGTGTAAAGAATGTCCCGGGGATATTTATTTATTTATTTGTAAAAATTCAAAAAAAAACAAAAAAATAAAATATATTTTACTACATAATTGACTCAGACGTGACCTTGCGGTAACCCATTATAAGTTTATACAAAAAACAAATATCTAGTAACAAGTTCCGCTGGATCTCTTTCTCTGTCAAGTGCCAAACAAGTCCTCGAAACACATCTATGGTGCTAATGCGTCGAGTCAGTGACAGCGGGTCTAATACGTCCTGTAGATGATTCGTGAAGGAGCGAAACACGTGTCGATTCCCTGTTGAGTTTCCTTGTTTGGGACTTGACAGACGAGATCCAGCGGAATTAGTTCACTAGACATTTGTTTTTTTATAATCCTATTTTTATTTTTTACTATTTTGTGGCATGAACAAAGAAGGACATTTTGTATTGTATTGTATTTTTTTACGTATGAGCTAATGATCCTTTCTGGTTTCCAGTGAGAAACCCGTGGACAGGTGGCCGATTTCAGTACATGGTCATGTAACAAATAATCCGACACCAGACCCGATTGGATGCAGTGATACTCAAGATCAGAGCGTAAGTTTAAAATGTATATTTATAGTGTATCAGTTCATTTCAACTCGTCTGTAGTTATCGACTAAAGAGTATACCGATGACCGCGTACACTTTACACCGCGCACCGAGTGGACACGAGCATTCCCGAAGTTGGTTGTATGACAGAGTTGGCTAGGTGCTTAGAGACCCTGACTGCCACGGCACAGGTTGTGGGTTCAATTCCCAGTCTGGACAAACATTTGTGTGTATGAACATGTTTGTTTGTTCTGTGTCTAGGTGTAAATATCTATATAAGAATGTATTTAAAAAAAGTAGTATATTGTTTATCTGATTTCCATAGTACAAGCTCTGCTTAGTTTGGGATCAGATGGCCGCGTGTGATGAATATCTCATGATTTACTTATCTCTGATTCTGATCAGATTTGAAAGCATTCTTGCACTGTTGGATAGGCCATTTGAGGAAAGCTACTTTTTATCCCACTGCTGGACACAATACAAAATATAGTTCACGCGGGCGGAGCCGTGGGCTGAAAGCTAGTTATATATAAGATATAAATAGATTGATAGGGATGTGTCCTGACATGTCAAATCAGCAATTCTTTATGAAATGTCAAAACGATCGAATGTATGGAGTTTTGTATGAAATAGCAAGTTGTGACGTCATAATTGTACAGCATCAAATAACATACTCTTTATGATTAGATCGGTACTGAAAAATCACATTAATGATTTAATTTTGATGATATTTAATGTTTTCGTATATTTTTAATGTTCAATACACTGGTTAGGGGACATCCATTAATTACGTGAGGTGATATTGGCGATTTTTCGACCCCCTCGCTCCCCTTGGTGAGATGTCATGAGATTTTGCTCGATCCCCTCTCCCCGCCCCTAATCTCACGTGAGATTTGATATTATCATAAGTATACGATTTGGATTTAGATGTGGAAAAATATGACTACTATATATAACCCTCTTCTGGAAATTTTACAATAATTCTTGCTAATAAAAAAAATACCTGATATTTGCTGAGACCCCCTTCTCCTCCACGTGAGATTCGGTGAGATTCGGCTTGACACCCTCGCCCTAAATGCCTCACGCAATTAATGAACGTCCCCTTAGTGTTTGTTCATTAATCTTTAATACCGGACACATAACAATGATATACGTTTAAATTTTACTTACAGCTACCATACCGTCTTCAAACGCTCAACGCGATTGCCAGCAGCGTGTCCCCACAGACCCATCCAGTACATATCAAGCCTAAGAAGCAGGACGCCTTCATGCAGACCGACCCTGTACAGTCAGAAGAAGATGACACGCAACCAAACAACAGCTACAGCGAAGTGTCAGAGAAGTCCTACACGTCAGAATTAGATAACTACCAGAATGTCTATCAGAGTGAAGACAAAAACAAATATGAACCAAAAGACTACACTAAAGCACCTGATGATTACATACCACAGACAAATGAAGAGTACAATAAGGAAGCTGAGAAATATGCGTTGGAACGCAAGAGTCACAATGGGTATGAGAAAATTGAGTCGTACCAGAAAACCATTGGTATGGAGAACGGTTATCCAAAGTTAGATGTGTACGGATTCAGTGAGAAACCATTCAGAACCGATTATTATCAGGGTAGTTATAATGATAGTGTTGAAGTGTTGAGGAATCAGCAGCACAATATACAGATGTTGCAGGACCAGCACAGGATTCCGGAGAACCAGAACTTCTTCAACGAGAGTCATATAAAGCAGGAGATCGATATTAACGCTGAGGAGGAGAAGTTTCTGTATGAAAGGACGAAGGATCAGTTAGGTGAGTTGATTTTTTGTTTGGCTGTGTCGATTTGGATAAAGTTTGCCAAATATACAGATCATGAACTGGGTAAAATTCGTATACAGTAAGTGGCTTGGTAGTAATCAATTTGAATAAAGTTTGCTAAATAGATAGCATCATGGACTGGAAAATAATTCGTATACAGTAATACATTAAGTGGCTTGGAAGTTAGAGTTTAACTGACTGTGATGCTACATGGTCGTGGGTTCGATTCCCGCTTAGGGCTAGTATTTCTTCTATTTATATAAGAACTAGCTATTACCCGCGTTCCCGAGGGATGCCACGTTTTCCCAGGATAAAAGAAGCTTATATGTTATTCCAGGATATGCTCTGTCTTTGTGCCATGTTGCATCTAAATCCGTTGTGTAGTTTTTGCGTGAAAGAGTTACAAACATCCATACATACAAACTTTCATTCATAATATTAGTAGGACTTAGTAAAACTTTGAATGTCCCAGGATATTTATTTATTATTTTAAAATATTACACTTTATACAACGTGCTACAAAATACCCCGTAAAAATATAATTAATTATCAAAGCCAACAACCCTAGTAAGCTGTCATGTCAGCGAACCAGATTATTTGACAGAAAGGCCTACGTACCTATATTACCTAATAATTGTCTACTTTAATAGTTTTTTTATGTTTCATTCATAAAAATCAGTTTATATATTTTTTTGGGTATGTTATACAGCGTTACTACGGTTCTTAAATATTGTGAATGGACTCGTTATAAGGCCCCATTTAACCTCCTTTCGGCTTTACGGGTAGTTTGAAATAAAATCAAAAGTAGTATATATGTAGTTATATCAGTTATCTGGTTTCCATAGTACAAGCTCTGCTTAGTTTGGGACCAGATGGCCGTGTGTAAAGAATGTCCCGGGATATTTATTTATTAACCTACCCATCCCCAAGTAACTGATTATTTTACTCTACAGATGCAAACACAATGTACGGCGAGAGTCAACGGCGGCTGATGCAGCAGCAGCGTCTCCTGGAACATATTCACCAGCAGGTGAAGAGAGAACCGGAAACTCCTAATGGTGAGTTATATTTCATCATCATCATCAAACGTAATATACTAATTTAAAAAAGTAGTGTATGTAGTATATCAGTTACCTGGTAGCCATACTACAAGCAGTACACTTTGCTTAACTTGGGATCAGGTAACCATGCGTGAAGAATGTCTTGGGATATTTATTTATTAAATTGAAAATGAAAATAGGTAACACTAAGATGCTAAATTTTTGCCGGTTTTTCTCAGTTGAAAGCCGACTTTGTTACCTTCGTAAATGACTTTCTGTCGAGAATTCGTTTCCCCCCAGGACAAACATGTGTGTACATGAATATCACTACATAGTATAAAACAAAGTCGCTTTCTCTGTCCCTATATCCCTATGTATGCTTAAATCTTTAAAACTACGCAACGGATTTTGATGCGGTTTTTTTAATAGATAGAGTGATTGAAGAGGCAGGTTTTTATGTATAATACATGTGACATCCCACGGGGACGCGGGTAAAACCGCGGGGGACAGCTAGTAATAAATAAAAATAACCCGGGACATTCTTTACACACGACCATTTGATCCGGAACTAAGCAGAGCTTGTACTATGGCAACCAGATAACAGATATACTACATATACTTTTTATTTTCTAAATACATACTAATATAGATATTGACACCCAGACACAGAACAAACAGACATGTTCATGCACACAAATTGTTGTCCTGGGTGGGAATCGAACCCGCGACCTGCGACTTGGCATTCAAGATCACTAACTATATGTTATTCCAAGGCGAGCTCTATATATATGACAACTTTCATCAAAATCCGTTCGGAAGTTTTTGCGTGAAAGAGTAACATACATTCATAACTCAGAAAAAAAACATTCGCATTTATAATATTAGTAGGATGAAATTTTTGTTATATTACAATTAGGACTACCACAAATTAATTTTAATGCAATACTATTGTTTCAGGGTGCGAAACCGTAATGCAGCCACAGGGCAGCCCTTACTATCCACCTAATGGACACAATAATGTATCAGGTAATCACTTATTACTAGATAACTCCTTGTTCTGCCGGCTGATGGCGCCACGAGTCAATAACTAGACAACATCGTCACCTTTTTAAGTAGTAGAGCTCTTAGTGCATAGTTCGTCCAGGGAAGTACTACCACCTTATCCATTTCCACCGTGAAGCAGTAGTGCACTTGTATTACTGTTTCGGTTAGAAAGGTAAGGTGACGTTACAGGCACATGAGACTTGACTTCACGTCTCAAGCGACAACACGATGCTGGTGTTGCAAATATTGTAAGTTTGTTGTTTGTTATAGTTTCAAGTGATTATCAATTTCGATTCCATAGATACGGCCCTGTGACAGACGGTCGGACAGCAGAGACTTGGTTATAGGGCACGGAATAAAAATATTGAATTTGCATTGTTTACAAAAAAAAATTTCTGATACAAGTCCTGGTGTTGCAAATTTCCATAGGCGGTGACCACTTACCATCAGGTGGACCGTCTGCTTGTTTGTCGATGGTATCGACAGTCATGTTTTTTTTGTTTTCTTGTTCATCAGGCGGTTACTTGGAGCAGCTGTCACGGCCGGGGCCTGAGATGCTGATCGCGAAGCAGAACGCCTTAGCTGCACATACACAGTTATGTAAGTACGTATAATTTGTTTTAATTAATATTTTAATGTTGTAATCTATATTTCTTCTGTCCGTCTGTGTGGCTGAAGGCTATGTTGCGATGTGAAGTTAACAATGAACAGGCAGACGGTCCACCTGATGGTAAGTGGTCACCTATGGACATTTGCAACACCAACATCGCCGCGTTGTCGCTTGAGACGTGAAGTTAGGTCTCATGTGCCTGTAATGTCACCTTACCTTTCTAACCGAAACAGTTATACAAGTGCACTACTGCTCCACGGAAATGGTATGGTAGTACTTCCCCCGACGAACTCTGCACTAAAAGCTCTACTACTGTTTATATATGTATAAAATGGATGTAAAATTGTTTTTTTTGTTTGACAGGGCAAAATACAATGAAGAGACCATTCTTCTATAGCGATAGTTCACATTACAATAGTCAGCAACTACTTCATAGATACGAGGTAAGATTCATACCACTTTTTACCACATTAGGTGCACTACCACCACATCTTAGTATGGTAGTTATCCGGTTTCCATACTGTTTAATCTGACGGATGGCCGTGTGTAAAGAATGTCCCAGGATATTTATTATTATTATTATAAATAATATAATTCTTTACACACGGTCATTTGATCCCTAACTAACCAGGGCATCGAACCCTCGACCTTTGTAAACTTTGACCTTCATAAGTGCCCCCTGCCGTTTAGGCCCAAACTGAATATGCTAACCTATATTTTTTTTTATTCCCAGGATATCTCGAGAATTCTCCAGTGATGAGAGACATTCCAAAGTTTCGAAAATTATATAAATAAATATAAATAAAATGTTAAAAAAATTCTCTAAACGACGACAATCTCTCGACGGTATATATTTTTATTTTTTTATCATGTATAATATATATTTTTTAATTTTTAAGCTTAAATTTTATTTACTTCAATCGTTTTTATTTATAAAGTTGCGTGCGGCTTTTTGCTGATTATTTTTTATTGTAATAGAGCGTTATAGAACTTACACACTTGAGTTAAAGCTCATTTTAGTTGCGGTCTTTGGTAAACATTCAAAACGTTTTTAAAAAGTTTTTCAAAAACGTATGCTTTTGAAAAACGTCTTAAGAGCTGTACGTGAACTGTCATATATTATTTTCTTGTCATATATATTTGTATTTATTAAGGATATATAAAAATGTCATGTAAAGGAGCCATATATTACGTAAAAAAAAATGCAAAATTATTTTTGTAAATAAATAATTTTTTTTTCTGGCTCTGGGATAAAATCCCGCTAAATCCATAATAAATACAAATTTAAAAGCCAAAATACCAATATTGTATATAATATGTATTATAATAATTATTAATGATATACATCATAATTTATATATAGAAAAATATTGTACAAATTTAACTGTGAAATCTTCGTATACTGCTTTTTAGATTTTTGTACAGATTTCTTTTTAAATATATATTTTTTTTATAAAGGTATGAATGAGCGTTGTATGTTGGGCAAGCTACATATATACATATATTGTGCTTTTTAAATAAATGAACGCAGATTTTCCTTTTCCTTAACGAATTAGTTAAGGCGACACATTTTTTTTTGAAAAAAAAAAAAACAAAAATTTTAAAAATTAAAAAAAATTATTGCTGTAATTTTTTACAACTATCATATTGTTTTTATTAATATATAAATATATGCATTTATTATCATACCATCACATAACTGGCTCGTTCATAAATATATGAAATATTCATCTAGTCACATACAGTCCATCAGCTTGCAATTGACACGTATATGTGTTTTACAGATGTATGTATATGTGTTTTTTTTGGCACGGTTTATTGGTGATCCCTTAACGCATTCATACTCTTTATTATATGCTTTGAAATGTAAAAGTATCTGTTTTTATTAAATCGCATTTTTGTAAGTATTTAATTTACGAGCAAAAATATTTATTTTGGTTTTTTTTTTAAAGTATATATATTTTCTTTTACAATGTTTTATTATTATTATCAAAGCCAAGGGGTCGTGTGTCAAATACGTTGAATATTTAGGGGGAGGAAAAACTTAGTAAGAGTCAAACGTGGCGTATTTTATGGATCCTCAATTATTATGTTTATCAGTTGTTTTTAAAATCTTTAATGTTTGTTTTACATTTATTTTGTATAAATTTAAATTAGTGTATAAATATTTTCTCCTTTTTAAGATTGTTCAATGGTCGATTTAGTTGAAAATAGATTTGACATCGTTTTTAAATTTAAAAATAGGTTGCAATCGAATTTGCGCGTTTCTTTTTTAAACATAAAATTATTTACTTGATCGACCATTTTGCCAATGTTTACAAATCAATGTAAAAAATTGAAAATAATAGTTATGTAATCAATATAGTTACCACAATAATTATACTTTTATGCCATTGTTCGAGGTAAGCCAGGTCTCTTGTTATTTTAGGTTTTTCTTAACTTAATTGTGTAGCATGTTTGTTAGAGCTAAAAAAAAGTTTTACCTTATGCATCTCAGTTTTATGGTGAAAATTGGTTAAGCCGGCTACGTACGTAGCATTATCATGTTTCTATAATTAAAACTTAACTCTTTTAATTTTTTTTTTTTAATTTTAAAATGACGCGGTGATCTATGAAAGATAAATATTATAGCAAAGTGATAATTTATCGAATTTACGTGGCAATTATGTAAAAAAATGAATAGCAAAAAAATGGGGGTAAAAAATAGTTTAAGAGAAGTGTAAAAAGTTTTTCGTCACAATTTTTTTTTTATTAAAAATTATTTTGCGTTTCGAAAGTCGTTGGAGTCTTGCCAAAGTTTTTTATTGTTTCGCGTAATGGTTTAAAGTCACATTTGAATAAATCTTGTGCGTATTGTAGGGGTAGAGTATGTGTTAAAAACTAATATGTGACCTATTTTTTTTTCATCCATGCGTTTGTCCAATATATTGTTTCAAGGGTTTCTCAACATCAGGTGTCGTTTTAAAGTTCTGTATCTGTGATATCTAGCTTTCTCAAGTTAGTATGATAGTTAAAGAAGGATAGATATATTCGATATTAAAAACTCTATGCCCTATGGTTTATTTTATGTTTTGCGTATATTAAGGACGGCGCTTTATGTGTTTTTTTTAATGTTGTTTAATTTCTTTACGTCTGGTGCTCATAATTTTAATTTCCGAATTTTGCAACTGCATTTTTTATATTTTATTTTTAATAGAAAGTGTATGTATAGATTTAAATAAAAAAAAAATGTGTAAAAAATGAGTACAATGATTGTGAATCGCACATTTTAGGCAGATCGCTAGAAATTGTTTTTTTTTTTGTATCATTTTCTTAAGGTTAAAAATTTATTTACCATAGATATAAGAATAAGGAAAGCGGGAATGTAGACTTTAAGAAAGATAGAGCGTGCAATCTAAGTTTTTTATACGTTTATTTTCCCTTTTTTTTTTAAGTTTGAAATTATATTTTTCGGTGAGAATTTATTTTGTTTTGTTGATTGTGCGCTCTAAATAGACCAAAGCTGTGAAATAATCGATGTAGAAGATCGTATATGATAAGAATAAAGTATGCTTTTACACAAAATGTGGATTTTATTTCATTTTTCACTATTTAGTATTTTGCATGACAAATAGGCAGTCGGTCCACCTGTACCTCTACCATGAGTTGCTATCGAAACTTACTTTAGTCACTGACGAGTAAACTACTATCGATACAGTATTTCTCGATAGCAACTGTCACATTTGTGACTCATGGTACCGGAATTCTATAGCAAAGGCTAAAAAACGTTACTCGCTAGTGTTTACATTTCGTTAGGTTTTTACCTATCGACTCGTACTATCGATTTTAGTTCTTTAGGTGACCGCTAGTGGCGCTGTAGACATTTGCCATAGAAATGTTATATTATATACGTTAAAAACTCATGGTAAAGGCACTGATGGTAATTGGTCACCGCCTATGGACATTTGCATCGCCGTGTTGGACCTTGAAATATAAATAGTTTATAACCTGGATAACAACATATGAGAAGTAGAGCTCTTACTGCAGAGTTCGTCCGGGAAAGTACAACCACCTTACCCATTTTCGCCGTGAAGCAGTAGTGCACTTGTATTACTGTGTTTTGGTTAGAAAGGTAAGGCCGGCGACATTACAGGCACATGAGACTTAACAACTTCACGTCTCAGGGTCGACAACGCATTGTTGATGCCCCTAGTGTTGCAAATGTCCATTGCTTGTCGGCGCAAGTGCTATAAAAACCAATATGCAGAGAAGATTTTACATCCCTTTTGAACACTTAAAACCGCGGTTAGTTAGTATAAAATAAATCGTCTGAGGAAACAATTCTCGTTCAAACCGTAAGATAGAAGATAGTTCAATTATAAAACCTTGTTGTATTTCTTGGCAGTTCTTCTCACTAAGACTTACTGACAACATTTAATACAAACTGAAATCAAATACTAAGAATGTAGGCTAAAAAGTGACTTTTAAAAGAGAATCCCCAAATCCCTAGCCCCTGGGCTGGGGAAACATACAGAAATAGTTTGGATGTCATCTTTTGGACAACTGTCTAAATAGGCAGTAGGCACTTATCATATAATTCTGTACATTACGGGCCAGTTGGCTTGGTGGTTAGAGACACTGACTGCCACGCCGCAGGTCGTGGGTTCGATTCCCACCCAGGACAAACATTTGTGTGCAGAATATGTCTGTTTGATCTGTGCCTGGGTGGTAATATTTATACATAAGTAAGTATATCAGTTATCTGGTTTCCATAGTACAAGCTCTGCTTTGTTTGGGATCAGATGGCCGTATGTAAAAAATGTCCCAGGATATTTATTATTATTATTTATCTATTATTTATAAAAGCTGTATATTCCCAATTTAACCTTAATGTATACAAATTTACTTACCCAATAATTTATATTTAATTAATTTAATCATATTTTAATTCTTATTTTCTTTCCGTCCGGCGGTCGGCGAGGCAACACGACTGTGGCGCTAGTGCGTCGAGTCAGTGACAGTGGGTCTAATCCTGAAGATGCTTCGCGTAGAAGCGAAACGTGTCGATTTCCTGTTGAGTTTCCTTGTTTGGGACTTGACAGAGGAGAGTCAGTGGAATTAGTTACTAGATATTTGTTTTTGTATAATCTTACAATGGATTTCTGCAAAACCGCAAAGTCTCGTCTGAGTCTATTAGATATCATATTATACCAATGATTTATTAACTACTTGCCCGCGGATTCACCCGCGTTCCCGATGGATATAAGCCTACATATAATCCTTCATCTTAAAGCATTCTGTCTATTAATAAAAACCGCATCAAAATCCGTTGCGCAGTTGAAATAACAAGCGTAGAAACGGCGGAAGCGACTTCGTTTTATACTTTGTAAGGATTTGTATTATCATTTACATTTTCACTACCTAACATTACTTTTAAATACGATATTTGCCGACCAACAAGCAGACGGTCCACCTGATGGTCACCGCCGCCTATGGACATTTGCCACAGCAGGGGCATCGCCGTGTTGTCGCTTGAGACGTGAAGTTGTTGGGTCTCATGTGCCTGTAATTCCTATTTCGTCGCTAGTGACTTGTTGATGAGTAGCGACACCACGGACCCGGGACCAATCCTCGGGGTATGAGGGTCGGTTTGAGACAGAAGGTTCAATTTCCAGGACGGACAAGGTACAGTGGACGTTTGGTCATATTGTTTTGAAGTGAAAACTTCTTTACCGTTACCTTGGCACCTGGGCACTTCTTGGGATGGTATAAAATGTTAAACTCGCGTCAGGACACAGGCCATTTCGATCGGGCAATAAACCATAAAAATCCCCTCATTGTGCAGGCCGCGTCCTACACTCCGTCCCGCATTAGTCGCATTCGCAGACCGAGGCACGCCCTCGCCGAGTCTGACGACGACATAACAAAAGCACAGACAGCTGCAGCCGAATCTGCAACTCGCGATCATCCATCACACACACAAGGCCATCAGCCTCGCTACCGTCCTCGCCGGCGTGGACGTAAGAAACCGCGCTCTCCTTAATATGTTCATTGTAGAGTTTTTTTGTTTTATTATTGTTATGAAATAAAGAACCAGTAATAATCAGATAAAGTAAAGTCTTTGATTTAAAAAGGCCCCCCACGCAACGCCCTGAGCCCGAGGTTCGAGCCCCACAGGGGGCACCCTCAGTGCGCTGTTGCTTAAAATTTTGTATTCGTTTGAGAGCCCTAAGCGCTCACCGATATTGTCCGCGTAAGGGTATCAGAGCCATCTGAGGCTAACACCTTCGTCCATTCAAAAAAAAAAAAAAAAAAAAAAAAAAAAAAAAAAAAAAAAAAAAAAAAAAAAACCAGGACACGTGACCTGGTCGAAAATTCGTAACACGGTAATAATGCACAATGTTAATGTTCAAGTTTTCACTTCTGCCGGTACTCCCGGAGTGCAATTTTCTCGGTGAATTTGAGCATAAGAGACCATAAGACAATTTATTGGATAATAATAGTGATTTGCTGGTGAGGTAGCCAACGCCGCCCCTACCAATCAAATAAGATGGTCCCGTTTGTCTCTTGACCACCACAGTCGGTTTCACCAAGTCTGCTACGAGTGGATTTTGGAGTAAGGGTAGCTGCTCTATATATTGTTTGCTGTGACCCTTTTTTTTGTTAAAAATGACCTGACTGGCAAGAAAGGTTGGTAATATGTGGGAGCAGTGCCGGTCCCATAACCATTGCCAGCGGAGCAAGATCGTCTTTCAACGCCTTTAGTCGATGGTTTTAAATCACATAAATTGTACTTTAGTTTATAATAATAATAATATATAATGATATAATAACTTTCTTGCAAAATTCAATTCTATTGTGTTAAGTCAGAAGCTCTAAATATAATGCGGCTTCTTTAACATAAGCATAGTTCCTACCGCTATGTAATTAGCTGTTTATTTTGGCACCCTTTGCCATCTGGCGCCTAGAGCGACCGTTCCTCTCGCTCCACCCCAGGCGCTGTGTGCAAGAGACGGGGATGCCGTCCACCACATCTTATAAAATGCTTTTAAGGGTACATGGATCTCACAACTGATAACTTTACCTACCTATTCGTTGTTAAAGGGAAGATATATGTAACAATGTTTTACGCAATCAACACCTTTGTAGTAGCTTCAGTAACTGTAAATTTGACCTTCATAAGTGCCTTCCGAGGGCCTAAACTGAATAAATGGTTTTGAATTTTGTACATTTTTGTCAAATCAGTTGGGTAGTTTGCCGTAAAAACGAAATAAATAAATCACATTTGTTTTATGATAATAGTAAGGCTTAGGAATTTGTGAGTAGTATAAGTTTGAGTAGTAGAGCTCTTAGTGCAGAGTTCGTCCGGGGAAGTACTACCACCATTCCCATTTCCGCCGTGAAGCAGTAGTGCACAAAGGTGAGACCGGTGACTTTAATAATAATAAATAATCTATACTAATATTATAAAGAGGAAATATTTGTATGTAAGTATGTTTGTTACTCTTTCACGCAAAAACTACTTAACGGATATGGATGAAACTTAGCACATAGATAGAGCATATCCTGGAATAGCATATAGGTTACTTTCTATCCCGGGAAAATGTGATATCCCTCGGGAACGCGGGTAAAACCGCGGGGGTCTGTTAATATAAATATCCTGGGACATTCTTTACACACGGCCGTCTGATCCGAAACTAAGCAGAGCTTGTACTATGGAACCACATAACTGATATACTACATATACTACTTTTTTTATCTAAATAAACTCGAACTAACTATAGACAAAATTCCATTCTCATTAGGGCGGGTAGATGCTACAATTCTACTGCTGCTGAAACTGATATTGACCTATTTGACACATCAGTATCACACCTTAAAAAAACACTAGCTGGAGTATTTTTCCAATAAGTATATACCTAGTACCTTTTATCATTAGGTAGTTATCGTGTGATGTTGTAAGTATGATGTATGTTGTGGGATGACCGAACTGAATAAATTATAAATGTATATTTTCTGTATTGTTAATTTGTATTGCTATCGTCTACTTTGCTTTAAGTCTTTTGGCTTGTGACTTAGATCACAGTAATATTTTATTCACACTTCGTTCACTTTCCTCTCTTTCTATATACTATCTGTTTGTTAATACGTGAAAACTTGTAATTGGCCTTCTACTTAAGTTTTCCTCAAAATAATAAAATAAAATAAATAAATACTTATATATACCTACACCCAGACACAGAACAAACAGCCATGTTCATGCACACAAATATTTGTTCTGGGTGGGAATCGAACCCGCGACCTTCGGCTTGGCAGTCAGAGTCGCTAACCACCAAGCCAACTGGCCTATCATCGTTCACAGGCACGTGAGACTTAACAACTTCACGTCTCAAGCGACAACGCGGCGATGCCCCTGGTGTTGCAAATGTCCATAGGCGGAGAATTACCGTCAGCTTGTTTACCTAATTTACATAAACAAAATGTCTGCCAGTTATAAGGTACATACAGAATCCTTTATAAATAAGATACCTACGTAAGTAAAGCAGTCAGAATCATCCCTCCAGCACATTTTTCTTCATACAACAATTATTGAGGTGGAGCCAAACAAACCACTCCCAAAAATTAACAATTTTCGGGACAAAAAACTCAGTACGGGCGGAGCAATTTGAATTACCAATTTAACATTACACTTGACGGATATATAGCGACGTTATTGCTAACGGAATAAGGTTGAAATTAGCGTGACAGTCGACAGGAAGGGCCCCGACCACAGTCTGAACTCCATTATAACAAGTCTTTCACAATTGTTGCGGTTGTTCAATAATTAAACTCATTAAGTTCTTCGTGTAGGTATTTCTACGTTTTTCGCCGAATGATTTCGACCAGTTTGCTCGTTTTTTTGCTTTGACAAAGATATTTGGCGAGTGCCGACGAGCTGGTAAACATATTTTCACGTTTTGGAGTGAGCAGTTCAATAGACAACTTTCTAACTATGTACTAATCTTACGACTATTATAAATGCGAAAGTTTGAACGGAGAGACGTTTGTTACTGAATCACACCAGTGCCTTTACTTTGAGTTTTTAACCTACATACTCGCTAGCGACGGCGTAAAACTTTTATATGGCAAATGTGTACAGCGCCACTAGCGGTCACCTAAAGAACTAAAATCGATAGTACGAGTTGATAGGTAAAAAACCTATCGAAATGTAAACACTAGCGAGTAACGTTTTTGTCACAAATTTCACAGTTGCTATCGAGAAATACTGTATCGATAGTAGTTTACTCGCTCGTGACTAAAGTAAGTTTTGATAGCAACTCAGGTAGAGGTACAGAACTGCTGAACGGATCTGGATAAAATTTGGCACAGTATCTTACCCTCAGTACGATAAGGGCTTAACTCAAAATTTTGCGAAATGAAGTTACGATCATAGAGACTAAACAAAGTACGCTCTATCCGATGAATAGTAAAACATAGTCAATTTAATGAGCATAATAAGCATACCGATACTTCAGCCTCTTTAACACCGGGACCCACCCTCCCCGCTCAGTGCGAAAGTGACCCAATCAAAGATGTGCCAAAAGTGATTTTTTGAGTTAAGCCCCTATCGTTCTGAGGGTGCGATATTATAGTCTGGAATAGGACATAGGTAGGTACTTTTAACCTGTGACATTCTTCCCTCGGAAAAGCGGATGAAGCCGCGGCTACAATTAGTACAGATATTAAGGAGAAACTTTGTGATGATGGAATAAGAATTGATGTTTTTTACTCTTCCACGCAAAAACTATGAAACGGATTTGGATGCAACTTGGCACATAAATAGATCATGCCCTGGAATAATTTTTGAGATACTTATCATCTCGGGAAAATGTTACATCCCTCGGGAACGCGGGTATAAACTTTATCGCTTGATTGCCGGTTTGTTGGTCGCGTTGTTAGAATATAATGGACAGTACCTGGATGGCCGAGCATTGCTCCGGATTTCTTTACTAACGTGACTTCTGACGTATTCTCTTTTAAAGCACTGTCGTATATACCTAGATACTAATTAGATGAGATAATAAAGTGCTCCCAATAACAGTATTTCTCACAAAAGATGTAACTTGAAAACCTTACCTTCTAATGACATTGTAGCAATTTTCATTGTCTAAAAGCACGGATAAGACATTTTCTGAAAATGAATACTAGCTAGATCAATTTAACGCCCCCGAAACCTCCTGCATACCAAATTTCATGAAAATCGTTGGAGCCGTTTCCGAGATCCTAATTATATAAACGACCGTAAAGGTATTAGATTCATTAAAAAAAACCTTGCCAGTAAAGCGTTTCTATTTGTTTCATATTTAAATAAATAAAATGTTATATACAAGTTGTTGTCTCCTCTTATGTAACATTGTATATTTATTTTACTCATCTTGTTGGCCATTTTACAACAGCAACCTTTTTCACAGAAAATTCAACTGTCACTTCTTTTTTACACAAAAAAAAAATTATAATAACTCCTTTTTTGATGCAACACTATTACTGTTAGTACCATCTTTATGTCGGAATATGAGGCCGATCATGGTAGAATCATCACCGTCAGACATTATATGGGCGTAGATATGTTTCTTTGAGAAAATAAAAAGTCGTAGGTAGGTTAACTTGCTTAGGTACATTAATACTATCACACTAAACACAACGAAACGTGAGACAGTTCCTAGACTAGTTATCCGCGCGGCGGCCAGCAGAGAAGTCGGTGCTCGGGATTGTCGAACGTCTTCGTTATCTCGGCTCGCGCGAACACAATTCCAGACTCTGTCAAGGCGCTGACGTCATAACGCTTTCGCCTCGTTGTCAAATCAACTCCCGTACTAATGGCTCTTCCGACATATATATATAAAAATGAATCCCTATTGTACTTGGTCACGGCATCACGCATAGACGGCTGGACTGATTTCGCTAATTCTTGTTTTATTGTGTTTGTTATTGTCAGGAGAATGTTCTTATGAAGGAAAAAATGAGAACGTTGCAGGGAAAATTAGAAAATTTAAGAAAACATAACGACCATGTTAATTTTTCTATTGTAACCTACCGCTTTTGACAATATAAACCCTTATAATGTAACTTTGTGGTGTTTGACATAAATGTCAGTCGTTAGACAATATCGTTTAAAACAGAGGAATGGGTCGGAATTATATTGATAAAATAATTAATTTATGATTTCTTATTGCACATTTCACAGTCAATTCAATCGGAAGATTCGAATTCAATATTAATTGTTAAGACAGGACAACGTCTGTCGGGTCAGCTAGTAATGAAATAAAACAACCTTCTTTGTTGCTATATGAAGTAAAGCCTTTAACACTAAACATACCATAACCGGGTCAAATGACCCATTTTGAACTTTGCATTGAAAATGCACGTATCATCTTATTGCTTTTGCACATTTGACTTCGTGACTTTTTCTTACTAATTAATATACAGTTATACTATTTATTTCCCTCCCTAACAACCATATTTCATACACACAAGCAGGAAATATAATGTCACATTTGACCCGCTATGGTAGAAATTGGTCGCTAGTAAGTGTTGGTATGATTAGTGTTAAAGTAATCACACAAATATATATATATAAAAATGAATATTTGTCTGTATGTCCTTTATAGAAACGTAAACTGTACAACGGATTTTAATGCAGCTTTCAGCAATCAAGAGTAATTCAAAACGAAGGTTTATAAACAGAATTGAAAGCGCGCAAAGCCGCAGGGTGCAGCTAGTAACGTTTAAAAATTGCAACAATGCTCACTCTACAGCCGTTCGTAATTGCACAACTCGAGCCAGAATTTACTGTGTGTTTAACGGTTAGTAGGATATTTGGTGCGCTTTTTCTTTATAAAGCAAAGAAGCTGTCGTTTTTGCGAAGACATCTCCACATTGACTTAAGTACATTTTTGCAAGTCTTGTGGGACAATTTCGCTGAGGAAATTTGTTTTATACAGACCTCACTAAACGTTATAGCACGAAAAGATTTCAGAGATATTTTCAGTAAGATAGAGCGACTAGATCATTTGTCGAAGCCGCGGTGACATTGTCTCTTGGCTGCCGAGCGACATCGAGCCAGCCCACGTATCTTCTACGTATCGTTGTGTGTGCGGGTCCGCTCTCCGGCTCAATCTCTACTTTGCGCGGTCTGTTGCATCCTCTGTGGTGACATTGTCTCTCATGTCTGCCGAGCGACGTCGAGCCAGCGCTTCTACGTATCGTTGTGTGTGCGGGTCCGCTCTCCGGCTCAATCCGGTGAGCGGTCTGTTGCAGTCTCTGTGGTGACATTGAGCCTATTCACTATTTCGAATCAGCTACAATGATAACATGTGTGGGTGGTTGAGCCACGCCATGTGCAAGTCTGAAAGCGTGTTGTGAATAAATTAGCGAATTTATTTTCCAATGTCAATCATTAAGATTATTAAAGTCTTTATTATGAGAGAGCGTCAATGGCTTTGTAAATTGTAATTTATTATGTTATTAATAAAGGATATTTCATATTTTGCATCGTTGTGTGATGGACAGACAGACGGGATGGTTATAAATGACGCCAGTTTTGACATTAATTATGTTTTTTTAAGGCGAAGTTGTTGTGACCTGCCAGTATGTGTGTAAAAAAAGTTTGGTGATGTTTTTTTTGTTTGAAAATATTTATCATGTCCCCTACGGTTTTACCCACGTTCCCGAGGGATTTAAACATTTTCCCAATATAAATAATAAGTAGCCTATATGTTATGCCAGGATATGCCCTATCTATGTGCCAACTTTCATCCATATCCGTTAAGTAGTTTTTGTGTGAAAGAGTAACAAAAATACTTACATACAATTAATTCCTATTTATAATATTAGTATAGATCACTTGCTTGCGTTGTTTATGACTGTTGTTATAAGAGGCCCTGGAGATCCATAGGTTTGGAACTTAGAGGTTGTGGCCCAAAAATGGTCTTAACTAGGTCTAAATATAAAGGTAGATCAGTAATCTGGTTTCTAGAGTAGCTTTAATATGAGAGTTAGTTTTCTTTTTGAGTAGTAGAGCTCTTAGTGCAGAGTTCGTCCGGGGAAGTACTACCACCTTTTACCCATTTCCGCCGTGAAGCAGTAGTGCAATTGTATTATTGTTTCGGTTACAGGCACATGAGACTTAACAACTTCACGTCTCAGGGTCGACAACGCATTGGCGAAGCCCCTAGTGTTGCAAATATCCATAGGCGGCGGTGAACACTTACCATCAGGTGGACCGTTTGCTTGTTTGTCGGCCCAAGTGGTATAAAAGAGGTAAGTGGTCACCACCTATGACCTATGGACATTTGCAACACCAGGAGCATCGCCGCGTTGTCGCTTGCGACGTGAAGTTGTTAAGTCATCTGATCCCAAACTAAGAAGAGCTTGCACGAAAGTTTAAAATGCAAAAATGTTGATAAAATCATTTTTATATTTCAATCTTCTCCTTAACGAAAATTCGGTAGAAACCAGTTTATAATAGTGTGTGAATACATCAATATAATGTGTGTGTGTGTCACGTTGAACACATTAACATTAGTTTATTGAGACCGTGTTATAATGAAATAATACAATAATCACGTTTATAATTAGACTTATTAAACAATTAATTGTTGTAGATATTGACGGGCCATCAATGCGACGCCAGAGGTTGTGGGTTCGATTCCCATACAGAACAATTATTTGAGTGCATGGACAGGTCTGTTTGTTCTGTGTATGGATGTAAATATGTATGTATTTACTAATAATTATTTATTTTATTACTTTTGAATAGCATAGATTGTGTTTATCATTGATTTAGTTTTCCTCAGCAACTTAAGGACGTTCGACCTTCATAAGTAGGCCTTCCGCGGGCCTAAACTAATAAATAATATTATTATAGTATTATTATTGTAGCTTCAGTAACTTTAAATTTGACCTTCATAAGTGCCCTCCGAGGGCCTAAACTGAATAAATGGTTTTGAATTTTGAATTTCTCCTCACAATGACAAGACTTATGCTAGGTACAAAAATTTTAAAATATCTATTTTGGTTTCACAGTTTGCAGTCTAGTGTATTTGCGGAGCTGGTGTCTATTATATAAATTCTATTAAATAAACGGTTTTGATGTAAAAAAAAATGATGACAGTTATCTGGTTTCCATATTACAAGCTCTGCTTAGTTTGGGATCAGATGGCCGAGTGTAAAGAAAGTCCCGGGATATTTATTTAATAGGTCCAATTACAATGACAAATTGTTTTTAAGGCTCCAATGTGTCATCGATGACTTTGTCAATGACATACTTGGAATACGAGAAAAAAAAGAACCACTTATTAAAAAATTAAAACAACCGAAAGTAGTTAACAAATATGAATGAAAAAATAATAATTTGTCAATTTGACAGTTCTGTTGGTATAATAGGTTAGGTTATCTTACTACGCTAAAGGCTGTGGGTTCAATTCCCACCCATGACATAGATTTGCAAGAGTAGTTGAGCTCTTAGTGCAGAGTACGTCCGGGGAAGTACTACACCCTTATCGCCGTGAAGCAGAAGTGCACTTGTATAATATTACTGTGTTTCAGTTTTAAGATAAGGTCGGTGACATTACAGGCATATGAGACTTAACAACTTCACTCAGCGACATTGCAGCGATGCCCCAGGGGCTCGATTCTGTAAGTAAAACGACACTAACACGAGGATGTTTCGTCGCGGCCTCCGTGCTCTGTCTCTGTCGCTTACTACGCTAATACTACTAATCACGTGAGAGGTAAGCTCTCCGAGGCTTCTGTGAAGCGGCTCGCCGACGAAGTTTGTATTAGCTGAATAAGGGGGCTGGTGTTGCAAATGTACACAGGCCAGTATACCCAGACTTTTATAACAAACTACTTGATTATTCTTAACTAAGAACCCGTTGATATCTGAATGTTAGCTGAACAAAAGGTTTACCAACGAACCCAAATACCGCTTCCATCGAAATTCCTTACAAAACGATTGATCCTTATGCCCTGACGTAAACAACAGATATTCGACGAAAAAAACTTACAAAAGCATCCGAGGTTTGGAAAAACACGTATGATTCACCGACGGCTACCCTTCTGTGGGACACGGCCATAAAAAAGATGTAAAGCGTTAGTTTGACGTTATACTAGAGGGTTCTGCATGTATAGTTTTGACGAAGAAAAAAAAGTTAAATCAGTGTCGTAAAGACACGATGGAATAATTTTTGTATTACAGTGAAACATTTAAATTATTCATCAATAACTTTTGTATTTAAAAAAATTGTATATTCTAATACCATTTGTTTTTACTATTCAGTCGTGAAATTGTAGTGTCCAAACTCTTTGCACCTGTCTGTAGCAACGAATAACAATTGTTGACGTTGTTAGGCTGTTATTGCCAATAACATCATTACTCACTCATTGACACTGGCAGTTGCGATCTGTGCGATGTTCCGGAGAGACCGTTATCAGCTAACTACAACTTGTTACTTTTGTGTTACACCGATGCGCGCACATCTTAAAATTTCACTCTCATCATTTTTTCATAACGCGCCCAAATAAGTATAACTTTAATTAAAAAAATGGTTGTCTGTAAAGTCGGATTACTGACGATAGTTTAACGTGACAACGTCATAACAAAACATTAATGAAACGATTGCATAATTATAATAATAATAATAAATTTATTCTCTTTCTCCTTACAAACTAGTATATCCTACTTAAAACTTAGAGAACTGAGATTATTTGAGCCTTTTATAGTTTGTAGGAGAAACTGGTATCCAAACTAAGCCAAAGCCTGTGTTATGGATAACCAGTCTCTTCCACCACGGACTAATTATAAGTTTTACATATTAGGGATGTTAAGAAAGATATTAAATGTTAGAATCTAAGTGCAAAATTAAATTAAAAATTTTATGAATTAAATGGAATAATTTTTATTGAATTATCATTATTTCGTATGGATATAAAGGAGTGATATGAAATCTACAATTTAATTGATAAATTTACTCTTATTTGCACTTATTAATTCAAATATGTTAATAATAAAAGAATAAATACTTGAAATTATACTAGTAATCAGATATTTTTAATGCAAGAATAATTAACCTTAACCTCGGGACAATGAGCGTAACGGGACAATAAGCGTAACGGGACAGTGAGCGTAATCGATTTATTAGACGTTGTCACATCAAAAAATAAAATTAGGATCTATAAACTAAGGATACTGTTACGGAACCCTAAAAGCGTATAAATAAAAGGTATTCCGCCATTGGGGCTTGATCATAAGTCACTTCGGTATGTATAACTGATTTTGACATACAAAACTGTATCGTGTTTAGAGTTAACGGGACGGATACGATTTTTAAAACAAACAAACACTAATACTATTTATTGAGTTCATGCACGAATGTTATAGCCTTTAGCTGAGAAGAACCGGCCAGAAACTCAGCAAGGTATAATATTATTTTGCTGACAGGCCAGATGGCTTGGTGGTTACCTTGACTGCCACGCCGCAGGTCGTGAGTTCGATTCCCATCCACAAACATTTGTGTTTGATCATGTGATGAATATGTCTGTTCTCTATCTGGGTGTAAATATCTATATAATTTAGTGTATGCCAGTATATCAGTTATCTGGTTTCCATAGTACAAGCTCTGCTTAGTTTGGGACCAGATGGCCGCGTGTAAAGAATGTCCCAGGATATTTATTTATTATTATTATTATTTCAAGTAATTTTTATTTGATGATATTATTTAGAGATTCCTGCACCGCTACTTTTACTAGGTGATTATCGGATAAAATATTCCTTAATCGTAAAAAAAGCGAATAATATATATTTTTAATTTTATCGAATCGTGATCGTATCGTGACGTATAAACTCACCAACTAGCGACTATTATTGATGACTCTAGGGCAGACATGCAAGGAATATTTAAAGCGGGATCCGTTTAAAAAACAACAAGACACCAAGTATGTACGCTCTGCTGTGTGCGCGTATCTCAGAAACTGAATCTTTTGTCATTTATTTTTTAAATTGTTATCTTTTAGTTTCGATTGGAATCTTCTTTTCAAATGGCATTAGGTATATTGGTGGTTTACATTGTCAAATATTAAAAAAAATCTGTTTGTTTGTTTGTGTCTTTACTATCATAAAAGTAGAAAAATCTGGATTAAACCAGTTACAAACCAATTTTTTTTTTAAATCTGAAATTTTTAATTTACTTCATAAAATGTCTTTGCATACTGTTTACATTTGACAATTTCTTTTGTCAGAGTACAAAAATCTGGAAAAAACCAGTATTTTTTTTAGTTTCCGATAAAAAAAAAAAGAAAAATGACTTTATGAAATAAAAAATCTTTATTACTGTTACTTTCATATAATTTATTACAATATTTTTGATGTCAGTAATAATAATGTTTGAAAGCCCAAAGAATCGCAATTTTTAAATTTGTCGAAAATTCCGGTCCGTTTTGACAGTAAAAAGTGTTATTATTAATCAACCCTAAGCGGTTATGATAGAGTAGTATTTTACATAACCATACAAGTAACCATTATATCAATAGGTGAACTTTATCATTAAAGCAATTAGGTTGATTTTTCAATGACAAACTTTACTGTCGAAACGGGCCTCAACTCAACAACTTTGCTTATTCATTCATAAGTATTTTTTAAAAACGCCTGCGGGTATGAAATAATAAAATTTTTGTTTTTTATTTTTTCTTTCTCACAATCGACCTTTGAAGTAAGAAGGGTTTAAGATAATCATAATAACTCGGGGAGGGTAGATAGAGAAGGAAGTATTGAGGATAGAGTCCCCCCCTCTTTTATTAAAAAAACGCTACAAAATTCTCGCTGTCACAATCTTGGTATAACTCATGACCGATTCGACAGATGTTATTGATAATTGGTATATAGTAAGAACATGTGATTGCGCAAATGATAGGTTATATGAGATACCGATAAACGCGGGTGAAACAGCGGGGGATAACTAGTTTAAAAAAATTATAATACTAATATTAAATCTAATTAAATTAGAGTCAGACTATTTATAAGTACTTGTAAAGGCCTATTTGAATAAAAATATTGTCATTTCTTACTATTTCACACACGCAAGCTGATAAAAGACGTGGAGTATATTAAGACATGGAGTTTGGAGTCCAACAATGACCTATACAGTTAATATATTTTTACACCCAGTTAATGTCTCTTAATAAACATAATTTTAAGATAATCTTGGTCAGAAATAATATTGTTGGACAGATGTGGCTGAATGCAATGTTACTCATTGCTCTGCATAATTTAAAAAAAATGTCAGGAAACGATCACACTTGGTATTTTCGCGATCGTAAAAAAATAAATGTTTATGGTCCAATAACGACATTAAAAAACGCCTTCTTATTTTGTCCATGGAAATGTAAACGTTTTTATACACTAGGGTGAAGTACGCGAACGAGCATCGAAAATTTGAATGAAAATACTGTACCTAACTGCACATTTCTATAATTCTCGAGTCATAAAGTTTAAAATGAGAACACTCAATTTCCACATACAGATGAGTACCTATTGATATATGCCACAAAATGCATACCGATGTAGTGTGCAGCCAGCATTAAAAGACCTACAAGTTCATAAAAAAAGTTCAAAAGGATTTTGAATTTCGAACATCTAAATACATGCACAAAACGAATGGCTCACATTTGTCTCCCCGCATGCGACGCCGCGTTTATTTATTTAAAAAAGAAACACATTTTTTTCTTTTATTTTTAAAAAAAGAACGCCTCGTCCGTTTTGTTTCTCTTTCGTTTGCCCGCGCTTTGAGATAAAGTCGAGCTATCTATTTCCTTCTAATATTCAAAGTTGGAAGAGGACAGAGAAGTGGTATTGTTTTTTTTCCCGAATGGCCAGTTATGAGAGCTGTCTTTGGAGATCATAAAGAATTTAAAAATGATATTACCGAGACATCTTTGGATATTTTGAATGTTTACTTTGATACGGGGCGTCTTTTTTTTTATTGGGTTCTTTCACATAGAAAGGTCGCCTTTATTTCTTTGAGACATCCGGGAGTATGATTATTATCTATTTTTATTATTGAATAAAAAACTTTACTTTGATCGTATCTTACTCATGTTTAAAATGAGGTATGTAGGGATTTTTGTCTCTGACCGAATTTTACTGTAGACTTTTTTTCGACCATAGATTTTGATGTTTGACATTTTTATGGAATGGGGTGTGTTTTCAATGTGACATAAATATTATTGTCCAGTATTTGCCGCTTATCTTTTCCATGGCATAATTTAGTAATCTTTCAAAGCTTTATCAATAACGATAGTTGATAAAATTGGTACGAGTTTTCGATTCATAAATTTTACAAGACCACCTATCAGTTAGTTATGTTGTTGATTTAAACTTAGAGAATAATAACGACTGATGGCACGCTGAGGGTAGCAAGTTCGAATCCTATACAGAGCTTGAATAGGTATGGAAAAACCATAATTAATTAACTAGGACAGTAGTCCTAGTAGTGCAGTAGCTGCCCTCAATCCAATTGTAAATATGGTTTCAGTGTAAAAGATCAACCAGATAAATAATCCGACAAACAGCCAGATGGTCTAATGGTAAGTGGTCACCGCCTATGTACATTTGCAACACCAGGGGCGGCCAATGCATTGTCATTTATACTAGCTTCCATCTCGCAACTTCATTCAGGTTCCCGAGACAATAAATGTTTTCCCGGACTTCGCCCATATCACTAAGGAATAATGTAGCTATATATTAGATTCTAATCTTTTGAAATCTGTTTAGTAGTTTCGGAGATTACCTCTTAAATTGGTCATAATATCAATAAGTATATGGATTAAGAAAAACATAGTATTATGTAGTATATTAGTTTAGTTTCCACAGTACAAGCTCTGCTTGGTTTGGGATCAGATGGCCGCGTGTAAAGAAGGGCCCGGAATGTCCGAGGATACTTACATCCAAACTAAAAAACATTACCTCTTTGTAATATTAATATCCAGCCAGATAACTGATATACTACATTTTTGCATACATACGTATATATATTTACAGCCAGACACAGAACAAACAGACATGTTCAAGCGCACAAATATTGTCCTGGGTGTGAATCGAACCCGCGACCTTCAATTTGGCTGCCAGAGTCACTAACCACCAAGCCTGGTCATTAAATTATTACTCTTAATCTGTTTATTTTTATTATTATTTGAACAATATTTATTTTATTGTTTACAGTATTGTGTTGGACCCTTGTTCAAATGGCGGGGGGTAATTTTAATTTGATATAAACATAAAACGCGTAGTGTAAAGTCTTGGACACACTTTACGTGGAATATCTTGTTTCTTTTTATTGGAGCGTCGGTAAATATTGATATACTAGCTGTCTCCCACGGTTTGCGCGTTTATCGATATCATATATACGCCTATAACCATCTCGGAACAATTCCGCGTCGAATGGTAGCAGTCCCATCTCGATATGTTCAGTAGTTTTGAGGTGATGGTGCGTTAAAGGAAACCTATTGTCCTTATTTAAATATGTAGATAGACGTACGGATTTAGATAGAACAAGCAGCAATTGTAGTATATCATTTGGTAACATAACAAATAGACGGTCCATCTGATGCTAAATGATCACCGCCGCCTATGGACATTTGCAACACCAGGGGCATCGCCGCGTTGTCGCTTGAGACGTGAAGTTACGTCTCATGTGCCTGTAATATCACCTTACCTTTCACCTGCACTAAAAACTCTACTACTCGAGTTGCCATAGTACAAGCTCCGCTTAGTTTAGGACGAGATGATCGTGTATGAAGAATGTCCTAATGTAGTACTTATTGAGTCTCCAATAATTCAAAATTCAAAGCCGTTTCCGTTCAGGCCAAGAGAACTTATGTAGATAACGCTACTGTAGTCAGGTCTATCTACTACTAGGTAGGCATCATGGAGATGCAGTTGTCATGGAGAGTCTTTTGGGAGCGAAACAATCCGAGGCCGAAATAGCTTAAACTTTAATATTTAGAATTATAAATTTTAATGAATAAGTGTAACTAAATTTAAGTAAATGCTAAGTTATTTATTCATAATCCATGTATCGGCAATAGAAAAATTCAATGTAACACTATTAATAAGGAACCACAAGCCTCAGTTCAAAACAACGAGCTGAGCACGCGCGGAGAGATGTTAATTTTTAAAAACACAATACAATTAATCTTAAAATAATTTATCGTAGAATCTTAAAAGAGTACGGACTAAGAGTCCGTAGAAAATGTAAAAAGAAATAAATAAAAAAGCTACTGTAGTAACTTAGCGCACCCGAATCATATAACTCCTTCGCATTCAATGATATCCCATTAATATTCGTACCTGGATGGCCGAGCATTGCTCGGGATTTCTTTACTAACGTGACTTCTACCGTATTCTCTTTTTTAAAGCACTGTCATATATACCTAGATACGAATTAGATGCTATAATAAAGGGCTCCCAATAACAGTATTTCTCACAAAAAATGTATCTTGAAACCTTACCTTCTAATGACATTGTAGCAGTTTTCATTGCCTAAAAACACGTATAAAACGACATTTTTCTGAAAATGAATCCTAGCTAGATCGATTAAACCCCGAAACCTGCTAAATTTCATGAAAATCGTTGGAGCCGTTTCCGAGATTCTTTTTATATATATGTATGTACAAGAATTGCTCGTTTTAAGGTATTGATAAATGCGAATGTTCGTATGTATGGATGTTTGTTACTCCTTCACGCAAAAACTACCGGACAGATTTGGATGAAACTTGGCACATAGATCGAGCATACCCTGGAATATAATATAGGCTACTTTTTATACTAGGAAAATGAGATATTCCTCGGGAACCCGGGTAAAACCACGGGGGACGGCTAGTTTTAAAACAGATTGATGTAGCGCCGTATAAAATTTACACGGATATCCGGATCATTATTATTACCAGCTACATAACAACATGGTACACCAGTAAAGTAAAGCTTTAAAATTTTATGAGAAAATCTTAATGCAGTCTACCCTGAGCCTTACTTTATCAAGGAATGCAAAAAGGTTAATCAGTGATACATATAAATTGCAAAATTTAATATATTTAATGAGAACATTTCGAAGACAGAATGATAATTATTATAGATCAAGAATTGGCGTTTAAACAATAAAATTAGACATTTTAGTTATAACTTCAATGTATACTTCTTAATCAATACCTTTTTAGTATGTTTTAATTTAACTTCACCTGTTAGTATGTTTGGGATAAAAATTGCAACTGAATTTCAGACCAAGGGCTCGATTCTGTAAGGAAAATGATAACTCGAGGATGTTTCGTCGCGGCCTCCGTGCTCTATCTCTTTCGCTAACTACGCTAATAAAAAGAATGTAACCTTGCTAAGTTTCTTGCCGGTTCTTCTCAGTTGAAGGCTGACTTCCGAACCGGTTGTAGCTTCAGTAACTTCATAAGTGCCTTCCGAGGGCCTAAACTAAATAAATGGTTTTGAATTTTATTGAAATTTTTAAAATTTTGAATGAAACCGCGTGGGACAGCTAGTCACATACTTAAGCTCTGGGGCTCGATTCTGCAAGGAAAATTACACTAACTCGAGGATGTTTATGCTCTATGCTCTGTCTCTGTCGCTAATACAACTAATCACGTGAGAGGTAAGCTCCCCGAGGCCTTCGTAAAGCCGACGATTATGTATTAGCTGAATAAGTGGGCAGCTCCTCCATCCGATCGAGCTGGAGTTCTGCACTCTCAATTGTTTCAGTTGACATTGCACGATTAGCTCGTGGTAAGGTCATTTATAAATTCATAACCCACCTCCATGTCATGGGTGTCCAATGAAAGGGTTTGCTGAGCATACGTGACGTCAGGTTTATCACGTTTTTTTTTTATTGAGTACTAGCTGTCCCCCGCGGTTTTACCCGCGTTCCCGTGGGATGTCACATGTGTTATACATAAAAACCTTCCTCTTCAATCACTCTATCTATTGAAAAAAACCGCATCAAAATCCGTTGCGTAGTTTTAAAGATTTAAGCATACATAGGGATAATAATGACATAGGGACAGAGAAAGCGACTTTGTCTTATAGTATGTAGTAATGATTATATGTGGTATAACTTTTGGATTTTTTTTTTTAAATAGGATAGAAAAATGTATGATTGCTTATTTAAAAAAAGTACCTTATTAATTAAATAAATATTTTGGAATATATATTCTTTACACGCGGCCATCTGATCCCAAACTAAGCAGAGCTTGTACTATGGAAACCAGATAACTGATATACTACATTTACCAGTTTGTCACATACTTATATAGATATTTACATCTAGACACAGCACACAGACGTGATCATGCACATGCTTGTCCTGAGTGGGAATCGTCCTGGCTGTTAAGGTCTCTAACCACTAAGCCAGTTCCTCGCCTCTTCTCAGCAAAAGTAATCTATCGAAACGGTTTTTTTTATATATTTCTTTTTACATTTTCTACGGACTCTTAGTCCGTACTCTTTGAAGATTCTACGATAAATTATTTTAAGATTAATTGTATTGTGTTTTTAAAAATGAACTTCACTCCGCGCGTGCTCAGCTCGTTGTTTTGAACTGAGGCTTGTGGTTCCTTATTAATAGTGTTACATTGAATTTTTCTATTGCCGATACATCGATTATAAATAAATAACTTACCGAATTTAGCTTACTTAGCGACGCTTAGATTATGAAGAAAAAAAACATTTAATTATCTTATTTACTTTTGTCACTTCTACATGTTTACTCATCTTTAAAAAAACGATAAGTTAAGTTATGGTGGCACTTTCGTTAATTTATGTTATTATTCAATTAATTATATTTTTTATTACTTCTGATTGAAATAAAAATGTGCATACCATAATATAAGACTGTCGAGGTGTAACTCATATTCAAATTCGTTTTAAAACCATTAATACATTTCAGGTCCTACAAGGGCACTTATGAAGGTCAAAGCTAAGGTTACCACCGGTTTGGTAGTCAGCCTTCTGTACCTCTACCATGAGTTGCTATCGAAACTTACTTTAGTCACTAGCGAGTAAACTTCTATCGATACAGTATTTCTCGATAGCAACTGTCAAATTTGTGACTCATGGTACCGAATTTCTATAGCAAAGGCTAAAAAACGTTACTCGCTAGTGTTTACATTTCGATAGGTTTTTTACCTATCGACTCGTACTATCGATTTTAGTTCTTTAGGTGACCGCTAGTGGCGCTGTACACTTTTGCCATATAAATGTTTTACGCAGTCGCTAGCGAGTACGTACGTTAAAAACTCATGGTAAAGGCACAACTGAGAAGAACCGGTAAGTAACTCAGTCGCAGACGTGTGGTGAACATCCCTATCATGATAGTAAGTTCTAATGTCACCAATACAGTATTAGTACCCCAATTTCCGAAATATCCGAAAATATTGGGTAGTAGAGCTCTAAGTGCAGAGTTCGTCCGGGGAAGTACTACCACCTTACCCATTTCCGCCGTGAAGCAGTAGTATTTATTTATTTATTCAGTTGTTTGTAGATGGGAATCGAACTCAACCTGCAACGTGGCAGTCAGGTCTCTAACCACCAAGCCAACTGGCCCGTCATACAGCCAAAAGCAAATAAATGTAATAATTCTTGACCAAGTTGGCTGCATGGCCAAGATTTTTGATACTACTTACGCAGCAAACAAGCGGACGGCCCGTCTGATGGTAAACGGTCACCGCAGCCTATGGACGCTTGCAACACCGTGGGTATCACTCCCGCGTTGCCGACTCTGAAGAAATCTCTTCACACCCTTCTTGAGGAACCCCATGCTGTACTCCCTTGGGAAAACCACGGCGGGGAGCTCATTCCGCAACCTGAGCGTCCGCGGTAGGAAGCTCCCCTGAAATAACTCAGTGCGAGACCAGTTTGGTTCCAATTTGTGAGGATGAGCTCCCCGTCGATGGCGAGAGGTAGAGCGTATTTATAAATTATTATGTACAAATTAGTAGTATGGCTACGTTCCCCAAGGAGGAAATATGCCTCTCCTAAAAGTAATATTGTTTTGGCGAACAAATTGCAATTTGAACAGTGACCTGCTGTTTGTGTGATATATTCTGAATAAACATAGTGTGTTATAAATTTTCGTGTGTTTGTCCTTGCGTTGGATGTTCGTTGAATTTATGTGCGATATTTTTTTGCCGAGAAACAAGCGGACGGTCCGTAAGTGGTCACTGTCGCCTATGGACATTTGCAACACCAGGGGCATCGCTGCGTTGCGCTTGAGACGTGAAGTTAAGTCTCATGTGCCTGTAATGTCACCTTACCTTTCTAACCGAAACAGTATCACAAGTGCACTACTTCTTCACGGCGGAAATAGGTAAGGTGGTACGACCCCGGACGAACTATGCACTAAGAGCTCTACTACTCATATGTGATATGTGATGGAGTAGGTGTCTATGTACCTACCTTAAAGAAATTGATTATTTAGTATATTAAGAACTGAATGTTGAATAAGTCATTCCTCTTATAAACCTCTGTGGTATTTTCGTGAATGATATTAGGTTTGTTTACTTTGTTCAATCACTACATAGTATAAAACAAAGTCGCTTTCTGTGTCCCTATATCCCTATGTACGCTTCTTTCATGTACGCTTAAATCTTTAAAACTACGCAACGGATTTTGATGCGTTTTTTTTAATAGATAGAGTGATTGAAGATGAAGGTTTTTATGTATAATACATGTGACATCCCACGAGAACGCGGGTAAAACCGCGGGGGACAGCTAGTTATAAATAAAAAAGAAAGTATTTGTTGTCTTATATATTTTTGTAGCTCAAATGGTATGTTCATGATAGCTTTACAGCTAAAAACTGCTTCTTATCCAAAGTGACTTTGGAATGTTATTGCAAAAGTATCACACATTGTTGTGTCGAATAAACAATATTATATTATTTATACATGCGTGGAAACAGATTTCAATTATATTATTCGACGTATCGTCCTTTATTTTAGGGTACCGTACTATATGAATAACTTAGTGAGGACCTACCTTTATAAAATATTCAAAATGATCTTCACAAGTAACACAGATAATGCAACAGACCGCGCAAAGTGGAGATTGAGCCGGAGAGCGGACCCGCACACACAACGATACGTAGAAGAAGTGCTGGCTCCACGTCGCTCGGCAGACATGAGAGACAATGTCACCACAGAGGATGCAACAGACCGCGCAAAGTGGAGATTGAGCCGGAGAGCGGACCCGCACGCACAACGATACATAGAAGAAGAGCTGGCTCGACGTCGCTCGGCAGATATGAGAGACAATGTCACCACAGAGGATGCAACAGACCGCGCAAAGTGGAGATTGAGCCGGAGAGCGGACCCGCACGCACAACGATACGTCCAAGAAGCGCTGGCTCCACGTCGCTCGGCAGACATGAGAGAAAATGTCACCACAGGCACAGATGATGCAACAGATGAAGTAAAGATATGCAAAAACAGTGTTTCCAACTATTTTCCGGTATTCAAGACGGGGGGTTTCAAAGAAAACCGTGTAATTTGCGCTCTTTACTATTATCGGTTGTTGAGCGTCGTCTAGTTTTTGTCGCGTCTCTATTTGGTTCGGTTCGGATAGGTTTTTATACTTTATAACACAGTGATGGACTTGGGTAACATTTTATTTGAAAATCTTATTAATCAAATACCGTCAATCAATGAATCATATTTATTGTGTACAGGTGTTACAAAACTACCTGTAAAGCCGAAAGGAGGTTAAACGAGTCCATTCACAATATTTAATAACCATAGTAACGCTGTATAACATACCCCAATAGAATGAAAAATAGATAAACTATTAAAGTACACAATTATTAGGTAAAGTAGGTACGTAGGCCTTTCTGTTAAATAATCTGGTTCCCTGACGTGACAGCTTACTAGGGTTGTTGGCTTTGACAATTAATTATGTTTTTACGAGGTATTTTGTAACACTTTAGTAAAATCTTATTACGGTTAATAAAATCTTGCTAATAATTTGGTGTTCGAATGTTTGGGACATACACCCATATTCTAAGACGTATCCTCAGACGTCACTCGACTCCAACTCGACTGAGGATACCTTAAGCATTTTCTCGAGGAATTCTCAAAATTGATATTCTAAGTCATAATTTGAGCAAAACTCGAGCAATCCCGACTGACGTCGAATCGAAGTGTGGTCATGGTAACATGTCATTAGTTACGTCATTTCATTATCGATAAAATATTAATCAAATAAAATAATGAGCTACAGTAACTATTTACAAGCAATAAGCTTCCTTAAGGTTGGTCCCGACGTACCTTGAAGCTGACAGTTGTTTCCTCACCTCGAGTGAGAGATGTTAAGTCGAGTGGAAGAGATTTGTAATTATAATACTAATATCTTTGAGTGAGGTTGAGTGGAGTCGAGGAAACGTCTTAGAATATTTAGTCCCACTTTTTCAGCGGAACGGATTTGGATGAAATATTGGGGTTGTTCTGGATTAAGGATTATATAAGTAATAATATTTTCAGTACAATACGTCCCTGCACCAAGTTAAAGCTCGCATTCATTCGCAAGAATACCACCTGCTAAGAAACTTCCGCGTTCTGATTCACTCGCTGGAAGAATTTGCATAAATAAGGTAATTAAATTCTCGTCTAGTTGAGAATCTTATAGGTTTCTAGACTCCCAAGCGACGCTATCGAAAGTTCATGTACCTATCCAGCAGGGAAAGGTAACAGTGAGTGAGGACGACACACTGATCACAGATCCGCCTCACTAGCGACAGAGTCGGCCGACAATCATTGCGTACAGCGTTCATGTGTTCCGGCACTGCATGATGGTAGCGCTCCGAGCAGGGTGTCGCCTGGGTAACTGAGAGCGAGAGCGAGACACTGATCACAGATCCGCCTCACTAGTGACAGAGTGGGCCGACAATCATTGCGTACAGCGTTCATGTGTTCCGGCACAGCATGGTGGTAACGCTCCGAGCAGGGAGTCGCCTGGATAACTGTGAGCGATAGCAAGACACTGATCACAGATCCGCCTCACTAGCGACAGAGTCGTCCGACAATCATCGCGTACAGCGTTCATGTGTTCCGGCACAGCATGGTGGTAGCGCTCCGAGCAGGGTGTCGCCTGGGTAACAGTGAGTGAGGACGACACACTGATCACAGATCCGCCTCACTAGCGACAGAGTCGTCCGACAATCATCGCGTACAGCGTTCATGTGTTCCGGCACAGCATGGTGGTAGCGCTCCGAGCAGGGTGTCGCCTGGGTAACTGAGAGCGAGAGCGAGACACTGATCACAGATCCGCCTCACTACAGACAGAGTGGGCCGACAATCATCGCGTACAGCGTTCATGTGTTCCGGCACAGCATGGTGGTAACGCTCCGAGCAGGGAGTCGCCTGGATAACTGTGAGCGAGAGCAAGACACTGATCACAGATCCGCCTCACTAGCGACAGAGTGGGCCGACAATCATCGCGTACAGCGTTCATGTTTTCCGGCACAGCATGGTGGTAACGCTCCGAGCAGGGAGTCGCCTGGATAACTGTGAGCGAGAGCAAGACACTGATCACAGATCCACCTCACTAGCGACAGAGTCGTCCGACAATCATCGCGTACAGCGTTCATGTGTTCCGGCACAGCATGGTGGTAGCGCTCCGAGCAGGGAGTCGCCTGGATAACTGTGAGCGAGAGCAAGACACTGATCACAGATCCGCCTCACAAGCGACAGAGTCGTCCGACAATCATCGCGTACAGCGTTCATGTGTTCCGGCACAGCATGGTGGTAACGCTCCGGGCAGGGAGTCGCCTGGATAACTGTGAGCGAGAGCAAGACACTGATACCAGATCCGCCTCACTAGTGACAGAGTCGGCCGACAATCATCGCGTACAGCGTTCATGTGTTCCGGCACAGCATGGTGGTGGCGCTCCGAGCAGGGTGTTGCCTGGATAACTGTGAGCGAGAGCGAGACACTGATCACAGATCCGCCTCACAAGCGACAGAGTCGGCCGACAATCATCGCGTACAGTGTTCATGTGTTCCGGCACAGCATGGTGGTAACGCTCCGGGCAGGGAGTCGCCTGGATAACTGAGAGCGAGAGCGAGACACTGATCACAGATCCGCCTCACTAACGACAAAGTCGGCCGACAATTATCAGCATGTTAGGAAATCTCGATCATATCCACAAAAATCCAACGTGAAACTAATTCACAAAATGGTCCCAAACAAATATATTCTTTGTTGTAATCGCTATAAGTTTACTTTGCATTAAAGTGCGAAAAACGGCGAGAATCAGCGAAAATATTTAAAAATAAAACACTTTATTTTTTTCAATATGCATGTCGTAAAAAATTATGTTGCGATGCGGGTCCCTTATGGAGCTGGTTGATAATATACGATTCGGTTCAAAATGGTGGACGCGCTGTTATTGTGGTTTGTTTCACATTTATTGAGTGTGGCGCCTGTTTGAGCGTGGAGAAATTCACTTAACTATTTAAATCAGAAGGTTCACCTGATGGTATGAGGTCACCGCCTGTGGGCATTTGCAACACCAGGGGCATCGCTGCGTTGTCGCTTGAGACGTGAAGTTGTTATATCTCATAACCCCTGTAATGTCGACAGGCCAATTGGCTTGGTGGTTAGCGACCCTGACTGTCAAGTCGAAGGTCGCGGGTTCGATTCCCACCCAGGACAAACATTTGTGTGCATGAACATGTCTGTTTGTTCTGTGTCTGGGTGTAAATATCTATATATGTATGTATTTAGAAAAAAAGAAAGAAAAAGAAGTATATCAGTTATCTGGTTTCCATAGTACAAGGCCTGCTTAGTTTGGGATCAGGTGGCCGTGTGTAAAGAATGTCCCAGGCTATTGATTAATTATTTATTTAATGTCACCGGCCTTACCTTTCTAACCGAAACAGTAATACAAGTGCACTACTGCTTCACGGCGGAAATGGGTATGGTGGTAGTACTTCCCCGGATGAACTGTGCACTAAGAGCTACACTACTTCTAAACCTACTAAAATTATAAATGGAAAGTTTGTGAGTATGTATGGATGAAACTTGGCACCTTGATAAATGTCCCCTCACTGAAATAAAAAAGCAATTCTATACTAGCTGTCCTCCATTACAAAGAATTAAGACTGTTTTAGTACAAAAGGCTTTCTACAACACAAATGATTATTTTAATGACGACAATGCTTGGGTGACACTCGCTCCAGCAGGACACATCGTTATGTACAAAATCTTATTTTGAAAAGAGTAATTGCTGAGTTTATTGCCGGCTGTTCTCAGTAAAAGCAACCTTCCAACCGGTGTTAGAGTCTGACCATTCATAAGTGCCTGTGAAGACTTATTTGATAAATATTTCATTTCATTTCATGGTTTCACCCACTTTCCTGAAGGACGTTACATTTTCCTTCTATAAAATGTATTCTATGTTTTAATCCAGCTAATGAACTGTCTATGTCCCAAGTTTCAATCAAATCTGTCGAGAAGGTTTTGCGTGAAAGAGTAACAGAAATCCATACAGCCTCAAAAACTTTCTCATTTATAATATGACTAGCTGTCCCCCCTGGTTTACCCGCGTTCCCGTGGGATGTCACATGTATTGTACATAAAAACCTTCATTAATCACACTATCTATTAAAAAAAACCGCATCAAAATCCGTTGCGTAGTTTCAAAGATTTAAGCATACATAGGGATATAGGGACAGAGAAAGCGACTTTGTTTTATACTATATCCTGGGAACACACGGCCATCTGGTCCCTAACTAAGCAGAGCTTGTACTATAGAAACCAGATAACTGATATACTACATTTACAATTTTTTTTCTAAAGACATACTTATATAGATATTTACACCCAGACACAGAACAAACAGACATGTTCATACACACAAATGTTTGTCCTGGGTGGGAATCGAACCCGCGATCGGCTTGGCAGTCAGAATCGCTAACCACCAAGCCAATGACTATGTAGTGAAGTATGTTGTAAATAATGCCAATTTGAACGTGGTATTATTTAACAAACATACAGACGGTCTATCTGATGGTAACCGTCCCTAGAGATCAGCAACCATGGTTGGTGCCAATGTATTCCCAACCCATACCAAGCTTTGAAGGAAACTACATCTCAAGAGCAGCTCCCGGAACACACCGGTAAGTGCTTGCCGATAGATTTAAATAATTATTAAGTGAGACCACACCCATATCATGGTATTGTCTATAAAATTGGACAAGGAACTATGTGGTTTGTAAAATATTATTTAACATCTGAAGCGTGGTTGTTCCCGCGTTTCCGAAGAATCTGAAGTATTCCCAGATATCTATATATAAAAATGAATCACTGGACCGATTTCGCTAATTATTTTTTTGTTGTGTTTGTTATTGTCAGCAGAAGGTTCTTATGAAAAAAAAATTGTAAGTATTGAAAGTTGCGCGGAAATTTAAGAAAACTTTACCAGCGCTTTTGACAATATAAACTTTTTTAATGTAACCTGTTTGACATTATTGTCAGCCTTTTGACAGTTGGCGCGATTGACAGAATGCGCGGTGCATATATCGTTTAAAATATAGGCATGGGTCGAAATTCTATTGATAAAGTAATAAATTTATAACTTCTAAATATTATGTGCACATTTCACAGTCCATACAATCGGAAGATTCGATTTTAATATTCATAGTTAAGACAGGACAACGTCTGTCGGGTCAACTAGTATATTTATACACATTTATTATTAGACAGGCCAGTTGGCATGGTGGCTGGCGACTCTGACTGCCAAGCCGAATGTCGCGGGTTCGATTCCCACCAAGGACAAACATTTGTGTGCATGAACAAGTCTTTTTGTTCTGTGTCTGGGTGTAAATATCTATATAAGTATGTATTTAGAAAAAAAATGTACTGTATCAGTTTGGTTTCCATAGTACAAGCTCTGCTTAGTTTGGGATCAGATGGCCGTGTGTGAAGAATGTCCCGTGATATTGATTTACATTAAAGCTTCAAAAACATCCATACGTCCTCACAAACTTGTAAATTTGTTTAAATAAATAACCCGGGACACTAAGCACCTAAGGAAACCAGATAACAGATATACTACATATATAACTTTTTTATTTTTCTAAATATATACTTATAAAAGATATTTACACCCAGACACAGAACAAACATATGTACATGCACACAAATGTTTGTCCTGGGTGGGAATCGAAACCGCGACCCGCGATTTGGCTATCAGGGTCGCCAACTACCAAGCCAACTGACCTGTCTTTTTATTTTTTTATAATCATGGGCCGATAAACAAGCGGACGGCAGCCTATGGACATTGCCAATGCGTTGTCGACCCTGAGACGTGAAGTTGTTAAGTCTCATGTGCCTGTAATTTCTAATATCTGTCTATTTATAATATTAATAAGATTTTCTTTTACAAAGTTGATATTTCATCCCTTTTGAAACAAACTAAAGTTACAACACAAGGTTACAATGTAAAAGCAAAATTTTTGTCAAATGACTCATTGTCTTAAACAATGCAATTCCGAACCGTAATAGAGATACCGGACATTTTTTGTCGATTCCAGGATTCGAACCTATCGTAAAGCGATATTAGTAACTGTTATTTTAAAAGTAACAGTATATATATTTATTGTTTTGTTTTTAAATATGGTTTTACAGTTTTAAAGTTGTAAAGGAAGTGTTTATTGTTCTTGAAGACAATTGGGATGTGTCCACTAACCAGTGTATTGAACATCCAAAAAGATACGAAAACATTAAATATGATCAAAATTAAATCATTAATGTGATTTTTCAGTACCGATCTAATCATAAAGAGTATGTTATTTGATGCTGTACAATTATGACGTCACAACTTGCTATTTCATACAAAACTCCATACATTCGATCGTTTTGACATTTCATATAGAATTGCTGATTTGACATGTCAGGACACATTCCTATTGTTATGGTTGGAACTGTGTGTTGTTGAGGACGTATGTCCAGCAGTGGGCTTTTTACACGCTTTACAACGTGTTACAAAACACCATGTAAAAATATAATTAATTATCAAAGCCAACAAAACCAGATTATTTAACAGAAAGGCCTACGTACCTATTTTACCTAATAATTGTCTACTTTAATAGTTTTTCTAATTTCCATTAATAAAAAGCAGTTTTTTTTTTGGGTATGTTATACAACGTTACTACGGTTCTTAAATATTGTGAATGGACTCGTTTAACCTCCTTTCGGTTTTACGGGTAGTTTTATAACACTATGTATTATATATTAGCTTCACTTGTATATTGTAACCGACTCCTAAGGGCGCGATTTTGACCCACTTTTATTTGATAATATCTTAAAAGCACCCCACGCGAAGGACCGGGAAGAAACTTAGCAAGATTATTTTTTTTATACAAATTTTATATATTCTGACTTTTTGACTATATTATTATTTCAATTTAATATTTAACAATTACAATATGTATTTTTAATAAAGTAGTATATCAGTTATCTGGTTTCCACAGTACAAGTTCTGCTTGGTTTAGGATCAGATAATAATAATAATATCCTGGTACATTCTTTACACACGGCCACCTGATCCCAAACTAAGCAGAGCTTGTACTATGGAAACCAGATAACTGATATACTACATTTACATTTTTTTTTCTAAATACATACTTATATAGATATTTACACCCAGACACAGAACAAACAGACATGTTCATGCACACAAATGTTTGTCCTGGGTGGGAATCGAGCCTGCGACCTGCGGCGTGGCAGTCAGGGTCGCTAACCGCCAAGGCCGTGTGTAAAGAATGTCTGAGGTTGTTTATATTTTTTTTCTAAATGTCTCATAGCCGACTCACTCTTGGCCTTTTCCCGAATTCCCGGCGCATGACATTGGGACAGATTAAAGAATTGATTCCCACAAAAAACTAAGTTCACCATGGAGTGACTCCACAACCATGAATTAAATCATAAACTGACCTTAAGTAATCTTAACAAAAGAAAGAGTAACCAAGATTTTAAAATATCATCGAGGGTTCAGTACAAATAAATTAATTTTTAGACTAAAATAATATATATATTTTTTTTATTGTCTATCCAGTAACACAGCAATCTGGTCCGAAAATTTAGCTGCTTTTTAGTTTAAACTTTTGTCTGTACATATTTTGTTTATTTTATCTATATTTATGTAAGTAAAATGGGGTGCCTTTGGCGCACCATCACCTCAAAACTACTGAACATATCGGGATGGGACTGCTACCATTCGACGCGGATATTTTCCTAGATGGTTATAGGCTATATATGATATCAATAAACGTGAGAAACCGCGGGGGATATCTAGTCTATATAAATAAGGAAAATAGGGTTCCTTTGACGCACCATCCCCTCAAAACTACTGAACATATCGGGATGGGACTGCTACCATTCGACGCGGATATTTTCCTAGATGGTTATAGACTAAATATAATATCTGTAAACGTGAGAAACCGCGGGGGACAGCTAGTCTATATAAATAAGGAAAATAGGATTCCTTTGACGCACTATCACCTCAAAACTACTGAACATATCGGGATGGGACTGCTACCATTCGACGCGGAGTTATTCGTAGATTATAGGTTACTGGATAGGATCGATAAATCGGTATATAACTTGGCATACGTATTTTCTATCAGTGAATGATATTTTGAAATCATTACATTCAACAGTGAACATGTCCACTGAAGGTACAGTATATTTCAAATAACATGAGTTGTGTGACACATGGTGTGTTATAAGGTTTCTCAATGGTTTATGTTTATTTCGACATAATAAGGGGATACCGTAACAGAGCAAGGTCTTTATCTCTATCCCTACTAATATTATAAATTTGAATGTAAATAAAAAAATATATAAAATTTATATAAAAATAAAAAAACGCTTTCACGCGAAAACTACTTAACTGATCATCATAAAACTTTGTGCACATATTTTTGGAGGTATTAGAAGTAACATAGGCTACTTTTTGTGCCGGGGAAATGTTAATTCCCTCGGGAATGCGGGTGGACAGCTAGTAAAAAATAAATAAACAATATGATAATCCCTTCTATGATATTATAAATGTGAATGTAAGTTTGTTTGTTACGCTTTCACGCGAAAACTACTTGACCAATCATCATCAAACTTTGTACACATATTTTTGGAGGTATTAGAAGTAACATAGGATACTTTTTGTGCCGGGGAAATGTTACATCCCTCGGGAACGCGGGTGAAACCGCGAGGGACAGCTAGTCATTAATAAAATCAAACTTTAAAAAGCCTATTGCTTTAAAATGTTGTAAAAGTACTTGTTCTTTAAAAAAACACATAAATGGTTTTCCAATCACTACCAAGGACCCCTAAACCATTGAATCACACCCCAGAACAGGCTCACTAAATAGATAACCACCTATTATGACAAACGGACAGACAAAAAACTTGTGTTAGTGGACAAGGGGCTATGGGTGGTCCTTTAGTGGAGAAGAGGAGCGGGGAGCGGAAATGAGACGTTTAGTCATATGCGGTCTGGTCATGCGTCAAATTATTTATAATGAATATAATATATCGAAATTGATTATAATATAATCTTCAAATTCAATATTGCATCATCATCATCAGCCTATCCCCGTCCACTGCTGGACATAGGCCTCACCTATGGCACGCCACTGAGCTCGATTTTCAGCTCTTTGTTTCCAACCGCTGCCAGCCAGCTTGCGTATATCATCGCTCCATATAGCGGGAGGGGGCCCTACATTACGTTACCGAGCCATGGTCTTCTTTTAAAAGCGGACAGACGCGTCAAGAGGGTTTAAAAAATGATTAAAACATGTAAAAAAATAAATGTCGTATTTATAGTTAATATATCAGTTATCTGTTTGGTTTGGGATGAGCAGTGCTATTCACAAACCAAAACTCGCCGACTCAGGTGAACACGGAGAGAGACAGGGAACAGTCACTGCGTGAATTGACTGTCGAGCTTGATGCCAGAATATCATAGCAGATTGTGTGTACAATAATACCCATGGTAATTAATTTCCTATGCCCTAACCAAGCGAACTGGTTCTTTTAACATTTCTTTAAATTATTCTTCTGCATCACAGTTCTCCATGATGGCTCGATATGAGCTGTATCTCCAGCCTGAGTGGAGTAAGTACATATATACAAGAGAATAATACCAAAGTTGTTTTCTTTATTAAACCGTTTTTAACGCACGGCTATCTGAAGCCAGACTGAGCAGAGCTTGAAGTGATTGTAGTATGGGAACCAGATAACTGATATACCAATTTCCTTACATGCTTTATATTAGCTTCACTTGTATGTTTGTTTGTTTGTTTGTAACCGATTGGGCGCGATTTTGACCCACTTTAAACAAATTTCATTAAAACTTTGTAGATCTATCGAGGACCAATGACAATTCAATATTTTAAACAGTTAGACCCGTTATCCTTACTAAGATAATCAGGATTAGCGGTTTAACAAAAAATTGAAAATAAATAATAGTTTAAAAACTAAAAAATCACAAAAAAATAAATTTGAATTAAGAATAGAGTAAATAAGAAAAAAATAAATTATTTATAATTATTGACACCATGCTGCTTTTTTTTTTTAAAGCCCATGCTTTTTTTTTTTAAATAAAATATTTTTTTTTCTTATTTACAATATTCTTAATACAAATTTATTTCCTAGATTTAAGTTGGATTTTCAATAAAAGCGTGTTTTTTAATTTTTAAACTATTATTTATTTCTTTTGCGTAACAGTTTTCTTTTTCAATATATAAATCGCTATCCCACACACGATGGCCACAGTCAAATGACAGACAGACGGATAATAAATCAGTAAGATAGCAACACAGGACCTACCGAATGGAGAGTGGGCATCGCCCAGTTAAGGGTACTCCGAAGCGTAGCCTTTCATATATCTACAGTAATATAAAAGAGAGAAAAGATTTAGAAGTGAAACTTTGCATGGCTTTGAAATTCTTATCCGCAACCTTTTTGTGTGACGAAAAATAAATGAATTATAAACACATCCCACATAATTTTACGTTTTTTAGTTTTTCAAAATATATTATTAAAATAAAAAAAAAATTATGTAAAGTTTTTTTTTTAAGTGAAACTTCTTATGAAAAGGCTATGAAATTGTTCAACTTTTTTGTGTGACGACAAAGTGAATGATAAACACAATCTATGCTGCTCAAAAGTGATTGATGAATAATTAAAATGCTTCCCTGTAATACAAAAGTTTCACTTCTATCGTGTCTTTATGTTTGTCCCACTAATATTATAAATGCATAACACATGCCAGGCCAGTTGTCTCGGTGGTTAGCGACCCTGACTGCCAAACCGAAAGGTCGCGGCTTCGATTCCCACCCAGGACAAATATTTGTGGGGTGGGTATCGAACCCACAGTGGCAGTCGGGGTCTCTAACCACCAAGCCAACTGCAACAACTTGCGCCTTAAGTTTCTAACTTAATGTATAGAGGGTCCTCTCCTTAACAGAACAATGTTAAGACATTCTAAACTCTGGAATGCATTTCGTTCAACCCATCGTAAGTTAATGATTCCTGATGTTTGTTTTTATATGATACTATGTTTGTGAGGTACTCTGTAGTACCCACTTTAGTACCCTCAAGCTGTACCACTATATATATATACTAGCTGTATTACGCGGATTCCGTTGACATTCTTTACGTACGACTGCAAAAAGTGCAAGGCTCATTTTTAGGACATAGTGGACGCATCTATAATAAAATCCCTGCCGAAATTTTAAATTTGCCTTTACAAAAATTAAAGGAAATAATTAAGACTGAAGTAGTACAAAAGGCTTTCTATAACACAAATGATTATTTTAATCACGACAATGCTTGGGCGTAGCGCTCGCTCCAGCAGGACACATCTTTATGTGCAAATTAATTTTGAAAAGAGTAATTGCTGAGTTTATTGCCGGCAATTCTCAGTAAAAGCAACCTTCCGAAACGGTGTTAGAGTCAGACCATTCATAAGTGCCTGTGAAGGCCTATTTGAATAAATATTTCATTTCGTTTCATTTCACGGCCATCTGCCCCCTTATTCCGCTAATACAAACTTCGTCGGCGAGCCGCTTCACGGAGGCCTCGGAGAGCTTATCTCTCACGTGATTAGTAGTATTAGCGTAGTAAGCGACAGAGACAGAGCATAGAGGCCGCGACGAAACATCCTCGAGTTAGTGTCATTTTCCTTACAGAATCGAGCCCCTGATCCCGAACTAAGCAGAGCTTGTAGTATGGAAACCAGATAATCATATACACTATTCTTTATTTTTTCTAAACACATACTTATATAGATACTAGCTGTCCCTCGCGGTTTCACTCACGTTTATCGATATCATATTTCTTTACTATTATTATAAAGAGGAAAGTTTTGTATGTATGGATGTTTGTTACTCTTTCACGCAAAAACTATCAAACGAATTTAGATGCAACTTGGCACATAGATAGAGCATATCCTGGAATAACATATAGGCTGACATCTCTCGGGATTGCAGGTAATGCCGCGGGGAACACCTAGTAATTTTCCAATAGCGTTTCCCCCCTTGAGAATCGAACCTGAGTCAAACGATACCGTTTATCCAAAATGGTGTATTGGAAGTAGTACAGTTATGAACTCACGCCTTCTCAAGTACAGTCATGCACTTAAAGTGTTATTGACATGGAACCTCGCAGCCGGAGAAAAAGTTGGGTTCGATTCTATAAGGTAAATGACACTAGCTCGAGGATATTTCGATGTGGCTATTCTCTGTCTCTGTCGCTAACTACGCGATCACGTGAGAGGTAAGGTCTTCGAGGCCTGGTTGCGCCGGGAGGAGATGAAGTTTGTAATAGCTGATTAAGAGGCTGGAATCCACTTGTGGGTACAAGTGAAGATAGGAGTGATTGCTTCGAACACTTCTGCCATAAATAAACAGTTGATTTTTTAAATATAGTGTATCTGTAGTGATGGTTTTTTTTTTATTATTTTAGAGTATTACTATTATTATAAATTTGAATGTCTCTGTATATTTGTTTTTTAGATTTCCACGATTAAACGGCTGAATAGATTTAGATGGAATTTGATGAGGAGACAGATAGTGTTTTGGAAAATGTTTTGTCTCAAAAAATTATCACTATTCTTTATTTCACGGTTTACCTACTAATATTATAAATGTGAATGTAAGTTTGTTTGTTACGCTTTCACGCGAAAACTACTTAACCGATCATCATAAAACTTTTCTTTTTTTATTTATTTCTTTTTACATTTTCTACGGACTCTTAGTCCGTTCTCTTTGAAGATTCTACGATAAATTATTTTAAGATTAATTGTATTGTGTTTTTATAAATTAACATCTCTCCGCGCGTGCTCAGCTCGTTGTTTTGAACTGAGGCTTGTGGTTCCTTAATAATAGTGTTACATTGAATTTTTCTATTGCCGATACATGGATTATAAATAAATAACTTAAGATTTACTTAAATTTAGTTACACTTATTCATCAAAATTAATAGATGGGATCTCGGATGGTTTCGCTCCTAAAATATTCTTCATGACAACTGCATCTCGATGTTTTATAGCCATTTTTAAGTTGTATTCATCATGAAACTTTGTACAACTTTTTCGCAACCAGTTTTTCATCAGTATATGCTGCACCACCATCATGTACTAGTTTGGCCGGAGGATTTGAAACTGATGGTGGTCTAGGTTCCAACAACTTGCAGGTGATACAAGTACACGAGACTCAGATCAAAAAGGCACTCCAGAACCTTGACTTAACAAAAGGTGCTGGTCCCGATAGCATACCGCCCATATTTCTATCCAATTTGGCCAATAAACTGTCTTCCCCGTTGGCAACTATTTTCAACAAATCTCTTCATGATGGTATTTTTCCCGCTTCTTGGAGAGAAACCAAAATAGTTCCGGTTTATAAAAACGGTGACAAATCTCTGGTCTCTAATTATAGACCAATAGCTATCTTATCTGTAATGGCAAAAGTACTTGAATCCTTTGTGTGTCAACAATTCTCATGGCATATACATCAATTAATTGATGACAGGCAGCACGGTTTTGTCAAACATAGGTCTACTGCTACGAACCTTGTAGAATATTTTGAAGATGTTGCGAAGTCGGTTGATATGAGGACACAAGTTGATGCGGTCTATACCGACTTTAGCAAGGCCTTTGATACAGTACACCATAAGATATTGATACATAAATTGGAAAAATGTGGAATTTCAAATCCTTTATTAAATTGGTTTCAATCATACCTTTCCAATAGACAACTTAAGGTAGTTGTTAATGGCTTTTCTTCCAATTATTATATCGCATCCTCTGGAATTCCGCAAGGTTCGCATTTGGGTCCATATCTGTTTAATGTTTTTATTAATGATATATCTCAATGTTTTCATAACTCAACATTTTATCTTTTTGCTGATGACCTCAAAGCCTGTAAAGCTATTAAATCACTAGACGATTCTATTCTTTTACAGAATGATTTAGATCGACTATGTGAATGGTGTAAATGTAATGATATGACGCTAAATATAAGGAAATGTACCCATATTAAATTTACAAAAAACAAAAAAAAATTACCAACATCGTACAGCCTCAATGGTGATAAACTAGAGGAAGTAACATTTATCCGAGACCTTGGTGTTTACTTTGACAGTAAACTAAAATTTGATAAGCACCTTGATGAAGTGGTCCTTAAGGCCTCTAAACTTTTAGGTTTTGTAATACGGCAGAGCAAAAGCTTCAAAAACTCGGCAACTAAAATTGTTATGTTCAATTCTTTAGTTAGAAGTCATTTGGAATATTGTAGTGTTGTTTGGTCCCCATATTACAAAGTTCACATAGCAAGGGTGGAACGTTTGCAGAAACGATGGTTGTGGCACTTATCATACAGTCAAGGAATTGCTAAAAAAGTTAAAACTGATAATGATAGGCTTTCATATTTCCAAATGCACTCCTTAGAAGGCCGTCGAAAATATTTGGATTTACTATTTCTCAAAAAGCTATGCACAGGTTTAATTAATTGTCCAAATTTGCTCAGCCAGGTTAGATTTAATATTCCATCAAAAATCCCTCGACTGTGTAGGAAGAAATTGTTCTCCCGTCCTAACAGTCGTACCAATTTAAGATTGTACTGCCCTTTATCACGCATGTACTCGTTGTATGAAGAGTATCATGAGAACTGTGACTTTTTTACAACTGCAAATTTAAGAGACTTGTTTAAGAATTAATTATGTATAGTATTTTAAATTATGTTTTAGCATTAAGTAGTTTCTAATATTAAAATTTGTCGCATGCTGAGGTTTCCTATAATTAACAGGGCACTTAGCAATTTTTTGTATTATAATAATTTGTATTTTTACACAGTGTACTTGTTGTTGGAAATCCTAATCAAATAAAATAAAAAAATAAAAATAAAATAAATACACATAGTCTTGGAGGTATTAGAAGTAACATAGGATACTTTTTGTGCCGGGAAAATGTTACATCCCTCGGGAACGTGGGAGGACAGCTGGTGAATAATAAAGTCGCTTCGATGGTTGAGTAACGTAAAGCTCGACTTATAAACAGAGGTCCTGGGATCGATACCTAGGCAGGGCACATCACAATTGATGCTTCTCTGTCAGAAATGATCACCTCGCACCCTCAGATAGAGCCCCTATCGTACTGAGGGTGCGGTTTGTTACTCTTTCACGCAAAAAATACCGGACAGATTTGGATGAGACTTGGCACATACATAGAGCATATCCTGGAATAACATATAGGCTATTTTTTGTGCTGGGAAATGTGCCATCCCCCGGGAACGCGGGTAAATCCCGGGGTTGGTATACTTATACATATAGTTGAGAATAACAAACAGATGCACAAATATTTTATTGAGGGTACGACCGCGACAGCGCGACAGCGACAATACACGCCACATGTCACGTAAGGACTTGAAATATCTCAGGTGGAATGTGTTTAAGAAACCTCGGCTACCTCTTGGAGGATAATGGGGTAGAAGATATTCAAATGTATACTATACTACCGGCACACTATGATGGCCGTTTGACGTTTCACATTGCCATAGGAAAAGAAACTGTATTGCTTTGTAATAAGGTTGATTTCCATCATCATACAATTAGCTGTTGGATCAATATCTCTGCACAGTGCACCTCTAAATCTCTTGTTTAAGTTGTAAGTACCTAATTATTGTTATTTTCTATTTTGTAGTCTTGTCATATTTTTTTTTGTTTTGTTTTTATTAATGTTACCTATAATAAGTATTTTGTAATTGTTAAATATAAAATTATGTAAAATTGAAATTATAAAATAGCCAAAAAGTCAGAATAGATAAAAATGTATATTACAAATAAAAAAGAATGTAACCTTGCTGAGTTTCTTGCCGGTTCTTCTCAGTTGAAGGCTGACTTCCGAACCGGTTGTAGCTTCAGTAACTTTAAATTTGACCTTCATAAGTGCCCTCCGAAGGCCTAAACTGAATAAATGGTTTTGAATTTTGAATTTTGAATAGATGCACCTTATGTATGAAGGAATAAAGGTTATTTGTCTTTGTCATTGTTAAACGTCAAAACGGCCATCATAGCGTGCCGTTTAGTCTAAAGAGGTTTCAAGTGAGTTCCTGCGGGATGTTACAATTTCCCGGTATAAAAAGTATCCTATATGTTAATCCAGGTTATAATACAGTGTAAACTCTTTATAACGTTATCCTTTATAACGATAAACTCCCTATAACGTTGAAGTGAGCCCAAGTTGGTTGGTTTGTTCACTTTGTTTTGTTTTTTTTTGTTCACTCCATATAACGATAACTCTCTATAACGACAAAAAATGCTCAGTCCCTTGAGTTTCGTTATAAAGAGTTTACACTGTATGTGCCAAGTTTCATCTAAATCCCAAATAAGTTTTTTTTTAATTTTGGTAGGCAAACGAGCAGAGGTTTCGCCTGATGGTAAGCGATTAGAGGAGCCACAAGTGCGTTGCCGGCTTTTTAAAAAGGAGTACGCTCTTTTCTTGAAGGCGTGGAGGCCATATCAGTTTTTGCGTGAAAATGTAACAAACATGCATACCTACATACAAAATTCAAAAAATTCAAAACCATTTATTCAGTTTAGGCCCTCGGAAGGCACTTATGAAGGTCAAATTTAAAGTTACTGAAGCTACTACATTCGCATTTATAATATTAGAAGGATATTTGGGTGTTTGCCTATATAAGTATGTATAATAGAATTAGTATATCAGTTATAAAGTAGTATATGTAGTATATCAGTTATCTGGTTTCCATAGTACAAGCTCTGCTTAGTTTGGGACCAGATGGCCGTGTGTAGAATTACCCGGGTATACTATATTTTCTAGCAATCCAAGGTAAAGAAGCGAAATAACTACATAAACATTTTTGTCTAAACTGGGTATCGAACCAAATACCTCACCCAAAAAGACATTAACCTTAAAGATATGATCATTTTTCTCATTCCCTCTCGAGGCGAAATGAGTGCATAATCAGGGCGGGATTGAACCTGCGACCGTGCGGGGCGACGTCAAATTAACATTGTTGTGTTGTGATGGATTTCACACCTGGGCGGGTAAAGGCGCGGGCACATGTTACTTTTATTATTAATGCGATTTTTTGTAAGGATGTATGTATGTTTGTTACTCTTTCACGCAAAAGGTGTTTTAATAATTTGGATGAAACTTGCCACAAAGATAGCACAGCTCTACAAAAAGAAAATATTTTTTGTCAGTGTCGAGTGCCCAGTTTACGAATACATACATTCATGAAAGTTTTCAATCTCCTCGTATTTTAATAACTTTTGCAAATCTTAAATTTTGAAATAATAAAGATTTTTAATAAAATCTGACCAAATGTTACATAATCATTGTTTGTCCTGTGTCTGGGTGTAAATATCAACAAAAGTATGTATTAAAAAGTAGTATATGTAGTATATCAGTTACCTGGTAGCCATACTACAAGCAGTACACTCTGCTTAACTTGGGATCAGGTAACCATGTTTGAAGAATGTCTTGGTATATTTATTTATTATTATTATTTATTGATAGTTTCATGAATTGTGTACATAAATATACCCAAAATCATTTTCATATCTAAGGCAACAAAACCACTGTAGTTTATAATATGGATTAAAATATAGACCACGTTTTTTATGGAAAATTAAACATTTCTAGGAGACGCCGGTGAAACCGCGCTGGTATGTAAAGTTATGTTTTTAGTGAATTCGATTTTTTTTATTTTTATGCCACTTGGGCCGACAAACAAGCAGACGGTCCACCTGATGGTAAGTGGTCACCGCCGCCTATGGACATTTGCAACACTAGGAGCATCGCCAATGCGTTATCGACCCTGAGACGTGAAGTTCATATGTCTCATGTGCCTGTAATTTCACTGACCCCCTTACCTTTCTAACCGAAACACAGTAATACAATTGCACTACTGCTTCACGGCGGAAATGGGTAAGGTGGTAGTACTTCCCCGGACGAACTCTGCACTAAGAGCTCTACTACTCAATTGATGTTGTCAAGTCTCATGTGCCTGTAATTTCTATGTATTTATTATAAATAAATAAATATCCTGGGCCATTCTTTACACACGGCCATCTGATCCTGAACTAAGCAGAGATTGTACTATGGAAACCAGACAACTGATATACTACGTATACAATTTTCTAAATACATACTTATATAGATATTTACACGCAGACACAGAACAAACAGACATGTTCATGCGCACAAAAGTTTGTCTTAAGTGGGAATTGAATCAACGACCAGCGGTGTGGCAGCCAGGGTCTCTAACCACCAAGCCTTCAATTATTATGAACACATCTTCCAAGGTCTATTTAAACGAGACAATGGCCGTCTAAGCGGCCTAATTTTTTCGAGTAGTAGAGCTCTTAGTGCAGAATTCGTCCGGGAAGTACTACCACCTTACCCATTTCTGCCGTGAAGCAGTAGTGCACTTGTATTACTGTGTTTCGGTTAGAAAGGTAAGGGCGCCGGTGAAATTACAGGCACATGAGACTTAACATCTTCACGTCTCAGGGTCGACAACGCATTGGCGTTGCAAATGTCTATAGGCGGGGGTGACCACTTACCATCAGGTGGACCGTCCGCTTGTTTGTCGGCCTATGTGGTATAAAAAAAATACCATCTTAAATTGGCCACTAGTTTCATAACACAACCATTAAAAATATTCCCTAAACAACAGAGTCAAAGCGTGGAACAAGCTCCCAGAAGACGTTGTAACAGCCCAAAATGTAAATCAATTCAAAAATCGACTCGACAAGCATCTATAAGAGAACTAGCAGAGAACAACAGAGGCTCGATTCTGTAAGGAAAATGACACTAACTCGAGGATGTTTCGTCGCGGCCTCTATGCTGGCTCTGTCGCTTACTACGCTAATACTACTAATCACGTGAGAGGTAAGCTCTCCGAGGCCTCCGTGAAGCGGCTCACCGACGACGTTTGTATTAGCTGAATAAGGGACAGGATCTAGGGAACTAATTTACTCAGGCGTGACCTTGCGGAAAACCATTGTAAGATTATACAAAAACCCCTGTTGAGTTTCCTTGTTGGGGACTTGACAGAGAAGCAGATCCAGCGGAATTAGTTACTAGATATTTGTTTTTGTATAATCTTGCCTGCCCCCTTATTCAGTTAATACAAACATCGTCAGCGAGATGATTCACGGAGGCCGCAGAGAGCTTACCTCTCACGTGCTTGCGTAGTGAGCGAAAAAGACAGAGCATAAATCAAAGCATTAGGCTGCGATGAAACATCCTCGATCTAGTGTCATTTTCCTTACAGAATCGTGCCCCTGATAATTAAATAATAATAATTATTACATTTCTAACCATAAAAAATATCCAGGTTCCACCACGTACACACCTTAAGCAATCAATCATTATTGTGAACTCCCGTTGCATTGTTATAATTAGATTTGCAAAATAAATAAAATAATAAACATTAAATTCAAAATGGCTGCGGTGTTAAAATTATTAATGATGAAATTTTAATGAAAATTTTTCATTTTGAAAGAGTTCATTGTGGTGGTTATTTATTATGTTTAATTAGTTTTTATTGTCATGGAATTAGTACCCTGGGTGCCCTCAAGCTGAGGGTAGCAAGCATTATATGAAGAGGCTGAAGGGGGCCGGTGAAATTACAGGCACATGAGACTTAACAACTTCACGTCTCAGGGTCGACAACGCATTGGCGATGCTCCTAGTGTTGCAAATGTCCATAGGCGGCGGTGACCACTTACCATCAGGTGGACCGTCTGCTTGTTTGTCGGCCCAAGTGGGATAAAAAAAAAAAATCAACCTATTTTGCTGCCTACAGAGTGAATTTACTCGTATAAAGATTGCATTCGTAGTTGTTAGTTATAGATTTTAAACTCTACTAATATTATAAATGTGAATGTAAGTTTGCTTGTTACGCTTTCACGCGAAAACTACTTAACCGGTCATCATTAGACATATTTAGACAGGCCAGTTGGCTTGGTGGTTAGCGACTCTGACTGCCAAGCTGAAGGTCGCGGGTTCGATTCCCACCCAGGACAAACATTTGTGTGCATGAACATGTCTGTTAGTTCTGTGTCTGGGTGTAAATATGTATGTATATAAGTATGCATTTAGAAAAAATGTAGTATATCAGTTATCTGGTTTCCATAGTACTAGCTCTGCTTAGTTTGGGATCAGTCCCCTTATTCAGCTAATACAAACTTCGTCGGCGAGCCGCTTCACGGAGGCGCGGAGAGCTTTCCTCTCACGTGATTAGTAGTATTAGCGTAGTAAGCGACAGAGACAGAGCATAGAGGCCGTGACGAAACATCCTCGAGTTAGTGTCATTTTCCTTACAGAATCGAGCCCCAGATGGCCGAGTGTAAAGAACGTCCCGGGATATTTATTTATTCACTATTATTATCATCATGAAACTTTGTACACATATTCTAGAAGGTATTAGAAGTAACCTAGGATACTTTTTGTGCCGGAAAAATGTTACATCCCTCGGGAACGCGGGCGAAACCGCGAGGGACAGCTAGTATATAAGGGACACACTATTGCATTAAGTATTGAGCCAGTATAAATATATAAAAAATAAATAAATTTGTGTTTCGGCAGCTGCTCTTCAGAAGCCTTTCAGGTTTTCTACTGGTCGGCAACATATTGGCTATCCCTTGGTTGCTGGAGACGGTGACCACTTACCATCAGATGGACCTTCTACTTGTTAGTCTTCTGGCTATCCTACAATTTATTTTTTCACTACTAAGGTAGCAAACAAGCGGACGGCCCGTCTGATGGTAAACGGTCACTGCAGCCTATGGACGCTTGCAACACCGTGGGTAAAACTCGCGCGTTGCCGACTCTGCGTAAATCTCTTCACACCCTTCTTGAAGAACCCCATGCTGTACTCCCTTGGGAAAACCACTAATATTATAAACTAAAAACACAAATATTCTTGTTTTTATGTAATTTTGTGATATAATTAAGTACTGAATACGATATATAAAACTAGGTTAAAAAATCAAAATTTTAATCCATAATTGGCTGTAAGTATTGGTATACATATCTGTGAAATTTTAGTGACTAAGAGCTGTGGATTTTGTTGATGAAATAAATATAATAAATGCGAAAGTATGTTTATGAATTTCTTGATGTTTCACGCTAAAACTACCTCATCATTTACTAAGTATTGTTTGCTTCCATCATCTTCTACCTGTCCTGTTCCCAATTGTGTTGCATGCGTATGCTTTCTACCCATATTACAAGAGACTGCCTGACTCCAACCTACTTTGGGAGTGCTCTTATCGAGCATTTGGAGCAAGCAAGACCAAGTGGTCATCTTTGTATCATTCAATGCAATTTGCTACACTTTAGAGATGAGTAGAGGTGGTGATTTCCTTCGCTACTACCACACTGCATCTCCACATGGTTAAAGTAAATTCTGGCAAAAAAAAAACTTATTTTTGAAATTTGCCATAATAGTGGTGACCAAAGCTGACTCTCTCGTCCGGCAATGCTGGACTACAGGGGCTCGATTCTATAAGGAAAATGACACTAGCTAGTATCTATATAAATATGTTTATAAAAAAAGAAACAATATTGTGTATGTAGTATATCAGGTAATAAAATGAAAAAGAATGTAACCTTGCTGAGTTTCTTGCCGGTTTTTCTCAGTTAAAAGCTGACTTCCGAACCGGTAGTAGCTTCAGTAACTTTAAATTTGACCTTCATAAGTGCCTTCTGAGGGCCTAAACTGAATAAATGGTTTTGAATTTGATTTTTTTTTAATTTTAGTCCACTAGTTTCCATAGTACACGCTCTGCTTAGTTTGGGATCAGGGGCTCGATTCTGTAAGGAAAATTACATTAACTCGAAGATGTTTCGTCGCGGCTTCTATGCTCTGTCTCTGTCACTTACTACGCTAATACTACTAATCACGTGAGAGGTCTCTCCGGGGCCTCCGTGAAGCGGCTCGCGACGAAGTTTGTATTAGCTGAATAAGGGGGCAGGTAATAATTTCTGATGATATAACGTCATCTATACCTCACTTGATAACCTGGAAATCGAAGCCAGGACCTCTTGTATCTAAGCCTAACCTTTGACTTAATAAAAAATATTTTTTAACAAAAAAATTGTTGTTTTAAATTGTATCGAAGATTTCATTGATGTCTTTCATATGGAAACTCATATAAAAGACTTCAACGTACTCCTAAAAGGCAATGTTATTTTTTTTTATTTAAACATATTATATTTAAAGTTAAAAATTAATGTCCGTTTGTTTTTCAGTGGGCTATATCAGTATTTACATATGTACTGGCTGTTCTTGGCTTGACTTGCAATGCATCTACAAATCGTAAGTTATGATTTTGAGTTCATAAAATCCCATAGAAAAAGCCCTTCCCGACTTTTATTTTTTTTCAAGCAATTTCTAATTTTCCTTTTCCTGACCTACTTATTCTTACTGTTACTCTGTCTTCTATATACATATATATAAGGAAAAAAGTTTCCTTTGTCGCACCATCACCTCAAAACTACTGAACATATCGGGATGGCACTGCTACCATTCGAACCTTTGTTGTCATGAAATAAAAATGAAATTTAGAAAGAAAGAAAACATTTATTTTGGACTCACACAGCATCAACATAGACAATTTCATTGACATTACGAATTACACACAGATACAATATAGAAACAACACAATCATACAGTATGTACACTGTGAGGCCAAAAGGCACCTACCTCAGCACCAGCCTTGTTATATACTTCTATTCTAATATACCTTGATTAGTAAATAGAGTTACTTATCCAGCTTAAAGGCTATCCTTGTGGCAAATTAGACGCATAGCGACTTAGTTAGAAAGTTTTTAATAAGTATTAACAACAGTCAAACAACACCCATTTAAAAAAAAAATTCCCAAATTTAAAAGTAGCATACTTCTCCAAATTACTATCTATCGTTTTGAAAAAAATTATCAAAATATGTCCAGCCTCAATAAAGTTCTTGGTGGTTAAATAAACATTCATAACATTAATAATATAACTAGGTTAATAATTACTATAGGCATTACTAAAATATCAATGAATATGAGGCCGGAGTACTTTGAAGCATAAATCACGCATTCTCTACTTATTATATATAGACAGATATACTTGATCGTTCAAAGAAATCTGAAAAAAACGACCAAGAGTATACACAATAATGCATGCCATTATACCCGTCCCACTCGCACACGCTAACAACGCACCGTGCGAAAGAGACGTCGATATACCTTATTGAATCCCGCGTGTGACCAAAGAGTCAGTCTTTTGAACACACCGAAGCGAGACGGTCGCGTTCAATCTTCCAATTTCAATTTTTTTCTTATCAACTTCAGAACATTTTTTCGTATAGTGCAAAAACTTAATTTCTCAATGTGTTTGTGAAGTGTTTGTTTATTAAGAAAGTGTATAGACAATACTTATTTGGGATTAAAAAAAATAAGGCAGGTTATATTTTTTTTTAATAAAAGTGTTGTTTTTATTAGTTTCTTTATGTTTGTCGTTTGTATTTTATTGGCGGGATAACGATGGTCACAATTTAAGTGTTTATTGCAAATTTTATATTGTACCTAAACGGTTGTTATATCAACATATTTATTACTAGCGGTTTTACGTTCCCGAGGGATATCACATTTTCCCGGGATAAAAATTAGCCAATGTGTTATTCCAGGACATGTTCTACAACGTTACAAAATACCCCGTACAAATATAATTAATTATCAAAGCCAACGACCCTAGTAAGCTGTCATGTCAGGGAACCAGGTTATTTAACAGAAAGGCCTACGTACCTATTTTACCTAATAATTGTCTACTTTAATAGTTTTTCAATTTGCCAAGTTTTATCCAAAGTAGTTTTTGGGTGAAAGAGTTACAAATATCCATACATACAAATTTTTCCACTAATAATAGTAATACGATATGTTGGACTCTGTTTTGTGAATGAATATATAAATTAAATACCCTCTCATGGGTACTTGAAGGGTACTTGATATAAATATAGATAAATTAAATAGTGTTCCTTATTATCATAATTCTTTTACCTTACCTTTTTGAATATAAAAGTCACTAAACTGTATAAAAGAAAGTCTTTATTTATATCTGTCTGTATGCGCGTATAACTTTAAAACTACGCAATAGATTTTAAGGCAATTTTCATTATCATTTAGAATATATTATTACAAAAGTTTATGTGTATAATAAATTTATATTATCTTACTTAAGCGAAGACAGGGTCTCTAGTTAGTAATTGAAATTTCCAAAATATCAATTATTATTTGCACAAATAATGTAATTCAAATAGAAACTCTATAATAAAAAAATACTAAAAGTAAAGTCCTAAAAAGCAGTTGAAATAATACGAGTAATATACCAGCTTTTCACCCGCATTCCTGAGGAATCTAATCTAGTAGTATTAGCTTCAGTAACTTTAAATTTGACCTCATAAGTGCCTTCCGAGGGCCTAAACTGAGTAAATGGTTTTGAATTTTGATTTTTTTTTTATTTTTATCAAGGAATAATAACACAGCCTTTGCCACTGGGGAAAGGCGTGTCCTCTGTGACCATATATATAATATTAGTGTTGAATGAAATAAAAATATTTAAACATATGTTAGTTATTCTCAACTATATTAAAGTATACTATCCCTCACGGTTTTACCCGCGTTCCCGGGGGATGGCACATTTTCCCAGCACAAAAAGTAGCCTATATGTTATTCCAGGTTATGCTCTATCTTTTTCATCCAAATCTGTACGGTAGTTTTTGCGTGAGAGAGTAACAAACCGCACCCTCAGTACGATAAGGGCTTTACTTAAATTGTTTTTGAAATGGAGATACGGTCATAGAGAGACTAAACAAAGTACGCTCTATCCGATGAATAGTAAAACATTGTCAATTTAATGATAGATTAAGCATACCGATACTTCAGCCTCTTTAACACCGGGACCCACCCTCCCCGCTCAGTGCGAAAGTGACCCAATCAGAGGTGTGCCAAAAGTGATTTTTTGAGTTAATCAGAGACATCAACAGTGCATACAATAAATAATTTATACAAACAAGCACTTATATAAAAATATAGCCAATAAAAGATTTCCACCAACTAATAAAAACCAAATTTAAAACATGCACTGGTAATTTTTGGCTAAATCAATTAATATCACGGGACATTCTTTACACGCGGCCATCTGATTCCAAACTAAGCAGAGCTTGTACTATGGAAAACAGGTAACTGATATACTACTTATGCAAAATTCAAAAAAGAAATCAAACTTCAAAACCATTTATTCAGCTTAGGCCCTCGGACGGCACTTATGAAGGTCAAATTTAAAGTTACTGAAGCTACTCCTGGTTCGGAAGTCGGCTTTCAACTGAGAAGAACCGGCAAAAAACTCAGCAAGGTTTTATAATTAAATATGTAGTTAAGGTTTACAATTTTATCTATTCTGACTTTTGGGACATTTTATACTATCAATTTATATATTTAACAATTACAAAAAACTTGTTATAGGTAACATTAAAAACAAAAAAGAAATAAGAAATTACTTATTTAGATATGTACACCTAAACGTTGTCTCTAACTAAGAAGCCACTTGCACCACTATTTATCTCAAGAAAATTTTGAATTGTATATCAGTTATCTGGCATGTAAAAGCTCTGCTTAGTTTGGGAACGATCTCCTGATAAGTAACGGCTCAATCATTACCTATACAAGAAGTATTAGAGCTCTTAGTGCAGAGTTCGTCCGGGGAAGTACTGCCACCTTACCCATCGCCGTGAAGCAGTAGTGCACTTGTATTACTGTTTCGGTTAAACAAGCCGGTGACATTACAGGCACATGAGACTTAACTTCACGTCTCAAACGACAACGCGGCGATGCCCCTGATGTTGCAAATGTCCATAGACGGTGACCACTTCCCATCAAGTGAACCGTGGTTTGCCGGACTACTTGCCAAAAAAAATCTATTTCTGAGAATTTTACTTGTCCCTTGAAACCCGTCTTGGAAAAGGACAGAGGGTACCTTTTGTAAAATATAATCTGTATCGTTTATAACGCGAGTGAAACTCAAGGCATATACTAGTCTTTGATTCACAAAATTTGTATGTTAAAAATAGTACCAATTTTATCAGTGTGGAAAATTTTATTAAAATCTGATCAGCTGTATTGTTTTTCAGTGGTAACAGACAAACAAAGATTCGCATTTATAATATTAGAATGATAGATTTATCCTAATCTACATTTCAGTTCGTAAATAAATATCCCGGGACATTCTTTACACGCGGCCATCTGATCCCAAACTAAGCAGAGCTTGTACTATGGAAACCAGATAACTGATATACTACATTCTTCATTCATAGATATTTCACACCCACAGAACAAACATGTTCATGCACACAAATGTTTGTTCTGGGAATCAGGTCGGTGGAGTTACAGGCACATGAGACTTAACAGCTTCACGTCTCAAGCGACAACGCATTGGCGATGCCCCTGGTGTTGCATATGTCCATAGGCGGCGACTACTTACCATCAGGTGGATCGTCTGCTTTTTTGTCGGCCCATGTGGTGTTAAAAAATACCTGCGGTAGTCTAGAATGAATCAAATTGCGGTTCTCAAAGTTGATCAGAAAAGTGATCGCAATTTTTTTTTATGCTACTTGGACCGACAAACAAGCAGACGGTCCACCTGATGGTAAGTGGTCACCGCCGCCTATGGACATTTGCAACACTAGGAGCATCGCCAATGCGTTGTCGACCCTGAGACGTGAAGTTGTTAAGTCTCATGTGCCTGTAATTTCACCGCCCCCCTTACCTTTCTAACCGAAACACAGTAATACAATTGCACTACTGCTTCACGGCGTTCATAATAAGGTGATTTTAATTGAAATTCGGATACTAATATTATAAATCCGAAAGTTTGTATGTATGAATGTTTGTTACTCTTTCTCGCAAAAACTACCGGACAGATTTGAATGAAACTTGGCACATAGATAGAGTATATTCTGGAAAGGATACTTTTTATCACGGGGAAATGTAATCCCATGTGAATCCGCTGTAGACTGGTATTAGTAGACTAATAGTAGTACTTTTTATCCCAGAAAAAAGGAGTGGTTAACGCTCTGACTGCCAAACCGAAGGTCGCGGGTTCGATTCCCACCCAGGACAAACATTTGTGTGCATGAACATGTCTGTTTGTTCTGTGTCTGGGTGTAAATATCTATATCAGACTGTATTTAGAAAAAAAAAGTAGTATATGTAGTATATCAGTTATCTGGTTTCCATAGTACAAGCTCTGCTTAGTTTGGGATCAGATGGCCGTGTGTAAGAGAATGTCCCGGGATATTTATTTATTTATTTATTTATCTATATAGGTATATAATCTATGTATATATATAAAAATGAATCCCTATTTCCCTTGGTCGCGGCATCACGCATGAACGGCTGTACCAATTTCGCCAATTCTTATTTTGTTGTGTTCTTTATTGTCAGAAAAAGGTTCTTATGAAAGAATAAATTAAGAAAGTTGCGCAGTAAATTTGAAAATTGAAAAACATGGTAATACAAGTGCACTACTGCTTGTCAAAAATAGTACTTCCCCGGACGAACTGTGCACTATGAGCTCTATTTCAATTATGTGTATTCTAGCTATCCCCCGCGTTCCCGAGGGATCTAACATTTTCCCAGCATAAAAAGTATCCTATGTGTTATTCCAGGATATGCTCTATCTGTGTGCCAAGTTGCATCTATATCCGTCTCGTAGTTTTTGCGTGACAGTAACAAACATCCATACATACAAACATTCGCTTTTATAATATTAGTAGGATTATCCAACTTAGGCGAAGGCGGGTGTAGTTATAGATAAATGAAAGGCCAATGTAGCGCAATCTAACTATGAGACATTAACAAAGGTTTAGTCATACAATAAGGCATAATGCACAAGTAAATTGAGTTTAAATAATGACACTGCGAAGTCAGTACTTTGTATTACTTTAATGAATATTTATTGTTAATATTAGACTTTAAATTTAGTAAGTACTAGCCGTTTCACCCGTGTTTATCAATATCATATAGCCTATAACCATCTAGGAAAAAATCCGCGTCGAATGGTAGCAGTCCCATCCCGATATGTTCAGTAGTTTTGAGGCGATGGTGCGTCAAAGGAAGCCTATTTTGATTATGTATACTACTAGCTGTCCCCCGCGGTTTCACCTACGTTTATCGATATCATATAGCCTATAACCATATAGGAAAAAATCCGCGTCGAATGGTAGCAGTCCCATCCTGATATGTTCAGTAGTTTTGATTTGATGGTGCATCAAAGAAACCCTATTTCGATTATGAATACTGCTGGCTGTCCCCCGCGGTTTCACCTGCGTTTATCGATATCGTATAGCCTATAACCATCTAGGTAAAATCTGCGTCGAATAGTAGCAGTCTCGTACCGATATGTTCAGTAGTTTTGAGGTGATGGTGCGTCAAAGGAACCAATTTTTTATATTTAAAATATGATTTGTTTCGTTTATAATAACACTTTAAGTTTATTATTTATAATAAAGCTAGCTGAGGGAGTGTACTCTCCAGTAAAATATATTTTTCCAGCTCTAGGGCTCGATTCTGTAAGGAAAATTACATTAACTCGAGGATGTTTCGTCACGGCTTCTATGTTGTCTCTGTCGCTTACTACGCTAATACTCATTACTTGAGAGGTAAGCTCTCCAAGGCCTCCGTGAAGCGGCTCGCCGACGAAGTTTGTATTAGCTGAATAAGGGGGCTGGACCAGTTCGCGATTGCAAACAAAAACTAATCAATACACAACCAGTAATCAATCTAATTGTGTAATGAGTCTTTTTGAGTATCTATCATCATGTTTTGTTACATTTAACTGATTTAAATGTATCTCTGCATTTGATTCACTACATAGTATAAAACAAAGTCGCTTTCTATGTCCCTACGCAACGGATTTTGATGCGGTATTTTTTAGATAGAGTGATTGAAGAGGAAGGTTTTTATGTATAATACATGTGACATCCCACGGGAACGCGGGCAAAACCGCGGGGGACAGCTAGTATTATATAAAAATATAATATCTAGTGACTAATTCCGCTGGATCTCCTCTGTCAAGTCCCAAACAAGGAAACTCAACAGGAAATCGACACGTGTTTCGCTTCTACACGAAGCATCTTCAGGACGTATTAGACCCGCTGTCACAGACTCGACAAATAAGCACCGCAGACGTGCTGAACGATGAACTGAAGAGTTTTGATTCGGAGACTCATTTAAACGGATGCCAGATACAGTTACGTAGATAGATCAGGATGTAAGGAATTATTGGGGAAAGCATACACATTACGATGACCAGAACTGTTTGGGGACAGGGCATAAAAGAAGAATGGCAGTGTTTCATCTTAATTCACAACTAAAACTTAAATGTTAATACTACAAAAACGAGACTCTACTTCTGGTTTTTGTAGTATTAATATTTAAGTTTTAGTTGTGAATTAAGATGAAACGCTTAGTGCAGAGTTCGTCCGGGGAAGTACTACCACCTTACCCATTTCTGCCGTGAACCAGTAGTGCACTTGTATTACTGTGTTTCGGTTAGAGAGGTAAAGGGGCCGGTGAAATTACAGGCACATGAGATTTAACTACTTCACGTCTCAGGGCCGACAACGCATTGGCGGTGACCACTTACCATCAGATGGACCGTCTGCTTGTTTGACGGCCCAAGTGGTATAAAAAAAACCATCAAATGTATAGTGTAGGTATCTTCAAAATACCTTCGTAAAGGCCAAACCTTTTGTATTTTTTATTCATCTAATATTCATTCTCACAGAGATGTGACCTTCCATTTTTTTCAAACGAATTCCAAAAACCCATTCAATCATATCGGTGTCAAAGGCTACACAAAATAAAAACATAAAAAGCTTGTCTATGACTCCAAACATGGCTGCGAGCGTTAAGTTCTTTTGTATTACATTTCTCGTGACCTCGTAATTTCAAGCCCTTTGGGTCAAAAGTCACGACTGGTGACAAATTTATTATTGTTTTTTTTTATGACGCTGTGACTCTGTGACAAATTCCCACGGAATTGATTTTTTAACCTCTCTATTTTAAATAGAGTTGTAGACCGTGGAAACATGACTCGAACCCACGCAGGAAACAATGTCACCACAGAGGATGCAACAGACCGCACAAAGTGGAGATTGAGCCGGAGAGCGGACCCGCACACAACGATAGGTAGAAGAAGAGCTGGCTCGACGTCGCTCGGCAGACATGAGTGACAATGTCACCACAGATGATGCAATAGGCCGCGCAAAGTGGAGATTGAGCCGGAGAGCGGACTCGCACACACAGCGATACGTAGAAGCGCTGGCTCGACGTCGCTCGGCAGACCTGAGAGGTGTCACCACAGAGGATGCAATAGACAGTTATAATCGATCGTAAAGTGTCGCAGGATATCGATATTTAAAACAGTACTTTATTACTTTAGTCAAGATAAGAGAAGTTATATAATTATTAAATAGTATTCATTACATGTCTATTTTGATGCCAGTATCATGTTTTATTGAAAAAAATATAATAACGTAAGAAAACAAAAGGTCAACTTATATATTTTTCATTTCAAAAAAGATTTTATTAATACCAATCGACTGTCGAAATTATTAATGCTTCTTTTACAATATATTGACAATTCTCATTGTCTATGCCACTGACCATTATGACATTTCCAAAGGTCATACAACACATGACGATAAATTATAGTAATCTATTATGTTTCGGACCAATTTATCTATGGTTCTTAAAAAACTAATATATCAAACACAATGTAAACTTAATAAATCAGGTGATCGAACCGGTTTCAATTCTACACTTTTTATAATATAATAAAAATGGCGGGCGGTCATTCGGGTCAGCTGATAGTAATGTCACAGAACCATAGACTAGACATCCGGTAACTAATTTTTGTTTTTTTTTCTTGGTGAGGCATTGGTCAAGTTGCATACTGCCGCATTCATCGAATATGCGATATAGATAAATACATATTTTGTTGTATTCAAGCAAATAATTAATAAATAATTTTGTTTCTTTCTTTCTTTTAAATCTAATGTTTTGGGTAAACATGTCTGTTTTGTGTAAATATCAAAAATATCTCATCTTACATTCAATTCTAACTTAAGGCGTTTTTTACGACAGCAATGCGCCATAAAACCATAATATAATCATTTCTATTAATAAATTCAGAAACTATCCTTGAATTATGTGAAAGGCGTATCCAAATTATTTTTATTTAATGTTAATAGGTGATAAAAAAAACCGGTATACCATATAATTGTATTAGACTGTTCCTCTATTTATTTTGGCGCGAAATCAGTTTTTCTTTAAATTTTTTTTAAAGACAATGCTCTTTCTGCTGACATGAATTGAGCATTGTCGCCATATTAAAATTTCATAACAAATTCTAACAAAAATACAGTTTATAAACAAGAAACGTAAAACGCATATTGTCCGGCCTGGGAATCAAACCTGTCATAGGACCACCGAGGTTTATAAAACTCAATTAGTAGGCAATTTTACACCACGGTTCAACATAAATTGTTTATAACTCATTCAACTAACAGTAGCTAAGAATAAATTGGATATCTCTATGGTATAATGAAATGGGCAATTAATTTCTCACGAATAAAACGCGTGCATTTATGGTCAGGCCGTAATATTTAAAAACAATAAAATTCTGATAACTATTATAGGTTTGAAAATCGAATACTTGATGGTGTTTATTATCTGCGTTTCATGATTGCAACCATAGAGATATGGCGCGAGAATGATTTGAATCCAGCATTATCTGAGCCATCGCTCTACATTTTAGCAAAGTAATAATATTGTGCTTTGTGTGGATTGTTCTAGAAAATAGTTGGGCTAATATTTCAAACTTTGACAGCAAATATCAAAACTGCGTTCAAAAGATAAACCCCCTTTTTAATTCGCATTAAACATCGAAAAACGTTAAATAATTCTAGAGTAACTTTGATGCGAATTCCGAATTGTGCCGAACGTGGTTCGGGAGCGCGCAAAAACCACACGAAGGTATACCTCGGAGCTAATGACGATGGAATCTCTTTGTGTCCTCAACGGTATTTATTCCTCGAATAAACTGAGCGATTGGAACACAATTAGACGTTTTGTGGTATCAGAACGCACCTCGGCGAGTTTTTAAATGTTTTTAATTGTCCGCTTTTTGTTTTGGTATTCTTTTTTCAAATAATTGGCGGTCTATTTTTCGATTTGAATGCCATGTTGTATTTTATAATCGGCCATGGTTTTTTAATAATTGTATACTATTTTTAATTATGTGCTTCATATTTCTTTGTTCTTTTTTTTTCTAATGGCCATCATATTTTTAATTACAACACTGTTTAATGTTTAATAGTTTTTATATACAACATTTTTTCATTAACACCAACTCAAATTGCAATAAATACTAACGAATATAAAATAAAATGACTTTAGCTTTTAAATAATCCAGCGAGTAAATAAAAAAACATGTTTTTTTTTTATTTTAAAAAAAGGTTAATATATTTATGACAATGTTTAAAGATAACAGCTATGTTTGCCTGTGCCATTACAAATGATCGGATTTCAATATTTAATCTCCAGCTATTTGACCGGTTTGGCTAGTCAGACGACAGTCAATAAATTTGTCGCTAAAAACATCACAAATTTGTCTACTTTTATCTTTTCGATACACGCTTTAATAAATCAAAAGATATTTCTTTATTGCATATAATAATTTTGACTTCTATAAGTATTAGAATAAACTAGTAACTTAATAGAATAAACTAGCTGTCCCCCATTGTTTCACCCGCGTTATATGTAGCCTATAACCACCTAGGAAAAATTCCGCGTCGATTGGTAGCAGTCCCATCCCGATATGTTCAGTAGTTTTGATGTGCTGGTGCATCAAAGGAACCCTATTTTCCAAACATATTTAAATATATAGAAATCTAAATATAGTTCATAATATTAATGTAATAAATTATTATATACTAGCAACCCCGCCCCGGCTTCGCCTAAGCATGATAAATGTTGGTATCTCATACACAAACCATAAAGAAGAAATTCTCTAAAATTGTATCAAAATTGATAGCGTATTGTAAGAGAACACAAACCAACAGAAATAATTAATATTTTGAGATTCCATAGTTTGATTTTGTTTACGTATTTAGCCATGCACTCGAGTACCAAGTAACCAGGGTACCCCGCTATCCATGTCCACCGTGAAGCAGTAGTGCACTTGTATTACTGTTTCGGTTAGAAGGGTAAGGCCGGTGACATTACAGGCACGTGAGACTTAACTACTTCACGTTTAGGGTCGATAACGTATTGGCGATGCTCTGGTGTTGCAAATATCCATATGCGGTGACCACTTACCATCAGATGGACCGTGTGCTTGTTTGTCGGGTCATCTACACTAATATAATAAAGAGGAAAGTTTTGTATTTTAGTATGTAACGAATAAACTTAAAAACTACTGGACCGATTTTAAATTCTTTTGCCGTTAGAAAGCTACATTATCACAGAGTAACATAGCCTATATTATATTAAAAAAAATAGGGATCCATAGTAAAACTCCAATAACGTAACCCAAGGTGTAAAAATTACCTTACATCCCGTGCGCTGCGAAAACTATTGATGATAGAAAGAACAAAATTATGTAACATGCCACAGGAACGTGGGTGAAACCGCGGGGGAAAGCTAGTGTGGTATAAAAACAAAATCGCCAGCTCTTCTCAGTACATTTAACCTTCCAAACCGGCATAGAGACTGCCCATTAGCACCTGTGAAGGCCTATTTGAATAAATATATACATTTTTTATCATTATACCTATAAATTGGACATTAACACAAACAATTTTATTATTAAATATACAAGTATTATGTGTAGATACAAACGATTATTTCTCAGATAGAGATGTCTAGACAACCGGTTGTACGAACGGGGAATCAAACCCGTGCGTTTCGGTCGAGAGATAGCATCGCCGCCCGGCCGGCGGTATTCCAAAAATTTTTAAGTGAGATAGTGTGTACGGTGGACAGAAAAGTGTATATTAATTAGGGAAGTCAATATATTTTTTAATTTTAACTGGAGAGAAGTAAACAGTATCGTGAGAGTATTTTAATAAAAATATATATACAGGCTACTGGCCTGTGAAAATAAAGTACTTAATATATTTTAGTAATGTCAAGGTAACTCTAATATTCGAAGGGCTAGTAAATATTTAGAAGTGAACACTGGCGGTGCGACTGGTTCATCAACTCAATGTCACTCAGCGAGCTATGGAGAGAGCTATGCTCAGAGTCTCTCTGGAGGATCGAATTCGAAATGAAGTCATCCGTCAGAGAACCAAAGTTATCGACATAGCTAAAAGGATTAGCAAACTGAAGTGGCAGTGGGCTGGTCACATCTGTCGCAGAACCGATAACCGTTGGGGTAGACGTGTTCTAGAGTGGAGACCTCGGCTCGGTAAACGTAATGTAAGGCGCCCTCCAGCTAGATGGAGCGATGATATACGCAAGCTGGCTGGCAGCGGTTGGAAACAAAGAGCTGAAGATCAAGCTCTGTGGCGTGCCATAGGTGAGGCCTATGTCCAGCAGTGGACGGAGATAGGCTGATGATGATGATGATGATAGTAAATATTTGTGTGCATGAACATATTTTTTGTTCTATGTCTGGGTGTAAATATCTCTATAAGTATGTATGAATTTAGAAAAAAAGTAAGTAATTGTAGTACATCAGTTATCTGGTTTCCGTAGTACAAGCTCTGCTTAGTTTGGGATGGTCGTGTGTAAAGAATGTCCCGGGATATTTATAATTATAATTATGTCTAAAATATGAATCATCTTGCAAAAGCAGTTACAAAATCTTTATACTTTAACGGCTAATTTTCAGTTAATGAATTTGAAAAATTTTAAACAAACCTTTTTTTCACACCTTCAAATTATACCCAATACCTGTTCTGCTAACGCTACTAACAAAGCGTCAGCCCCATATCATTCATGCTCATATGTATACCTGTGTTCCTTTGCCTTGCTTTTTTTTTTATTTTTACCTTTTTCCACTCGCCATCAGGCGCAGGCCAGCACTAATGTACTTATATATTTTTATAAAAAAATATCCACCAACTTATCGGATTCTGGTTGCCAATATTACTGTTATTTTTTTTAATTTTTCCCGAACGCTGCCAGTGGAATTATTAACATGAATTCTGAGAAAAAGATGAAAATGATTATATTTTTTTAAAAGTATGCAAACTGTTGCTTCCTCGGTGACATTGCCAGTGACGTCGAGCCAGCGCTTCTTCTACGTATCCTTGTGCGGGTCCACTCTCCGGCTCAATCTCTACTTTGCGCGGTCTATTGCATCCTCTGTGGTGACATTGTCTCTCATGTCTGCCGAGCGACGTCGAGCCAGCTCTTCTACGTATCGTTGTGTGTGCGGGTCCGCTCTCCGGCTCAATCTCTACTTTGCGCGGTCTGTTGCATCCTCTGTGGTGACATTGTCTCTCATGTCTGCCGAGCGACGTCGAGCCAGCGCATCTTCTACGTATCGTTGTGTGTGCGGGTCCGCTCTCCGGCTCAATCTCCACTTTGCGCGGTCTGTTGCATCCTCTGTAGTGACATCGTCTCTCGTGACTGCCGAGCGACGTTGAGCCAGCGGATCTATGTATGTGTGCGCGGGTCCGCTCAACTATCGCAATACAAAATGGTACATTTACTCAGTTTCTTGAACGCCTATCGTATAAAATGTCACGACAAATTGTGGATACCTAAAACAGCAAAGCATATTATGGTTCCCGGTAAACAAAATTACCATTTGCGCTGGGCAATTGATATTTTAGATCTTAATGCTATAAAAATAAGGTGGATTCTATAAAATGCGTTGTGGATTGGTTGTTTGTTGAGAGTGACATCTTGAGGGGTCCGCGGCTAGAGACCATAAAGTTTGAGATGGGTTCTACCGAGAGTACATAGTTTATTTAACAAGAGATTAATAGGTTATTTTTAATTATATTTATTTATTTATGTTTAAGGGTGTATTAAATATAAGTAAATGTAGAAGAGAAGTGTTTATTATTTTTCGTCAAATATAGTACTAAAGTTCGTAATTTAAATGAAACTTGGCACCTAGACAGCTTTTTATCCCGAGAAAAATTAGGCTCCCTCGAGATCACGGGTAAAACCCAATAGCGTAAACTAGTAATAATCACACAATAATTTATTAAACTTTCAGAAAGTTTTTATTGTACTTTACCAATAATTAATTTCAATCAAGTTACGTTTTCTTTTCATCATCACAGCAATATAATACACCTCTTCCAATTAACAGACTTAATCAATCATAAAGCTCATTCTTTAACATAAATCTTTGCACTTAACTTAATCATAACTTTACCTTGATTAACGTTTAAGTACGCGGTGGAACTGGCCGGTAACTTGAGGCGACCACTTCGGACTAGGAGATCACATTACAACCATTGTTACAAGTACTAACTTAACTACTTTGAGCACATACATAGCTGTGGCACCTACATAAAATAACATGAGAGATTGTCGGTCGACCCTGTCGCTAGTGAGGCGGATCTGTGCTCAGTGTCTCGCTCTCGCTCACAGTTATCCAGGCGACACCCTGCTCGGAGCGCTACCACCATGCTGTGCCGGAACACATGAACGCTGTACGCGATGATTGTCGGCCGACTCTGTCGCTAGTGAGGCGGATCTGTGCTCAGTGTCTTGCTCTCGCTCCCAGTTATCCAGGCGATACCCTGCTCCGAGCGCTACCATCATGCTGTGCCGGAACACATGAACGCTGAACGCGATCATTGTCGGCCGACTCTGTTGCTAGTGAGGCGGATCTGTGCTCAGTGTCTCGCTCTCGCTTACAGTTATCCAGGCGACACCCTGCTCCGAGCGCTACCATCATGCTGTGCCGGAACACATGAACGCTGTACGCGATGATTGTCGGCCGACTCTGTCGCTAGTGAGGCGGATCTGTGATCAGTGTTTCGCTCTCGCTCACAGTTATCCAGGCACCCTGCTCGGAGCGCTACCACCATGCTGTGCCAGAACACATGACGCCACACGCTGTATTTATCATCGACAGCTAAATGAATAATCACATAACTCTCTCGCACACTTAACAAATATGTCAAGTCAAAATGAAGAGCATTTTTGCATACATTAGAGTCAAATTGTCGCACGTGAAAAAAGAAATAAACTTCTCAATCGATCACGCTTGACGGATTTACGTCTACCGGGGACATTGTCAAAGCGGGATATAATTTCATTCGAACTGTGTCTTTATTTCAGAAGCATTAAACTCCATATTCACTTGGCAATGTATCGAGATCTCAGTTCGCGATTTGAGAAACAAAATTATTCATTGCATTTGCTTTGAGCTCTTTTTCGTTCGCTTAAAGATCATTTTCGATTGTTGCTGGTTTATAGTAAGTTGGTAGTGTGTTTATTTTTCTTCTTTTTTTAGTGTTCCAAGCCATTTCTTTTCTGACGGCCGAGACACATATACAACATGTCATTTAAAAAAAAACACTTGTTTCTGTATTGATTTTTGAATGCTATTTACAATTTTACATAGATTGAAATAAAATGGTGATTTTTGCGTCAATATTTTAGTTGTCTTTATCGTGACTTCATCTGCAACATGTTCAATATATTGCCGTGATATTCTCCCTCTCTTTCACTCATTTAATGTCAATGCTAATAAGCTCTTAGTGCAGAGTTCGTCCGGGGAAGAATTACCAGCCCCCTTATTCAGTTAATACAAACTTCGTCGGCGAGCCACTGCATGGAGGCCTCGGAGAGCTTATCTCTTACGTGATTGTGTAGTTAGTAAAAGAGACGGAGCAAAGAGGCCGCGACAAAACATCCTAGAGTTTGTGTCATTTTCTTCACAGAATTGAGCCCTAGCTGACCCATTTCCACCGTGGAGCAGTAGTGCACTTGTATTACTGTGTTTCTGTTAGTTACAGTCACATCAGACTTAGCAACTTCACGTCTCAGGGTCGACAACGCATTGTCAATGCTCCTAGTGTTGCAATTGTCCATAGGCGGCGGTGACCACTTACCATCAGGTGGACCGTCTGCTTGTTTGTCGGCCCATGAAGTATAAAAAAAGTTAAGGCCGGTGATATTACAGGCACATGAGACTGAACTTCACGTCTCAAGCGACAACGCGGTCCCCTGGTGTTGCAAATGTCCATAGGCGGTGATCACTTACCATCAGAACCAGCCTGTTTGTCGGCTTACTTGCCATTTTCGAGCAAACAGTCTTTAATTATATGTAGTATATCAGTTATCTGGTTTCCATAGTACAAGCTCTGCTTAGTTTGAGTTCAGATGGCCATGTGTGAAGAATCTTCCAGGATATTTATTTCCACTTTCTAATAAGCTTATAGGAAATAATTTAAACAGAGACGCATGAATTTATTGTTGTCTTTACACACGGGTTGATTTCACAACTTGTTCTATAAGAAAATTAATATTATTTACGCAAATGACGACTGCAATGGTCCTGTGGTTCGAATCAGCTCCTTTATTCAGAGAACAGATTCGGAGAACATACCTCTCACGTGATGGCGTAGTTAAATAAATAATAAATAAATATCCTGGGACATTCTTTACACACGGCCATCTGGTCCCAAACTAAGCAGAGCTTGTACTATGGAAACCAGATAACTGATATACTACATATACTACTTTTTATTTTTCTAAATACGTACATATATAGATATTTAACAAAAGAGACAGAACATAGAGACGAAACATCCTCGTGCTAGTGTCATTATATTTTTATACTACAGAACGATAGACAGACGGTCCACGTGATGGTAACTGGCCGCCTATGGACATTTGCAACACCAGGGGCATCGCCGCGTTGTCGCTTGAGACGTGAAGTTAAGTCTCATATACCTGTAATGACACCGGCCTTACCATTCTAACCGAAACAGTGCACTGCTTCACGGTGGAAATGGGTATGGTGGTAGTACTTCTCGCTACTCTGCACTAAGAGTTCTACCACTCTACGCGTAACTATACTAATAGGATAGGATGTATAAAATTGATTATATCAGTTATCTGGTTTCCATAGTACAAGCTCTGCTTAGTTTGGGGTTAGAGGCCTTAGCACGTATCGTGCGCCAAAAAGCTGGTTTGTATAGAACATTGAACACTGCGCATACCGTACGATCCGATGCAATTGCCATAGCATTGGTTTTTGGTTGCGATACGATTACGATACGCTTACGATGTTCGTGCTTAGGACAGATAGCAGTGCTCTTGTCCTAGGATATTATGTATACTACCGGCACGCTATGATGGCCGTTTTGACGATTCAGATTATCATATGAAAAGAAACTGTATTGCTTTGGAATAACGTTGATTTCCATCACCTTATAATTAGCTGTTGGATCAATACGCACCCTCAGTACGATAAGGGCTTAACTCAAAATATTGCGAAATGGAGTTACGATCATAGAGAGACTAAACAAAGTACGCTCTATCCGATGAATAGTAAAACATAGTCAATTTATTGATAGAATAAGCATACCAGTACTTCAGCCTCTTTAACACCGGGACCACTCCCCGCTCAGTGAAAGTGACCGAATCAGTGATGTGCCAAAACTGTTTTTTTGAGTTAAGCCCCTATCATTCTGAGGGTGCGAATAGATGCACCTTATGTCTGAAGGAATGAAGGTAATTTTTCTTTGTCATTGTTAAACGTCAAAACGGCCATCATGCGTGCCGCAAGTTTAGTGATCTGAATTGAACAGAATCTCACCGTCTCAGACGTAGTCTATCTCGTTTTAATGTGGCAGTAAAACCGACCGCCGGGCTGTGTTGCATGCAATAATGATTAATGGGGCGTATTGCAAAACGTCTAGTTATTTTTATGGCTCATTTTATGCGACTGTTCAATGTTAAAACCAGGTATACCATTTACATGCATAATTTGTTTCCTGAGTCATATTTCAGATTGGCATTAGCTACCGCGCCGTGGTTTTACTCGCTTTTTTTTTTGGTTTAGTGTTCAGAGGTCACTTATGAAGGTCAAAGTTACTGAATCGGGGAATCTAATGTATCCCAGGAGAACATAGCCTATGTCACTCGGGAATAGTGTAGTTTCCTATCTATGTAAGGATTTAAGACAAAAATTTAAAAATTAAATATTTTGTTTGTTTGTCTTTACTCAAAGTTTTTATTTAATTTGTTACCCGACTGCGGAAATCGAAGGGTTATGATTTTAGCATTTTTTATCCAATGAAAGCTGACAGGCCAAAAAAGGAAAAATATTAGACAGGCCAATTGGCTTGGTGGTTAGCGACCCTGACTGCCAAGTCGAAGGTCGCGGGTTCGATTCCCATCCAGGACAAACATTTGTGTGCATGAACATATCTGTTTGTTCTGTGTCTAGGTGTAAATATCTATAATATATTTTTAGAAACATAAAAAGTACTATATCAGTTATCTGGTTCCCATATTACAAGCTCTGCTTAGTTTGAAATCAGATGGCCGTGTGTAAATAATGTCCCAGAATATTTATTTATTGTATTATAATTTTTAAAACAATTTTGTTCCTAAACCTAACCTAAAATATTCCTGTGAGATTCGAACCTAAGACATATCTCCCCACTACATCCGACTTGTCATCACACAAGTAACAATACTTTAAAATAATCAAATAGTAAAATAAAATTTGCACTCAAAACATAAAGGATACACGTAATTCATCGAACAATCGACGCGGTCCCAAAAGATGGATTCCAACAAAAAAGTAGGTCCGTAACAATGATAAGATCTCGTGCTCAGACTACACGCCCCGACCGGTGACATACAATCGGTCCTTTCAGAAAATTATAATAAAGAATATTATATTGTTGCAGAAACTGTGTTAGGCATATATTGTTAGAACATTTTGTTTTGTTACTTGTTGGAGTAGTGCAGAGTTCGTCCGGGGAAGTACTACCTTATCCATTTCCGTGAAGCAGTTGTGCACTTGTATTACTGTTTCTGTTAGAAAGGTAAGGTGAAATTACAGGCACATGAGACTTAACAACTTCACGTCTCAGGGTCGACATCGCATTGGCGATGCAAATGTCCATAGGCGGCGGTGACCATAGGTGTGGTGAGTATAAAAAAAATAACAATACACACGATAGAAGTGAATCTTTTGTATTACAGGGAAACATTTTAATTATTCATCAATCACTTTTGAATAGCATACATTGTGTTTATCATTGATTTGTTTTTCGTTACACAAAAAGGTTGCGGACCAGAATTTCAAAGCTGTCCATAAGAATTTCCCTTAAAAATGCATTTATGTGTAGCTTAGTACATAAATAGATCTTGTACAAAACAGTGTATAAAAGATTTTGAAATAATAACCTAAAAATATTGAAAATTATATAGAAGATTACATTATTGTTTTTGAGTTTTAAGATTAAATCAACTGATTCTAAACCAATGTCGCTTGAGACCTGAAGTTGTTAAGTCTGATGTGCCTGTAATTTCACCGGCCTTTTCTAACCGAAACACAGTAATACAAGTGCACTGCTTCTTGGTAGAAATGGGTAAGGTAGTACTTCCCGGGACGAACTCTGCAATATGTACTCTTATTATTTCAATTTTTACACGACTCTCTCGCCTTAGCATAAACATCTATCGTAAGCTTATCGTCATCGTATCGATTGCGAAAACCAATGCAATGGGAAATAGAACATCGTGGAACGTCACGGTGTGCGCGGTGTTCAATTTTTCATATAAGCTAGCATTTTTTTAGTTCCATCCCCTTTATTCAGCTAATACAAACTTCGTCGGCGAGCCGCTCCACGGAGGCCTCGGAGAGCTTGAACGTGATTAGTAGTAATAGCGTAGTAAAACAGAGACAGAGCATAGAGGCCGCGACGAAACATCCTCGAGCTACTGTCAGTTTCCTTAAAGAATCGATCCCCAGGGCACAGATAAAATAAATATTTTGAGTATCTATCTGTCACTACTCTATGATAGATAAAATAAGATCATTAATCATCTGAATTAGGATTCGTTGGATAGCCATGAGTCATCGTGACGTGCCATGGGAGTTAACCGATAGATCGAGATTCGGAATCGATTTGAAATCGACTAGACTTGTATAGTAAAGTTTATCTTTAAACAAACATCTTCTGGCCGTATGTGACTGAACTCTTTCTAAATGCCTGGACTGATTTTTATAAATAAACAAGGTGACCCGGCAAACGTTGTTTTGCCATATTTTCTTTATTATTAAGTATACATGAAAATTAATTGTGGTACAATAATTATATTCGATTGCCATATTGCAACCAAAATCGCGATTAAAAAATATGGGTTGGTGATAGATGGGTGAAAATTTAGGGTTGTATTTATTTTTTTATATGGTGTCACTAATAATAACACAACATTTTTTGAGGATTTTCCAATTTGACATGTACTATTTTGGGGGGGGGGGTCACTTATCTGGTTTTCATAGTACAAGCTCTGCTTAGTTTGGGATCAGATGGCCGTGTGTAAGAGAATGTCCCAGGATATATTTATTGTGCTAATCAACTAGTATATGTATAAATAAATATCCTGGGACATTCTTTACACACGGCCATCTGTTATAAATGATATACTACTTTTTTTTCGAAATAAATACTCATATAGATATTTACACCCAGACACAGAACAAACAGACATGTTCATGCACACAAAATGTTTGTCCTGGGTGGGAATCAAACCCGCGACCTTCGGCTTGGCAGTCAGAGTCGCTAACCACCAAGCCAACTGGCCTGTCAATAATAAAATGAATGTTAAGCTAATTTAATCAATATTACATTTATACAGAAAAAGTAAATTAAAGTAAAGACTGGCTAATTTATTTATTTTTTTATGTGGCAATACCATACAAAATCTCAGAAATAACATTACTTTAAGTGAGTGTCTAGCTATAGTGTATTCAATAATATCCTAGCTGTGCCTTGCGGCTTTGCCCGCTTTCAATCCTGGTTATAAACCTTGCTCTTGAATTACTCTATCTATTGCTGAAAACTGCATTAAAATCCGTTGCGTAGTTTACGATTCTATGAACGACATACAGACATACATTCATTTTTATATATGGTATATGGATACAGACGAGGCTACAAAGAAAAAAAACCGTAAAAGACTTAATAAAAAAAATTGGTACATCAACATTGAAAATCCGTTTACCTTTTTGCTACTTAGCATGGCATTTTGACTTCCATATACGACTACTTGCCAGGATCATTATTAAACACATGACTAACAATATTCTATAAGATAGATATAATCAATACCCCATCTTCCCCCAACCCCCTCTGAATGATATCCAGTATCCCCGCTTGCCCAGCGTCAACAACGCCGCGATGCCCCTGGTACTGCAAATGTCCATAGACGGTCACGAGAGTCGAATATTACTAAAATCCAAAATACCATATTGTTCTTATAATACCAAATAAACAAACACGGAAGCAAAAACCCGATACTGGTGTATATTTACGACTGGACAGTATGTGGGCGGACAGATACCATACGCAAGCCGCAATATTGACTCCGATATAATATTTTGAAAGAGCCATTGAATTTGCTAAATTATTGTTTTGAGTTACGCCACAAATTGTTACATTAAAACCCTTTTTTGGTAAAATTCTATATATTTATACCACGTGGGCCGACAAACAAGCGGACGGTCCACCTGATGGTAAGTGGTCACCGCCGCCTATGGACATTTGCAACACTAGGGGCATCACCAATGCGTTGTCGACCCTGAGACGTGAAGTTGTTAAGTCTCATGTGCCTGTAATTTTACCGGCTCCCTTACCTTTCTAATCGAAACACAGTAATTCAATTGCACTACTGCTTCACGGCGGCAGGTGGTAGTACTTCCCCGGACGAACTCTGCACTAAGAGCTCTACTACTCTATATGTACGTAATTCTCGATTCTGTAAGGAAAATGACATTAACTTGAAGATGTCTCATGTGCCTTCTCATGTGCCTGTAACTTCACCGGCCTTACCTTTTTTATATCTCATGGGCCGACAAACAAGCAGACGGTCCACCTGATGGTAAGTGGTCACCGCCGCCTATGGACACTTGCAACACTAGGAGCGTTGACAATGCATTGTCGACCCTGAGTTGTGAAGTTGCTATGTCTCATGTGACTGTAACTAACCAAAACACAGTAATACAAGTGCACTACTGCTTCACGGTGGAAATGGGTAAGCGGTAAGTATCGGGGATGTTTCGACGCGGCCTCCGTGCTCTGTCTCTTTCGTTAACTACGCCAATACTACTAATCACGTGAGAGGGAAGCTCTCCGTGAAGCGGCTCGCCGACGATATTTGTATTAGCTGAATAAGGGGGCTACTTATAAAGTAAAAAACAAAGTCGCTTCGGCCGTTTGTGTTAGATCTTTTATACCACGCAACAGATTTTGATGCGGTTTTCATTAAAAAAAAAATCAAAATTCAAAACCATTTATTTTGTTTAGGCCCTGGGAAGGCACTTATGAAGGTCAAATTTAAAGTTACTGAAGCAACTATCGGTTCGAAAGTCAGCCTTCAACTGAGAAGAACCGGCATGAAACTCAGCAAGGTTACATTCTTTTTTATTTTTATTAAATATTTTTTTATATAAATTTTATCTATTCTGACTTTTTGGCTAATTTATATAAATGTTATATAGTTTTATATTTAACAATTAGAAAATACTTAATATAGGTAACATTCAAAAACAAAAAAAAAAAAAGAAATAACAAGACTACAAAATAGAAAATAACAATAATTACTTACAACTAAAACAAAAAAAAATGGAGGTGCACTGTGCAGAGAGTAGCTATATTGACAGAATGATTCAAGAGGAAGGTTTCTATCCCTTGGGAACGCGGGTGAATCCGCGGGGGATAACTAGTAATTTACGAGACCCTTACACCCATATTCTAAGAAGTTTCCTCGAAAATTCCTCGACCCCAACTCGACTGAGGATACCTTAAGCATTTTCTCGATGAATCCTTAAAATTGGTATTCTAAGTTATGACTTGAGCAAAACTCGAGCAATCCCGACTGATGTCGAATCGAAGTGTAGTCAAGGTAACATGTCATTCTATAATAGATAAAATAATAGACTTCAGTAACTGTTTACATGCAAAAACGTACCGACGTACGATGCAACGACGTACCTTGATGTTGACAGTTATCACCTCGCTTCGAGTAAGGGAAAGCGTCGAGTGGAGGAGATTTTTGCAACTATGAATAATAAATATCTTGAAGTGACGTTGAGAGGAGTCGACGAATTTTCGAGGAAACGTCTTAGAATATTGGTGTTACACGCCGCAGATCGTTGATTCGATTCTCACCCAGTACAAACATTTATCTGTCTCTGTTAAATATCTAAAGATTGTGTAGGAAAAGTAGTTTAAGTAGTATATCAGCTATCTGGTTTCCATAGTACAAGCTCTGCTTAGTTTGGGATCAGATGGCCGAGTGTAATGAATGTGCCAGGATATATTAATATTGTTTTTATCTAAGTTAATGGTTTTTTACAATAAATAAAACATAATCGGAGTAAGGAGGTTTTCCAGTCTTTGACCACCAAATTAATTATGATTTTTTTTATTTTTATTAACATTTTTAATCAACAAAATTGTTACTTTAAATTTATCTATGATATCATCAACTCAAAAAAAACAACATCTTATTAACAAGAAAAAAGTAATATTACCAAAAAAAAAAAATAAGGGTAAACACCAAAACAGAAATAATAAATATCCCGGGACATTATTTACACTCGACCATCTGGTCCCAAACTAAGCAGAGCTTGTACTATGGAAACCAGATAAGTGATATACTACTTTTTTTAAATACATACTTAAATAGATATTTACACTCAGACGCAGTACAAACAGACATGTTCATGCACACAAATATTTGTCCTGGGTGGGAATCGAACCCTGCGGCGTGGCAGTCAGCGTCTCTAACTACTAAGGCAACTGGCCCGTCGAATATAAATAAGTAAGGAAAAATCCTACATATTATTCCAGAACATATTCGCACCCTCAGACCGATAGGGGCTGAACTAAAAAAAACACTTTTGGCACATCTCTGATTGGGTCACTTTCGCACTGAGCGGGGAGGGTGGGTCCCGGTGTTAAAGAGGCTGAAGTATCGGTATGCTTATTCTATCATTAAATTGACTATGTTTTACTATTCATCGGTCTCTCAGTCTCTCTATGATCGTAACTCCATTGCGCAAAATTTTGAGTTAAGCCCTTATCGTACTGAGGATGGTCCTGTGTGCTTTAATTAAAATCCAGCCAATGATTAAGTAACAAACATAAATCGTATACATTTCCAGACATAACAAAATCATCTTAACTTCCAACATGACCCCTAGAAATCAGCATAGATCAATTGTTGATCCATAGATCTTATAGATCGATAGACAATCGACGAGATCGAGAGGTCTCGACTGCGGAAATATCGGTAACGGTTTAAACTTATAATCGTGAAGCTTTTGCTCATTGTTTGTAGTTCGTGTTGATCTCTCTTTATTATTTAGTTAAGGAAACTTAACGGTTGTTCATAAAATATTATACTGTTGAGGTCAGATTAACCGACTTTGAAAGTGTTTGGAAATTGGACCCCTTTTTGTGTTACTTTTACGATCCTAAATATTTGGGGTCTTTTAGATTTTTTTTTATACCACATGGGCCGACGAACAATTGGACGGTCCACCTGATGGTAAGCGGTCACCGCCGCCTATGGATATTTGCAACACTAGGGGCATCGCCAATGCGTTGTCGACACTGAGACGTAAAGTTGTTAAGTCTGATGTGCCTGTAATTTCACCAGCCCCCTTACCTTTCTAACCGAAACAGTAATATAAATGCACTACTTCTTTACGGTGGAGATGCAGTATACAAAACAGTTAATGTTGTATGTACATGTATGTATATACCATCCTTATTTTTTTTCACAACTTTTTATTGTATACTTATTTAAACAAAAGATATCTACTTAATAAATTTTATCGGATACGAGCTGTCCTCCGTGGTTTCAACCGCGTTCCCGAGATATGTGACATTTTTCCGGCACAAAAAGTATCCTATGTTACTTCTAATACCTCCAAGAATATGTGTACAAAGTTTCATGATGATCGGTTAAGAAGTCGCGTGAAAGCGTAACAAACAAACTTACATTCAAATTTATCATATTTGTAGGGATAACTATCTGGTTGTCATATTGTTCCAAATTCAAGCGGTCACCCATCACGTTACTGTCGTCATTTTAGGTCAAGCGTTCTTTAAACCGACTTTCTCTGGGGAGTGTACTGTGTTTGCATTGAAAATGATTCGTCATCATGGTTAATCGGTGGAGAGAGAGTGGTCTGTCAAAATAACTCATTTATTATGCCATTTGTAATAAAATATGACAGATTAATAAAATACACATTGAATTAAAAAATCAAATCTTCATATTGTTGTACAATAAATGTCTATCAGTGCAGTACAATTATTTTGCTGAAATGTGCAGAGATTGCTGAGATAAAGTGAGATTAGATTTTAATCGAGACGTAACCGCCATTGCGCTTTCGTTTTGACAGGTGACAGTGACATTTCATTGAATTGATCAAACAATTTGAATATACAAACATCACGGAATTTATTATAAAAAAAAAATACCTTTAGCTTCCATCTCCAATTTTAACTAGAATTCCCGGAGGTATTAAACTTTTCCCAGTACAAAATGTATCTTAAACTGAGTCACAATTATACAAACCATTAATATCGTACTAATATTATGAATGCAAAAGTGTGTGAGTGTGGATGTTAGTCACTCTTTCACGGAAAAACTACTGAACGGATTTGGATGAAACTTGGCTCATATATAGAGCATGCCCTAGAATAACATATATAATACTTTTATTCGGGGAAAATGGAACATCCGTCGGGAACGCGGGTAAAACCGCGGGGGACAGCAAGTTTATATATGTCTTTACAATCTAATAGGCCGTTTTGACAGTTTAGAATGTCAAAGAAAAATATATTTTATTATAATAGAAATAAGGTCCAAAAATAGATCCAATAGGTAATTGTATGAGGATGAAAATTAACCTTACTGTAGAGGAACAAGGTTGTTTTTTCTATAACATACTTACCTGTCAAAACGAGCTTGAATATTTTATTAAACAATACCTTTATGAAAAAGAGCAAAAAGTATTTATTGTTATGTGCAACCGCATTTTATGTCTAAACAATACAAAGGAACACGAACATGTCCTCTGTCGCTCATAAAATATATCTTGTAATCTTTAAAATGCACTTTTTGTTTTTTTTATTAATCCATAAACTGCCAAAGAGTTTTGATATCCTTTACAACTCTGACAGATATTCGATAAGAAACTTTGACATTTTTAAAATGAGTTGTCATTTCATTGACATTGATTTTTAACAAATTATATTTATATTATTAGCCAAGCTGTCCGCCGCGGTTTCACCCGCGTTTATCAATATCATATATAGCCTATAACCATCTAGGAAAAATTCCACGTCGAATGGTAGCAGTCCCACCCCGATATGTTCAGTAGTTTTGAGGTGATGGTGCGTCAAAGGAACCGTATTTTTCTAGAAGATATCTTGGGACATTCTTAGACACGGCTATCTGATCCCAAACTCAGCAGAGCTTGTACTATGGAAACCTGATAACTGATATACTACATATACACAGAACAAACAGACAAGTTCATGCTCACAAATGTTTGTCCTGATTTTCTACAGATGAGTAATGGTGGTTTAGTTTAGTCGTGATTCTGTTGGATGAAGAAATTATCAAAGTCTCCTTAAAAAGTCGACTAAATCTTCATAGTCTTCAGTCAACACTATAAATAAGGTGATAGTACAGTCTCTAATACTCTTAAGCCATGATGCTACTGGGTGTGAAGAAAATACTAAATCGCAATGAAAAATTCGACTAAATCTTTTTGCTCTTTAGTCGATACCTTACAAATGAGTTGGGGTGGAAGTACAGTCTCTAACACTCTTAAACCACGATTCTGCTGCGTATAAGAAAATATTAAAGCCTTTATAAAAAAAACCGCACTAATAAAGTTATTAGTCGCATAAACCGGTAATTACTCGTCAAACATTCGAAATCGTAAAAAAGGGGAAACCTACCAAACCGTGACATAAATTTGTGTTTAACAAAGTCTTTAACAAGCGTTCGTAATGTAAAAAACGACGCGAGCATAAAAAAGGTAAGGAAAAAAAGATATAAAAAAAATAAAATTGTGAGATGGAACGGTTTGGCTCTCCGAGGTACACAAAAAGTCTTGTTAAGCGATACCGTATCTATTTGGAGTAATTAATACACCCAATATTTTTTCTGTTGTATTTATTTCTACACTTTGGCTACCGTTTGGTTAAGTTTTGAAAATATTTATTGACAGGTGCCATGTATCATTTTATTTAGTACTAGCTGTGCCCTGCGGCTTTGCCCGTTTTCAATCCTGGTTATAACGCTTCCTCTTGAATTACTCTATCTATTGCTAGAAACTGCATTAAAATCCGTTGCATAGTTTACGATTCTATAACGGTCATGACAAACATTAATTTTTATATATTTAGAAGATGTAAATATCGAAAATTCCTTTCGGTGGATTTGCCTGCGTTCCCGAGGGATTTAATATTTCCCGGGATAATAACTTAGTTAATGTAATTTGGGTAAGTGTACCTTTCTATATGTGAAAGAATTATTGAAATCAGATCAGTAGTTTCAGAGATTTCCTCCAACATACTAACATTATCTCTTTAAGGCAGTCTATACTATTCAAAAGAGGAAAGATTTGTATATACGTATGTTGATAACTCTTTCACGCAAAAACTACTTAACGGATATGGTATACATATAGGCTACTTTTTATGGGGAAAATGTGGTATCCCTCGGGAACGCGTATAAAACCGCGGGGGACAGCTGTAATAGATAAAATGAAAGGACTACGTATTAAAACACATTAGCTGTGCCCGCGGTTTTTTCCGAGTTTATGGTAACTGTGTCGTGAGATTATATAGTCTTGCCTTCCTCGATGAATGGACTATTCATCACATAAATCATTTTTCTAATCGAACCAGTACTTCCTGAACTTTTGTCTATGATTTTTTTCACATTGCAACTTTTGGATCCAAAATTTCATTTTATTTTTTTAGTTCCCATATAGTCTACAGATTAAATAAACATACAAAAAAAAACAAACAATAATCACATAAATATACATATTCAATTAAACATAAAGCTGTTTAAATATATACAAAAACTTCATTGTCCAAACTCATTAATATTAATTGTCATTCATAACAAAACGTTAGAATTGTGTCGTCTGTCCCCCGCGGGGGTATTATCCACTCTGTGTGTGACGCAGCACGCGTCCCGAATGGGCGGAGATATGAGACAGTGGCTCTCAATGTTTTAAATAACGCTCCTTTAATTTTTGAGGTCCAAAAGGGGCCCATTTAAATGAAACTTTTTACGTGATCAAAAATAAATAAATGATAAATATATATGCTCTTTATGATTGATGAATAGTTTAAATGTTTCCCTGTGATAAAAAAAATTCACTTCTATGGTGTGTCTTGACGACGCAGTCTGTTTTTATTTTACATTACATTGCATAATAATATACCTGAGGTAAGCAGAGGTCTCAGTAATAAGGCGCGGATTCCATAGCAAATATTTGGTCAGCATTGTCGTAATTTCTTGGGAATTACCAATCCCACATTTACCACAGTTACACACATTATCGTTTCGATTAATATAAATATAAAAAGTATATAAAAACATGCTTCAAAAAGTTTTGGATAAAAATACAACACAAGTACAAAATTTACACAAGCACTAGTTTATATTATTAAATATATAATATATTATTGTATATACGGCCACCTGGTCCCAAACTAAGCAGAGCTTGTACTATGGAAACCAGATAACTGATATATAACTACATATACTACTTTTTTTTCTAAATACATACTTACATAGATATTAACACCCAGACGCGGAACAAACAGACATGTTCATGCACACAAATGTTTGTCGTGGAATCGAACCCTCGACCTTCGCTTTGGTAGTCAGAGCGTTAACCACCAAGCCAACTGGCCTGTCAAATAAAAATTCTATTTTATTCTAAAAAGGGGCCAACACATTTGCTCCCTTTTTTAAAACTATGAGAACCACAGTCTTAACCACACGGATCCATAAAAACAATTCCACATACAGACCGCCCTGTTAATTGAATTATTATTAGTAAATTAAAGGTTACTTCGTAATTGGGGGGTGGCAGCAACAGCTCCTTGTAATTCACCGGCTCAATAGGCCTTTAAGAGGCAAAAAGGCCTCTTGTTTGTTTTAGTATGATGCAGACTATAATTTATTTTTAAATCTTCACAGACTTTTTAGCTTTTAGAGTTGTAGAGCTCTTAGAGTTCGTCCGGGGAAGTACTACCTTTATCTGGGCGCCTGGCAACGCTATCCCAAATTTAATCTATCTTATTCAATCAATTTTCTTAAAAATCCTTTCGCATTCAATCCACCGTCCGCAGTTTCTTAGCACCCACCACAATTTCTCCTTCCTTTCCACTTAAGATTTGCAAATTAATATTATGCAAAAATACATCATCATTTGTCTAGCAAATGCGTTAAGTCTAAACGTCTAGACAATTATACAAACGACTATATTTAACAAATGACTGTAACAAGTCTTTGTTAAAGGCTAAATGAAAAAAATTGCTCTATGGTCGGCCATTAACGCTTCTTCTCTTTATTTTTCATAATGGCAACAAATTCCTTTTTAAGGATTTATTTCTAGCCAATGTCGAGTTGTACTCGTATATTACTAGCGATCAGCCACAGAATAGAGATTATTTTATTTGGTAGATAGTGCGAATAAATGTGTTGGTTGAAGAAAGAACAGATGTTTGATGTAAAGATCTTTAAACTTTATATTTACTAGCTGTCCCGACACAGGTTGTCCTGTCGAAATAAGTCCATATAAAAGTTCCATAAAAAAAAACAATGCAGGAATTCGATTGCAGCACTTCCTACCGTGTCCAGTAGTAAATCTAAACCATTCTCGAATCTACTGGAACACACTCAAAACATTTAATCAAAATCAGTCCAGCCATTTAAGAAGAGTTCACTAACATACACACGGACAGAAGAATTATATATATAATACTAGCGACCCGCCCCGGCTTCGCTCAGGTGCAATATAGATACTAATACATATAAACCTTCCTCTTCAATCACTCTATCTATTAAATAAAACCGCATCAAAATCCGTTGCGTAGTTTTAAAGATTTAAGCGTACATAGGGATATAGGGACAGAGAAAGCGACTTTGTTTTATACTACATATGTAGTGAAGATATAGCCGTCCTCCGTAGTTTCACGCTCATTTCCAAGAAATTTTACCATTTCCCAGGGATAAATAGTATCGCATGTGCTAATCCAGGTTATTAACTATCTATGAGCCAATTTTCATTCAAATCCGTTAAGTAGTTTTTGTAATATTTATTTTTTTAATTTAATTTTCTTATACTCAGTAACTTCGAAAAAAATCATAAGAAAAACCATACCTTAATCTACAATATGCTCATCTATTATTTGATTGACACTAATTTGTAACATTCGTTCATAATGACTTACAAATTGGTCACCTTATTGATTATATAAATATTTAATTGCTTTTGTATACTAATATAGTATTTTTGAATAGTATAACACCTAACTAGTTTTGTGGCTAAAGCGCTAAAAAAAAGTGGCACTCCAAGAGTGTCGACAGAAATGAAAACTCTTATCTCTGCCGTACCATTAAGATGTGGAACTCGCTACCAGCCCACGTGTTTCCCTTCTCTTATGATCCTGTGTCCTTTAAGCGGGGCGCGAAAAAGCTTCTCACAAGGCTGACAAGGTGAGGGCCATCATGCCACAATGCTACGCTGGCTGCTGGGATGATGGCCATCACTAGGGGACTTCATTGACTGCTTAACATCAGGCAGCATGGAGTCAATTTGGGCGGTAGCAATAAAAAAACTGACATTAATATATATCTATATTGTACGTATAATATATACAGAATATATGTTTATATTATCAATATATAATATAGTTCGTATATAATAGTAGTATATAATAGTTCGCCTACAAGAGGCCTATGGAGGAGCGAGGTGTGAGACTCCTCCATTTAAAAGGGAAGATCTTCCGCCAGGCTAGGTGATCATGCCTGGGGACCGCGGTCCTACTGTTGATTTTTTTTTTTTTTTGAAAAGGACGAAGGTGTTAGCCTCAGATGGCTCTGACACCCTTACGCGGACAATATCGGTGAGCGCTTAGGGCTCTCAACCGAAATACAAAATTTTAAGCAACAGCGCACTGAGGGTGCCCCCTGTGGGGCTCGAACCTCGGGCTCAGGGCGTTGCGTGGGGGGCCTTTTTAAATCAAAGACTTTACTTTATCTGATTATTAGTGGTTCTTTATTTCATAACAATAATAAAACAAAAAACTCTACAATGAACATAACCTACTGTTGATGTTGGATGCTTGTATATATGTCAAATCCTGAGAGAATCTTGATAGTGCGATGTAGGATTCTCGCGTGTTTCTACTCGTTGATAGATGTCGCCACATCACTGTAGTGCGGGCGGTGAAGTATTTTGTAGGCGCGTTCATAGATGTCGCCACATCACTCCCTTCCTAGACCAGAGGTCGATCTGTTGTTGCTGCATCATTGCTGATAGCTTGCAAGTGCCAGTGCTGCTCGGAAGTCTACGGTGAGTCGAGACTGAGCGGGATTGCTGCGATGGGTTGAGGCTTCCCACTGGCCAAACACCTACTTCTTGTAATCTTTATAATATACAAACTTAACAATATTTCAACCCAAAGTCAACTCTCGTGTAAACAGGGTATATATGCAGTGGTGTCGGTAACAGTGTCGCGAGTTCAATTGTTTTTTACCATCTCAAAAATGCCCAACATGAATTTTCTTTTATACTAGTAAATTTCGTCAATAGCTATTGAACCAAACAAAAATATAAAGAAATATAACGATTCACAAACAGGAGAGAAAATGGATAAACAGATACATTTTCTAAAATAAATTTAACGCAATAATAAAGTAAGAAACTGGCTTCTTACTACAAATTATATTGAGACTGAAAACCTCCGTCAAATATCTTAAAGTAGGTTAAGGTGTTTTAACTACTATGAACACATTATGAACCATTTATACACCCAACGCCACCTCCTGATACCAAATAAATTAAGATTAAAAGTTAAATTTAAATGTGAGAGCGCTGGTACCAGAGTTCAATGAAACACAATTTATTTATCTACCAAATTTGTTTGTATTATGTTTGCGTAAATTTGTATAAATAATGTTTAAGGAACAAAAATTGATATCAATAAAATTATTATTATTATTAACTTTAGCTTTAATTTTAACTTTAATTAACTTGTATTTACTTGTGTTCAAACCTGTGTAGAGAGAATCATGGTATCCAAAACACAAGTTAAATCTTACCTTGGATACCACTGTTTTCAACAAACACTTTTATTCTAAATTATTATAATTTATTACTAAGTGCCTAGTTATTAGTATCGTGTTTTTGTCACAATTTTCTATGATGAAATAAATGTATTATTTTAACGCTAGTTTTTTTTTTATACCACATGGGTCGACAAACAGCAGACACAGCCCACCTGATGATTAGTGGTCACCACCGCCTATGGACGTTTGCAACACCAGGGGCACCGCCAATGCTTTGTCGACTCTGAGACGTGAAGTTGTTAAGTCTCATGTGCCTGTAATTGCACCGGTCCCCTTACCTTTCCAACCGAAACACGGTAATACAATTGCATTACTGCTTCACGGCGGAAATGGGTAAGGTGGTAGTACATCCCCGAACTCTGCACTAAGAGCTCTACTACTTTAACAATACTATACTTCAACAAAAATAAACTCTAATATTTTTGTGATATTTGTTTCCACAGAACAAAACAAAAGGAAAACCAGCTCATAACATTTTATATAATATATTTATTAACATGAATAATTTCTATTGTTACAGATCAAAATGAATTCGAGAGACTGAAATAGCGGAAGGAGAAACAAAATGGAGTCGGCAGAAGGAAGAAAATTCTCCGAATGTAGAATACCGACACTAGAAGATATAGAGAAAGAAACGCGATCAGCGTCAAAAAAAGGCAAAATGAACCAATTAGATTCAGCGGAAACAAACAAATCCTATATTCTATACAATAATTACACAAATAGAGAAGAATCGAGAAGAACTAAGAAAGAACAAGGACTGTATAGCTACTGTATTTTAAGTGTAATTATTAGTTTTGTTTTCGGCCTCTCAATCGGTATTGTTCTAATGGGAGGTTACAGAGATACTGACTATAGTCCTAGAAAAATCGCCATCAATAATACTAGATCTAACGTACTTAGGACTTTAAATTCATTGAAAGTATCAAATGATATCAAGACTGATAATAATGTAGATAGATTTGTAAAAGTATCATTCACCGGTAGTGAACCTAAATACAATAAAGAAGTATATCCTAAAGGACTAACAGATGACATGAGAGATATACTAAAAGATAATAAAATCAATAAGATAAATCATTCGATAAACAAAGTGAATTCATCCTTCGTTCCTAATAAATTTACAGTGCTGTATCGAAATATATACTGGGGTCCTGAAGTCGAAAATGCAATGCCGCAAGGTTACGGTGAAAATACAGCTGAGATTTGGGAGAAGTATGTGGATCAAAGCGAGGTAATGAAGATGGAAGTCGGCTGTGGTAGAATGCAAAACAGACTCGTGACATTTAAGGATGGTATTCAAGCTTGCGTTCGTTATAGACAGAATACAGATCAAATTCAAGGCGAAATTTTTAGTTTCTACGTTGGTAGGTTACTAAACTTGACAAATCTTGCACCTTCCGTTGTCAAAGTCGTAGATTTGAAGGACAAACTGTGGAGAAACGTAGCTAATGATATAGCTACAATACAATGGAACACAAATCGAGCAGTAGTTCTCACTCAGTACATACCTAGCTTGGATTTCGCGACAATACCTGAAATATTCAAACCTGCTGACAGGCATTTGAATAAAATTGACGTTATGAAAATGTCCGTGAAGGAAAACGACACTGTTGAATCCAAACAACTGTTCATGGATAAACTGAGAAAGAACGGTAAAACAACAAAGAAAGATATAGCAAATTTCAATCATATTAATGCAGAATTGAATAGAAAAACTGTCAATCTATTCGTGGAGCTTGCACAATGGTCAGATTTGATTATATTTGACTATCTAACAGCAAATTTGGATAGGATAGTGAACAACTTATTTAATTACCAATGGAATGTGAACATTATGGATGGACCGGCTCATAATTTGGCAAAGAAACTTGACAGTGGGCTGCTTTTGTTTCTGGACAACGAATCAGGCCTACTCCATGGATATAGGCTGTTGAAGAAATACAATGTTTATCACAATTTGATGCTTGATAACTTGTGTGTGTTCAGGAAAAGGACAGTAGACTCATTGAGGAGTTTGTATGACTCGTCGGTTGGTGTTAAACTAAGTAATATGTTCCATGGTAAAAATAATGCAGTGATAAGAGACATTCTGCCACCGTTGCCGGAGAAAAATGCTAAAATACTACATGATAGGATAGGCAAGGTTTTAAGTCAAGTTGAAAAATGTGAGCAGGCATTTAGATAGCTTTTGGAATTATGTGCTCGCACTAAAGTTTAACTTTAGGAACGATTTTCCCGTAAATCTTTGGTGGATATTTCAAAAGTATTTTCAAGCTGGATCTTGAATTAAAACATCTGAATTAAACAGTGGTCTCAATATTGTGTCTTGTAGTTAAATGAGCAAAAGACTTTAGTGCGAGCATAAAATTATCGTGATATTTGTATGAGCATTTTTTCGATACCAAATAAAATTATTTTTATTTATTGTAAAAACATTTTTTATTTAATTATGATGTGCCAGTGCCGTTGTTTGATTGGAAAATAAATAAAAAATACTATATTTATTTATTTTAGTATTCTACAATGTATAGTGATATTATTAATTTGTTTGTGTCAAATTGTAAATAATCGCTTATTCATGCCGTTGTATAAATGTGAAATATTTTTTTTATTCAATTTCTGCATTTGTCTTACTTTTTATTTTTAAGTTCATCGATGTCCTAATATTGTTTTATTTATATAAAAAAATCCATGTAACTTAACTATATGTTTAAATAAACACGGCAAGCTTTAAATATTGTACATAACATGTAAAAATATGTAAACTATTATAATAATAAATGAAATTTCAAAGATGTGTCTTGTTTTTGTATTGTAGCCGTAAAAATACTGAAAATAGCAAAAAAAAGCCAGAATAGACAAAAACTTTTTTTACCTTGCTGAGTTTCTTGCCGGTTCTTCTCAGTTGAAGGCTGACTTTCGAACCGGTAACTTCAGTAACATTAAATTTGACATTCATAAGAGTCCTCCGCGGGCCTACACTGAATAAATGGTTTTGAAATGTGAATTTGTTGAATTTTTTAAATTCTGACAATTTTGTGCTATGGTTTCTACAGTATATATTCCATCACCAAAAACTCAAATTAATTATAGGATTTGAACCCACGACATTCAACAATCTGTACATGTAATTATATTATGTACCTGGATGCCCGAACTTTGCTCGGTATTTTTTATTTTTTTGTAAAATAAAAATAAAATTATGCAGAGTTGATTATTGGCTTAGTGTTGCTTAATGACGCCATATAGGAAGTCATTTTTTCAGGTTATGTTTAAGTGATTTATCAATAAAGTTGATCATTGAAAACACGGATAAAACGACACTTTCTGAAAATGAATCCTAGCTAGATCGATTTATCGCCCCGAAAACCCCTGCTTACAACATTTCATGAAAGTCGTTGGAGCCGTTTCCGAGATCCTTATTATTTAATATATACATATATTCTTGTATATATGTGTATACAAGAATTGCTCGTTTAAAGGTATTAGATAGATAAAATAGGCCTTGACAAGCACTTATGATTAGTCTTAAAATTCAAGTAAAAAAAGTCCAAAATTCAAAACCTCTAAATTCAGCTGAGTCCCGCCGTGACACTTATGAAGGTCAAATTTAAAGTTACTGAAGCTACCGTATAATTCTATCTCTAATACCCACTCGGAAGGTGTTTTTTTCTGAGAAGAGCTGGGGGGCAATTCCACTAACATATTATACACCGAACCATTACCATATCACAACCAAACGCCAAATTTGACGTTTAATCGTATTGTACTAAACAAACCAACGATCGAACTGCAGTTGTGTTTCGGTAATGGCTCACATTCGTTCGAAAGATTACGTCAAAATGTTTGTTTGTTTCGGTTGTAGTGCGTAGGAATAACTAATTTGACATTAATCGTAACCATACCATTGCCGAACCAAACGTGCTACTCGAACGAAGCATTTAGTGGAATTGGGCCCCTGGCAATATACTTATCTATTATTCTTTTAAAAAACTAACTGAGACTTAATCAGAGACAATCTAGAAAAGCCCTATTCAACTATAAACTTCGTCGGGTTGCAGCAAGGTTCCGAAGAGCTTACCTCTCACGTGATTGTGAAAGAGACAGGAGAAAGAAAGATAAAAGGCCGGTGACATTACAGGCCTGTGTCTACACCAGAGTTGGATATGACACTAGCTCGAGGCTGTTTCGTCGTATTAGAGTCAGACTATTCATAAGTGCTTGTAAAGGCCTATTTGAATAAAAATATTTTCATTTAATTTATGCTCTGTCTCTTTCGCTAACTAGTGAGAGGTCCGCTCTCAGAGGTCTCGTTTCGCTGAGTTTGTCTTATCTGAACGAAAGGTCTGAAAAATATCATACATAGGAAGATAGAAGGAAAGAGAGGAAGAGGGTGTCTAAGGTTTAAACTCCATGGATCAAGGGGAGGAAGGGAAAAGTAGTGGTGTAAGTATAAGGAGGCGCATTAACTGAAATAAATATCCTGGGACATTCTTTTACACACGGCCATCTGATCCCAAACCAAGCAGAGCTTGTACTATGGAAACCAAATCACTACATAGTATAAAACAAAGTCGCTTTCTCTGTCCCTATATCTCTATGTATGCTTAAATCTTTAAAACTACGCAACGGATTTTGATGCGGTATTTTTTAATAGATGGACAATCCCACGGGAACGCGGGTAAAACCACGGGGGACAGCTAGAAATTGATATAATACACAACTTTTTTCGAAATTCATACTTCAATGCATATTTTACACAAAACAAACAGACATGCTCATATACACAAATATTGTCCTGGGTAGAAATCGAACACAGGACCTGTGGTGCAGTAGTCAAGGTCTTCACGCCAACTGACCCGTCAAAAGCTAATTACTGGAGCTTAGTTGTAACAAACAAATACTGTCTTTCGCAGGTATAATACTAGTGTGGCGACACCTATGTAAACGCCTACAATCCTTCACCGCCCGCACTACAGTGATGTAGCGACATCTATGAACGAGTAGAAACACGCGAGAATCCTACATCGCACTATCAAGATTCTCTCAGGATTTGATATATATACAAGCATCCGACAACAACAGTTAGACCGCGGTCCAGGCATGATCACCTAGCGGCGGAAGATGTTCCCTTTTAAATGGAGGAGTCTCATACCTCGCTCCTCCATACTAGAGTCCCCTTGTGGTTTTACCCGCGCTAGAAAGGGATTATTTCGAGATATAAAGAATTAATCCAGGACATGATCTTTCTGTGTTCGTCCGGGGAAGTACAACCACCATACCATTTCCGCTGAGAAGCAGTAGTGCACTTTTATTACTGTATTACGGTTAGTTTTTTTTTTTATACCACTTGGGCCGGCAAAGAAGCAAACGGCCCATTTGATAATAAGTGGTCACCGCCGCCTATGGACGTTTGCAACACCAGGGGCACCGCCAATGCTTTGTCGACCCTGAGACGTGAAGTTGTTAAGTCTCATGTGCCTGTAATTTCACCGGCCCCCTTACCTTTCTAACCGAAACACAGTAATACAATTGCACTACTGCTTCACGGCGGAAATGGGTAAGGTGGTAGTACTTTCCGCGAACTCTGCACTTAGAGCTCTACTACTCTAAAATGTAAAGGTAGTAAGTATAGTAGTAAAGCATAAGTCTTTCATGGGGCGTGTCGTAAAGACACGATAGAAGTGAAACTTTAGTATAACAGGGAAACATTTTAATTATTCATCAATCACTTTTGAACAGCATACATTGTGTTTATCATTAATTTCGAGGGATGTTACATTACATTATTATGTTCTTTCTATCATCAATAGTTTTCGCACCGCACGCGATGTAAGGATTTTTTTACACATTGGGTTACATTATTGGAGTTTTAGTAAGGATCCCTAATTTCTTTGAAAATATAATATAGCCTATGTCACCCGGGGATAGTGTAGCTTCACAACGCTGAAAGAATTTTTGAAATCGGTCCAATAGTTTTTAAGTTTATTCCTTACATACAATAATACAAATCTTTCCTCCTTATAATATTAGTGTAGATTTATTCGTCACACAAAAAGGTTGCCGATCAGAATCTCAAAGTCTCAGAAGTAACAAAAAGAATTATAGAAATGAGGTAAGGTTGTTAAAATACCTAGAAAGAGCAAAAATATAAAATAGAGACAAAATAACAAACCATTTTGCACTTTACAATAAACCAATGGCCGGAATGTAACATAAAACGCTTGTAAAATAATCGTTTTGAAGTTATGAGGTGAGAAAAATACAAACAGATACTGATGTTCCGTAGTTATTATGTGGGGACATATATACTGAGCGCAAGCGCAGAGCTTTCTGAATGCACTTAAAGCTTGGGGAGCTTTGTCCGATTATGGAGATGGGAGGGTAAAGGGTGCCACTCTGATAATTTAATGGGTTCTGTAGACATAGTGTATAGTGTACCAGCCCCCGTGGTTATACCCGCATTCCCGAGGGATGACTTTCCCGGGATAAAAAGTAGCCTATATGTTATTCCAGGATATGCTCTATCTAAGTGCCAAGTTTCATGCAAATCTGTTCGGTAGTTTTTGCGTGAGAGTAACAAACATCCATACATACAAACTTTCGCATTTATAATATTACAAGGATTGATCTGGCTTTATTGATAGACAAGAAAAAATTGCACACATATTTGTTTAGGTAATTTTATTTCTTGTAATTTTTTTGTAATGTGTAAATTGAGTAACCTAGCTGAGGTTCTTTCCTGTTCTTTTCAGTTGAAGGCCGACTTCCATACCGGTGGTAACTACAGTAACTTTGACCTCATTACTGTCCTCCGCGGGCCTAAACTGAAATTGAATAAATGGTTTTGAAAATGATAAACAGGTTATATTCGTTATGATTGTTGCCAAACTGTCAGGTTGTAAATATGTTGCTGCTTTTTTTTTTATTTTTATACCACATGGGCCGACAAACAAGCGGACGGTCCACCTGATGGTAAGTGTTCACCGCCGCCTATGGATATTCGCAACACTAGAAGCATTGACAATGCGTTGTCGACCCTGAGACGTGAAGTTGTAAGTCTCATGTGCCTGTAATGTCACCGGCCCCCTTACCTTTCTAACCGAAACACAGTACACAAACACAAGTGCACTACTGCTTCACGGCAGAAATGGGTCTACTTTTCTTATTACTCTCTTACTAGTTTTCTCTTACTACTCAACTTTCTTGCCGGTTTCTTCGAGTTAAAGGTTGACTTCCGAACCAGTGCTAAATTTTATAACTGTGACTTTCAAAAGTTCTCTCCACGGGCCTAAACTGAATTAATAACTGTAGGTATGAACCAAACAAGGGATTAGCGTTGCGAATATTGTATGCGTTGTTTAAATGGTTTGTTTTAGTCTAAATTTATTTTTGTTTGTATCTCGCTTGATTTTATATTTTCTTCATTGATTTAACATAATTAAATTTTGATTCTGTTTTATTCTTTTTTTATGAGAATTATTTTTTAGCCTTTTTTTTGTACCTGTGGTTTTCTCTGTCTGCAGGAACACGCTCTTTTTTAAAAATAAAAACATAAATAAAAAATAATACCTGTGGTTTCGTCTATTTGTCGGAACCCTTGAACACGCTATGTTTTAAACACTTCACTTTTTTAAAAATAAAAAAAAAAAAAAAAAAAATGTCCACGGTACCCTAAACGCGTTGTCACCTAAATGTCCTGCTAGGGTACTACTTAAATACAGGTACATTAGAGGATAAAAAGAATAAAAACACCGCATGAATCATAGCCACTATCTGCATCTTAAACCTTCCGATAAATGCTTGAGTATGGCCAAAGTATATGGAAAATACAGAAGGTTCGTCGGTTTATAGGTTGAATTGGAAATGATTTTCTACCAGTTTCTACCTACGACTTCATTTTCGTAGGACTTTTTTATTACTGTGTAAGTTTGTTGATAGAATAAAAAGTTTAGGCTGGGATTTAAGTCTGAAATGGGGGTCAAAGTTTTACAGGGATGGGGGTAGGGTTACTGTACGGTAGTCGGTCCACCTGATGGTAAGTGGTCACCTATGGACATTGGCGCCGCGTTGTCGCTTGAGAAGTCAAGTCTCATGTGCCTGTAATGTCACCGGTTTTAACCGAAACAGAAATACAAGTGCCTCGGAGAGCTTACGTCTCACGTGATTAGTAGTATAATCGTAGTAAGCGACAGAGACAGAGCACGGAGACCGCGACGAAACCTCGAGTTAGTGTCATTTTCCTTACAGAATCGAGCCCCTGCACTACATCTAAAATGGGCGTGTCTGGAACCATAGGCTTTGTTTCTAAAACTAATTTTCTTCATAACTCCAACCTCCTTTGACGTTAATACTTTTAATCTATGACAGATACACTTTTAACAGGGGGGTCTGACGGCTTGACATGTGCCTATACGAGTTCGATAGCTTAGTTAAGTGCTGTTACCTTATTTTATGATGTTACGGTTGCAATTTGTATGTATCGATATAGGTACATCACTAGTGATCTTGTAAAATTTACTGGATTTTTTTTAGAGCAACAGGATATTTTTTTTACCCGCTTGGCTTGCTACTTACTACCTGCACCTGATGACAGCTAGTAGCTAAGGTCTACAATAAGTGCCCCTGGTGTTGCAAATGTCCATAGACGGCACTTGTATTACTGTGTTTACGTTAGAAAGATAAGGGGGCCAGTGTGAGCACATGATACTGATCAACTTCACGTCTTAACAACACGGCACCCCTGGGGCTCGATTCTGTAAGGAAAATCACACTAACTCGATAGGCCAGCTGGCTTGGTGATTAGCGACTAGACTGCCAAGTCGCAGTTATATGGTGTGTCTGAATGTAAATGTCTATATATGTATGTATTTAGAAAAATAAAAAGTAGTATATGTAGTATATCAGTTATCTGGTTTCCATAGTACAAGCTCTGCTTAGTTTGGGATCAGATGGCTGCGTGTAGCGAATGTCCCAGGATATTTATTTTATTATGTTTCGTTGCGGCCTCTATGGTATTTTACTAACTACGCTAATACTACTAATCACGTGAGAGGTAAGCTCTCCGAGGCCTCCGTGAAGCGACTCGCCGACGAAGTTTGTATTAGGCGAATAAGGGAGCAGGTCCCAGCCCCACAGACACCCTTAGTGTAGTTGTATAACTTACCTTCTGTTGAGAGGTCTCAGTGCTCGTCGAATTGTCCGCGTGAGGGTGTAAAAGCCACCAACTAACTATCAAGACTCTTGTCGGTTCTTCTCAATTTAAGACATCGGTCATGAAGTCATTACTAAAATCTTGGTATTACATATCGCACCCTCAGTACAATAAGGGCTTAAAACAAAATTTTGCGAAATAGAGTTACGATCATAGAGAGACTAAACAAAGTACGCTCTATCCGATGAATAGTAAAATAGTAAATTTAATGATAGAATAAGCATACCGATACTTTAGCCTCTTCAACACCGGGACCCACCCTCCCCGCTCAGTGCGAAAGTGACCCAATCAGAGGTGTGCCAAAAGTGATTTTTTGAGTTAAGGCCCTATTGTTCTGAGGGTGCGATATTATGCATGTAAAAGTGTGACAAAATTATTATTTTCATCAAAAAGAAGATGCTTCGTGTAGAAGCGAAACGTGTCGATTTCCTGTTGAGTATCCTTGTTTGGGACTTGACAGAGGAGATCCAGCGGAATTAGTTACTAGATATTTGTTTTTTTTTTATAATCTTTAAATGATTATTCATTAAATTGATTTTTGCAACAACCTTTTTAGTTATCAAATATCTACCTATTTATTATAAATAAAAAAAAATCTCAAAACATAAGTTGAATGATATTTATACTTATTGAATAAGATATAAGGTTGATTTCTAATCGTTACTCTATAGGTATTTCGCCACAATATTATAATAATTAATTCAATATGTCAAATTTCGTTGCCTCGAACGTTATTCAATGAGTTTGCTTGACCAGTGAACACGGTGACAAATAGCATCGATCTATGAATTAAGAAATAAATAAATATCCCGGGACATTCTTTACACACGGCCATCTGATCCCAAATGAAGCAGAGCTTGTACTATAGAAACCAGAACACTGATATACTACTTTTTATTTTTATAAATACATACTTATAATTTACACCCAAACAGAACAAACAGACATTTTTATGCACACAAATGTTTGTCCTGCGACTTGGTAATCAAGGACGCTAATCAGCAAGTCAACTCGGACATAGGTGTACTATGGAAACCAGATAACTGATACTTAAATATATTTTCACTGAGTACATCTATATATACCTATTAAAAGTTATGTGTGTATGTCTACAATGAACTCCAAACCAGCGGGACAGTTAACACAATCTTCGTCGACTCCCAGCGTAACGAGGCCTCGGAGAGACCTCTCATGTTATTGCGTTGTCAGCGAAAGAGAAACTGCACAGACATATTCTAAGACGTTTCCGCGAAAATTCCTCGACTCCACTCAAGTCACTCCAAGATATTAGTATTCTAATTACAAAAATCTCCTCCACTCGACGCTTTCCCTTACTCGAGGTGAGGAAATAACTGTCAGGGTCAAGGTACGTCGCGACCAACCTAAGGAAGTTTATTGCATGTAAACAGTTACTGAAGCTCATACAAGCTTGAGAAAATGCTCAAGGTATCCATCTGTCGAGTTGGAGTCGATGACGTCTTAGAATACGGGTGTCTCGCGTGATTAGAGTAATAGCGTAGTAAGCGAAATAGACAGAGCGCGGAGGTCGCGACGAAACATCCTCGAGTTAGTGTCAATTTCCTTACAGAATTAATGCCCTGCATTAACAAACGGTACCTTTTATCCCGGGCAAATGTGAAAATCCTCGGAAATAAAAGAGCCCGCCCTTATTCAGCTAATACAAACTTCGTCGCGAGCCGCTTCACGGTGGCCTCGGAGAGCTTATCTCTCACGTAATTAGTAGTATTAGCGTAGCAAGCGACAGAGATAGAGCATAGAGGCCGCGACGAAACATCCTCGAGTTAGTGTCATTTTCCTTACAGAATCGAGCCCCAGGACTTACAAAATTAGAAAATATGTCTAAAATTTAATGTGAAATCTATAATGTAAGTTGAAATGCCTTCTCCGAATTTAAGAGATTTCTATACTTATTTGGCGACAGTTATTAGTCTGCGGAACGAAGTAACTGCGAAATTATTCAAATAACCAAATGTTATTTATTGTTTATGTCTGTGGAGTTGTCTATGTGTTTGTATGTATGTTTAAGCAGGGGCTCGATTCTGTAAGGAAAATGACACTAACTCGAGGATGTTTCGTCGCGGCCTCCGTGCTCTGACTCTGTCGCTTACTACGTTAATACTACTAATCACGTGAGAGATAAGCTCTCCGAGGCCTCCGTGAAGCTTGCCGACGAAGTTTGTATTAGCTGAATAAGGGGGCAGGACGGTGTTCTGCTGGAGAGCAGTATCACTACATAGTATAAAACAAAGTCGCTTTCTCTGTCCCTATATCCCTATGTATGCTTAAATCTTTAAAACTACGCAACGGATTTTGATGTGGTTTTTTTTAATAGATAGAGTGATTGAAGAGGAAGGTTTTTATGTATAATACATGTGACATCCCACGGGGACGCGGGTAAAACCGCGGGGCAAAACAACGTTTGCCGGGTCCGCTAGTCATTTATAAAATTACGATCACATTTGATGTATTCGAGTATTTTTGGATGTTCAATACACTGGCTAGTGTTTTATCATTTATTTTGAATACAGGATTAAAACCGAAACAGTAACACAATTGCACTACTGCTTCACGGCGGAAATGGGTAAGGTGGTAGTACTTCCCCGGACGAACTCTGCACTAACAGCTCAATTTCGAAATGTACTGTAGTTTTCTTACCATATCTTCACCGGCGTTACCTTTCTAACCGAAACACAGTAATACAAGCAGGGCTTTCTTTTCCATTGGACAATCCGGGCAAGTGCCCAGGGCCCCTAGTTCGGAAGGAATGGAAGTCGCCAGAGTTTACAGATCGACACCTTCTACATATCGTGTCTACAGATGTGATCGATGTATCGTGCTTTCAGAGGTCTCATAGGTTAGTCTTAGGGACCCCATTATTTTTGTGCCCAGGGCCTCCAATAGTTTAAAGGCGGCCCTGAATACAAGTGCTCTGCTTCACTGCGGAAATGGGTAAGGTAGTAGTACTTCCCAGACGAACTCTACTACTCGAAAAGTCTACTATTTCCATCCAAAATAAACTGTTTAAGTAGAAGAGAGATTATGAATATTATAATTCAAGTAACGAACGGGGCGTTAAATATTATTCACAATTATATATTTTGAATTCCGACGACCAAACTGGTATCGGCTGTACGGGCGCGCATTCTTATATTACGCGTGAGGTAATGGTGTTTCACACAGCATGGATTCAGCCGCGGCGATTTCTTAATATACTAATACTAGCTGACCGTCATCGTTTTACCGGCGTTTATCGATATTATATAGCCTGTAACCATCTAGGGAAAATTCCGCGTCGAATGGTAGCAGTCCCATCCCGATATGTTCAGTAGTTTTCAGGTGATGGCGCGTCAAAGGTACGCTATTTTCCTTTAGTATATATTTTATAGAAGACAAATTATGTACGATTATGATAAGAGGTAATCCGAGACTATAACATATACTATGGCGTTCGGGAATAAAGTAGCTTTCTATCAGTGAAAGATTTTATAAAACAGGTGCAGTGGTTTCGGAGATTACCCTCCACATACATACAAACTCACAAAATTCGCAATATCTCTATCAAATATTAGTTGAGATTCCAAAGTGTATATGTCTCTTGGTTACATATTCACGGCTAATCAGTGGAACTGTCTTTCTGATAGTGCATTTAGTTCTTGTAAGACATTTTGATGCGGTTTTCAACTTCTTCTAGAGAATTTCTTTCAGAAAGAATTTATACCACTCAGCTAGCCCCTGCATTGGCATGAAGATATGATTATCCTACTATACATTATAAATATTGTATCCATGTTCATGGCACACCTTCGGAAATGGTATTAGAGTCAGACTGTTCATAGATGCTTGTAAAAGCCAATTTGAATAAAAATATTTTCATTTCACGCTGCGTTTTATCCCAATGGTATGGAAACACCATAAGTTAAAGTAACGCTTTTAATATCAATACATCATAAATAAATGTCTTATTATAAATACATAATGTTCATATTAATAATTTCTTTATTCATTTATATATTTTTTTATTAATTGTCTGGTGTTGTTTTTCTCTAGAACATAAATATGATGAGTGGCTTCCGTCCTATTATTTGTCTTTTTATTTTATTAATTATTTATTGATCTCACGCAGTTATTGAGTCGCCAGCAAAAATGTTTACGTGCACAGCGTTCATGTGTTCCGGCACAGCATGGTGGTAGCGCTCCGAGCAGGGTGTCGTCTGGATAACTGTGAGCGAGAGCGAGGAACTGATCACAGATCCGCCTCACTAGCGACAGTCGGCCGACAATCATCGCGTACAATATCATTACTTAAGTACTTAATGCAAATCACTTAAAGTATTAAATATAATCCACAATACAAATGGTATGAGTATTGATAAATAACATTATTATTTTTTAAAACAAGTACGTCCATCTGTGAGGGTTGAACGTGATTTTTTTAGCAGGATTCCGTACTATGGTCTGATATTACTTGGTTTATGAACACCGCATACTTTAGCATTATCACCACCGGAGATATCACATGTGAGATAGAGTAATTTCCCATGGTGGGGGTATTTTTAAGAGGGGGGACTCCACTCAGGAACTGTGTAAACTGTCTGACATTACATACCTTTTAATTCGCCCTTAGTTTCTGCTTTCCGTCCCAGGATATTCTATTTTTTTTTAAATAGCCCTCATTGTCGAGGGGTATAATGCTTGGCTAGAATCCTGAAGGCCTAGGGTTTGATTTTCGGATCATGCAAATAAATTTTAACGTTTCTTTGTCCGGATCAGTAAAGTACCTAAGAGATGGTGACTTTGCTCACCGCATATCACGTTGGGACTTTTAATTCAGTGGAATGCAGGTCTTATTATTGAGACTTCTGCCTACCTCTTCGAGGATAATGAATAAGTGACATTCTATAAGGTTTTATTCGGAATATTTTTTTCAATTTTAATTATTATGTATACTTTATTGTACACCAATAATTTTCTTTTAAAACTTACATAAGAAATGTCATGTACATAGGCGAGCTTAACTCAAAATTGAGTTTTCTACCAGCAAACCTTTGAGTGATAGAGAACTATATTGAGAGCAAGAACCAGTGTACAATTTAGATAAAATGTATCAAATACTGTGCATAAACCTATTTAATACAAAACGAAATAAAAGAATATAATTATAATTATTATTTTTCTCTTGGGGTTTTTAATCATCAAAGGAACCCTAAGCTTCGATAGACAATAATAAAAGTATATTAATAGAGTGACCCGCCGAGAGTAACCAACACTAAGTGATTTTTGTTATTTAACTAACTCTATGTAATTAATCAAAATAAATAATAACTTCGAATTCTGACGCGGTGCGACCGGTTTTGATACTTGACAGATTTATTTTGCATATTTATTATACAATTTAAAGAGTACATTAGTGTAGCTAAACTAGCTGTCTCCTGCGGTATAACTCGCGAGCATGTCTCTCCCTCACTTTACAATAAGCTATGGGTGTGCTTTAATTCAGCAAATTCGGTGCGGCCGCATAGCCATGACGGCGTTATAAATGAACAAATAAAAAAAACACTATAAGATTAGTTAAGTTCATGAATCAATAAAAATTAAGGTCATAGCTACAAATGTTTGTCCAAGTAAAGCGTCAAACTTCGAGTCGAGAGCAATCCAATCTTGCTGAATTTCGGGACACACATAGCCTATAATAATAATAATAAATATCCCGGGACATCCTTTACACACGGCCATTTGGTCCCAAACTAAGCAGAGCTTGTATTATGGAAACCAGATAACTGATATACTACGTATAGATAGTTACACCCAGACACAGAACAAACAGACATGTTCATGCACACAAATGTTTTCCTGGGTGGGAATCGAACCCATGACCTTCGGCTTGGGAGTCAGAGTCGCTAACCACCAAGCCAACTGGCATGTCAAATGTAAAAAAAATGTTATGTGTGTTAAAATCATAGCCTATGGTATAGAAAGAGATTTAGGTTACTAATCACGCAAGCCCAGGAAACAAAAACACATCACTACATAGTATAAAACAAAATCGCTTTCTCTGTCCCTATATCCCTACGTATGCTTAAATCTTTAAAGGATTTTGATGCGGTTTTTTTTTATAGATAGAGTGATTGAAGAGGAAGGTATTTATGTATAATATATGTAACATCCCACGGGAACGCGGGTAAAACCGCGGGGGACAGCTAGTTTTCAACAAAACAAATCAATAAATTATTAGTACCAATGTGTAAGTATACATTTATCTCGACCTCAACATACGTTCAGCCAGATTTAAGTCAGCATAGCCCAAGATATCAGCAAAGACTTGCACATCACTCAAATGAGCTGGCGCTATCACTGAGTGGAACAGGAGGACAACAACATGTGAGACTAAAGAGAAGTGACATCCCCAGCCTCAGTAACAGATTTGTATAGAGAGAAGAGAGCTCTGTAACAAGGAAGCCCTCTCCATAAATAAAGCCAAACCAACAGACTTAAATTGAGTCAACTCAGTGGCTTATTGTCCTAAGACAGATTGCCATGAAGCAACAAAAAAAGAAAAAGAAAAGTACCAATGTAAAGTATCAAATCACTTCACTCCACGTCACATGTCAGATTATTGAAGCATAGACAATCATATTCTAAACGACCCAGCTCGGGGATCATACCGTGTGATGTACAAACATACACTACGTATCAATATATATATATAGAAACAGTGCATTCGAACTTGGATGATGGTGTCATTTGTTTTTTTGTTTGTTTTTTAATGGCATCTCGTTTTTAACTTATAATAACTTAAATCTATGTGTCAAAGAAACAATACACGCTTCTATTCTTCTTTGAGTAGTAGAGTTCGTCTGAGGAAGTACTACCACCTTACCCATTTCTGCCGTGAAGCAGTAGTGCACTTGTATTCAGTGGTGGATTTATACTAGGGGCAGTCGGGGCTAGTGCCCAGGGCGGCAAATTTTCTAGGGCGGCAAAATTTGGAAAGTGAGATAAAATTTTCTATACAATATATAACTAACTAATTCTTTTAAATAAATATTTTATCTTTCAAGAAATATAATTCAAGTATTATGTATCACATTAAAATTTTGTATATTATAATATAGGAAATTTAAGTAAAAACTATTCAAATAGTTTAATTAATTTATTTCCATAAAGGTTTGATAAAATTAAAGTTGATATTTTTATTTTCTGGAATTGATAAGTTTACGTAGTTTTTTTGAAGAATTAAAATATTTTCAAATTATGTATGACTTTTTGATAACAGAAACTTTTATTGATTAATGATTTTTTCTAAAATTGGAGAATTATCCAATAACACTAATTAATTTTAATTAAAAAGAACAATTTTATATTTTTGAATCAAATCAACTGTCGACTACACATGCTGCCACCTACAGTCAGTATTCAAATGTAACTAGGTTTCTGCAATATAGTTTCTTTTATATTTGTCGTTCAGATTAATCTAACCTGCAAAGACTTTCAATCTTGTTGAGCATAAATCTGAAATTAATTTTTGAATATGGCTGATGGACGCAAAAAATTAAATGGATATGAGTACCGAAAACGCGCTTTGGACAAAAGTAAAAAGGAGCAAGAGGTTTTGAGTAAAACTCCTAAGTTGGATGATTTTTTTAAAAAGAAAGAATGTGTAATAAATGCTATATAATACATAATAAATTTCCTGCAATCAATTAGTTATTCTAATTCTTAAAAAATAAGATATCAAAACTATTAAAATAAAAATCTTTAGTGCCCCAGGGCGGCACAAATTTAAATCCGGCCCTGCTTGTATTACTGTGTTTCGGTTAGAAAGGTAAGGGGGCCGGTGAAATTACAGGCACATGAGACTTAACAACTTCACGTCTCAGGGTCGGCAACGCATTGGCGATGCCTCTAGTGTTGCAAATGTCCATAGGCGGCGGTGACCACTTACCATCAGGTGGACCGTCCGCTTGTTTGTCGGCCTACGTGGTATAAAAAAAAAACAACAGGCAGACGGTACCTATGGACATTTGCAACACCAGGGGCATCGCCGCGTTATCGCTGAGACGTGAAGTTAAGTCTCATGTGCCTGTAATGTCATGTGCGGAAATCTGCATTAAGACCTCTACAACTTCTGAAATTTCCTAAGGTACTTGATAAAGTAGCTTATTGACTAAGAATTATAAAAATCGCTCCGGTAGTCTTTGACTATATTCATTACTAACAATGTTTTTGAAGGGAAAACTTCTTTAGCTGCGTTGAGCACTTTTCTTGGGATGGGTATAAAATGTTAAACTCGCGTCACGACACGTGACCTGATCGAACATTCGTAAAACGGTAAAAATGCACAACGTTAATGTTCAAGTTTTCACGTCTGCCGGCACTCTCGGAGTGTTTTTGTTCACATTATAATATTACTAGCTGTCCCCCGTGGTTTCGCCCGCGTTTCCGAGGGATGTTATATTACATTATTTTGTTCTTTCTATCATCAATAGTTTCGCACGCGATGTAAGGATTTTTTTACACCTTGGGTTACATTATTGGAGTTATAGTAAGGATCCCTAATTTATTTGAAAATATAATGTAGCCTGTGTCACCCGGGGATTGTGTAGCTTCACGACGCTGAAAGAATTTTTGAAATCGGTCTAATAGTTTTTAAGTTTATTTGTTACATACAAAAATACAAATCTTTCCTCTTTATAATATTAGTGTAGATTGTGGATCTTATATTTTAGCTGTACTGTTTCTAATAAATCCATAAAGAAGTAGGCAGAGATGTGCAGTGACAGAAATGATTACCTTACTACTTGGAACTCTTTAAGAAAAGAGTGAATAGGCTACTAACGGGAAAGCGAGCTCCATCTTCGGCCTCATCATCACTTACCATCAGATGAGATTGAGGTCAATCGCAAAACCCATAAAAAAAAAAAACAAAAAGCTGCCTGTATTGGTTATGTGCCCAAGAGATACCTTCACAACATGGTTGGACTTAAAAACTTCATGGAATCTGAAACCTCATCAGAGATTTCGCGTCCTCAGGACGATAGGAGCTTAACTCAAAAAATCACTTTTGGCACATCGCTGATTGGGTCACTTTAGCACTGAGAGGGGAGGGTGGGTCCCGGTGTTAAAGCGGCTGAAGTATCGGTATGCTTATTCTATCATTAAATTGACTATGTTTTACTATTCATCGGATAGAGCGTACTTTGTTTAGTCTCTCTATGATCGTAACTCCATTTCGCATAATTTTGAGTTAAGCCCTTATCGTACTGAGGGTGCGATATGTTATTACTGTACCCCACGTTCCCGAGGAATGTTACATTTTCCCGGGGAAAAGATAATAAAAAATAGGGTGTCATAAAGACACGATAGAAGTGAAACTTTTGTATTACCGGAAACATTTTAATTATTCATCAATCACTCTTGAATAGCATAGATCAGTTGGCTTGATGTCTGTTTGTTCTGTGTCTGGGTGTAAATATCTATATAAGTATGTATTTAGAAAAAAAAAAGTAGTATATGTAGTATATCAGTTATCTGGTTTCCATAGTACAAGTTCTGCTTAGTTTGGGATCAAATGGCCGTGTGTAAAAGAATGTCCCGGGATATTTATTTATTATTTATATATAATACAAGTAATACAGATTGCTAAGATAGAGTTGGCTAAAGTTTGTCTATGGAAAATTGTTGTAATTTACTTAACAGACTAGCTGTCCCTCGCGTAACGCAAAAAGGTTGCGGATCGGAATTTCAAAGGCCTCCCATAAGAAGTTACACTTTAAAAGTATCATGTTTTAATCCAATTTATAAACCTTCTATGTTTTTTTTTTATGCTACTTGGGCCGACAAACAAGCAGACGGTCCACCTGATGGTAAGTGGTCACCGCCGCCTATGGACATTTGCAACACTAGGAGCATCGCCAATGCGTTGTCGACCCTGAGACGTGAAGTTGTTAAGTCTCATGTGCCTGTAATTTCACCGGCCTTAACTTTCTAACCGAAACACAGTAATACAAGTGCACCACTGCTTCACGGCGGAAATGGGTAAGGTGGTAGTACTTCCCCGGACGAACTCTGCACTAACAGCTCTACTACTCTAAAAATGTGGCTAGCTTCCGGGACATTCTTCACACGCGGTCATCTGATCCCAAACTAAGCAGAGCTATGGAAACCGGATAACTGATATACTACATATACTACTTTTTTTTTTCTTAATACATACTTATATAGATATTTACACCCAGACACAGAACAAACAGACATGTTCATGCACACTAATGTTTGTCCTGGGTGGCAATCGAACCCGCGACCTTCGGTTTGGCAGTCAGAGCGCTAACCACCAAGCCAACTAGTAGGTTTATTTTAAAGTAACGCTCTTACCATATAAAGCGCTAATGATTTTAACTGTAACGCTTTTTTATACGCCATCTTGTTTTTATCATCTGTGATTCTTGACATACAAGTGGCAATTCGGTTAACAGTTGTTTATTTGTAAAAAATAAACCGAATCTAGCGGAAATGAACCTACGACCCCATACCAAGCCAATTCATAATGTATTGGACACATCTATTTAACATTTGGCTGAATAAAGTGAGACCTTTGCTTTAAAAAAAAAGGTATTTCTCTAAATCTACGGACGTGCGTAAAGGCACCAATTTAAAATGATCCATGCATTCGGGTGTGTTTATTTTTATTTGTACGACGGAAAGGGGTCGTTGCAATTTGGTCGTGTTACGTTCTTTGAATCACGAGGCTCCTTTTCAAATGAAGAACTTTTTCTGTTCGAAGTTTGACAATAGAGTTGAATTCGGTTAGTTAAGACCAGTCACACGCGTTTTTAGTTTTTTTTTTCGATGTTCGAGCAATGAATGTACGCAGTCATTTCTGTGTACACATAGTGAGGTGGGTTAATATGATATCGATAATTTAGTCGAGTTAGTATGGTATTATAATCGATTTTTCATTTCGAATTGTATTGTTCGAGCAATGAATATACGCAGATTTCAGAGTTCGTCCGGGGTAGTACTACCACCTTACCCATTTCCGCCGTGAAGCAGTAGTGCAATTGTATTACTGTGTTTCGGTTAGAAAGATAAGGGGGCCGGTGAAATTACAGGCACATGAGACTTAACAACTTCACCTCTCAGGGTCGACAATGCATTGGCGATGCTCCTAGTGTTGCAAATGTCCATAGGCGACGGTGACCACTTAACATCAGGTGGACCGTCTGCTCGTTTGTCGGCCAAAGCGGCATAAAAAAATAAATAAAAAAAACGTAGTAATTTCTGTGTACACATAGTGAGGTAGGTGGCTTGATTTGATATCGATAATTTAGTCGAGTTTACTAACCATACTTGGTATTATAATCGATTTTTCATTTCGAATTGTAATATCTAAATGTATTTATTTTTCTAGATTATGATGTAGTTGGTTTAAAAATGATAGATATCAGCCTTTTTAAGAATTACATTTATTTAATAAGGCAACACAAAAACCCAATTGTGTTAGTAAGATCATAAGCTAAGTTAGTTGGAGCGGAACTAAAATTAAAACTTAAAATATATATTGGTTTTCGTCCTCTGTATGATTAAGGAGGTTAAATAGGGCTTTATAACGAGTCCATTCACAATATTTAAGAATCGTAGTAACGCTATATAACATAACAAAAAAAAACTGTTAAAGTAGACAATAATTAGGTAAAAAACGGTACGTAGGCCTTTCTGTTAAATAATCTGGTTCCCTGACATGACAGCTCACTAGGGTTGTTAGCTTTGATAAATGATTATATTTTTACGGGGTATTTTGTAAAACGTTGTATATCAAAAGAACATATATACGCGTGAGTATCTTGAGAATCTTCGACCTCATCTTCACTTACCGTCAGGTGAGATTGAGGTCAATCGTCAACCCGCCATAAAAATAATAAAAAACGATCATCCGCAAAAAATCGATATCGATATTGTCGAGCGCGATACACCGTCACTACACTAAACATACATTATAATGTCGAACGGGTTATTTAAAAAAATATAACTACTCTTTAAGAGTTACAAAAGAAATATAAAGATTTTGATTTCACAACAATACTTTTTAATTGAATTAAGAATTTTCCTTTTTTTTATTTGTAATATCGATTATTTATTCGATTGAAATTGGTGAAAAATTTGGCGCGTATTTATTAGTTTTGACAACTAAGTGACATAAAACAGTGGGACTGGTTTTAAAACTATATTTTAAGAAAGAACACGTAATAATATAAGTATGCAAGTGATAAGTAATAATAGTTACCAACTACTTATTTGATTCTAAGAAAAGAAAGAAAACAAATCCATTTCGGTTAGTTCTTCCATTAAATTTGATTTGTAAAACCTTTTACAAATCTCCATTCAATGCTCTATGGATATAGAGTTACACTTTGGTAACGCGCGAATTTGTCGACAATAGCATTTTTGCACCTAAAATTGGAAAAAAAAATCCATTCTCTCTGGATTAACGCCGACAATAGAATTCAACGCGTCGAAATTCTGCAATTACAAAATTATAATTGTTCCTTCCAATTTACTTAACAAGTTAAATTGAACCTTATTGTGCAGAAAATAAGATATACATCCAAATTATTTGTGTGAATATATAAAGTTGTTCTAAAATTCAAAATTTTAAACGTCTTAAAAATATGCATTCAATTTGTACTCTATTTTAAATGCGAAATGGTTTAAATTACGTTTGTCAATCGAACTCAATGAAAGGTTCTTTTAACACCATGTAAATTCGAAAAGGTCCTTTTAACAACTAATTCTTGGCAGTAAATATTTGAATTTCAAAATTCGAAATTCGAGACTAATCGCGCGGGATCTGTCAGATTTGCTTTTTTTTCTGAACTACATTTTTGGTTGGCAGATGTTTTCATAAAATCGGGTATTATAACGCACCTTCTTCATCACCGAGTTATAGTTTGCTCATCATCTTTCTTTCACAAATAAATCGTGAATAGTCATTGAACTGAAAGAAATTAATTAATTCTTCTAAGAAACGTACATTATTCAGTGAGAAAATATCTAATACTTTTGTTTAAACAAAGATACAAATGTTCGAGTCATGTTTTGTTTTTTATACAAATTAGTGTGGATGTGATTTCGGCCGCGTGTACACTGGTTGTTTGTCGACGAATGTCGCACGTCGCGCTGCGCTTGTGTAAACAAGGCCTTACCTAGTTTATACAGGCATGTACACTTTTTGATTTATATTTTGTGACTATTTTAATTATTAAAAAAAAATTGTAATTTGCAGTACAGTTGTAGCAGTACTTTTGTATTACAGGGAAACATTTTAATTATTCATCAATCACTTTTGAATAGCATACATTGTGTTTATCATTCATTTATTTTTCGTCACACAAAAAGGTTGCGGATCGGAATTTCAAAGCCCTTAAGAAGTTTCATGGTGCATAAAACGAATATTTATCATGAAATATGGCAAAACAATTATATGTACAGATAGATTTGTATATTAACTAGCTATCCCCCGCGGTTTCACCCGCGTTCCCGATGTACAAACATACATATAAACTTTCCACTTGAATAACTCTAGAATTTAGAGTAGTAGAGCTCTTAGTGCAGAGTTCGTCCGGGGAAGTACTACCACCTTACCCATTTCCGCCGTGAAGCAGTAGTGCACTTGTATTACTGTGTTTCGGTTAGAAAGGTAAGGCCGGTGACATTACAGACACATGAGACTTAACAACTTCACGTCTCAGGGCCGACAACGCATTGGCGATGCCCCTCGTGTTGCAAATGTCCATAGGCGGCGGTGACCACTTACAATCAGGTGGACCGTCCGCTTGTTTATCGGCCTATGTGGTATAAAAAAAAACTCTTTCTATTAAAAAACACCGCATCAAAATTCGTGGCGTAGTTTTAAAGATCTAAGCATATATAGGGACAGACAGACAGCGGTAAGCGACTTTGTTTTATACTATGTAGTGTAATAGCTGTCCGGAAAGACCAATCCTGTCAGAACGAGTCCATACAAAAATGTAGTAATGCAATCGCAGTGCCATCTACCGGGTCTAAAATCTAAACCAATCTCGAACACACTAGAACACACACAAAAATATCATCAAAATCTGTCCAGCCGTTTAGGAATTCACTATCATACAGACAGAAGAATTGGGATGTGTCCTGTATTAAAGATAAATGATCAAACACCAACCAGTGTATTGAACATCCAAAAATATACGAAAACATTAAATATGATCAAAATTAAATCATTAATGTGATTTTTCAGTACCGATCTAATCAAAAGAGTAGGTATTTGATGCTGTACAATTATAACGTCACAACTTGCTATTTCATACAACACTCCATACATTAGATCGTTTTGACATTTCATTAAGAATTTCTGATTTGACATGTCAGGACACATCCTTATTATATATATACTAGCTGTACCCCGCGGTTTTATCCTCGTTCCGGAACACTGTAATCCGCGAATTGTCAAACGCACGCAAACCTCTCAAAGAGAATACTTTTTATCAAATTTTTGCCATATTATTCATTGATGCTCCGCTTTCATTGATCGTAGCATGATGTTATATAGCCTATAGTCTTCCTCGATAAATGGGCTATTCAACACAATAATTGTTCAATTCGAACCGGTAGTTCCTGAGATTAGCGCAAGCAAACAAACAAACTCTTCAGCTTTATATATTACTAGCTGTCCCCCGAAGTTTTACCCGCGTTCCCGTGGGATGTCACATGTATTATACATAAAAACCTTCCTCTTCAATCACTCTATCTATTAAAAAACCGCATCAAAATCCGTTGCGCAGTTTCAAAGATGAAGGCATACATAGGGATATAGGGACAGATAAAGCGACTTTGTTTTATACTATGTAGTGATGTGAATGTAAGTTTGTTTGTTACGCTTTCACGCGAAAAATACTTAACCGATCATCATGAAACTTTGTACACATATTCTTGGAGGTATTACAAGTACTTTTTGTGCCGGGAAAATGTTACATCCCTCGGGAACGCGGTCGAAACCGCGGGGGACAGCTTGTATAAATATAAATGAAAACACTCTGTAAAACCTGTCACATATGTGACGGGTGGTCCGATTTTTTGTTTTATTCCGACCATAATCTCATAGGTTACTTTTTAAATTCCGCTTTATAATCATAGACAAGGGTAGACGAGTAAACAATCCTTAGTCTACGGTGAAAAGGCGCGTTTACTAATTAAAAATGTTGTCAAATAATAATTTTTATTTGTTTAGGTTTTGTGTTTTGTGAAGTTTTTTAACATTCTACAATTGTTTATCTTAAAACGGAATAAATTTAATATTATTTATTCTGGTCCCAAACTAAGCAGAGCTTGTACTATGGAAACCAGATAACTGATATACTACATATAGTACGTTTTTTTTTCTAAATACATACATATATTGATATTTACACCCAGACACAGAACAAACAGTCAAGTTCATGCACGCAAATGTTTGTCCTAGGTGGGAATCTTACCCGCGACCTTCGGCTTGGCAGTCCGAGTCGCTAACCACCAAGCCAACTAGCCTGTCATTGGAACAAAATTAAATTTTCTGACATCCTTAAATGTAAAGGGGGTTTCTGAAATAGGAAAGACTGTAGCTATGACAGGCCAGTTGGCTTGGTGGTTAGCGACTCTGACTGCCAAGCCGAAGGTCACGTGTTTAATTCCCACCCAGGACAAACATTTGAGTGCATGAACATGTTTTTATGTTTTGTATCTAAGTGTATATTTTATGTATTTAGTAAAATAAAAAATATGTAGGTATATCAGTTATATGGTTTCCATAGTGCAAGGTCTGCTTAGTTTGGGATCAGAAGGCCATGTGTAGAGTGACTTTAGAGAGATACAATTTTTTTTAATGGGCTACCTTATCTATCCAGGGCCTCGATTCTGTAAGGAAAATGACACTGACTCAAGGAGTTAAGTTTCATCGTGCCTCTATGCTCTGTCTCTGGCGCTCACTACGCTAATCACGTTAGAGGCAAGCTCTCCGAGACTTCCGTGAAGCGGCTCGCCGACGAAGTTTGTATTAGCTGAATAAGGAGGCAGAAACCATCACAGTCTGTGATAATTTTACTCACCTCGATCCTAAAATAAGTAATATGGAAGATAGAGAAACAGTAGAGCAGTGCAGAGTTCGTCCGGGGAAGTACTACCTTACCCATTTCCGCCGTGAAGCAGAACACTTGTATTACTGTTTCGGTTAGAAAGGTAAGGTGACATTACAGGCACATGAGACTTAACTTCACGTCTCAAGCGACAACGCAGCGATGCCCCTGGTGTTGAAAATGTCCATAGGCGGTTACTTACCATTGGAACGCCTGCTTGTTTGTCGGCATTTTTTTTCTCTGTTTTTTTTTCTTGTATATAATATAAGGCACAGTTCACATGATATGCTTCATATTTGTGCGTGCATCCAGTCGGTCGGCGAGGCTCAGAGGGCGAGCTATGCGGGCAATGATAACTTTTCAGAAGTGATACTCCTTTGGTAAGAATGTTTTGAAAAAAGAGCGTATTACAAGGTAGTTAATTATATTAAAGATGTATGGAAATAGCTACTCTCTGCACAGTGCATCTCTAATTTGTGTGTTCAAGTTGTAATTATTATTTTTCTTCTGAAATATTATCATGTTATTTATTTATTTTTATTTTTTATTTTTTTATTTTTGATTGTTACCTAGGTATAGATATTATGTAGTTTAGATTGTAAATGTTAAATATATCAAAAAATAACATTGAAATAATAAAATAACCAAAAAGTCAGTTTGGATATTTTTTTATAAGAAATAATATTGTAAGTAACCTTGCTGAGTTTCTTGCCGGTTATTCTCAGTTGAATGACTTTCGAACCTGTAGTAGCTACAGTAACTTTCAATTTGATCTTCATAAGTGCACTCCGCGGGCCTAAACTGAATAAATGGTTTTGAATTCAATCTTCTCAATCGATGCCTTTCGAATAGGTGGTATCTTTGACTTTGACGTGTCCTTCTAGGGCTTAAACAGAATAAGTAAGGCTATAATAGCGATGCGGTCTTTATTATTAGCGGATTAAATTGTTTTATAAATTGGACGGGCATGTTGACTTGGAGGTTAGAGACCCTGTCTGCCGCGCCACAGGTCATGGGTTCGATTCCCACCCAGGACAAACATTTGTGTGCCTTAGCATGTCTGTTCTGTGTCTAGATGTAAATATCTATAAAAGAATGTATTTACAAGTGAAATCTGACCGTTTAAAGTGGGGGAATATCGCGCCCAAAGGAGTCGGTTACAAACATACTAACAAACATACAGGCGAAGCTAGTAAAAAGCATGTACAATAAGTACATAGTGTATATCAGTATTATGGTTTCTATAGTACAAGCTCTGCTTAGTGCGGGATCAGCCCCCTTATTCAGCTAATACAAACTTCGTCGGCAAGCTTCACGGTGGCCTCGACGAGCTTACCTCTCACGTGATTAGTAGTATTAGCGTAGTAAGCGACAGAGACAGAGCATAGAGGCCGCGACGAAACACCCTCTAGTTACTGTAATTTTCCTTACAGAATCGAGACCCAGGGGCATCGCCGCGTTGTCGCTTGAGACGTGTAGTTAAGTCTCATGTGCCTGTAATGTCACCAAACCGAAACACAGTAATACAAGTGCTCTGTTTCACAGCGTAAATAGGTAAGGTAGTTACTTCCCCGGACAAACTCTGCACTAAAAGCTCTCATAATCATCATCATCATTTCAGCCGTAGGACGTCCACTGCTGAACATAGGCCTCCCCCAATGACTTCCAGATTGGCCGGTTGGAAGCGACCTGCATCCAGCGGCTTCCTGCGACCTTTATAAGGTCGTCTGTCCACCTTGTGGGTGGACGTCCCACGCTGCGCTTGCCGGTACGTGGCCTCCATTCGAGAACCTTTCTGCCCCATCGGCCGCTCCGCCCTATGTGCCCCGCCCACTGCCACTTCAGCTTGCTAATCCGTTAGGCTATGTCAGCGACTTGAGTTTGTTTGCGGATCTCCTCATTTCTGATTCGATCTCGCAAAGAAACACCGAGCATAGCCCTTTCCATAGCACGCTGAGTGACTTTGAGCTTTCTTATGAGGCCCATGGTGAGAGGCCACGTTTAAGAGCTCTACTACTCACAAATATTTGAACTAAACATGGACACATCTTCACCCTGCTTGATCACTGACCACTACCACAAACAAACTCTACAATTAACATTACAAAGCTCTTCAGCGACTTAAATCATACGATTCGACATATGTTAACTATCTCTTAATACAAGTTAAAGGTATTCCGTGCATTTGGTCGCGTCCTTTCTTTTAATTTCGCCATGTTTTTTACTCTATGGATTTTTTAATTGCCGCTTCTTAGTAGTGATGTGTTGGTGAGCGAGTCGCTCAGTTAACTCCTTCATTCATAGTGTTTAGTAAATAAATAAATATCCCAAAACATTCTTCACACATGGTTACCTGATCCCATGTTAAGCAGATAAGATAAGAGTGTACTGCTTGTAGTATGGCTACCAGGTAACTGTTATTATACGTATATTACTTTTAAAATACATACTTATATAGATATTTACACCCAGACACAGAACAAACAGTCATGTTCATGCACACAAATGTTTTCCTGGGTGGGGATTGAACCCGCGACCTTCGGCTGGGCAGTCAGAGTCGCTAACCACCAAGCCAACTGGCGAATGTTTCTGAGAATGCATTGATACTCGTTCATGTAAAAACTACCAAAGTGATTTGAATAAAAAATGGTACATTATTAACTGAATTAACACATAGGATACTTTTTATACAGGGAAAATGTAATATGCTTGCATGCTTGTGTAATTATAAAACGACTAAATGTATGTTTATTCCCGTGTTTAGGTTATGATTGTCTCAATGCTTCAAACTATCCCTTAGCCAGATTTAATCAAAGCCTGTTCGAAGCTTAATCCGTAAATCATATGAAATCTTTATACATAATTCTTCTTCTAAACGGCTAGATCGATTTGAATGAATTCCTTTGAATGCGTTTGGGTGGCGCCCTGGATGGTTTAGATTCACAATTGGACCCGGTAGGTGGCGCTGCGAGCGACTTTTGCTTTATTGTATAGACTAATTTCTACAGAACGACGTCTGTCCGGGCAGCTAGTAGAAATATATATCGTGTTAAAATTTTGACATGTCAATATTTTTACTAAATTAATCCTAAATGAAGTCTATCAGGATATCTTTGTTGGAGTACCTACTGATTTATAACTACAATACATTTACTCCATGATTATTGACATCGTTCATTCATTTTTGCTTATTTCAATGCTTAATGCAAAAATGATTCCTTCCTCAATTTTGAGTGAGTAAGAACAATACCTCATTTGAGTGATACCACTCGAAATGGACATCACTAAAAATCGAAAAATTTCATCAATGCCACACGACTCAACGCAAAATCAACTCTATTCACTCCAAATTAAATATCCAACTCCATTGCCATCACTTATCACATACTTCACCCAGTATTAAACTTAAATGATTTTTTGCCAGAGGGCTATTTAGAAAAATACACTATCCCATTAAATTTTCTTCGCTTAATTATTTATTCTTAGTATCGATTTGGAGCATTCTCTTTGGGAAATGTCCATGTTAGTTACTAAGAATTAATAAAGAGCAGGTTGATAGAATCTTCTGTCCGTTCTTCTCTGTGCTATCCCATTTATTCCCAAGACAAAAGACGGCGGAGATCTCTCACGTGCTTGCGTAGTTAGCGGGAGAGACAGAGCATAAAGGCGACGCCGCGACGAAATATAAATATCCCAAGACATTCTTCACACATGGTTACCAGATCCCAATTTAAGCAGAGTGTACTGCTTGTAGTATGGCTACCAGGTAACTGATATACTACATATACTACTTTTTAAATACATACTTATATAGATATTTACACCCAGACACAGAACAAACAGACATGTTCATGCACACAAATGTTTGTCCTGGGTGGGAATCGAACCCGCGAGCATCGTTTGGCAGTCAGGGTCTCTAACCACCGAGCCAACTGGCCTGTCAAATATCAAATATCGTCAAGCTAATGTCATATCCAACTCTGGTATGAACAGGGGCTCGATTCTGTAAGGAAAATGACACTAACTCGAGGATGTTTCGTCGCGGCCTCTATAGAGCAAGCGACAACGCGGCGATACCACTGGTGTTGCAAATGTCCATAGGCAGTGACCACTTACCACCAGGTGGACTGCCTGCCTGTTTGCCGGCTTATAATGCTAACTTCACACTTTTATCTTAAAGGGGCATCAAGAGTCATCAGGGGCTCGATTCTGTAAGGAAAATGTCACTAACTCGAGGATGTTTCGTCGCGGCCTCCGTGCTCTGCATCTATCGCTAACTACGCTAATACCACTAAACACGTGAGAGATAAGCTCTCCGAGGCCTCCGTGAAGCGACTCGCCGACGATGTTTGTATTAGCTGAATAACGGGGCTGTATCCCACTTATTCCTAAAACAAAAGACGTCGGAGACTTTGGGTAGTTAGCGAGAGAGACAGAGAATAAAGTGCGCGACGAAACATCTTCGAGTAGTGATCTCTTAGTGCAGTGTTCGTCCGGGGTAGTACTTACTTACCTATTTTCGCCCCAAAGCAGTAGTCCACTTGTAATACTGTGTTTTGGTCACTTCACGTCTCAAGCGACAACGCGGCGATGCCCCTGGTGTTGCCAATGTCTATGGATGGTGACCACTTACCATCAGGTGGACCATCTAGAGTAATACAATGAAAAAATAATACTGCTTCACGGCGGAAATGGATATGGTCTGAACAGCTCTACTACTTTAGGATACCTTCTTATATCGGGATACATTAGATCACTCTATAATGCGGGTAAAACCACGGTACAAGACACTAGTAATGAATGAAATTTTCATCCCATTTCTCATGAGGTAGGCAGAGAGCACGTGGAAGATATTTCTAGTTACAACGTGATGTGATGAACATTGTTACCGTCTCTCTCGCACGTTACCAATAGGAACGTGAAAGCGCATAATATCTACAGGCCGACAAAGTGAGGCTGATCGGCGTTATGTCTTCGGCACCTCGCCGATGGGTCTCATTTTTGGACTCCATTGCTGCTTCAGATCAGGCAAGGTGGAGTCAACTTGTTAGGCTCAAATAAAAAAAATAAAAAAGTAGTGGAGTCCACAATGCTAAATGGGGATTTACTCGAGCGTCAAAGAGATCTATTGGGTTGCAAATGAAGGTGATAAAAAGTATAAATAACTAGCTGTCCCCCGTGGTTTTACCCGCGTTCCCGTGACATGTCACATGTATTATACATAAAAACCTTCCTCTTCAATCACTCTATCTATTAAAAAAAACATCAAAATCCGTTGCGTAGTTTTAATGATTTAAGCATACATAGGAATATAGGGACAGAGAAAGCGACTTTGTTTTATACTATGTAGTGATAATCCGGGAGCGAAGCGAGAATATACTTTGCTATAAAATTTTGTGGCAAATGGTGCAGAATTCTATATTTCATAGTGGATAGAAACACTAAGTTATCTATCTATAACTATCTTCTATCTGATTATATTCATGATTTATCCCTACTAATATTATAAATGTGAATGTAAGTTTGTTTGTTACGCTTTCACGCGTAAACTATTTAACCGATCATGAAACTTTGTACACATATTCTTGAAAATATCCGGGAAAATATTACATCCCGGGGGAACGCGGGTGAAACCGCGAAGGACGCTCTAATCGACGCGGTCGAAAGTTTCTGTTACTAATCAAAATCTTTATCCTTGACGAGCGGCCTTATATATGGGGCTCATATTTGGTGGAGGTACTTAACCGGGTACAAGGTATCCCCCTGTATATACCTACCGCGCTATTAAATCTCGAAATCCCCGCTTGGGCTCTCCTCCTACAATTTTGGGCTACAAGTAAGAAGTCCAAACAAAGAAACGTAAATTGGACCTTGTCCGACAAGGAAGCGTAGTGAAAGAGATACACTACTTTTGTGTAAACTCCTTAATTTGACAATAGTTCTATAGTAAGAAAACTTTGAATGAAAATTTACAAAAAAAAAATGTTTTGTCACAGCATTATGACTTTTAATACAAAGGTGTAAGGAAGATCTTCCGCTTCCTTAACAATAGTAGGAGCAAATTGACGTCATGTTTGATTTATACACCCGCATCTTTTTAGGGTTCCGTAACTAAAGGGTAAAACGGGACCCTATTATTTTATTTTTTTATGTTTTGGTAGGCAAACGAGCAGACGTATCGCCTGATGGTAAGCGATTACCGCCGCCCATGGACACCCGCAACACCAGAGGAGCCACAAGTGCGTTGCCGGCCTTTTAAAAAGGAGTACGCTATTTTCTTGAAAGTTTGGAGGTCATATCGGTCCGGAAATACCGCAGGCGACAGCTCATTCCACAGTTGTATTGTGCGAGGCAGATAAGTCCCAGAGAAATGCACAGTTGAGAAATGAGAAACAAAACAAAGACGGTAGCGGATATGTGGCTGATGCAAAAAATAGATAAAAACAATCCTTGATGCGGATTATATATCATGCTAAAATTTTAGCTCGATCGGTGCAGAACTTTTGGAGTTTTTGAAGCGTACACAAACCAACATACCATTTTTATATACGAGTATATACATGTGGATGGTATGGAACCGATCGTGCGGGAATCCGACTCACACTTGGCCGCTTTTTTATATCAAGTAGGTGGAAAGCAGGCGGTCTTTATGGGTAGTGGTCCCCGCCTATGGACATTTGCAACACCAGGGGTATCGCGTTCTCGCTTGAGACGTAAAGTTTAGTCTCGTGTGCCTGTAATGTCACCGGCTGCACCTTTAGTAATAGTCAAAGGCGTAGCTACCGAAGGGCTAGCGGGGCAGAGCCCCGGGGCCCCCAGCTAAGGGGCCCATCGAACTCTAACTTACAAACAGTGGCGCAGCTACCGGGGGGCTAGACGGGGCAGAACCCCGGGCCCCCCAAGCTTAGGCTGGGGGACAAAATATTATATACATTTGAATAAAAATATTTTCATTTCATGAGATTTTTTTTTTAAATAATCTAGTGCTTGACTGCGATCCTACCTGATGGTAAGCAGTGATGCAATCTTTGATGTTGATGCGCACTAGTTAACAACTTCACGTCTTAAGCGACAACGCGATGCCCCTGGTGTTGCAAATGTCCATAGGCGTTGATCACTTACCATGACTGTCGGTCTACTTGGCAATAAAAAAAAATACCTTTCTAACCAAAATACAGTAATACAAATGCACTTCTTCACGGCGGTAATGGGTAACGTACTTCCTGGACGAACTCTGCACTAAGAGTTCTATTTCTAAGAAACACACTAACATGTTTGGAATGTGACCTGCGGATCCCTAAAGCTTGTAAGAGACAAAAAATATTGCCATTTCCTGTCACACAATGACAAATAAATTCCCTTCTATTCATACTATACTAAGGTAGTTGTTGCACTTTAATATGTGAGCTATATTGTAGCTAGTAAAATAAAAAATTGAATGATTCAAATATTAATAATTTATATAGAATAGGCATTATATTTCATACTCCAAATTTAAGTGTTATAAAATAATTCTCTATCTTTGTTTATTGATTAGGCGTAGAAAGAGACAGGGCTATTTAATATGGGTAGTACGGCAAATAGCTAACCTTAAAAGATTTATAGGGCGTTTACTAGAATTAAATATTTGATTCCTTACTTAAAATTAAGTTATAGCCTTGTTTTTTTTTAATTTCTTTTATCCTTCCAGCTCATAATTGTTTTTTTTTATTAATGTATCAATTCATGATGTTCGGTTAAGTAGTTTTCGCGTAAAAGCGTAACAAACAAACTGACATTCACATTTATAATATTATTTGGGATTATTAGATGGAAAATAGTTATAGATACATTACTTAGTGTTTCTATCCACTATGAAATATAGAATTCTGCACCATTTGCCACAAAATTTTATAGCAAAGTATATTCTCGCTTCGCTCCAAATTGGAACACGTACTTTATCACTAATACTAAGATTTATTGCACAGCTCTGTCACCCGGATGCAGTCAACATTTAAACTCAATACTTTGCATTTAAAATTGATTCTTTTTTTTTATAGTTAAACTGTAGCAAAAAACTTTTTATTTTTTATTTTGGTAGAACAAAATTTTAGCTTCTGATGCCTCCTACACCCTTACGCGGACAATGAAACGTTCATTTGTATCACTACATAGTTTAAAACAAAGTCGCTTTCTCTGTCCCTGTATCCCTATGTATGCTTAAATCTTTAAAACTACGCAACGGACTTTGATGCGGCTTTTTAATAGATAGACTGATTGAAGAGGAAGGTTTATATGTATAATACATGTGACATCTCACGGGAACACGGGTAAAACCGCGGGGGACAGCTAGTAATCTTATATGTATGTAGTGTTGTCTTCTCTCCATAGTCACTTCTGGTGTTTGTGCGCTTAGATCGTTCAAACTACGCAACGGATCTTAATGCAATTTCAGCAACGGATAGAGTGATTCAAGAGAAAGGTTTATACCCAGGATTGAAATTAAATTAAATTCAAATTACAGGCACATGAGACTTAACAACTTCACGTTTCAGGGTCGACAACACATTAGCGATGCCCCTCTAGCGTTGCTAAAGTCCAAAGGCGGCGGTGACCACTTACCATCAGGTGGACCGTCCGCTTGTTTGTCGGCCCTTAAGATTTGATTAAATTCTATTACAGGCTGATAGTAACTATACAAGATTTAATCAAATTAACTCAAAAGATGACGACAATCCTCTCCACATGTCACATTAGGGCTTGAAACATATTCGATATAATGTCACTCTCATTACTGAGGCTTCTTCCTACTCTTCATAGAACGTGGGCGCGAAGATAACAGCAGTAGACCTCTTAGTGCAGAGTTCGTCCGGGGAAGTACTCCCACCTTACCCATTTCCGCCGTGAAGCAGTAGTGCACTTGTATTACTGTTTCGGTTAAAAAAATTTTTTTTTCAAAATTCAAAACCATTTATTCAGTTTAGGCCTTCGGAGGGCACTTATGAAGGTCAAATTTAAAGTTACTGAAGCTACAACCGGTTCGGAAGTCAGCCTTCAACTGAGAAGAACCGGCAAGAAACTCAGCAAGGTTACATTCTTTTGTATTTGTTATATAAATTTTTATGTATTCTGACTTTTTGGCTATTTTATAATTTCAATTTTACATAATTTTATATTTAACAATTACAAAATACTTATTATAGGTAACATTAATAAAAACAAAACAAAAAAAAAAAAAAAATATGACAAGACTACAAAATAGAAAATAACAATAATTAGGTACTTACAACTTAAACAAGAGATTTAGAGGTGCACTGTGCAGAGAGCAGCTATTTCCATACATTTTTATCTTCAATATAATGAACTACCTTGTAATACGCTTTTTCTTTCAAAACTTTCCTAATATAATTTTTAAATTTATGATCAGACATTTTGGTTATTGAAAGCGGTATCTTATTATAAAATCGAACACAATTACCAAGAAATGACTTGTTAACTTTAGTTAGTCTAAAGTATGGAACAACTAACTTCTCCCTTTGTCTTGTATTTATACTATGAATATCTAATTTTGACTCAAACATTCCTATGTTTCTACGTATAAACATTATATTTTCATAAATATATAGTGAAGGTAATGTCATTATATTTATTTCCCTAAATAAATCTCTTAATGATTCACGGGGACCCATACTGTAAATTGCACGAATTGCTCTTTTTTGTATAATAAATATTGATTCTATATCCGCTGCTGCTCCCCAAAACAAAATACCATAGGACAAGAGGCTATGAAAATATGCAAAATAAACTAATTTGGCCGTCTCAACATTCGTCAATTGTTTAATTTTCCTAACAGCAAAAGCAGCCGAACTTAATTTAGCAGCTAGAGTATCAACCTGAGGTCCCCATTGCAATTTATTGTCTAATATAAGACCCAAAAATACCGTTTTATTTACAAGATCAATATGGCTCCCATCTATTATTATTTGGCTATCTACTTGTGCTACATTTGGTAAAGAAAACATTAAGCATTTAGTTTTCTTTGAATTTAGTAATAGATTATTTGTAGCAAACCACCCACAGACAATTGACATAGTATGATTAACTTTAGTTAAATCTTTGTCTTTTCTATTAACTTTAAAAATTAATGATGTATCATCAGCAAACAAGACAATATCTGTGAGGTCATTTACAACATATGGCAAATCATTTATATATACTAAAAACAAAAATGGACCTAAAATTGAACCCTGGGGTACCCCCATTTCGACTAAAGAGCCCTTGGATGTTGTGCCGGTAATCCCTACCTTTTGCTGGCGATTTGATAAATAAGATAAAACAAGATCATGAGCAGTTCCACGAATTCCGTAGAAGTCAAGTTTTAGTAGTAGCGTACGGTGGTCAACGCAATCGAATGCCTTGGACAGATCACAAAAAATGCCAATCGCATCCTGTGAATCCTCCCATGCGCCATAAATGTGCCTCAGCAATGTTGCTGCCGCATCGGATGTAGATCTTCCCTTCGTGAAACCGAACTGATGACCATGCAATACCTTATGCTTAGTAAAGTGACTTGACATTTGATTAAGCAGCAATTTTTCAAAGATTTTACTAAGTGCTGGCAGAACGGAAACTGGTCTGTAATCAGATGGATTCTCCCTACAACCGGACTTGAAAATAGGTACTATTTTACTATATTTCATTAAATCAGGAAAACAACCCTGATCAATGCATTCATTAAAAATATTTGACAAAACAGGTGCAATCGCTGTTATTATTGATTTTACGATTGTTACTGATAAGCCCCATAAATCTTCAGTACTTTTCATATTGAGAGAATTAAAAGTTATTATGATATCGCTAGCATTAATATGGTCAAATTTAAAACTTGGAAATGTATTATGAATATGCTGCTTGAGTAAAGATTCCGCTGCTATAGGACATGATTTAAGGCTTTTAGTAGTTTTACCAGGTATACTCGTGAAGAAGTTTTCAAAAGCACAGGCTACATCTAAATTATTTGTTAGAATTTTTTCATTAATTTTAAGAGTTACCTGTTCATTATTATTTCTAATTTTACCAGTTTCCGTATTAATAACATTCCAGACTGTCTTTATTTTGTTATTAGCATTACCTATTTTATTACATATAAAGTAAAAGGTTAGAAAGGTAATGCCGGCGACATTACAGGCACATAAACAGTGGTGTATCTACCGGAGGGCTAGACAGGGTAGTGCTCCGGGGCCCAAGCCCAGGAGGAGGGGGAAACAAAGGATTTTAAATAGTTTAGGTGGGGCCCTATAAAATGTTTGTCCCGGGGCCTTTGGTTATCTAGCTACGCCACTGCACATGAGACTTAACTTCACGTCTCAAGCGACAACGCGGCGATGCTGGTGTTGCTAATGTCCATAGGCGGTGACTTACCATCAGGTGGACCGTCTTGTTTGTCGGGCAAGTCGTATAAAAATACAAACGTTTACTCCACGTTAAGACATGGATTCTTTGACACATAGAGTGCCTCTTTGATAAAGGACGATCCACTAAACACAATTTTCAGTCGAGTGGGAGTCATAGCCTGCTTTGACGTGTGTTTTATTTAGATTTGCGCTTTTTTTATTCGTTTTTCAATATGGTCTCACCTCATTTGAGCCACATTGTTATGGCGAGGGTCTTATTTATATAGGCCGGTAACTGAGGATTCAAATGGACGCTTGATTATTAATATAAGCGCCTTGCCACGGCTTTGCTTGTAGCTAAGTGCACCATGAACTTGTATTACTATGTTTTATATCTAAAGGTAAGGCCGGTGACATTACAGGCACATGAGACTTAACAACTTCGCGTAGGAACGACATTTATTGTAAATTACCCACGTTCCCGAGGGATATCACATTTTCCCGGGTAAAAAGTAGCCTATATGCTATTCCAGGATATGCTCTATCTATATGCCAAGTTGCATCCATATCCGTTCAGTAGTTTTTGCGTGAAAGAGTAACAAACATGCTTACATACAAATCTTTCCTATTTATAATATTAGTAAAGATATACTTAGATATAAAGGACTTTACGCACTGACAAACAGAAATGTTACTGTTTCGTGTACTTTACTATGGTGGAAATTCAAGAATAGAAATTAGAGACCAAAAACTAAAGACGAGAGATTGACATTAGGATATTAGCCAGTTTCAACCCACGAATTTTGAATATTTGAGATACATTGTGAGTATATAGCTTTTTGCGATTTCTGGTTATACTATTATAGTACTATCTGTTTGTTCGAGAGAGTCACAGAACAAAGATATTAAACACCCATATTCTAAGACGTTTTCTCATACGTCACTCGACTCCAACTCTACTGAGGAAACCTTAAGCATTTTTCTACTCAAAATTGGTATTTTAAGTTATAACTTGAGCAAAACTCGAGCAACCCCGACTGAGGTTGACTCGAAGTGGAGTCGAAGTAACATGTCAATAATGACGTCATTCTATTATAGATAAACTATTAATGAAATAAAATAATGAGCTTCAGTAACTGTTTACAAGCAATCAACTTCCTTAAGGTTGGTCCCGACGTACCTTGAAGTTGACTGTTGCTTCCTCAGCTCGAGTGAGGGAAGGTGTCGAGTGGAGGAGATTTTTTGCAACTATGAATACTAATATCTTTGAGTGAGGTTGAGTGGAGTCAAGGAATTTTCGAGGAAACGTCTTAGAATACGTCTTTGTTCCGTGGTAGAGTCAACACATCAAAACAAGAGATTGTATTTCCTATTTAATTAAAATTCAAATTCATTTATTGCAAGTAACACCACCCATAGATTAAAAATGGTGAATTAAAAAATTAATGGTGACTGTAATTTTTTTCCAACATTAATATTTATGACACCTCTGCCCCAAGTAGGGCAGCAGAAACCTTTTAAAATAATGATATGCCTTCCCCATGTCCTCTCTACGCGCCAGCATTAAAACAAACAACCCAGCTAGCACACTGACGCGCCGTTCATTACGATGTTGTTGTACTGGGACGGTAGCGCTGTCACAATGACGCGATGGCATTCCCACCGCATATATGACAGGCCAGTTGGTTTGGTTGTTAGAGTCTGACTGCCACGCCGCAGGTCGAGGTTCCATTCCCATCTGTAAAAAAATTATATGCATGAACATGTTTGTTTGAGTCTGTTTCTTCTGTGTCTGGATGTAAATACACCCACACATACACACACACAGACACACACACAGACACACACACAGACACACACACGCACACAAATATTAATAACTAATTTCTATATTCCTTTTGTTAACCGACTGTATTTCTTTAATAACGGTAAAATTGTATCATGACAATAATGTCGGTTTCTTCGTTTCTTTTTCTCTTTTTTCACAAGAATAAGAATATATTACTCAATTGTAACTTCTTCTTAGCAAGAGAGGGAGCCAGGAAGCTCATGGCACAGAGTAACCTAGTTTGGGCTCCTTTCTCCCACAACTTAATGCACCTACCTGTTTATGACAACAAAAATGTGTATTATTTTTATGTGTGGGAGAAAAATAAACGTTTTTTATTATTATTATTATTAATTATCTATACACACATTGTTTGTACAATATCAGTTATCTGGTTTCCATAGTGAGTGTGTAAACGGTCCACCTGATGGTAAGTGGTCACCGCCTATGGACATTAGCAACACCAGGGGCATTGTGTTGTCGCTTGAGACGTGAAGTTAAGTCTCATGTGCCTGTCATTTCTGTAGTAGACTAGCTGACCCGGCAAACGTTGTTTTGCCATACCTATTTACTTTATTATAAACTATACATGAAAATGTATCGTACTACAATTATTATATTCGATTGCCACTTGCAACCTTATTGCGGATCTGTGGATGGAACAGAATAATATAAAAATCTCGATTAAATACAGGGGTTGATCGTAGAAGGGTGAAAATTTGAAATTGAAGTATGTATTTGCCAATGATAAATCATAATAAATTAAAAAATGTTGTCAAGGAAATAAAAATAAATATTTAGGAGTGAACAACCCTTTGGGGTATGTTATACAGCGTTACTGCGGTTCTTAAATATTGTGAATGGATCGTTATAAGGCCCCATTTAACCTCCTTTCGGCCTTACTTTCGGTGGCTTTAAGATTAGAATATAATTGTAAATTTTATCTATTTTGAAATAATAGAAAATGGAAATAATACATAAGGTCGTTTAATAACTAAAGTACACGCCACATTAACCAATGGAAACCAAAGTTTATGTGTTTTGGACACAATAGGTGTAGTATTCTTAGCTCAAGGGCCGTTTAGTAGGCTAGGGATGGGAGGGCGATGTATCGATGTTTATTTCACTTATAGATATTTGAGTAAATTTTTAACTTTATTTATTTCGTCTGTTCGCATAAAAAATCTTATTCAAATTCTATTTGTATATACTTCTATGGCCTGAGTTACGTAGTATTTATTATTAAATTTACATAGAATATATTGTTTTTGAAATTATACTTCTTTTGGCGCGTCAGGGAAAAATTATGAGAGTTAATTTTTGCGATGCGCGCGCACTTTGTCACTAGAAACCGACACACTGAAATTAGCTGATAACGGTCTCTCCGGAACATCGCACAAATCGCAAATGTCAGTGTCAATGAGTGAGTAATGATGTTATTGTCAATAATAACCTAACAACGTCAAAAATTGTTATTCATTGCTACAGACAGGTGCAAAGAGTTTGGACACTACAAAAATCGATTTCACGACTGAATAGTAAAGACAAATGCTTTTAGTGCAGTTTTTCTCACCAATAATTTCGAGTATAACTTTTTACGTGCATATATACTTTTTTTTTATTTATTTAACTTCCTATTTTGACCATAGGTATAGAAAATTTGTGTAAAGTATTGCAACGAGTAATTCCTATGGCATTTATGGTTACGAAGGGGTAATTCCCCTGCAATGAGGACAAGTGTGAGCTGAGGTGATGATAAAAGTACAAATATTATGTAAAAAGTATAAAATTAAACAGGATGTGTTGTAAAGACACGATAGAAGTGAAACTTTTGTCTTACAGGGAAACAAATTATTCATCAATCATTTTTGAATAGCATAAATCGTGTTTATCATTTATTTATTTTTCATCACACAAAAAGGTTGCGGATCAGAATTTCAAAGTCCTTTCACTTCAATAAATACCCCGGGACATTCTTTACACACGGCCATATAACCCCAAATTAAGCAAAGCTTGTACTATGGTAACCAGATAACTGATATATGTTCTTCTTTTTAAATGCATACTAATACAGATATTTACACCCACACAGTGACACAGAACAAACAGACATGTTCACGCACACAAATGTTTGTCCTGGGTGGTAATGGGACCTACCTTCGTTACGTTAGGACTAAAATTTTCTTCGAAGACATGTGGGCTTCATTACAGAGATCTCTGCCTACCTCTTTGGGGATAATAGACATGAAGATGATATAATATATTATATATTGTCTATGTGTAAAATTAGAAAGTCAATCTAGTAATAGTTTTGGTTAACATAGTGTTACGATTTTTTTTTCACAGATTTTATGGCAAATCTACTTCAATGTGTATTTTTCTTAATGTGAAAATAAAACGACGTGCCGCTTTTCAATGTATAGTCAACTAGCTGTCCCCCGCGGTTTTACCCGCGTTCCCGGGCTATTTAACAGAAAGGCCTACGTACCTATTTTACCTAATAATGGTCTTCTTTAATAGTTTTTCTATTTTTCATTCATAAAAATCATTTTTATTATTTTTTTAGTGTAAATTATACAGCGTTACTACGGTTCTTAAATATTGTGAATGGACTCGTTATAACCTCCTGTCGGCTTTACGGGTAGTTTTGTAAATTCCTGTATAATAATACAAGAATCGCCAATTAGCTAAGCATAGCTAAGTTAAGATAGAATTGGATAAAGTATGTCTCTGCGAAATTGTTGTAATTTACTTAATTGCGCTCTCCCCCGCGCTTTTACCCGTATTCCCGAGAGATGTTACATTTTCCCGGGATAAAAAGTAGCCTATATGTTATTCCAGGATATGCTCTATCCATGTGACAAGTTTCACCCATATCCGTTTAGTAGTTTTTGCGTGAAAGAGTAACAAACATACTTACATACAAATCTTTCCTCATTATAATATTAGTACAAGAAGTATATATAGTCAATGTATAATTTTCTCTCCAAAAGTTACATGTAAAAGAAACAATAAAAAGGATTTAATATTACCGCTATGTAAGGGCAGTGAATAATACTTTTTTAAACGATTTAAATAGAGCCAACACATAGTAAAAGTTTATTTATTAAGTTCGATAGTTTTAATTCATCGATATATCACGTCCCATCACTAGTTTCATTTTAATGTCGCTTGCACTTAATTTCCATTCCATGGGTCGCCGTGACGAAAGGTTTCCGAGAAAAGTACGTACAGATGTTAAATAGTTTGTTTATTCTATAAATAAGATTGAATTCTAAATATAGATTTTAGAATTACTTTCTTTTTTCCCGGTCTTAAATTTTCCGGGCTAGCTCACTAGCTCTATCTCTCTTACTCGCATGCAAAGGATGCGGAAAGAAATTAATTAATCCTGGCGAATCTAATTAGGATAATCGGATGCTTTGATCGGATTATTGCATTGTCATCGATCTTTGACAGGTGTGCAAAGTTTGAATAAAATCTGATCGTTCAAAGTAGGACAAAATCGAGCTCAAAGGGGTCGGTTACATACATACATACATACAGGTGAAGCTAATATAAAGCGTGTAAAAAAAAATATAAGAGGTAGACATGAAATAAAAATTTTGTGCAGCTATAACAATAAAATAAAGTTCAAAATGTTGAAAACATACAACGTGTTACAACATACCCCTTAAAAATATAATTAATTATCAAAGCCAACAACCTTAGTAAGCTGTCATGTCAGGGAACCAGATTATTTAACAGAAAGGCCCACGTTAGGTACGTGGTTTTACCTAATAATTGTCTACTCTAATAGTTTTTTCTATTTTTCATTCATAAAAATCAGTTTTTAATTTTTTTTGGGATATGTTATAGGTACAGCGTTGTTATGGTTCTTAAATACTGTGAATGGACTCGGCTTTACGGGTAGTTTTGTAAATGATAATACTAGAATCGCCGATTATCTAAGCATAGCTTAGCTAAGATAGAATTGGATAATAGAGCCTATAGAGTATTCCAGGGCATGCTCTATCTATGTGCCAAGTTTCATCCAAATCCGTTATGTAGTTTTTGCGTGAAAGAGTAACAAACATCCTTTTGCTTTTATAATGTTAGTAGGATAAGCAAAATAGGGTACCTTTGACGCACCATCACCTCAAAACTACTGAACATATCGGGATTGGACTGCTACCATTCGACTCGGAATTTCCCTAGATGGTTATAGGCTATATACTATCGATAAACGCGGGTAAAGCCTCGGGAGACAGCTAGTAATTAAATAAAAATGTCACATTACAAGGAAATCAAAAGCCAGAGTAACTCAAAAGTAAAACGTTTAAAAATTAAATTTATTTACTTAATAGGTTTCCGAGAAAACAATTGCTCGGCTGACAAAAACTCCCGAACGCGTTGACGTTTGCAGCCGAGTGCGTCCGAATGACCGACCAATGGACTGAGGGAGTGCGAAAAAACATTGTAATTAAAAATTCGGGACACAAAATGGCGGAATTGCAATGTGGTGCGCGGGAGCGAAGCGGCCATCTTGTATTGTAGTCTACACTAATATTATAAAGAATATAAATCTGTACGAAATTCAATATAATTATTATATAATATATATATTAATAATATATATATATATAATTATTATAAAACCTTCAAAGAATACGGACGAATTCTGTAGAAAATTTATAAAGAAATAATAAAAAAATATTTTTAGAGGTAAAGTATGTAAGTTTGAATGTAGGAGTTTACCTCCGAAACTACTAATTGGATTTCGAAAATTCTTTCACTGATACAAAGCTATTCTATTCCCGAGTGATAAAGACTATGTATATTAAAATCCCCGAAAAACATAAAATCTCCCGAAACGCACGTGAAACCGTGGAAAGAAAGTTAGTATTAAACTTTACTAGTGGCACGCTTTGGCCGTTTAAATCTTAAAGAATAACATAATAAAATGAACCCTATTCTTAGAGTAGTAGAGCTCTTAGTGCAGAGTTCGTCCGGGGAAGTACTACCACCTTACCCATTTCCGCCGTGAAGCAGTAGTGTAATTGTATTACTGTGTTTCGGTTAGAAAGGTAAGGGGGCCGGTGAAATTACAGGCACATGAGACTTAACAACTTCACGTCTCAGGGTCGACAACGCATTGGCGATGCTCCTAGTGATGCAAATGTCCATAGGCGGCGGTGACCACTTCCCATCAGGTGGACCGTCTGCTTGTTTGTCGGCCCAAGTGGCATAAAAAAAAAATCATACAGCATACAATAACTATTGTATCAAATAGATGCACTTTAATACAGAAGTTATAAAGTTAATTTTCCAATTCAAAAAAAATTTCAAAATTCAAAATTCAAAACCATTTATTCAGTTTAGGCCTTCGGAGGGCACTTATGAAGGTCAAATTTAAAGTTACTGAAGCTACAACCGGTTCGGAAGTCAGCCTTCAACTGAGAAGAACCGGCAAGAAACTCAGCAAGGTTACATTTTTTTTTTATTTGTTATATAAATTTTTATCTATTCTGACTTTTTGGCTATTTTATAATTTCAATTTTACATAATTTATATTTAACAATTACAAGATACTTATTATAGGTAACATTAATAAAAACAAAACAAAAAAAAATATGACAAGACTACAAAATAGAAAATAACAATAATTAGGTACTTACAACTTAAACAAGAGATTTAGAGGTGCACTGTGCAGAGAGCAGCTATTTCCATACATTTTTATCTTCAATATAATGAACTACCTTGTAATACGCTTTTTCTTTCAAAACTTTCCTAATATAATTTTTAAATTTATGATCAGACATTTTGGTTATTGAAAGCGGTATCTTATTATAAAATCGAACACAATTACCAAGAAATGACTTGTTAACTTTAGTTAGTCTAAAGTATGGAACAACTAACTTCTCCCTTTGTCTTGTATTTATACTATGAATATCTAATTTTGCCTCAAACATTCCTATGTTTCTACGTATAAACATTATATTTTCATAAATATATAGTGAAGGTAATGTCATTATATTTATTTCCCTAAATAAATCTCTTAATGATTCACGGGGACCCATACTGTAAATTGCACGAATTGCTCTTTTTTGTATAATAAATATTGATTCTATATCCGCTGCTGCTCCCCAAAACAAAATACCATAGGACAAGAGGCTATGAAAATATGCAAAATAAACTAATTTGGCCGTCTCAACATTCGTCAATTGTTTAATTTTCCTAACAGCAAAAGCAGCCGAACTTAATTTAGCAGCTAGAGTATCAACCTGAGGTCCCCATTGCAATTTATTGTCTAATGTAAGACCCAAAAATACCGTTTTATTTACAAGATCAATATGGCTCCCATCTATTATTATTTGGCTATCTACTTGTGCTACATTTGGTAAAGAAAACCTTAAGCATTTAGTTTTCTTTGAATTTAGTAATAGATTATTTGTAGCAAACCACCCACAGACAATTGACATAGTATGATTAACTTTAGTTAGATCTTTGTCTTTTCTATTAACTTTAAAAATTAATGATGTATCATCAGCAAACAAGACAATATCTGTGAGGTCATTTACAACATATGGCAAATCATTTATATATACTAAAAACAAAAATGGACCTAAAATTGAACCCTGGGGTACCCCCATTTCGACTAAAGAGCCCTTGGATGTTGTGCCGGTAATCCCTACCTTTTGCTGGCGATTTGATAAATAAGATAAAACAAGATCATGAGCAGTTCCACGAATTCCGTAGAAGTCAAGTTTTAGTAGTAGCGTACGGTGGTCAACGCAATCGAATGCCTTGGACAGATCACAAAAAATGCCAATCGCATCCTGTGAATCCTCCCATGCGCCATAAATGTGCCTCAGCAATGTTGCTGCCGCATCGGATGTAGATCTTCCCTTCGTGAAACCGAACTGATGACCATGCAATACCTTATGCTTAGTAAAGTGACTTGACATTTGATTAAGCAGCAATTTTTCAAAGATTTTACTAAGTGCTGGCAGAACGGAAACTGGTCTGTAATCAGATGGATTCTCCCTACAACCGGACTTGAAAATAGGTACTATTTTACTATATTTCATTAAATCAGGAAAACAACCCTGATCAATGCATTCATTAAAAATATTTGACAAAACAGGTGCAATCACTGTTATTATTGATTTTACGATTGTTACTGATAAGCCCCATAAATCTTCAGTACTTTTCATATTGAGAGAATTAAAAGTTATTATGATATCGCTAGCATTAATATGGTCAAATTTAAAACTTGGAAATGTATTATGAATATGCTGCTTGAGTAAAGATTCCGCTGCTATAGGACATGATTTAAGGCTTTTAGTAGTTTTACCAGGTATACTCGTGAAGAAGTTTTCAAAAGCACAGGCTACATCTAAATTATTTGTTAGAATTTTTTCATTAATTTTAAGAGTTACCTGTTCATTATTATTTCTAATTTTACCAGTTTCCGTATTAATAACATTCCAGACTGTCTTTATTTTGTTATTAGCATTACCTATTTTATTACATATAAAGTAAGATTTAGCTTGATTACACACTAACTTGAAAGTCTTTGAAAATTTTCTAACATATTTATGAAATTCTTCGTTCTGAGTTAGAGATTTTAAATGATAAAGTTCATACAACCTATCCCTGCTCTTACGAATACCTTTTGTAGCCCAGTCACTAAATCCCATTTTACTATTTACCTTCACTATTTTAGTAGGACAGGCTCTATTAAAATTATCGCAAATCCCAGACAATAAACCTTTATACAAGACATTGGGATCATCACTATGATATATTGTATTACAGAGTTTCAGCTCTAAATTATTCTTAAAGGTGTCTAATCTTGCCTTAGTAGTAGGTCTAATTACTTTCGTTACTTTAAATACTTGTCTTTTAAATGGCAATTCTATTAATTGAGCCTTATGATCCGAGCGAACACCACTAATAATCGATTTCCCTAGTATACTACTATTAGTTAATATATTATCAATACAAGTAGCCGAAGTGGCTGTAGATCTTGTTGACTCACTAAACAATAAATCTAAGTTGAACGATTTGAATAAGGCAACAAAATTCCGACTTTCAGATGAATTACTAAGAGTATCTACATTAAAGTCGCCACATACAACTATTGACTTGTTAGAATTATTAAATAACTTACGAAGAATCTCTTCCATTATAGACGTAAACAATAAAAAATTTGATGCCGGTGGCCTATAAACACAAACAATAATATAGTTCTGCAACTCTGCACAAGACACCTCACAAACACGCTCAACAGAGAGGCTACAAATATCTTTACGATCCTTGAATTTAATATTATTATTTATAAGAATTATTGTGCCGCCACATTCTTAAACGTCCAAACGGCCATCAGAATTAATTTTGAGGTGACAAACAAAAACCTTCCTCTTTACATATTGTTAAATACTTGAGTCATTTTAAATATATATATATATATATATAAATAAAATCCCAAACAGCACTTTCACTGTAAGATAGCTATTGAAAAAACTAATAATTATTTATTGAATTTCATTTTGTAGCATTTGTTTTTTCACTCGAAATCTATACTATATATAAAAATGAATCCCTATTTCCCTTGGTCACGGCATCACGGACGGCTGGACCGATTTCGCTAATTCTTTTGTTGTTGTGTTTGTTATTATATGGAGAAGGTTCTTGAAAATTAAGAAAGTTGCGTGGAAAATTAGAAAATTTATGAAATCTTAACCACTAGCGCTTTTGACAATATAAACTTTATTGATGTAACCTGTTTGACATTATTGTCAGACAATTGACAGAATGCGGGCTGCAAATATCGTTTGAAATCGGGTCGGAATTATATTGATAAAATAATAAATTTATAATTTCTTATTGCACATTTGATTCAATCGGAAGATTCGAATTCAATGTTCATTGTTAAGACAGGACTACGTCTGTCGGGTCAACTAGTACAAAATAATATTCAATAATAAACGTACACAATTAATAACACACAACTTTTGTGCATTATTAAATACATACAAATTTTATTCAATAAATATTTAATTTTTAATTTATACCCAGATGTCCATTAAACTCGCGCACAAACAGACAAACTTTGAATTATTATGTACGGCGTAATCCAGTCATGTTTTTGTGTGTTCAATTTACCAGACCAGCGGTACCCGGAGGATATGTTGGTCACTCTTGACATCTCAAGGTCTATATTTGATTTAATTAACATCATTTCGAGCCATTTCGCGTGGTTTCACTCGTCGGTTCGGTTCCCATCCATGACGAACATGGATGAACATGTCTGTCCTGAGTCATCGAACTTGTGACATGTTGGGTATCTAAGCACTACGTCATGTCTATGAGTAATTCTTTTTACAGTTTTTGTTATTTTTTTTTTACATTATAACTAGCAGATTCAGTCACGTTTTCCCAGAATAAAAAGTACCCTATGTGTTTATCCGGGTTATAAACTATCTATGTGCTAAGTTTTATCTAAATACGTTGAGTAGTTTTTGCGTGAAAGAGTAACAAACATCCATACATTCTCACAAACTTTAGTATTTTTTTTATATACCACTTGGGCCGACAAACAAGACGGACCACCATTTGCAACACCAGGGGCAACGCGTTGTCGACCCTGAGACGTGAAGTTGTTAAGTCTCATGTGCCTGTAATGTCACCTTACCTTTCTAACCGAAACAGTAATACAAGTGCACTACTGTTTCACGGCGGAAAAGGTTATTAACAATATCAGTAGGAAATCCACGAATATTCATTCTATTAAACAATAGTTGTTCATATAATTTAATCCTTAAATTCAATTACAGATTTACAGACAAACAAAGAAAAGTTATCAGTAAAAGTAAGCATTAATAATCTTTAAAGAAAAAAAAACAGGGTTGGTCGTAAAGACACGATAGAAGTGAAACTTTTGTATTACAGGGAAACATTTTAATTATTCATCAATCACTTTTGAATAGCATACATTGTATTCATCATTAATTTATTTTTCGTCACACAAAAAGGTAGCGGATCAGGGGCTCAATTCTGTAAGGAAAATGACACTAACTCGAGGATGTTTCGCGACCTCTATGTTCTGTCTCTGTCGCTTACTACGCTAATACTACTAATCACGTGAAAGAAAAGCTCTCTGAAGCCTCCGTGAAGCGGCTCGAAGAAGTTTGTATTAGCCGAATAAGGGGGCAGAATTTCAAAGCCCTTCCATAAGTTACTTCACTTAAAAATATATATAAAAATGAATCCCTATTTCCCTTGGTCACGGCATCACGCATGGACGGCTGGACCGATTTCGCTAATAATTTTTTTGTTGTGTTTGTTATTGCCAGGAGAAAGGTTTTTATGAATGAAAAAAATGAGAAAGTCACGTGGAAAATTAGCAAATTTCAGAAAACATAACGACCATATTAACTTTTCTAATGTAACCATGGCGTTTGACTTAACTGTCAGTCGTTTGACAGTTGCAAGACTGATTGAATGCGCGCTGCAAATATATTTTATCGAAATGAGTCGGAATTATATTAATAAAAGAATTAATTTATCACTTCTTAGTGCACATTTCACAGTCGAATCAATCGGAAGACTCGAATTCAATATTCATAGTTAAGACGAAGATACATCAAAAGTGGATATGACTTGAAAAGACATTCACACACAGACGGATACTTCTCAAATTCCACAATCGCGTGACGAAGTCAAAGATTAGATCTATTACTCTCACACCTGCCCTATTTCAGGGTTCTGCATCAAAATATTTATTAACAACAAACCCATTTGACTCAACTGACTCTCATAATACAGATTACTCTAGTTTGAGAGTCAGAAGACTCACTGTCTTGTGTACTTAATCATTGAAATTAATTAAAATTTAGTTATTGTAAATAGATTTATGATTATTAATACGCTCTTATTAGCTTCAGACGTATTTTAGTATGTTAGTATGTAACGGAATCTTTGAACATGATTTTGACCCCCTTCAAGACGTCGGATTAACTCGAAATTTGGTATACTTGTTAAGGACCGATGACAATTCAATATTCTAAATAGTTTAACCCGTTATCCTTACTAGGATGATCAGGTATATCGGTTTAACTAAAAAATGAAAAATAAACAAAAGTTAAAAAAAAACGACAAAACACGCTTTTACAGAAAATCCAACTAAAAATAGAAAATAAATTTGAATTAAGAATAGTGTAAAGAAGAAACAAAAAATATTTTATTGTAAAAAAAGCGTGGGGTGCTTTTTAAAATATTATCAAAATGATAATCCTTGTCCTCATACTAAAATCTCCTCAGACTCATAATAAAATATTTATAATATACAAATTTATATTCTATTTTTAGTTGGATTTTCTATTAATTTATTATTATTATTATTATTTCCGTCGTGAAGCAGTAATGCGTTTTATGAGTAAGACCGTAAGTAAATGCTGATTTATTCTATTGATATACTAGCTGTCCCCCCCGGGTTCACCCCTGTTTATCGATGTCATATATAGCCTATAACCATCTATGAAAAATTCCGCGTCGGAAGGTAGCAGTCCCATCCCGATATGTTCAGTAGTCTTGAGGTGATGGTGCGTCAAAGCAATCCTAGAAGATAATTTACAAATTTTCGGGGATAGTTCAAAAGCGTGAGTAACGACAGCCACGGGATTACGCATTAGTGCAGTCCAAACGACTAGTAGAAAGCTTTCCTGCAGAGTTCATCCGGGAAAATACCGTACCCATTTTGTGAAGCAGTAGTGCACTTGTATTACTGTGTTCCGGTTAGAAAGGTAAAGCCGGTGACATTACAGGCACATGAGACTTAACAACTTCACGTCTCAGGGACAATGCGGCGATGCGCCACGTGGTGACCACTTACCATCAGGTGGTGGTAAAAACAAATATTAACTTATTCCGCTGGATCTCCTTCTCTATCAAGTACCAAGCAAGGAAACTCAACAGGAAATCGACACGTGTTTCGCTTCCACACGAAGCATCTTCAGGACTAATTAGACCCGCTGTCACTGACTCGACGCACTAGCACCACAGACGTGTTACCTCGCCGACCGCCGGACAGAAAGTGAAAGAGATCCAGAGGAATTAGTTACTAGATATTTGTTTTTTGTATAATATAATGTTTTGATACATCAATTTATTATCATGTACGGAACCAAACCTTCCTTTTACCTGACACTCTTAACCATTTTTTCGACCATCCCTTAACGTTTGGGTAACCGTGTTGAATCTTTGAAATGACATCTGCTAGTTAGCTGATTACTAAAGCATTACTTGCATTTCTCTATGGTTTGAGAATTGATGATATGGGTTTGATATATTCCATGGGGGTCCCATTCTCCTAAGGTCTTTAACTTTGCAACGTATGTCTATCATTTGCAGTCCATTTTTCAACCACTTTCAATTCAAGACAAAAAAACACATAAAATCATTATAATATAGAAATAATTTTGCATGTTAAAACCTTTCTGATAATTATTTAAATGCTGGCAATCAATAAAAAACATTCGACGAAAAAAGCGTTTGAAAAAAAAAATCATTTGACACAACAGTTCAAAAAAAATACAAAAATCCATGGACACGATCCATGAAATGTCGAAAAATTCGTAAAAAAATATTAGAAAAAACAAATAAAAAGTGAAAAAAAAAATCAAGGTGAGTTCGTTATGTCTCTAAAAGATCCTCTGTCTTTTACCACAATTTTATTGTAGTGGTAGGTTGATATGTGGCCAAAAATTATATAAAGCCTAGATGCTGGTGATAGTAGAGTGTTCATATTTAGTTCTTTGATATTATAAAACATGCCAAATAAGTTAATTTATCATACTAATATTATAAATGCCAAAGTTTGTATGTATGGATGTTTGTTACTCTATCACGCAAAAACTACTAAACGAATATAGATGAAACTTGCCACATATACAGAAACTGCCCTGGAATAACACATAGGATACTTTTTGTGCCGGGAAAATGTTACATCCCTCGGGAACGCGGGTGAAACCTCGGGGGACAGCTAGTAAATCGAGGTTTGATAAAATGATATGATTGGATACTCTCTCACGCAGAAACTACATAATGGATTTCGATAAAACTTAGCATATAGATAGCTTATAACATGGATTAATACATAAGATACGTTTTATCACGGGAAAGTGTTATGTCCCTCAGGAACACGGGGGAAACCGCGGAGGCAAGTTAGGAAAAGATTATGGATACCTTTTGCTGAGTATCTTCTCAGTTGAGGGTTGAATATTGAACTGGTAGTAGCTTCTGTAGCTTCGACCTTCATAAGTGCTTTTAAGGACTGATTAAGGCTATGAATTTGGAGATCTGTGGTAGTGATTACAAGCCTACAACTTTAGTGTTAGCAAATGTGTAAATGCAAAACTTTGCTCTTATTTTTTTGGCAGGCGTTTTAGAAGTTGGTTTATTTTTTGGTCTAAGCTGGTTTTGACAGCTAAAAGTGTTATAGTAAAATAAACCTTATGACACTATGATAATGTACATCAGCATCATCATATGTACTATTGGATCAATAGATTAATTTCATCTGCTATCAGCTATCAAAACGGACGAAATTTTGAAAACTTTTGCAGTGTTTAGATACCCAGTGTTACCTTATAGGTGGTGGCTTCGATTAGTACCCGGGTTAAGCTTGTTTGTGTGTCTGTTTGTTCGGTGGCTGGTAGTAAATTAAAAAGTAGGTGTAGTTGTACTGGCTACAACCTCGTGTATACCCCAGCAACCCTCAGGACGCTAATGGTTTCTCAGATTAAGAAAACAAGGCTATGTCAATCGTAAGAGATTACTTGTTTGAACAATTAATATTGGGTATAGGTCAGTGCCGGATTAACCACGTAGCAAGAGGACCAATTGCTACGGGCCCCGCGCAATTGGGGGCCCCGTGCAATTGGGGGCCCCGTGCAATTGGGGGCCCCGCGTATCTAAGGCCTCCGCCTGAGCGTAATCGTTGAGTGAAACTTATTAGGATGTTACATTGAACTTAACCTTGCACAACCTTGCACATACTTAAGACTAAATGGCCCTCGATAGTTTGCTATGGGCCCCACGGTTGTTAATCCGGCATTGGTATAGGTAATCAACTTTCAAGTAAATCATCTATTGCGTCCATTATTGATAGATGCATTTTTTTTAAATGTCAAGAAGGCCGACATACATGCCACCTGATGGTAAGTGGTCACCGCCTATGGACATTTGCAACACCAGGGTCATCGCCGCGTTGTCGCTTGAGACGTGATGTTAAGTCTCATGTGCCTTACTGACTGGTCTTACTTTTCTAACCGAAACACAGTATATAAGTGCACTACTGCTTCACGGTAGAAATGGGTAATGTGGTAGTACTTCCCCGGACGAAATCTGTACTAACATAGGACAAATACTTTATAATTCACTTTCATTACATATTTATAAATATTAAATAAAATCTTGTTACAGAATTGAAAAATAACTTATGCAAAAATAAAAGTCAGAAAAGATAATACAATATATGCTGATTCAATTTACTCAGAGACATGGCTGACAAAAAGTAAGTTTTTAAGCTCACAATTATACTAACAGCGTTGGGGCACGATCCCCCCTTACGAAACTTGGCCCCTTTTTTGTAAAGGGGGCCTTGTACCTCAGTGGTTAGTCTACGCCACAGGTCGTGGAATCGATTTCTATATATATACTAGCTGTTCCAACAGACGTTGTCCTGTCGAAATGAGTCCATATAAAAGTTCCCTAAAAAATTAAACGTTGGTACTTTCAACACAGCGCCATCTGTTAGAATCTTTTGGAGTTAACAGATAATTGTGACTGTCAATTAATTATAGACCAATAATTTGCAATAAAATTAAATTGCGACTATAATTAAAGATCTAAGCTATCCTATGTCTTAAGTTGGACCAGACTGCTCACGGTGTGCCAATTTAATTTAAAATCGGTTAAGTAGTTTAGAAGTCCATCGCGGACAAACATCGTGACAGGACATTTATATATATTAAGATATTTATATAATAGGTTGGGGAAAAAGTTCCTTCGCATTTTTTAAGAAAATTCAAAACATTTTTAATATAGTTTATTTACATTTAACTAAAGTATGTAGGTACCATTTTGTTCGATAACTTTTTGCCATCTTGTAGGTAGGGACATGATCCCATTGCTATAGAAATTTTGGGACTTCTAATCAAAATACTGCGACAAGTGGTTTTGACAGTCCTCTCGTGATGTTAACCTGACATTGCCTAAAGAATTCTGAAGAGACCGAAACAGGTGGAAATCTGAAGGTTCAAGGTCAGGACTATACGGCGGATGCATTAATACCTCCCAGCCAAACTCTCTTAATTTTTGCTGAGTGGCTAAAGATGTGTGAGGTCTAGCGTTATCATGATGAAAAACCACACCCCTTCTGTTGATTAATTCCGGCCGTTTCTCTCAACTTCTTGCTTAAATCTCATCAGTTGTTCGCAGTAGAGTTCATAATCGATGGTCCTGTCTGGTGGTAACAGCTCATAATGAATAATGCCCTTCCAATCCCACCACACACACAGCATCACCTTGTTGCGAGTTAGCCCGGGTTTCGCCACAGTCTGTGAAGCCTGACCGGCCTTTGACCACGACCTTTTTCGCACGTTCTTGTCGTACTTGATCCACTTTTCATCACCAGTTATCAACTTCTTCAAAAATGGTTCGGTTTCATGACGTCGTAATAAAGAATCACAAATGAGTACACGGTTCATTAGGTTTCTTTCAGTGAGCTCGTGAGGTACCCAAATATCTAGTTTTTTTGTGTACCCACTTTTTTTCAAATGCGCCAAATCTGTTTTGTGGTCAATTCCCAGTTCTTCAGCTACGTCGTAACTACTGATATGCCGATCTTGCTCCACTTTTTCAAAAATGGCATCCATTTTATCCGTAATGGGGCGACCAGAGCGACGTGCATCTTTGACATCAAAATTTCCGGATTGAAAACGCTTAAACCAAATTTGTGCTACTCTCACAGACACTGCACTGGGTCCATAAACATCGCAAATTTTTTTCGCGGCTTGCGTTGCATTTTTACCTTTTTTGTAGTAAAATTTTAAAATGAATCGAATTTCTCCATTAGATTCACTCATCTTGGCGGTACGAAAAACAAATGAAAATCACACATTTTCCTAATTTGAATTTGGTATTATGGTCTTTAAAATTTAAACTTTCAATGATACCAAAACCAGCCAGATACAAATAGTATAGCCAAAGAGATTTTATTACCAGTTCATACATACTATAATGCGAAAAGACTTTTTCCCCAACCTAATATATGGACATAAATGTGTGTAAGTATGTATTAAGAAAAGGAAGTATGTATAGTAAATCAATTATTTGGTTACTTTGTCAAGATCAGCCCCCTTATTCTGCTAATACAAACTTCTTCGGCGCGCCAGCGCACCAAGACTCCTGAAGCGGATTGATCGCGTCATTGCGTTCTATGTGAAAGAGACATAATATATTGAGGCCGCGGCGAAACATCTTCGAGCTAGTGTTAATTTGTCTGACAGAATTTTTATTCAAATAGGCCTTTACAAGCACTTATGAATAGTTTGACTCTAATACCGGTTCGGAAGGTTGCTTTTTACTGAGAAGAGCCGGCAATAAACTCAGCAATTACTCTTTTTAAAAACGATCTTAGATTTATTACAAAATATTTATTTAGCCTCACTGTATTGTCAGTGAGGCTGTGGGATATCGCAGAAGTGAAGAATTATTAAACAATAATAATATGAATATCTAATAATAAAAAAATACAAACAAACTAAAGCTGACCAGCCCCCACAAGCAGCACCTGTTCACAAGCATGACGCATGTGGCAGCCATCGCCCTCCTCGCCATACTGTAGGGAAGTGAGCGACCCGCCACACAACGCCGCCGCAAGCAAAGGCATTTAAGTGAGCATGACTAACTTAAGGGGACCCGGTGGTCTAGCGGCCTAAAATTTAGCCTATTTTAAAATTTTTTTTTTGATACGACAGAAATGACTAAGGGTTTAAAATTTTTTAGGCTTATTTTATTACTTATTAACAATACAAAAATGATGGTAAACACAATTTTTTTTTTTTTATTCCAAAAGTGGCGCTGACGTTCCCCTCTCAAAAAAAAAGGACCTGGCTGCTGAAGGAGGTTTTATCTCTCCCTTTGATCTGAAAATAAAATATAAGACGGATTTTTAATCAGTATAAGTACAGTTATGGCGGGGACTAGAATAAAAAAAAAAAATTTGACAAAATGGCGCGTAATTCAAAGTACGAGTCTGAAAACGACTCTTTTTTTGCAATGTTTTTTTAATAAATAAAATAGAAATACTCAACAGAAAATATTTTTTCTAGTCCCGGCGAGAGCCAGTACTATTTAGAATGACCTGTTAAAATTTCAGACGAATCGGTCGAACCGTTTTTTTTTTTTAGCTTCAGTAGACCAAAAAAAGTAGTTTCGAGATAAACGCGTTTAAAGTTTTAAGTAACTATATTCTCAAGAAATTGTATTGAAATATGCACTTACGATTAATCGGCGATCCCAGCACCATAAAGGATTCCCTCTGTTCTCTCATAGTCTTCATTTTCTTGACTCTTGGATTTTTTACGAGCAGTTCTTGCCTCTTTGGAGTCACTTGTGCTTTGACGATCAGCCTTATAGATTCTTCGCTCATCACGATCTCGGGCTAGTTGATCGGCGTATGGGCCGATTGTAATACCCATTACGTCCATCATCTTCCGCTACTAGTTTGGCCCTGCTTACGATCCATTGGTTTTATAAAATTATTTCACTCGATATCACTATAAAATTATTGATGTTATTATAAAATTATTTCTGTAATATTATTACACCCGATGTTGCTGTCGCTGAGGAACACGTTAAACTAACTGAACAACTCTTAAAACTAAAATATTTCCCGTTAAATTCATACAATAGTCTAAGTCAGGTATACGGACCCGAGCAGCTGCAATTAGCGAACAATGGAGCCCAACTCACCGATCGTCTACCTGACATTGTAATGGGTTTTAAATATAGAAATACTCGGAATTTTGTCACCAAATTTTAACAGTATATTTTTGAAATACTATACTTTCGAAATATGTAAAAAAAAAAAAAACGATTCTAGACCACCGGGTCCCCTTAAGCTTGTTAACATCAAAATATGAATATTGAATTTAAAAATACACACAAAGTTTTATCCCTGTGACTATAGCATGTTCATTAAAGTAATAGCATAATTAGCTTTTTTGAAAATTGTAGACAATTTTTTTTTGTAGGTTTAACTTTTTTGGTAAACTGGAATAATGTCGTTTAACCCGAAAGCGAGTGGATACGCGGGCGAACGTTACCAAGCGAAAGAACCTAAAACGAAAGACCCTAAAACGAAAGTGGAGATGTGAGTTTTTTATTATATTAAGGCTTTTGAAGTTAACCTATGGAGGCGCTCCTCCATAGCTGTGAGGCTCCTCCAGTGATCGTGCCTGGGGACCGCAGTCCGACTGTTGATGTTAGAAGCTTCTATATGTGGTCAAATCCTGAGAAAGCTTCCATATTGCGATGTAGAATTCTTGCGTGTTCATAGATATCGCTAAAAACGTTTAGGCGCGTTGAGCTATTTTTGATGAGGGAAATACTTATTACTACTAATGCTGAATATCCTTTTGTTCTTGATCCAGCAAGATAAATCTCGTAACTTTTTCGCAATATTAAATTTTACGATAAAACTACTTTGTTATTGATTTGGTTATGTTCTCTTTTTTATAGACCAACTGACCCTGCGGCGAAGAAACAACCTCAGGTAGATGCTAAGTAAGTTAAACGTATTCGTAAAGTATCCCCTCCTAAAACACCCCCCTTAAGCACGCTAGTATGTACTTAACCCTCCCTAACTGGGTATAGTATTTTATAGGAACCATAATGATTTCGGTAGTAACAATATTATTATTTTATTTATTTAGGATACACAATACAAATCACAATCAAAAGGTAAACGAACATAATAAGGAAGGAATAATAATTTTTTTATTTTTATTTATTTCTTTTTACATTTTCTACGGACCCTTAGTCCGTACTCTTTGAATATTCTACGATAAATTATTTCAAGATTAATTGTATTGTGTTTTTAAAAATTAACATCCTTCCGCGCTTGCTCAGCTCGTTGTTTTGAACTGAGGCTTGTGGTTCCTTAATAATACATTTAGACCTGGACCGTAACTCAAAACATATATAGAGAGATCTGTGCTTATCAATTCCCAGTCCCCTGAGCATGAACATCTATCGTAAGCGTATCGTCAACGTATCGAGTGCGGCAAAAACCAATGCAATGGGAAATTTAACAGCGCAACGTCACGGTATGTGCGGGGTTCATTTTACATACAAACCAGCTTTTTGGCGCACTCGATGACGCTACGTTTGCGATAGATATTCGTGCATAGGCCTCTGTAAGAGTATTGCTGCTCCATAATGACATGACTGGCCGACAAGATATAACAAAAGGAATGAGGACGAGATGTGTTAACTTTGGTTTATTTTTCTCTCACAAAAGGTTTCACAATAAAATGCAAAGCTAAGTTGGTATACTCGTACAGTACAATGTAGACCTGCTTTGTGAGAGATAAAAGGTTTTAGTGAAGCTGTTTTTATTTCAATAAATATATGGAGGAGCGAGGTCTCCTCCATTTAAAAGGGAAGATCTTCCGCCAGGCTAGGTGATCATGCCAGGGGACCGCGGTCCAACTGTTGATGTTGGATGCTTGTATATATATCAAATCCTGAGAGAATCTTGATAGTGCGATGTAGGATTCTCGCGTGTTTCTACTCGTTCATAGATGTCGCCACATCACTGTAGTGCGGGCGGTGAAGGATTGTAGGCGTGTTCATAGATGTTGCTACAAATAAGTAATATCTTACGAAGACAAGACCGAACAAGTGGTCCTTCGTATAACCTGTCCTAGGATTCAATTTGGCTTCGGCTACCTTCGCCAAAGCTTTTGAGCTGAAGAAGTCGAATTTTAACTAATTGTTACGAATGCAGCGAAAGCGGGATGGCATTCTTCCAAAGTGTCATTGATTGAGGGAGAAGTACTACCACCTTTCTAATTTCTACTGTAAAGCAGTAGTACACTTGTATTATTGTGTGTCACTTAAAAAGTAATGGAGCCCTGGTGAAATTACAGGCTCATGAGACTTAACATTATAGTAAGAGTTAAAAAAAAAGGTTTTTTTTTACCTATAGATTATTTTATATGGTTGCTCGAAAAATTATGAAATTCGGGATATAAGGACAACGTCTATCTGCTAAGCTTATTATAAAACTTATAACCCATGGTATTATTTTCAGGCAACCAGCGGCAGGAGACGCTCCTCCAGACAAGAAGAAACAAGAGAAGAAAAATGTTCCAAGGGAACCATCTCTTCCGGAACCTGAGGAACCTCCGAAAACTGATTCGCAGATTGCAAGAGAGTGAGTTCGATATTTGAGTCTTTGGCAAGAATTATTCACAGGCTACATTACATGAGCCATTAGAATATAAATTAAAAAATCGCTACCCGTGGTTGAACAGAGTCCAAAAAAAATCTATAGTGCAAGAACGATTTGAAAATAAGTTTTATCGTGTCTGTACTGTTAATGTTAGAGTTCCTTCATCAGGAGCCAATCTTAGGCACTGCATCCAGGTAATGTCAAAGCCGCGGAAGGAAGCTAGTAATACATAAAGCCTCTTTAGAAGTCGTAGGTGGGTCAAAAAATTTAGTCATTTATTTAAGTGGCCTAGATTTTATGCACGCCTCTATGCAATAGCAGAAGTAGTTGTTATCTAGCACCTGCATTTGAGATAGAAGCTTTATAAAGTGCTCATACTCCAGGCTAGTTGACGGCGTCATAGCTGCATCGCAATTTCGTTATAAAGGCCATGGATTTAGAGTCGGCATTTCAGACTAGTTTAATTGTCACGTGGATTTAAATACCCGAGCGAAAAATTTGACAGGAACTATCAAATGAAGCAAATCCTTATGCATGATACAATTACGTCTCAGGTCCTAATGGTAGCTCGGTTTGTAGTGACGTTGAATGCCGCGATGAGAGTCGTGGGCTCGGATCTTGAGGAAATCACAGTAAGGTAGGATATTGTCCAGTACCCTCCTGACTGGCTACCACCCTCGAGTTATGAGTGAGGAAATCTTTCGCCAAGAATTCGACTAGTGTCTTGAGGGTGAAGGAAATTTTTTTAGACTTTGTGCACTTATCACTTTCGGCCACATCATCACATACCATGATGAGATTGTGGTCAGATACAACAATGCAGTCATGTAGTAAAATATAAATGTTTAATGTAGAGAGTTAGAGTACAAGGCTATACTAAGGAAGCAGAAGTTCAAGAGACGATGGCCAGAAGTCACAAAAGTGAAGATCCATACGAAACCTTGGAATCCACCGCCACCTCCACAAAAAATGCCTCCTATAGTAAGTCAACCAGTTAATTCAGTATCATGATAGACTATTATTTAATATCTTGGCAAGATTAATCAACTTCGTGTCTTAGGGTCAATGAGGCATTGACGATGCCCCTGGTGTTGCAAATGTCCCTAGGCGGCTTTGTCCATTAACCATCGGATGGACCGCCTTGTTCTACTACGTCAAACTGTTTCTTGAAATTCTTATCCTAGGTAATATAAAGGTCGAAAGTCAGTTTGTTTCTTACCCTTTCAAGGCTAGACGACACAACCGATCTTGCTAAAATTTTGCACACACATCGCCAATACTAAGAAGAGGGACACAATTTTTATTTTATTATATAATATTATTTTTAATTTAAGGGGGCCGGTGAAATTACAGGCACATGAGACTTAACAACTTCACGTCTCAGGGTCGACAACGCATTGGCGATGCTCCAAGTGTTGCAAATGTCCATAGGCGGCGGTGAACACTTACCATCAGGTGGACCGTCTGCTTGTTAGTCGGCCCAAGAGGTATAAAAAATAAAAACCTTAAGAGCGCGGGTGAAATCGGGGACAACTAGTATACAATAGTAAAAATAAACGCACATAAACTACAGATTAACATAAAAAAGCAATTACGTTCGCAGATAATAGAGAAACCAGAGTTTAAGAGACATAAGTGGGTACCACCGTATCAGAGGAGACGGAGAGCGAGACCTAAACGTATGAGGATCCCTCCTGAGGAGTTGACGAAGCCTCTGTATGAATATACCAAGTTGAAGAAGGTTGGTTTATTAAGCATCATCAGTGGTCTTTCCTGTTGGGGGTCATATGTGTGTCACATGACGTCACACGAATCCTATGATTTTTGCCCCCTTCTTCTATTACATTTTTTTTGACTTTGTCCCCATATTTTTTAAAATATCAAAAAGAAGATAGAAACATAAAACACGTACGTCACCGTTGTAAGTGATGATGTGACTGAAAGTAGAAAGCTCATAAAGCCTTGAAGGGATCTGGAATTGATTGCCACTGCAGGAAGAGTTTTAGAGTTCGTCCGGGGAAGTACTACCACCGTCCTCATTTCCGCCACGAAGCAGTAGTGCACTTGTATTACTATGTTTCGGTTAGAAAGGTAAGAGGGTCAGTGAAATTATAGGCACATGAGACTTAACCACTTCACGTCTCAGGGTCGACAACGCATTGGCGATGGCCCTAGTGTTGCAAATGTCCATAGGCGGCGGTGACCACTTACCGTCAGGTGGACCGCCTGCTTGTATGTCGTTCCATGTGGTAGGAAATTTAAAAACAAAAACAGAATCTGGCAGGTTCTTGGCGATGGATCTTGAGGGTGGTAGCCGGCCAGGTGGGTACTTCAAAGGTTATTTCTTTACCAAGAGTTCAAGCTCCTTGTAGTATTCGTCATCTCATTTTATATTTAGCCATGAAGATACATTACTTTTTTCTTTTTTCATTCTAGATTTGGCACAACTTCTCCCAAGTGGAGAAGAATAAAATGATTCTTCAAGGTTCCATCGGATGTAATTCCAAGAAATACTCTTCTACCGCTTGTGGTGAGTACCATGGCATTTTAAAGTACATTAATACTAATTGGCCTTTATAACCACTAATTTCTTCCCTAAGCCCCTTTTCTTTCCATTCCTCGCGCCTTGGATCTAAGTCAGTTAATAAAATTCTAATAGTTTTAATACAACTTGTTTCGGGGTATTGAATGATCCAACAACGCTGTGAACGAGTTTGGACACACAGGATTTGGTTTTGGTGACTATGCTTGCATTAGCTAAGTAAAGTAATTCTAAATCCAAGATGGCGGATTTCTAAACCACCTCCATGTCTTGAAAGGGTTTCCGAAGCAGAATACGTGTCCGTTTTGAAGTAGATTTTTAACAGTATAAATTTACTTAACAATAGGATCTCAAACGGGCTGCATAGCGGTGGTGTGTCGAGCTCTCCTCGAGGAGAAAAGTCCTGCGGAGTTCGTGAGATCGGATGTGGATGACCTGATTGAAACTGGTGACAAATACTACAAGCAGTGCATGATTGGGATGAAGTGTTATAAGGGTATGTCAGGGCATCTAATGGTGGTACAGGTTCTAAAACTAATTGACGGTCAAGCTACTAATGGTTTGGAGGGCGGCCTTATAATGAGAAGAACCTGCCAGAAACTTAGCAAGCCTATATTTGTCAAATGTATTTCCTAATATTTTTTATATGTATAATTCGGTAATTCAGTACGTACACCCATATCATCACTTACTAGATGGTGTGGTTGTGGTCAAATAAGTCTAAAGAAATAAATCAATAAATTTTTCATCAGTACAATCTATCCAGATCTTGTTGTAATGGAAACTGACTTTTCGGTATTGGAAAAGATTGTGAAGAAAACTGCATGCTATATTTTTTGGAAATTCGTAAAAGGTCTACAGGCACCGGAGAGACGGTGACCAAGATCACCAAATGTCACGCTGTGATGATGAATGATGAACTGTACGTCTTAGTTCCCACAGCCCTGTCAACGGAGAGATGAAAACCCCAGGGTTTTAGTCAGTAGGACACTTGACATAATGGTACGACATAAGATTTTCCTGGGTATTAAAAGAAAAAAGGTTTTAATACTGTTCTGTGTTCAGGCAAACCTCAACTGCAGCTGCATCAGCTCCTCACATCTTTCTTCCTTCACGACACGAAGTATACAGTTAAGATGGTGGATGAGGAGCGCGGGCTGCTGGCCAAACACCCCGACAATATACACGCTGAGCCAGATTTAATGACGTTAGTGTTACGTATCTTCTTATATAAGTATCATAGTTTGAACTACTTGTTCAGTATTGGCCTGATAAAGGGCAATTTTGAAGGTTGAAGCTACTGAAGTTCCCACTGGTTTAAAGTGAGAAGAACCGGCAGGGTATGGTAGTTTTTTTTTCATTTCAAGATCCGATTTATTTGACTTTTTCAGTCAAATGTTTGAGGTTTTTAAAGAACTAAATGTAGTATGCTAGTGACTCAAGTCAGGTACTTCATTATCATTTTCATAATTAGGCTAATATTTAGCTTTGTAGTTTGATACCCTATATAATAATAATCATAATTTATTTTATTTATGTCCACAAATTACAAGCAATGATAAAATACAGTTGACAGGAAGATTGGGAAGAAATTGCAATTTGAGATCTGGAGTCCAAACTAAGCCTGGGCCTGTATTTTGGAGGTCCAGGCCCTTATTCCTTTAATTACAGTAGTCAACGCGGTGTGTATAAATGTGTGAGTAAATGAGTAAGGGTTTGTGTGTGTGTATGTGTGCGTACTTGTGTGTGCGTGCGTGTAACCCTATATAGATAACATAAGTCCTAAGTTCGCTCCAATTGAGAGGCAGTTCCATTACAAGGAGCTCAGTTTAGTGTCATCGAATTCTGTGATGAGAATCGTTAGTTCAGAGCTTTCAGTAAAGGAAAACATAGTGAGGAATCCATAGCATGTAATAATACCTTGTATTACTTGCTTGGCTGGCTACTACTCTCTAATTGATTTTATCTCATCAAGCTCCTGACGCTATGCACCACTAGCTGAATTTAATACCTAGTTCTTTTCTTGGCTTTGTGTTTATCACATTAAGCTACTTCATCACTTACCACAGCGTGACAGGGATGTGTCCTAACATGTCAAATCAGCAATTCTTTATGAAATGTCAAAACAATCGAATGTATGGAGTTTTGTACGAAATAGAAAGTTGTGACGTCATCATTGTACAGCATCAAATAACATACTCTTTATGATTAGATCGGTACTGAAAAATCACATTAATGATTAAATTTTGATCATAGTTTTCGTATATTTTTGGATGTTCAATCTGGTTAGTGTTTGATCATTTATCTTTAACACAGGATACATCCCAATTGTGGATAAAGGCAACCCAATCCAAAGCCATACAAATATTCATACTTCACGAATTAGTTCTTCCATCACCTTTACGTCATCGGGCTACTAGGCGTGGGAAGAGTTTTCACTCTTATATTGTGATCTCTCCCCTCGTCTGTGTTCCCTGAAACTGACAACTTGGGGCTCTTCAAGAAAAGAGTGAATAGGCTACTGACGGGAAAGCGAGCTCCATCTACGGCCTCATCTTCACTTACCATCAGGTGAAATTGAGGTCAATCACAATCCTGTCATGCATAATAAAAAAAAATTACATAAAACAGGCCTTTTTCTGCCAAATTTGGTCTCCCTTATTATAACACTAGCTTCTCCAATTCATTATTGAGCACATTCTTCACAGTTTAATGGAGAAGAAAACCGGTGGGACTTACATGATGATTCTGTCGCTGGGGGAAGACCGTCATTTCTTAATTTGGGGCCACCCTCCGTCCCCAGAAGCTGATAGCCAAGTGAAAACTGTCTGCTACCTCTTCGACCCTCACATGCTTAATGATCAAGGGCAACCACACAAGTTGTAAGTATATTTTTATCTGAAAATGTTTTCTAAGAATTTTTTTTAAACCACATGGACCGACAAACAGACGGTCCACCTGATGGAAAGTGGTCACCGTAGGCTATAGTCATTTGCAACACCAGGGGCATCGCCAAGCGTTGTCCACCCTGAGACGTGAAGTTGGTAAGTCTCATGTGTCTGTAATTTCACCGGCCCCCTTACCTTTCTAACCGAAACACAGTAATACATGTGCACTACTACTTCACGGCGGAAATGGGTAAGGTGGTAGTATTTCCCCGGACGAACTCTGCACTCCGAGCTCTACTACTATATATATACTAACAAGAGTTTCTAAGAATTCATATCATAGGGTGGATAATGCATTGGCGATGCCCCTGGCGTTGCAAATGTCCATAGGCGGCGGTGACCACTTACTATCAGGTGGACTGTCTGCCTATTTGTCAGCCTACTTTATAGTTAGTAATTTCACCGGCCTCCTTACCTTTCTAACCCAAACACAGTCATAAAAGTACACTACTACATCACGGTGGAAATTGGTATGGTGGTAGAATTCCCGCGGACGAAGAGTTTTTCAATCTCTTCAAGCTATCTTCAACCTTCAAAAAATCTTTTGTCCATCTCTTGTTTATTAATTCACTTATTAATTTTATATTATTACGGTGCAGTACACCAATTATAATAATAAGATTAATTTAAACTAGCAATTAAATACAATAGTTAATTACACACTCATAGGACGTCTCCTTATCTTATGTTTCTGAATCCTAACTAATCCTGACGTCACAGCCATAAGAACACACTAATGTCTGTTTTATGGTAAACAGTATCACAGAAAAATGAACCCTATATCTTTACCATAATCATACAATAACCATTGGATCAATAGATGTCCCTTATTAGAAAGAGAATATAGTTTATTTTTTTCTTTGGCGTTGTTAGATGTGAAAAATGACTTACTAAGGTGATTCGCTTAGGTTTGGTGGCGGTGCGTTCCTTCGCTACGCTGGCGTCACGTCCTTTGTTCTGGACTTCTTGGCAAATTATGGTGATCTTGATGCTGCGAAAAAAGGAACTCCTAAGTCTATTGTGCTGACTAATATTGAGGTTTGGACAGATTTTTGCATATTGACTTTTTTAAATGAAAAATATGGATGTAGGTCACAAAATAATAGGTTTACGTAATATTGTAGCAATGTTGCCATGATTAATGAATGCAGACTATATTCTATAATACATAAACTTTATTTTTGGTGTTGTTTATTATATTAAAAGATTGTTTAATATCAAATTAATGCAAATACCAAAATTCCACGCATTTTTCCTGGATCCACGCTCTCCCCAGAGCTTACCCAATCTGACTGAAGTTGGGGAACTTCAGGGAATTTCTTAGAAATTGGCATCTCTGGTTTCAAGGTGCATTTATTCCATAAATAGTATAGAAGGTAATTTGAACTGAAACTCTATAACGGAACAACAAACCATTTCTCTTCCTTCTTCTTTCCAGGCTCTTTGCAATCCTCAGCCACTTATTTAGCTTAAACTACAGTTTAAACTACAGATACCATATTATTATCTTCAGGTGGTGCAAAAGGAACCATTAATACGTGAGCCGAACTACGAACTCGATCTTAAAGCTCTCAAAATCCACTGCAGGAGTGAATGGGACAGCCTGAACAAGAATGCTTTGATTGAGAAGAAGATGAAAGAGGTAACCGACATTAGTCCGTTTCGTAAAAGGCCTATTTGACATTTAGAAATCTCATTGAAAAATTAACTTTAACAACTTTGATATTAGGTTCGTCTATTTATCTAATGGTTCATTGTATTATGATGTAAATAAAAGGTTTATTCGGTTTAGGTCATGAAGCATCATGGTAAATTTGGCTTTGTCATTTTTATGCGTAGAAAAGTACTTGATCATGTTTTTTGATGGCATTGACACTATAGGGACATGCACTGTATGCGAAAATAAAAAAGTGTCCAGAGACCTAAGCACGAACACCTATCGTTAGCGAATCGTCATCGAATCGAATGCGCCGAAAACCAATGCAATGGGAAATTGAACATTGCGCAACGTCACGGTGAACGCGGTGTTCCATTTTCCATACTAACCAGGTTTTTGGCGCACTCGATACGATGACGATACGCTTACGACAGATGTTCGTGCTAAGGCCTCAGATGCGAGTGTGACAGGCATACGAAGGGATTCTTATGGAACGTCATATCCCCTTTGATTTTGGGTTTTTATTATTTGTTTGTCATATGCCATAGTAGCACGCACTCTGGCGTCTACCTATAACAGTTCAAAGATATAGCCTAGTGATAGATCGACAAATGGACAGTGAAGCTTTAGAAATAGCTATGTGGACCATTTGGGTCCCATAAAAAGTAATCTATATGCCCACAGGGTAAATATCCCACATGCTCCCTGAGCGCAGTCAGCTTGGCGACCTCGAGAGGAACGCCACGACGGAAAGTTCGGGATTTCTACCAGAAAACACCAATAGATGTGAGTGAAATGTACATTCCATAGACGTAGAGCCAAACTGTAATGTAAAAGTGTAATGCTCGTCGATGCAGTCAATTATGTATTACATTGCCGGCGCTACGAGTGTTGTCCTACAATGTTCCTTCGCTGAACTATCCATCGATTATGGAAATTTGTTTTAACATTGAATCCGAGAAAGTTACGCAGTCGGGTGCAGGGTTCCCTTTTTTGTGAGTGAAATCTGAACAGTTAAATTACGATGTTTGCTGCTGTGATATTCAGGTGGTCTGTCAACGATTTTTTTTAATTGCCAGCACACTTTACAATTGTTATTTTTTTGGTATGTTTTAGAAGTAGTAGAACTCTTAGTGCAAAGTCCGCATGAGGATGTCTTACCACCTTACTATTTCCGCCTTGAAGAAGTAGTGCACTTGTATTACTGTGTTTCGGTTAGAAAGGTGCAGCCGGTGACATTACAGGCACATAACAATTAACAACTTCACATCTCAAGCGACACCGAGACGATGCCCCTGGTGTTGCAAATTACCTCAAGCAGCAGTAACCACTTACCATGAAATGGGCCGTCTGCCTGTTTATCGACCTTATTGGCATAAATGAAATAAGGAAAAAAAACAGGTTTTCATACGACCTTGACATTATTTCCAACAGCCTCCTCAGCAGCTGCCGATACAACCAGAAAAGGGACCACCAGGCGTGACGCAGGACCAAATTATGCAATTGCGAGGTGAAAACTTCTTCCTGTACTGTCCTGGTACCGATACACACAGTTATGGACGGTAAGTAACCTATCTAGGTTAACCTCTTTTATTTAGCTTATATGTACAAACTACATCGGGACGCAGCGCAACAAGGCTTCGTAGTGCGAACCTCTCACGTAATTGTGTAGTTAGCAAAAGAGACAGAGCATAGATGCCACGACGAAAGATCATCTATCTAGTTATTTACCTGTCAGAATCACAACCTCTGATCTCAAATTGTCGTACTATGGTAATCTTCAAGGAAGATACTAAAGAACAGGGTTTGTCGTAAATACACGTGATAGAAGTGAAACCTTTCGTATTATAGGGAAACATTTTAAGTCATCAATCATCGTTGTGATTGTGTTTATTATAAACTAGCTGTCCCTCGCGGTTTTACCCGCGTTTCCGTGGGATGTCACATGTGTTATACATAAAAACCTTTCTCTTCAATCACTCTATCTATTAAAAAAAACCGCATCAAAATCTGTTGCGTAGTTTTAAAGATTTAATACATAGATACATAGGGATATAGGGACAGAAAGCGACTTTGATTTTATACTATGTAGTGATGTAATTTTCGTCACACAAAAAGATTTGAATTTCAAAGCCCTCCCACAAGGACTTTCTTTTAAACACCGGGTTGCTCTCCGGGAGTGCCGGCAGAAGTGAATACTTGAACATTAACGTGGTGCATTTTTACAGCCTTACGAATTTTCGATCAAGTCACGTGTCCTGACGCGAGTTCAACCCATCCCAAGAAAAGTGCTCAACGCCGCTAAAGAAGTTTTCACTTCGAAAAGAAATTATCCCAAAATTGAGTCATTCCTATTTTTACTTTCAGAGACGACATGCTCCCGCGTCCAAAGTCCGAGACAGTACTCTTCAGTCCCGTGGATATCGCTGATCAGAACTTCCACTCGCAGTTCCAGCAGTTGGACGTGGAGAAGTGGATACTGAGGGGAACCAGACATATGGGGAGTTACAGGTAAGTACAAGGCATTCTGTAGATAGTAGTAGGTTTGACAGGCCAGTTGGCTTGGCCGTTAGAGACCTTGACTGCCACGCTGCAGGTCGTGGACCCGATTCCCACCCAGGTCAAACAGTGGTGTGTATGTCTGTTTGTTCTGTGTCTGGTTGTAAATATCTATATAAGTGTGTATTTAGTAATATATATAGTATGTCTGTGATCTGGTTTCTATAATACAAGTTCTGCTTAGTTTGCGATCAGAGGCCTAAGCTCCAACGTCTATTATAAGCGTAGCCTGAACGTATCGAATGCGCCTAAAGGGTGGTTTGAATGAAAAATTGAACACCGTGCATACCGTGACGTTTCGCTTTGTTCGCTTTCCCATTGCATTAGTTTTTGGCGCACTCAAAATGATGATACGCTTACGATGTTCGTGCTCATGGCACTGAAGGCCGTGTGTAAAGAATGTCCCAGGATATTAATTTATAGATTTTTTTTGTACTAGTGCTCTAATGCACAGTTCGTCCGGGGAATTAAAATCACTTTACTTATTTCTGTCGTGAAGCAGTAGTGCTCTTGCATTACTGTGTTTTGGTCTGAAAGGTAAGGGGGTCGGTGAAATTACAGGCACATGAGAATTGCCGACTTCACTTCTCAAGGACGACAACACATTGACAATTCCCCTGGTGTTGCAAATGTCCTCAGGCGGCGGTGACCACTTACCATCAGGTGGACCGCCTGCTTGTTTATCAGCCATGGTATAAGCAAAAGTCACTATTCAAACGACAGATACCAAACGTTCAAGACATACACGAGTGTACCATGCTGCGTGGCCGCCCTGGCGATGCTGAGGAGGCTCCGGGCGAGGGCGTGGAACGAAGACACCCTAGACGAGACACTGGATCTAGGCTATAACTTGTATAGGGTATGTTGGAACTTATACTATCCGTTTTAAGTTTTATAGGTACAGAAACAGACAACAGATTGAGTATCACTACATAGTATAAAACAAAGTCGCTTTCACTGTCCCTATATCCCTATGTATGCTTAAATCTTTAAAACTTCGCAACGGATTTTGATGTGTTTTTTTTTAATAGATAGAGTGATTGAAGAGGAAGGTTTTTATGTATAATACATGTGACATTCCACGGGAACGCGGGTAGAACCGCGGGGGACAGCTAGTTACTTATAAATCTAGATAATGTTTAGGATATTTAGCTAGATGTTCGCGTTATGTGTCTTTAGATTATGAGTTATGGTGTTAAGTTAAATAGCAAACTAATTTATTATTTTTCTTTAAAAACCTTTTTCGTTAATTATTAAGATATTTTTCCTCAATCAGTCCTGCAGTTCTCCAGTGATCGCTTACCAATGATCAACATATAGTTTTTTGATTATATTGGTAGAAATTATGTTGGTGTGAAATAAATAGAAATAATATAAAACAAGTGCGTGTAGGACTCGCGCACGAAGGGTTCCGTACCATTATCTATAAAAACGTCAGAGTATATTTATATAATATAAACAGCGATGGTAAGCAGTGATGCAATCTTTGATGTTGAGGCGCACTAGTTTATTAAGAGCCTATTCACTCTAGCCTTGTTGTATGGGCCTATAAATATTTATTTTATTCTGTTTTAGTTTGCGACAGCCAGAGGATTGAAAAAAAAAACCAAAATGAATTTATTACTTTAATTAAAATAGAAATTAAATTACAATTAAGTGCCTAATGAATAAATCATTCCACTTCGAAGTAGGAATATGGAATGATTATTCTTACAAATAAAATGAAACCATCGATTGACGTCAATGCTGAGTCGGCAATCTGCTGTTGGTATCCATCGATGCAACTGCAACGTCGGCGGTCTTCCTATAGTTGCACTACGTAATTCACTTGTTGTTATAGCGGCAACATAAATACATCACCTGTGAAAATTTCAACTGTAACTATCACGGTTCATGAGATACAGCCTGGGGACAAACGGACAGACAGACGGACAGCAGAGTCTTATTAAATGGTCTCATTTTACCATTTGGGTACGGAACCCAAAAAAGACACACAATCACACTCCAACACACATTTCCCCTTTACACCATTCTCACACCCTCACACTGTCTTACAACCTTTCAAAAGTAGTAATTATGTTGTTATTGATGCAGGAATCCCTGGTAGAGCGTGGTGGACCAATTCGCCGACTGGTTCTTGGAGAATTGAAGGAGTCATTCAGAATACGTGATAAGGAATATAAGCACAAGGTAAGAGCGTTTGATCCAATCTTATTACAATAAATGCGAACGTTTGCATGGCTGGATGTTAGTTCCTCTATCATGTCAGAACGGCTGAATGGATCTGAATGAAATTTGGGCACAGATATATTATGGTCTGTAGTAGCGTATAGGCTATAGGATATGTATCCGGAAATACGTAATGAACCTCGGGAACGCGGGTGAACCGCGGGGGACAGCTAGTTTAAAATAAATGTGATATTTTTTACAGGAACGTGGTATTGCAGTCTGGGGCAAGTTAATATCGTCAAATCCAAAAGTTTTTGATTTGTGCAGAGGAATTGAGAGCTTCTTCAAGGAGTCTGATGCTGGATTATTGCAGGTGATAAAAATAACCACCTTTATTTAGACCCATATTCCATCGAAGATATTTCAACTCGCAAAGTGAAATGTGGTGAGGATTGTCGCCGTCTCTCCCGCACGTCACCTTGAATTATTTCTAAACAACCAAGCAGAGCCTGTACTAGGTACTTATGACGACATCTATGGACACCCATGCAAGAATCCTGCATCGCCCGCACCACATTGATGTGGCGATATCTATGATCGAATAGATATGCGAAAATCCTACATCGCGATATCGAAGTTTTCTCAGGATTTGACTATTTGTACAAGCTTCCAACATTAGTTGGACCGCAGCCCCCAGGCATGATCACTTAGAGACGGAAAATTTTTAAATGGAGGAGTCTCATACATCGCTCCTCCTGGGACATTCTTTTACACATGGCCATTAGATCAACTATATACAACGATGATAAAAGCGAGAGGCATTAAATGAAACCACATATACTATACGTGCTTACGATTAATTTGAAACTAATAAAAATAAGTTTACGTGAAAAATGCGAAAAATGTTTTTTCAAAAAAATTTAATAGTTGAATAGTCAAAGTAAAACTTAAACATCCTTTGCAAAAATGTCCTCTGATCTGCTTATTAAAATGGCAACATCGCATAGCGTAGCGCGTGAGTCGCTGCGGGGCGCGGCGGCGGGGGTCATCTCGGTGCCGCTCGCAACAAAGCGGGGTGGTGCATTTGATGTAGGCAGGTAGACACTAATCTAAATAGTGTACGTAACGTTGGAAGTAATGATCATAATAAGCAATCATTATTAATTACTAGTATGTACTGCAGACAATCATACACAGCACTAAGTTTGGTGTCCAGGTATCACAATAGCAATAAATAACTTAACAATTATAGCGCGAAATGCGACAAAATCCTGTGACGAGTTGCGTGACGTGCACTCCGGACGCATATCGTTTTTGCACTAAAAAATAAATAGAAATTGTGACCGCAACCTACTTAGTAGAGCCGCCCGCGCAATAGCAGCATACTGACCTTTTTCTTTTTCTGTTACGCTTATTAAATTAGAGCGAGACATTAACCATTATCTGTCTGTCTTTCAATATTGCTTCCTTGTTTGTATTGGGAACTTATGATGAAGAGCGGTATCGTCGAAGGATTTTTTTGGTTTTTAAGGTGAATGACTCTAAGTAGCTATGCCTATGTTCTTGGTCAGCGGCTAGGGAAGATACATCGTTTTATCTAAGAAATATCTTTAAAAATATCCTGTGGCTAAACAATTGCTTCTTTTGTTCTGATTTTTGGTGTGTGGCCTGAAAATTATACAAAGTATATGAGGTTTCATTTAATGCCTATCGTTTTTATCAACGTTGTATAATAATACATCTTTTTAGGTTTAAATTATGAACTTAATAGACATTTACCTACACCTAGAAACAAAACAAATTAATAAACGTTAAACACAGAGTCCAAATGTTATTTGTCATAAAGGTACCTAAGCTATGATGGCCATTTTGTCGTTTAAGAATGTCACTGAAAAGTCAATCCTATGTCTTTATAATACGGTTTATTTAGATCTATATATGAACTAGCTGACCCGGCAGACGTTGTCCTGCCTTCAATGTATATTTAATTCGAATTGGTATCATTGATAAAAATAATATACCAAGAAAATAGTGTTTATAATTCATGACAATTAAACTTTTAATAGTAGGCGTAATGGCGCTCTGAACTTACCGTGATGAACAAACACACTGTACATTACAATACAATTTTTCGTTTTAATTGACCGCGAAATGTGCACTAAGAAATTATAAATTAATTCTTTTATCAATATAATTCCGACCCATGCCTCTGTTGTTAAAATACTGGCATTCATGTCAAACACCATAAAATTAAATTATAAGAGTTTATATTGTCAAAAGCGGTAAGGTTACATTAGAAAAGTAAATATGGTCGTTATGTTTTCTCAATTTTTCTGATTTTCCACGCAATTTTCTTAATCTTTTCGTCCATAAGAACCTTCTCCTGACAATAACAAATACAATAAAAAAAGAATTAGCGAAATCGGTCCAGACGTCCATGCGTGATGCCGTGACCAAGGGAAATAGGGATTCATTTTTATATGTATAGATATAGATTGAAAAAGCTCTGGTTGGAATTAAATTCACAGACTTTGCATACTAAAATTATTCCATATCGTATTAACGAAGTTAACCGATAGTAGATGGCGCTGTCCCGAAATTAAACAAACTATGGTTACGTTCTTACAGAAACGTTATATAGGCAACTTCATATTTCTCGTCGTGCACCTACGGGTGAACGCTAGTTCAACCTTCCAGGCATTTTTTTCATGCGACGCGACGTTTCACGAAACGTTTGAGTCCTCATAAACATATAATAATCGTTTCAGGCCATATTTAGATGTCAAATATAGCCTGAAACTAAAGTATCAAAATTACGCTATGATGACGACGGTGGTGATAGCAGCGAGCTAATATACTATTTCGGATACGGTTGACAAATCGAATTCCTGAGTTATGTACATTCCGAATTTTATTACTGGTGAAGAATTTTTTTTTATTGTGATTAATCCTAGTGCGACATGAATTAAAGAATATCTTCATATACTATGTACTATGGCTGTTGATATTTTTAAAAATATCGGATTTCAAAAATCAGTCAGTTCAAAAATGATATCACAGTTTATAGTCCAGTATATTTATTAAACAAATTAAATTATACATGTATATAAGTGTTAGGTTATAGTTCTAAGTCATTATTTTTAAATTTAAATAAGACGATTATGTATACCAATATTTTTCAGTAAGAGTTTTTAAAAATACTCTTTGTTTTAAATATTCAGCTGTTTGGCTACTACGATTATTAGGCGCTAAAAGATTGATTGTAGAAGCAACTCTTTCAGATGCTACAGATGCATCAGAAGAAATCCAATATTTAACAGCTATTTCTGATAGCACGGGAGTAAAATTCCTACTGTCAATCCAAAATTTCAGGGCATTTCAAGACCTTGAAATATTTGGCTGATCTAAATACTGCTTTAATTCAGCAGGTATTGTACCAAAAGTCAAAATTATACGTGGATTTTTTTTAAATAGTTTTTTGCCTATATAAGAACCTTCTGCTGACTATAAAAAACAACAAAAAAAGAATTAGCGAAATCGGTCCAGCCGTCCATGCGTGATGCTGTGACCAAGGGAAATAGGGATTCATTTTTATATATATAGATATGCATTGGATCAACAGATGCACTTTAATGCTATAGCAATAAATATGATTTTACAAATAACTTTTTTAACCTCGAAACGGCCATCATAGTGAATTGCATGACTTGATTCCGCCATCACCTTTCCACCATCGGACATCCCGTCGTACGGCGAGTATCCACCCCTGCGTTGTCGAAACTCCTACGGTCCGGACTAAGCGTTTCGCCTCGTCGTTTATACCGCGTACATCGAGGGACTGGAATAACTTGCCTGCTGCGGTCTTCCCGAGCAACTATAATTTGGGTGTCTTCAAGGCTAGAGTGAATAGGCTCTTAATAAACTATTGCGCCTCAACATCTAAGATTGCATCACTGCTTACCATCAGGTGGGATCGCAGTCAAGCATTAGTTTATATTATTTAAAAAAAAAAAGATTAACAAAGTAATTTTCAGAATTACTTAGGTGTTTCTTTTTGAATTACGTTTTATCCCCTTTCAGATACCTGGTGAATATGAAGTGGCTATTTGGAATGAAGGTGGAAAGTTCTACGTGTACCATCCATGGCCTGCTGACAGATATGGACACAGGGTACGTAGCGATTCCCCAGGGAATTATGCCTAAAATTTACCTTCTACGGTAATTGGACTGGTAGACACTATGAAAGATATGGAAGTAGAAAAATGACTCCTGATACTTGATTGACGCTATCTTTAATCATTCGAATAAATTGATTCCTTCTACTGAATGTTCTTAAAGCTGGAAAGTTTTGCGATCTGATAATGTGGTCGAAGATGAGAAAGAAGGGAACTGGCTCTCAATAATCAAATTACAGGGGTCTTGGCACCGGCCATGTGCGAGTATTATAAAGCTTTTGTTTTTTTTTGAGTGGGGAAATCCTCCATCGCCTATCCGGCAGCTCCGGGGGGAACCGTCGGGTTATGTCAGACTGACTAAAACCCCACTATGTTCCTGGCTGCGGGACGAGGCACGTCCTACGACCGCCTGATTACAATGTGACCTACCACCGTGCTATGGTTTCCTTACGATGTCTTCCTTCACCGTAAGCTCAAGCTTATTGTTGGATTTGAGCCCACGATTCTCGTCACAGTATTTGACGTCACTACCAATTGTCACGTAAACCTTACTGAGTATGTCCATGAACTCTTTTGGACTAAACCACCTGCATGGGCCAAAATGCCGGAGGAACACTCTGGCATCGGGTTAGGTTTATCTGGTGGACCTTGTATTTAAATCACACTTTGAACTGTTTGAGCCAGACCGGACTTCGAGATGGTGGCAAGGCATGCCTGCTGTACTTCACGCGAGTCTCACGTCTCTGCGAACACCTACTTGACAGTGCCGCCGACTTGAGGAAGAAACCCTTCAGCATATCAGATATCAGCGTACTCCAGATGGGAGAAATGCCGGAAGCGGTCAATAAGCTTAAACGTAAGTCCATCGCACAGACTTAACGAGCTATTACTAGTTTTAGAAAGTTAGCTGGTTACTATAGTACAAACATTGCTTAGTTTGGAATCAGAGCCCTGTGCCCCTAGCATGAACATCTATCATAATGCCATGGGAAATTTAAAATCACGCAACGTCGTGGTATTTTTGGCGCACTCGATACGACGACTCTACGCTTGCGATAGGTGTTCGTGCTTTGGCCTCAGATAGCAGAGAGACCTCAGAGAGCGTTTTAAGTGTTCCAGAATTTATTTTAAGGTCTGAGTCGTCCAATTACTATGTCCACTCATAGCGTATAATTCAAAACCTTTCATACAGTTTAGGCCCGCGAAGGGTCTGAAGTTCTAAGTTACTGAAGTTACAATCAGTTCGGAATTCTTCAACTGAAAAGCATAGGCGAGAAACTGTGAGGTGTTTTGAATGATACTGTGTCTATTTTAACATTGTCAAAATACTTAATACTTGCTACCGTTTCACAATTTTACCCACGTTCCTGAGGGATCAGGTATGCTGGGGTGCCTGTGTTACTTCTGGATAAAATAGCTTGCTAATAGTGAAATAAATATTAAAATCGATCTATTAGTTTTAGAATTTATTCATAGAAATTTGAGTGCGCCAATCACCAATGCAATGGAAAATTGAACATCGCGCAACGTCACCGTGTGCGCTGTGTTCCATTTTCTATATAAACCAGGTTTTTGGCGCACTCGATACGAGACGCTGCTCTTGCGCTAGATGTTCGTGCTTAGCCCACTAATCATCAAACAACTATGATAGAAAGCTAAATAGTCTTAAATTTAGTCTTTCATCAACAGCGATAGCACCAAACCGCTGGGTGGTACGCGGCAGGTTCCACGAGGGTGATGAGCGTTTTCCCGAAGAGCATCGCAACCGCCAGGCGACCCCCACTGCGATGGCGGCCATCGCCATGTCCCATATAGTGCCCGCCGCCGACTGGACTGCCGATGACATCGACGAGGTATGTACCAAGTACCAGGAGCCTGCCTGTAATTTGAACTTTAACGACATAGCCAAAAACTTTAGGGTTTTAAATGGAACTGTATTAGGCGACACGATCGATTTCAGCTTGGCCGTATCATCGTTATATCCAGAGACCAAAATTTACAAATCTGGGAATCCTTATTTTAGTAATTTGAACGTTAACAACCTTTCTGGGGAAATGGGTCTTGACAGACAGACAGACAGACAGATAGACAGACGATTTAATCATAAGCATTATTTTTTTCCTTTTACTTTTTTTTGAGGTACGAAACTTTTAAAAGAATCTCAAAAAGCTGTTCAAGGTTGACAATGCATTGGCGATGCCCTTACTTACTGACTATGGAGTGTAGAACTAACGGAGGACCATCTCAGTTTACTAAAAAGTGTCCGTTGAAAGGGAACAATTAACTTCACTCTGTTTATAACTTACCCTTAAGCTAGCTTATCCTGCTAAGTTCATATCATTTCCACTTGCTGCACTAGCGCTATTTCGGTGAGAATTCGAAAACTAATTTGCTGTTTACAAGTGGACACTTTTTCAACTAATCCCCCATACAAGATGGTCCTCCTTTACTTCTTCACTCCATATTACTGACTTACCATCAAATGGACCGTCTGCTTTCTTATAAACTTTTAAACCAAAACATACTCCACAGACTCTAATCCGCGGTGATATCCTCTACCAAACAACGATGGAACATCTCGAGAAGATGGGCGCCAGCGTAGACTCTCCACGTATGGACGAGGAAGGTGATGAAGAGGAGGTCCTCGCTCCAAGTGGAACCCTCGCCGCGTGTGATGTTCTGCCGCGGTTCAAGGTTTCGGAGTACGATTGTATAGAGGCTGACGTTACTGATAGCGCTTTTAATGGTGAGCATGTGACTTTGAATATCGTGTATTCTTATGAGTTTGTATGGTAAGTAGGTCCAGAGACAGTCGGTCCTCCTGAGCTCGAACATCTATCGTAAGTATATGGTATAAGGTTGATAATGCTATGAGGTGCTAAGGCCTCTGATGGTAAAGGGTCACCGCCGCCTATGGGCATTTGCAACATCAGGGGCTTCGCCGCGTTGTCGCTTGAGACATGAAGTTGTTATGTCTCATGTACCTGTAATTTCACCGACCTGATTCTCAGAGCAAAAATTTGTGTGTATGAACATTACGCGAAGCTAAAACACTAGACACGTTTTTTAGAAAAATTGCGCGCACTGATGAACGTGAAATTTGACACAGACATAGACATTTGCAACACTAGGGGCGTCGCCAACGCGTTGTCGACCATGAGACATGAAGTTGTTAAGTCTGCCTGTTATTTCACGGCCCCCCTTACCATTCTAACCGAAGCAGTAATCAAAACGGAATGCTGCTCTACTATTCGCACAAAATTGGCTGTAATAGGGCAGCGAAGTCTATGGCTTCCACATATCATACTCGTATACAGGTGCTACTCATGGGGGCTGGTCTGCTTTAGCTTGTGATGCTCTCTTAAATATTTATTATATTTTTATTGGCTTAATTCTGCTTTGACAGTAATAATTCTAAGTCTGTTTAAAAAAGAGTAATTGCAGAGTTTATTGCCGGCTCTTCTCGATAAAAATAAGCCTCTCGAACTGGTATTAGTGTCAGACTATTCCAAGTCCTTGTAAAGAATTGGAATATGTTCATTTCCCCAGGTCAATTGAACGCCGACCCATCGTCTGGAGTGATGTCCCTCAAGGAGTCTCTCAAGAACCTGTTCAAGCAGCACACGCACGGCGTGGTGACGGCGCGCGGCGGCTCGACGGCGGTCTGGCTGCAGGACGACCACTTGTACTTCTTCGATCCTCACGGGTGTGATGAGAACGGTAAGTTCCAAGAAGTTTTATTGGTGGGCTATTTTACGCTACTCAGCTGACCACAATAAAAAAAAATGAAAAAAATAATATTATATGTATTATTTTTTAATAATTCTTCAATTTTGCGATAACTCACAGGTATTGTCAGCGAGACTAAATCAGTTTTATGCACCTAATAAATCTAAGATCGTTTTTAAAAAGAATAATTATTGAGTTTATTGCCGAGTATGTATTGAGTTCTTGTGATTATATATTCTCAGTAGAAAACAACCTTCCGAACCAGTATTAGAGTCAGACTATTCATAAGTGCTTGTAAAGGCCTATTTGAAAAAAAAAATATTTTTATATCTTTTTTTTACCGTAATACAAGTGTACTACTACTTCACGGCGGGAATGGGTATGGTGGTATTACTTCCCCAGATGAACTCTGTACTAAGAGCTCTCCTACTTCTGAGTTTAGTCACTTACCACACCATAAAGAGTTGGATTTGTGGTACAGTCTCTAATGCTATCCTCTCCTACTATTATTATAAAAGCGAGAGTTTGTGAGGATGTATGGATTGGTGATTACTCTTTCATGCAAAAACTACTGAACGGACGTGAATAAAATTTTACACATAGGTAGAATACGTCTTCGAATAACATTACGGAGGAGCGAGGTATGAGACTCCTCCATTTAAAAGGGAAGATCTTCCGCCGCTAGGTGATCATGCCGCCGCGTGGGGACCGCGGTCCAACTGCTGATGTTGGATGCTTGTATTAATGTCAAATCCTGAGAGAATTTTGAAAGTGCGATGTAGGATTCTCGCGTGTTTCTACTCGTTCAGAGATGTCGCCACATCACTAAAAGATACATGAAATTGGGGGAAAATGTAACATCCCTGGGGAAGGCAGGTAAATCCGCGGAGAACAGCTGTTATTATTACATTTGTAATAGGATCACCATCCGATGAGCCCCGTGCAGCAGCCTGCCTGGTGCGAGTGAAGGGTAACGTTCAGGAGTTGGCTGATGTGATTATGGGCAACCTAGCACCTGGAGCCGACGACAGCTTCAATATATCACCTGTCTCTATCACGGCTACGAAGTTAAACGCTGAGATTGGTGCGCCGGAGACGAAGCTGGATGTGAGTGTCGTTTAACATACGGACTAAATATTAGATCCCAAAAATTTTGGGATAATGTGGGATTAGTTCTATCTCATCTCACGTTTTTATTGGGTAAATAGCTGATTACTCATTTTGTGATGAATTACGAATAGTGTAATTAAGAAAAAATATATATTTAATTATAGAAAAAGCGTGGGGTGCTTTTTAAGATATTATCAAAATGATAATGCTTCTACTCATATCTGCGCTTTTTTTTTTACAATAAAACACATTTTTTTCTTATTTACACTATTCTTAATTTTTTTTTTATTTATTATTGGACAAACATAAATACATGGAAAATAAAACATAAAATCATTCACAAAACACCACAGAGGTTTATAAGAGGAATGACTCATTCAACATTCAATCCTTAAATTACAAAATTTCCTACAAATTTCTTTGAGGTAGACACGTAAGTACCTACTTCATAACATACCATATTGATAAAATATAATTATAATAAACTTATTTATTTTAATTAACTTAAAATTTATTTTCTATTTTTTAATTGGATTTTCTATAAAAGTTTGTTTTTTTCTTATCGAACCTAAATGACGATCTAAATTGCCAATTCTTTTTAAAAATAGCCGTAAATAAGTAACTAGAAAATACAATCGATGTGTCAATAGTTTTAGCGCGCGAACGAAGTGAGTGAGATCAATCGCTCGAGTAACTTACCGCACTAGTTATAAAAGATACAAATTATCGTGTAGCTGTTCCTGCTTTGCTATGCGACTTAATATGTAACCTTGCTGAGTTTCTTACCGGTTCTTCTCAGTTGAACTGACTTACGAACCATTGGTTACTACAGTAGCTTTTACCGTGCCTCTCCGGTGCCTGAACTAAATAAATGGATTATACAAAGGACAATATCTAGTAACTAATTCCGCTTGATCTCCTTCTCTGTCAAGTCCCAAACAAGGAAACTCAACAGGAAATCGACACGTGTTTCGCTTCTACACGAAGCATCTTCCGGACGTATTTGTAGACCCGCTGTCACTGAGTCGACGCACTAGCACCACAGACGTGTTACCTCACTGAACGCCGGACAGAAGGCGGGAACCGTAACGTGTCAATTTCCTGTTGATTTTCTTTGTTTGGGACTTGACAGAGAAGGAGATCCAGCAGAATTAGTTACTAGATATTTGTTTTTTGCATAATCTTATAAAATATTTCCGCAAGGCTACGCTTGAGTCAATTTGTGAATAAATGGATATTTGAACAAAATTTGCGAACAGTAGCTCTTAAACTGACTATGCTAATGGTAATTTCAGAGCAAAGCCTTTGAGTGGATATCCAAAGGAACTGCGGCCATCATGATGGGACCTCGCGGTGAGAATACTGCTATCGGTAAAGCTGCTGAGAAAGTTGGCGTCGGTGTGAGTAGACCATAGATTCAATCAATTTACTAGATGTAAATTCTACTAATATTATACACGCGAATGTTTGTATGTATGTTTGTATGTATGGGTGTTTGTTACACTTTCACACAAAAACTACCGAACAGATTTGGATGTAACTTGTCACATAGATAGAGCATATCTTAGAATAACATATAGGCTTCTTTTTATCCCGGGAAAATGTGACATCCCTCGGGAACGCGGGTAAAACTGTGGTACCTATATAAGTATGTACAATTTAAAAAGTAGTTTTATTTATTTATAGCTCAATGTAAATAATTAAATAGTTCATACAGGTATACTTAACCTAACTTACCATTATTACTACAAAGACCCTGGTCGAGTATGGCAATAGTTAAAATATATCAGCTCAAAACGAGCTGAGCAAGCGCGGAAAGATGTTAATTAATGAAAACACAATACGATTTATCTTACAATAATTTATCATAGAATCTTTAAAAAGTACGGACTAAGAGTCCATAGAAAATGTAAAAAGAAATAATTAAAAAAAATAGCTTTATAGTATTTACTTCGATTTTCAAAGCCGTGACGTTGGTGAATGATACATCATTATTACAATTTCAGGAGGACGATAAGGCCGGTCGTATGATTGCGTTGCCAGCAGCCGCAGCGTTCGCGGCCGCCACTGAGTCAGTGCCACCACCGCACATGCATCAGGATCACATGTACAACTTCTTAGGTAAGTTATTACTATAAATAAATAAATATCCTGGGACATTCTGGGCCATCTGATCCCAAACTAAGCAGAGCTTGTACTATGGAAACCAGATAACTGATATACTACATATACTACTTTTTTTTTTTCTAAATACATACTTATATAGATATTTACACCCAGACACAGAACAAACAGACATGTTCATGCACACAAATGTTTGTCCTGGGTGGGAATCGAACCCGCGACCTTCGGTTTGGCAGTCAGAGCGTTAACCACCAAGCCAACTGACCTGTCAAAATAAATAAGTATCCTGGGACATTCTGGGCCATCTGATCCCAAACTAAGCAGAGCTTGTACTATGGAAACCAGATAACTGATATACTACATATACTACTTTTTATTTTTCTAAATACATACATATAAAGATGTCAACTCTTTATTCCTTTTTAACTCTATGTTATCTATGGTAATGAAATAGTTTTATTTGGATTTATTTTTGCCAGTGTCGATACTATATGTTCAAAACCATGCAATAGAAAAATGGTGGAAGTGTGATGTGTCCTAATTTACATCGAAACTACTGTTGCCAATCTCAAAATTAATTGATTATATTATCAATTACTGCGCACTAATAAATCATTTATTTGATTGGTCGTTTATTACCAAAAACTAGCCTATCTCACACAGGCCGTACATTTGATAATATAGTTTAATTCATAACAATAAAAGTTATTTTGCTATAGCGTAAGAAGTATTTTGTAAAATTTAAACAAACTAATTTGGATTAACGAATAAATTTTGCTGCTTGCTTGAGTTGCCTGGAGACGCAGGATACGGAGGGCCGACCCCAAATAAAATGGGATAGGGCCAGGCAAAGAGAAAGATACATTAGATACATAAGAATACATTTTGCTACCGAGGCATAGATGGCGTTAGTGAGCCCAATTAAGGAATTAATTTTATTTACTATAAAATCCTTCCATTTTAAGCTAAGCAATCTAAGTAAGCTAGAAAACATTTAAAACGTTATCGATACTTGTTTTTTATTTGCTATCGAAGTTTATTTGAATTTGAAGCTGCTAGACCAGCCCAAAGTTGTCTGGGCTACGAGCCATCCAATACAAGTGTACAAGTTCAGGACCCATCTCTAGGAAATTTAACTGTTACCAATATGAATAAAGGACTTTTCAAATAACAAGCAAAGTTTTCATTCATTTTTAATTTAATTCTTTTATCTTCACTTACAACTACTTTACAGGATACTTACCTAATACAGTAGTGTCGACAACTTATTTTTTTATATTTTCAATATATTATATATTTCTATTTTTTTTATTATTTAATTAAATAACTACTACAATGATGAACTACATAAAAAAGGGTTTTTCAATGGGAAGGATGAATTTGCTACCTATGTATCGCGCCACCAGTGGGTCGCCCTTAGTTCGGGAAACCCTGTGCTAGACGAAAGATTATAACGATTAAAAAGGTTTAAAACATGGTTAATATAAAAACGGATAATAAAAAGAAATCACAATAAAAATAATAAAAAAAAAAACATTTAAAATAACAACTTAAACAAGCATGTTTAGGTTTTCTTGGGAACGTGGGTGATGCCACGCGACGGCTGCGAGTGTAGAATCAAGTGGTAAAGATAAAAGGCATTTGTATACTTGGTCTTTTTGCTTTCGGTACATTTTATTTATCACTCGCTGTCCCCCGCGTTTTTACGTCACGTTTTCCCGGGATAAAAAGTAGCCTTTATGTTGTCCCAGGATATGTTCTATCTATGTGCCAAGTTGCATTTAAATCCGCTTAGTAGTTTTTGCGTGAAAGAGTAACAAACGTAAAGTATTTTGTAATTGTTAAATATAAAATTATGTAAAATTGAAATTATAAAATAGCCAAAAAGTCAGAATAGATAAAAATTTATATAACAAATAAAAAAGAATGTAACCTTGCTGAGTTTCTTGCCGGTTCTTCTCAGTTGAAGGCTGACTTCCGAACCGGTTGTAGCTTCAGTAACTTTAAATTTGACCTTCATAAGTGCCCTCCGAAGGCCTAAACTGAATAAATGGTTTTGAATTTTGAATTTTGAAAAAAAACATTCATACATACAAAATGTTTGTTCTTCTTTCACGCTAAAACTACCCAACGGATTTGGATGAAACATAGATATGGCACCTAGATAGACCAAATATTATAAATTATATATTGGAATAATATATTGGCTAGTTTTTGTACCGGGACAATGCTACATCCCTCGGGAACGCGGGTGAAACCACGGGGGACAGCTAGTTATATTTCTTAGTAGGATTAATGCGTTGCAAGTATTCACACATACACACACTCACTCACTTACTCACCACACCCACACACACCACACACTTCACTTTATTTGATCTAAAATCAGTGCCATTACATTGTTATTTTACTTTTTATTTTTTTTATAAGACATTATATTAAGGCAACATTATTTTATTGTTAAGATGAAAGAGACTAGTCTCCACGCCACAGGGAATCCTAGTGTGGAGGCTAGTGAACTACCTTTGTTAACAACATTTATTTTTTGAACAATAAAGTATTATTATTATTATACAAAGAATCGTATGGCTGCCAAATGCGGCATAATTTTTTTTTACCTAAAATGAATATTCTCACTTATTGAACGCATTTTTCTGAATCTATGAATGCCGTCTAATAATAATCTAGTAATGTCTACATATCACAAGGACAGTGTTCTGTAGGTACACTAATTAAGGAACCTCCACCATTCGCCCCGTCTCATATCAAAATATCCACCTTACACATAAGCTACCGCCCCACGGCTTTTCCTGTGTCCCAGCAATAGGCAATAGGCAAAGTCCGTGCCAAATAATATCACACTTAGAAATAAGGCAATAGTTAAAACGAACAAATATCTCACTTACACATTAATATTTAATTAGGATGCGACAATGAAATGTTAATTAAAAAGTAATAGAAGTGATCAAAGTCTAGTTACAATTAGGTTCAATTTCCAATAAAAAACTGTCATAACCAAAGATGGTGTCCGAATCAGAATAAAAATGACAAAAATCATATAAACCAAGTAATCTTCAAGTTATTTTTATACCTATTAACGCTGTCAACCCAAATTTCTTGCTAGCTTCCTAACTCTCTCGTCCGCCTAGTTCTAGGTCTAGTTTCTAATTTTATACCTATCAATTTGGTAACTGCAGACTTAACGCGACTAACAATGTTAGTTTATTGGTGCGCCTAATTAAAGTTTAAGAAGAGAGACGAATATACATTGTTAGTTCCATCGTTTTCCCGACGCAAAGATCATTCGTTACCTAGGATTTCATAACATAGCCTATATCACACGAGAATAGTGTAGCTTTCAACCAGTGAAATAATCATCGAAATCTAATGAGTAACTTATAAATTTTACCTCTTAATAATACTAGTAAAGATTTTCAAATCCATTACAATACAATTTCTATGAACTGAAACTATTATCCATAACTAACTACTGCTGAAACAATAACTCAACAAGTCGTGTCAATCAAGAATATGAATTCCCAGTTGGCGAGACCGCATAGAAGCAAGGTCGAATGTAATTAATAATATGTTTCTTTAAAATTATATTAGTTTGAATGTGTCACCCTCGAAACACAAAAGGATACAGTCTGCACACAGCGCTTGATAGAAACACAGTTAAAAGACCCTTAAATAAAATGGACCAAGAACCATCCACGATTACCTACGAATATCTACGGTGAAGTCTGCCTCCGTAAACAAAGAAAAAAGCGTCGAAATCTACAAATCGTGGACATGTTTCATGATTTCGCAAGCAAGATCACATTGCACTGCCTAAGATATATCATTGATAGGAGCCTCAATGTAAGCGAGAAGATATTCTGGCTGATCACCTACCTGATGAGCGTCGCCGTGTGCTTCAACGTCATCACCCAAGTTTGGAGCAAGTGGAAACACAGTCCCGTCATCGTCGCGGTCAACGAAGCGCTCGTCCCCGCTGGCTCCATTCCTTTCCCGTCCGTCTCAATTTGCCCGCAAACCAAATGTAAAGTGGACCGCTACCCATATTCCGTAAACCATCGAAAATACGCCGCGGATACAAGTTATTTCGGAGACGACAAGTACTACGACGTTTCACTAGTTTGTGATCCATTAAAGAGCATCATTCATTTTAATTGGAATTATATATGGCCCAGCAGTAATGTGACGACTGTCAATAATATAATAGATGTTGCTCCGACGCTTTACGACTCGCTTGTGATGAGCAAATGTTGGTGGCGGGGAGAAGATGTTAATTGTAGTCATTATTTCAATAGGGTACTAACAGAAGAAGGCGTTTGTTTCAACGATTCTCGCAGCCGACGAGATGTTTCGCGAGAATAGTATACAAACAGAATACGACTATACGACGAGATCGCATGTTTGTACTAACGACACTGTAAAATATCCGCGGCACGGAAGAGGTAATGCCGCCTCGCCCGATCTTTCCATATTACTGAGGGAAAACCGTACGAACGCTGACAAAATATGTAACGGTCTCAGTAGTGGTTACAAAATCTACGTGCAACACCCGGATGACATGCCTCAGTCGTCGATGCACTACTTCGCGGCCCTGCACTCTTCCGTCTCATCTCTAGCGCTCAGTTTCAGTATATTGAATACATCGGAGACCTTGAGACATTACCCGTCCAATTTACGCCAATGCTACTATCCTGACGATCGGCCGCTGCGCTATTACAAAACATACACGGCGAGCAACTGTAGGTTGGAGTGTTGGTCGAATTTCACGTACAAAATTTGCAAATGTTACTGGTTCAGCATGCTGCACAACGATAGCGACAATATATGCTCCTGGCAGAGCGTAGGGTGTGTGTTAGCAGTACAAGACAGGTTGGCCCTGGGTGAAATGAAGAATGACGATGTAAGTGACGCGTGTGACTGTTGACCATCCTGCGACAGTACAGATTATGACGCTGATGTCCTGAAGACAGAATTTAATTTTGAATCTGTTTTGAACACTACATTTGAAGATCATATAACTGGTGAGTTCTCGCAGATAAACTTGTATTTCAAGAAACCGAGATTTATATCGATGAGACGGTCAGAACTATTCGGTTGGGTGGACTTCCTCGCTAACTGTGGTGGTCTACTTGGCTTGTTCCTCGGTTTCTCGTTCCTGAGCCTTGTGGAGATCTTCTACTTTATAACGCTGCGGCTGTACTGTGCGATTAGGAAAGATTTGCAAGAAGAGAAGAAAAACAAGAAGGGAAAGTTGGGTTCAGTCCACGATAAACGCATTTAATGTTGGAAATTGTATTTTGAAATGTGAGAAATTTTGGTTATTAACTGGCCTTTTAAATCTCATTTTCTTCTAGTAATAAGATTGCATCTAAATGAAATGAAATATTAATTCAAATAAACCTACACAGGCACTTATTATTAGGTTGCTTTTAGCAATTACTCTTTTCAAACTACAACTTTGTACATAAAGATGTGTCATACCGGAGGGAGCGCTACACCCAAGCATCTTTACCAATGCAATCAGATTTTCAATTTGATTTTATGTGGAAGTTTCATATTTATATTCAACCAGCTGTCCACCGCGGTTTTACCCACATTCCCGAAAGATGTTACATGTTCTCGAAATAAAAAGTATCCTAAGTGCTAATCGAGATTATGAACTTTCATTCAGTTCTTTTCGGTAGATTTTGCGTGAAAGAGTAAGGAAATGAGTGAATGAATGAAAATATTTTTATTCAAATAGGCCTTTACAAGCACTTATGAATAGTCTGACTCTAATACCGGTTCGGATCGTAGTTTTTTTTACTGAGAAGAGACTCTTTTTAAAAAACCAACTTAGATTTATTACATAAAATTTATTTAGTCTCACTGACAATACCTGTGTGTTATCGCAAAAGTGAAGAATTATTGAACAATAATATAATATTATGAATATCTAATAAAAAAAAAATACAAACAAACTAAAGCTGACCAGCCCCCACAAGCAGCACCTGTTCACAAGTATGACGCATGTGGCAGCCATCGCCCTCCTCGCCATACTGTAGAGAAGTGAGCGACCCGCCACACGACGCCGCCGCAAGCAAAGGCATTAAAGCGAGCATGACTAATTTAAGTTTGATGCAATAAAAATAAGAATTTATGAATTTTGAAATACACACAAACAAAATCTTATTTTGAAATGACTTATTGTTGAGTTTATGGCCGGCTCTTCTCAATAAAAGCAACCTGCCGAACCGGTATTAGAGTCTGAATAAAATATTTCATTTCATTTAATTTCATTTCAAATGTGTCTTTAATCTCGTCGTACGTTTTATTATTCATTCTAGTACTTTAAATTCATTCCGAACGCTTTAGTGTACAACTTACCGCACTATTTACAAGTGTGAACCGCACTTCGTCTGATTTTTTCACTAAATGCTCATTCAAAACTAAACTTTAGACTTCTAACAACATCCAGCTCCTTATGCTCGTCATAACTTCTTCACCAGATGCTGGCGCGGAGTATTACCTCAATCACATGAAGAAGACTGGGAAGAAAGAAATTCTTCCCGAGGATCTTACGGAGAAATTCGAAATGGGGGCGAACACATTCTCCATCGAGCTGGGGGAGCCGATCAAGCTGCCACTGAGACTACCCGATGAGCCAGCTGGGGTAATATAATCTTCTCTACATAGTATACTACAAAGTTTGTTCTCGCCGTCTGTATGCTTAAATCTTTTAAACTACTCAACGAATTTTGATGCAGTTTTCGTCAGAAGACTGGATGATTAAAGAAAAAGTTTTATATATATAATACATGCATATTATATTAGAAAAAAGACGAGAATTTCAAATCACAATTTCATATTCCTCGAGAACGCTCAATCTGATGATTAATTTTTGAAATTTGATGTTGCTCTTTTTTATTTCTTACATGCAAACTTTACGTAACTCTTTACATTAATAGTATTGATAATTATGGTAGAGTAAATAAGGTTGTGGGCGCTATTTAAAACATCTAAAAAGGTTTTATTCACTGCCATTAGATGTCGGTCAAATTTTATCCTGGCCTATAACATTTTTATGGCTTCTTTTATCCATGTCACTTTTGGAGGGAATTAAAGCGGAAGAAAAATACACATTGAAGTAGATTTGCAATAAAATATGCGTCAACATAAAAAAGGAGGTAACTACTGTCTATTTCACAATATTTTAGAAAGACGCGAGGTTTAGGGCCAAAAGCTCGATGCCAAAACTTACTTTTTAGCAGACATTTAAATGGATGATTTTTGATCTAGCTACTGATTTAGCAACAAAATAGCAGCAAAGAGTAACTATGTTTTTTTATTTCAAATTGTTTAAATAATTTTTTTACTTGCAGGAGGGTGGTGAAGAAGAACCTGAGAAAGAATTGGGTGAGGGAGAAGAAGAAGAGGAGAAGGTGGAAACTTTAAAGCGTTAGTATATTTACTTATTATAAGAGAGATAAAAGTTTTAGAAAATTACTTACCCTTACTTCTAAAATAGCCGGTAATGTACTTATTGTAATTGGGTACCAAATAAAATTCCATTACCATTTTTATTCGATGAGAAAGTCTGAGATTGTCTGTCAAGACAATTGACCATAATTTAATTGTATTTAAAAATCATGAATTGGCTAGATGGATTTCACAGTATTTTTGTATTTTTTTGTTGTAGGCCGAGCAAGGTTATTAGGGAAAGAAAATTGGAAAATGAATTTTTCAACACTGATATTGTCTGTCAGGTTAGCTAGTACGCAATATAATGAAAGTAATGAAGTTGTCGACACTACGACGTGAAGTGGTTAAGTCTCATGTACTTGTAATTTAACCGGCCCCCTTACCTTTCTAACCGAAACTCACAACACAAGTATAGTACTGCTTCACGGTTGAAATGGGTAAGGTAAACTACGCCGGACTAACTTTGCACTAAGAGGTCAACAACTTCTATAATTATCTACTTACACATAGTTTACTACTTTGTAGTTCTATCTCTCTCTCTCTCTCTTTAAATAAAGGTCTTATAAATGTCATGGGACATTCATTACACATGCCCATATGAATCCAAACTAAGCAGAGCTTGTGCTATGGAAACCAAATAACTGATATACTACGTATTATACCACATCTTTAACATACTCATATATATGTTGTGTGTGTAGTTTAAATTAAAATAATATTTATAGAAATAAAGGATGCCCTCTTCCAAATGTGGTACGACCACTCAAAGCCGGCGACAGTGTCGCTGCTGGTGGGTGACTACCACCAGATGGGAGTGTGGATGGCCGCTGGGGGAAAAGTCGTGGCCTTCGATCCAGCCCCAACTATGCCCAAGGGCATACTCACAATGCAGAGGATCCAAAAAGGTTTGTTACCTTTTGGTAATTTATTTATATCTAAGGAAAATAAGGTTCCGTTGACCCACCATCACCTGAAAACTACTAAACATATCGGAATGAGACTGCTACCAGAATTTTTCGTAGATGGTTATAGGTATATATATGATATCGATAAGCGCTAGTGAAACCGCCGGAGACAGCTAGTTGTACATATATTTTTACTAGCTGTCTAAAACGTTTTCTTGTTCGTCTTTTCTTCTGGCATTGTTTGGTCTTTCGTTCTTTTTTATAATGTTATATCGAGTCTGTACCCGATAATTTTAGCTCGTGATGATGATGATGATGAGGTTTGTAATTTGGAAAATTTCAGGTGATGAGATACGACTCCAGCGGCTCAAGGATGAGATGCCTGGTGAAGGCGGCGGAGGAGACGAGGAGGATGAGGACGAGGAAGCCGGAGGAGGTAATGTTGTACCCTAGGGTACTTTAAGGCCCTCAATAATATTTTCTACCGTGAATTTATACTTCACTCATTCGTCATCAACCTATCTCTGTCCACTGCTGGACACAGGTCTCACTGACCGTTCTGTCCAGTGTTGACCCTTTCTGGATTATGTTTCGGCAGTTTACCCACCCCTGGTCTAAAATGATGCTTAGAAATTACTTATCTCGCTTTAATAAATTTGATTCAATTGTTAATATTTACAGAAGGTGAAGAGAAACCCGAGCCGGAGCCAGAGAACGTTCCACCGGAATCTTGCCCTGCGTTGATGGTATTCGCAAGTCCAGGAGAGTTCATAGACAAGCTCAGTAAGTGTCATTTCCTTTACAGTAGGTTGTGCTAGCGACGTCGAGTACTGTGACGAGAGTGGACTGGAGCTTTACAATGAGCTTGAGCTTTTGGTAAAGGAAACCATAGTAAGGTAGAAGAATACTGTGTAGTGCCCACTTTGTTGGCTACAATCCTCATGTTGAAAATCCATCACCAAACACCTATTGGTGTGTTCTCAGAGCTGTACCTTAGGGCAATCAGCTATACTCTCTAATACAGTCGCACTCTTTTTGACACCGGTTTTCCCCACGACTTTAAAAAGGGTTATAAATTGCACATATTCACTCACTTTCACACATACACACACATACACTCATACACACTTCCTCACACACATTCACACGCACAAACAAACTCATCTACACAATTTTCTCTACTTAAATCTTTAGTAGTAGGTACATACCATGTAGTAAATTGTATTTGATTTTAGAGACTTAATAAGAGTCCGAGGTGGAAGAGACTAGTTTCCATAACACAGGCTTCGGCTTCGCTTGGAAACCAGTTTCTCCTGCAAACTTTAATATTATAAGTAATTTTTAAGCCTTGTTCAAAAATACCTAGTTTTTATGGAGAAAGGAAATAAACATTATTATTATTATTATTAATTCATACTCATTCCTTTGCTTCTTTCTAATGCTTTTTCCTTATATCTTCTCTGTTTTTCTCATGCCTTCTCGTGTCTTCCAGCTGCCCAAGGCGGTTTGGACCGCAAGCAGTGCCTAGCCCCATACAAGTTGTACCCGGTGACCATCACCAATGAGCTGACTTCAGTCCTCAAAGACAAGCGTGGCTCGCCGGCCAAGGAGGGTGAAGATGGCGCTGAAGAAGGTATGTGTTTTTATTTCATATACTAGTAGTGACAACTATCAACAACACATCTTGTAGATTGTGTAACTAAAGGAAATATGGCGCCACATGTATCAAACGCCTATTGCATATAAACCTTCATCGCTATATCAAAGTATTCTCACGATTTGAGATTTTAAATGGAGGAATGTTTCACCTCGCTCCTCCATAGGCTTTTGAGAAGTGTGTCCGTTTATTTTTATGTTACATCTGGCGATCAGCTTTAGATCATTTCAGTTATTTGTTATTTCGGTCATATTACAATAATCAAATTATATACACACGTGGAGTAATTAGTCTAAAAAAAAAAACCACTGGTTTTACATAGATTTAAATGTGTAACAGCTTCACACACTTCTTCACACTACTTCAAGTAGAAAAGCTGTTAGAGCGAGGAAGTTATATAAATGAAAGTGTGAATCTAATTCCACCTCCAACATATTTGTTCATCACACACTCATCTTTATTGTACGTGTAGTTGAAGAAGAGAAGCTGGTAGAAGCCTTGGATGATGCAGCATTAGGGAAGTACTTCACTCGGATCGGCCGCGCCGTCGCCTCTGTCAGGGGTCAGGTCGCTCAGAGCGAGAACTTCTTTTTGGACCAGCTCAATAGGGATAATCAAGTAAGCTGATGTTTACGCGCTATCTCTTTCTAAACCCCTTAATCAGTTATTATATAGCTCATTGGACAGTTGATGCAACGAAACCTCTTATGTGATTGCGTAATTAGCAAGAGAGATAGACTATGGAGGCCGAGACGAAACATTGTCGAGCTATCGTTTTCGGTATCTAATAGCCCCGTTCTGGCAGTTAACAGTTGTTTAAGAAAGCGTTACCTATAACGTCATTATACATTTAACCATTGGATTAATAGATGAACCTTATCTCAAAACCATAAAAGATGCATATTCTATAATATTTTTAACTGTCAAACAGACTTTTTAGATAACGACCCCCTTTCTTTTCTAGGACGTAGCGAACTCTATAATGGGCATTGTGGTGGAACACATAGAGCCGTATATACATTGGAAGCCAGCTTTGATCGATGCCATCCTGATGTACGGGGACCGGCTGCACACAATGTCCCTGCCAGCAGCCTCCGCACCTCCTAAGCTGAAGCCATCGGAGGTTCAAAAAGAGTTTCATGTCACCAATTTCAACGTAAGTAAATAGATCTGGAATTTCAATTAATTTTCTTTTTTTTACAGATATTGCTTTATCGTATTTTACTTCTCTTTCTCTTCACCTTTTCAGGTGAAGCTAGATATTGATTCCGACGTGGTGAGCGGCGATACAAAGGCCGGTGATAGTGGTAGTGTCCTCAGTTTGCGACGAGGTCTGAAAAAGTTTTTTGAAACGGTATGTCCTTGATTTCATAACGAAGTTTAAATTAGAGCTCTTAGAGCAGAGTTCTTTCGAGGAAGGACCACCACACCCCTTTCTACCGTGAAGCAGCAATTGTATTACTGTCTCGGTTAGAAAGGTAACAAAACTACAATGGTATGTTATGACGTGACCTGCTACTGTGGAGAATTTCCAAAGAATGTGACCCTCACGTACAACTGCTGGACCACACCAGCAGGTACTCGGCGATAGTTTTTCAACACGGGGGCGGCCTACCACCTTGATGTTTTTTTACTTATTTACGACATTTTCCTTTCTCCAATTATGCTGTCATAACGTTACCCTTTCAGAACAAATACGGAGTAATATGCTCGAAGGGCTACTGCGTGGGCGTGTGGCGGGCGGCGGACGACAAGGCGTTCTGCCTGTGGGAGCCGCACGGCGCGGGGCCCGGCGGCCGCGCCTCGCCCGGCGGCGCCGCCGCGCTCGTGGCGCTCTCCACGCTCGACGAGCTCGCCAACGTCTTCAAGAATAATGTAGACGCGCTGGGGAAGCCTGGGAACAATAGGTTAGGGGTCTACGTTGTTGTTATTTGGGCTCAGATTGATTGGAATCTTATTGACAGGGGCTGTATTGGATAGCGTCATATTGCTTGGGGTCATGTAGGTTAGGGTCATGTCAGTTGGGGTCGTATAGGTTGGTGTATATGGTTATATTAGTTGGGGTCATATTGTTAAGAAAATGATTTCATCAAAATGCTTCTATATGACTTAATCATATTAATATTGGTTGAATAATTTTCTTACCCACTTGTTTTAATGGTCCAGGAAAAGTGTTAGTGTGGTAACGTCCATGGAGGATTTCAAAATTTTGAGAATCAAATACCTAATCGATTGAGAATAATTCCTCTTCCCCTAGATACACCATATCATCAGTGAAAGTGTTCTGGGAGTGCGCAAAGACCCAGGGTCAGGTGACTGGCCAAGGAGCGGTACCAGATGAGACTTACGAGTGGAAAGTCCTCACGGCCTACGTGGAGACTGCTCGAGGGAGGACCATCCTCAGAGGGACCAGGCCACCGGATCTAGTCAAGTTGGTCACGTGGATTTTCAGCTGCTTTTCCCTCAGAAATGTAAAGTAGCTATGCGGCAAGACCTTCAATAGGATCGGTTCATCTCTGGTGGAAATGTAGCCTTAGACTCTTTACTATTTATAGGGTTGTGTTTCTCCACAATCTAACAATAGTATTCTAAATTTTATTGAATTCCCAGTGTGACGTATCGAGCCACCACAGATCATGGTGGAGGTCAATTTGATCCTCACCTTTGACAAACAACAAGATGCTCTGCAGCTTTATTATTAGTTTCATTATCACCTAAAGGTTCACTCGCGAAGCTCTCCTCCAATCATCGTGCGCGGCCATTGTTGGCGCGTGCATGTCTCACGTGAGGCGGCCACACTTGTGGACGCGCAAGACAGTGGACGAGGTGATGTCTGCGGCGTGCCAGCTGTTCGTCTCCTCGTTGGGCTCGCTTGGCTACGAGTTCAGACCTGGTGAAGATGTGCTGCTACCTCTGCAGGTATAATGGTGTTTTTTGGAAGCCCCAATCGGTATGATTATTGGTATCTGACAGTTTTTGTAGTTGACGTCAGCGTCTGCAAAGGGTTTAATGTTTTAAGGGATAAAATTTGTTCTATTTGTTTATCCAGAACATATTCTGTCTGTGTGCCATTTTAATTAGAATTGAGTCAGACGACCATGTATGATAGTGGGGTGTTTCCGCAGATGTTAACGTGCTTCGAAAAGATTAAACAAAAATAATAATTTGAAGTTTATTCTCCAACATTATTTCGTCTCTCCAATATAAGATTCCAATTTTATACTCTTAAATGTTTTTTTTAAATAAAAATAGAATAAATATAACGAACGTTATCATAAAGCAAAACATAACTAACGTTCTCAAATATCAAAAGGGATTGCTAATATTGAACAAAATATGTGTAGTAATCATAAAAAGATGTATCTCCATAACTGATGCTTAATTTGAACAAAATCATTTACCTATAGGTGTTGAAGAGATTCCGGCTTGGAGTCAACTACATCAGATATGACCTGGAAACGGTTTTCACCGGGAAACTGGAGCAGAATGAGCCCAGCGAGATGACTGTCAGGTATAACACAAACATGGACATTTTAAACTCCTCTATCGGTCTTTATAGGCTTGTGTCATACCACGATAGGTTACAGTCCGTTAAACACTTCCAGAGTTCTTGACACAAGCATCCTAAATAATTTTCAATAATTTAAGATGAAGAATCAAACATAGTCTTTTTACCTTTGACGGGCCAGTTGGCTTGGTTAGAGACCCTGACTGCCAAACCGAAGGTCGCGGGTTCGATTCCCAACCAGGACAAACATTTGTGTGCATGAACATGTCTGTTAGTTCTGTGTCTGGTTGTAAATATCTATATAAGTATGTATTTAAAAAGTAGTATATTAAGTATATCAGTTACCTGGTAGCCATACTACAAGCAGTACACTCTGCTTAACTTGGGATCAGGTAACCATGTGTGAAGAATGTCTTGGGATATTTATTTATTTATTATTACCTCATGCAGTTATTTCTATGGCGATTATGACGATACATCGGCAGATGGTAGGTAGTCATCGACGCTAATGCATTATCGACCCTAACAATAAGACATTATGCTATTAAGTCTCATTTGTATTTTCAGCGACCTTACTTTTCTAACTGAAACACAGTGATACAAGTGCACTACTGTTTGAAATGGAAATGGGTATGGTGATCTATACTAAAAGAGCTCTATTCCTTCACACAACTAATTGGTTTTCAAGAGCTGTACTGTGACTGCTAAGTCGATTGAAGAGCTAATAAACAAATGACTAACGCATTTTTTGCACACGGCTATCTGATCTCAAATTGAGCAGAGCTTTATTGCTTCTACTATGGAAACCAGTTAACAGCTATACACACATACAATAATAGATTTTACATCCAGACACAGAACAAACAGACATGTTCATGTACACCAATGTTTATTCTGGACTCTGTGGCGCGGCAGTCAGGCTATTCAACCTCCAAGCCGACAGGCCGGTCTAATGCTTATATCATGAGATTTGGTAACCAGATGTGCTCTTGAGCGTTTCTTCGAGTCACACACACACGGCGTGCTGTGGTCGGTGCCCCACGCGGTGGCCGTTTGGAGAGTCGCCGGCGCTCCGCCCTACTATATGATGGAGCCCCACGCCTGCGGACCCACCGGACTAAGGATAGATGCCCAGGTTGGTGTTTTGTACCTACAAGACTCCTGCTATACTTTCAGATCCAAGTTGAAATGCAAAAAGTGATTATTTTCTGTTTGGTGGACTTCTGACTGGTGGTAACTTTATGTACGAGTACTTTACCTTAAGTTCTGACTGTGTTAAAAACCTTGATTTTATCAGAGATCTTTGACTCGGAATCTGGATGACACCATCCAACTACAGGGCTTTGATTACGAACTCTAATTTAAAGTTAACAGCATCAAATCAAGTGCCTTGCAGTTTCAGTTTTAAGAGGGCCTTAAAAACTGGCAGATTTATCTTTTTTAAATCATTAAGCTAGCAAATAAGTTTCTGTTTACTTACCAGATCACCAAGAGTTTGATTGGTAGTTGCAATACGCTTAGAGTACATAGGTACCATTAATTATACTATATTATTTTGATTTACCATCAGCTTTTCAATAAAGAAAAACGTTGAAAAGAAACCTATTACTTTGAGTTCCCACAATCTCACTATGGGATGTGATTTGTAGAAGGTAGTGAGCACCCAACAGAATCTAGAAGAGAACTACCTCGTTAGTGTACACCTTCAGGTATAAAGCCTAGAAGAGAACTGATTCTAAAGTGCAGCTGTTCGACATCGGCAGGTGCTTGGTGACAGATTTTCAACTTGAGGTTGTAGAGAGCGGGTACTACGTTCTAACCTACCACAGTGGTATGGTTTCCTCAAGATCTTTTTCTTTACCTGAAGCTCAGGCTTTGTACTCACGACTATGGTCAAGGCATTCGAAGTTACTACCAACTGAGCTATCATCCGACGTCTCAATATTTGACGGGTACGTAGGTAATGATACGGTTATCATTTTTCAGGACGATGGCGCAGCGTGTGTTCTGACATTCACATCTGCAAAGTTGATGGCATTTGCGTGAGTATACATCGTCGTAATGATTGAATAATTAAACGATGATGATCCTGGGATATTCCTTACACACACTGCTTCCGTGCAACTGGATTTAACTGATTTATTACATATACTGCTTTTTTTCTTATAAATATGTATATATTTAAATAAATATTCACATCTCAGCACAGAACAGATGGACAGCGTGAACGAAAATCATATTGGAGAGAACTGGGGCAACTGTGCTGCATTTACTGCTTCGTAAAACCCTCGTATCTGAACTGAATCAATCTTTAATTAAGTTCAGAATACTATGTAACATACATAGTGGGTCCTTTTTGTCACAAAAGACTTAAAATATCCAAAATGTGTGTAAAATGTGACGTTTGACAGAAAAGCAAATCAGTTTAGGACAACTTGAAGCGCAATAAATGGTGGTGGGGCCCCCCCTGCTTAGGTGCGCAATCCACGATACAGTCAGACAGTACAGTCATCTACAGTTTCAAGTTGTTATCGGTTTAATCATTTACATATTGTTGGGACGACTATTGAAATACGACCGCGGTTGTTGTCTGGTTGCGCTAGCATTAGCTCTGCTTAGTCGATTTTGATTCGATTCGAGTCGAGTCGATTAGTGGATCTAGGCCGTGTGCAAAGTATGTCCGATATTTAATGTCACGGAACCATCTTCTTTACTCTCCAACTGCGAAGGTAATAAAATTAAATGACAATAATAAATCATATTTCAGCTACTTACAAAACATACCGGTCACGGAGAGGCCGAAACACGAGTTCCAGCTATACGCGATGTCTGTTGCAGTCCACCCCATCAAGAAGCAAGGGGGGATTGCGCCTTCTCTAGTAAGGGCACCACCGGGGGTCAGATTAGTGCCCGCTACTAGCAAGGTGGGTCATTGGTGGGGTCATTTTTGTAAGATATTTTTGGTGGGCATATTTTGGTGGGGTCACTTTGGTAAGGTCACATTTGTGAGGTCACTTTAATGGATCAGTTTTAAAGGAAGCTCACTTAGAAATTGTCAGCTTTGATATGTGACTATCAGAAAGTTGAAAACATGGAAAACAAGTCAATTTGGGGATAATTTTAGTGAATACTAAGCAAAGGTTACAATACATTTATGGGTCTGTCATTGCATGATCTGTAGCTTGGTCCCCCCTCCCCCCAGGTGGACGTGAGCGGGCGTGCCCGGCGCGCGGCCGAGCGCGACCGACAGCACCCGCCCGGCGGCGCCACCTGCCTCGACGCGCAGCGCGCCGCTGACCGACGGGACAAGGATCAGAGCCTATACAAAGGTAATCCTCCATTTAAAAGGGAAGATCTTCGTGAAGGATGATTACAAACACTATTACTATTCCACTAATACACTTTCTCTTTCCAACCTCTTACAATAGTATGAGACATACATGGATTTAAGATATTTTATGAAGTTTAACAGAATCCCTTCTCACTTTGTACCCATGGGTACACTTGTGCCCCTCTAATGGGAATGTAAATTTTGCGGTTGATAATAAATGATGTTCATCAGGTCAGAGAAACACGAGCGGCTGGTTGGTGCTGAACGATGGTACACAGTTCCTCTCTGCTCAGCATTCCATGGCCTGCAGAAAGTTCCCTTACGCATCAAGAGGGAATCAGGTAAGGGCTTTGTCAAGTAGGTCGATGAACAAGTAGGCGGTTCACCCGATAGTAAGTGGTCACCGGGGCCTATTGTGGCCATTCGCAACACCAGGGACATCGCCAATGGGTTTGTGAAGTCTAATGTGCCTGTGATTTTACCGGCCTGCACAGTGGCGTAGCTACTGGAGGGTTTGATGGGGCAGTGCCCCGAGCCTCCAAGCTAAACAACAAAACCCCGGGAACAAAGGATTTTAAATAGCTTAGTTGGGGCCGTACTTAATTTTTTGCCCCAGGGCCTTTGGTTATCTAGCTACGCCACGGGGCTTGCACTACTGCTTCGAGGCAGATATGGGTAGTGCTTCCCCAGGAGAATTCTGCACTAAGCTGCATGCTATTCTAATGTGATGTACTATAATTCTCCCGGTCGCGATGGGGATGCTGCATCAGAAATAATCAAGGCGTTAGTTTATTATGAAGAATTTATGACTTTAGTTTAAGCTTTAGAAGAACACTTGTGAAGCTCAAAACTACTGAACTCACCACCGGATCAAGAGTCTTCAACTGAGAAGAACTGGCTGATAAACTCAGCAAGAATACATTTTTCTATAATCTATTTGCAAGGTTCAAATATTTCAATAGACTTAATTACGTTTAATTTTGTTGTGCCCTGCACATCTTCACTTACCATGCTTTGGTCAAAATATATGCAACATTCAGGCCCTGGCGTGTGCGGTGATGGCCGTGGCCATGTCCCGCGTGGAGGACGTGTGTCGCTGGTGCTCTTCCACGCTCGACCAGATCCTCGAGAGCGGAGACCAGCTCTACCAGGACAGCTACCTGCATTTCAAGCCTAATGTCAAGATAATGAAGATTGAACAGGTTTGTAATATATTGTTTATGGCTCAGATCCAGTCAGGTCCCTTATAATCTCTGGAATTTGGGTGAAGAGAAATATCTTGTGCAAGCCCTAGCACTGTAGTACCCACCTGCTTCGGCATCTGTGACAGCGACCCAGTTTTTTTCATGGCTGTTAAGGAATATAGCGAAAATTGATATCAAAGAAATCAAGAGCAATTACGAACCTTATGCTACAGATCCTGCGTAAGTTCTATACTCCGGGCAACTGCGTGTGCCGCGTGCAGGTGTACAAGTCAAGGCAACAGGGAGGCGTTGATAATGACCTAGAGGCGCAGGTTTGTACCCCTGCTGTGAATCATCATCTAACCCTTAATAAACCCTTCTGTTTCAACAAGCAATGTTTGTCCAAAGATTATTTCTCTATGATTTAAACCCAAAAGGCTATAAACTCCATCTACTGAAATTACCGCTGGTTTGGAAGATAGCCTTCAAGTGAGAAGAACCAGCCTGAAAATCAGCAACCTTAACATAGCATTTCATTCATCTTATTTAGCCATTCTCCTTTTTTTCTCTCTGTTCTCTATCTCTATATTTATCAAATGCCAGGCCCCTTACGTTTGTCGGTTGTATTGCGCTAATCTCAAAGACTGCTGCTAAGCGCTTTTTATTAATGTTTTCACCAATAGTGACTCTCTAGTCTAGTAAAGGCTAATATGAAAATGTAATAAATTGTTAAAAAAGGGGGGCTAGAGATAGAGATCCAAGATTTAATTACCAAATAGAACAATTCCAATTATTTTATCTTTCTTCGTTTAAATTCCCTCTCATGGTTTGAAGGGGGAATGCATATATTTGTTTATACTATCGATATTTTACAGGTGATAGAGTTCTTCCGCGAGGAAAAGTGTGGTGTGTTCGTTGCTGGTGACGGTGACTTTGCTGTAGCTCTGTTCAGGACTCCAAGAGGTTATGTTGTTGTACACTGTTATGTTTACCTGACCAACCTTTGTGTCAAATTTCTAAGACAAATAGTTTGGAAGTAGTAGAGCTCGTGCAGAGTTCATTTGGGGAAGTAGGTACTACAACCTTGCTGCCACATGCGTCATACTTGTGAACAGGTGCTGCTTGTGGGGGCTGGTCAGCTTAAGTTTGTTTGTATTTTTTTTTTTTTTAATTAGAAATACATAATATTACATATATTATTGTTCAATAATTCTTAACTTTTGCGATAACACGCAGGTATTGTCAGTGAGACTAAACAAAATATACTAATAGACTAAGTAATAAATCTAAGTTCGTTTTTAAAAAGAGTCATTGCTGAGTTTATTACCGGCTCTTCTCAGTAATAAATAACCATCCGAACCGGTATTAGAGTCAGACTATTCATAAGTGCTTGTAAAGGCCTATTTGGATAAAAAATATTTTAATTTCATTACTCATTTCCGCCGTGAAGCAGTAGTGCACTTGTATTGACACCAGTTCGACTATGTATCGCTATAGCCTGAACACTCTCTCTTTCGTTAACTAAACAATCACGTGAGAGATCTGCTCTTCGAAACAGCCTTGCGGCGGCACCTAGTTTACAATACAGGATAGGACCTGGGTAGGAGATAAGCAGGAAGATAAATATAGTGATGATGATGATTTCGTAGGGTTCTACATGTTCGACCCGGCGGACCGCGACCGCTACGGGCGCGCAGTTGCCCCGCCATGCTGGGGGCGTGCCCGCGCCTGCTTCTCGCAGTACCCTAATGTAAGTACATATAGACGGGCCTGTTGGCTAGGTGGTTAGAGATCCTGACTGCCAAACCGAAGGTCGCGGGTTCAATTCCCACCGAGAATAAACATTTGTGTGCATGAATATGTCTATTTGTTCTGTGTATGGGCGTAAATATCTATATAAATATGTATTTAAAATGTAGTATATCAGTTACCTGGTAGCCATACTACAAGCAGTACACTCTGCTTAACTTGGGATCAGGTAACCATGTGTGAAGAATGTCTTAGGGTTTATTTATTTATTTATCTTGGGATTTATAGCTCACTATACTTACTTCTCGTGCTGGATTTTCTGTATAGCAGAGCTCTTACGAAGTACTATCACCATTACTATTTTCCTTGAAGCAGTAGTGCACTTGTATTACTGTGTTTCGATTAGAAGTATATGGAAACAGTCAAATAATTAACTTGTTAGTTTTGAAATAAGGTTCATAATATATTTACTTTAACTTATCATTTTATAATTATGTTAAATTGATGTTGTATAGTAAATAGTTACTTCTGTCGACACTGAGGTTAATTCGCGTCAGCATTCTTTATTCTAGAAACTAGGACCACATTGAAAAGCTGAGTCCTCAAACGGAACTATAAGCCCATCCGCTCCACTGTAGTCTGATGTCCGGGCCCTAGTTTTAAGTTACAATTAATTAAGTTACACTCTTGTAGAGAATAAACAACTTATGTTGAAAACATTAATTTTTTTAAAAGTTCCTCGCGTCTCGTCCTGTACTTATTACCTGATTAAATAAATATTTTGTTTTTGATTAAATATGTGCTTCATCTTATTTGCCAAGAAGTTCGCGCACTTATGGCCTATTAAATACTACCACTACAACTGTAATAGAACATGCCTAAGCACGAAGACCTATCGCAAGCGTATCGTCATCGTATCGACTGCCAAAAAGCTGGTTTGTATGTAAAATTCACCACCGCGCATACCGTGACGTTGCGCGATGTTCAATTCCCATTGCATTAGTTCAGCGCTTTCGATACGATAACGTTACGGTTTCGATAGATGTTCGTGCTTAGGGCACTGGCTCCATGAGATAGAATTCATTTCATGTGACATGAATATTAGAGTCAGACTATTCATAAGTGCTTGTAAAGGCCTATTTGAGTAAAAAAATTTTGATTTTCATTTCATATACCTGTTTATCGAATAATTTTCAGGTGAAAACTTTGGCTGAGAAATTAGGACCGAACATACCGCCTATGATTGTGAAGGGAGGTGATAATGCGAAAGACAAGGAGGTAAGTTGTTACCAGTTATCGATATTGGATGGACCTTTTTATCATTGTCTATGTTTGAATTCTTAGGGTTGCCAGGAATTAGACATATAATAAACTATACATAATGTAAACTTTTTTATAGATCTTTAACCTCGTTGGTCTTGACGATGGCACAAACCTATATTTAAGAAAAAATCATATGCTTTTGAAATTGATGGATATAGTGAAACCTTTTTGAAAGATACAGCTTCTGAGACTAACGGAATTGTGCAGAGTAAAAAAAAGATATGTCATTTAATTAATTTGAAAACATTTTAAAAATTCAATCTAAGTACTACGTTATAACTACTTTTTTTTTTTTTTTTTTTTTTTATAACTACTTTATAGCACTTAAACATGTGGGCCTTAAGTGTTATGAACTTTATTTTATTTCATAATCCAGGTACTGGCTGATAAATCACAGAATGATGTCAAAGGGTCCACCAGTCCTGTGGAAGATGAAGGGGTGGGTATAAAGGTTTTACGAAGCTGTATGTTTTATTTTCTATCTTTAATTGCTTGGCAACGACCAACCTAATAACTGAGCTTGCCAATATTTATGAATGTAAAATATTGCATTGTCTGTTAACCAATCACGATTAAACGGCTGAACGGATTTGGATGAAATTTGGCACACACATAAGATTAAAATATGGAAGATACCGGGACAACATAAGATCCACCAGGCACGCAGGTTATGTAATAAAACCTTCTTTCGTCGGCAGGTTGAGCAGCCAGCAACATTTGCAATATATGGCATGGATGTCACCAGTCTGCGTAGATTGAATCAGCACGAGAGATGAACAAAACGAACAACCAAACGTACTGCTTTTGTTTATTTATAGCTTTCACACTTGTTTCTGAAAACGCAGGCTGGTTCTGGCTGTTGGATTTTTTATTCAAGTTTTTTTTTTATCACAAGTCGCCTAAAATGCAGTCCAAATTGTTAGTACGTTTAAATGTCCAATTTGTTAAAGATGACCTGAATTCACAAATTGGTTATTTCGTGGTCCAATGTAGTTTGTTAACTTTTTTTAATAGTTAAGTGACCAAAATGTCAAATAAGATAAAAACCATGCTTTATCAAATTTTATAATTGAATTAATGTTGGCGTTTCAAGAACGACAGTGTGAAAGCGTCGTTGTCATTTGTTACAAAACTCAAAAATTGTGCTAGTATTTTGTTGTTAACACTGGAATAAAGATATTTTAAATATTTCGGTTTTTTTTTTCCTAACCTAACCTAACCTAACCTAACCTCTTGGACCGCCAAACAGACACGGTCCACCTGATGGTAAGTGGTTACCGCCGCCTGTGGACATTTGCAACTCCAGGGGCATCACCTATGCGTTGTCGTCCCTGAAATGTGAAGTTCTTATGTCTAGGGTGTGTAATAATAATGGTGATAATTTTATCACCATAAAACGTTATCTTAAAAAAACCAACAAAAATAATTAAAAGTGTCGTAAATTTTATTCACTGGCAGTACCGAATGGACATGTCAATACTGTCTCGCTGTCAAATATCCATTGTCCAATCAAACATCTGTCAAACGAAGTGTCATTCGTGAAAAATTGTTGCGACGAATTTTCTATAAATTTTATATTTCATATAAAAATTGTTATTTTCAATAGAGAATAATGTCTGAAAACAAAAATGTGCCTAAAAACGAATTGGACCCGGAGTTGGACGATCTATTAAACAGTAAGTGATGTTTTGATGCAGTTTTTTCCATGTCATGGACATGTTACACAATTAACCTTAAAGGGTAACAATGTAAATTCCAACAAACTTACAATAATTTATGCTGCTTTTTGTGCGTTACTCTGAAGTCTAAATTCCTTTGTTACGTTTCTAACTGATTTCATTAACTAAACTCAAAGTCATGTGATAATGAAAATGATTAATTTGATTTATGTAATTACAATCTACAGATAAAGTCACTTCTTCTATATTTAAAACTGACTACAAAACTCTTTCAGTTGAACATTTTCTTTTTTACATTTTCTACAGACTCTTAGTCCGTTCTCTTTGAAGATTCTACGATAAATTATTTTAAGATTAATTGTATTGTGTTTTTATAAATTAACATCTTTCCGGGCTTTTTCAGCTCCTTGTTTTGAACTGAGGCATGTGGTTCCTTAATAGTGTTACATTTAATTTTTCTATTGCCAAATGCATAGATTATAAATAAATACAGTGTAAACTCTTTATAACGTTATCCTTTATAACGATAAACTCCCTATAACGTTGAAGTGAGCCCAAGTTGGTTGGTTTGTTCACTTTGTTTTGTTTTTTTTTGTTCACTCCATATAACGATAACTCTCTATAACGACAAAAAATGCTCAGTCCCTTGAGTTTCGTTATAAAGAGTTTACACTGTAACTTAAGTTTTACATAAATTTAGTTACAATTATTCATAAAAAATTATACATTCTAAATATTATAGCTTATGTTATTTCGGCCTTGGATGGTTTTGCTCCCAAAAGACTCTCCAGACTCTTCAGTCACACATTTACATGCATAATAATATAAATATTTTAGTAATGCCTTCATGACCGATGTGCGGAGAAATGTAGTACTCAGTACTCAACCAACAACTGAATGAAAGCGCTGTTTATATTTTAAAACATCTGAAAATGGTGGTTAGTGACACTCATCACTGTGACTGACCTGCCACACTACTCACAACACTAGAACAGAGTCGGATTAAGCAAGCGTGGGGCCAGTAGCAAATTCTGTCGAGACAGGCCTTTGATCTGCTATGGGTTCTTAAGTATAAAGTGGTAAAAAAACAATTGGTGGCCTTAGACACATGGGGGCACCTTTGGCGTAGCAATTGCTACTCTTGCTACATGGTTAATTCAGCACTGGCCTAGAAACTAACTGGCAGTAAGGTGCGGCTGCTAGAACATTTAAACTTGAAGGTTTTAACCTAGCAGGTAGCTAAGTTTGAATGAACTACTTTTAAATCAGTTGATGTTATGCTTACTCAATAATTTAAAATATTGCAAGATGCACATATTTTTAGTTAGTAGGCTTGTCATCTTTAGATAATGATTTATAGATTGCCTATAAACTGTTACTGTGCTAATAAAGTCAAATAAAATAAAATTGCAAATTGTTGGTAAATATTTTTAGGATCTATTGCACCACAATTGAAGCAAAATACATCACACATTAATCACATTCTAAAGAAAGCTAACATATTAGGTTGGGGAAAAAGTCTTTTCGCATTATAGTATGTATGAACTTGTAATAAAATCTCTTTGGCTATACTATTTGTATCTGGCTGGTTCTGGTATCATTGAAATTTTAAATTTTAAAGAACATAATTCCAAATTCAAATTAGGAAAGTGTGTGGTTTTCAATTGTTTTTTGTACCGTCAAGATGAGTGAATCTAATGAAGAAATTCGATAAATTTTAAAAATGTTACTACAAAAAAGGTAAAAATGCAACGCAAGCCGCGAAAAAAATTTGCGATGTTTATGGACCTAGTGCAGTGTCTGTGAGAGTAGCACAAATTTGGTTTAAGCGTTTTCAATCCGGAAATTTTGATGTCAAAGATGCACGTCGCTGTGGCGACCACAGTATTACGGATAAAATGGATGCCATTTTTGAAAAAGTGGAGCAAGATCGGCAGGTAATGAGAAGTGGATCACGTACGACAAGAACGTGCGAAAAGCGTCGTGATCTAATGCCGGTCAGGCTTTACAGACTGTGGGGAAACCCGGGTTAACTCGCAACAAGGTGATGCTGTGTGTGTGGTGGGATTGGAAGGGCATTATTCATTATGAGCTGTTACCACCAGGCAGGACCATCGATTCTAAACTCTACTGCGAACAACTGATGATATTAAAGCAAGAAGTTGAGAGACAGCGGCCGGAATTAATCAACAGAAGGGGTGTGGTTTTTTATCATGATAACGCTAGACCTCACACATCTTTAGCCACTCAGCAAAAATTAAGAGAGTTTGGCTGGGAGGTATTAATGCATCCGCCGTATAGTCCTGACCTTCAGATTTCCACCTGTTTCGGTCTCTTCAGAATTCTTTAGGCAGAGTCAGGTTAACATCACGAGAGGACTGCCAAAACCACTTGTCGCGGTATTTTGATCAGAAGTCCCAAAATTTCAACAATGGAAGCATGTCCCTACCTACAAGATGACAAAAAGTTATCGAACAAAATGTTACCTACATACTTTAGCTAAATGTAAATGAACTATATTAAAAATGTTTTGAATTTTCTTAAAAAATGTGAAGAAACTTTTTCCCCAACCTAATTTACTGTACACTAATAACTGTTAACCATAAAACCGACAGATTGAATAACAAATGTAACACTTATATTTTACAATTGTATAAAGTTTCTCATATTAAGTGAACTATGTAATGTTCTTTTGAGAAATAAATTCTTTAAGCCAATACTCTGGAAACTAGATAACTGATATGTACTTAAATTTTCTTCTAAATATATTACATACTTACAGATTTTATTTTAATTATTTAGGGCAATTCATAGCTGTTACATTACTTCATCTTAATTTTACATTACTTCAAAATATCAAATAACATTTCAAGATGTCACAGCATGCGTCGTGAGGTAAACAAATCTAATATCAAAAAGAAAGTGAAAAATAAAAAAAAAACACATCCAGACACAGAGTAGTAGAGCACTTAGTGCAGAGTTCGTCTGGGGAAGCACTACCACCTTACCCATTTCCGCCGTGAAGCAGTAGTGCAATTGTATTACTGTGTTTCGGTTAGAAAGGTAGAAGGGGGCCGGTGAAATTACACGCACAGGAGACTTAACAACTTCACGTCTCAGGGTCGACAACGCTTTGGCGATGCCCTTAGTGTTGCAAATGTCCATATGCGGCGGTGACCGCTTACCAACAGGTGGACCGTCCGATTGTTTGTCGGCCCACGTGGTATAAAAAACAGAACAAACAGACATGTTCATGCACACAAATGTTTGTCCAGCAGGTCAGGGCCTCTAACTACCAACCCCACTGGCCCATACTTTATCATAGCTTTTAATTAGTATGAAAGTTCTACCAGGAATGGTTACCACTTACCATCAGGTAGACACGAATACTAGGATATAGTATGTATGGATTATTACAATTTTGATTGGGATTGCAAAGGATTCAAGAAAGGTGTGAAGAGATTTTTTGGCTGTGGTGACCGTTTACCATCAGACGAGCTAACAGCTTGTTTGCTTAGTTAGTAGTATAAAAACAGAAGAAAACAAATCTCTTGCTTGTTTGTAACATTTTTACAACTGATTGGATTTCTGATGAAATTTTGTATGGAGATAGAATGTATCTTGGAGAAGGACTTACTATACCTATAACAATTGTCTGAGTTTGTAATATTACTAGCTGTTCCGGGCAAGTGTTGCAATGCGAGTTGTGTATGTCAGGAACCTTTCAAACATAATTCTGTCAAATATAAAAAGTCCCCTTTGCCGTATAAAAATGTTATGCAAAAATATACCCTTTTGCCTTGAAATTAGGTGCATTTACATCATCATTGAAGGCCTATTTGAATAAATATTTCGTTTCAAAAGAACGCGGGTGAAACCGCGGGGCACAGCTAGTTTAACTATGAGACAGGATCCTATGTTGTTAGTTTTTTAAATGGTTATTTTTATATACAACTATAATATAACTTAGAGGGCAACTCTGCAATGTTTGGTTTGAATGTGATTGACGTCAATAATTCTTTGCAAATATTGATCAGTCAACACCAGGTTGGTGTTAAATCATTTAATTTGAGAATCACTGTCCATTAAAACGTGTGAATTTAGTCTTGTATACGAAGTCCTTTTTGACATTTATAGTTGTCAAACAAAATTCAACTTTGTTGTTTTGGAATAAGGTTGAATTATTGATACAATGCTTTTTTTGTATGATGTCACAGATGCACCTTAACACAGAGTGTTAGGGTTCATTTTTGTATGATATTTTTGAATGTCAAAAGGACTTTGTTGGAGTTTATTGATGTGTTACTTTAAATGTTGTACAAGAACTGCTATACCAAATTTCATAATATTTGTTTTTAAAGACAAACAGTCATAAAATACAATTAGATTATTTAAGTTGCAAAGTTTTAGATATATTTGCTAAATCCTTTTATTATTCTAATTTTTTTTAAATAACTTGCCTATCTTGTGCTGTTTGATTTAACATAATCTGTCATCAAATTTTGTTGTAATTTTAGTTTATTAATATGAATTTATTTAAGCTTAAGTTTTTTATTGCTGGTAACACTTATAATTGTTAGGTTTATCACAATTTATAGCTATCTTTGGTAACTTTTAAAATTATATTGTTTAATGTTAGTACTGCTTAAAATATAAATAATCGGTCGGCGAGGTAACACGTCTGTGGTGCTAGTGCGTCGACTCAGTGACAGCGGGTCTAATACGTCCTGAAGATGCTTCGTGTAGAAGCGAAACACGTGGCGATTTCCTTTTGAGTTTCCTTGTTTATGACTTGACAGAGGAGATCCAGCAGAATTAGTTACTAGATATTTGTTTTTGTATAATCTTACAATGGATTTCTGCAAAACCGCAAAGTCACGTCTGAGTCAATTAGTTATAATAAATAAGATTCAAAGTCACTGATTCCAAACTATACTACCGGCACGCTATGATGGCCGTTTTGACGTTTCAGATTGTCACAAGAAAAGAAACTGTTTTGCTTTGGAATAAGGTTGATTTCCATTATCATACAATTAACTGTTGGACCAAAAGGTGCACCTTATGTGTGAAGGAATGAAGGTTATTTTTCTTTGTCATTGTTAAACGTCAAACCGGCCATCATAGCTTGTCGCAAGTTATACATACCTATATAGAGACTACATGTTCCCCAGGGCCCCGTAGGATGTTAAAACTCACCAGAATAAAAAAAAATTTAAAAAAAAACTTGGCTTTGGTTACATAAATTCTATGTGCTTTTAGTCCTGCGTATCAACAAGCTATCAAAATAAAAAAAAAATCTAAATTCAAAACCATTTATTCAGTTTAGACCCACGGAGGGCACTTAGTCAAATTTAATGTTACTGAAGCTACCACCGGCTCGGAAGTGCCACGTATCATCCATTTTAGTAGTTGTTTCGTGAATCAAATATCCGTCTACCCACACAAATATACGCATTTCAAAAAATTCGCAAATTCCTAATGTTGACGAATGTTTACTCCATCAGGTGCCCTCCAAGACATGACGATTCATGATAAGGAGGATACCAAAGCAGAAGGTGGTGAGGTGGCTCAGAACGTGTGGAGTGAAGAGTTCATCAAAGAAGCCGCCAGCCAGTTCGAAAGCAATATGGCCGCCATATTGGGAAGTTTTAGCGGTGTACCAGGTCAGTTTATCTATCACTCAGCTACATAATAAAAAGTAGAGCTCTTAGTGCAGAGATTGTCCGGGGAAGTACTATCTTGTGGAACTGTTTCGGTTAAAAGGGCATGGGACTTAACAGCTTTAGATCACAGGGTCGACAAAGCATTGGCGATTCCCGGTGTTTCAAATGGCTATAGGCGACGGTGACCACTTACCATCACGTGGACCGTCTGTCTATTTAGATGACAACTCGATAACAAGTATCCTGGGACATTCCACAGCCTCCTGATCCCAAAATAAGCGGAGGTTGTAACTAGTAAACAATTTTTTTGAATATCTATATAAGTATGTGTTAAAAAAGTAGTATATGTAGTATGTCAGTTACCTGATAGCCATGCTACAAGCAGTACACTCTGCTAAACTTGGGATCAGGTAACCATGCGTGAAGAATGTCTTGGCATTTGTTTATTATTTAATTTTGAATACACCCCAACAACACAAAACAATCAGACATGTCCTTGCACACAAGTATTTTTCCTGAGTGGGAAACTAATTCACGACATGTGCCTTGACAGTGAGGGCCTCTAACCGAACCAACCGGCTTCTCGCCAAGGTAAGCAACGTGAAGAGCAGATACAGATAGGCCCTTACGGAGGTCTAAGTGGAAGTTACCATCTGTTCTTAACTCAGCTTTCAACTGAGATGAGCTGCCAAGAAATTGCTAGGTCGCTTTCTTATAATCTAAAAGGACATCAAGATTTTTAAGTAGTAGAGGTCTTAGTGCAGAGTTCGTCCGGGGAAGTACTACCACCTTATCCATTTCTGCCGTAAAGCAGTAGTGCACTTGTATTACTGTGTTTCGGTTAGAAAGGTAAGGGGGTCGGTGAAATTACAGGCACACGAGGCTTAACTTCATGTCTCAGGGTCGACAACGCATTGGCGATGCCCCTAGTGTTGCAAATGTCCATAGGCGGCGGTGATCACTTTCTGTCAGGTGGACCGTCTGCTTCTTTGTCGGCCCAAGTGGTATAAAAAAAAAAAAAAAGATTTTTATTTATTGGTTCCAGAGGACCAAATAACACAAGACCAGATAGCACAGACGTTCACCAAGATGGCTGAAGCAGCAGCTCACGTACTGAAGCCTCAGGGAGACGCCGTCCTTCCAGAGGCCAGGTCTACTGACGATCCGGCTGTCCAGGAGAAAATTGACGAGGTATAATGATATATTGATTTCATGTTCTGGTCTTCCAAAATTCCATACAACAATAAATTAAGAAAATATGTGTGGCGACAACTATGAACACGCATGCAAGAATCTTGCATCGCCCGCACCACAGTGATGTGGCGACATCTATGAACGAGTAGAAACACGCGAGAATCTTCCAAAAATAAGAATTGTATCACTATAAAATTTTTTCCATCGTAAAAAAATACTGTGACACGGCGACACTACATGGCTTGTAAACAAAGAATGAATTGACAGATTTAAATGAAACTTCACATACGTTCATATGAAGAGTGTGCTAACAAAACAAAAAAAAATGGGCTAGTGGCACCCCCCTTTCTTATCGAACGACAAAACTTATTGAACAACCTGTTATGTGTGCATTTTTTAATTTTGTCATGGTTTTTATTGTTTCCAATTTCACTCTGTGACTTCTTTTTCATATTAGAATCAACTTTGAATACCAAAGAATTATACAATTTGGATGGCACTTACCATCAGGTAGACTGCCTGTTTGACGGACACTTGACTTGACAATAAACATGTTGATAATCCCAAACAGGTATCAGCAGCCATATCACAGACACTGCAGAACCTGAACACGAATACGGAGAACCTACAGACCCCGTTTTCGGAACATGACCTCGCGAACATGTTCAATAATTTCAATGGAGAGGGTGGTGGACAGGTGAGACAATGCTCTCCCATCTATGTAAGAAAAATATAAGCTAAATAGGGTTCCTTTGACGCACCATCACCTCAAAACTACTGAACTGATCAGGATGTGATTGCTAACGTTCGACGCGGAATTTTTCCTAGATGGTTAAATATGGTATATGGATCAGCTACACCAAAAGGTCGCTAGATGTCCTGCGCGTCCAGTATAACAATATTTTTAGAATACTCTTGAAACTGACCCGGTTCTGTAGTGCCTCAGAGATGTACTTGTATACACAGAATGTCCGATTCTGTGTATACGGCGTCCACGCAATCTTGCGAAAGAAAATTGCGTCTCTGGTAGCGAGAACCCGGGCCAGTGGCAACAGCATTCTAAAAACAGTGGCGGAGAGTGGGTTTTCCCCTTTTCTGAGGCATTTTGTGGAGAGAATGACCGAGTAACATGTTATGTACTAACACTAGATGTAAGATAAGTTACTAACACTATGGATTTCTGTTATGTGAATTTTTTTAAATAAATATATAGGCAATATATAAATCGATAAACGCGGGTGAAACCGCGGGGGACAGCTAGTAAAATTATAAATTGGAATGTTTGTGAGGGTGGATGACATGGATGTTAGTTATTCTTTCACGCAAATTGACAAATCGGATTTAGATGAATCTTTCCGGGAAAGTGTAATTTCCCTCGGGAACGAAAGTGAAACTGTGGGGTCGGCTAGTTTTTAACATAAGTCTGTACATGCCAAAATCAGGTGTAATCTTTGATGTAGTGTCAAAATAACAGCTTTTTTTGTAAATGCTAATGAAAGTACAACAATAGGTACCTAACTATAACAAAAAAAAACTATTTTTAAGATGTTTGTCTGTCTGTTTGTTCCGGCTATTCTCCTGATTGGCTAGGCTGATTTTGACGGGACTTTCAATGCCAGATAGCTGATGTTATTAGGAGTAAGTGAAACTTATTAATAATTTTATGAATGGCAAGTAATGAGATGAAACTTGACACATAGATCACGCCCTGGAATAACACATAGGACTTTTTTTGTCAAGGGAAAATTTAACATTCCTCTAACCTATGTTACCACGCGGGTGAAACCGCCGCTCACAACTAGTCTTATAAAATCTTACTATAAGTTACATGCGTAATACATTAAGTACTTTAAAATCTATATTTATAGTCTATTTTTGTTTACAACAGGACGGCAACATGTTTGTCCCTTTCATGCAAGGTATGATGCAGTCCCTCCTCTCAAAGGAGGTCCTATATCCCTCCCTCAAGGAGCTGGCGGACAAGTACCCCGGATGGCTCGCTGAGAACAAGAGCAAGATCAGTAACACAGAGTACGAAAGGTAATTATCAACTTTACCTTTACCCTAACTAATTTCTACGTGCCTAGATAACTAGAGCGGGGATTGTAAAAAAAAGCCATTTAGCCGAGTTTCTTCTCAGTTCTTCTCAGTCCGTAGGAGACGACTAAAGAGTTGGCTAGTTACTAAATGTGTGTTTAATAGTTAAATAGACAAATATATCAGTTTATATAAGATTTTGAAAAATGCAAAGTCTCTTGCCAGTTCTTCTCAGTTGAAGGTTGATTCCCAAACAGGCGGTAACTACAGTCTTTGACCTTCATTAGCATTATTTCTAGAGCCTTAACTGAATAAATGGCATTGTATAAGGGTTGCTTAATTTTTTTGCCTCATGCACCAATTATCTATAAAACGACTTAAAGAGAGACACGACATGTGTTACACTGCTAACGACTTTGTTTAAGCCCTTAAAGAAAGATTAAAAATAGTATTACTATGGTACTAGAGTTTATAATTGTTTGACTCATGCAACTAAAATATGTAAAAAAACGACTTTAAGTGAGACACTATATCTGTTGAACGACTCAATTAAAGCCGTTAGGAAAGGATTATGAATGCGATAATGATTGTCCTGTCAATCTATTTATTTAACTACTATAAGATGAATGTAATAAATATAAGTTCGGTTTAAACGAGTCATTGCTGTTACATTAATTTTACACAGGACAGCCCCAAATGAGTAAAAGTGATGACGATAAATTAAAAAAGTTCAAAATTCAAAACCATTTATTCAGTTAAGGCCCTCGGAAGGTAATTATGAAGGTCAAATTTAAATTTACTGAAGCTACTACCGCTTCGAAAGTCAGCCTTCAACTGAGAAGATCTGGCAAGAAACTCAGTAAGGTTACATTGTTTTTTTTTATTAATAATTTTTGTATTATACTATGAAATATTGTATTGCAGAGTGTCAGTTCTAAATTATTTTTAAAGGTATATAATCTTGCCTTAGTAGTAGGTCTAATTACTTTCGTTACTTTAAATACTTGTCTTTTAAATGGCAATTCCATTAATTGAGCCCTATGATCGATTTGACGGGCCAAATGGCTTGGTCGTTAGAGATCCTGCCAAACCGAAGGTCGCGGGTTCGATTCCCACCCAGGACAAACATTTGTGTGCACTGGGCATGAACATTTCTGTTTGTTGTGTCTGGGTGTAAATATCTATATAAGTATGTATTTAAAAAAAAGTAGTATATGTAGTATAACAGTTACCTGGTAGCAATACTACAAGCAGTACACTCTGCTTAACTTGGGATCAGGTAACCATGTGTGAAGAATGTCTTGGGATAATATTTATTATATTTATTTATGATCCGATAATATTGTTGGTTCCCCCTGCAGGTTTGAGAAACAACAGCAGCTGATGAAGCAGGTGTGTGCAGAGCTGGAGCCTGAACAGGAGTCGGACCCTGACGATGTCAAGAGGAAGAGGTTCGACATTGTATTGGAACTTATGCAGAAGGTAAGATTTTAGAGTAGAGAGTGAGTAGTAGAGGGAAGTACTACCACCATACCCATTTCCACCGTGAAGCAGTAGTGCACTTGTATTACTGTGTTTCAGTTATAAAGGTAAAGCCGGTGAAATATGGCACATGAGAATTAACAGCTTCACGTCTCAAGTGACAACGCGGCGATGCCCCTGGTGTTGTAAATGTCCATAGGCGGTGACCACTTACCATAAGTTCCGTCTGTTTGTATATCGACCAAAGTGGCATAATATTACCAGAGAAACATTTTTAGTTATCCATTGAATGACTCTGTGAACAGCTGTCATAAGTGCTCCTGTTGGAATACTAGGGTGATAGCGCATCAACCGTGCTGAGGTTTTCTCACGATGTTTATCTGCACTACAACCTTTAGTTTACTGTAAGATTTGAACTATTTATTTATTTATAAGGATAGCCAACAAAACATACACTAAAGAATAGATAGATAGAAACTCCTTATTGTACACTAAACAAAAAAATAAAACAAACAACAATAAACCTTAAATCTATGTACAATGGGCGGTCTTATCGCTAAAAAGCGATCTCTTCCAGACAACCTTAGGATGGAGAGAAATTTAGGGACGATAATTGACGGTGGTGCATCTAAATAATCTAAAATTGACATACACATACATATAATATATAAAAATATAAAATATATGTGTTATACATATAAATAAATAACGATAATGAAAGGAGAAAAAAAGAAATAAATATATATTAAAAAGAACAAACTTGGACAATAGAAATGATATTACCAAAATAGCAGCGACAGTCAATTGGAAGGGTAAACATTTTTCACCTGATTTTTAAAAGAACACACTAAAGAATATAATACAATGGTCACAAAACAATACTTAAAACTAAGTGCTGTTAATTACAGGCTATCACAACATGGTAAAAGACAAAAAGACATGTAAATATTATAAATTTGAGGTTTGTTAACACTTGATTAAATTAAATCAAAGATTTATAAAAAAAAATGATAATAAAACAAAAAAGGCTTAAAAACTAGCATCTACTACTATTCAGAGTAGTAGAGCTGTTAGTGCAGAGTTCGTCCGGGGAAGTACTACCACCTTACCCATTTCCGCCGTGAAGCAGTAGTGCTATTGTATTACTGTGTTTCGGTTAGAAAGGTAAGGGGGCCGGTGAAATTACAGGCACATGAGACTTAACAACTTCACGTCTGAGGGTCGACAACGCATTGGCGATGCTCCTAGTGTTGCAAATGTCCATAGGCGGCGGTGACCACTTACCATCAGGTGGACCGTCTGCTTGTTTGTCGGCCCAAGTAGCATAAAAAAAAAAAAAAAAAATATAGCTGGTGTAGTTATCTTTTTGAAAGTATGTATGTATTTAGAGAAAATGAATATTGTTTATAATAAATATATAATAAACAGTTATCAGTGATAAAACCATGCAGTGTGTATGTCTAATGTCTAGGAATAACCCAGAAAATTCATGATTTATTTATTTTCTCCTTATGTATCTGTGGTAAAATGCAAAATGGTAAAAAAACTAATTGATAAATGTCTCCACAGATGCAAGACCTCGGCCAGCCCCCCACAGAGCTAGTGGGAGACATGGGTCCCCCACAAGGCTTTGCTCCCCCCATGGGGCAGGAAAATGGCCAGTGCAGTGTGATGTAGGTTATGAGTAAATTAAATGGTGAACTAAATGTGAGATGTGAAGTGAACGGAGAGACGTTTGTGTAGTATTATAGGTGTGCTGCTTAATTGAAATGGAGTGCAGCTTCCGTCCCATGTATCTACACATATTCCCGGGAATTCATATTTTCCCGGGGAATTCAATATTTCCTCGGAGAATTTATGTTTTCCCGGGGTAAAAACATTACCCATATCACTCGGAAATAGTGTAGCTTTTATTCAAATTGGATAAGTATTAACGGATATTACCTCCTACATACAAACTTAATTTCTTTATAATGTTAAAAAAAGTTTAATTATTATATTTTATTAATTATCGCGTTACGGTAGCTTTACGGCGTTTAAAGTTCTTTAAGAATCCAATTTAACCGGGGATTATAACATCTAATAGTGAAAGAATTATCAAAATTGGTCCAGCCGTTTTGAATTTATTTATTGCAAACAAAAATACAAATCTTATACAGTGAAGATGAACAGTGAAAACTAAATTATTTGTATGATCTTCCAACTTTCTTATAACTAATTGACTCAAGTTTGCGGAAATCTATTCTAAGATTATACAAAAACAAATATCTAGTAACGAATTCCGCTGGATCATTGATTACCTGTTGAGTTTCCTTGTTTGGGACTCGACAGAGAAGCAGATCCAGCAGATATAGTTATTAGAAACAATTTCCCTCTATTCCCTTTTTAAGAGACTTATGGCTTTCTACCATCATAAGTTGGCCCACTGCATCTCTATTTAGCAGCATACCTAAATTATTGATAAATAAATCGAAATAGGAAAGAAAAGGTATAAAAGAAACTTCTAAAATATACAATAATACACCTTATCACACTAATGTACAAAGTTTTTTTCTCATTGCAAACTCACCAAAAAGGCCGTAATTCAATTTCTGATTGAATCTATAGAAGAATTAAAAAGTTTGGTGCAGTACAAGTTGTTGAATTTTAAAAGTCGTTTGACACCTAATTATGTCATGGGAAAATGATTCTTGTCGCTTTGTGATAAAGTTTAATTCATCCATTGGTTGATGTGTATTAAAATCGTTATAAAACCAAAAGTTGGTAAGCACTTAGGTGTCAAAAATTGGCCTATTGATTCTCGACAACTTGAAAGAGAATAAACCTTCAATATATGGCTGTAAAGTACATTTTAGTATCCGGCTGTACATCACCATCAAGAAATTATTTGTTACACTTAAATAATGCATTTAAAATCAATACAATACGAAGCATTTTTTTAAATCTCCTTTTTTACCAAAGAGATCTAAACTATGGTATACTATATCTTTCAAAGGCATAGGCAGTCCTTAAGGTTGTCATTAAATATTGCCAGACTAAAAAAAACATGCTTGCATAAAAAAAAAGGTGAACTGTGTGAAACATTTTATAATGTGCTAAATGTAGATTAAATTTTATTTTATTTGTGTGCCAAAGAAATATTACATTTGGTTTTGTCCGTTTAACATCACCGCTTTTCAATGAATTATATGCCTTATGTATACGAGCTGAAGTCCACTTTAGCTTGGTCACATAGCACCACAGACTTGCAATGTAAAATAGACCGTAGAATGTAAAGTACGCGCATAAAGCGCTATTTAACTATTACATTCGTTGGTGATATCTTGACAATGTATGGAAGGAACTTGAATCTATCTCTATTTCCTAAAATTGAAAAGAGAGAGGAGATTTTTGTTCTGTCTTTTTGATGATAACTGTTTTTAAATTAAATTTTTAGGTAAACATACTAATCACAGACACTAGTTTTCGAAGAAGACTTTCTCTTTTCATATTATTGAAACAGAAAGAGACGAATAGAATGCACTATTGTTTTAGTCAAATAATGTTTTATGGTAAGGACATAAGTCTTAAATTATTTTAATGATTGTAAAAGCATCTTAAATGCAAAAATAAACTCAAAACCTTTCTGTATTTTCCTTTAAATTACATTGACTTAATTTTAATAAATTTAATATATAAAAAACCATGTACAATTAAGAATTTTTTTTAGCTCACAACATTTCAAGTATTTAAAGTCCACTTTGCAACGGCACAAATGTTATGACATTTATTTATAAATTTATCTATTATTATGTCTTTAATATTATTTATTAGTTGTTTAACAATAAAAATGTTAGTTACCCATTATTGAGTTTTATTTAAACCTTTTTGAAACTATATTTCTTCTGGCGCGTTAGTGAAAAATTTTGAGAGTAAATTTTAACCGACACCCTGAAGTTAGCTGATAACGGTCTCTTCGGAACATCGCACAGATCGCAACTGTCAGTGTCAATGAGTGAGTAATGATGTTATTGTCAATAATAACCTAACAACGTCAACAATTATTATTCGTTGCTACAGACAGGTGCAAAGAGTTTGGACACTACAAAAATGTCACGACTGAATAGTAGCAGTTTCTGTCACTAATAATTTCGGATATAACTTCTTACGTGCGTACATAAGTACACACACACGATTTTTATTATCACCTATAACTAAAGTTGGTATAGATAGATTCTTGAATATCATATTAAAATATAGACTTGTATTCCTTGAAGTTATCGAACTAAATTAGTAAATACTCAATTTAGAATTGCTTCATTGATAATATTTCCAGTTGTTTCGGAAACATAGTATATCATCATCATCATCATCAGCCTATCTCCGTCCACTGCTGGACATAGGCCTCAACTACACGCCACTGAGCTCGATCTTCAGCTCTTTGTTTCCAACCGCTGCCAGCCAGTTTGCGCATATCATCGCTCCATCTAGTTGGAGGGCGCCCTACACTCAGAGAACCAAAGTTATCGACATAGCTCAAAGGATTAGCAAGCTGAAGTGGCAGTGGGCTGGTCACATCTGTCGCAGAACCGAAAACCGTTGGGGCAGACGTGTTCTAGAGTGGAGACATATCATATATGAAAGATTAATATATATATTAAAAAAAAAACGCATCAAAATCCGTTGCGTAGTTTCAAAGATTTAAGCACACTTAGGGATATAGGGACAGAGAAAGCGACTTTGTTTTATACTATGTAGTGACAATAATAACCATAGACAATAACCTTCATGTATTCTAGGAATAGCTTCTAGTCATAGTTCAAACAACATAGTTATTAGCTGCGTTAAACCAGTTTAATATATCGATTGCTCATGATAATTAATACTAAAGTCTAATGTCGTAGTTTAGTCAATTAGAATGTCAAAGAAAAATAAACTCTATATCTGTTCTATAGGGTTCATAAGTATCATTATACAACTACCATTGGTTCTGTAGTTGAACTGTATATTGTAAGTGATAAAGTTCATTTTTGTTTGGCATTCTTTGATGTATATCGGGCTTAAATATTAGATTCAGAGAATTAAACGTAGCGGCCGCAAACATGGAAAGTTTTAACTTGAATGAATTGGAGAAACCCACCGTGTTATACTGTGGCCATAAGACTGGCGTGTTGATGTATTTAAATAAATAAATACAATGTAAACTCTTTATAACGTTATCCTTTATAACGATAAACTCCCTATAACGTTGAAGTGAGCCCAAGTTGGTTGGTTTGTTCACTTTGTTTTGTTTTTTTTTGTTCACTCCATATAACGATAACTCTCTATAACGACAAAAAATGCTCAGTCCCTTGAGTTTCGTTATAAAGAGTTTACACTGTAATAATAAATATCCCGAGACATTCTTTGCACACGGCCATCTCCAAACTATACTGAGCTTGTACTATGGAAACCAGATAACTGATATACCTACTAATAAATACATATTTATAGATATTTATATACAGACACATTGGAATGAAATTCTTATGGTAATCTTTTTTTTTAAACCTACAATAATCTAACTCAGATATGCAGTCGATCCTGATGGTAAGTGGTCACCGTCGCCTATAGATATTTGCATCACCAGGGGCATCGCCGCGTTGTCGCTCGAGACATGAAGTTAAGTCTCATGTGCCTGTAATTTCACCGGCCCCCTTACCTTTCCAACCGAGACAGTAATACAAGTGCACTATTGCTTCAGGGCAGAAATGGTTATGGTGGTAGTACTACCCCGGATGAACTCTGCACTGCTCTTGTTTGGAATTTTAACTTAATTGTAGGCATATTTATTTATTTATATATTTATATGTATATAGATCTCCAAGAAAAGATACATGCTAACATTACATTATTATAACACACTGTGAATGTGAGGTGGCGTGTTCCTTCAATTCAGAGGCGGCCTTAGGGGGTGGCGAACGGGGCAATCGCCCGGGGCCTCGCGTAACCCAAGCAAATAAAAAAAAAATGGATTTCAAATTTTATTTATGTGTATAACTTTAGAATTTCAAACGTGACAAATACCTAAACCAAACAATCAGACTTACTTTCGCATCACATCACCAAAAAACAAATAGACAGAAAGTTACAAAGATTCATAATACTCTCAAGCTCTGATTTGCTGTTTCTCTGATAACCGTCTCTAAAGAAAAGTCTCAGGTTTTATATTACTTACTATTTTCTGTTCCGCCTTTCCGAATGATGTTACGTATCTCTAGATTATAACTTAACCTATCGCACCTTCAGAACGATAGGAGCTTAACTCAAAAAATCACCTTTGGCACATCTCTGATTGGGTCACTTTCGCACTGAGCGGGGAGGGTGGGTCCCGGTGTTAAAGAGGCTGAAGTATCGGTATGCTTATTCTATCATTAAATTGACTATGTTTTACTATTCATCGGATAGAGCGTACTTCGTTTAGTCTCTCTATGATCGTAACTCCATTTCGCAAAATTTTGAGTTATACCTTTGTCGTACTGAGGGTGCGCTATGTCGATCTGGAATAATATACCTTTCATATGGTGAAAGAATTTTGCAAATAGATGAATGTGGTTCCCAAGACCTGCATGCATACAAAGTCACAAAAGCCGCGCTTTTTTTTGTAGTAGAAATTTACTAAAAAAAGGATGTTCTAAGTTTTGTTTATTCAACAACAATAATCTAGTTACTACGCGATGTTTTTCCGAGGAAGTACTACCACCTTACCACATTTCCGCCGTGGTAGCGCGTAGTCCGTAGCAGTAGTGCACTTGTATTACTGTTTCGGTAAGAAACTGAAAGACCGGTGACCGTTTACCATCAGACGGGTCGTCAGCTTGTTTGCTACCTTAGTAGTATAAAAAAAAAAAAACTGAAGGAGTGACATTAAAGGCACATGACACTTAGCAACTTCACGTCTCAGGTTTGCCAATACATTGGCTTTTAAATTATGCAAGGCAAAAGTAATTGTGGAGTTTATTACTAGCTCTTCTCAGTAAAAAAACCTTTCGAATTGGTTTTAGAGTCACACGACCGACTGTTCGTCGGCCAACATGACATAGATTAAATATCGCTCCCGCTGCCGCTCGCGCTTCTCACATCAACTATTTCACGGCCACACGTGCGTTAGTCCAAACTTAACACAAAAACAGAATTTGACGTCTATCTTTCTATAAATAGAACGCACCTTTCATGTATTTGTACGTAAAAAAAAACCTATGCGTGTTTTTGATGTTATTATCCTTCTTCCTGATACTAAGCTGCAAAGTGTTTTGTGAACTTCTCTACTAGCTGGCTGTTCATTAAAAGAGAAACTGCAAACTGGATCGTATAACGCAATATTCCTACAAAACATGACGTTTACAAATTATCTATTAAATTTAATGGGCTAGCCTTTCTAACTAGGAACAAACGTAAACTGGCTTGTAACTGCACTAGTCACCGCCCCGTGGTTTCACCCACGTTTCTTAGAACATTCAAATTATCTTGGATGCTTCTGGTGTTGCAAATGGCCATTGACGGTTACCATCATGACTGCCTGTATATCATTAAAAAAACACAAGAATATTAAAGGTACTATAATTCTATTTCAAATAGGATGAGTTGTGACAGTTGAAGGTAATCTCTAGGTTCTCTTAGAGTAGTAGAGCTTTTAGTGCAGAGTTCGTCCGGGGAAGAACTTACAACTAACAACCCATTTCTGCCATGAAGCAGTAGTGCACTTGTTTTGCTGTGTTTCGGTTAGAAAGGTAAGGCCGGTGACATTACAGGCACATGAGACTTAACAACTTCACGTCTCAGGGTCGACAACGCATTGGCGATGCCCCTGGTGTTGCAAATGTCCATAGGCGGCGCTGACCACTTACCATCAGATGGACCGTCTGCTTGTTTGTCGGTCCAAGTGGTATAAAAAAAAAAGTTATTCTCCCATATCTCGTGAAATAGCACTAGATTACTCTGAGATACACTAAATGCTTCACGAGACCATGCTTTGTTACGGTATCCCCTTATTGTGTCGAAATAAACATAAACCATTGAGAAATCTTATAAAACACCATGTGTCACACAACTCATGCTATTTGAAAAATATTAATAAACAAACTGACGGAATCTTTGTATTTTGATAGAATGTAGTTATACTTTCAATTCTAAATAGGTACCGTAATGATATCCTATATCGGCGAATGGATATTAGACTGTATATTTCGTATACTATTAAGGTTTATTTTTGACCAGAGTCTCACCGTTGTAAGTGATGTGGTAGAAGGTGGTGAACACAAAGGTTATAAGGGAATTGGCTCTCTATTGTTAGACCGGCCAGTTGGCTATACCCCTTAACTGCCAAGTCTCAGACGTGTTTGATTCACCCAAGACAAACCTTTGTGTGCAAGCAAAATAGGGTTTCTTTGACGCATCATAACCTCAAAACTACTTAACATATCGGGATGGGACTGCTACAATTCGACGCGGAATTTTTCGTAGATGGTTTTAGCCTATACAGGTGTTACAAAACTACCTGTAAAGCTGTCTGTTGGGGCCTTATAACGAGTCCATTCACAATATTTAAGAGCCGTAGAAACGCTCTATAACATTCCCCAAATAAATAAAAAAAATGATTTTTATGAATGAAAAATAGAAAAACTATTAAACTAGACAATTAGCAGGTTAAATAGGTACGTAGGTCTTTCTGTTAAATAATCTGGTTCCCTGACATGACAGCTTACTAGGGTTGTTGGCTTTGATAATTAATTATATATTATTTTTACGGGGTATTTTGTAACACGTTGAATATGATATCGATAAACGCGAATGAAACCGCGGGGGACAGCTAGTTGATTTATTAAAATAGATGTCAAAATTTGAGTGTGTTTGAGTGGAGGCAACATTAAGTTCTATCTAGCATATAGTCCATTTTGACATTTAACTTTGTCACTGGAAAATTAACCCTACTCCTTCATGATTGTATGATGATGTACTCGTAGTTGATACCTCATCAACTACATCATCATACAATTAACCACTGAATCATTAAATAGATCTTATTTTAAAAGCAGTAAAGATGATTTTTCATTAACACTTTTCATAGTCAAAAAAGGACTGAAAACTCAAGAACCTCCTTTCGGCTCCGTTTTAAAAATATTACGAGCGATGTCACAGAAAAACAACAGTACATCATATCAAGAAACAGTAAGTACATCTTTACTATGGACCAGTTATTCTTGACCTTTGTCAGACCCTTGCTTTAAAAGGTTTATTGCAGAATATGGTCAGCGGAAACTGACAATGAGGTCAGGTACATTATTAGGCTATGGTAATTACGGTACTTTTTAAATTATTAAGTTCATCTTTGGTGACAGACCGACATTGCGAATATGTCAGTTTGTGTGTAGAATAACAGATAACTGATCACCATTGTATAAGCTTTGGTTATTTTGTGACTAGATGGCCGTGTGTTAAGAATTATGCGTTGAGCCAGCGCTTCTTCTACGTATCGTTGTGTGTGCGGGTCCGCTCTCCGGCTCAATCTCCACTTTGTGCGGTCTGTTGCATTCTCTGTGGTGACATTGTCTCTCATGTCTGCCGAGCGACGTCGAGCCAGCGCTTCGTCTACGTATCGTTGTGTGTGCGGGTCCGCTCTCCGGCTCAATCTCCACTTTGGGTGGTCTGTTGCATCCTCTGTGGTGACATTGTCTCTCATATCTGCCGAGCGACGTCGAGCCAGCGCTTCGTCTACGTATCGTTGTGTATGCGGCTCCGCTCTCCGGTTCAATCTCCACTTTGCGCGCTCTGCTGCATCCTCTGTGGTGACATTGTCTCTCATGTCTGCCGAGCGACGTCGAGCCAGCGCTTCGTCTCAGTATCGTTGTGTATGCGGGTCCGCTCTCCGGCTCAATCTCCACTTTGCGCGCTCTGTTGCATCCTCTGTGGTGACATTGTCTCTCATATCTGCCGAGCGACGTCGAGTCAGCGCTTCGTCTACGTATCGTTGTGTGTGCGGGTCCGCTCTCCGGCTCAATCTCCACTTTGGGCGGTCTGTTGCATCCTCTGTGGTGACATTGTCTCTCATGTCTAACTAGCGACGTCGAGCCAGCGCTTCTACGTATCGTTGTGTGTGCGGGTCCGCTCTCCGGCTCAATCTCCACTTTGCGCGGTCTGTTGCATCCTCTGTGGTGACATTGTCTCTCATATCTGCCGAGCGACGTCGAGCCAGCGCTTCGTCTACGTATCGTTGTGTGTGCAGGTCCGCTCTCCGGCTCAATCTCCACTTTGGGCGGTCTGTTGCATCCTCTGTGGTGACATTGTCTCTCATATCTGCCGAGCGACGTCGAGCCAGCGCTTCGTCTACGTATCGTTGTGTGTGCGGGTCCGCTCTCCGGCTCAATCTCCACTTTGCGCGGTCTGTTGCATCCTCTGTGGTGACATTGTCTCTAATATCTGCCGAGTGACATCGAGCCAGCGCTTCGTCTACGTATCGTTGTGTATGCGGGTCCGCTCTCCGGCTCAATCTCCACTTTGCGCGCTCTGTTGCATCCTCTGTGGTGACAATGGCTCTCATGTCTGCCGAGCGACGTCAAGCTAGCGCAGGTTACAATAGCTTTTTAAATAAAAAAATCTGTAGGCATAATAAATAATTGATGAACATTTCTCAATAATTACTTAGCCGGTCATAATGCCTTTGGGGAAGTGATGACCTGAGCGAAGGAAGGTTACATTGTCCGGATCCGGAAATGCAGTATTAATTAAAAAGCATGTCATTATTAGGTATGCATTTTCATTGTGTATTGTTCAGTACAATAAGAAGTAAAAAATCAAGATCACGAATAATGTTTTGATTATGTCAAGTTGTGAAAGGTCTGTTTTGACAGTTAAGAATGTCACTGGAAAAACCACCTTATGTTTATTGATATAGAGTTGATCTATTAAAACAATGGTTAATTGCATGATGATGCTGATGTACCTTATTATAACCGCATAGGGTTGATTTTCCTATAACACTCTTGACTGTCAAACGGACCTGTTCACGACACCTTTAAAAACCTACATTTAGTAACATTTCTAGAAGGGTAAGTAAATAAAGTATAGATAAAATACCCTAGGGGTCCATATTGAGCCCTAAGGGCTGATTGACAGGCAAGGGGCCCAAAAAAAATTCGGGTTCTATGAGACGTAAAACGGACAAGTTGGCATGGTGGCTAGAGACCCTGACTGCTCCGCCGCAGGTCGTGGGTTCGATTCCCACCCAGGACAAACATTTGTGTGCATGAACATGTCTGTTTGTTCTGTGTCTGGATGTAAATATCTATGTATGTATTTAAAAAGTAGTATATCAGTTATCTGGTTCCCATAGTAAAATCTCTGCTTAGTTTGGGATCAGATAGCCGTGTGTAAAGAATGTCCCGGGATATTTATTTAATCCTCAACAATGGATCACATTTCAGCCAAGACTATAATTATGGCAGAATAAGACTAACAGATGATCCACCTGATGGGAAGTGATCACCTATGGACATTAGCAAGACCAGCATCGCCGCGTTGTCGCTTGAGACGTGAAGTTAAGTCTGTGGTGTCAGTTTGTGCTTGTAATGTCACCGGCCGCACCTTTATAACCGAAAGACACTAATACAAGTGCACTACTGCTTCACGGTGGAAATGGGTATGGTTGTAGTACTTCCCCGGACGAACTCTGCACTAAGAGCACAGCGTTGTTAAGTCTCATGTGCCTGTAATTTCACCGGCGTCTTTAGTAATATATGAAAAGGAATCAGTAGCTCGATTCTCGAGGATTCCGTCGCGGCCTCCGTGCTCTGTCTCTGTCGCTTACTACACTAATACTACTAATCACGTGAGGGGTATGCTCTCCGAGGCCTCCGTGAAGCGGCTCGCCGACGAAGTTTGTATTAGCTGAATAAGGGGGCTGGTCTTGTAAATAAATATCAAATTATAGTAGATTGCACTATTTCATTGTCATTCGTTATGCAAAATTCAATCCTCAATAGATACAACATGAGTTGTTATTGTTTAAGAAATAATTGCTTAAGGCTCGGGGTAGACTATCGCATTAAATATTATCTATACTAATATTATAAAGAGGAAAGATTTGTATGTAAGTATGTTTGTTACTCTTTCACGCAAAAACTACTAAACGGATATGGATGAAACTGTGATATTCCTCGGGAACGCGGGTAAAACCGCGGGGGACAGCTAGTATATTATAAATGTGAATGTAAGTTTATTTATCACGCTTTCACCCGAAATCTTCGTAACCGATCATTATGAAACTTTGTACACATATTCTTGGAGGTATTACAAGTAAAATAGGATACTTTTTGTGCCGGGAAAATGTTACATCCCTCGGGAACGCGGGTGAAACCTTTGGGTACAGCTGTTCCGGTTCTTCTCAGTTAAAGGTTGACTTCCGAACCGGTAGTAGCTTCAGTAACTTTAAGTTTGACCTTCATAAGTGCCCTCCGAGGGCCTAAACCGAATAAATGGTTTTAAATTTTTAATTTTAAGACTGAACTTTAGCCAAGTTTAAAATATTTTTTTTTCATTTATATTAATTAATATGCAATATATAAATAAATATAATGAATAAATATTATCTTGAAATATTTAAAATTAACTCTTACCTTACCTAAATTTATAAATATGTTTTTTTTTTGACAATTAATTCCTATTCGACCCATTTAAAAAAAACACAAAAATTTACAATCTAATTATTATATAAATTTTCCATGACTCAATAAATATCTGAAATTAGCGCTGGTATTTACGGGCGGGAAATAACGATGTAATTTTTTAAGCTGTTTTTTTTTATTCGGACGTCATTCGCGCATCGGCACCTTCCTTTATGCGATGGTCAGTTACGAAATAAGTCGATTGCGAGTCAGCAACCGTACTGTGCACAGTCTTCAATTGTTTGTGGCGTGGACTACATGACTTGTTGAACATAGTTTTTAGTGAAAAAATAAAACAATTTTTAAAAAAGTGTTCCAATTTTAGTTCTTTGGTTTTTAATTTGGAGGTGCGTTTTTGAGGTAAGTTTTGTTTCTTTTTTAAGGTTTTTGTATATTTTTTTAATTTTACAGGAATATGATCTCCTTTTTTTTTTTTTTTAATTAAGTAATCATTTAAATAAAGTTAAGTTATGCTTCGATAAAAATATATTTTTAATTTTTTTTTTATAAATCCTTTTTGTTGACTCTGTTCAACATCATCTGTTAAAAAATGCATGTGTGACTGATATTGTAGGTTCGAACTTTAAGTCAGCAAAATTGATTTTTCTTTATTGTTTCTAGTATATATTTGAATAATCAAAAAGTAGGTGTCAGGATAAATTTATTTAAATTTATTATAATACTAACTGTTTGTATTGTAGACATTTTATTACTTAAATAATAATTATTATTACTTTTAACAAATTAAAATAATTAATAAAAAAAATAAAAATATTAAAATCTCCCAATTTACAAAACTTAATAAAATTTATTTAAATAAAAAAAAATTGTTTGTTTTATGATCAAATTTTAATACCTAAGCTATTTATCGTATTAATAAAATAATACTTTGGTATTGATTCTTACATCTTTCTTATAAAGGTCTCTTTCTGCTTTAATATCTTAAACGTGTGAAATAAATATATTTAAAAAAAAAAAACTACATTATAACTAAATCTTACAATTCTATTCAATAAAAATAATACCCTGCATTCTGTTCACACAATAATGATCTTTATATTGCACTTTAAAACGTTTATTTTCAACTGCAACATATTTGATTGCATTTTTTTTAAATATTAAAACCATAAATATTATTTTAGAATATATTTTGTCTTGTGACCTATAAATATTAATTTATTTAAATACAGACCACGTGCATTGATTATTAGAAAACTAATAAAAATTTTAAAAATAAAATATTAAGTTAAAAAAGATTTTAAGGTGGTATTGGTATCCAAAAGTGCCTTGATACCTTGAAACCTACTAATATTATAATTGCGAATGTTTGTATGTATGGATGTTTGTTACTCTTTCACGCAAAAACTACCAAACGGATTTGAATGAAACTTGGCACATAGATAGAGCATATCCTGGAATAACATACAGTGTAAACTCTTTATAACGTTATCCTTTATAACGATAAACTCCCTATAACGTTGAAGTGAGCCCAAGTTGGTTGGTTTGTTCACTTTGTTTTGTTTTTTTTGTTCACTCCATATAACGATAACTCTCTATAACGACAAAAAATGCTCAGTCCCTTGAGTTTCGTTATAAAGAGTTTACACTGTATTTTATACCGGGAAAACGTGACATTCCTCGGGAACGCGGGTAAAACCCCGAAGACAGCGTACATACGCGGGAAGAGACTTTGTTTTATACAATGTTTTGAAGATGACTCCTTTATATACGTCAGGGAATTCTGAGAACTGGTCGCCTGGCGATCGAAATTCAACCGTAATTCAATGCGATTAAGTTGTGAACTTTATTGAGGTTTTTTTGTCAGAGTATTATAACCTCTATGATCATTGCATAGAACTCTTTTGTATTTTCTGTTTGACATTAGCTGTATGAGCGTAAGTTTACGTACAACGTGTTACAAAATACCCTAGTAAGCTGCCATGTCAGGGAACCAGATTATTTAACAGAAAGGCCTACGTTTCTATTTTACCTAATAATTGTCTATTTTAATTTCTATTTTTCATTCATAAAAATCTGTTTTCTTATTTTTTTGGGGTAAGTTATACAGCGTTACTACAGTCCTTAAACATTGTCAATGGACTCGTTACAAGGCACAACTTAACCTCCTTTCGGCTTTACGGGTAGTTTTGTAACAGCTGTATTGTAGACTATATGTAAGTAAGTATCCTGGGACATTCTTTTACACACGGCCATCTGATCCCAAACTAAGCAGAGCTGGTACTATGGAAACCAGATAACTGATATACTACTTTTTATTTTTCTTAATACATACATACATGTGTCAACGTATGGTAGTGTAGTGTTTATTTATAATAATTTAATGTGTTTTTAACAATAAGTATTTATAAATTTAAGATTTCTACACTCCTTCTATATATAAACATTGATTATGTCATAACTCACGCGCCTCCGTGCGCAAAATATGCTCAAAAAGGGGGTCAAAAGTTTTCGCTTCACGTTTATAGTAATAATAAATATCCTGGGACATTCTTCACACACGGCTGGTCCCAAAATAAGCAGAGCTTGTACTATGGAAACTATATAACTGATATACTACACATTGTACTTTTTTATTTTTCTAAATACATACTTATATAGATATTTACACCCAGACACAGAACAAACAGACATGTTCATGCACACAAATGTTTGTCCTGCGTGGGAGTCGAACCCGCGACCTTCATTTAAACCACAATTTTAAAAGATATTTATTATTACTAATATTATAAAAATGTAACATATGGTAAATACAATACTTAAATATTAAAAAAAAATTTGAAAAAAATCTGTCTTGTCTATTCAGCCGAATCTCCGAAACAGCTTGACCTATTTTGAATGGAATTTCACTTGCAGATAGAACTTTAACTTTTATCACGTATTGTAACAACTGTTGACCGACTTAAATAAGTGAATAAATCACGGGAAAGGCATTATTCCCCGGGAACGCAGTGAAACCACTAGGCATAACCAGTCGACAAATCATTTCCTTGACAAGAATGGGTGTGAAACCGTATGTTTTCTAATTTTGTTTATACTAATATGAAGTATGTATAAGGAACTCGATTTGAATATTTTCTAACATTTATTATCTTACTTTCCATTTCGTTATTTATTCAAATAAAATGATTATTTTAAAGGACTTTCGATTATCATCACCATCTAATCCCTACTAATATTATAAATGTGAATGTAAGTTTGTTTGTTACGCTTTCACGCGAAAACTACTTAACCGATCATCATAAAACTTTGTACACATATTCTTGGAGGTATTAGAAGTAACATAGGATACTTTTTGTGCCGGGAAAATATTACATCCCTCGGGAACGCGGATGAAACCACGGGGGACAGCTAGTCATCTATATCTATGCTAGCTGTCCCCCGCGGTAACATTTCCCGACACATAACGTGGATACTCCTATATTACTGCTAATACCGTAGTTTTCGCGTGAAAGCGTAACAAACAAACTTACATTCACATTTATAATATTAGTAGGGATTTTTTTTATTTGATGGTATTGCGATTGGCCTCAATATCACCTGATGGTAAGTGAAGATGAGGCCGAAGATGGAGCTCACTTTCCCGTTAGTAGCCTACTCTTTTCTTAAAACAACATAAGGATGAAAACTTTCCCCACGCCCACCTTTTGTCCCTAGAAAAATGTAACTTCCCGCATAAACACGGGTAAAACCGTAGGGGTTAGCTAGTCTGTGGTTTTACAAGCGTGCAAATCATAACTAAGTTTCAATCACATTAATATTATAATTACAATGTAAAGAATAGCTCAAACAAATTGTAGCCTGTATTCATACTGCTATTCTACATAGGAAGTCTTTTTAGTCGATCGAGTATGTCGAAGAAAATTGAGCCTTATCGCTTCATAAACAAGGTTCATTTACATAATCATGCGACTCACCATTGGCTTAATAGGTGACCCTTATTAATATTACAATAAAGTTGTTTTTCGCATGACATTTGTAAACGTCAAAAAGTACGTAATAATGGCAAGATTGTATGCACCTGTTTCTTTGTCTTTAGGCATTTGGAAGTTGTATAAAAACCGGAATTCTATAGTATTGCGTATTTTAATAAAAGTTTCTGCGCGCCATGTCTCGGAATTGCTCCATGTCTATTTATCTTACTTCTTAATATACTATACTTGGTTCCATTACAGGGTTTCATTTCATTCCCGAGGGAACTATTGTATTCCCGGTATAAAACCGAATATATAGCCTATTAAATATGCTCCGCGGCTTCACCCGCGTTCCTGGGGATTTCTAGTTTTCTCAGAATAAAAGGTATTCTATAATTTATTCCAGGGCCATGCTCCGCCGTTTAGTAGTTTTTGCGTGAAAGAGTAACAAACATCCATACATCCTGACAAACTTTCGCTTTTATAATATTAGTAGGATCCTTCTAGGGAGCAGTGTGTTTTTGAAACTCCTTTGAAATTCCGATCCGCAACCTTTTTGTGTGACGAAAAAAAGAATGATAAACACAATGTATGCTGTTCAAAAGTGATTGATGAATAATTAGAATGTTTTCACTTCTATCGTGTCTTTACAACAATTTGTTTTATTGCTGGATCTAAATTTCCCCCAATATGCGAACAAACAACTTTGTCTGTTACTAATAATAGACTACTCAATTGTTTTGACAATATAAACCCTTATGATGTTTGACATAAATGTTAGTCGTTTGACAATATCGTTTAAAACAGAGGCAAGGTCGGAATTATATTGATAAAATAATTAATTTATAATTTCTTATTGCACATTTCACAGTCGATTCAATCGGACGATTCGAATTCATTAGCATTGTAAAGACAGGACAACGTCTGTCGGGTCAGCTAGTATAATAAATTTAAGCAAAATAGGGTTCCTTTGACGCACCATCACCTCAAAACTACTGAACACATCGGGATGGGACTGCTACCATTCGACGCGGATTGTTTCCTAGATGGTTATAGGCTATATTTGATATCGACACGCAGATAAAACCGCGGGGGAAAGCTAGTTTATAATATAATCAAGCAACATCACGTCTCAAGCGACACCGCGGCCATGCCCCTGGCATTGTAATTAGGTTGTTCCATAGGCTTACTTTACATACAATAATGTACTCCATAGACCTGTCATAGACAAAAACAATTCATTGTGTCTCTATTAGTATTAAAGACTAGATGTTCCACGCGGTTTCACCCGCGTTCCCAAAGAAATGTTACATTTTCCCGGCCTATATGCATCTCTTTCTATAATACCTCCTTGTCATATATATAATTATGACAGATTAAGATCATACCATTGTCAACCATAAGGAAGTGAAGCGACAACAACATTTTGCGTGATTTTTTTATAAATTGCACATTTTATAATATTATTTGAACAGAACAATTCGTTTTGTATAATTTTCTAATTTAGCATCTGTAAATAGGTTTTAGCGTATTTTTTAAACGTTGATCAGAACCTCCTTTATATTTAATAATGTTTTTTTTATATGACAAATATGCCGATATACAGGGAGACCGTCCACCTGATGGTAAGTGGTCACCGCCGCCTATAGACATTTGCAACACCAGGGGCATCGTCGCGTTGTCGCTCGTAATGTAATGTAACTAGCCTTAACTTCCTAACCGAAACACAGTAATACAAGTGCACTACTGCTTCACGGTGGAAATGGGTAAGGTGGTAGTACTTTCCCCGATGAACTCTGCACTAAGAGCTCTATTACTTCTAATTTTACACAGTTTTAGGGTATTATAAGAGGGTCTAAAGAGTTACAAATGAAACCTTGCACTAAGTGCTAAATAGAAGCGTTCTAATTAATAGTAGAGCTCTTAGTGCACAGTTCGTGCGAGGAAGTACTACCACCATACCCATTTTCGCTGTGAAGCATTAGTGCACTTATATTACTGTTTCGGTTTGAAAGGTAAGGCCGGTGACATTACAGGCACATGAGACTTAATGTCTCAGGGTCGACAACGCATTGGAGAAGTTCTGGTGTTGCAAATGTCTATAGGTGTCAGTGACCACTTACTAACAAGGGGAAGTGATTGTTTGTAGCCTCATAGTTAAAAAAAAATTGACACGTATCCTACAGTCGATAGATTTTCAACTTGAAAGTGGTAACAGGTAACCTTAAAGGTTAGCATACTAAAAAATGTTTTCATAAAAAAAACAACTGGTTGCACTCCTACCGGCAGAAGTGATGACTTGAACATTAACGCTGTGCATTTTCACCGTTTTACGAATGTTCGATCAGGTCACGTGTCGACGCGAGATTAACATTTTATACCCATCCTAAGAAAAGTGCTCAACGCCGCTAAAGAAGTTATAAAACCAGGCTTGTAGGTACTGGAACTTCTTCACTATACGCTCATGCTCATTGTAATAATTGAACCTACGACCTAACCAGTATTAGACGTCACTGTAATTGACTATTTATTTGCTCCATTAACTAAACCGGAAATCGCCTAGTTGACCTTACATGCCTTACCGTGGTGGAGTATTGCTGACGAGAAAAATATTAGCAAAATAAATTATACATTTACTAACTATCTCCCGCGGTTTCACCCGCGTTCCCCAGGAATGTTCCATTTTCCCAGGATAAAAGTATCCTATGTTACTTCTAATACCTTTAAGAATATGTGTACAAAGTTTTATGATGATCGGTTAAGTAGTTTTCGCGTGAAAGCGTGACAAACAAACTTACATTCACATTTATAATATTAGCAGGGGTTATTACACATTTTTACATACAAGCAGGCAAACGGCCCACCTGATGGTAAGTGGTCACGGTCGCCTATGATCATGTAATACCAGGGGCATTGTTAATGCAGTCTCGACCCTGAGAAGTAAGCTATTAAGTCTCATGTGCCTGTAATGTCACCGGCCTTACCTTTCTAACTGAAACAGTAATACAAGTGCACTACTGCTTCACGGCGGCAATGGGTAAGGTTGTAGTACTTCCCCGGACGAACTCTGCACTAAGAGCTCAACTGCTCACAGGGGGGTATATTATATATCTTCTATATCTTCACGCCCATTATCCCCCAAGTGGTTGGCGGAGGTTTCAATAATAAGACCCTCATTCTAGGAGAGATTTTCCAAGTTTCAACGTGACGTGTCGTGAACATTATCGCCGTCTCTTTCGCACGTTACCAATACCTGGATAGAGGTAATAATTTCTCATCAAAGAAATGCTAAAATTATCTTGTCCGAACCGAGAATTGAACCCCAAACCTCTGAGTCTCTAGTAAACTGTGTAAACTTTGTAAATTAATAAATATCCTGGGACATTCTTCACACACGACCATCTGATCCCAAACTAAGCAGAGCTTGTACTATGGAAACCAGATCCTACTAATTATAAATGCAAATGTTTATTACACTTTCACGCAAAAACTACGAAACGAATTTGGATGAAACTTGGCACATATATAGAGCATATATTGGAATAACATAAACGCTACTTTTTATCCCGGGAAAATGTTACATCCCTTGGGAACGCGGATGACACCGCGGGGGACAGCTAGTAACCGATATATTAGAAATAATACTATATTACTATTTTTAAACACATTCTTAAATAGATATTTATTTATTTATTTAGGATACACAATACAAATTACAACCAAAAGGTAACCACATAATAAGTAATAATACATATAGAGCTGGGTTGTAACTCAAAACATATGTATACAGAAAAACAAAACTAGAAATGAATACCAAGACAAATGCGATGAAAGTGCAGGTGAGCACTCCCAAATGACAATATAGTTAAAAATCTTATTATTACAAACTATAAATAAATATTATTTATTTAGACTTAATTTATCTGCTGGGTATGATATTAAAACCCAGACACAGAAAGACAACTACCAATAACAGAATAAACAATAATGCACTGACACTAGATAGTAGATTTAAACTTGTGATAACCCATGTTTGGTATAACAATGAAAACAATACTTCGATAAATTATTTAGATTGATTGATAATTAAAACAAATAACAAAAAGAAACAACAGTTTAAAGCACATTCAATAGTTTTACTCAATTTCTTATTTTGCTATCGCACGTCACCTTGGAAACATCTTTAGAGATTTCTACTTAGTTTTTCCCTATTCTTTGTTGCTTAGCTTGTTATGAAAATAAATATAAATAAAATATACTGTACTAGCTGTCCCCCGCGGTTTCACCCGCGTTTATCGATATCATATATAGCCTTTAACCATCTAGGAAATATTCCGCGTCGAATGGTAGCAGTCCCATCCCGATATGTTCAGTAATTTTGTGGTGATGGTGCGTCAAAGGGACCCTCGTTTGCTTTTATGTAGATCTAGATGATAGAGACCTATTTCCACCGTGACGCAGTAGTGCACTTGTATTACTGTTTCGTAATTAAAAAATTATGATGAGACGGAGGATCTTTTAAATTCTTAAAGTAGGTTTATTTTTTTTTTAGTTTTGTAAGGTATGTTGCATACATAATATTGTTTTTGGTTCCTGTATGGAATCCACATTAATGCGCATATAATTTTTAAGGATGCCTTTACATAAAATTACAAATTGTTGTTTTAGTGTCATTTTGTTTTTGGGAAGAGCACTGCTTATCCTAAGCTACAGGGTTCTACCCTTTATTAGGAAGTAGTCTCTCTTGTCATTTATATTGTATTTTTCTCATGTGTGTACCTACGAAAGAAGGCATATTGTTATGGTATGTTTTTTTCTGGCAATAAATTATTATTATTATTGTTTCGGTTAGAAAGGTAAGGCCGGTGACATTATAGGCACATGAGACTTAACTTCACGTCTCAAGCGACAACGTAGCGATGCCCCTGGTGCTGCAAATGTCCATAGGTGACCACTTACCATCAGGTGGACCTTCTGCCTGTCGTCGACAATAATACCTCAATGAAGTTCAAACTTTACGGTCGAATTTCAATCTTTAGGCGAGTTAAATTAAACGTGCTCATCCAATTTAAGAATAAATAAATGATTTACTCAACACACAAGGAAATACAAACAGATCTATTACTCTAAAATTGTTTGTTTCCGAGTTACCTAGACCACAAGTACAAACAATCATTTATAGAAATACCTTTTATTGAACCGTCTGGTTGGCTTGGGTTGACACCTTGACTGGTACTACTTCGTCGGCGAGCCGCTTCACGGAAGCCTCGGAGAGCTTATCTCTCACGTGATTAGTAGTATTAGCGTAGTAAGCGACAGAGACAGAGCACGGAGGCCGCGACGAAACATCCTCGAGTTGTATCATTTTCCTTGCAGAATCGAGCCCCTGGTCGTGGGTTCGACTCGTTCGACAATAATTCGTGTGCATGAACTTGTTCTGTTTAAGTGTAAATATCTATATATGTACAGAGAAAGAAAAGTACGTTAAATGGTATATTAGTTATCTGGTTTCCATAGTACAAGCTCTGCTTAGTTTGGGATCAGATGGCCGTGTGTATAGAATGTCCCAGGATGTGATTTTTTTATGTAAGTACTAGTTGTCCCCCGCGGCTTCACCCTCGTTTCCGATGGATGTATCATTTTCCCGGCACAAAAAGTAACCTATGTTACTTCTAATACCTCTAAGAGTATGTGTACAAAGTTTCATGATGATCGGTTAAGTAGTTTTCGCGTGAAAGCGTAACAAACTAACTTACATTCACATTTATAATATTAGTTGGGATTATTGACGCCTCGTCTTTGCCTGAAATATAATATAATACACATAAACCTTTCGAAAGAAACGACGGAACACCTGATGGTAAGTGATCACCACTGCCTATGGACATTTGCAGCAGTGAAGTTAGGTCTCATGTGCCTGTAATGTCTCCGGCCTTACCTTTCTAACCGAAACACAGTGATACAAGTGCACTACTGCTTCACGGTGGAAATAGGTATGGTGGTTCCTGGTTCTTGTTAAGGTACTTAATGGTCAGACTCTAACGTCAGTTAGGAAGGTTGCTTACCTATATTACTTACTATAGAATCTATCTATATCGGTTCTTTTGACGCACCATCACCTCAAAACTTCCGTCCCATTACCATGAGTTTTTAACGTACGTACTCGCTAGCGACGGCGTAAAAGATTTCTATGGCAAATGTGTACAGCGCCACTAGCGGTCACCTAAAGAACTAAAATCGATAGTACGACTCGATAGGTAAAAAACCTATCGAAATGTAAACACTAGCGAGTAACGTTTTTCAGCCTTTGCTATAGAAATTCGGTACCATGAGTCACAAATTTGACAGTTGCTATCGAGAAATACTGTATCGATAGTAGTTTACTCGCTAGTGACTAAAGTAAGTTTCGATAGCAACTCATGGTAGTGGTACTGAACATATCGCGATGGGACTGCTACCATTCGACGCGGAATTTTTCCTACATGGTGGCGAGTGAAACCGCAGGGGACAGCGAGTATATATAATATATAATCGTGATGATGATAAAACTGTTATGAGATCTCATGAGGTCATATTGTACATGAGAAGTAAGTAAACATTAATTAAACCAATGACAAGCGAGTAAGTTAAGCAAACAACATTGTATCCGTAAGTTTTTGTCTACGTGACCTAATATTTAATTTGCGTAGTACAAGTTATACGGCCGTTGAGAAGTATTAAGAATTAGTAGAAATCTTAGTGCAGAGTTCGTATGGGGAAGTACTACCTTATCCGATTCCGCCGGGAAGCAGTACACTTGTGGTAGTGCATTTGTATTATTGTGTACCTTTTGGTTGGAGAGGGCCGGTGAAATTACAGGCACATGAGACTTAACAACTTTACGTCTCAAGGTCAGGTTATAATTAGAGGTTTTTGAGCTGATGAGCAGCTCATTAATTAAGCGTGCTATTAATTTTAATAAATAAGATTAATTATCGTACACTACCTGTTCCCCACGGTTTCACCCGCGTTCCCAAGGGATGTAACATATTCCCGACACAAAAAGTATCCTATGTGTTATTTCAGGGCATTTTCTATATATTTCCCAAGTTTCATCCAAATCTGTTTGGTAGTTTTTGTGTGACAGTAACAAACATACAACGACATACAAACTTTCGCATTTATAATTTTATAGCTGTGCCCCGCAGTTTCACCCGCGTTCGCAAGTATTCTAGTTTCCTAGTAGATATAGTTGTTAGCGAAAAAAGTCTGAGGAAACCTATTTTTTAAATTTTTTAACAGAATAAGTAATTCTGTTATTCAGGACGGAGATAAATCTAATGAAAAAATATGATTAAAATCTGTGTTTCTTCTTTGACGTTTTATGTCCCATCACACGGGAACGCGGTCGAACGGTATAAAAAGTATCCTATGTCTCTTTGTTCTAAGCTACCTCCCCACCAATCTTTAGCCAAATCGGTTCAGCCGTTTTTGAGTTATAAATATTGTAATTTTTTTTCTTATTTTATGCCACTTGGGCCGACAAACAAGTAAACGGTCCATCTGATGGAAAATGGCACCGCCGCCTATGGACATTTGCAACACTAGGAGCATCGCCAATGCGTTGTCGACCTTGAGACGTGAATTTGTTAAGTCTCATGTGCCAGTAATTTCACCGGCTAACACACATATTATAAAGATTATAGTCTGGAATACCATAAATACATCACTAGAATTTTCAGGGGAATATCTAACATTCCTGGGGGACGGGTGAAACCGCGTAGGATAGCTAGTATATGAATAAAACACAACTGAAATTATTAATTTACAAGAATAAAAAATTCTTCGAAAATTTCCACCAAAAAGTTTTTATATCTTCCTATTTTGAACTAGCTCTTTTGACAATATAAAACTTTTAAATGTAACCTGTTTGAAATTATTGTCAGTCGTTTGACAGTTGGCGCGATTGACAGAATGCGCGCTGCTAATATCGTTTAAAAAAGAGACAAGGTCGGAATTATATTGATAAAATAATAAATTTATAATTTCTTATTGCACATTTCACAGTCGATTCAATCGGAATATTCAAATTCAATATTCATAATTAAGACAGGACAACATCTGTCGGGTATAGTGTCATTATAAAAATGACTAGTGGCCTAAGCACGAACATCTATCGCAAGCGTATCGTCATCGTATCGAGAGCGCCAAAAAGATGTTTTATATGGAAAAGTTAACACCGCGCATACCGTGACGTTGCGCGATGTTCAATTTCCCATTGCATTAGTTTTTGGCGCACTCGATACGATGACGATACGCTTACAATAGATGATCATGCTTAGGGCACCGTTAAAAAAAATATGTTGACTTCAAAATTCAGATATAAAACTGCTTAAGAGTAAATACAAGTTATTAGTTTTTAATTACTGTACAAACAATTAAATCATTTTTGAGCGCACTCTTGCGAATCGTTAGACAAATATAGCGACCAGGAAATGGTCTAGTCATTATGAAGATAATAAATGTTGTGTACGTGTTATGAATATATAAATAGATGATAGGTCTACAAGGGAACTGTAATAGACCACACATAGCGATTCTAATTATATAAGTAGGTATCCATATAGGAGGTACCTAAGTAAATATATGAAATGAAATGAAAATGAAAATGAAAATGTGAATGAATGAATGATATTTTTATTCAAATAGGCCTTTACAAGCACTTATGAATAGTCTGACTCTAATACCGGTTCGGAAGGTCGTTTTTACTGAGAAGAGCCGGCAATAAACTCAACGATTACTCTTTTTAAAAAACCAACTTAGATTTGTTACATAACATTTATTTTGTCTCACTGAAAATGACTGTGTGTTGTCGCAAAAGTGAAGAAATATTGAACAATAATATAATATTATGAATATCTAATTAAAAAGAAAAAAAATACAACGTGTTACAAAATACCCCGTAAAAATATAATTAATTTATCAAAACCAACAACCCTAGTAAGCTGTCATGTCAGGGAACCAGATTCAGAAAGGCCTACGTTTTGTAGTAGTAGAGCTCTTAGTGCAGAGTTCGTCCGGGGAAGTACTACCACCTTACCCATTTCCGCTGTGAAGCAGTAATGCAATTGTATTACTGTGTTTCGGTTAGAAAGGTAAGGGGGCCGGTGAAATTACAGGCACATGAGACTTAACAACTTCACGTCTAAGGGTCGACAACGCATTGGCCATGCTCCTAGTGTTGCAAATGTTCATAGGCGGCGGTGACCACTTACCATCAGGTGGACCGTCTGCTTGTTTGTCGGCCCAAGTGGCATAAAAAAAAAAAAAAAAAACATACCTATTTTACCTAATAATTGTCTACTTTAATACTTTTTTTATTTTTCATTCATAAAAATCAGTTTTTTTGGGGTATGTTATACAGCGTTACTACGGTTCTTAAATATTGTAAATGGACTCGTTATAAGGCCCCATTTAACCTCCTTTCGGCTTTACGGGTAGTGTTGTAACACCTGTATAGTAGTATCAAAACACTCCTCTCTATGGTCAAGTGATAGAAAGATCGGCTTCAGAGGTGGGGGTCCTTCAATTCCCGGGTCGGGCAAGGTTTACGACACCCTACAGATGAGTTGGGGTGGTAGTATTTGTCTACCTGACGCCAGCCGTCTTCGAGAATGCTCGTGTCCACTCGGCGCGGTGTAAAGTGCACGCGGTCATGGGTACTCTTTAGTCGATTACACCCTACAGGTGTGTCGGGGTGGTAGTATTTATAACATTTATTTTCTTTTATTGTCTTAGTATTATACGTTGTTTTATGCAAATTGAAACAGCAATATCGACCTTCAAGTCCGGAAGTCTATTAAAACATAACCTAAATTTAAATGAGTATGCAACTTGTTTTTTTTTTAAAGTTCGTCCGAAAATAAATTATATTTTTAAACTGGTTTTTTGGTGAAATTTAAAATATATGTATTAGTCATTCTTTTTTTTTATATAGAAACTAGCTGTCCCCCGCGGTTTTTTTCACACGTATTATACATATAAACCTTCCTCTTGAATCATTCTATCTATTAAAAAAAACCGCATCAAAATCCGTTGCGTAGTTTTAAAGATTTAAGCATACATAGGGACATACAGATAGCGGGAAGCGACATTGTTTTATACTAGTGATTTCGTTTTTAATACAGATGGCTTAGTGGTTAGAGACCGTGACGGTCACGGGTCGTATGTTCGACCTAGAACAAACATTTGTGTGCAGTAGGGTTGTTGGCAATTCAATAGCCGGACAGACCAGTCAGTTTGGTCGGACATTTGGGTAAAAAGGCCGGACACCCTACATTATTGAGGATTTTGTGTCAGAATTAATAGGTAATTATTACCAGCTCGTTTGCGAAATGTAAAAAGCCTAACAAAAGCCGGACGAGCCGGACACCGTTTATTTTGTCCGGACACGCAATCATAAAGCCTTACTATATCAGGCTTTATCCGGACCCCTGGCACTATGTGTGCATGAACATGTCTCTTCTGTGTCTGGGTGTAAATATCTATATAAGTATTTTGCATGATGATTATTATCAACCAAGAAGGTTTCTTTAACTATAGAATAATTGAAAGTCAAGGCACGGAATCATTATTGGATTACGAATAGGTGAAACACAATAACAAGTTTGAATAACCGTTAGGTACATAAGAATCAAAACATTTTTTTGTTCGTCAAAAGAATTAATGGTCTAAAAATAGATTGTTGTTGTAAAGGCATTAACTCTGATGAATAAACCATAGACAACACTGATTGAACGGTACATATAAAAAAAACATTTATTTTTATATTATTGCTTTTGTAATTTGTCCTTCGTAACTGACCTCTGCGGGCCTAAACTAAATAAACAAACTTGTCTTGTTGTATACTAAGGGGGAATAAAAAAAAAACCCGGAACATTCTTTACACATGGCCATCTAACCTAAAATAAGTACAGCGTGGGGAGAGTTTTCACCCTTATGTTGTAGACATACCACCAATTCGCACGAAGCGCTTTGCAGCTTCCTTCCTCACGCACAGCTAAAGATTGGAATTCTCTCCCCTCGTCTGTGTTCCCAGAAACTTACAACTTGGGGCTCTTTAAAAAAGAGTGAATAGGCTACTAACGGGAAAGCGAGCTCCATCTTCGGCCTCATCTTCACTTACCATCAGGTGAGATTGAGGCCAATCGCAATCCCGTCTGATATATAAAAAAACTATAAAGTCTTATTTCAAATCTCTACCCGATGTGTGATCTTTTTCTCAGAATTAATATTTGCATGTAAGTCTGTTTGTTTTATGTCTAGTTAAAAGTGATATATTAAAATAAATAGTATATCAGTTATCTGGTTTCCATAGTACGAGCTCTGCTTAGTTTGGGATCAGATGGCCGCGTGTAAAGAATGTCCCAGGATATTTATTTATTTATTTATAAGATGGCCGTGCGTAAAAAATGTCCAAAGGATATTTATCTTCTTTATTATGATGATGATGATGGTTCCGACCGATTTCGGCCATGGCGACCACTTCGACCCCTAGTCCGAGTGATGGCGCTGGTGCACCCGAAGATGGCTTATGTAGCCTATCTTCGCGGCGAAACTCCGTGCACACTAAGGGCACGTAAGTACGCCGTTCAGATAATTATATGTTATGGCAGCAGGTGGGCGAGCCTTTAACTGATCGCGTTTGGTATCAAGGTCAGCTTTACGCTGAACCTCGAACTCGCGTACTTGGCTGTTCACAGTCCTGCGCCATTCTGGCCGCTGTAATAATTCTACTGTACATACGTGTGTATGACGAATACGATGTACGAGAATGGTTTAGATTCACAATTGGACCCGGTAGGTGGCGCTGCGATCGAATTCCTGCATTTTTGTATGGACTTATTTCGACAGAACGACGTCTGTCCGGACATCTAGTTTATACATACGTACCCTTAGTACGATAAGGGCTTAACTCAAAATTTTGCGAAATGGAGTTACGATCATAGAGAGACTAAACAAAGTACGCTCTATCCGATGAATAGTCAAACATAGTCAATTTAATGATAGAATATGCATACCGATACTTCAGCCTTTTTAACACCGGGCACCCTCCCCGCTCAGTGCGAAAGTGACCCAATCAGAGATGTGACAAAAGTGATTTTTTGAGTTAAGCCCTTATCGTTCTGATGGTACGATATATTTTTAATGACATGACTACTGTATGTACCTCATCCTCTGGTACATGACTACCTCTTCCTCAGCATTAACTGTAATTAATTATTATTTTGGCCTTTACTATCAATCATTTTAGTAAATCTGAACTTATTTGTATCAGAACGAATCTGGATGTAATTTGACAGAGCCCTAGATCATAATCTAGATAGTCTGATTTTTTTATCTCTTTATAACGGGTATATGTAACTCACGGGAACCAGGGGGACAGCTAGTTAAAGAATAAAACATATATTAATGAATTATAACTTTAAAAGTAAAATAACGATCGTCTATTACATGCCAAAGAGACCAATCATCATTTTTTGTCTATGGTCAAATACCGTTGGAAAAAATGTTGAGCTCGCATACGATACTTTATAATTGAACTGTACAAAAACTATGGTTTATAAATAACTTGGCTATGTAACAAAAAGAGTACATTAAAAAAAAGAAGTAAGAAATGGGTATTTTTGATGCCATAGATAATTGTTTATTTATGTTGACTGTGGATCGTTTTCGGACAATGACCTTTCACCTAACGATTTGACAGTTTGTATTTTTAATTTATTTATTTTATTTCAACGGATTAGCATTGCTATACAGTTGGCAACACAGATATCTATTGCGTAGTTTAAATTAACTATAATATGTGTAGGTACAAACAGATATACTAATGACTAGCTTGTCCCTGCGGTTTTACCTGCGTTCTCGAGGGATGTCACATTTTCTCGGGATAAAAATAATTATATGTTTTAAAATAGGTTATTGACTAAAAGTGTGCTAAGTTTCATCTGAATCCGTTTGGTAGGTTTTGCGTGAAAGAGTAGCATACAACCTTCCTCACATAGAAGAAACAAACATAAATAGATGTAACAAAAACTATTTGACTTTAATTCACAAGTATATGGGTCTTCTGGCTCTTACTACTACTTACTATAATAATAATACTACTACTACTCTACTAGCTGTCTCCCGGGAATGTAACATTTTCCAGGGATAAAAGATTATATGTGTTAAATTAAACTACATATGTACCAAGTTTTATCTAAATTCGTTCCCACAAACTTTTCGTATTTATAACATACTAGCTGTCCCCCGCGGTTTTTCCCGCGTTCCTATCACATTTTCCCGGAATAAAAAGTACCCTATATGTTATTACAGGATATGCTCTATCTACGTGCCAAGTTTCATCCATATCCGTTAAGTAGTTTTTGCGTGAAAGAGTAACAAACATACTTACATACAAATCTTTCCTCTTTATAATATTAGTATAGAAGAAAATCATTTCGCAATTTTGTTTAGTTAAATATATTTTGCATACGATTTCTAAACATTGTTTTTACCACTGTGGCGGGTGGGTTCTTGTTTTCATTGACCATACTAGAATGTGGTCAGAATGTAGACTTGCCACATAAATAGGATAATTAAAACACTTGCAATGTCTAGAATTTGACATTTTTTAAGTGCATCCAACCAGTTTGTGATTTCTTAATAAATCATTTGATCTTATTAATAATATACTTTTTAAATTGTCAAGGTGGTAACATTCTAGACAATCCCTACTAATATTATAAATGTAAGTTTGTTTGTCACGCTTTCACGCAGGAACTACTTAGCCGATCATCATGAAACTTTGTACACATATTCTTGGAGGTATTAGAAGTAACATAAGATATTTTTTGTACTGGGAAAATGTTACGTCCCTCGGGAAAGCTAGTGAAACCGCGGGGGACAGCTAGTAACCAGTAACAGTGGCGTGGCAGTCAGGGTCTAACCACCAAGCCTGGCCTATCAATTTATCACGGGCAAAACCGCGGGGCGGAAAGACTAATAGAAAGTAATGTATATATATAGTATATCAGTTATCCGGTTTCCACAGTACAAGCTCTGCTTAGTTTGGGACCAGATGGCCGTGTGTAAAGAATGTCCCAGGATATTTATTTATATTTCTAAACAATTATCGCCAAGGTTCATATAGACGCACTTCGCTTGAATTGGTTATAAGTATTTATTAATAAAAAAATTATGGATATAAAATACAGGTTGTTACAACACTACCCGTAAAGCCAAAAGAAGGTTAAATGGGGCCTTATAGAGTCCATTCACAATATTTAAGAACCGTAGTAACGCTGTATAACATACAAAAAGACAAAAAAAACTGATTTTTGTGAATAGGAAAACTATTAAAGTAGACAATTATTAGGTTAAATAGGTACATAGGCCTTTCTGTTATATAATCTGGTTCCCTGACATGACAGCTTACTAGGGTTGTTGACTTTGATAATTAATTATATTCTACGGGGTATTTTGTAACACGCTGTATTGTTAGTATTGTGGTAAACGGTGAATGCGGTTATTTGTTCCATCAAATGATTACATTTATAATCTATGGAACATGAGATCGACATATATAACTCTCTCAGTCACACGTTTACATGCATAATAATACCGATATTTTGGTAATGACTTTATGACCGCCTAGCTGTCCCCCGCGGTTCTGAGTCATATTTTCGTTGGAAAAAAAGTAGCCTATATGCTATTCCAGGATATGCTCTATCTATGTGCCAAGTTTCATCCAAATCTGTCCGGTAGTTTTTGCGTGAAAGTGTAACAAACATTCATACATGCAAACATTCGCATTTATAATATTAGTAGTATTAAATGAGTGATTCTTGATAAATCTAGATATAGATTAATCGAAAACGGCTCTAACGATTTGGATGAAAATTAGCATTTAGTTGACCAGATGAAAGTTAGTGTCTTTCCTGAAAAAACGTGATGTTTCACCAAAAAAGTTCGATGCTCAGTTCTAGTGTTTGTACAATACAAGTCATCCTTACAGTCATTAGAACGATTTAGCCTATCTGTATTGTACGAACTAACTACGTAACTCGTAGGTAAACAAGGAAAATACTCGAGGAAATGTTTTGTTAGTTTGGTGGCTTCGATCTCATGTACGGCTCATTTACAAGGGCGTTGCGTAATTTCTAATCTAGTTTTAACTTGTGAAAAAATTCATATAAATACAAGCTGTTTCTGCGGATTCACCCCCATTCCCCTTAGGGGTAAAAAGAAGTCTACGTAAAAATAATTTAAAATAAATAAATATCCTGGGAAATTCTTTACACACGGCCATCTGATTCCAACTAAGCAGAGCTTTTACTATGGAAACCAGATAACTGATATACTACATATACTACTTTTTATTTTTCAATACATACATATATATATATTAACACCCAGACACAGAACAAACAGACATGTTCATGCACACAAATGTTTGTCCTGGATGGGAATCGAACCCGCGACCTTCGACTTGGCAGTCAGGGTCGCTAACCACCAAGCCAATTGGCCTGTCGCATGTATGTATTCGCCGTCATTTATTAGCTTGGTATGTATGTATGTATGTATGGATCGGAGTCTTCGAACATGATTTTGAAAAACTAAAAAAAACACGCTTTATCGATAACGCGAACTAAAAAACAAAAAATAGTTAAAAAAAACTTTTTTATTTATTTACAAGTATTCATTTAACTTCACTTAATATATGTTTGGATCAAATCTTGCAACTGAATTTTGATACCAGCTGTCCCATCAGAGGCTCGATTCTGTAAGGAAAATGACTCTAACTCGAGGCTGTTTCGTCGCGGCCTCCGTGCTCTGTCTCTGTCGCTTACTACGCTAATACTACTAATCACGTGAGAGGTATGCTCTCCGAGGCCTCCGTGAAGCGGCTCGCCGGCGAATTTTGTATTAGCTGAATAAGGGGGCTGATTGTGGTGAAATTTTGCACTTACATTAGGTTTTGGTGACAACATGATGTCAATTGACGTCATTCTAAATCCAATATGGCGGCGGTGACATGATAGTAAACAATTAATACATAAGCCACCGTTTAAAACTGCTTGTTGTTTTTGTTATTTTATATATTACTAGCTGTCCCCCGCGGTTTTATCCGCGTTCCCGAAAGATATTAAGTTTTCCGGGGATAAGTAAAATTTTGTGAGAATAAAATGTATGGATGTTTGTCACTCTTTCACGCAAAACCTACCAAACGGATTTGAATAAAACTTAGCAAATAGATAGTTTATAACCTGGATTAGCACATAGAACTTTTTAAACCGGGAAAATGTTCCATCCCCGGGAGACAGCCAGTGGCGTAGCTAAGTTACCAATGGTCCGGGGGCAAAAATTGAGTAGGGCCGCCAACTAAACTACTTAAAATCGTTTTTCCCCCAGCCGAAGCTTGGGGGCCCCAGGGCAATGCCTCGTTTAGCCCTCTGGTAGCTACGCCACTGATTGTAAGTCAGAGTTCAAGGGCCCCCAGAGCTAGGGGGCCCTGGGGCACTGCCCCGTCTAGCCTTCCGGTAGCTACGCCACTGGAGACAGCTAGTAAAGTAATAATGTTATTTTCTCTTCTCCAGAATGGCGACCGATATCCAAACGACGCTGATTGATCAGAAACAGGGAGGCGATATAACGTACATGGACATGGTGGACGAGAGGGATGTCCTCGGTGACTCGCAGATTGAGAAGTTCTTCGCCAACTCCACAGTTCTTCTCACCGGTGGAACTGGATTCCTGGGGAAGCTGCTGGTAGAGAAACTTTTGAGGTAAGAACATAGATTTCTTTAAATATATTTATCAACCATAAAAACTTAAAATATATTTTAAGAAGCCTCGAGGTATTATTTGTGAAGGTGATAAACGCATACAGTAAAAAATCAACAGGTTGCACTCCGGGAGTGCCGGCAGAAGTGAAAACTTGAACATTAACGTTGTGCATCTTTACCGTCTTACGAATTTTCGATCAGGGGCCCAATTCCACTAAATGCAACGTTCGAGTAGCACGTTTGGTTCGGCAATGGTATGGTTACAATTAATGTCAAATTGAAGTTTGACATTTCATAATAGCATTTCCATACATTTTGACGTAAGTTTTCAAACGAATGTGAACTATTACCGAAACACAACCGCAGTTTGATCGTCGGTGTGTTTACTAAACAATACACATTATAACAATACGATTAAATGTCAAATGTGACGTTTTGTTGCGAGGTGGTAATGGTTTGGTGCATAATATGTTAGTGGAATCGCCCCCCAAGTCACGTGTCCTGACGCGAGTTTAACATTTTATACCCATCCCAAGAAGTGCTCAACGCCGCTAAAGAAGTGTTCAATTCAAAAAATCTAAATTCTGAACCATTTATCAAGTTTAAACCAGCGTAGAGCTCAATTTAAACACAATGTGTCACCCAAATCATGCTATAAAATTTGAAAAAGACTATTAAAACAACCATAAAATAGAGTCAAATTGTTTACACACATACGTTTGTCTATGGTTAGATTGACAGTGAAGTGTGATATTATCATTAGCACATACCTACTGATTGCGTGAGATGTCAGGGGCTCGATTCTGTAAGGAAAATGACACTAGCTCGATGTTTCGTCGCGGCCTCTATGCTCTGTCTCTGTCGCTTACTACGCTAATACTACTAATCACGTGAAAGGTAAGCTCTCCGAGGCCTCCGTGAGGCGGCACGCCGACGAAGTTTGCATTAGCTAAATAAGGGGGCAGATTAACATGGGGAAGTGATGTAGTGCAAACACTATAATTTCAAAGGGCAAGGTTTTGACCGCTAGAACGCTTGTAGACTCCATCACCAACCGGTAGAAGGTCTGTTTGTATTTTTATACATATATCATGGAAGAAAACCTACTAATACTATAAATGCGAAATAACCATCACCTCAAAACTACTGAACATATGGGGATGGGACTGCTACCGTTTGACGCGGAATTTTTCCTAGATGGTTATAGGCTATATATCGACGGTTAAACGGCGACTAGATTCAAGCGCTATTTTGAAAACTTTTCAGGAGAGCTATTTAAAAATGTTAAAACTCAAAAACAGATACTGCATCTAAACTTCTTAACATTCCACATCGAAGCTGTTGAATATTAAAACTAAATGCAAGCTTCAACGAATTTGTGCATGGGCCATCATCATAGTAGTATAATTCATTGGGAAAAAATTTACTTTCGTCACCTTTTACCCGTCGATATGATATCGATAAACACGGGTGAAATCGCGGGGGATAGCTAGTCTTATATTAAATAAAGTAATTATTGCTTCTGTGTGCTACATTTTTTAATATGCGATAAAATGATGATGACCATCCATGATTTTTTGTTTTTTTTTTATGTTCTGTCTAATAATTCAGTATTAAATAGAAATTAACATCTCAAATTTAATAGTAATAAAATAAAAATATTAATAGACCCAACATCAATCGAAAGATACCCATTTTTTGCAAATAACTTTATGTTTTTTGCATTTTAAATGATATCATATTCAACTCCAGTCTGATAGGAATCAAAGGTTATGATAAGCAATAAACGGTGTCCGAATTTGTAAAATCACCTTTGTTTAACTTTAGCGTAAGACTAGCTTCCATCATACGGTTATACTTACCAGAATTTATCAAGGAATATTCATTCAAGAAATCTTACGAACAAGCAGATGGTCCACCGCTACCTATGGACATTTGCAAATCCAGAGGCATCGCTGCATTGACGCTTGAGACGTGAAGTTGTTAAATCGTGCTTTAATTTAGTTTAGGGCCTAGAAGCCACTTATGATGTTCAAATTTTTCAAGCTTCCCTCAGAAAAAAATTTAAACAAATTGATATCCTCACAGTTGCATCGCAGTATTATTATTATTTATGCAAACATAATATCTGTACATCAAAATATTAGTCTATATGCACTCCATCTATACTAGAAAAAAGGATAAACTTGTCACTTCTGCATATAGACTGCAAAAAGTGCAAGGCTCATTTTTAGGACTTAGTGCACGCATCTATTATAAAATCCCTGCTGAAATTTTAAATTTGCCTTTACAAAAATTTAAAGAAAGAATTAAAACTTTTATTATTTTGAAAAGTGTAATTGCTGAGTTTATTGCCGGCTCTTCTCAGTAAAAGCAATCTTCCGAACCGGTGTTAGAGTCTTACCATTTATAAGTACCTGTGAAGGCCTATTTGAATAAATATTTCATTTCAAAGTCAATGAAATCATAGGCTAGGAAGTCAGTCTTCAATTGAGAAGAACCGGCAAGAAACTCAGCAAGGTAACATTTTTATATTATGCTGGGGAAAAAGTCTTTTCGCATTATAGTATGTATGAACTTGGAATAAAATCTCTTTGGCTATACTATTTGTATCTGGCTGGTTTTGGTATCATTGAAAGTTTAAATTTTAAAGAACATAATTTCAAATTCAAATTAAGAAAATATGTGATTTTCAATTGTTTTTCGTATAGCAAGATGAGTAAATCTAATGAAGAAATTCGATACATTTTTAAATTTTACTACAAAAAAGGTTGCATCCCTCGGGAACGCGGGCGAAACCGCGGGGGACAACTTGTAGAACATAATGTAACAAACTCTTATTATGTACTTTCCATCTACAACATAATATTAATTGCGTAATTTATATTTGACCGGAATTACATCGAGCGTGAATGAACAAATTTCTACTTCAAGACGTGACGTCCATTTTTACGTTCAAGAATGCCAGAGTAAAACGAACCCTGTCCGTTCGCAATAATATTTATTAGCATTATCATGCAATTAACTAGTGTATCAATGCACCTTATTTCAAAAGTATCTAAGTTACTTTTTCTATGAAATTCTTAAAAGACAAAACGGCCATCAGAGTGTTTCTAATTTAAATGGATCTTAGATCACCTCTGTCGACTAATGGTTGAGACCAGTTGCCATGTGTTCGATTACCAGGTCTTGTTCAATAATTCTTCACTTTTGCGATAACACACAGGTATTGTCAGTGAGACTAAATACATCCTATCTAATAAATCTAAGTTCGTTTTTAAAAAGAGTAATTGCTGAGGTTATTGCCGGCTCTTCTCAGTAAAAAGCGACCTTCCGAACCGGTGTTAGAGTGAGTTCATTAGTGCTTGTAAAGGCCTATTTGAATAAAAAAATATTTTCATTTCATTTACAATATATAATTAATTATATAGATACTAGCTACACGCCCCGGCTTCGCACGGGTGCAATGTAGATACTAATACAAGTAAACCTTCCTCTTAAACCATTCTATCTATTGATGAAAATCACATCAAAATCCGTTGCGTCATTTAAAAGATTTAAGCATACAGACGGCGGGAATATGTTTTAAACTATGTCAACATAATTTACACCCAGACACAGAACAAACAGACATGTTCACGAACATTAAAGTTTGTGCTGTGGGAATCGAACCCACGACCTAGTGGCGTGTTTCAAGGTCTAACCACCGAGCCTGGCCTATCAATTTATCACGGGCAAAACCGCGGGGCAGAAAGTACTGTATATCTGTCTAAATATCTATAAAAGTGTGTACTAAAATGTAGTATATCAGTTATCTGGTTTCCATAGCACAAGCTTCTAAATATCCAAAACTTAATTCCAATTAATTGTTCTGATTAATATTATTGCTGAGTTTATTGCCGGAGTCTTCTAATCGAAGCTCAGAACCATCCATCAATGCGCTCACGTTGCCTATGATTTGATTAAATAAATTAATTTTAAACATTTAAACCTCAATTAATTTAATTTAATTAAGAAAAAAGAGTATGCAATCAGAAAGAAACCGGTCAAGTATGAATCTGATGCGTGCATCGAGGGTTTCGTACAAACTTGTAGGTAGATAGTTCTTAGATCTTTGAAATCGGGTCTATGCAAGTCGAAATGTTCGGCTCTAACAAAAATATAAATATAGATTTGAGGACAAACTTAACTTTGTAATTAAAAAAATTATATGCTAAATAGCAATATATGTTACGGTTAATTATCCAACTGCAAATGTATATTTGTATTTCACTCTTTTTTCATAACCACAAATTAAATTTTGACAGTAGTAGAGTTCTTAGTGCAGAGTTCGTCTGGGGAAGTCCTACCACCTTACCTATTTCCGCCGTGAAGGAGTAGTGCAAATGTGTTGCGGTTGGAAAGGTAAGGGAGCCGGTGAAATTACAGCCACATGAGACTTAACAACTTCACGTCTCAGGGTCGACAACGAATTCGCGATACCCCTGGTGTTGCAAATGTCCATAGGTGTCGACCCGAGTTGTATAAAAATTTTTTTTATTGCTTTTTACCAAATTTCATAATTTCAACATGATACCTACTTCCACGCGTTTCTGATATTCAGAATCTTAACAGACAAACGCATAGCGAAGTAATCCTATAATGGTTCTTTTTTCCTTTTGAAGGATCCCTAAAAACTACACTAACGCGGCTTAAATATTTTTTTTAAACTTGATTTGTGTACGTATTTAAACACATTTCAACTTTTTTCGCGTTTATCTGATTTTTATTATCTATAACTTAAAATCTTTGAGATGTGTTAATTGCAGTCTGTCTGTATTTTATTAGCTACCTACATTAAAATACGGATGTTCATAATTAAGTATTTATTAAAAAAAAATACATAAAAAATTTATTCATAAAAATGTATTGTTGTAAATAACTAGCTGTCCCCCACGTTCCCGAGGGATGTCACATTTTCCCGGGATGAAAAACCTATATATTATTCCAGGAAATGCTCTATCTATGTGCCAAGTTTCATACAAATCTGTCCGGTAGTTTTTGCGTGAGAGAGTAACAAACATCCATACATACAAACATTCGCATTTATAATTTTAGAAGGATTTCTTAAGTTTTTTGGTATTATAGACAGATGGTCCATTGTAAATGGTCAACGCCGCCTATGGACATTTGCAACACCAGGGGCATCGCCGCCTTGTCGCTTGATACGTGAAGTTAAGTCTCATGTGCCTGTAATGTCACCGGCCTTACCTTTCTAACCGAAACACAGTGCTATCTCCACATAAAAAATGTAATTACAAAAAATGTTGTTATAGCTGCTAACTGACAATGATATCACGCTTAACGCTTGAATAGTTCATGATGAAATTTCTTTTGGACATAGATTGAATTGTGGGTAAGGACATTGACTACCTTTTATCAAAAATTAAAGAATCCATATCCTTTTTTTCAGTTATCTGGTTTCCATAGTACAAGATCGGCTTAGTTTGAGATCAGCCCCCCAATTCAGCTAATACAAACTTCCTCGGCTCGCGATGCTAACCTAACCTTACCTCTCACGTGATCTCGTAATTAGGAAAGAGACAAAGCATAGAGGACGCGACGAAACATCCTCGAGCTAGTGTCATTTGGCTACAGAATTAAGGCCCAGAGGCCTGAGCTTTGACATCTATCGTCATCGTATCGAGTGCGACAAAAAGCTGGTTTGTATGTAGGATGGAACGCCGCACATACCGTGACGTTGCGCGATGTTCAATTTACCATTGCATTGGTTTTTGGCGCTCTCGATACGCTTACAATAGATGTCCGTGCTTAGGAAAAACGGGGTAAAAATAAGTAAAATCGAAGTAGAATATAGTATATTAAATAAAGTAACCATTGTACAAACTATACGTATGTAAAGTAATATCGCAGAACGTTTAATTAAATTACAAATTCAAATCGCATACATTGTCAAACTAGTTTCTTACAACACAGTTTTGCATATTCATTTAGTACTTTATAGCATACCCTTTAAGTTAGAATTGCATTGACTAAAAGGTCGAGAGACTAGGTATATTAAATGCCTATTCATTTGTGAAGGTTAGGCTATAGAATGAGACCTGAAGGAAGATCTAGCTTGTATGTATTTGCTCGCTCACTATTGCATAACCAACTTCCCGTTGCGTGTTCCCGCACCAGGGGCTCGATTCAGTAAGGAAAATTACACTCGAGGATGTTTCGTCGCGGCCTCCGTGCTCTGTCTCTGTCGCTAACTACGCTAATACTACTAATCACGCGAGAGGCAAGCTCTCCGAGGTCCTCGTGAAGCGGCTCGCCGACGAAGTTTGTATTAGCTGAATAAGGGGGCGGAACACTAATCCACCAGATTGCTGCTTTTATAAAGATGGGCCAGTTGGCATAAAAAAGTCCATGACAGCCACGTGTATTTCGATTCCCACCCAGAACAAACATTTGTGTGCATGAAAATGTCTGTTGTGTCTGGATGTAAATATTTATATAAGTCCTAGCTGCGCCCTGCGGCTTTGCCCGCTTTAAATTCTGGTTAAAATCCGTTGCATAGTTTACGATTCTATATAGGAATGAGTTTTACAAAACCCTTATAACAAGTCCATCACTACATAGTATAAAACAAAGTCGCTTTCTCTGTCCCTATATCCCTATGTATGCTTAAATCTTTAAAACTACGCAACGGATTTTGATCCAGTTTTTTTAATAGATAGAGTGATTGAAGAGGAAGGTTTTTATGTATAATACATGTGACATCCCACGGGCACACGGGTAAAACTGCGGGGGACAGCTAGTTCACAATAATTAAGAACCGTAGTAACGATGTATATTATACCCCAAAAAAAAAAAGATTTTTGTGGATGAAAAATAGAAAAACCATTAAAGTAGACAAATATTAGGTAAAATAGGTACGTAGGCCTTTCTGTTAAATAATCTGGTTCCCTGACATGACAGCTTACTAGGGTTGTTGGCTGTATTAAGATCCTCGCCCCGAAGCACCCTCACCGCATTTACTTAACTTACCCTCTGAGTCCTCAGCGCGCACCGTTTTTAACGCGACACGTGTTTAAGATGTGGTTTATTTATCTATCTAATACCTTTAAACGACCAAATCTTGTATATACATACATATAAATATATATAATTCGGATCTCGGGAACGGCTTCAACGATTTTCATGAAATTTAGTATGCGGAGGGTTTCGGGGGCGATAAATCGATCTAGCTAGGTTTCATTTTTAGAAAACGTCGTTTTATCCGTAAATTTAGGCAGTGAAAACTGCTACAATACCATTAGAATACGAAGGAAAAAGCACTTACACTTAAAGGTACGCGTATAATTATGATCGCATCTAATTCGTATCTAGGTGTATATGAGAGTGCTTTAAAAAAGAGAATACGGCAGTAGTCACATTAGTAAAGAAAACCCGAGCAAAGCTCGGACATCCACGTACTTTAGACTTAACCTACAAATGTGTTGAATTTTGAGAATATTTTTGTCTGTGTAAGGATGTAAAAAGTCATCAACATCCAATCAATTAAAAATAAAACACCATTGATTAATTTGCAAACCCCAATTGGATTGAAGCTAATTGAAAATTACCCAGCATTCGTCCTCTTACAACACGTATGTGGCCAGCCTTGAGCCATGTCGACTGCATTGTGAAACAAGCGCGTGCGCATGTGATACCTTACAATTGTTAAATCGTACTGTTATCTAACTGTAGGAAGAGTACGATCAACTATTGCCTCTATCTATTTCGCTCTTAATCCAGGCTGATGATTGTAAGCCGACTCTGTCGCTAATGAGGCGGATCTGTGATCAGTGTCTCGCTCTCGCTCACAGTTATCCAGGTGACACCCTGCTCGGAGCGCTACCACCATGCTGTGCCGGAACACATGAACGCTGTACGCGATTATTCTCGGCCGACTCTGTCGCTAGTGAGGCGGATCTGTGATCAGTGTCTCGCTCTCGCTCACAGTTATCCAGGTGACACCCTGCTCGGAGCGCTACGACCATGCAGTGCCGGAACACATGAACGCTGTACGCGATTATTGTCGGCCGACTCTGTCGCTAGACAGGCGGATCTGTGCTCAGTGTCTCACTCTCGCTCACAGTTATCCAGGCGACACCCTGCTCGGAGCGCTACCACCTTGCTGTGCCGGAACACATGAACGCTGTACGCGATGATTGTCGGCCGACTCTGTCGCTAGTGAGGCGGATCTGTGATCAGTGTCTCGTGCTCGCTCACAGTTATCCAGGTGACACCCTGCTCGGAGCGCTACCACCATGCTGTGCCGGAACACATGAACGCTGTACGCGATTATTGTCGGCCGACTCTGTCGCTAGAGAGGCGGATCTGTGCTCAGTGTCTCACTCTCGCTCACAGTTATCCAGGCGACACCCTGCTCGGAGCGCTACCACCATGCTGTGCCGGAACACATGAACGCTGTACGCGATGATTGTCGGCTGACTCTGTCGCTAGTGAGGCGGATCTGTGATCAGTGTCTCGATGTCGCTCACAGTTATCCATGCGACACCCTGCTTGGAGGGCTACCACCATGCTGTGCCGGAACACATGAACGCTGTACGCGACGATTGTCGGCCGACTCTGTCGCTAGTGAGGCGGATCTGAGTTCTACATCACTGTAATCACAGCACAATTTCAATTAAACGTAGTTTACTTAAAAAATAAGTCATAAAATGATTTCCCACGTAATTTTACTTAATACACGCATTTGTATGTAGCATCATTCAAAGTTCATACAAACACTTGTCATACAAACCGGCCCAAGGCAGATGGTAAACATTTACAAGGAAAAGTAAGCAACAAACAAATAACAACCTTAGTATGTTGTGTAATAAAGTTCATAACATTTTGGAGCATCCGCGAATTCTACTTCAAATTATGGGTAAATAAAGGAAATTGAACTTTAAAGGAGTGACATAGAATTCGTAGTCAATAAACATTGTCAATGAGTAGATAAATATGCTTAGCGTATCCTTGCTATGTGGAGTAACCATTGCTTATAAGATTTTGCGGATACGTTCCATTTTATTTTGCGAACGATTTTAGTCTGATTTAATTTCTAAGAACGTCTCTTTGCTATTAAAGCCTTTGAAAAGAGCTATACAATTGTTGCTAGAAAAATACATTCGAATCAATAAAATGTATAAAAAAATTATGCAAAAAATCGAAAATATGTCAATATTGCACATAATATTTTGTAAGTTTTTTTTTTAACATGTTGTGTTGTTTAGAATTATTCAAAACCATTTATTTAGTTTAGGCCCGCGGAAGGCCTATTTATTTATAATTTTGATTTAGATTTAATTTATTATACAACGTGTTACAAAATACCCCGTAAAAATATAATTAATTACCAAAGCCAACAACCCTAGTAAGCTGTCATGTCAGGGAACCAGATTATTTAACAGAAAGGTCTACGTACCTATTTTACCTAATAATTGTCTATTTTAATAGTTTTTCTATTTTTAATTCATAAAAAAACTGTTTTTTATTTAATTTTTGGAGTATGTTATACAGTGTGGCTACGGTTCTTAAATATTGTGAATGGACTCGTTATAAGGTCCCATTTAAGCTACTTTCGGCTTTACAGGTAGTTTTGTAACAGTATGTATGTCATAATAATTTTGAAATAACAAAGAACAATTACAATTGTGTATTAAAAATACAAAAATCATTTTTGATTGTTTCAAGAAAAGATTTGGAAAGAAAATTGTGGAAAGATTTCTTTTTTGTATTCAAAATTCAAAGCATAATAATTTAAAAAAATGCTGTTTAAGCCCTATAAGGGTCCATAAGGCATGATATTATTCTTTAATTGTGAATAAAAATAAACAAAATATATAATACCTAGAATGGCGAGGAATCAAAAATCACGCTGACTACAAATGATTGGAGACAGGGTTAGGTGGAATATTGACTCGCACTGGACATTTTATGCTGTAATACAGGCTTTTTGCCTAACTCAGCAACAGATGCTAAGCTACTATAATTATAACCTAGTCTAAGATATCTTTGTCAAACACTACCGTGTATTAACTTAGCTATGAGTCAATAAACATTATTATTATTATTCCCACAATTGTGGGAATACACAATACAATTATATATACAAACACACAGCTAAATTAAGTCTAAATACATAATATTTATTTATAGTCACTAAATAATAAGATTTTTATCTATATTGTCATTTGGGAGTGCTCACTTGCACTTTCAACGCATTTGTCTTGGTATTCATTTCTAGTTTTGTTTTTCTGTATACATATGTTTTGAGTTACAACCCAGCTCTAAATGTATTATTACTTATTACGCGGTTACCTTTTGGTTGGAATTTGTATTGTGCATCACTACATAGTATAAAAGAAAGTCTCTTTCTCTGTCCCTATATCCCTATGTATGCTTAAATCTTTAAAACTACGCAACGGATTTTGATGCGGTTTTTTTAATAGATAGAGTAATTAAAGAGGAAGGTTTTTATGTATAATACATGTGACATCCCTCGGGAACGCGGGTAAAACCGCGGGGGACAGCTAGTCCTAAATAAATAAATAAAAAATTTACTGTACGTTGGTCACCCTACACAATCTGCTTAGTTTTCAACCTACGCACCGAACTTAGGAATGCTCGGTGAAATATTACACCACCTTTTTCCTCTGTCGGGCTATCGTGTGCGAATCGAGTTAAGGTGTTTGCCTATACGTACCTTACAAAATTGTTCTTAGTTTTATGTAAATAATACTAGCTACTGCCTCGTGGTTTTGTCTGCATAATGGAGGAATTTAATGTATCCTGAGTTTAGAACATGCCTGTGTTCATCTGGAATAATGTACCTTACTAGAGTAGTAGAGCTTCTAGTGCAGAGTTCGTCCGGGGAAGAACTACCTTACACATTTCTGCCGTGAAGCAGTAGTGCACTTGTTACTGTGTTTCGGTTAGAAAGGTAAGGGGGCCGGTGAAATTACAGCACATGAGACTTAACAACTTCACGTCTCAGGGTCGACAACGCATTGGTGATGCCCCTAGTGTTGCAAATGTCCATAGGCGGCGGTGACCACTTACCATCAGGTGGACCGTCTGCTTGTTTGTCGGCCCAAGTGGTATAAAAAAAAAAATTAAATAAAGTGAAAGAATTTTTAAAAAGACTAAAAAATATATATTTTAAAAAATGTTATAAATCGATTCTCTCTAGTAGTATAGATAAAAACCTTTCTGATTAAATATTCTAAATGATGATGGAAACCGCATTAAAATCTATTGAGTATTTTAAAAGATATAAACGCAAATACAGAAATAGTGACTTAGTTATTTAAGTGTATGTTTTTTAGTTTATTATTTTCATAAGAACCACTTAATCTATTTTGAAAAGGCTTTCACAGTTACCGAGTGATTTACTTAAGTATAACTTGAGACTATGTATCATCGCGTTACGACTAAAGGGAGCTGAGCAGTAACCGTTTTAGCAAAACAAGTCAGAGATTTTGAGTTCTAGAGCTCTTAGAACTCCCATTTCCACTGTGAAGCAGTAGTGCACTTGTATTACTGTGCTTCGGTTAGAGAGGCCAGTGACATTACAGGCACATGAGACTTAACTTCACGCGTCAGGAGACAACGCGGCGATGCCCCTGGTGTTGCAAATGCTCATAGGCGGTGACCACTTACCATCAGATGAACCGTCTGCCTGTTTGCCGGCTTATAATGCAAACTTCACACTTTTATCTCTCAAAGGGGCATCAGGGGTCATCAGGGGCTCGATTCTGTAAGGAACATGTTACTAACTCGAGGATGTTTCGTCGCGGCCTCTGTGCTCTGTCTCTTTCGATAACTACGCTAATACAAATCACGTGAGAGATAAGCTCTCCGAGACCTCCGTGAAGCCTCCGTGAAGCGGCTCGCCGACGAAGTTTGTATTAGCTGAATAAGGGGGCTGTAAATATATGCGGTATTAGATTACAAAGCGCTTTATATTCTAACTGCATGTGATACAATAGAGAAACAGTACACTTTGAATACTTATAGCGTACTTCACTTAGCCCTACTAATATTATAAATGCGAGTTTGTATGCATGGATGTTTTTTACTCTTTCAAGCAAAAACTACCGGACGGATTTGGATAAAACATGGCATAAAGATAGAGCATATCCTGGAATAGCAAGTAGATTACTTTTTATCCCCAGAAAATGTGACATACCTCAGGAACGCGGGTTAAACCGCGGGGGAAAGCTAGTATTATAAATGCGAAACTATGTGAGGGGGATGTATATATTTGTTACTCTTTCACGCAAAAATTACCAACGGATTTAAATGAAACTTGGCACATAGATAGCTTATAGCCTGGACTAACACATAGGATTATAAAAAGTTATATTCCTCGGCTACGCGGGTAAAACCACGAGGGACAGCTAGTGTAGATAAATGCAAAAGTTTCTCAGGAAAAACTACCTTACGAATTTAAATGAGAATTTCTGAGAATATTTTGTGTAGTAGAGCTTTTTGTGCAGAGTTCGTCCGGGGAAGTACTACCACCGTGCACGTAGCACCGAAGCAGTAGTGCACTTGTATTACTGTGTTTCGGTTAGAAAGGTAAGGGGGCCGGTGAAATTACAGAGACTTAACAACTTCACGTCTCAGGGTCGACAACGCATTGGTGATGCCCCTGGTGTTGCAAATGTCTAGGCGGCGGTGACCACTTACCATCAGGTGGACCGTCTCCATGTCTGTCGGTTCATGTGGCATAAAAAAACAGCTTTATAAAATTCTTCTCCATATAAACTGCAACTGTGTCGAATTTCACGTACATCCGTTCGCACAATTTTCTTAAAAAGGGGTTAAACTTCACGTATATACAGCTGTCTCCCGCGGTTTCACCCGCGTTTATCGATACCATTATAACCATCTACAAAAAATTCCGCGTCGAATGGTAGCAGTCCCATCCCGATATGTTCAGTAATTTTGAGTAGATGGTGCGTCAAAGGAACTCTGTTATGTTTATACAAATATATCCCAAGACATCCTTCACACATGGTTACCTGCTCCCAAGTTAAGCAGAGTGTACTGCTTGTATTATGGCTACCAGGTAACTGATATACTACATATACTACTTTTTTAAATACATACTTATATAGATATTTACACCCAGACACAGAACAAACATACATGTTCATGCACACAAATGTTTGTCCTGGGTGGCGATCGAACCCTTGACCATCGGTTTGGCAGTCAGGCTCTCTAACCACCAAGCCAACTGTCCCGTCGCCAATATATGGATATCAGATTTCATTACATACACAAGTAAACTCCAAAAGTTCATTACCATGAAACAACATAATATACAGTTATCCATTATAACTGTAAAGGCGTAAATGTACGTCATATAACGCAATAGTTCTTGCATTCAAATCATGTCCAAATACGCGACGATTCAAGAACTAAAACAAGTCACGCTCAACCGGGTTACCTTTCATCTAATTGTGTAGTTTATGAGAGAGACCGATAGTTGAGTTTGAATATAGAATAAGATAGCTGATCGCGAATAGTCAAGTACAGGACTAAAATTTATTACAGACGTCTCTTCTCTAATCGCTATGCTACCGGCACGCTATGATGGCCGTTTTGACATTTCAGATTGTCATAGGAAAACAAACTGTATTGATTTGGGATAAGGTTGATTTGCATCATCATACAATTAGCTGTTGGATCAATAGATGCACCTTATGTGTGAAGGAAGAATGGTTATTTTTCTTTGTCATTGTTAAACGTCAAAACTGTCATCATAGCAAGTTTAAATAGTGTAAAAGTAATGATCTTTTTTTACGTATGTATGTTTGCATATAGCTTTTGAACTTTGACGGGCCTTTTGGTTTAGCTTAGAGACCGCCGGACGTGGCTTAGATTTTCAGTCAGGGAGTCAGAGTCACTGGCCTGGCGTTTCCGAAGGATTCCTCTGATAATCCTCGGGAAGAACGTAGCTTTTGGTGTAGGAATTATTCAGAATCAGGTGGCTCGTCTAGCTGTTTGTCGACTACAGTGCGACATAATTACATTGATCAAATACTTTTATACTCTGAGTCACCGTAAGCTGGTAGAAGGTACCTTTGGATCAGTGGTCTTGTCTAAGTCCCTTGTGGAGAACAACAAATCTTGAATGTAGTCCCTTCAAACGCAGTTATCATATTCCAAAACAACATTTCAAACCCACCTTAGAACCTGAATTCATAAACAAGTGTGAAAACCTATTTGAAGGCATATTCGCTCCTTCTCATCTTCGCGTAACCTTTCATTTTCCTTCTTTATTAAGGGCTGTTCTTTTCTTTCAGATCCTGTCCAGACCTAAAGAAGTTATATCTCCTAGCCAGACCCAAGAAGAACAAATCTATAGAGAAAAGGATACAGGAACAATTCGATGATGTGGTGAGTTTGTGATTTTCATAACCTCTAAATCTATAGAAGATAGAAAAGGATCTGCTCGCTGATGAAGAATGCCAAATGCTGACCTGGTCTGAGTAGCTGGAAGCCGCTGGATGCAGACGGCTCATGACTGTTCGAGGTGGAAGTCCAAGGATGTGATGATTTTTTTATAGTAGTCATAAAATATTCTTGTCCACTTTTCAGTTATACGACAAATTGAGAAAAGAGAGGCCAGAGTTCTTAAAGAAGATCAGTCTCATCGAGGGCGATGTGGGCCAATTGGGCCTCGGGATGATCTCAGAGGACAGGATCAAGGTCATCAATGAGGTAAGATTTTCTAGCACTTTTTCTCTTTTTTTTTATGTCATATTAGCCGACAACAAAGCACATGGTACACCTGATGATAACTGGTCACCGCGAAAACTATTGATGATCGAAAGAACAAAATAATCCCTACTAATATTATAAATTTGAATGTATTGTTTTTGCGCTTTCCGCGAAAACTACTTAACCGGTCATCATGAAACTTTGTACACATATTCTTGGAGATATTAGAACTAACACAGGGTAGTTTTTGCGCCGGGAAAATTTTACATCCCTCGGGAACGCGGGTGAAACCACGGGGGACAGCTAGTAATATATATTAAACTAGCTGTACCCTGCCACGCTTCGCTGTGGCACATTATGATTGAATGGTTGAGAAATGAGAAACAAAACAAAGACGGTCGCGGATATGTGACTGATGAAAAAAATAGATAAAAACAATCCTTGATGCGGATTATATATCATGCTAAAATGTCAGCTCGATCGGTGCAGAACTTTTTGAGCGTACACAAACCAACATAACATTTTTATATATATAGATTGAATAAACTAAACACGAAACTGCTTAAAACAAACATTTCCAACGATCTGAATTGAATGATGAAATCTGAAGAATTAGGTAAATAGAACAAATATAATAAATATTTATGTAACTCTACAAATAATTCATAAGTACCTTTTACATAAAAAAACATGACTAGTTTTATTTTTAAGACAATTCTTTATATTGACACACAGATTTAAAACTTTGGGTACCGTAAATGAAAAACCTTAATTTTAGAGATCTTAGTGCAGAGTTCGTCCGGGGAGAGACTACCAGGTGCTCCGAAGTACCCTAGGGGGCGTCCATTAATTACGTGAGGCATTTATAGGGGGGAGGGGGTCAAGCTGAATATCACCGAATCTTACGTGGTTAGGCAAATATCACGTAATTTTGTTATTAGCAAGAAACAATGTAAATTGCAAGAAAGGGTTATATTTAGTAAAATTGGTTGAATTCCAGTTTGCGAATACCATAAAGTACCAGTGGCAAATCTCACGTGAGATTAGGGGCGGGCGATATCTCACCAAGGGGGGGGGGGGGGGGGGGGTCGAAAAATTATTAAAATCACCTCACGTAATTAATGGATGCCCCCCTACTGCCCTGGATGTATATTTTACTGACCAACTGAATTTCGCCGAGACCTCTACGATGTTTTCGATAAGGCCTCGTACAAAAACGTTAGTAAATAGTACTTCGAATTCATTGTTGCATTCGAAGCGATCTTTAAGGTCACTACTGAATTAGTAATAAATAAATAAATATCCCGGGACATTCTTTACACATGGCCATCTGATTCCAAACTAAGCAGAGCTTGTACTATGGAAACCGAATAACTGATTTTAAATTTAGTTTTTTCTAAATACATACTTATATAGATATTAACACCCAGACACAGAACAAACAAACATGTTCATGCACACAAATGTTTGTCCTGAGTGGGAATCGAACCCGCGACCTTCGGCTTGGCAGTCAGGGTCGCTAACTACCAAGCCAACTGGCCTGTCAATTAAATTATGAATTACTAGTTGTCCCCCGGGGTTTCGCCCGCGTTCCCGAGGGATGTAATATTTTCCCGGCACAAAAAGTATCCTATGTTACTTCTAATACCTCCAAGAATATGTGTACAAAGTTTCATGATGATCGGTTAAGTTGTTTTCGCGTGAAAGCGTAACAAACAAACTTACATTCACATTTATAATATTAGTAGGGATATAAGAAAACATTTATACAAATATACCACGGAACCCGTTCTATTGTTAAGTAGCTGATTAAAAAATTTCATGCAAATCACGTGCGTTCATAAAGATAATCTGCGTTAAAAATAAAGTGTTGCTATTTTTAAAATCTGTTTATGTATTCGGAAATATTTCGCTTATTTTATTTATCAGATTCAGATGTTATGTGGGAAGTATCCTAATAAGTATCTAGGTAGCTGAGAAGTAGAGCTCTTAGTGCAGAGTTCGGGGGAAGTACTAACCTTACCCATTTTGTCTTGACACACGGACATGAAAAATGCTTCCCTAACTGTATGACGTCATCAACTTAAATTTACATTTCCAGGTGGAAGTGATCTTCCATGGCGCAGCAACAGTAAGGTTCGATGAACCCTTGAAAACAGCTGTAGAAATCAACGTCAGGGGCACCAGGGAGATGTTCCAGCTTGCCAGGGCTTGCAGTAAACTGAAGGCAATGGTCCACATCTCAACTGCCTATAGGTAATCATATACGTGCTGTTCTTTTCATGGCAGAGTTGAATAAATATCCTTGGACATTCTTTACACAGCTAACTGTTCTCAAATTGGACAGAGTTTGGATGGTAACCAGATAACTGATATACTACATATGTACTTCTAAATACATACTTATATAGACATACACCCCCACCTAGAAACAACAAATAGTTTATGCACACAAATTATTGCCCTGGGGAGTAAGAAGAATAGCTAAGGAAGCACTCATAATGTGTATTTTACCGCTTGTAAACTGATCTCGTTCAATGCGATTTCAAAGGAGCCCTGCCTTATTTTCCCAAGAAAGTACAGCACAGGGTTCTTCAAGAAGAGTGTGAAGAGATTCTCCCAGGGTCTGCAATGCGCCAGTCTGGTGTTGAAAGAATAAATAGACTGTGGCTAGGTGGTCATCGGTATGCTCTTTAGTCGCTTACACCCTATAGATGAGTTGGGGTGGTAGTATTTGTCTACCTGACGCCAGCCCTCTTCGGGAATGCTCGTGTCCACTCGGCGCGCGGTGTAAAGTGCACGCGGCCATCGTTATACTCTTTAGTCGCTTACAGCCTATAGATGAGTTGGGGTGGTAGTAACCAGCGCTAGTAAAGGAAGTCATTAAAATGTATTTTTTGTAGTAACTGCACACTGAACGAAATTGAAGAGAGGTTCTACGAGAGCCCCGTGCCTGGTGAGAAGCTGATAGACATCATGGAGACTATGGATGAGAAGGTCATCAATAATATCACTCCTGGGTAATTTAGAAATGCACCTTTTACTTATTAGCTCATGTATTCTCATAAACAAGTCGCAAGTTTTTTTTTATACCACTTGGGCCGACAGACAAGCAGACGGTCCGCCTGATGGTAAGTGGTCACCGCCGCCTACGGACATTTGCAACACTAGAGGCATTGCCAATGCGTTGTTGACCCTGAGACGTGAAGTTGTTAAGTCTCATGTGCCTGTAATTTCACCGGCCCCCTTACCTTTCTAACCGAAACACAGTAATAAAGGTGCACTACTGCTTCACGGTAGAAATGGGTAAGTTGGTAGTCCATCCTCAAACGAACTCTGCACTAAGAGCTCTACTACTCGCCTTTTCAACGTGAATAAACTTCATGTCCCAGGATGTTAATGAATTATACTTTTTGACAGACTCCTTGGCGACTTCCCGAATACATACGCTTACACAAAGGCAGTTGCTGAAGATATTGTTCAGAAGTACTCCAAAGGTCTACCTGTGGCACTCTTCAGGCCATCTATAGGTAAGAGATGACTTTTGATGGTAACAGATCGTCAACAGGCACATGGTCACCGCCACCTATGGACATTTACAAGACCAGGGGCATCGCCAATAGGCTGTCAACCCTGAGACGTGAAGCTGTTAGTTTGATGAAACAGTAAACAACTGCATTACTGCTTCATCGCGGAAATCGTAGTAGTGATTCCAACCGCATCATTCTGGAGACCTATTTACCGGGGATGTCCACTGCTGAACATAGGCCTACTCCATGGATTTACATAACGACTGGGCCTCAGCCACCTGCATCCAGCATCTCCCAGCGACTCTGACCAGATCAAAAGTCGTTTCACTTGGCCGCGCTTTCCTGTACGTGGTCGCCACTTGAAAAAAATTCTTTTCCTTGAGTTACCAGTTCATCAAGCGATGTGGCCTGCTCATTTCCTGAGGCTTGCTGAAGCTATTGACTTAATTAAAGTTTATATAAGCTTTTTACTGAAAGTGTGGATGAACATGTCTGTTTGTTCTGTGTCTGGGTGTAAATAAATAACTAAAATTAGCATTTGTTTTTCAGTAATTGGAACAGCTAAAGAACCGGTTGCTGGTTGGATCGACAATGTCTATGGACCTACTGGGGTAAGATAATTAATTTGTTTTAATTAATAATAAATAAATAATATATTGGGACATATTGTTACACACCGATATTTGATCCCAAACAAAGCAGAGCTTGTACTATGGAAACCAGATAACTGATATACTACATATGCACCCCTGGTCTCAGCACAAGATTTGAGGCCTAAGCACGAACATCTATCGCAAGCGTATCGTCATCGTATCGAGTGCTTCAAATAGCTGGTTTGTATAGAACATTGAACACCGCGCATACCGTGACGTTGCACGATGTTCAAATTCCCATTGCATTGGTTTTTGGGGCACTCGATACGATCACGATAGATGCTCTGGGCACTGGTCAAATAGCCGTGAGTAGAATGTCCCAGGATATTAATCCTTCTTTTCCTCTTTAGGTCGTGGTAGGAGCAGCAGTTGGTCTTCTCCACGTTCTGAACTGCAATCCCAAGGCCATAGCAGATCTGGTGCCAGGCGACATGGTGGTGAACGCGTGCATTGCAACTGCGTGGAGGACAGCGCGCGAGTGTCCTGGGAACCATGAGGATGCGCCGCCTCCTGATCTGCCCCCCTCAGTTTATAACTACGTGTCTTCTGAACAGAGGCCTTTGACTTGGGGTACGGTGTAGCATAGTTATTCAAATAAAAAATATTTATCGAGTAGTAGAGGTCTTAGTGCAGAGTTCGTCCGGGGAAGTACTACCACCTTACCCATTTCTGCCGTGAAGCAGTAGTGCACTTGTGTTACTGTATTTCGGTCAGAAAGGTAAGGGGGCCGGTGAAATTACAGGCACATGAGACTTAACAACTTCACGTCTCAGGGTCGACAACGCATTGGCGATGCCCTTAGTGTTGCAAATGTCCATAGGCAGCGGTGACCACTTACCATCAGGTGGACCGTTCGCTTGTTTGTCGGACCATGTGGTAAAAAAAAATATTTAAATAGGCCTTTACAAGCACTTATGATGTCTGACTCTAGGAAGGTTGTTTAATGAGAAGAGCCGGCAATAAACTCAGCAATTACTGCTTTTGAAAACGAACTTGGATTTATTTCAAAACATTTATTTAGTGTAATTTATTATCTATACTAATGTTCTAGAGATAAATGTTTAGCACCATTTTGGTAAAATTATTTCGGCAATAAAAAAAAATTGGTAGCCACATTATTTTGGCGATATAGGCTTTTGTGTTATGGTTCCGGTACTGTGAATCAAACCACAAGGCAGTTTGACCCGCACTCCCAGATTAATAACTTTTTCTTTTTGTTTCCAGCTAATATTAAAAAATTAACGCTGGCTGTTTGATACTCTTTCACGAACTGAACGAATTTAAATAAAACTTGGATAATAGATAGTTTTTAACCAAGATAAATAGGATACTTTTTGTCCCCGTATAATAATAATAATATATTTTTTTTTTATTATTTTTTTTTTATTTTATTTATCTCCACAAATGACATGCAATGATAAAATACAGTTGACAGGAAGATTGGGAAGAAATTGCAATTTGAGGAAGATCTGGAGTCCAAACTAAGCCTGAGCCTGTATTTTAGAGGTCCAGGCCCCCATTTCCTTTAGTTACAGTAGTCAACGTGGTGCGTAAGTGTGTATAAATGTGTGATTAAATGAGTAAGGGTGTGTGTGTGTGTGTGTGTGTGTGTGTACGTGCGTGTAATTATAATGTAATATTTATCTGGAAAGCGTGTTAAACTGCGAGAGACAATAATTGATATTATAATTTTTTATTGTACTATTATTTTGTTGGCCCGTTGGCTTGGTGGTTAGAAACCCTGACTGCCAAGTTATGCATGAACACGTCTGTTTGTTGTGTGTTGAGTGTAATATGAGATAGTGTGAAAAATAAAAAAAAGCAGTACCTATATGTAGTATATCAGTTACCATGCCGTGTGTAGAGAATGTCCCATGACATTTATTTTCTTTTTTCCTACAGAAAAATTCATGAAATACAACGAGATATACGGCTTCGAAGTCCCAACGATCCAGGCGGTTTACTACTACCTGTTCCACCTGACTCCCTCCAGGTTTATCTATACGCTGTACTGCTTCTTCCTTCACTGGGTACCAGCTTACATCATCGATGGTATTGCTGTGTTAATTGGGAAGAAACCTATGTAAGTTTTTTATAATTTTTATTTTAAGCTATATAGTTTGGGTTTGTTCCATTTCGGTATTATTTTATTGAGGACACGAATTTTGTGATTGATCAAAAAATTGCTGTGGAATGTCAATGAAAATCTGAGTTGCATCAAGTTGTAATTGGCACTATTTATCAAAAAATGAAAATAAATTAAGAAATGTCCTTGGACATTTTGTACATTTTATTCGTATAAGCTTGTCATTTACCACTATCTCAGCGTTATACGTAATGTTGTGGCTGTATATGGTAAGCTAACAAACGCCTGATTGAAACTAGCCCCAAGTACATCTGTAGGAACACACCAGCAGGTGCTGGTGCGTAAAATTTTGAAGCTCGAGATTACCTGGCAGGCATATGAGGACTTCAAAGTACTCTACCAATGCGCAACGTTTATTTGCGCTAAGGTTTCCTCACGATGTTTTCCTTCACAGAAAGTTCAAGCTTAATAGTTTTAAACTGATGACATGACTCTTAAAGCCTTTAAAAATCAGGACCTTTCGTTTAAACCTGATTTTAAACGAATAGCAATGTCAAAATACAAATCTATTTAATATACCTAATCTATAACTTTTGTCTTTTACCAGGTTAAGAAAAGCATACACGAAAATCGGCAAATTCTCCGATGTGATGGCCTATTTTGCGACGAGACAGTGGAAATTCCACAACATGAACACACAGAACCTGTTCAGCGAAATGTGCGACGCCGACAAACACATTTTCGACTTTGACATGACGGCTGTTGTTTGGAGCGACTACTTTTATAGCTACGTAAGAGGAGTACGAGTATATTTATTGAAAGATCCTTTTGAAACTGTGCCTCAAGGTCTGAAAAAGCACAATAAACTAAGATACGTGCACTACTTCTGCTGTACGATGTTGTCATTGTTGGTTTTAAGGCTCCTTTGGGGAGTTCTGAGAATTGTATTAGGTGTTTAGACTAATTGTGATTTTTGATGTGTATTTTGGTTGATGCGAAGCGTCATAGCAATAAATTTTATAATGAAATTTTAATTCACTACTGCAGCCGATAGGGGCGCTGCAATTTACAAAGATACAAGTACATAACATAAATCAGAGGACTAAGCACGAACATCTACTGCAAGCATAGCATCATCGTCAGCACCAAAAAGCTGGTCTGTATAAAAAATTTTACATCACACATACCGTGACGTTGCGCGATGTTCAATTTCCCATTGGTTTTTGGAGCACTCGATACGATGACGATACGCTTGTGATATATGTTCGTACTTAGGCCTCAGTTATAGTAAATTTGTTCCCTGAATGACTGAGGTAACGACATGTTTAACGAATTGGGGTATCCTTGTCTTAGGGCAAGGGGGTGCTGGGGTATACCCAAAAGAAGAATATAGATCGAGTGTCAGTATAATTGTTACCAATAATGTATTCTGTCATCAGAAATGAAAATATAATTGAATTGTGAACTAATTCAGCGTTGTGGTTTGAAACTCGATAGAACGGAAAAGCGACACTAAAAAGAGACAAATATATACTTCTAGACGATTTAGACTGCGAGAGAATGTGATAGGTAGTTTTCTAAAGGTTTCACTTCTACCGCTTGTGTGGTGCACATTTTAGCTTTTTTCCTTATACTTGATAAAAATCATTATATTCTATGATTGTAATGGACAAGTAAGCAAGTATATTAAATAATACACAATAAATACTACAGTAAAAAAATATTGTAAATTTTTATTTGACCAAACGAATTATGCCCGAAGTGGACATGAACTGTCATTCAAATATCTTTAATTTATGCTGTCCCTCGCGGTTTCACCAGCGTTCCCGAGGGATGTAACATTTTCCCGGGTTAAAAAGTAGCCTATATGTTATTCCAATATATGCTCTATTTATGTGCAAGGTTTAATTAAAATCCGTTAGGTAGTTTTTGCGTGAAAGAGGAACAAACATACATACAAACGTAGGATTTTGTTTGTTCTGGAAACAAATGTATTCTACAGAAAAATTGTGCTTAATATCTATTAAAATGGCTTTTTCTAATATAATAGATGCACTACCATTTACCAGTTATAGACAAAGTGTTGATCTGCGATGATGCCGTTTGTGACTGCTCTGTTTGGGTGTAAATATAAATTAAAAAAAATATCCCGTAACATTCTTTACACACGGCCATCTGATCCCTAACTTAGCAAAGAACTACGGAAATCAGATAACTGATATACTACATATACTACTTTTTTTCTAAATACATAATTATATAGATATTTACACCCAGACACAGGACAAACAGACATTCATACACACAAATGTTTGTCCTGGGTGGGAATTGATTCAACGACCTGCGGCGTGCCAGTCAGACTCTAACCACCAAGAAAACTGGCCTGTCGAATATATAAGTATGCATTTAGAAAAAAATAAGAAGTCTTATGAATAGTATATATCTAACGGGTCAGTTGGCTTGGTGGTTAGAGTTCGACAGGCACGCCGCAGGTCGTTGAATCAATTCCCACCCAGGACAAACATTTGTGTGTATGAATGTCTGTTTGTTCTGTGTCTGGGTGTAAATATCTATATAAGTATGTATTTAGAAAAACATTGTATACCTTATATCAGTTATCTGGCTTCCATAGTACAAGCTCTGCTTAGTTTGGGATCAGATGGCCGTGTGTAAAGAATGTCCCGGGATATTTATTATTTTTTTACACTTCATTAGTGAAGCTTTACCAGTCACTCAGTGCCTCTCTCAGTTCAGCGATTTGTCTTTAAGAACAAAATGACTACTGTATTTTATTTATGAACTAGCCGCGCCCTGCGGCTTTGCCCGCATTCAATCCTGTTATAAACCTTCCTCTTGAATCATTCTATCTATTGCTGAAAACTGCAGTAAAATCTGTGGCATAGTTTATGATTCTATAAAGGACATACAGACAAACTTTAATTTTTATGTGATATTTTTTCTTGTACCAATTGCTCATTTACTATAAGTTCTTTTGTGAATATTTTTATGTGTGTATGAATGAATGCCGTGTATTTAAGAATTATGAATATAAATAATAATAATGGACATTTTGTTTCTATTTTAAACTCCTTTAATGCCTTTATTAAATGTGAGAAGAAAACAACTTGTCTATGGTGATTTTTCTATCATAGCCTATAGACGTGCAGTGTTGTTTTCTAGTTATCGATAGAGCAAGGAGTGCTTATTTACAAAATAAAAAAAAAAAATTAATAAATAAATTAACCAATATAAGGAAGTAAATATGAAAATAAATATTAATAATGGATATGTTGTTTCAATTTTAAACTTTTAATTAAATCCTATAATGCTTATTTGAAATGTGAGAAAAAAACACATTATCTATGCTTTTTATCTGTCAACATTTATATTTTAAGAACGTATAGTGTTGTATTTTAGTTAACTATAGGCGCATTTCTTTATTAAATTGAACAATAAAAGGAAGTAAGTAATTCTGAATACAAATATTAATAATGATATTTTGTTGAGAAAAAAGCACATTGTCTATGGTATTTTTGCTGCCATAACCTATAGACGTGTAGTGTTGTATTCTAGTTATCATTAGACGCTTTCCTTATTTATTAAATTGGCTAAAAAGAAAGTAATTAAAAAAGGCGCGAATTACCTTTGGATCTCTTGGAAGATTTTAATCACTGTTCTTTAAATCTAATTAATTCGGATAATCAAAATATTTTTGCACGATATTGGTGAGATACTCAGTCGCGAAATCCGAATTCATTTATGAACTGATTAATTCTATTCCTTGTGGTGAAGGATACTGGGCTATGTTGCGAGCCTAAATTGATAGGTAGAGCCTAAAAACTAATAATTTGTGTCTTCATAAGTGATGCTAAAAATTAATATAGCTGTCCACGCGGTTTTGTCCGAGTTCTCGAGGGATGCTGCATTATTTTGTTATTTCTATCATCAATAGTTTTCGCAGCGCACGGGATGTAAGAATTTTTTTAGGTTATTTATTTACATATTAATTTACATTATTGGAGTTTTAGTAAAGATCCATATTTAAAAAAAAATATATATAGCCTATGTCACCTGGGGATAGTTTAGCTTCCCAATGGCGATATAAGTTTTCAAATCAGTCCAGTAGTTTCGTAGCCTATTCAATAAATAAATGGTAAATATTTGGGACATTCTTTACACACGGCCATCTGTTCCCAAACAAAGCAGACCATGTACTATGGAAACTAAATAACTGATGTACTACATATATTACTTATTTTTTTTACTAAATACATACTTATATAGACATTTACACCCACATGCAAACAACATCACAAACAATCAAATCTTTCCTGTTTATATAAATACTAGCTGTCCCCCGCGGTTTTACCCGCGTTCCCGTGGGATGTCACATGTAGTATACATAAAAACCTTCCTCTTCAATCACTCTATCTATTAAAAAAATCCGTTGCGTAGTTTTAAAGATTTAAGCATACATAGGGATATAGGGACAGAGAAAGCAACTTTGTTTTATACTATGTAGAGGGTATATAAAAAAGAGTATAGAAAAATCTGTGGATACCAACACACGTCCACACATATCTAACCCCAAACGCATTTCATTCACTCACTCATTCACTCAATTAAGTCGTGACATTAATCAGTAATGGAACATCACTATACGATGACATTACACAAACATTCAAATGTATTTTTACAAACGTTTTTATGTTTTAAGTTTTATTCTACACTTTCATATATCTTTATCAGTGAAAAATAAGAATTTAATGTACACTGCTGGCCTGGACCCCGTCATACCATATTCCGTTGGTATACAATTTTCCACACAAATCAATAATACTTCAAATGACGATTTTAATTTGGAATTGAATTCTGATTTATGCTGTTTGGAACTGCCTGATGGGAAAGATTGCAATGTCATCGAAATGGCTGGATGTACTGACTTCATTCCAAGAGGTAACTTACCAGAGAGTCAGATTGGAGTAAGACAATGAGAGTTTCAGTGGTTCATATATTTATAGGAACTTGGTTTCACGCATGAGAAAATTGTAGTAATTGTATTTGGGGCTACATTGTAGAGCCATATTCACGTGCCATGGTTTTTCCATGGTTATTACAGTCTATTAAATATAAATGACAGGCCAGTTGGCTTTGTTAGAGATCCTGACTGCCATTTCACCGATCTTGGGTTCAATTTCCACCCGATAAACAAATATGAGCAAAAACATGTCTGTTTTTTAGTGTCTGGGTGTAAATATCTATATAAGTATGTATTTTAAAATAAAATATAATTATGTAAGTAGTGTATAAGACATCTTGTTTCTATAGGATCAGATGGCCGTGTGTAAAGAATGTCCCAGGATATTTATTATTAAATAGAAATCCCTTTCCTGACTTGTAGGCACGACTGCGTAGCATCAATATGCTTGGTTTAATATGGCAAGAAATCTTGCTGGCACCTGCAGTAGTATGAGCACTTCCTAACAGCCACAATACCTTTCTATGATTCCTTATTTCACGTATGTAAATCAAAGCACGTTCGCGAATCTGATGCCAAGATAACCTTTGCCCAGATTGAAGCTGCAGTATGATGATCTAGTATTCTACGCCACTGGGTTAAACTGACCCACTCAATATTTTTTAGGACCAGCTTAATCCCATCCTAATCCCACTACACTGATCAATACATTTATTGCAAGCGTAGATAGATAGATAGATAGATAACTCTTTATTGTACACCAAACAAGAAAATTAATAACATAAAGAAAGAAAGAAAGAAAGAAACAAATTTATTTGTGACGAGGGGAAAAAATAAACCAATAAAAAAAAATAACAAATAGAAACAAGGTACACAATTGCCACAAATCGGTCCTCCAACTCAGCATGTGGTTGGCTGTAAGTGCCAATGTAGGTACGTATTGCCAACGCTGATCTTCCGTTGGGGCCGGCAAGTGAAAACACGGCAGGATTACTACAGTACACTATTGCATTATAAATAACAAATAAACAGCAAAAAATCATAACAATTCCAAAACAAACAACAATAAACCTTAAATCTATGTACAATGGGCGGTCTTATCACTAAAAAGCGATAATTGACGGTGGTGCATCTAGATTAGAGCGTAGTGTACCAAAAAGCTGGTTTGTCTGTAAACATTGCAGATCACGCATACCGTGATGTTGCGCGATGTTCAAATTTCCACTGGATTGATTTTTGGGGCACTCGATACGTTGACGATATGCTTACGATAGATTTTCGTTCTCAGGGCACTGTACTGATTCGGTATTTATGAAGAAAGCGTTCATCTCCACCGTTGTCATGCCAACAAGTCAGGAAATAGTCCAAATAGTCTGTATCGCTTCATATACATATATTCTTTACATTTTCCCATGTAATTCTTTCCATTCAATAGTTGTCTGGAAGAAATTGCTTTTAGCGATAAGACCGCCAATTGTACCTTTATTTAAGAATCAACTTCTGTACCTACTTCTTTCAGTATACGACAAAGTATATTTATTATTATTATTATAATTAACGAACGATATCACTTACAGGATCATTGAAAATACTGAAATTAGTTGCACCAATACTAGACCCTTATGAAAGGCAAGGGTTTTGTATAGTCTATATTGATTCTAAACCCACAGACGGACAAAGAATTGTAATGAGAGATATCCTCAAAATACCCTTTGACACACGAATCAATGATAATGCACAAAACGTCATAAAATGTAAAGAAATCGATGAAGACCCACAAAACGAATGCAAGCCAGTTGATTGTGATACTTATTACAATGGGAAAAGATCCTTTTTTAACTCCAGGACAAAGAAGTGTACAAGAATACCAAAATGCATCAATAGAAACAATCCTAGGATAATTTATGATTCTGTAACAAATGAATGTGTTAAAAAAGATTCGATAGGTACAGATGATCTTGAATTTATAAAGAGATTAAACGACGGAAGTGGCAGACGACCTAAAGATATTTTGATAATAAAAAACTATGGAAGAGATGTTGATGCAAAAAATACTAAAATTAAGAATGATCATGACACTATTCTTAAATACAAAGATATTGTAAAACCTAAAGAAAAACATGTCGACAAACCAAAAGAGACTAAAACTAAAGAAAAACATCCATCTAAATCATTATTCGGTCCAATAATTAAGTATTTTACTTCAAATAAATATACTTTATCAGCATTTGGTTTAATAATCGCTATACAATGCTGTCTAATATTCTCTTTATCTTACTGTACGTCGAGTTCATGCTTGTGTTTTAAAAAGAAAAAGGTTGTAAATAAGTTTTTTAACTATAGACAAGATGCATCTGTTACTACACCATTAATATACACAAGTAATATAGACACAGACACCACCGAGTTTCCATATTTTAGTGATACTTCACTTAACGTAGATAAAAAGATCAAATGCTACAAAGCTTGCCAGAAAGAGAGGAAAGATAACGTAAAAATGAGCATGTCAGATGATATATTATCAAAATGCTTAAACAGGCGAGATTGGGAGCGGAAACCTCGATCAGAAACGATACGGGAAGATAATAATACTGAAAGACTTCAAATAACTGAAATAATAAATTCAGACTCCAAAAAAAACTGTGACAATGAAAGAAGATACACAGAAACTAAAATTAATTATGAAAATGAAGGTAAAGAAGATAAAACCAGAGAAATGGTTCGAACTATTGTTAAAGACATTGAAAGTAAATGCAAAAAAGATTACAAGAAGGAATTTAGTGGGGTGCAATGTGATTTGTCTGAGAAAGAAATAGAATGTCACAGTTACAATATGGGAGCTGGTATGGGTGGATCAAATGCGACTGGTTTTCAGCCAAATGTTCAAAACAATGCCTTCGATATGTACAAAACTGACCTCAGTAAAAAAGGAACAATTTCTGTCTCATCAGAGAAAGGAGCTCAAGCCTGCTTCTCCAATGATTCAATAGATGACTTTCTCTCAGAACGTGGAATGATTTTCGTAGCTGAAAGCGGTTCAAAATGTACCTTCCCATCATCAGCTCCTGGACAATCATCAAGCACTTCTGTCTCGAGTAGGACATCAAAGAAAAATATAGTCAAAAATGTTTTTTCGTTATTCTCAAGGAAATCTAAGCAGGGACCAAGTTCAGACTCTGGTTTAAAGAAATCTAAAGACAATTTAGACCTAGAACTACTTCATATTTCACACGCATCAATTTATTCGTCCGGTAATAATGAATCAGATTATGCAAAAAGTTTTAAAAGAGTCAAAGATTCTAGAACGTCTTTGTAGTTTATGGTTGGCATTAGTTTTAATGTTTTGTTAGTATTAATTTTTTTATTGATTATAAGATGTGATAAATTTTTGACTTTTCATTTTACTCACTGCAAATATCAATCAATATGTAGAATAATTTGAGAGCGGACCCGCACACACAACGATACGTAGAAGACGCGCTGGCTCGACGTCGCTCGGCAGACATGAGAGACAATGTCACCACAGAGGATGCAACAGACCGTGCAAAGTGGAGATTGAGCCGGAGAGCGGACCCGCACACACAACTATACGTAGAAGCGCTGGCTTACTTAGCAGATATGAGAGACAATGTCACCACAGAGGATGCAACAGACCGCGCAACGTGGAGATTGAGCCGGAGAGCGGACCCGCACACCCAACTATACTTAGAAGCGCTGGTTTACTTAGCAGATATGAGAGTCAATGCCACCACATAGGATGCAACAGACCGCGCAAAGTGGAGATTGAGCCGGAGAGCGGACCCGCACACACAACTATACGTAGAAGCGCTGGTTTACTTAGCAGATATGAGAGACAATGTCCCCACAGAGGATGCAACAGACCGCGCAAAGTGCAGATTGAGCCGGAGAGCGGACCCGCACACACAACTATACGTAGAAGCGCTGGTTTTCTTAGCAGATATGAGAGACAATGTCACCACAGAGGATGCAACAGACCGCGCAAAGTGGAGATTGAGCCGGAGAGCGGACCCGTGCACACAACGATACGTGGAAGAAGCGCTGGCTCGACGTCGCTCGGCAGACATGAGAGACAATGTCACCACAGAGGATGCAACAGACCGCGCAAAGTGGAGATTGAGCCGGAGAGCGGACCCGCACACAGTGATACGTTGAAGAAGCGCTGGTTCGACGTCGCTCGGCAGCCATGAGAGACAATGTCACCACAGAGGATGCAACAGACCGCGCAAAGTGGAGATTGAGCCGGAGAGCGGACCCGTGCACACAACGATACGTGGAAGAAGCGCTGGTTCGATGTCGCTCGGCAGACATGAGAGACAATGTCACCACAGAGGATGCAACAGACCGCACAAAGTGGAGATTGGGCCGGAGAGCGGACCCGTGCACACAACGATACGTGGAAGAAGCGCTGGCTCGACGTCGCTCGGCAGACATGAGAGACAATGTCACCACAGAGGATGCAACAGACCGTGCAAAGTGGAGATTGAGCCTTAGAGCGGACCCGCACACACAACTATACGTAGAAGCGCTGGTTTACTTAGCAGATATGAGAGACAATGTCACCACAGAGGATGCAACAGACCGCGCAACGTGGAGATTGAGCCGGAGAGCGGACCCGCACACACAACTATACTTAGAAGCGCTGGTTTACTTAGCAGATATGAGAGTCAATGCCACCACATAGGATGCAACAGACCGCGCAAAGTGGAGATTGAGCCGGAGAGCGGACCCGCACACACAACTATACGTAGAAGCGCTGGTTTACTTAGCAGATATGAGAGACAATGTCACCACAGAGGATGCAACAGACCGCGCAAAGTGGAGATTGAGGCGAAGAGCGGATCCGCACACAGTGATACGTTGAAGAAGCGCTGGCTCGACGTCGCTCGGCAGCCATGAGAGACAATGTCACCACAGAGGATGCAACAGACCGCGCAAAGTGGAGATTGAGCCGGAGAGCGGACCCGTGCACACAACGATACGTGGAAGAAGCGCTGGCTCGATGTCGCTCGGCAGACATGAGAGACAATGTCACCACAGAGGATGCAATAGACCGCACAAAGTGGAGATTGGGCCGGAGAGCGGACCCGTGCACACAACGATACGTGGAAGAAGCGCTGGCTCGACGTCGCTCGGCAGACATGAGAGACAATGTCACCACAGAGGATGCAACAGACCGCGAAAAGTGGAGATTGAGCCGGAGAGCGGACCCGCACACACAACTATACGTAGAAGCGCTGGTTTACTTAGCATATATGAGAGACAATGTCACCACAGAGGATGCAACAGACCGCGAAAAGTGGAGATTGAGCCGGAGAGCGGACTCGCACACACAACGATATCATTTTAGGGTGGATGTGAATTTACTTGTGGGTTTAATTTATGACCTTCCTTTTAGTAAAATCAACATCATTTCCGGGTAAGCGAGAGTAAATAATATTTTGTGGAGATATACTACTTTACTAATAAAAAACTTTTTTTTTTTCAAGCTTTTGTTGCGGCAAAAAGTAATATGTCTAGGAACGTAGGTGCGGGGACAGCTTTTGGAAGTAAAAACAGAATTTATACAGTTTATTTTCATTTATTTTGAACTTTAAATTCTCCCGTAAAGTTTGTAGTGTGGCGCTTGTCACCGTTTGGCAGGAAGGCATCGATACTCTAACGTTTGAAGAAGATATCCATTTGGGGTTTGGAACAATGAGAACAATCACACGGTGGACACATTGTCGAAGTCGCTTCTGTTGGAACGGTGACATATCTTTCTGGCGTCACCTGAAATAGGGATCAATCCTGTATTCAAAATAAATGATAAAACACTAGCCAGTGTCTTGAACATCCAAAAATACACGAATACATCAAATGTGATCAAAATGGTTAAGTAATAATCCAATCAAAAAGAGTAGATCTTTTGATGCTGTACATTTATGACGTCACGACTTGCTATTTTTTTTTAATACTTTATGGGCCGATAAACAAACGGACGGTCCACCTGCCTGTAATGTCACCGGCCTTACCTTTCTAACCGAAACACAAGTACAATACAAGTGCACTACTGCTTCACGGCAGAAATGGGTAAGGTGGTAGTATTCCCCGGACGAACTCTGCACTAAGAGCTCTACTACTCGAAATTTCATACAACAGTCCGTACATTCGTTCGTTTTGACATTTGATAAAAAGTTGCTAATTTGACATGTCAACATCTTTAGTATACAATTTCTATAATAAAGTTCACTTACTTCTACCTAGTACTTTTATTCGCGTTCCCGAAGGATCTAGTATTCATAAAAGCAACCTATGGTATGGTATTGTCAGTTCTTCACTCATACAATACCCAAAGACGAACTCTGCACTAAGAGCTCTACTACTCGAAATTTCATACAACAGACCGTACATTCGTTCGTTTTGACATTTGATAAAAAGTTGCTAATTTGACATGTCAACATCTTTAGTATACAATTTCTATAATAAAGTTCACTTACTTCTACCTAGTACTTTTATTCGCGTTCCCGAAGGATCTAGTATTCATAAAAGCAACCTATGGTATGGTATTGTCAGTTCTTCACTCATACAATACCCAAAGACGAACTCTGCACTAAGAGCTCTACTACTCGAAATTTCATACAACAGTCCGTACATTCGTTCGTTTTGACATTTGATAAAAAGTTGCTAATTTGACATGTCAACATCTTTAGTATACAATTTCTATAATAAAGTTCACTTACTTCTACCTAGTACTTTTATTCGCGTTCCCGAAGGATCTAGTATTCATAAAAGCAACCTATGGTATGGTATTGTCAGTTCTTCACTCATACAATACCCAAAACCTGTGTAAAATTTGAAGTAGTAGAGCTATCAGGGCAGAGTTTGACCGGGGAAGTACTAATCTTACCAATTTCCACCGTGAAGCAGTAGTGCACTTGTATTACTGTGTTTTAGAAAGGTAAGGCCTGCTAAATTACAGGCACATGAGACTGTATATCTTGACGTCTCAGGAACGACAACGCATTGGCAGTGCCCTTGGAGTTACAAATGTCCAAAGTCTTGACCACACATGCAAAAACCTTTACTCTCCGCACCACAGTGATATGGCGACATCTATGAAAAGTTACTCGACAATCCTACATCGTGATATCGAAGTTTTCTCAGGATTTGACATATATACAAGCATCAAATACCGACGGTCCCCAGGCATGATCAACTAGCGGTGAAAGAACTTCCCTTTTAAATTGAAGAGTCCTATATCTCACTAATCGATAACCTAAAAAAATAAATGTTATTTACCTTAATTCTTGGGAAGTGTATATTTCCATGCAACTTAAAACTGCTCAAAGGACCTCGGGTAACACACATGCACTGAAATTATAATAATAGTAACTAATAATTTACAGATTTTAGTGAATTTCAGCTATTGTGTGACCGAGAGCGCTGTAATGGGTGGGGACTAGAGTGAGCAAGAATGATCTATAAACTATAGATGCCTTGTCCGCGTTCAGAAATGGCAGCACGAAATGCTGGTAATTGACTTAATTCCATGTAGTCGCGCACCAACCACTGTCGCGATGCCACGTAATTTAACTCTTATTCTATATTTATTAACGAAACTAACGATGTATATTCATTTCTCTCTAACAACTTTCTTTCCCTTCGCGCGTATTTGTAGCGAATCTAGTATTTACCAATCTATGTATATATTCTATCTATATATATAATTAACCCCCTATTGGGGTAAAACGGGGGTGCAAAGTTTGTATGGATCAACGTGTTCTGTTGGTCTGATCCTTGATCTGACTTAACGCGAGTGGGACCGCGGGGGACAGCTATGATATATAAATCTATAAATGCGTTATCTGCGCTCAGAAATGATAAAATAAGTAAAGCGCCTACGGTCACATAAAAGCAATAGTAAATTAAATTTCAGTAAAACTTACTCCAGGCTGTAATAAAAATAATAATTAATAATAAACGCGTAAATAAGAGAATGATAAACTTGATTATAAAAATAAAATCTTACGTACTTTCTGTAAAAGATATATTTTTTTTAGTTTATGTTTATAATTTTTTTGAAATTTTAATTAAAAAAAACATAGGTTAGGTATTTACTTACCGTTGCGGGCTAAAGGTATAGTAAAAAAAAAATATTAATATATGGATAATAAATATTAATACTAATTTATTAATAAAAAATTATATTGTACACCTACCCTTGTCTGCAATAATGATTTGTTTGTTTAATTTGTTTTACTTACCTATATTTAAATTTTTCATATTTTTAGAATAGCGTTTTTATACTTACATAATACTGAAAATAATAATAACATGTCTTTATTAAAAAATATTTTTAAATATCAAAAATGTATTTAAATAAAATATGTTGTTTTTACCGTTTTCTGTAAAGGAAAATGATTGATTAAATTTTAATAATTAATTTCATAAATAGCTAATTTCTTTGATTATAAAAATATTACCCAACGCTGAAAAGAAATAAAGATATGTGATAATTAGTTGCAAATATTTATTTAATATTTATTCGTGCATTGTATAAATGTTACAATTTAAGCAACTTACCATACTCTGAAAAGAAATAAATGAAATAATTAGTTTTAAAATGTTGGTAATAATTTAGATAATAAACCACGGCACCACCGTCAGATATTAATATATTAATCAAAACTTACATTGACTTTCTGTAAAATATAAAATAAAATAAAATAAAATAAAATATTTATTTAATAATACAATAAATAAAAATCTTAAATTTTTATTTTTAATAATAAATTTGACTCTAAAAAAACTCACCAAGCCCTAGAACAAATAAAAAAAATCATAAACATTCAACTAAACCTGATTTTATTAAATTATATGAATATAAGAAAAAGTACTTACTCCCCCACTCTGGCATGCAAATGATAAAAAAAGAAAATATTAGTTAAAAATACTACAAATAATTTTAAACTATATATAAAAATATAATGAAAACTGCATAAATACCGGAAGCTTAAAAAATCAATAAGTAATTATTATTAATTTAAATGAACAACTAAAATAAATAATATAATAATGGTGACTAATTTACATATTTACCGTAAACTAAACAGAAAAAAATAAACATAAAATTAGTAAATTATTATTAGATTATACAAAAACAAATATCTAGTAACTAATTCCGCTGGATCTCCTTCTCTGTCAAGACCCAAACAAGGAAACTCAACAGGAAATCGACACGTGTTTCGCTTCTACACGAACCATCCTCAGGCCGTATTGGACCCGTTGTCACTGAGTCGATGCACGTATTAAGTTTTAGTTAAGTTAGGAATTATTTTCTAGATATTTGTTTATTGTATGTGTTCCTCAAGGTCACGTGTAAGTCAATTATTACATTTACATTAAATTTTAGCTCATACTTGAAGCACTTGCAGCATATCTGATTATGTTAACCGCATAAAACCTGGAGCGAGAGCTGGAACTCGCAACACAAGTTTATTCTTACCGCAAGTTCCAGAACTCAATAAACATTGAACTCCCTAACTATATATACCATCCTAATTACTTGCTTTGAATATTAACTGTTTAAGTGTCTGTGCAAATCTTTATTAAATAAAAAATTTATTATTATTATTAATTAGTTAATTATTATTATTATAGCAAAACTAATGTTTTTATTTAAATCAATATGATCTGTAATACATTTAATATTTTTGGCAAATTTTGTGATAAATATTCGTTTTATGGCTCAATTACCCCAATTCTACTATATTACACAAAATTTACTGCAGTATGTACTTTTATAATTCAAGACTAGACCGATCTTGATGAAAATTGGTATATAGTCAGAACATGTGATTGCGCAAATGATAGGCTATATACGATATCGATAAACGCGCGTAAAACAACGGGTGACAGCTTGTCTATGTCTAAATAATATGCAAAATAGGGTCCTTTGACGCACCATCACCTCAAAACTACTGAACATATCGGGATGGGACTGCTACCATTCGACGCGGAATTTTTCCTAGATGGTTATAGGCTATATATGATATCGATAAACGCGAGTAAAACCGGAGGACAGCTAGTATCGTATAAAGCGAATTACTTACGTTCAGCTGTTATAAACAATAAAGGTTTTTTATCTTCTGCCAGTATATTTAGGAGTTACAAAACTACCCGTAAAGCCGAAAGGTTAAATGGGGCCTTATAACGAGTCCATTTACAATATTTAAGAACCGTAGTAACGCTGTATAACATACCCCAAAAAATAAAAAAATCTAATTTATTCGAATGAAAAATAGAAAAACTATTAGAGTAGATAATTATTAGGTAAAATAGGTACGTAGGCCTTTCTGATAAATAATCTGGTTCCCCGACATGACAGCTTACTAGGGTTGTTGGCTTTGATAATTAATTATATTTTTACGGGGTATTTTGTAACACGTTGTATAATATTCAACCTACTTTCATATTATAGAAAAATAAATGGAAATAAACTCTACAATGTGAGATTTTAAGTATTTAACGTTTAAAAGCTTTAATAAACAAATTCTTACTGTTTCCTGAAATATATTAAATAAAAATAAATAATTTATTTATTTATTTATTTATTATATATGGGACGCCAACAGCACACACATTTAGACATAATATTTATACATTGCAAATTTTTAGTTCCGATGCCTATGCCAATTACAGGCGAACACAGCATTCACAAAGAACAGTGTTTACTATATAACAGTTAAATGATAAATACCAAAAAGATAAATTTTATATAAAGTAAAAAAAAGAAAATATGGAAATTACAAAACTAAAACTAAACAAAAAAATAATAATTAAAATTTTAATATCAACGGAATGTATCCAGCACCTCACGCTTGAACCTCATCAAACCATCGTGAAAATATCAATTTGTGTGTATTTATGGACAATGGAGTTGTACTTCCCACATATCCGCACTATAGGTGATTGCAAGCCTAAATTGGTTCTACACTGTGGGATACGGAATATTTGATTTATTGGCTTTCGAGGCATATTATATGGAACAGCTAGAGACACACACGAGAGAATGTCGCCACAGTCAATGAATCCATTCATTATTTTGTATAAAAACATGACATCATGTAGTATTCGTCGATCATACAAGGAATGCATATTGAAATGTGCCAATCTTCGACTGTAAGGACTTCGGTAATTGCACATATTTAGGAACAAATATATATACTTATTATTTATTATATTTTTACTTACACTCTCCTGTAAATAATGCACAATATTATTGTATTATAGTAAATTTTCAAATAGTAAACATAAAAGAAAAAAAATACTTACGGTGATCTAAAACATAAAAAAAATCATGGTTTAATTATTGCTAATCAAATAACCGGTAAACATTATGAAAAAAAAAACATTCTAATGAATTGAAAACCTTTTTTGAAGTCGGTTAATAAATAGAAACTGTATCTCGTTCAAAGAAAGCTTTAATAAAATACTTACAGGTACCTAAAATAAAAATAAAAAAATATATTTTTAATTTTTTTTTTTATTTAACAATTATATTTTCTTTATGTTAAAGAGTTTATAAATAACGTACAAAAGAAAATACTTACACCCTGTTTTCTGCAAATAACCAATTGTTTTTTGTGTTTAATAATTCTTGATTAAATAAAAGTTCTTTTACTGTATTCAGATTAGAATAAAATATATTATAATTACCATGCATCGGCGTAGATTATAGAGCATGAAAAAAAAAATTACATCATTTTAATTTAGAATTTTTATAAATTCTCACAAAATTGGTACAATGTTAAATTTAAATAATATTTAAATAGGAAATACTTACGTAGCGATCCTGCAGAGATCAAAATATAATTGATTATATTAAAATTAGTAATATCTACTAATATAGAATAAAAAAAATCATATACGCCAGCAAACTGTTTACAAAATACTTCGGTTAGGGTTTTATAAAGTTCTTTTTACGCCCCCACAGGCCCCGAGATGTAAATTCATCATTTCAATTAAGCAACTTTAATGTCACTTTTACATTGTTTTTTTATTTTTTTTAAACTTTTATACATAAATTTTAAATGAAATTTTTATCTTACCGTATACTGAAAACAAGCAGTTTATTAATATTTTTTAAGAACTATTTTAATATAATAACGCGAGTATATAATTTAATTAATACTTACCACGTTCTAAATCAAAAATAAATGTCATATTAATTTATATTGAATTGTAATAAATTTTCATTACATTTTACAAAATTGTCATTGTTTTTTATGTAATATAATTGAAACGAAATAATCTTACCGCTGGCTATAGAAATAATTACATATGTTTAGCATTACTGTTTTATTTAAATAAGTTGCTTTAAAAAAAATATTAATTAAAAATTCTTCTTACCGTAGTCTAAAAAATTAATGAAAATTTTTTATTATAGTAAAATTGAAAATCAATTACATTCTAAAATACATTAAATTCTTATCAAGATAATAATTTAAAATTACAAAAAGCTACTTACATCGTCAGGCTAAGAATAAATAAAAACATATAAATACATTATTTCAAAAAATAAATAGAATAAATAATATTGTAATAACTAATGACATAATAAAATATATATTTTAAAGTAATATTTTTTTTTTTTTTTATGCCACTTAGGCCGACAAACAAGCAGACGGTCCACCTGATGGTAAGTGGTCACCGCCGCCTATGAACATTTGCAACACTAGGAGCATCGCCAATGCGTTGTCGACCCTGAGACGTGAAGTTGTTAAGTCTCATGTGCCTGTAATTTCACCGGCCCCCTTACCTTTCTAACCGAAACAGTAATACAATTGCACTACTGCTTCACGGCGGAAATGGGTAAGGTGGTAGTACTTCCCCGGACGAACTCTGCACTAAGAGCTCTACTACTACTTCTAATATCTTTTGAATGATTAATAAGATTTATTTATTTTACTTTTACGTACTTTAATTTATTGAATGAGATATTTGTAGTCTTTTGTGTGATAAATTAGTTTAAAAGATAGGCCTGTTGGTTTGGTGTTTAGCGACCCTGATTGCCATGTCGCAGGTCGTAGGTTCGATTCACACTTATTTGTGTGCATGGACAATGATCATGTCTGTTTGTTCTGTGTCTGGGTGTAAATATCAAAATAAGTATGTATTTAGAAAAAAAACGTACTATATGTAGTATATCAGTTATCTGGTTTCCATAGTACAAGCTCTGCTTAGTTTGGGATCAGATGGCCGTGTGTAAAGAATGTCCTGGGATATTTATTTATTTTAAAATCTTATTTAATTGCAATGTACATTTTCAAGCCATTATGGTAAATTATGAAGGACTTTGACTAAAATTTAACATCTATGAATAAAACTATGTTTCTGACAAACAAATAAAACTTATATATCAACAAATATCAACCCAATTACTTACTCCTAACTGAAAATATGAATTAAATTATAAAAATATAATTTCTTGAAAAAAAAAATTTTTTTAATACATTTTTGTTACGTACCGTTAACTGAAATATTATATTCAAATAATGTACTTCGGAATTATTTTAACATCATCATAATCAGCACATCTCCATCCACTGCTGGACGTAGGCCTCACCTACACGCTACTGAACTCGATCTTCAGCTCTTTGTTTCCAACCGCAGCCAGCCAGCTAGCGTATATCATCGCTCCATCTAGCTGGAGGGCGCCCTACACTACGTTTACCGAGCCGTGGTCTCCACTCTAGAACACGTCTACCCCAACGGTTATCGGTTCTATGGTAGATGAGACCAGCCCACTGCCACTTCAGCTTATTAATCCTTTGAGGTATTTTAACTTACTTTAGTTTAATATTTACTTATATAAATTATATATTGTGGGGTTATCAAAGAAAAGTGCAACGTAGTTTAGGACAATAAGGCTTAGTTTCGTCAAAATCTGCTCGCAATAACAAAATAAAGCTTTCTTTAAATCCAAAACACGTATAAAGTTGCGGGCTCAGCCTTTTTTTATACCACATGGGCCGACAAACATGCGGACGGTCCACCTGATGGTAAGTGGTCACCGCCTCCTATAGACATTTGCAACACTAGGGGCATCGCCAATGCGTTGTCGACCCTGAGACGTGAAGTTGTTAAGTCTCATGTACATGTAATTTCATCGCCCTTACCTTTCTAACCGAAACACAGTAACTCAAGTGGACTACTGCTTCACGGTGGAAATTGGTAAGGTGGTAGTACTTCCCCGGACGAACTCTGCACTAAGAGCTCTACTATCCAAAAGTTAAAAGAGTAAAAGTTACTTGTGACTTACATCAACTACTTCAAAATTCTGAAAGAAATAATGTATTGTGTAAATAATTGGTGGATTCAATTCCAAAGCATAACTTTGTTTACTTCTGTACTATTCTTACACCCTTATTCAGCTAATACAAACTTCGTCGGTGAGCCGCTTCACGGAGGCCTCGGAGAGCTTACCTCTCACGTGATTAGTAGTATTAGCGTAGTTAGCAAAAGAGACAGAGTACGGAGGCAGCGACGAAACATCCTCGAGTTAGTGTAATTTTCCTTACAGAATCGAGCCCCTGATTCGAGAATCGGGGGTATGATACTATAAATAAAATTACACTAACTCAACGATGTTTCGTCGTGGTCTCTATGCTCTGTCTCTTTCGGTAACAAAGCAAACACGAGAAAGGTTCCTCCAGCTCCCCGATGAAGTTTGTATTAGCTGAATATGGGGGCTGAGCACGAACAACTATCGTAAACGTATCGTCATCGTATCGAATGGGAAAACCAATGCAATGGGAAATTGAACATCATGCAACGTCACGGTATGCGCGGTGTTCAATTTTACATACAAACCAGCTTTTGGCGCACTCGATACGATGCGCTTACAGTAGATGTTCGTACTTAGTTCTGCTGTATTCTCTGATACAAACATCAGCTCGCAACAAGGCCTTGGAAAAACCTTAACTTCTTTAAGTAGGTGCTAACCCAAATTTGTTTAGTTAAATGTGAATATTCCTTTTACTCTTCTTGTCAAAGTCAATTATTATGACTGTTTAACACTATATTATTTACTAGTAGCCTTACCAGTTATTTCACTCACACTTAATACTATCTTGTTATCTAACCGTGAGGATCTGTTAATGGCTTTCTGTTATCTACATATGTACAAATTCTAGTTTGTTAAATTAGCTGCAGATCTTTCTCTTATAAATATATAAATAAATAAAACGGACCTCTCACATAATTTCGTAGTTAGCAAAAGAGACGCGATGAAGCATCCTCGAGCTAGTGTAATTTTCCTTACAGTCTCGAAGCCTGAGACCGACGAGTCAAGTTATTGCTTATTTGGCCCTTATTTCTATGAGTGTGAGATGTATTTTCAAACAAGGTATAGTTCTTAGGTAAGTGGATAAAAAGCTGTGTTACCCCTGCGGTGCTGTCTTTTTCAGTGTCATCATTCTGAAAGGGAGAAATTTTACAAAATCCATCACTTCATAGTAGAAAACAAAGTCGCTACGCTGTCTGTCTGTCTCTATGTATGGTTAGATCTTTAAAAGTACGCCACGGATTTTGATGCGGTTTTTTAATAGATAGAGTGATTAAAGATGAAGGTTTTTATGTATAATACATACATATTATAATTGAGAAAATGCGAGAATTTTAAAGAATTACAACTATTTTAACTGCGCGCGTTTGACACTTCGCGTATTACAGACCTCCGGGACACGGGTGAAACCGTAGGGGATAGCTAGTAGGGGTATATAGGAAGATCCCAGATTACACACAGCATTCGACCCTGAGACGTGAAGTTGTTAAGTCTGTAGTTTCACCGGCTCGCTTACCTTCCTAACCGAAACACAGTAATACAAGTGCACTACTGCTTCAGGGCAGAAATGGGTAAGGTGGCAGTACTTCGCCGGACGAACTCTGTCTGCACTAAGAGCTCTACTACACAAAAAATGTACATTGGGTTTCGGTATTGCATCGGCCGTGGCATCTAAAGAACCAGGCCCTCTGTAAGAAACTATAGATATGCCAATGTCGGTATCTACTTTAAACAAAAATCTCAGAAATACTCAAAGAGGTGCATTTTATGTTTTAAATGGTTGATATGAGATTTAGATACAATACAATATACTTTATTTGTACAACACATAACATGACAAGCAAAAATAAAGAAATAGATAATAGAACAAGTGTTTACAAAGAGCTGGTTTTATTGCAATGAATTGGGATGTGTCTTGTATGAAAGATAAATGATCAAACACTAACCTGTGTATTGAACATCCAAAAATATACGAAAACATTAAATATGAACTAAATTAAATCATTAATGTGATTTTTCAGAACCGATCTAATCATAAAGAGTATGTTATTTGATGTCCCAATTTGCTATTTCATACAAAACTACATACTTTCGATCGTTTTGACATTTCATAAAGAATTGCTGATTTGACATGTCAGGACATCCCTTTTGAAATACATATTTATTCAAATAGGCCTCCACAGGCACTCATGAATGGTCAGACTCAAACACCGGCTCGGAAGGTTGCTTTTACTGAGATGAGCCGGCAATAAACTCAGCAATTACTCTTTTCAAAATAAGATTTTGTACATAAAGATGTGTCCTGCTGGAGCGAGACACTTATTATTGCTAAAGCTATTTCGCCCAGACAACCTAACGTAGCAGGATACAGAAGAGGGTGGCTGGTTGCACGTTCAGACAGTTAAAATAGAAATTAGATTAACAATGAATATTAAAAAAATCTGATAATATTACTTTTAGGACATGTTTTAACGATTTTTGGGTAATAGGCAATATGGAACTGTCTATCCATTTTCCGTGGTTTCATCTTTCCAAGGTATGTTACAATAGCCCGGGATTAAAAAGTATTTAACAGTTTATAATCTATCTATGTGCCATGTTTCATCCAAATCCGTTTTGTAGTTTTGCGAAAGAATAACAAACATTCATACACAGAAACTTTCGCATTTATAATATTAGTTGGAATAGATTATTACCACTTTTACCGCTCCGCTATCGTTCTGAAACATAATAAAAAAAAATCATTTATCAAAGTTACTGAATTTACCACATGAGAAGAACTTCAACTGAGAAGAACCGGCGAGAAACTCAGCCTAGATTTTATGAATAGAAAAAACCTTACTTGTTTCTCGGCACCCTAAAATATAATACAAAATTAATAAGCTTCTTTAAATAATATAATTAATATTAATAACATCTCTCTTTATGCCATTTTTTTTTTTTTTTTATGCCACTTGGGCCGACAAACAAGCAGACGGTCCACCTGATGGTAAGTGGTCACCGCCGCCTATGGACATTTGCAACACTAGGGCATCGCCAAAGCGTTGTCGACCCTGAGACGTGAAGTTGTTAGGTCTCATGTGCCTGTAATTTCACCGGCCCCCTTACCTTTCTAACCGAAACACAGTAATACAATTGCACTACTGCTTCACGGCGGAAATGGGTAAGGTGGTAGTACTTCCCCGGACGAACTCTGCACTAAGAGCTCTACTACTCTAATAGCCATACTAGCTGTTCCCCGCGGATTCACCCTCATTCCCGAGGGATGTAACATTTTCCCTGCACAAATAGTATCCTATGTTACTTGTAATACCTCCAAAAATATGAGTACAAAGTTACATGATGATCGTATAAGTAGTTTTCGCGAGAAACCAAACAAACATACATTACATTCACATTTATAATATTTAAGATAGTCCCTGCGGCTTTACCCGCGTTCCCGAGGGATATCACATTTTCCCGGGATAAAAAGTAGGCTATATATTGTTCCAGGTTATGCTCTATCTATGTGCCAAGTTTCATCCATATCCGTTTAGTAGTTTTTGCGCGAAAGAGTAACATACATACTTACATACAAATCATTCCTCTTTATAATATTAGTATAGATAGATATAAGTAATGAGGTATACATTTATGAAGAATTATTAAACAAATAATTTTATGTGTATTTAGTAATAGAACGCAACTCGCATAACATCATTCTTTGTCGAAAAAAGTTTCACCCGCATATTTCCCCTTATTCAGCTGATTCAAACTTCATCGGCGCAACGATGCCTCAGAGAGCTTACCTCTCATGTGATTGCGTAGTTAGCGAAAGAGACAGAGCATAGAGGCTGCGATGAGATATCTTGGTTATGAAACGGCCACACTTCTATTCCGACAAGACATCGTGATGGTGAGGCAGTCACTCTAGTTCTTCTATTCAATAAAGATGACGAAGTTGTTACATGACGCTGCCACTTTAGTTCTTCTATCCAAAGATGACGAAGTAGCTACACGAGACGGCTACTTTAGTTCTTCTATTCAAAGATGACAAAGTAGCTACACAAGACGGCGACTTTAGTTCTTCTATTCAATAAAGATGACGAATTTCCTACAGGACACTGCCACTTTAGTTCTTCTATCCAAAGATGACGAAGTAGCTACACGAGACGGCTACTTTAGTTCATTTAGCCAATAAAGATGAAAAATTTGCTACTTGATACGACCACTAGTTTTTCTATTTTATAAAGATGAAGAAGTAGCTACACGAGACGGCTACTTTAGTTCTTTTATTCAATCATCATCATCAGCCTATCTCCATCCACTGCTGGACATAGGCCTCACCTATGGCACGCCACTGAGCTCGATCTTCAGCTCTTTGTTTCCAACGTGTTCCAGTGTGTTTTATTCAATAAAGATGGCGAATTTGCTACAATCATGTAGCAAATTCGTCATGTTGTATCAACGGCCACTCTAGTTTTTCTATTTAATAAAGATGAAGAAGTTGCTACATGAGATGTCTACTAATACATCTACTTAATAATGGATGACGAAGTTGTTACCTGACACTGTCGTCTATTTAATAAAGATGACGATGAAGCTACTTGAGACGTCTACTAAAACATCTACATAAAAATAGATGACTAAGTCGCTACATGACACTGTGACATTAGTACTTCTATCCAAAGATGAAATTTACTAAAGGTGACAAAGTAGCTTCATGATGCGGCCACTCTAGTTCTTTGATCCCAAGACGACGAAGTAGCTATATGAGACGGCCACTCATGTTCTTCTATTCAATAAAGATGACGAAGTAGCTACAGGACACAGCCACTTTAGTTCTTCTATTTCATAAAGATGACGAAGGTACTACATAAGACGGCCACTCTAGTTCTTCTGTTCTATAAAGATGACGAAGTAGATACATGAGACGGCCACTTTAGTTCTTCTGTCCAACGATGACTTAGTAGCTTCATGAGACGCCCACTCTAGTTCATCTATTTACTAAAGATGACGAAGTAGCTTCATGAGACGGCCACTCTAGTTCTTCTATGTCATAATGATGACGCAGTAGCTACATAATACGGCTACTTATTCATCTACTTATTAACAAATAACGGATTTGTTTAACGAGATGATACACTCATTCTTCTAGTTGATTGAAACATTAAAATCTACTTACATCATCCTGCTGTAATTAAAAATAGTTTTTTAAACGGGGCATGTGGCAGCAAATATGTATTTCCAAGCTACAAAAAATATTTACTTACTTTTTCGGCTCCCTAAATTAAAAAATACATATAAATTTATGTTTTAATTCATATAAGGAGCAGTTAGGATAGCTCAGTTAGATAGCAGGAAGTATGTGCACTATCTTTATAAATAAAATTCTTCTGTACGTGTGTTGACAGTGAACTCCTCCTAAACGGCTTTACCGATTTGAATGAATATTTTTGTATGGGTGGCGCCCAGAATGGTTTAGATTCAAAATTGGACCCGGTAGGTGGCGCTGCGAGTGAATTCCTACATTTTTGTATGGACTTATTTCGACAGAACGACCTTTGTCCGGACCGCTAGTAGCGATATAATATGCACAATAAAAATAAGTATTTTTTTTTGTAAATGTTATATTTTCTCTTCTTATTCAAGTAGGCTGGCAAACAAGGTGGCCCACCTGATGGAAAGTGGTCACCGCCCATTGATATATGCAAGACCAGGAGCATCGCCTCGTTGTCGCTTGAGACGTGAAGTTCTTAAGTCTCATGTGCTTATAATGTCACTGCCCCACCTTTCCAACTGAAACACAGTAATACAAGGGTACTACTGCTTTACGGCGAAAATGGGTCGGTAGTAGTACTTCCTCGGAGGAACTCTGCATTAATAGCTCTACTATTTCTAGAGATATTAAGGAAATTGCTTACATCATCCCCCTGTAAGAAAAAAAAAATTATATAAGAGGGCCTTTATGGCGGCGGATATGTATTTCCAAGGTACAATAGTTATTTGTTATACAAGAGTGCAGACTTGTTTTTTAACCGCGTGCTCAATTTTGATAACCGAGCAAGCGAAGGATTCTAAAATTGAATCATAAGCGCATCGAGTGTTTCGAAAATCCCGAAATCCCGATAGCGAGGGAATCAAAAGAGCACGAGGTGAAAAATCTTTGCACTCGAGTGCAACACGGAAATTTTCATCCCACCTCAGCGGGGAAATGACTAAATTCAGAAAAAAAGAAAATGGCGCGCGCATAGCAAATTAAAAAAAAAGTACACCAAGAAGGTTCTGAGTCCGAGCTTTTAAAAAATTATAAAAGGTTGTATGATAAATTCGGCACCATGGAGGTAGAAATAAATAGGTTTAATGATCTTTTGAATGTACAAACTTAGTGCACACAATGTTCTAAATTCAATTTACTTTATCCTCTAGCGAATAAAAACGGCTTTTGCACTCAAATATCGAAGATTAAAAATACTCTAGCCGAGATGGGGGGGTGAAAAAAATATTTACTTACTTTTTCGGCTCCCTAAATTAAAAAATACAAATATTTTTTTATATCAATTCATATTAGGAGCAGACAGGATATCTCAGTTAGATAGCAGGAAGCATGTACATTATAGCTATATAATATGCAGAAATAAAATAACTAAGTATTTTTTGTACATATCATATTTTCACTTCTTATTCAAGTAGGCGACAAACAGGCAGGTGGACCTGATGGAGTGTTTACCGCCCATGGACATATTCAACACCAGGAGCATCGCCGCGTTGTCGCTTGAGACGTGAAGTTGTTAAGTCTCATGTGCTTGTAATGGCACCGGCCTTTTCTCACCGAAACACAGTATTGCATGTACAGTACTGCTTCACGACGGAAATGGGTCGGTGGTAATACATCCTCAGACGAACTCTGCACTAAGAGTTTCCAACCGAAACACAGTAATACAAGGGTACTACTGCTTCACGGCGGAAATGGGTCGGTAGTAGTACTTCCTCGGAGGAACTCTGCATTAAGAGCTCTACTATTTCTAGAGATATTAAGGAAATTGCTTACATCATCCCCCTGTAAGTAAAAAAAAGATATTATACAAGAGGGCATTTATGGCGGCAGATATGTGTTTCCAAGGTACAAAATATAATTTACTTACTTTTGCGGCTCCCTAAATTAAATAACACATTTAATATTTTAATAATGCCATATTAAGGACAGTCAGATCTACTTTTTACCGTCAGTTTAATTCTAAATTTACTACTTGATTATAAAGAACTGGTTTACTACATGATGATAAGGTACACAAAATCTACTATTTGCTAATAGATTACTGGTTTACTACATTAGAACGTATACTATTTTACTTTTTGATAGTATCGCACCCTCAGAACGATAGGGGCTTAACTCAAAAAATCACTTTTGGCACATCTCTGATTGGGTCACTTTCGCACTGAGCGGGGAGGGTGGCCGGTGTTAAAGAGGCTGAAGTATCGGTATGCTTATTCTATCATTAAATTGACTGTGTTTTACTATTCATCGGATAGAGCGTACTTTGTTTAGTCTCTCTATGATCGTAACTCCATTACGATGCGATATATTTCTAGTCTACTACATGAGAAGGTACACTAATACTACTACTTCTAGAGAAATTAACGAAATTGCTTACATCATCCTCCTAGAAGTAAAAAAAAAGATATTATACAAGAGCCTTTATGGCGGCAGATATGTATTTCCAAGGTACAAAATATAATTTACTTACTTTTGCGGCTCCCTAAACAAATAACACATTTATTATTTTATTAATTTTGTCATTTTAAGTACAGTCAGATCTACTTTTTTCCGACAGTATCACCTGCGTTCCTGAGGGGTCTTAGTTTTTGGGATAAAATGTATAATCCAGGTTATAAACTATCTCTGTGCTACATTTCATACAAATCCGTTAAGCCGTTTTTACTTAATTGAGCAATAAACAGCCAAAACACTCAAAACATTCACATTTATCTACTAACGTAGGCTATGTTGAATACATTAAATCCCTCAGGAATTCAGGTAAACCCGTAGGATAGAAAGCTAAGTGAGAAAATTATTGCATGAGAAGGTACACAAATTCTACTGATAATAATAGATAACTGGTTTACTACATTAGAAGGCACACAAATTCTACTACTTGATCATAGATAGCTTGTTTACGACATGTGAAGGTACACTAATTCTACTATTTTAAGGTAACTTGTTAACTTCATGGAAAGGTACACTATTTCTACTTCTTGATAATAAATAACTTGAGCAGGTTTTTTTTTTTATGCCATTTGGGCCGACAAACAAGCAGACGGTCCACCTGATGGTAAGTGGTCACCGCCGCCTATGGACATTTGCAACACTAGGAGCATCGCCAATGCGTTGTCGACCCTGAGACGTGAAGTTGTTAAGTCTCATGTGCCTCTAATTTCACCGGCCCCCTTACCTTTCTAACCGAAACACAGTAATACAATTGCACTACTGCTTCACGGCGGAAATGGGTAAGGTGGTAGTACTTCCCCGGACGAACTCTGCACTTAGAACTCTACTACTCTTGAAAAAAAACCACAAATTCTACTAATGTATAATAGATAACTCAATGTCGTTATAATAAGGTCTATCAACATCATCATATAAATAACCATGGGATGAATAGATGGACAATGTTAAAGGCAATAAAGGTGATTTTTCTTTGAGATTCGTATCGCCTCTTCAAGATTGAAATATGAAAATAACTTACGTCTTCCGGCTGTAAGTGTAAAAAAATTAAAACCTTTTATTCAGTTTAGGCCCCCAGGGGGCACTAATGAAGATCAAATATAAACGTTAAATATAAGTTACTGAAGCAATTCTACCGGCACGCTATGATGGCCGTTTTGACGTTTCAGACTGTCATAGGAAAAGAAACTGTATTTTTATTTAATTTTTTTGCGTGTCGATCGTTTTGGCTAAATTTGTTTAGACCAGAATTCTGCCAGGCGTACTGTGTCGTCTGTAGCATTATACAGGTCTTCTGGAGTACAAGATGAGGGGCACGCAGGGCACGACAATAGATGTGCCATTGTCTGAGGTGCCGCAAGTGCACTGGTTGCTTGTGCTGTATCCCCATCGGCACAGATTGTCCCTGCAACGGCCGACTTGGGTTCGAAGTCTGTTGAGGGACTTCCACGTCAGCCACGGGAACTTATACCCTGGGGGAAGCTTCTCCTTAACAGGGTTTGGTGATGCTGTTGGGTATCTCTTCTGCCAGAGCTTACGCCGGGCCTCAGAGGATTGATTTGGAATAAGGTTGATTTCCATCATCATACAATTAGCTTTTGGATCAATAGATGCACCTTATGTCCGAAGGAATAAAGGTTATTTTTTGTCATTGTTAAACGTCAAAACGGTCAACATAGCGAGCCGCAAGTTTAGTTAATATAATATAATACATAAGTTATTAAACACTAGAGTCTGGTAAAGGATATTTACTTACATTTGCGGCCCCCTAATTAAATAATAAGTTTATTTTATTGCATTTATTGAGAATTAGGTACATATAAAACAATATTACTTATAATGATATACGCTTTTCCGTTTCATCAAGTTCAGTGCCTTTACCATGAGTTTTTAACGTACGTACTCGCTAGCGACGGCGTAAAACATTTCTATGGCAAATGTGTACAGCTCCACTAGCGGTCACCTAAAGAACTAAAATCGATAGTACGAGTCGATAGGTAAAAAACCTATCGAAATGTAAACACTAGCGAGTAACGTTTTTTAGCCTTTGCTATAGAAATTCAGTACCATGAGTCACAAATTTGACAGTTGCTATCGAGAAATACTGTATCGATAGTAGTTTACTTGCTAGTGACTAAAGTAAGTTTCGATAGCAACTCATGGTAGAGGTACAGGCCTATGCACGAATATCTGTCGCAAGCGTCATCGTATCGAGTGCGCCGAAAACCAATGCAATGGGAAATTGAACATCGCGCAACGTCACGGTGTGCGCGGTGTTCCATCCTACATACAAACCAGCTTTTTGGCGCACTCGATACGATGACGATACGCTTACGCTAGATGTTCGTGCTTAGGCCTCAGTTCAAAACCTAGTTTTTCCGCTATATTAAACAATCTAAGACGAAATGTCAAAGAACATTTTGGATATATTTCATATCGTTAACCAAAAAAACAGTTATTAAAATTAAAATATTTTTATTCAATAAATAGTCCTTTACAAGCACATCTACACAGTCAGTCTAATACCTGTTCAGAAGGTTGTTTTTTTAATTCTAGTTACACGATGTCAAACAATCCCCGAAGAAATGTCAAAGAAGATTTTGGATCTTTCATATCGTCAAGAAATAAAAAAAAAATCAAAAAAAAATATTCCAATCGGCCTTTACTTAGAAAAAGTCACTCTCATACCGGTTTGGAAGGTTGTTTTTTTTTAACTGAGAAGAGTCGATTACTAAGAATTAATTACTTACTTCCTCTGGCTGTAATTACACACAAACATATTTTTTATTTATTTAATAAATATGACTCATTGTTGATGTGTCACCTATCGCACCCTCAGTACGATAAGGGCTTAACTCAAAATTTTGCGAAATGGAGTTACGATTATAGAGAGACAAAACAAAGTACACTCTATCCGATGAAAAGAAAATCATAGTCAATTTAATGATAGATTAAGCATACCGTTACTTCAGCCTCTTTAACACCGGGACCCACCCTCCCCGCTCAGTGCGAAAGTGACCCAATCAGAGATGTGCCAAAAGTGATTTTTTTGAGTTAAGTCCTATCGTTCTGAGGGTGCGATATACATATTAAGCACTTTATATTATATTAATGTAACAGTATACATGTATATATTATATGTACACCAATTATAGATATGCCACAGGATTTTTCACAATTGGAACTAATGTACTTAAGTTTTTTAAAGTAGATTTTTTTTTTTTATAAAAATTAAAAAAGTTACAGTAAATGAATGAAATTAAATCTAAAAACAAAACAAATGGCTTTTTTATAACTATATACACGGCTATAACTTTGGCCGACAAACAAGCATACGGTCCACCTGATGGAAAGTGGTCACCGCCTATGGACTTGCAACACCAGAGGCATCGCTGCGTTGTCGCTTGAGACGTGAAGTTGTTAAGTCTCATGTGCCTGTAATATCACCGGCCTTAACATTTTAACCGAAACACAGTAATACAAGTGCACTACGGCTTCACGGTGGAAATGGGTAAGGTGGCAGTACTTCCCCGGACGAACTCTGAAATAAGAGCTCTACTACTCATTAAATTATTATGAATGAAAGCTAAAAATATTTTTACTTACTTTTGGGGATTCCTAAAATAAATATTGAATATTTTAATTGGCGAGAATTAACAGGTCAGTTTTGACAGCTTTGTGTTATACAAAAATCAACCCTATGGCATTAATATAAGGCACATCATCCTCATCATAGAACGAACAATATCAGTAGATGAACCCTATCATTGAAGAAACAAAGATGATTTTTCTATATCATCATTATCTGTCAAAACGGACCAACCAACAAAAATTTTCCCTCTTAAAAAGTATTTTGACAGATAGATTATTTTTCTTTTTTCACATTACTTATAACTACATTATCGAATGCAATAGGGTGTGCCTTATATAACCTAAGAATGCAATATTTGCAAAATCACTCAGAGCACACCAGAGATCGATCTCCTTGGTCATGCGTTGTGGTTGAGGATTTTTAGATTGTGTCTGGCGTAGCACATGGGTTACTTTTTATTCTGGAGATATTTTAGATCCAGAAGCGCGGGTGAAACCGCGGATACAGCTAGTATATAATATTACAAATAAATTGGGAAGTATGAAGGTTACAGTTTTTATGTTTCAATAAAACCTTTTTTTGACCAATATTTTTTTTAAGACAATTTTTTATTTGGAAAATCACTTACTTCTTCCGGCTGAAAGTTAACAAAAAGAAGTTAATATTAAAGGCCCGCCCTTAACAACTGATATTTCTAAGCAACCAAAGAATGTATACTTACTTTTGCAGCTTCCTAAATAAAACATTATGGTATTAGATTATGTTTTTTAAATAATATGGTTGCACTATACAATTTAATATTGGATCAGTCAGTAGTAACTCAAGAATTTGAATAAGGATCGATATAAATATATTCCGTTCATGGCACAATTTAAAATCACCAAAAAGTTTTTATTCATAACCACTGGATGGCGGTAAAATTTATTCCAGTCACAACGATTTTTAATTGTATTTTTTTATCCATCACTTTTAGAGGGAAAAATATAACATACATAAACTAACTTCGCGACTTAAGGACGTCGTTTTATTTTTAAATAAAAAAAAATACGCATATGTCTAAAACGTGAAAAATAAGTAACCGTTAAACAAAGTCTTTTACGATTATCAAACTAAATGTTTCTACCACTTAATTCTGGGTGATCGTCACTTACGAGCATATTGAATTTATTATTGGAATAATGATTGTTTTGAATTACTGAAAATCATTTTAGTAACCCAATGTTTTAAAATGACGGGTGACGTGTTTTTTAAAAGGATTGTAAACATAACCAAAAACTCACCTCTTCCGGCGGCTATAAGTATTAAAAAAATATGAATATACACGTTTGGCGATAAATATTCAAAAATAGAATAACTTTAGGTTTAGGATCAACTTACTTTTTCTTCTTCCTGAAAAAAATATTATAATAAATTAACTAGGTTCCTAGAAAATGATTTTGACATATTGATTTTTTTAAATACTTCCTGGCTCTGCAACCTTATTTAATTTTAATATTTCTTTGCTTAGAAATTATTTTATGAAGTCCAGGATTAGTGGTGCCTGAGAGACGGCCGCAATGCTGCTCTGTGTCATTGCTGAGACCTCAGCGTACTTCTTCGCAGATAATAGGGTTTAAAATTATATTAATTTAATATCTACAGAAACTAATTTAACAGCTACTATTTTTAAGGATTTTATGTGTAAATGACTTTACCTCATCTGGCTGTAAATAAAAATCAAAAATGAATCGATTTTGCTAATTACCTCAAAAAATAAATGGAGCTACCCGACTTCCCTGTTACGGGAACATACAGCGGCTACAAATATGCAGGTGTAGACTCAGGCATGGCCTTTCGAAAATCCATTATAAGATTATAAAAACTAAAATATCTAGTAACTAATTCCGCTGGAACTCCTTCTCTGTCATGTCCCAAACAAGGAAGCTCAACAGATGGACAGAAAGTCACGACTTTTGCTTGGCGGTCAGCGAGGTAACACGTCTGTGGTCTAGTCAGTGACAGTGGGTCTAATACGTCTTGAAGTTGCTTCATGTAGAAGCGAAACACGTATCGATTTCCTGTTGAGTTTCCATGATTGGGACTTGACAGAGAAGGAGATCCGGCGGAATTAGTTAACGAGTGCCCCAGGGAAAATGAAGTATATAATATATATATAATCGCAATTGAAGGGAATATTTGATTAATTGATTCGCTGACGATTTGATTGACGGGCGCAATCGCTGTTAATACTTGTGAAAAAATATTTTATTGTAGAAAAAGAGCGCGGGGTGCCTGGTGTCAATAGTTATAAATATTTTATTATGAGTAGAAGGATTATCATTTGGATAATATTTTAAAAAGCGCCCCACGCTTTTTTTCAATGAATTTTTTTTTCTTCTTTACACTATTCTTAATTCAAATTTATTTTCTATTTTTAGTTGGATTTTCTACAAAAGCGTGTTTTTTTAGTTTTTTTAAACTATTATTTTTTTTTTTTTTAGTTAAACCGCTATACCTGATCATCCTAGTAAGGATACCGGGTTAAACTATTTAGAATATTGAATTGTCATCGGTCCTTAACAAGCATGCCAAATTTCGAGTTAATCCGACGTCTTGATGGCGGTCAAAATCATGTTCAAAGATTCCGTTACATACTAACATACGTCTGAAGCTAATAGAAGCGTATTAAAAAGAACACGTCATGTGCAGTGTAATAATGACACGCGTAAAGGGACGTATTACAATGAGTTATTTATTTTTCATTCTCATAGAAACTTTGCTCGCCGCTTTCACAACTATGTACTTACAAAAGTTTCACCGTAATTAGACGAATGGTGTACATAGGTTATTTATTTTTGTATAGATTAAAAACTTACCGTTGGAATTGCGTTGATTACTGTTGCCATTAATAGAAATAAACAAATAATCTTCATTTTGGTATAGACAAGCTGAAGGAAAAGTATATTTTTAAATTAATTAATTGAACTCAAAAATACCGAACCAGAAAGTATTTATGATTTTTTTAAATATAAATACTGATTCGCTTAAAACCTTAAATTTTTTAATTAAAAATGAAACAGTATTTTTTTATTGCCTTCTATAAAAAGCAGGAAACTAGTTCAGCTTCAACGATAGAACAAAAAGCTACTATTTTCCAATAAAATATATTTGCTTTAAATTTATACATTAAAATTTGATTTTCTACAGCCATAAAACTTTATCAAGGTAAGGCCAATATAACTGCATTTGACACACCTACTCGTATATAAATATATAACCTACAAAAGGCTTTCTACAACATAAACGATTATTTTAATAACGACAATGGTGTAGCGCTCGCTCCAGCAGGACACATCTTTATGTACAAAATCTAAAAAATATTTTGAGAAGACTAATTGCTGAGTTTATTGCCGGCTCTTCTCAGTAAAAGCAATCTTCCGAAGCGTTAGAGTCTGACCATTCATAAGTGCATGTGAAGGCCTCTTTGAATTAATATTTCATGGCATGGTTCTACTTGCCGCAATAGAAGAGCGTTTAAACTTGCAAAACAGTTTATTTATTAAGTTTAACATTAGGAAACGCTTTCGAACTAATGTTTCCAGTAGTACTTAATTATGTTCATAATTTGATTTGTTCTCATGTTCACCGGTATTAGAGTCAGACTATTCATAAGTGCTTGTAGAGGCCTATTTGAATAAAAATATTTTCATTTCATTTCACTTAACGATCTTATAGGCTGGTTATTCCCTCTGCAGTATCTAAATTAGTCTAAGTTGTATTCGACTGTAGGGAAAAACAATGTAATATTAGGAATAGTATAGATTAGATATAAGATTGATAATAAGATCAGCTACTCTGTCGCATTAGGCTTGCCTGTAAAGATAGACGTGAGTTTTATGGTTAATAATATAAAAAGAAAAAAGATTTTTATTGACTAGTTAAACGTGAACATTCCATTTACTTTTTCCTGTCAAAGTCGAGTTTTTATATAAATAGAAATATAAAATTAATAGTATTCAACCGTAATAATACTGCAATAATAATACTTTTAGGAACCAGAAGGGGATTTTTTTTTTTTTTTAAAACAACGACTTCTTACACAAAAATATGTGGTGGAGCGAGGTGTGAGACTCCTCCATTTATAAGGGAAGATCTTCCGTCAGGCTAGGTGATCATGCCTGGGGACCGCGGTCCAACTGTTGATGTTGGAAGCTTGTATATATGTCAAATCCTGAGAGAATCTTGATAGTGCGATGTAGGATTCTCGCGTTTCTACTCGTTCATAGATGTCGCCACATCACTGTAGTGCGGGCGGTGAAGGATTGTAGGCGTGTTCATAGATGTCGCCACAAATACTTTTTAATATGAATTTAAACAAAGTTAAAATATAGTTACGAAATAAAAGAGTTTTAACGCATTACTCATTTAAAGAAATACCAATCTAAATTACAAAATTAGGCAGGTTGGCTATCTAAACGGACAGGGGGTTCCCCTTATAGGTACTAGTTGACGGTACACGAAATTCGTAGCGAATGGTTTTTTTTTTTTTTAAAGGACGAAGCGAATGGACCTCGTACAGGCTTATACTATAGACTCGACGACATCACCACCACTAGCCATCCCTTCCACGATGGCGTGTTCTCACTATTCTTCTAACAACACTATATCTATTAGTTGCCTAAGTGGAGAAATTCGATTTTACTTACTTAATAATACCATGATATCTTACCCTGATGACATGTTAAATCTACTATTAGCAATAGATCTTCCTTTCATAAATAAATAAATAGTATAATAAATATTGATGACGGGCCAGGTGGCTTGGTAGCAGATATCCTGACAGCCACGGCCCAGGACAAACATTTGTGTGCATGAACATGTCTGTATGTTCTGTGTCTGGGTGTAAATATGTAGTATGTCAGATATCTGGTTTCCATTGTAAAAGCTCTGCTTAGTTTGGGATCTGAAACGAGGTTTTGAAGTGAAAACTTCTTTAGCGGCGTTGAGCACTTTTCTTGGGATGGGTATAAAATGCTAAACTCGCGTCAGGACACGTGACCTGATCGAAAATTCGTAAGACGGTAAAAATGCACAACGTTAATGTTCAAGTTTTCACTTCTGCCCCTCTCTCACTCAAGGAGTGCAACCTGTTGTTTTTTTATGTCAAATTTTCATCAAAAAATCCCAAGTCAGGCTTTTGAAAAAACAACTCCGTGACAAACATAGAAATAGCCTGGCAACCCCCACCATAAGTGAATCTCCCTTACATACTTTCCTTCAATATCTTTAATTACAGGTACATGAGACTTCACATCTCAGGGTCGACAACGCATTGGCGATGCCCTTACTGTTGCAAATGTCCATAGGCGGCGGTATTCACTTACCATCAGGTGGACCGTTCGCTTGTTTGTCGGCCCATGTGGTATAAAAAAAAAAACAGTCATACCATATTTTATGTAATAAAAAACAATTAATTAAAAAATATTATGTACATTTATTTGCAAAAGAATAGACTATTTTTTATATTTATCAAAATAGGTATATAATTTTCAATTATTTTGCTTCTGATTTTTCTTGGTAAGAAATGACTCCTTTTTCTATTAAGTCGGGTATTTCCACTGCCAACCATGGTCCGAGCTGAAAACATATTTTTTTTATTACATGTTGTAGGCATTTTATAAAAACTTCAGTATTACAAAATACCTTGGTAGTGTTTTGGATTAGTGTTAGTGAATTTTCCCGGGGGATATTTCGTATTCCCGTGGAATATATCAATCTGTTCAGTCGTTACGGAGCTAAGTTGTGACAAACATACCCACACAATTTATCTCATTAATAAGATTTTAAGTTTTAAGAGATTTCAGACTTTTACAACAAATGTTGAGTTTTTGCGGCTAAATGACTGAACCTATCTTACTGAAATTTGGCATACACATAGCCTGTGGTATGGAGAGAGATATAGGCTAAGTAATTGACTCAGGCGTGACATTGCGGAAATCCATTGTAAGATTATACAAAAACAAATATTTAGTAACTAAATCCGCTGGATCTCCTTCTCTGTCAAGTCCCAAACAAGGAAACTCAACAGGGAGTCGACACGTGTTTCGCTTCTACACGAAGTATCTTCAGGACGTATTAGACCCGCTGTCACTGAGTCGACGCACTAGCACCATAGACATGTTACCTCGCCGACCGTCGGACAGAAAAAGCATTTTCTAAAGCAGCAGAGAGTAGAAGCGAAACACTTGTCGATTTCCTGTTGAGTTTCCTTGTTTGGGACTTAACAGAGAAGGAGATCCAGCGGAATTAGTTACTAAATATTTGTTTTTGTATAATCGGATATAGGGTACATTTTATCCCCGGAACGCGGGTGAAATCGCGAAGGACACATCACTACATAGTATAAAACAAAGTCGCTTTCTCTGTCCCCATATCCCTATGTATGCTTAAATCTTTAAAACTACGCAACGGATTTTGATGCGGTTTTTTTTAATAGATAAGAGTGATTGAAGAGAAAGGTTTTTATGTATAATACATGTGACATCTAGTAGTATTATAAATGTGAAAGTTCGTGAGGAACATTATTCGTTCACGCCAAAACTACGCAATGGATTTGAATAAAACTACGACATAGATTTTTTTCTGACACGCGGCTGAAACTCACGCACTTGTTTAGGTTGTAACTAATTATTGTTATTTTCTATTTTGTAGTCTTGTTATTTCTTTTTTTGTTTTTGAATGTTACCTATATTAAGTATTTTGTAAATTTTAAGTATTTAGAACATATAAAGTTGAGCAGATAAAATAGCCAAAAAGTCAGAATAGATAAAATTTTGATAAAAAATATTTAAAAAAAATATAACCTTGCTGAGATTCTTGCCGGTTTTTTTCCGTTGAAGGCTGACATCCGAAACGTTAGTAGACTTAGTAGCTTCAGTAACTTTAAATTTGACCTTAATAAGTGCCCTCCGCGGGCCTAAAAAAACCGCGGGAGACTGTGTTGTAGGTATTAATGATAACTTACCCCAAGGGCCATAGCATGGGCAATACCGAATCTAGGCACATTTCTAGCCCATAGCGGCTTGAAATGGTCTGTCAGACAGATCTTGCCACCTCTGTACATCTTGGCTGTTTTTCCGTCTAGACCTGGCAGGGTTAGTTCTGGTGCTGTAGTGGGGTACGTTACTGGAATCTAGGGATAACAATGAACATTGAATTAAAAAGTAAATTTTGGATATAATTTTGTCTGTCAATATCAGAACCTCCACTATACTAATATAATAAGCTGAAGAGATTGATTGAACGCGCTAATCTCAGGAACCGCTGAGGCGATTTGAAAAATTCTTTAAGTGTTGGATAGTCCATTTATCGAGGAAGGCTTAGGCTATATATCATCACGCTACGACCAATAGGAGCGGAGAATCAATGAAAAATGTAGTAAAAAAGAGAAAAAAATATTCCTTTGAGGGCTTTTGTTGCGTGCGCTGCGTAAACGATTAATATATTATATATAGATACGAGATCTGGAAAAGCACATTGTCTTTTTTATCACGGGAATATGTAACATTCCCCGGGAACGCGGGTGAAAAGGCGGGGGACAGCTAGTTACTAATAATCTTAGAAGTTGTCAAAATGCTGTAATTTTTTTTGAGTAGTAGAGCTCTTAGTGCAGAGTTTGTCCGGGGAAGTACTACCACCTTACCCATTTCTGCCGTGAAGCAGTAGCACTTGTAATTTTGCGTAAATTTTGTAGCTCAAATGATTTATATTTAAACAAAAATTCTACCATAACTTCAGTTTTATAAATGATTGCAGGCTCTTTCTGTTGTGTGTTCTACTGTGATTTTTTACATATCCAAAATAAACGGTTTTGTAGCATATGAATGACATTCCCCAAATAGTAATAGCAAGATTAACCAAAAACTCATACTACTTACGTCAAACTCAAGATCAAATTCATACTTGAGCAGGTTGTGGACGTACCAGCACTTGCCGAACCACCGCGTGCCGGTCTTGTCAGACTCCAGTCGGAACCAATCATTGTCTGCTTCTTTATTGTTTTGGACATACTGCAGAAAATAAAACAAGTTACGTAAAATAGAGATGGAGGAGTAAATCAAGAAAAACTTTGCAAGGGATTTTGATGTTGAATAAAATTTGCTGTCAACAAGGACTCACATTAAAGTTCAAAATCATTTATTCAGTTTAGGCCCTCGGAAGGCACTTATGAAGGTCAAATTTAAAGTTACTGAAGCTACAACCGGTTCGGAAGTCATAATAAAAATAAAGTATATTTGTATTGTACAAACTACTCAAGCAATTTCTGGTAATTTTCTAATTTGTTGCACAATAAAGAGTTATGTATAAATATACACCTTAAGTAATGTATTGTTGATTACGTATTGTTAAATTCCATACAAATAATATTACGTAGTCGACTTCTCATTACTTAATAAAAAAACTTCCAAACCAGTTTTTGTTAGCAGTTTCAATTTTTATGACCAAACTCTGCATATGGAGAAATTTTATTAGGAAAGACTTTATTATGTTGTCTATTGAAACCTGTCAATATTATTGGAAGGGAAAGTTGTGAAAAACAATAAATGCTTTATTTCTTAAACACACGGAAGTAGATGTAACTGACCTTAATAAGTGCCTGATATTCTTCCTTTAACCTATTCACCCACAGCTCCTTATCTCTCGGTCCAGCTTTCGTTTGCATCAATGGTATGCTACTTAAAGTCTTTCTTGTACCTTCGTCCACCATTTTTGTAGTATTTTAAATATTATTTCATAATTTTTGAGGTAGAAATGAGTAAAATTAGTTCTGGCACAGGTATTTTTGTGTACGTTTGTATTTAAATGTCACTGCGCTGTCAAGTTTGACATCCTGCGACGTGTCAACCAACTAACCAATTAACCATAGATTTATCAGATACACATATTTGGGATTTTGTGTGACCGAAGTACTTGGCATTTATAATAACATTGAGGGTGTGCGTGTGTGAATGCGTATTTATTTTAATTATTAAAAAAAGCTCTTGTGCCTAGTAAAAATATTGAAACATGTCTGAAATAATTTTGTTTGCCGCACCCTACACGCCTCGTCGAGTATTTCTATTGGTTAATTGTTTACGCGTCCCCACACTAAGCAATGCATGATCTATGGTTCTGTTAAATGTCAAAATGAAATATGTTTTATCATCTGTTTCTAATGTTTATAAAAATAAATAATCGATAGATTTGCTCAATTTGGCTCAGTTTTTATATTACTTTAATTTGCTTTGTTTGTAAAACAATTTAGTTTCAAATTAATCTGGATATCACACAAACGCATATTGATGCATTTGTTAATTAGGTATTTTGAGAACTAAAGAAAAAACTGAAAATGTATTTTAAATAATATAAATTATCAGGATATTTATAAGGTATGTTTTACGTAGTTCGCCATTAGCTTGGAAATCGTTCCCCATAACGAACAGCCATAGCTTTGGCTTCCTTAAACAAAGATAAGAATGGAACACAGTCCAAATGCTAATAAAAGTACCTCCTTATTGCATAATTGTAGGTACTAAACATATGTTGTTACTTTAAAGGATTTCGGGTTGATAAAAGACTCATCTGTAAAATATGCACCAAAGATTTAGGGCTTCGATATTTTTTTTCATGTAGAACTATTAGAAAATATTTGAAATTTGCCAACTATTATTGGCCAAAAAACATACAAAGTATGAAGCTGGATAGCAAGCTCTTTAACAAATAGTTGCAGACTATTAATATTTATTTATTTATTAGATATGACACATCAACTGTATACATATTAAGCATTTGCATTTTACAATAAAGTAATGTAACAGTATTCTAATAAGTACACCAATAATGGAACTATGAAAAAAGACAGATTTAACAACTAGTTGGAACATCCCTACAATATGTAAAACTTTATGTGATCATAGAGAATGTGGGGAATAGTCCACTTGATAGTAAATGGTCACCGCAATAAACAATAGCAATGTCTGGCTTGCCAATGTGTAGCTATCACTCATCTATTCGAAGTGTAAATGGCAACTCAAGTGTAAAAAGGCTCTAAAAAGCAACAGCCAGCACACAGTAAGGTGTTCCAACATCAGACAGGCCAATTTGCTTGTCAGAGACCAATGTTGTGACTTTGATTCCCACCCAGGACAAACATGTCTGTTTGTTATGTGTGGATGTAAATATCTATATTAGTGGGTATTTAGGCAAAAATAGGTACTACATAATATCTATTACATGGTTTCCAAATAACAAGCTCTGTCTAGTGTTATATCGGGTGTATCAGGTGCTGTGAAAAATGTCAACGGGATAATTATTGATTTATTCATCACCAGATATCACCATGGGTTCAGAACAGTCTTCCGTTCCACCAAAGAAGCAGGCTCAAAGGCCACCACCAGTTCGCAGGGGACATACTATTGCTGTCACTAATCTCCCAGGTCAGTTGTCTTCGAAAAAAGCAAGATTTATTCTTAGGGTTTAAAAAAACGCTTCTGTAATAACATCCCTGGTGAAATTTTAATTAGCTGCTACAAACATTTTAGGAAAGAATTTATTTATTAAGGATGACCAACAAATGATACACATAACTAAGACTACAAAAAATGCTAAAGAGATAACATGCCTTGTGCTCACTTAATTATAGGTAATCACAGCTAACACCAACAACTTATACCGCTATTTTAAATTAAACAAAAATGAATATAAGAGTTTTAGTACAGTAGGCTTTCTACAACTTAAATGATAATAATAGTGTAAAAATATATTATTGTAAAAAAAGAGCGTGGGGTGCATGGTGTCAATAGTTATAAATATTTTATTATGAGTAGAAGGATCATCATTTTGATAATATTTTAAAAAGCACCCCACACTTTTTTCACAATAAAATATTTTTTTTTCTTCATTACCCTATTCTTAATTCAAATTTATTTTCTGTTTTTAAGTTCGTTTTTCTATGAGTTGGATGACTATTGTTTATTTTTAATTTTTTATAGTTAAACCGCTATACCTGATCATCCTAGTAAGGATAACGGGTTAAACTATTTAGAATATTGAATTGTCATCGGTCCTTAACCAGTATGCCAAATATCGAGTTAATCCGACGTCTTGAAGGGGTCAAAATCAAAATGTTCAAAGATTCCGTTACATACTAACATACGTCTGAAGCTAATAAAAGCGTATTAAAAATGCTTGGGTGTAGCGCTCACTCCAGCAGGACACATCTTTATGTATGTTTGAGTGAGGTGTGAGACTCCTCCATTTAAACGGGATGATCTTCTCCTGGCAGAAGATCTTCTAGGTGATTGTGCCTGGGGACCGCGGTCCAACTGTTGATGTTGGATGCTATATGTCAAATCCTGAGAGAATCTCGATATCGCGATGAACGGATTCTCGCGTGTGTTGGTGGAGAAAAATTTCCTACGGCCGCAGCTTATTTATTTTATTTATTTATTGAGGATACACAATACAAATTACAACCAAAAGGTAAACACATAATAAGTAATAATACATATAGAGCTGGGTTGTAACTCAAAACATATGTATACAGAAAAAAAAGACTAGAAATGAATACCAAGACAAATGCGATGAAAGTGCAAGTGAGCACTCCCAAATGACAATATAGATAGAAATCTTGTTATTTAGAAACTATAAATAAATATTATTTATTTAGACTTAATTTATCTGCTGGGTATGAACAGGTTTCATTTGGAGGATATCTTATGGTTTTTTTTAAATGCTAAACTTAGGATCAAAAATATCAACTTCTGAATTATATGCTTATGCTGAGATAGCTGCATTTTTGGCCTCACACAGTGTTTACTGTATGATTGTGTTGTTATTGCTATATTGTATCTGTGTGTAATTTGTGATGTCAATGAAATTGTCTATGTTGATGCTGTGTGAGTCCAAAATAAATTCATATTCAAATATTTTTATTCAAATAGGCCTTTACAAGCACTTATGAATAGTCTGACTCTAATACCGGTTCAGAAGGTTAGTTTTTACTGAGAAGAGCCGGCAATAAACTCAGCAATTACTCTTTTTAAAAACGATCTTAGATTTATTACAAAATATTTATTTAGTCTCACTGATCAAACCTGTGTGTTATCACAGAAGTGAAGAATTATTAAACAATAATAATACATTCTTTGTTTCTGTAATATCACCATATGAATTATCCTGTTCCAATCGTACAAGCACAGCTTAGCTTGGGTTCAGGTGGCCATGTTAATTCAAGTAAGGTGTAAAGATATTAATTTATTATTTTGTCACCAGATACACCGAGAGGCAGTGATCCCACAGCAAGTGGTAACAACTCACCAGGTGCCAGTGTGTGTTCGGATTCTGAGTTACCATACATATCTTACACTGTTGATAGACCCATTGGAGGTGAGTTATGAAATTAATAAATCTATCTATCTATCTGATACCTTTAAACGAGCAATTCTTGTATTTACATATATAATTAGGATCTCGGAAACGACTCCAACGATTTTCATGAAATTTAGCATGCAGGGGTTTTTGGGGGGCGATAAATTGATGTAGCAAGGATTCATTTTCAGAAATTGTCGTTTTATCCGTGTTTTCAATGATCAACTTTATCGATAATTGACTTAAACATAACCTAAATATAATGACTTCCTGACATTAACTGTTTTAACGACACAACAACATTAAAGCTACTCCAGTAGATGGCGTTGTTAAGCAACACTAAGCCAATAATAAACTACATGCCAAAAAAAAAATACCGAGAAAAGCTTTTGCATCCAGGTACTGTATATATATAATTAGGATCTCGGAAACGGCTCCAACGATTTTCATGAAATTTAGTATGCAGGGGTTTTCGGGGGCGATAAATCGATCTAACTAGGATTCATTTTTAGAAAACGTCGTTTTATCCGTGTTTTTAGGCAATGGAAACTGCTACAATACCATTAGAAGACGAATTCGTATCTAGGTGTATATGAGAGTGCTTTAAAAAAGAGAATACGGCAGTAGTCACATTAGTAAAGAAAACCCGAGCAAAGCTCGGCCATCCAATTCAATCCATTGGCCAAAAAAAAAATTCACAAAATGGCATCCACTTGAAAAAAAAATGTTCCTCCTTGTTTTTCGACCTTTACGAATTTTCTAATAATACTTCAAATTAAAATTTTTCAAAATCCAAGGTCCAAGTGATAAAGAGATGTATGAAGAAGATTCTCACAAAATTTCAAAGGAATCGGTCAGATAGAACTCGAGGTATCGTGTCAACCACCTCAACAAAAGGAGTTTTGAGAAAAACGCGTTTGAAGTTAGAGAAAGATTTCCAGTAGAATAACTCAGATAATAATATTTAATACTCACTTTGGATTAATCGGCGATCCCATATCCATAGATTGGACCTTCTTCTTTCTCAAAGTCGAGTTTTTGTGAATTTCTTTCTTCTAAACGAGCTGTTTTGAGCCTGCTTTTGAAGCAGCAGAAGCTCGTAGTTCAGAGCGATTAATTTTCGAAAAATGACCATTGTTACTGATCGTATCTATACGAAATAAAAGAGAGGGCGCTGGATTGAAACCGCGGTTTATATGTAATTAACAAGACATAAAAGAGAAAACCAGTGAACTTTTTTTAATGTAGGGAGGAGCGAGGTATGAGACTCCTCCATTTAAAAGGGAAGATCTTCCGCCGCTAGGTGATCATGCCTGGGGACCGTGGTCCAGCTTTTGATGTTGTATGCTTGTATATATGTCAAATCCTGAGAGAATCTCGATAGTGCGATGTAGGATTCTCGCGTGTTTCTACTCGTTCATAGTTGTCGCCTCATGACTGTGGTGCGGGCGGTGAAGGATTGTAGGCGTGTTCATAGATGTCGCCACAAATGTTACTAAATGTCAGTACTTTTTGAATTTAGAAGACAAAACAAATCCAAAAAGGTGATGTTAATGCACCCGCTTTATACCCCTGGACCTCAGAGACTAAAAAGTAGATATAGCTTTATAAAGAACGCTGCACCAATTACTGACAGTGCCTCTGAGGCCCGGCGTAAGCTCTGGCAGGAGAGATACCCAACAGCATCACCAAACCCTGTTAAGGAGAAGCTTCCCCCAGGGTATAAGCTCCCGTGGCTGACGTGGAAGTCCCTCAATAGACTCCGAACCCAAGTCGGCCGTTGCAGGGACAATCTGTGCCGATGGGGTTACAGTACAAGCAACCAGTGCACTTGCCGCGCCTCCCCTCAGACAATGGCACATCTATTGTCGTGCCCTGCGTGCCCCTCATCTTGCACGCCAGAAGACCTGTATAATGCTACAGACAGAATTCTGGTCTAAACATATTTAGCCAAAACGATCGACACGCAAAAAAAATTTCTTCGGTTCGTAACAACCATAATATCGACATTTACGTTTATTTAACTACTAAGGTAGCTTCAGTAACTTAAAATGTAGCCTTCTAAATAAGTGCTCTCCTAACCTAAACTGCAAATGGTTTTGAATTTAGAATTTCACTTCCAGACTCACCAAAAACCTCCGCAAAGAATCGCCAAGGTACAGACAAAAAATCCATCCTTCAACGCAGGCAACTAAGTCTGCAAGCGCGTAAGACCAAGCGAACCCGGGACATAGTGGTTGTGAAGCAAGCAACAGATACACAATTAGATGAGGACATACAGAGGTTACAGGTTAGTTTCCACCACATTTCACCATGGTATGATGATGTCGTAAGCACACAAACCCTGGAAGGTGCTTGGCCAGGTTTTAAGCTAAGTAAGGCGACAATCAAGCGGTCGAGCTGATGGTAAGTGGTCACCTATGGATATTAACAACACCAGGGGCATTGGGCTGTCGCTTGAGACGTGAAGTTGTTAAGTCTCATGTGTCTGTGATACAAGTGGACTGCTTCACGGTGGAAATGAGTAAGGTGGTAGTACTTCCCCGGACAAACTTTGCACTAAGAGCTCCTGACTGCCAAGTCGAAGGTCGCGGGTTCGATTCCCACCCAGGACAAGCATTTGTGTGCATGAACGTGTCTGTTTGTTCTGTCTAGGTGTAAATATCTATATAAGTATGTATTTCGAAAAAAAAGTAGTATATGTAGTATATCAGTTATCTGGTTTCCATAGTACGAGCTCTGCTTAATTTGGGATCAGATGGCCGTGTGTAAAAGAATCTCCCGGGATATTAATTATTTATTAAGTACACCAGATGCTCAAGCTCATTACAGGATTCGAACCTAAGAACCAGTAGTGTTTCTTAATGTCAGGTATGGTGCCCTTATTAGAACCCTACTCCCTAAAGATTGTAGGTTGGTGCTTTCATCATCTACTAAGCAACTGATGCAATTTTCAGGTTTCATTTGGCCCCAACTCCATTTAAAAAGGTAAAATGTGTGCATTCCACACGCGGTAGTAGTGAAACTTACAGAAAGCTACTTATCTCTGTCTCTCGCAGGCTGAATCCTATAGATATACGAGTATATATGTTTGTCTCTTTTAGTGTCGCTTTTTCATTTTATCAAGTTTCAAAACATTGGTGCCAAAGAAGTGTTTACATCAATTAATTATAGTTTAACACTAATCATACCAACACTTACTAGTTACCTATTTCTACCATAGCAGAGCAAATGTGACTTTATGTTTCCTGCTTGTATGTATGAAATATGGTTGTTAGGAAGGGAAATAAATAGTATAACTGTATATTAATTAGTAAGAAAAAATCATGAAGTCAAATGTGCAAAAGCAATAAGATGATACGTGCATTTTCAATCCAATGTTAAAAATGGATCATTTGACCCGGTTATGGTATGTTTAGTGTTAAAGAAAATGTTAGTCCTTTTAAATAAATATGTAATTCTAAATATTTTAAAAGATATGTTCCTAATTTGTTTTTTATTGACAGGAAATACCTACTTTTCTGCCAATAATGCGGGGTACACTGGGCCTGCCCGGCGCGAGGGATCCCGAAGTATTGGAAGGTATATTCTGCTGCTTCAATAAGTTATATTCAGAGGGAAAAAATCTAAACTATTCAGAATATTATAGAAATATATTTATCATTTGACAGGCCAGTTGCCTTTTTGGTTAGCGACCCTGATTGCCAAGTTGCGTTCGCGGGACAGGACAAACATTTGTGTGCATGAACATGTCTGTTTGTTCTGTGTCTGGGTGTAAATATCTATATCAGACTGTATTTAGAAAAATAAAAAGAAGTATATGTAGTATATCAGTTGCCTGGTGTCCACAGTACAAGGATCAGATGACCACGTGTAAAGAATGTACCATGATAAAAAAAATGTTTTTGTTGTTTGAACAAAAGAATATGGACAATTGTATGCAAATTTCACAAATTTATTATCGTTTGGTTTGTTGTTTTTATTACTGTCTCTCAAAAAATCGTTTAAAATCATCCTGAGATTTGGCAATTTTTTTCTACCCATCTGCCAAACTTTTGGGAATGCCTTTGCCCCATTCAGTACAAGATGCTAAATGTACATGAAAATATGTTGGGGTAACCCTAAAGATGTAAAAGCTTTATTACCACTATGTTTGGCACCAGGACTGGACTACAGACCGTGGGTACGGCTGACTACAAGACTGCAAGCACACCTCGCAGCTTGTGCCCACCCTTTAGCCGCAGATGAAATTAACCTCGCGGTTAGAGTCAAAGAGGTAAACTTATTACAAAACTAACTTCTACTACATTAGGGATACTATAAACGCACTTGTGTCCCATCGCACCCAGTTGTGTCTCACACTCTTGGCACAATACACTCACTTGTGTCCCCACCTGTGTCTCCACCAATCTCACTAGCCTTGTTTCACACTCACTTGTGTCCCCACTGTCCCCACTGGTTTTGTCTTACGCGGGCACAATACGCTTACTTGTGTCCCCACCTGTGTCTCACACTGAGCATAATACAGCCATCTGAGTCTCAACCCATCCCCCACTCTTGGCACAGTACACTTCCTTGTGTCTCCAGGTGTGTCCCCACCGACCCCACTAGCCTTGTCTCACGCGGGCACAATACGCTCACTTGTGTCTACCTAAACCACCTAGTATCACACGCTGGGCACATTAAAGTAACTTGAATCCCCATCTGTATCTCCACCTGACATACTAACCTTGTCTTACACAAGCACCTGTATCTCCACTCATCCCACATTCTGAGAACAATACACTAATTTGTGTCTCACATTCTTAGCACAATACACTCACTTGTGTCCTTTCGGTCCCTAGGCGGACACAGAGGTGTCCCGGCTGTACTCGCAGACAGTCGACAAGCAACGCGCCAACGCTCGACACGCTGAAAGACTCGCCAGGGTCCACGAGGTGGCCCATCAGCTCTCCAGGTGCAACTCCTTACTCAACCAGGTGGAAGCTTACATATACATTAATAAATAAATAAATGTCATTGTCTATGCATACGAATTATCTTCATCGAAATTTTGAAATAGCTATGGTGCAAAAATACATTTTTTCCACATAGGTTGCGTTGTGACAGTTGACGGTTTACCCATATCTTGTGAAATAGCACTTGATTACTCTGAGATACACTAAATGCTTCACGAGACCTTGCTCTGTTACGGTATCCCCTTGTTATGTCGAAATAAACATAAACCATTGAGCAATCTTATAAAACACCATGTGTCACACAACTCATGCTATTTAAAAAATACTATTATTCTTGTTTTTTCCAGCTTCAGGGAAAACACAAGCCGAAAACTGCCTAATATTCGGCCATTCGGCCATAAAACTCTCAGAATTGACAGGCCAGTTGGCTTGGTGGTTAACGCTCTGACTGCCAAACCGAAGGTCGGGGGTTCGATTCCTACCCAGGACAAACATTTGTGTGCATGAACATGTCTGTTCTGTGTCTGGGTGTAAATATCTATATAAGTATGTATTTAGAAAAAAAAGTAGTATATCAGTTATCTGGTTTCCATAGTACAAGCTCTGCTTAGTTTGGGATCAGATGGCCGTGTGTAAAGAATATCCCGGGATATTTTACAAAAAAAAAGGATATTCAATATTCGGCGTACGGCAAAATATTTCACAAGTCTAATTTTGTTACTTCTATTCTCAGACTTTACAAGACATTGAAGAACTGAATCTACTGTTGCCGGTTGACAAGAGATTAGCACCTTTTGTGTGGGGAGAGGAGCGTTGAACCACCTTCATCATCTGGTTGGGTATTTGTTCAAGAACTTTCTGCATGGAGGCTTTGTGATATTCTTTTTATTTTATGTTGAGATTAATTAAATTATGTTCAATCTGTGTCGGTTTTTATTGTTACCTATGTCCTCTATAGCCTATGTCTGCCGATTTTTTTATTTTTTTTTATACCACGTGGGCCGACAAACAAGCGGACGGTCCACCTGATGGTAAGTGGTCACCGCCGCCTATGGACATTTGCAACACTAGGGCCATCGCCAATGCGTTGTCGACCCTGAGACGTGAAGTTGTTAAGTCTCATGTGCCTGTGATAAGGTAAGGTAAGGTGGTAGTACTTCCCCGGACCAACTCTGCATTAAGAGCTCTACTACTCTAAAGCTATAATATACTCGGCTATATCGTCCCAGTCGTTTTTCTGTGAAAGCGTAACAAATAAATAAAATCACTTTTTGATACCACTTGGACCGACAAACTGGGAGACGGTCTACCTGATGGTAAGTGATCACCTTCGCCTATGGACCTTCGACTGAGACGTGAAGTTGTTAAGTCTCATGTGCCTGTAATATCACCTTACCTTTCTATCCGAAACAGTATTACAAGTGCACTACTGCTTCACGGCGGAAATGTATTTTTTTTTTGTTTTCTACCACATGGACAAACAAGCGAACGGTCCACCTGATGGAAAGTGGTCACCGTCGCCTATGGACATTTGCAACACTAGGGGCAACCAATGCGTTGTCGACCCTGAGAAGTTGTTAAGTCTTATGAGCACATTAATAATACAAGTGCACTACTGCTTCACGGCAGAAATGGGTAAGGTGGAACTTCCCCGGACGAACTTCGGTTGGAAAGGTAAGGCCAGTGAAATTACAGGCACAATTTCACGTCTCAAGCGAAAACGCGATCATACACCTGGTTTTGCAGTATGAGCTCTACAATTTAGCTTATTTATTTATTTATTTTAATAGACCGATTTGCAACAATAAAACTTATCTATATTATAATATTACATATAACGACGGTTAAAAGGCGACTTGATTCAAGCGCCATTTTGAAAACTTTACAGGCGAGCTATTTGAAAATGTTAAAACCCAAAAACAGATACTGCATCTAAACTTCTTAACATTCCATACCGAAGCTGTTGAATATTAAAACTAAATGCAAGCTTCAACGAATTTGTGCGTGGGCCATCATCATAGTAGTATAATTCATTGAGAAAAAAATTACTTTCGTCTAAAATGGCGGTTGAGTCAAGTTGCCTTTTACCCGTCGATAAGGAAAATAGGTTACCTTTGATGCACCATCACCTCAAAAGTACTGAACGATTCGGGATGGGACTGCTACCATTCGACGCGGATTTTTTCTTAGAAGGTTATAGGCTATATATGATATCAATAAACGCGGGTGAAACCGCGGGGGACAGTTAGTTACATATATCTGCTAAAAGGAACCTTGTACCTGAATAGACTATTTTCAGTCAACTCCTGACTAATACATTAATTTCGAATGAATTAAGTCCTGTCCTACCAATATTAGTACCTGGATGGCCGAGCATTGCTCGGCATTTCTTTACTAACGTGACTTCTACCGTATCCTCTTTTTTAAAGGAGTGTCATATTATTATATACCTAGATACGAATAAGATGCGATAATAAAGGGCTCCCAATAACAGTATTTCTCACAAAAGATGTAACTTGAAAAATTTAACTTCTAATGACATTGTAGCAGTTTTCATTGCCTAAAAACACGGATAAAACGACATTTTCTGAAAATGAATCCTAGCTAGATCGATTTATCGCCCCCGATAACACCTGCATAATAAATTTCATGAAAATCGTTGGAGCCGTTTCCGAGATCCTAATTAATTACATATAAATTCAAGAATTGCTCGTATAAAGGTATTAGATAGATAGATAAATGCGAATGTTTATGTTTATGGATGATTTTTACTCTCTCCCGCAAAAATTACAAAAGGGCCTTGTATAAAACTTGGCACATAGAGCATACCCTAACATAAAGGCTACTTTTTATCCAGGGAAAATTTGACTAACTTCAGGAACGTGGGGAACATCTTAATCCTAACTAATATTATAAATGCGAAAGTAACTCTGTGTCTGTCTGTCTCGCTTTCACGCCAAACCTACTGAACCGATTTAAATGAAATTTGGTATACCGATAGTCTAGAGCCAGAGGAAGGACAGCTTGAATGTAAGTTTGTTTGTTACGCTTTCACTCGAAAGCTTCTTAACCGATCATCATGAAACTTTGTACACATATTCTTGGAGGTATTAGAAGTAACATAGGATACTTTTAAAATATATTTTTTTTCGAAAAATCTAAAAATTTTGCTACTTTAACGCCATCTAGGTGTCATTTTTGTGATTAGATGTTGATTAGGGTTCATGATTTCTCGGGTCTCGAGAATTCTCGAGGTTAATTTCTCGAAGATTCTCGGGTTGTCGAGAAATTTACATTTACGTTCGTTTTCTAATATTATTTGGTTCCAAATAACGTCAACAAATTCAGTGGTAAAAGTATCAAATTAATTATAAAACTTTTATTGATTATATTCAAAATCATTAATGTTATGAAGAAGCAAATTAACTTTTTAATGAAAACGGTATATGATTTCTCGATTTCTCTACTTTTCTCGAGCTTGATTTCCCGGGAATGAACCCGAATATATTAGGTTGGGGAAAGAGTCTTTTCGCAATATAGTATGTATGAACTTGTAATAAAATCTCTTTGGCTATACTATTTGCATCTGGCTGGTTTTGGTATCATTGAAAGTTTAAATTTTAAAGAACATAATTCCAAATTAAAATTAGGAAAATGTGTGATTTGCATTTGTTTTTCGTACCGCCAAGATGAGTGAATCTAATGAAGAAATTCGATACATTATAAAATTTTACTACAAAAAACGTAACAATGCAACGCAAGCCGCGAAAAAAATTTGCGATGTTTATGGACCTAGTGCAGTGTCTGTGAGAGAAGCACAAATTTGGTTTAACCGTTTTCAATACGGAAATTTTGATGTTCAAGATGCACGTCGCTCTGGTCGCCCTGTTACGGATAAAATGGATGCCGTTTTTGAAAAAGTGGAGCAAGAACGGCATATCAGTAGTTACGACGTAGCTGAAGAACTGGGAATTGACCATAAAACAGTTTACGCGCATTTGAAAAAAACTGGGTACACAAAAAAGGTCGATATTTGGGTACCTCACGAGCTCACTGAAAGAAACCTTATGAACCGTGTACTCATTTGTGATTCTTTATTACGACGTAATGAAACTACCTTTTTTGAACATTTTTTGAAGAAGCTGATAATTGGTGATGAAAAGTGGATCACGTACGACAAGAACGTGCGGAAAAGGTCGTGGTCAGAGGCCGGTCAGGCTTCACAGACTGTGGCGAAACCCGGGTTAACTCGCAACAAGGTGATGCTGTGTGTGTGGTGGAATTGGAAGGGCATTATTCATTATGAACTGTTACCACCAGGCAGGACCATCGATTCTGAAATCTACTGCGAATAACTGATGAGATTAAAGCAAGAAGTTGAAAGAAAGCGGCCGGAAATAATCAACAGAAGGGGTGTTTTTCATCATGATAACGCTAGACCTCACACATCTTTAGCCACTCAGCAAAAATGAAGAGAGTTTGGCTGGGAGGTATTAATGCATCCGCCGTATAGTCCTGACCTGGCACCTTCAGATTTCCACCTGTTTCGGTCTCTTCAGAATTCTTTAGGCAGTGTCAGGTTAACATCACCAGAGGACTGCCAAAACCACTTGTCGCGGTATTTTGATCAGAAGTCCCAAAATTTCTATAGCAATGGGATCATGTACCCTACCTACAAGATGGCAAAAAGTTATCGAACAAAATGGTACCTACATACTATAGTTAACTGTAAATAAACAAAATTAAAAAATGTTTTGAATTTTCTTAAAAAATGCGAAGTAACTTTTTCCCTAACCTATTATATAAATATGACCTTCATATCTCAGTAACGTTGGGTGAAACAGCTAGTAATGTTATAAATGCGAAAGTTTGTGAGGATGTAAGTACAGATTTTTGTTACTCTTTCAACGCATTTCACGCAAGAACTACCCTACAGATTGGGATGGAACTTGGCGCATAGATAGACCATATCCTGGAATAATATATAGGCTACTTTTTATCTCGGGAAAATGTAACATTTCACGGGATCGCGGGTAAAACCGCGGGGACAGCTCGTATCCAAAAAATTATTAAGTAGATATCTTTTGTTTAAATAAGTATACAATAAAAAGTTGAGAAAAATATAAGGATGGTATATAATTAAAACTTTTATTTAAATATGCATAATATGAATTAAATTAGGGAATATATATCTTAATGAGCAATTATAAATCAAATTAAAAGTTAAATAAAAAAAAATTACTATAACAAATTAAATAATTCACTGATCCGCAACGTAACATACTTGGCAAGGTTATACTCGTATAATTATACAGAGTCGTTTAAACTATTTTTTCGTACTTTTTTAAAGTTTTTTTTTTTATAATTTTTATACCACGTGAGCTGACAAGACACTGTCGACACGATGCACACTGCAACACCACCATCGCCAATGCGTTGCCGACCCTGAGACGTGAAGTTGTTTTCTCATGTCCCTGTAACCGAAGGGTACCAACGGGCCTCCGATGTACGTCTGTCTGTCAGCGGGCTGTATCTCATAACAGATAGACATTTGAAATTTTCACAGAGTATGTAAGTTACCTACTACTATGGCCGCTATAATATCCCGGGACATTCTTTACACACGGCCATCTGATCCCAAACTAAGCAGAGCTTGTACTATGGAAACCAGATAACTCATATACTACTTTTTATTACTTAATACATACTTATATAGATACTAGCTGTCGCGAGGGATGTAATATTTCCCAGCACAAAAAGTATCCTATGTTACTTTTAATACCTCCAAGAATATGTGTACAAAGTTTCATGATGACCGATTAAGAAGTTTTCACGTGAAAGCGTAACATACAAACTTACATTCACATATTGATATAGAATAGATATTTACACCTAGACATAGAACAAACAGACATGTTCATGCACACAAATGTTTGTCCTGGGTGGGAAACGAACCCGCGTCCTTCGGTTTGGCAGTCACGGTCACTAACCACCAAGCCAACTGGCCTGTCAAAAAGCCATACAAATAAATGAAAACAAGTTTTTTCAGTGAATTGTAAAATATTGTACGGTTGTAAGGAAACCCTTCGTGTGTGACTTCGCACTTGGGCGCTATTTTTATTGTCTTTATATATATTTAACTAGCTGTCCCCCGCGGTTTTACCCGCGTTCCCGTGGGATGTCACATGTATTATACATAAAAACCTTTCTCTTCAATCACTCTATCTATTAAAAAACCGCATCAAAATCCGTTGCGTAGTTTTAAAGATTTAAGCATACATAGGGATATAGGGACAGAGAAAGCGACTTTGTTTTATACTATGTAGTGATTCTTCTATACGTGTGTTGATAGTGAACTCCTAAACGGCTGGACCGATTTGAATGTTTTTTTTTGTATACGTTTGGGTGGCGCCCTGGATCGTTTAGATTCACAATTGGACCCGGTAGGTGGCGCTGCGAGCGGATTCCTGCATTTTTGTATGGACTTATTTCGACAGAACGACGTCTGTCCGGGCAGATAGTTATATATATATTTTTTATAACCCAGCTCCGTTCGGTTAGCGGATGATGCCGGAGTCGATTCGGTTAAAAACGTACACACATATACACACGTAAAAAAACGTGGGGTGCTTTTTAAAATATTATCGAAATGATAATCCTTCTACTCATAATAAAATATTTATAACTATTGACCTTGCACCACGCTTATTTTTACATTAAAAAACATTTTTTTTTCTTATTTACGCTATTCTAAATTCAAATTTTCATCGCGTAGCTGGTGTGACTTATTATTTATTAGGTAACTACCTTACATTTTTATACGAATCTTAATATTAATTTAACTGTTTAAAATCTTCTGTTTTTTTTTTTATTTTACTTTTTTGTACGTTCATGAGATTAAAAAACATTCAAAATAATTTATTCAGTTTAGGCCCTCAGAACGCACTTATGAAGGTCAAATTTAAAGTTTCTGAAGCTACAACCGGTTCGGAAGTCAGCCTTCAACTCAAAAGAACCGGCAAGATATTCTAACGATTATCTGATTACTAACATATTTACTCAAATTTATTATCTATTTTTTAGTTGGATTTTCTACAAAATCGTTTTTTTAGTTTTTTTTTTATTACAATGCCAACGTACATATTACGCCACCCCCTGACATTTCTCTACTCATGATTGGGAAGTACCTACTGGTATAGATGTAATAATAAATATTTTAAGAATTACTGACTTATAACTGGAGCTATCGGTACTATAACTTTAGTAACAGGTATAGTAAAATGATTTCATAATTTTAATATAAATTTACTCATTTTAAGTTATATTATTATTATCTATATATATATAAAAATGAATCCCTATTTCCCTTGGTCACGGCATCACGCATGGACGGCTGGACTGATTTCGCTAATTCTTTTTTAGTTGTGTTTGTTATTGTCTGGAGAGGGTTCTTATTAAAGAAAAAAATAAAGAAAGCTGCGTAGAAAATTTAAGAAAACATAACGACCATATTAAAATTTCTAATAATAATGTAACCTTATGGTGTTTGACATAAATGTCAGTCGTTTGACAATATCGATTAAAACAGAGGCATGGGTCGGAATTATATTGATAAAATAATTAATTTATAATTTCTTATTGCACATTTCACAGTCGATTCAATCGGAAGATTCCAATTCAATATTCATTGTTAAGACTGGACATGTCTGTCGGGTCAGCTAGTTATAACTACATATCAATGATGACGAGATGTAGGTACGTCGAGAAGGAACTTTCCAAGGTAAACATACTAGTTTAGTGACAAAAGGACTTCGATGAGGAACAATTTTATTTATTATCTCAGAATTTTTTTTTCTATCTTTTTTTTGAGGTTTTTTTTATAGAAGATTATCACCAAATATTTAAATTGGAGCAATGTGACCACCTAGAATTAATACATTATTAACAATCCTTTATTAAATACTAGTATTACAATTTAATACTATTAGATGAAGCACTTACCTACAACATTAAAACATTACGTTGAAAGGTTCTTAATAGCCCAAATTACGAGATATGACGATAATTTTATTAGTTTCGGTACATTTTGACATTTCTCATCATCATTATGACTGAATTAAGCAGGTCAAGTGCGAACCAGTTCATAAAGTTAGGGTTCCTGGGCTATTAAGTATAATTATTAATGTCTACATTAAAAAAAAAAATCAAATTCATTTATTGCAAGTAACATTACCTATAGATAACAAAAACATTAAAACAAATTACACATTAAAAATAAATACAGAAAAAGACATAAAAACACACGCACAAATATATATAATATAGCCGCTTTATAGTATGCCTATCACAGCAGTGCCGGATATAGGGACAATCTAACTTATTAGCTATCATGGCATATACAAAATTCACAGCATTTTATAATGTTAAAATAACCATACAGGTTTTACTTATTGCCAATTAGGGATATACATTCTGTAAATTAAACATGGATATCCAGAGTAGAAGAGAAAAATAGTTTAATACTTAAAAATTACTTTTGTTTTTGATTTATGGTAACATATGGGCATACTAGCAGACGGTCCACCTGATGGTAAGTGGTCACTCTTGGCGGCCATATGCATTTGGGTAGATACTGGCACAGTATAGATGCAAAGTGTTTGTAATCTATTCGATATTTAAGTGTTGTTCTTTTGAGTGTTCTAGTGCCTTTGACACAAGCCAATAAATGTTCCTGGTTAATATAATAACCACTGTTTAATTCAATATTTCCATTTGTCACCGCCTATGGGCATTTGTAAAGGGGCATCGCCACGTTTTCGCTTAAGACGTGAAGTCTCATATGCCCCCTTACCTTTCTAACCGAAACACAGTAATAAAAAGCACTATTACTTCATGGCGGAACTGCACAGTCGAATCAATTAAATAAAATGTATGTCAAAAATCAATTTGCATAAAAAAAAAACATTATGTAAAAGTATTCTATTCGACTCTAAAATAGTTAATTTATTAAACTGGCATGATATATAAAACTATAGATGCGTTGTCCCCGCTCAGAAATGGCAACATAAAATGCTGGTATTTGCCCTAATTCCATTTAGTCGCACCAACCACTGTCGCGACGGCACGCATGTCGCATGCAGCACTCCATCTTAACGACCAAAGATGTGTATTTATCTCTCTCTAACAACAGTTACACCGTAAGGTGGTGTTTATTTTATTTTATGACAGGCGATTTGGCTGGGTGGTCAGCGATACAGACTGCAAAGACGAAGATTCTCAGGTTCGATACCCACCCAGGACTAACATTTGTGTGCATGAACATGTCTGTTTGTTCTGTATCTGAGTGTATATATCTATATAATTATGTATTTAGGAAAAAAAGTAGTATACTCGTATGTACTATATCAGTTATCTGGTTCCCACAGTACAAGCTCTGCTTATTTGGGATTGGATGGCCGTGTGTAAAAAATGTCCTAGAAAATTTATTTTCATTCTGTTTCTTCGCGTGTACAACTGCCTAGTATTTGCGCTGTTTTTGAGAGCCATGGTGTTAGTGGATGACGTGTCTATATTATAATACGTCCATGGTCAATTTATTCATTAGTCTGATTACTAGTATTAAAAAAACTAATGATTTTTGTAATATATAAAATTTTTAATAAGTGTAAAAGGTGGCGTCTGAAATTACCACAACAAAATTATATTTATAGAATTTAATTAATGAAATATTGATTGCCAATCAGACAATTAAAAATTAATTAAATAACACTTTATTGAATGCATCGTTGAATTTCCTCATTTCCCTTATTCGTAGCTACTACCTTACCCATTTCCGGCGTGAAGCAGTAGTGCACTTGTAGTGTTTCGGTTAGAAAGGTAAGGCCGGTGAAATGACAGGCACATGAGACTTAACTTCACGTCTCAAGGTCGACAACGCATTGGCAATGCCCCTGGTGTTGCAAATAACTGCTTGTTTTTCGGCCTACTTTACATTAAAATAAGTCAAGTTCAAAGTAAGATTCGAACCTACGACCTTCAGAAACTGAGACAAAGTAACGCTGTACGACCATATACCTTGGTTGGTGTGGAGGCTAAATACTCTGACAACCACGTCACAGATTCGAGCCCACCAAAATTCAAAACCATTTATTCAGTTTAAGCCCGCGTAAGGCACTTATGAAGGTCAAATTTAAAGTTAACTAGCTGTCCCCCGTGGTTTTACCCGCGTTCCCGTGGGATGTCACATGTATTATACAGAAAAACCTTCCTCTTCAATCACTCTATCTATTAAAGACCGCATCAAAAACCCGTTGCGTAGTTTTAAAGATTTAAGCATACATAGGGATATATGGACAGAGAAAGCGACTTTGTTTTATACTATGTAGTGGTGAAGCTAGCGAAGGTGAAGCTCATGGTCCTCCAACGTGCACTATTATGGTTTAAGATATTTATATCTCAAAAACAGAATACAATTCACTTACTATGAGAAATACAAGTTAAAAATTTCGGTTGATCATTCATGGATCGTACGGAACGGCGAAAGTTATAGATGTTAAATTATAATGATGTTAGATAAAACTAAATGTTGTACAATGTAGGTAAACAGCAAATAAAATTGTCAACAAGCGAACAACCGTTGAACATTGTACGGCCCTTATTACGTGTCGAAAGGCAGCTTCTATCATCACTGAAATTACAAGTTTCAATTACGTTATTTGCACAATGTTAATAAAGTTGCATAACTGTTTGGCGCATGTCAGAGACTTAACTTGATATGTGTAAAATATTTGCACAGAACCGACTTACTACATAACCACAAGTATTGAGGGTTCTGAGGCTCGATTCTGTAAGGAAAGTGACACTAACTTGTGGATGTTTCGTCGCGTCTATGCTCTGTCTCTGTCGCTTACTACGCTAATACTAATAATCACGCGAGAGGTAAGCTCTCCGAGCTCCGTGAACCGGCTCGCCGACGAAGTTTGTATTAGCTCAATATGGGGAATTAGGTTACACCAGTCCTCTTATTCAACTAATACAAACTTCATCGGCGAGCCGCTTCACTTACCTCTCACGTGATTGTGTAGTCAGCGAAAGAGACAGAGCAAAGCGGCCGGCGCGAAACATCCTCGAGCCAGTGTCACTTTCCTTACAAAATCGAGTCCCAGTACCTACGGTTAGCAGAGTTATTAGCACATATTCAAAACATGTGTACATAGGTTTTCTATGTGCTATACTATGTGTTAATGTTGTAATAGTTTTGTGTGTAAAATTTTATTGAAGTTAATTCGATCAGTCGTTTGAGTCTATCACTACATAGTATAAAACAAAGTCTCTTTCTCTGTCCCTATATCCCAATGTGTGCTTAAATCTTTAAAACTACGCAACGGGTTTTGATGCGATTTTTTTAATAGATAGAGTGATTGAAGAGGAAGGTTTATATGTATAATACATGTGACATCCCACGGGAACGCGGGTAAAACCGCGGGGAGCGGTATACATATAAAAAAATGAATGTTTGTCTGCATGTCCTTTGTAGAATCGTCAACTATGCAACGGATTTTAATGGAATTTTCAGCAATAGATAGAGTAATTCAAGAGGAAGGTTCCAGGATTGAAAGCGGGCAAAGCCGCAGGGCGCAGCTATTCTTTATAACTTTCAGACACGCTGATACGTTGATTCAAACCGCGGTGGTAACTTATGATGGCCAAACTGAAGCTACTATAAGCTGTCATTTGATAGCAGGATAAGACATGTTCAACATAACTTGTTGAACACAGGAGTTATTGGTTAACCAAACAGCTCTTTGGAAATTTGTTTATTAATCTGGCGTAGCCATCAATTTAGATGTAATAGATTTATATTGTTATATGCTATTTAATTAACTATATATTTATACTTTTCCATTCTGATCTTTCTTGTGTGTTCCACATCCACATGGAAAAGGTTGGAGGAGGCCTTTGCCGATTGGCAAACAGATCTGCAGATGATAAAGAAATCTCAAATAATAGAATAAGATTAAATATTAGTGTAATAATGTTTTTGATGTAAGATCTGAATAAATGGCTTTATCATTATTATATATTTACACTAGCTGTCCCCGTATTTATCGATATTATATATAGCCTATAACCTACTAGCTGAATAAGGGAGCAGAGCACTCATATACTTAAACAATTTTTTTTAAATAGATATTTACACCCAGACACAAATCAAACATGTTCATGGACACAAATGTTTGGGTGTGAATCAACTACGACCGGTGACGTGGGAGTCAGGGTCTCGAACCAGCTCACTGGCCCATCTGACAATCTACGTCAGATATATAGAGGAGTGACATTTGACAGAAAAACATGTTATTTGTTAAGTTAAATCGCAAGAGGGCATAGTCCCCTGACCTAACAAAGTTAAAGGTACCTCAGATCGTAAAAAAATGTAGTAGAATTGGGCTTAAGAATTCATATTGATTTTATTTAAGTTTTAATCAAGGTAATATTATTTATACGAAAGTAGCTCTGTCTGACGCTAAGTTGTGAGGATTTTTAACTTAATGGGTGTTAAACAGATTTTTATGCAATTTGGTATATTGTAACTGTAGTTAATGTAATTGAAAAAAAATATTAATGGCTCAAAATTCTCAATTTCAAACCATATTTTATATATTCAGTTTAGGCCTGCTGAGGGAACTTATGAAGGTCAATGCCAGGCCAAGGTTAAATACAACAAAGAAACTCCGCAATTTTTGTAAATGTTTTTTTTAAATATGGCTTTATATGGCTACATACATTATTCTCTTACTGATTGGTTCGTGTCTGGGTGTACGATATATCTATGAAAGAATTCTAATAGTTAGGCTAGAGTGAATAGGCTCTTAATAAACTAGTGCGCCTCGACGTCAAATATTGCATCACTGCTTACCATCAGGTGGGATCGCAGTCAAGCACTACTTTATATTATTTAAAAAAATATATATTATAAATTATAAATAATATTATAAAGAGGAAAGATTTGTGTGTAAGTGTGTTTATTACTCTTTCACGCAAAAACTACTAAACGGATATAGATGAAACCTGGCACATAGATAGAACATTTCCTGGAATAACATATAGGCTTCTTTTTATCCCGGGAAAATGTGATATCCCTCGGGAACGCGGGTAAAACCGCGGGGAAAGCAATAAAAGTATATACTGAAATGAAAAAAATATATATATGGATATGTAGTATATCAGTTATCCAGTTTCCATTGTCGTGGGCGGAGACATTTTACCATCAGATAGATAAAGAACAGAATAAAGAAAAAAACTTTTAAAAACATTACACACAAGCCATACAATTCTTATACATATTTTATGACTTTTTGTATAATTAATGTGTTGTAAAATATTGCGACACTATTTACAAAATCCCCCCTCCCCCCCTAACTTGCTCTTTCTATCTCCGAACTACTCCTAACTTTTATGATCGCGTGTCATACCTCAGAGATATATTGCAATAGTTTCGCAAACGCATCGTGTATACAGCCGCTACTAGTCCGCATCAATTCTTAGTTCAGTACAATACGAACTCTTTGACCAGTGCCCGTGTTTAGTTAACTTACCAAAAAGTTTATATTTTATGTAAGTATTTTAATTTTTTTATCATTAAATGGTGTTAATTTAATAGTTTTTTTTAAATTGTTGAATGATATAATTTACTTGTAATTTGACATCGTTTTTTTGTTCTTTTTTTTCACTGTGCTTTAAACTTTTTGGTGCATTCTTTAAATTGTATTAATAGTGTAATATCAATAGATTTCAAAATATTGTTTAAAATTAGAATTAAGAAGTAAATTGGATTCGTTTTTAATATTTTTCAAGCCAAAACTCTTTTTCAATTCAAATCAATAAAAATACCTTGTTCTTTATAATAAAAGAAAACTATTGAACCATAGATGTTATAGTTAAAATAAAATACGTTCAAAAGTCTAAAAAAACATTCGTTCATAAAAAAAAGCAGTTTAAAAAACTACGCTCTGTTTTCAAATTATGCAAATTTCAAATTGTTATGTGCGAATTTTTATGCCTATGAATGAAGGAAACATAGTAAATTCGCATGTCTATTTTAATTTAAATATAATTTACATAAAAAATATTACTCTTTATATTTGTAGGCGTTTAACTTGCTCATAAAAATACAATTTTGTTTTACTAACCAATTAATAGATTTGAACAATCCATCATTTAACAATAAATGGCTAAAATGTGGAAACAGCTTTAAAAAAAAATACTGTTTTTAGATTTTTATTTCTCTAAGAGTTTATTTTGAAGACTTCGAAATGTCTGAACAGTTTTAAATGAAATATGGCACATAGATAAAATATATTCTGGATATAATATATATAATCAATTTACAACCCTCACCACATATCATTTTGGGACTAAACATTTCTTCGGTGGAATATACGAGTCTCATTACAGACTTTTGCCTAGTTCTTCAAGGATAATGGGCTTCATAATAAGTAGGTATACAATACCTAAGTGGCGAAACATGACGCGAATCATTATTAAGATGTAATAAATTTAATTAGCGTAAAATGTCAGTCTGTCCTTGAATAACAAGTGAGTTTATTTAACGCGATATTTTTATCCGCGACAGAATCATAACTATATATTCTTGATTTGAATAGTTGAGCTCTTAGTGCAGAGTTCGTCCGGGGAAGTACTACCTTACCCATTTCGACAGTGTAGCAGTAGTGTACTTGTATTACTGTTTCGGTTAGAGAGGTGAGGCCGGTGAAATTATAGGCACATGAGACTTAACTTCACGTCTCAAGCGACAACGCGGTGCTGCCCCTGGTGTTGCAAATGTCCATAGGCGGCGGTGATCACTTACCCGAATGCTCGATTGTGGGCCCAAGTCGTATAAAAAAAAAATAATACGTGAAGCGAAAACTAAAGACGCCTTTTTAAGAAAATTACGAGAATGGATGAACGTGATATTTGACACAGTTAAAGTTTATATGGAGGAGAAGTGCATAAAGCTTTGTTTTAAATAAAGCTAGCTGCGCCCTGCCGCTTTGCTCGCTTCCAATCCTGATTATAAACCTTACTCTTGAATTACTCTATTGCTAAAACCTGCATTAAAGTCCGTTGCATAGTCTACGATTCTATAAAGGACCTACAGACCAACATTCATTTTTATATAAATAGATACATTGTAAATACATTAGATTAATAAAAAAAGCATTACACACACTACCATACACATATATTACGTTCATACAGCCAATGTCAAAAACAAGTGACGTATTTGTGACACGCTCCAAGCTGACGTAATAGAAGAGAATTCTAAATAGTTCTATGCAGTGATCATAGAGGTTATAATCTAACAAAAAAAACCTCAATAAAGTTCAAACTTAAAATATATATAGAATTACGGTCGAATTTCGATCGCTAGGCGACTACTGCTAGACAGTCAATGCATTTCAAAATTCAAAACCATTTATTCAATTTAGGCCTTCGGAGGGCACTTATGAAGGTCAAATTTAAAGTTACTGAAGCTACAACCGGTTCGGAAGTCAGCCTTCAACTGAGAAGAACCGGCAAGAAACTCAGCAAGGTTACATTCTTTTTTATTTGTTTTATAAATTTTTATCTATTCTGACTTTTTGGCTATTTTATAATTAAAATTTTAGAGTAGGTATTTTATTATATATTATCACTACATAGTATAAAACGAAGTTGTTTCCCGCTGTCTGTCTGTCCCTACGTCTTTAAAACTACGCAACGGATTTTGATGTGTTTTTTTTAAATAGATAGAATGATTTATAATTGAGAAAATGCGAAAATTTTAAAGAACTACTTTAACTGCGCGCGTTTGACAGTTCGCGTATTACAGACTTCCGGAGCGCGAGTGAAACCGCAGGGGAGAGCACATTTCTGCAACAATACTATGAATTCTAAATAGCAATTGGAAAAGAGTAAGGATAATGACACTAACTTATAATTGATTTTACACGTTTTAAAAGAAACCATGTTGGATCCATTATGCTGACTAACTGATAGACCCCTTTTTGTAAGAGTTAAAATATTATAAAACGCCTATTTGAAATCAATAATCTGACAATTTCTTCAAGACATTTTAATTTGTTATAACCTCAACCTGGGGCTCGATTCTGTAAGAAAAATGACACTAACTCGAGGAGGTTTCGTCGCGGACTCTATGCTCTGTCTTTGTCGCTAACTACGCTAATACTACTAATCACGTGAGAGGTAAGCTCTCCGAGGCCTCCGTGAAGCGGCGCGCCGGCGAAGTTTGTATTAGCTGAATAAGGGGGCTACTAACGGACTATTCGTAATGCAAAACATTCTGGTATCTAAAATTTAATTTTAATTTTTAAACGTCTTTTTTCCACCATTTTGCTTAATATTACGCACTTTTTTGTACTTATTTCTGATTGACTACATTTAAAAAAAAATCCAGCAGTGGACGGAGATAGGCTGATGATGATGATGATGATGATGATGATGATGAGTTAAAATAAGAAAAAAAATATATTAAAGACCTCCAACTATCATTGAAACAAACAATATCGTTATTAAGTTGATTGTCGTCATTTTTAAACGCATGGAAGGAAATCCATCGTTAGGGAAAACCGGTTCACAAATTGTGATTGCATTTGCAACTGCTTATAACAAAGCCGTGTTGGGACAAAGGTCGCTTATAAACCACTAGCTATCCCCCTCTGTTTCACCCGCGTTTAGTTTGAATTGACCGTGCTACGTTAGTAGTATAAAAAAATTAAATAAATGTTTACATATAATTTACTAGCTGTCCCCCGCAGTTTCACCCGCGTTCCCGAGGGATGTAACATTTTCCCGGCACAAAAAGTATCCTATGTTACTTCTAATACCTCCAAGAATATGTGTACAAAGTTTCATGATGATCGTTTCAGTAGTTTTCGCGTGAAAGAGTAACAAACCAACTTACATTCACGTTTATAATATTAGTAGGGATTTAATTGTAACAAAATTTAGTTAATCCTAAATTTATGCAAATTAAAAGTACTTATAGCATTCAATGAATACTTTGGGACATTCTTTACACACAGTCATCAGCTCCTTATTTAGCTAATGCAAACTTCGTCGGCGAGCCGCTTCACGGAGGCTTCGGAGAGCTTATCTCTCACGTGATTAGTAGTATTAGCGTAGTAAACGACAGAGACAGAGCATAGAGGCCGCGACGAAACATCCTCGAGGTAGTGTCATTTTCTTTACAGAATCGAGCCCCAGATCCCAAACTAAGCAGAGCTTGTACTATGGAAACCAGATAACTGATATGACATATACTACTTTTAAAACATACTTAGATGTTTACATCATGAAAACAAATGTTTGTCCTAGGTGGGAATCTAACCTACGACCTGCAGCATGGCCGTCAGGGTCTATAACCACCAAGCCATCAGGCCCGTCATTTATCTATCAATATTAATTACTGATGCATAATCCATCGATGCATTCATAATCATTTATAATTAATTAAAAGTACGCTTCATTGGATCCGATCAGCATTATTCAGCTAATACCAACTTCATCGGCTCCTGGCGCATGGAGGCCTCTTAGAGCTTACCTCTCATGTGATTGTGTAGTTACCGAAAGAGACAGAGCATACCCGCGGCGAAAATCCTCGAGCTAAACTTGCGGCACGCTATGATGGCCGTTTTGACGTTTAACAATGACAAAGACAAATAACCTTTATTCCTTGAGACATAAGGTGCATCTATCGATCGAATAGCTAATTGTATGATGATGGAAATCAACCTTATTCCAAAGCGATACAGTTTCTTTTCCTATGACAATCTGAAACGTCAAAACGGCCATCATACCGTGCCGGTAGTATAGTGTCAATTTCCTTACAGAATCGAAACCCTGTTTAAAAACCACGTAATATTGCTTATTTATATTTTTAAACAACCTTGCACGATACTGCATAATTAAATCGACTTCCCAAAACCAGCTTTAATAAAAAAACATTAATAATTGACCTTCAAATAAAGGTAAACAGTTCTAAAAGTTAAAAAACAAGGTTTTAAACCCTTTTACTACAAGAAAGAGACCTTCAAGATAAAAACAAATAAGTCCAAATTTTTACAGTTAATTAGTAACTACTGAAGAGTTCCACTATCCTGGCTCCAGCATCAGACCCTCGTTACCAAATGTAATGTATAGGGCTCGTCAACAGCTTTAACCTGGATTTATTCAAGGCCAGAGTAATAATAAGATTTTTATCTATATTGTCATTTGGGAGTGCTCACTTGCACTTTCATCACTTTCAAAGGCCTATTTGAATAAAAATATTTTCATTTCAATTCATTTCATTTCATTATTGTGTAACCTAAATAAATAAATAAATAAACATTTTTTGGGTAAACGTGCTACATCCTCGGCCTCATCCTTACTACTTCTGGGGTCAGTCGAAGGCCAAACGCAAGCCCATTCTTAATAAAAAAAAAAAAAAGTTGAGTCCAAACTCGAGGAGTTTACTAGTAAACCACTGAAGAGTTCCCTATCATCTCCTAGCTCCATCATCACTGAGCCTTCTAGATCCCACATACTTGGATTGACGTTGATGATCACAGAGTTGTGAAGGCAAAAATATACACTATCCTAATATTATAAATGCGAAAGTTTGTATCTATGGATGTTTGTCTCTCTTTCACGCAAAAACTACCGGACAGATTTGGATGAAACTTGGCACATACATAGAACATGCCCTGGAATAACATATAGGGTACATTTTACCCGGGAATTTTATCCCTCGGGAATGTAGATGAAGTCGCGGGGACAGCTAGACCTTCAAATCTTATAAATAAATAACTGTCCCCCGCGTTTTTACCCGCGTTCCCGATGGAAATGACATTTTCTCGGGATAAAAAGCATCCAGGATATGCTCTATCTATGTGCCAAGTTTCATCCATATCAGTTCAGTAGTTTTTGCGTGAAAGAGTTACAAACATACTTACATACAAATCTTTCCTCTTTATAATATTAATAAGTATAGATATTTTGTGAGAATGTATGTTTGTTACTCTCTCACGTAAAAACTACCGTACGGATTATGATGAAACTTGACACCTAGATAAAACATACCCTGAAATAACATACTGGATACTTTTTATCCTGGGAAAATGTACTATCCCTTGGGAATGCGGGTGAAACTGCGGAGGACAGCTAATAAACTTCACTGGTATAATATGATAATGCTAGATGTCTTGTTTTTTCACCCGCGTTCCCTAGGGATGTCACATTTTCCCCGGATGAAAGTTTCCAAAAATGGTAATCCAAGTAGTCCAATTATCATCCAAATCCGTTAGCCATTTGCGTGAAAGAGTAACAAACATACATCCTCGGAAAGTTATGGGAAAGGAAATCTATACAACGTGTTACAAAATACCCCGTAAAAATATCATTAATTAATTATCAAAGCCAACAACCCTAGTAAGCTGTCATGTCAGGGAACCAGATTTATTTAACAGAAATGCCTACGTACCTATTTTACTTAATAATTGTCTACTTTAATAATTTTTCTGTTTTTCATTCCAAAAAATTAGTTTTTTTTATTTTTTTGGGGTATGCTATACAGCGTTACTACGGTTCTTAAATATTGTGAATGGACTCGTTATTTAACGTCCTTTCGGCTAGCTTTATAACAGCCTGTATGTGGACTGGCTGGTGTTGCATATTAAATACTTACACACAGTTATTCAATATCTATAAATATAAAAGAAAGTCGTGTTAGTTACACTATTTATAACTCAAGAACGGCTGAACCGATTTGGCTTAAAATTGGAGGGGAGGTAGCTTAGAACCAGGAGACGGACATAAGATTTATCCCGTTTGATTGCGTTCCCATGTGACGTGATATAAAACGTCAAAGAGAAAACGCATCTGACATGGAATAACAAAACACAAATGAGTTAGAGGTATTAGAAGTAACATAGGATACTTTTGTGTCGGGAAATGTTACATCCCTCGGGCCTATTTAAACAAATAAATTCGGGAACTGCGTTCGGACTTCACACCGTGACATAATAGATTACTTAATCACACGTATGGGTATGAGCTAGCTAAGTCTGTGATGGGTTTAAAGCGCTCGGTTGAACGTGTTTTTTATTGTAAATCTTATTCTAGGAAGTGTTCCTGTTGCCATACCCTGCCAGGGTCGTTGTATTGATAATTGTAAGTTAGGTTAAGTACAGCTGTACGAACAATTATTGTGTACATTGTGCAATAAATAAATAAATTTTGAATGTTACCTATAATAAGTATTTTGTAATTGTTAAATATAAAATTATGTACATTCAGAGTAGTAGAGCTCTTAGTGCAGAGTTCATCCGGGGAAGTACTACCACCATACCCATTTTCGCCGTGAAGCAGTAGTGCAATTGTATTACTGTGTTTCGGTTAGAAAGGTAAGGGGGCCGGTGAAATTACAGGCACATGAGACTTAACAACTTCACGTCTCAGGGTCGACAATGCATTGGCGATGGTCCTAGTGTTGCAAATGTCCATAGGCGGCGGTGACCACTTACCATCAGGTGGACCGTCTGCTTGTTTGTCGGCCAAAGTGGCATAAAAAAAAAAATGTTAAATTGAAATTATAAAATAGCCAAAAAGTCAGAATAGATAACATTTATATAAAAAATATTTAATAAAAATAAAAAAGAATGTAACCTTGCTGAGTTTCTTGCCGGTTCTTCTCAGTTGAAGGCTGACTTCCGAACCGGTTGTAGCTTCAGTAACTTAAAATTTGACCTTCATAAGTGCCCTCCGAGGGCCTAAACTGAATAAATGGTTTTGAATTTTGAATTTTTAAATAAATAAACAACGAAAACGGACTCTTGTTCTCAACAGAAACTTGAGTCGTTATACATATGATATTTTGCAGTGACCTGAATTAAATAACATATCTGATAATAATATGATAACTATCTGTCCCGTGTATATCCTGGAATAATATATAGGCTACTTTTATCCCGAGAAAATATGATATCACTCGGGAACGCAGCTAAAACCGCAGGGGACAGCTATATCATTAGCCTATAACGATCCAGGAAAAAATCCGCGTCGAATGGTAGCAGTCCCATCCCGATACGTTCAGTAGTTTTGAGGTGATGGTGCGCCAAAGAACCCTACTTTGCTAATATATGTATGTACGAGTATATATAGATAGATAACTAGGTAAATTACCTAATTCTAATAATTCAATATAATAAATTATTCTATCACAAAACTAATTTAAAGTATATCTGTGTAAGTATATAAGTAAATCATAAATTTAGATCCATAGTCGTTGGGGTAATAGAACTGCCATAAACAAAACAATATATTGTTTTAATTTATGCATAGGTCAGTGTCATGTCAAAGAATTATAACTTGTGACAGTATTGAAAAAAAAAAGTAACAAAGGAAGTATATATGACGTAAAGAGACCTAGAGACTTCAAAATAAGTGACACAACTAGAATCGTCGAGATGTAACCCCATTGACAGGCCACTTGGCTTGGTGGTTACCGCTCTGACTGCCAAACCGAAGGTCGCGGGTTCGATTCCCAACATTCCAAACATTTGTGTGCATGAACATGTCTGTTTATTCTGTGTCTGGGTGTAAATATTTATATAAGTATATATTTAGAAAAAAAAAGTAGTATATGTAGTATATCAGTTATCTGGTTTCCATAGTACAAGCTCTACTTAGGACCAGATGGCCGTGTGTAAAGAATGTCCCAGGATATTTATTTATTTATTTTATTTATTTGACAGCCAATGTCATTGAAAAATCATGGTTTTGCTTTGTTCCTTATAAAATTTCACTATTCCCCATGCGGGACCAAAGTTCACTTCTATTTAGTTTATTGTTAGTATTTTCTATTTTAAATGTAGCCTAACACCCATATTCTAGGACGTTTCCTCAAACGGTACTCGACTCCAACTCGACTGAGGATACCTTAAGCATTTTCTCGAGGAATTCTCAAAATTGGTATTCTAAGTCATAGCTTGAGCAAAACTCGAGCAATCCCGACCGATGTCGAATCGAAGTGTAGTCAAGGTAACATGTCATTAGTAACATCATTTTATTATAGATAAAATATTAATGAAATAAAATGATGAGTTTCAGTTATTCAACTATTTACATGCAATAAGGTTGGTCCCGACGTACTTTGAAGCGGACAGTTGTTTCACCTCCAGTGAGAGATGTCAAGTCGAATGGAGATTTCTGTAATTAGAATACTCTGAGTATAGAATCTTTGAGCGAGGTTGGGTGGAGTCGAGGAATTTTCGAGGAAACGTCTTAGAATATGGGTGTAAGTTCTGTGAATGTTGTGTACACCTGTAAGAGAGATACGTATCAAAACCTTAGTGATAATTAATTTGTATCGTGTATATTTCATATGTATGTTGTTGGTGTTCCTTATGAATAAATAAATTATATTCTTTATGCGGAACCAAAGTTCACTTCTATTTCTCATGCGGGAACAAAATTCACTTCTATTCTTCATGCAGAACCAAAGTTCACTTCTATTCCCCATGCGGGACAAACCTCGTTCCCTCCCGGTTACCGGGAGGAAATGTGAGTTAGGCAAATGCGCGCCACTGTAATCTAACCAGGAGACGAGGCACTTTTGTCTGCCCCATTCAGCTAATACAAACTTCGTCGGCGAGCCGCTTCACGAAAGCCTCGGAGAGCTTACCTCTCACGTGATTAGTAGTATTAGCGTAGTTAGCAACAGGGACAGAGCATAGAGGCCGCGACGTAACATCCTCGAGTTACTCAAATTGTTCATACAGAATCGAGCCCCAGATCTGAGATTAGCGCGTTCAACCATACAAACAAAAAAACAATTTCTTCATTAGTTATTAGCATCAAAACAAAGTCGCTTCCCGCTGTCTGTCTGTCCCTATGTATGTTTAGATCTTTAAAACTACGCAACGGATTTTGATGCGGTTTTTTTTTAATAGATAGAGTGATTCAAGAGGAAGGTTTTTATGTACGAGTATAATACATGCATATTATAATTGAAATATGCGAGAATTTTAAAGAATAACAACTATTTTACTGCGCGCGTTTGACAGTTTGCGGACCTCCGGAACGCGGGTGACACCGGGGGGGACAGGTAGTAGATAAAAGATAATAAATTTACCAGTAAACTAGAAGCTATAAATAGGCACATGGGATTTAACAACATCACGTCTCAGGGTCGAGAACGCATTTGCGATGCCCCTGTTGTTGCAAATGTCCATAGGCAGCGGTGATCACTTACCATCAGGTGGACCATATGCTTGTTTGTCGGCCCAAGTACTAAAAACGTATAGATAAAGGAAAGAGACGTAAATTTAAATGATAATTTGAAACAGACTGCGTCGTAGGTAAAAGTAAAAGTGGCTAAGGGCATTAGTACAAGGCCGGGCGAATGAACTGTTGCCTTGTTGTTGCCCAACTGTTACCGGCGTGTCTTAACGCGCGGATGTATTAAACAGTAGTTTACTGTAGGTATGTTGACTTTATTGGTCAATTCTTGGCGTGTAGGTGTTTTTTTTATGAAAAAATAAATAAATAAATATCCTGGGAGATTCTGTTACACAGGGCGATCTGATCCCAAGCTAAGCATAGCTTGTACTATGGAAACCAGATAGCTGATATACTACATATAATATAATATAATATATATAATATAGTAGTAGTAGAGCTCTTAGTGCAGAGTTCGTCCGGGGTAGTACTACCACCTTACCCATTTCCGCCGTGAAGCAGTAATGCAATTGTATTACTGTGTTTCGGTTAGAAAGGTAAGGGGGCCGGTGAAATTACAGGCACATGAGACTTAACAACTTCACGTCTCAGGGTCGACAACGCATTGGCGATGCTCCTAGTGTTGCAAATGTTCATAGGCGGCGGTGACCACTTACCATCAGGTGGACCGTCTGCTTGTTTGTCGGCCCAAGTGGCATAAAAAAAAAAAAATAATAATAAATAAATATATATATACATATATTTTTCTAAATACATACGTATATAGAAATAGATATTTACACCCAGACACAGAACAAACAAACTACTAGCTATTCCCCGCAGTTTCACTCGCGTTCCCGAGGATTGAAGTTTCTGTCCTCAAGGATAGGATAGGGATAGGCCTCGACAGGCCAGTTGGCTTGGTGGTTAGCGACTCTGACTGCCAAGCCGAAGGTCGCGGGTTCGATTCCCACCCAGGACAAACATTTGTGTGCATGTTTGTTCTGTGTCTGGGTGTAAATCACTACATAGTATTTAAAACAAAGTCGCTTTCCCTGTCCCTATATCCCTATGTGTGCTAAGTCTTTAAAACTACGTGACGGATTTTGATGCGGTTTTTTTTAATAGATAGAGTGATCGATATCGATATAAGTAAAAATAGTAATTTAAAAAAATTTTAGTATATGTATTGTAGTATATCAGTTATCTGGTTTCCATAGTACAAGCTCTGCTTAGTTTGGGATCAGATGACCGTGTGTTATGAATGTCCCGGGATATTTATTTTTATATTATAATAATACGGGTTTGGCCCAGTGTTTTGCTTATAATCAAATGATATTCGAGTTATACCTCATAATCATTTCGAATATATATTTTATTGAATAATAATGGTGAAAGACCATTTTTAATGTTTTTTTATTAATTAGACAAATTTCATGTTTAATTCCTTCGTAAAATCAATTTAATACAATTACCTAAAGAAACAATTATAAAAAAAACAAACATCATCCTAATTAAATAAATAAATATGTACATCGTTAGTTACGGTAAGATTGTGTGCTGCATGAGCCGCGCGTGCCGTCGCGACAGTGGTTGGTGCGCGACTAAATGGAATTAGGGCAATTACCAGCATTTTATGTTGCCATTTATGAGCGACAACGCATATATAGTTAAAATAATATTGCTCATGATTATGTTTCTTTTTCCAGCATGTCGTCCGAAGGATTCTCGGAGTCGGAGGTGGACTCGATGGCTGACAGGATATCGGAGACCTTCACTGGTGTGACGATCCTCGTGACTGGAGGCACCGGCTTCATGGGGAAGGTGCTCGTGGAGAAACTGCTCAGGTTTGTACATTTTATTCAAAATCATTTATTTAGTTTACGGCCGTGGAGGGCACTGATGAAGGTCATGTTACTGAAGCTCCAGTTCGGAAGTTAAGTTTAAATTGGGAAGAACCGGCAAGAAACTTTTTTTGCAAATAATTTTTATGTTAATTTTATCTAATCTGACTATTTCGAAATTTATTATTTCAATTTAATATATAACTATTTTTAATACGTTTATTTTTTTTTATTTACAAAACACTTTATGTAGCAATGAAAAACAAAAAACAAATTTAATTAAACAATACTAATAACCTAAGTAAATTAAAGGTGCACTGTGTTTATTAATATACAAACAAACGAAAAATATATTATTTAAATACTAGGTGACTTGGCACACGTTCTGTCTAGTGGGTGGCGGTAAAAGTTAAAAGTTTACATCTATCTGGGGCTCGATTCTGTAAGGAAAATAATACTAACTCGAGGTTGTTTCGTCGCGGCCTCCGTGTCTGTTTCGCTAACTACGCTAATACTAATCACGTGAGAGATAAGCTCTCCGAGGCCTCCGTAAAGCGGCTCGCCGACGAAGTTTGTATTAACAGAATAAGGGGGCTGGTCTTGTATCAAACAAAACGATTTGGGGAATCAAAAAATAATATCCTGCAACTCGATAGCAGCGCATTCATACATTCGATCGTTTTGACGTTTTATAAAGAATTGCTGATCTGAACTGTCAGGACACATCCCGATTTTAAATCAGTTGATCTATCACCGGCTTAAAAGTGTTCCTATTCTGTAACAAAACATCTCAAGCCGTAATACATGCTTTTCTTTTACAGAAAATGTCCAGACATCGGACAAATCCTGTTGTTAGTGAGAGCCAAGAAAGGGAAGACACCAAAGCAGAGGCTCGAGGAAATGTTCAATGGAGAGGTAAGTCTAGTCATTCTTTATACAGGATCTAAAAAAGCACGTCTCAAGCGACAACGCAGCGATGCTGGTGTTGCGACAATGACTTGCCATCAGGTGGATCGTCTGGCGGACTATTGATAAAACTTGATAAAAAAAATTAAGTCGATTCAACCGATCAGTTCTTCGTCAGTAAAACAATCCATCACAGAGCAGACTTCTCACGCGGTTGCATTGTTAAAGGGAGTGTGAAAGGGACAGAAACAGGCCGCGATATATAGGAATGCGATCTAACTAATATTACATATATTAGGGTGCGTTTCCACTAACGTGGAGCTGGGGCTCGATTCTGTATGGAAAATGACACTAAGTCAAGGATGTTTCGTCGCGGCCTCGATGCTCTGTTTCTTTCGCAAACTATGCAATAACTTGAGAGAAACGCTCTCGGAGGCCTCCATGCGCCGGCTCACCGACGAAGTTCGTAATAGCTGAAACGGGGGCTGGATAGGAAGAATGAGCGGACCGTGAATAGGGCAATCATAGTGCCAAATTATGGTCCAGTCTTCTCTACTCCACCCATCAGTGGAAAGGCACCCTTACAGTAGTACTTCTTTAACTTGGTAAATAAGTAGAGCTCATAATGCAGAGCCGGATGCACTCAATTGTTTTTTATTTACCAAGTCATAGAGTACCCTTAATAAAGTAACTCGAGACTGGATATTGCAAACTGCAAGCATCTTGCACAACTACGAAAGTAGGTTAGTTGACTAACACAAAACTCATTGCACGATCTTCGCGTATACCATAGGATAGCATGATCTGTGACCGTTTTGAGTCATATTTTTTATCTGTATATCTCTTTTACGAAATATCTAAACAATATGGGTTTTTTAATTAAGTTTTTGAAGCTATGCTTGGCTCGTAAGGAAGAAAATATGAGAGTAAAATTTTAACAATGGCTGCGCTCACGTCTTGTAATTGATTGTACTGACAGTTGAGATTTGCGAGATGTTTTGTCGCGCATGATGTTAAGGATTAGTAAAGCTATTAGTGCACAGTTCATCCGGGGAAGTACTACCACCATACCCATTTCCAGTAACAGGTTCTCGGTTCTCGGCTGAAAAGGTAAGGCCGGTGGCATTACAGGCACATCAGACATAACAACACGTCTCAAGCGACAACGCGTCGATGCCTCTAATGTTGTAAATGTCTAGAAGCGGTCACCACTTACCATCAGGTGGACCGTCTACCTGTTTGTCGACCCGAATAAAATAAAAAATAGAAGGATTCGAACTGAGCAATGATCACCTTAAATTTTATTTGATTAGACTAACAATTATCACAAATCTTGTTCTTACATGTTATTAAATAAAGTCGCTTTTTGTACGCTTAGATCAAAAACTACAGAGCAGATTTGAATAAGGTTTTCATCAATAGACAGACTGATTCAAGAGGAAGTTTTAAATGTTTTAATTTTAATACTTGAGGCGTCCCTCGACGTTGGTGAAACCGCGGGGGACAGCTAGTTAATAATTATAATCATAGAAACAAATAGCCAATTTCTTCACGCTAGAAATATGTACATCCAAAAGCAATGAACATAAAAACATAACCGAAACTAAATAAAACTATTATACAGTAACCTAGTTAACAAGCTTAACTAATACTAGTTATTTTTCTTTTTTGAGTACAACATACAATTGCACACAATGATAAAATTTAAGTTTTACAACACAGTTTTGTATAACATGAGAAAATACAGTTATTACGGTGGAACACAAAAAAAAACAAAAACACAGTAATAATACAAAGATAAAATAAAAAACCAAAAAGATTTACACAACTAAAAAACAAACATAGGCACTCCTTACCAACATAATGCATGGCAACTTTGCACCTCAAAATTACAGCGGCAGTACGCAGTGAAAAAAAAAATACTAGCGAAACCTGCTGGCGTTCAGAAGCGGAAAACTCGTAAACTAAAGAAAGAAACTAATTAAAATTGATTGTTTATACTACGGCACAGAGATTGAGCATAACAATTCTGATAGTAATTATTTAAGTAAGATATCTATACAAATAGATAAAAATAATTGTCTGTTTGTAATATCAAAACAACAGCTTTCAAAATGCGTTATGAAAGTTAATACGGTAGTTATGAATGTTAGAAACGGCTCTATCGATTTGGATACATATTTAGATACGGTTTTGCTTTTTAAGTTTATCTACATTTTATTTTTATAGTATTTTATTTTTCTTTATTGGCAGATCAACAGCAGTATAGGTAATACTATACAACGTGTTACAAAATACCCCGTAAAATATAATTAAATATCAAAGCCAACAACCCTAGTAAGCTGTTATGGCAGGGAACCAGATTATTGAACAGAAAGGCCTACGTACCTATTTTACCTAATAATTGTCTACTTTAATAGTTTTTCTATTTTTCATTCATAAAAATCTGTTTTTTTTTTTTGGAGTATGTTATACAGGGTTACTACGGTTCTTAAATATTGTGAATGGACTCGTTATAAGGCCCTATTTAACCTCCTTTCGGCTTTACGGGTAGTTTTATGACACCTGTATATAAATCATAATCTATTATGGATTTTTTTAAGTGAAAAGCACAGTTTAACTAAAAAAAAATACCCCGTAGCATTGAGATACTAATATTAGTAGGAAAGTAAAAAGAATATACCTTTCTTGATTATCCTCAAAGAGGTAGGCAGAGGTCCAGAATCAGACATTCCACTGACATTTCAAGTCGCAACGTGACATGTTTTGAACATTGTCACCGTCTCTCTCGCACGTTTCCATACTAAAACGGGTAAAGATTTCAAACAAAGCAACTTTAATATAACTATTTATTATTAAACTTCCTTACTACTAGGCGTAAGGAGGGATTTCATAAATAATAATGTTGTAGACATACCACCAATTCGCACGAAGCGCTTTGCAGCTTCCTTCCTCATGCGCACAGCAAAAGGTTGGAATTCTCTCCCCTCATCTGTGTTCCCAGAAACTTACAACTTGGGGCTCTTTAAGAAAAGGGTGAATAGGCTACTAACGGGAAAGCGAGCTCCATCTTCGGCCTCATCTTCACTTACCATCAGGTGTGATTGAGGTCAATCGCAATCCAGTCAGAAATAAATAAAATTTGAGAAGTAGATAGAGCTTTTAGTGCAGACATCGTCCGGAGAAGTACTACCACCTTACCCATTTCCGTGAAGCAGTAGTGCACTTGTAGTACTGTTTCGGTTAGAAAGGTAAGGCCGGTGACATTACAGGCACATGAGACTTAACTTCACGTCTCAACCGACAACACGGCTATGCCCCTGGTATAGCAAATGTCTATAGGCGGCGGTGACCACTTACCATCGAGTGGAGCGTCTGCTTGTTTGTCGACCAATGTGGTATAAACAAAATGGCTTCCTGCACATCTTTTCAATATAAACTTTAACTGTATCAATTACGCAATTTTATTAAAAAGTCAAAAAGCTCAAATGTTGTTGCTTCGCCTAAAGAAACCTAGCCTAATCCGGGACTCGAATCAGTGCTGGATTAACCACACAGCAAGAGTAGCAATTGCTACGGGCCCCGCGCAGAAGGGGGCCCCGCGTCTCTAGCCGCTGACTGAGCGTAATTATTTAGGTAACTCATTAGGACGTTATTTTCAATTTATTGGATGTCTCTACAAGAAATCTGACGTTTGTTATGCGTAATACAGAAATCAATCGACTCGTTTAAAAATTTTGAAATTGCCCATATAATTGTAAGACGTAATATAAAGAAGTTACAATTTTAAGGCGCAAGAACCTCATTTAAATCACATCGTGTTTAATAACCCATGGCACAGGAAAGGCCCCAGGTTTGGTTTGCTTCGGGCCCCGCGCTTTCTTGATCCGGCACTGACTCGAACCTACGACAGGCTTACGAGCATTGTGTCACACAACCTTAATATTACATCACGTCTCATGATTTGTAATTCGAGTAAAACCACAATATCCCAGATTGTTTACATGTCTGCACACATTTGTCAATCTCAAGATCTCTCTTGAACAAACTTTGGTGGTTTACATCATTGCATGGTAACTTTGTAAGTAGGTCGAGAATTTTGGCGGGTTCTTGCAATTTGACGTTTCTTTTTCTTTTATTTTAGTTTGATTTGGTGATTTATTGAATAAGTGGCTCTACAAGCGACTTTGTACCCACAATAGCTATGAATCAAGTTATATTTTAGTGTGATTTAGATTTTATTTCAATAAGTAGATCTACAAGCGATTTTGTACCCTCAATAGCTATAAATTAAAAAATATTTTAGTGTGATTTGATTATTTATTGTTTTTAATGGCCATAGCGAGTTAGTTCGCGTTAAAAATTTTGTAATAAGAAGCCTTTTTTGAAGTTAAAACTTCTTCCGAACAAATGATAGCTTCAGTATCTTTAAATTTGGCCTTCATAAGAGCCCTCCGCGGGCCTGAATAAATGTCTTGAATTTTGAAACCAGCCACGAAAAAGCGATACTGAAAGAGACATACATATCGACGAGTAAAAGGCGACTTGATTCAAGCGCCATTTTGAAAACTTTACAGGAGAGCTATTTGAAAATTTTAAAACCCAAAAACAGATGCTGCATCTAAACTTCTCAACATTCGAATCTGTTGAATATTAAAACTAAATGCAAGCTTCAACGAATGTGTGCATGGGCCATCATCATAGTAGTATAATTCATTGAGAAAAATGTTACTTTCATCAAAAATGGCGGTTGAGTCAAGTTGCTATTTACCCGTCGATATAAATCTTTATTATTCAGCCTGCGAGAGAATGAGATAGACAGTTTTCTGTAAGGTTCACTTCTACCGTGTGAAATGCACACATATTTTTTTTAAATAGCCTGTATGTTGCAAGCTACGTATCTGTAAAATACGCGGTAAAATCCGTATATTAGTTTCAAAGAAGTGAAGTTGTCGCCTGCGGTATTTCCGGACCGATATAACCTCCAAATCTTCAAGAAAAGAGCGTACTCCTTTTTAAGAGGCTGGCAATACACTTGTGGCTCCTCTGGTGTTGCGGGTGTCCATGAGCGGCGGTAATCGCTAACCATCGGGCGATACGTTATTTGAATAAAATATTTCATTTCATTACGTCTAGTCTGTTCGTTTGCCTAACAAAACAAAAAAAAATGTGTAACTAATTGACTCAGGCGTGGTCTTGCTGAAATCCATTACAAGATTATACAAAAACCAACTATCTAGTAACTAATTCCGCTGGATCTCCTTCTCTGTCAAGTCATAAACAAGGAAACTCAACAGGAAATCGACACGTGTTTCGCTTCTACACGAAGCATCTTCAGGACGGTATTAGAGTCGACGCACGAGCACCGCCCGTGGTGCTCGAAGGAGATCCAGCGGTATTAGTAACTAGATATTTGATTTTTTTTTATCTAGCCTAGGTTTATTTATTTATTTAATTATTGGCTCACCAAATACACACTTAACATTTTTTTATAATACTATTACAGTTACTTTTCTCGCGTGCATCTAAATTAAAGGAAAGCACAGCATTAATTTTTTGTTAAAGAACGATATATACATTAAACAATTGGTAGGTATACTATAACTCAGATATTTGCAAGGAAAGCTCTCTGAAAGCAAATGAAAATGAAGAAAATAAATTGTTACATTTTATGAAATATGGCATTTATAAATGAGCCCAAACTATCGCCAAAAATATCAGGTCACACTTGTGAAGTAGATCATTGTAGCTTTAGGCTGCCTAATAAATAATTTAAATCTATAATAAACTTATAAATAGTCAGAACATATGTATTATTGTACGAACGATAAGCTGTATATAAAATCTAAACGCGGGCAAAACCTCGAAGACTCCTAGTAAAATACCCCTTCGGTTTTACCCGCGTTCCCGAGGGATATCACATTTTCCCGGGATAAAAAGTAGCCTATATGTTATTTCAAGATATGCCCTATCTATGTGCCAAGTTTCATCCATATCCATTTCGTAGTTTTTGCGAGAAAGAGGAACAAACATACTTACATACAAATCTTTCCTCTTTATAAAATTTTGTATAGAAGGGACTCGACACTGACAAAAATAAACGTAAATAAAAAGACTCGGCAGCCATTCTTCAATCAAAAGAAGAAGAAAGGAGGTCATGGGCATTTGCAATGTTAGATCCGCATTTAAGAAGTAATTCTATTACATAAGCATTAAAATGCATTGTATGTAGCGCAAGAACAAAAAATTGTGGCCTTGATAATGCGAGCTATTATTACATCAGTATGTTATTGCTTTAAAAGTTACTGGCTGGTTTTACCCGCGTTTATATAGCCTATAACCATTTAGGAAAAAATCCGCGTCGAATGGTAGCAGTGCCATCCCGATATGTTCAGTAGTTTTGAGGTGATGGTGCCTCAAAGGAACACTATTTTGATCATATAATATTTATAGATTGTGTGGTCAAATGTGATAGGCATGTAAAGCTTAAAATTACAAGGGAAAAGGCAGACAGTCCATCTGATGGTGGGTGCCTATAGACATTTCTAACACCAGAGCATCGCCACGTTGTCGCTTGAGACGTGAAGTTGTTAAGTCTCATGTGCCTGTAATGTCACCGGCCTTACCTTTCTAACTGGTAGTAACTGCTAACGCAGTAATACAAGTGGACTACTGATATTGAAGGTTGATTACCATCAAGTGGATCTTAAAATATGCAAGATTACGTAGATTTTTGTCAGTAAGGACCTGTTGGTTACGGTAGTGGGGTTGGGAGACCTCGCAGAGTACGAAAGAGGTCTTTAAAAAAAAGCAATTTAATTTCTACACGTATAATAATCAAACCCGAGCAGTAGAGCTCTTAGTGCAGAGTTCGTCCGGGGAAGTACCACCTTATTCCCATTTCCTTCATCCCCACCCATTTCTGCCGCGAAGCGGAAAGGTAAGGCACGTGCGACTTAACAACTTGATGTCTCAGGGTCGACAACGCGGCGATGCCCCTGGTGTTGCAAATGTCTATAGACGGTGACCACTTACCATCAGTTGGACCGTCTGCTTGTTTATCGGCCTTTGTGGCATAAAAAAAGCCATAAGACTCTAAAACAAATTTTCAACATCTCGCAAAACGTCCTATGTGCTGAGTTTAAAGGCTCTTTATTATGTAAGTTATTTAAGCAAACAAAAAAATGCGATAAGTAGAATTGTCTGTTCCAAGAACATTATTACTAAATAAGTACCATCTAAATTTTGAATGATAATTCCTACTTATCTACTAGCATCTATATATGTATATAAGAAAAATAGCGTACCTTTGACGCACCATCACCTCAAAACTACTGAACATATCGGGATGGGACTGCTACCATTCGACGCAGAATTTTTCGTAGGCTATATATGATATCGATAAACGCGGGTGTAACCGCGTGTGACAGCTAGTATTGAATAAAATTATTGAGAAAAACAATATTATAGTGATCACATTTTACACAAATACATATACAGTGTAAACTCTTTATAACGAAACTCAAGGGACTGAGCATTTTTTGTCGTTATAGAGAGTTATCGTTATATGGAGTGAACAAAAAAAAACAAAACAAAGTGAACAAACCAACCAACTTGGGCTCACTTCAACGTTATAGGGAGTTTATCGTTATAAAGGATAACGTTATAAAGAGTTTACACTGTATAATATTGAAAAAATATATACAACTGTATTAACAAAATATACAATAATTAGTTTTTATTACAATAAACATCACAAGCTAACTTTAGATTGCCACCTAAAAAAAAAAATATAAAACAAAAATAAAAAACAATAATCTTATTCTGCAATTCTTCTTTGACGCACCATCACCTCAAAACTACTGAACATATCGGGATGGGACTACTACCATTCGACGCGGAATATTTCTAAGATGGTTATAGGCTACCGATAAACGCGGGAATCGCAGGGGACAGCGAGTATATACCTACACTAATATTATAAAGAGGAAAGATTTGTATTTTTGTATGTAACGAATAAACTCAAAAAGTACTGGACCGATTTTAATAATTCTTTTTTCATTAGAAAGCTACATTATGAAACCGCGGGGGACAGCTAGTATAGTATAAACGTGGAATTTTTCCTAGATGGTTATAGATTATGATATCGATAAACGCGGGTGAAACCGGGGGGGACATCTAGTATTACATATACATATATACTAAGTATTATATATGCGAACGTTTGGATGGATCCTTGTCACACAATCACGCCTGACCGGCAGACCTGATTTGGATGAAACTTGGCACAGAGATGGTTTATAGTCTGGAATAGTGTATAGTGTTCACATATTGTGTAACAGGGCATTAACCGAATAAATACGATAATTATAAAGAGATTAGTAGTAGAGAGTAGAGCTCTTAATAGAGACTTCGTCCGGGGAATTACTACCCTACAGCAATGCAGAAGCAGTAGTGCACTTGTATTACTGTGTTTAGGTTAGAGAGGTGCGGTCGGTGACATTACAGGCACATGAGACTTAACTTCACGTCTCAAGCGACAACGCGGCGATGCCCCTGGTGTTGCGAATGTCTATAGGCGGTGACCACTTACCATCAGATGGACCGTCTGTTTGTTTGTCGGTCCATGTAGTATAAGATAAAAAATAATTAGTTTGAGTAACATTAGTTACTAAACAAATATGTGATAATGATATCTTATATATAAAATTCTCGTGTCACAATGTTAGTTACCATAATCCTCCAAAACGGCTTGACTTTTTATGAAATTTTATATGCATATTCAGTAGGTCTGAGAATCGGTTACTATCTATTTTTCATACCCCTAAGTGATAAGGGTTGTCTACCCCTAACATATTATTTTTATTTTCTGGACATTTTTTTTATTTAGTTATGATTTAGCAATGTACATACATACAATTTTTTTTTTTTTTTTATGCCACTTGGGCCGACAAACAAGCAGACGGTCCACCTGATGGTAAGTGGTCACCGCCGCCTATGAACATTTGCAACACTAGGAGCATCGCCAATGCGTTGTCGACCCTGAGACGTGAAGTTGTTAAGTCTCATGTGCCTGTAATTTCACCGGCCCCCTTACCTTTCTAACCGAAACACAGTAATACAATTGCATTACTGCTTCACGGCGGAAATGGGTAAGGTGGTAGTACTTCCCCGGACGAACTCTGCACTAAGAGCTCTACTACCACTAAACATACAACTTCAAATTTTCACTCTTTACGATCGACCCCTGTTTATAATCGCGATTTTTATATTATTCTGTTCCAACCACAGATCAGCAATAGGGTTGCAAGATGGCAGTCGAATATAATAATTGTAGTACCATAAATTTCATGCATAGTTTATAATAAAGTAAATATGGCAATACAACGTTTGCTGGGTCAGATTATTATCTAAAAATTATATAAATTCGAAAGTGTGTGTGTGTTTATTACCACTTACCTCCGAAATGGTTGATCAGTTCTAAATGAAAATTGCGACAGAGAATTATCTCTGTTGCATTCAATATGACACATGATATTTTTTTCCTTTAATCCAAAATGGCGGAAGTAAACATGTAATACAACCACAAATCAGTCTACTTTCCGACCAGACGCAGTATGTCCTAGATATATAATCCAGGTCACAAGTCTAGACTGCATTTCGACACTATGTTCTAAAATGATATAACATTCTCATTAATAATGTTATTAAATAATGATAAACACGGCCATCAGATCTTCAACTAATAATATTAAATAAATAACTATGCCGGGACATTCTTTACACTCGGCCATCTGATCCCAAACTAACCAGAGCTTGTACTATGGAAACCAGATAACTGATATACGACTTTTTTTTCTAAATACATACTTATATATATATATATTAACACCCAGACACAGAACAAACAGACATGTTCATGTACACAAATGTTTGTCCTATGCGGGAATAGAACCCGCGACCTGTGGCTGTGGCTTGGCAGTCAGCCTCCCCCAATTGTTTCCACGTCTCTGTATCCTTGGCAGACGCTCTCCATCCTTTTGGTAGATCGTCCTCCCATCATTTGATTGGACCTCCTCGTGGCCTTTGCTCGTTAATCGGATACCACTCTATTACATCCTTAGTCCATTATGTTAGTCCTCATTATGTGTCCAGTCCAGTTCCATTTAAGTTTTCTTATTTTGTTTTAATACGCTTTTATTAGCTTCAGACGTATGTTAGTATGTAACGGAATCTTTGAACATGATCTTGACCCCCTTCAAGACGTCGGATTAACTCGAAATTTGGCATACTTGTTAAGGACCGATGACAATTCAATATTCTAAAAAGTTTAACCCGTTATCCTTACTAGGATGATCAGGTATAGCGGTTTAACTACAAAATTAAAAATAAACTATTGTTTAAAAAAACTTAAAAACACGTTTTTATAGAAAATCCAACTAAAAAATAGAAAGTAAATAAAAATTTTTTTTATAAAAACAGCGTGGGGTGCTTTTTAAAATATTATCAAAATGATAATCCTTCTACTCATAATAAAATATTTATAACTATTGACACCATGCACCCCGCGCTCTTTTTTATAATGTTATACAATAAATTTGTAACTCGTCACTGATCTTTTCCTTACTTTTGAAGTTGTCCATCGATCCCATAGTCTTATTTCTTTCCATGCTGTATATATGTTACTTACTCAATAATAAATACTTATGTTATAATGTTTCCTACTACACCTGTAGAATCTGTCTGTATGTTTATTTTTTTGTGATACAAATAACAAACAAAAATACCGACTTCACAAAGAGAAACTATTCCAAAACAAACTAATACGCACTAAAAAGAAAAAAATAATTGCATTATTAGACTACATAAAAGTTAATCAAATTATTACGATAATATAATGTGGTTACAATTATTGTTATTTTTGGAGTCGGTTTCAAAATAATCATTAAAATCGATTCGCCTTGTCGAAAGTTATGAGGTAACAAAAAGAAAATAGACGAATTGATAACCTCCTCCTTTTTTGAAGTCGGTTAAAAAGACTGTTGATGATATTTGACTTGGATGGGAATCGAAACCACGACCTGCAGTGGCAGTCAATATCTATAAAGATGGTAACATTAGTTCTGACCTTTCTTCTAGGTTCTAAACTGAATAACTAACTTTATTTACTGATCTTTTTATTAAAAAAAAACTGCTAAATAGCTACTGATCAAAGGTCAATCACACAATTGCGCAACGGGCCAGTTGGCTTGGTGGTTAGAGACCCTGACTGCCAAGCAGAAGGTCGCAGGTTCGATGCCCACCCAGGACAAACATTTGTGTGCATGAACATGTCGGTTTGTTCTGTGTCTGGGTGTAAATATCTATATAAGTATGTATTTAGAAGAAAAATTGCATGTTGTATATATCAGTTATCTGGTTTTTTTTATATCATTTTTATCTATTCTGACTTTCTGGCAATTTTATTATATAAATTTTATATATTTAACAATTATAACATACGTAATATAGGTAACATTCAAAAACAAAAAAGAAATAACAAGACATTTTGAATAGAAAATAACAATAATTAATTACAACTTAAACAAGAAAATTAGAGGTGCATTGTGCAGAGAGCAGCTAGCCTAGGTATGCAAATTAGTTTCTTCGCTCATAAAGTTTCATAATAATTTACAACTGCATATGAAGAAATAATTGGCGTACTTTATTACTTCACGACTACAATAAAGTACAGAAAATGTTCCTTCAAACGAAGTTGTAAAGTTTTACGAAACTTTGTGACGGACATGCGTCAAAGCGGCCATTAGTGTGTGTAAACAGCGCGTTTTGACAACGAAGAATGCCAAATGAATATCATCTTTAAAGGCTTTAATATAAGGTTGGTATTATATGTAGGTTACAAATATGATATGCGGTGAAGTAGGTATATGCACCTTTTTGAGTAGTAGAGCTCTTAGTGCAGAGTTCGTCCGGGAAAGTATTACCACCTTACCCATTTCCGCCGTGAAGCAGTAGTGCAGTAGAAAGATAGAGTCGGTGATATTACAGGCACATGAGACTTAACAACTTCACGTCTCAGGGTCGACAACGCATTGGCGATGCCATGGTGTTGAAATTATCCATAGACCGCGGTGACCACTTACCATCAGGTGGCGGTCTGGCTGTTTGTCGTATTACTAAATATTTAATAACCTCTAATAGTAAATTGTTTGATGACCTTAAAATAACTACATAGGCTTGATTTTCCAAAAACACTCTTAGCTGTTAAAACGCACCGACAAACAAGCAGACGGTCCACCTGATGGTAAGTGGTCACCTATAAACATTTGCAACACCAGGGGCATAGTAGGGACAATACGTTGTCGACCATGAGACGTGAAGTTGTTAAGTCTCATGTGCCTGTAATTTCACCGGCCCCCTTACCTTTCTAACCGAAACACAGCAATACAATTACACCACTGCTTCACGGCAGAAATGGGTAAGATGGTTACTTCCCCGGACGAACTCTGCACTAACAGTACTATTCTAAAAAATCTATTAGATGTCGACATATTTAGTGCCTGATTACAAGACATATGGTCAGTTACTTCGCAATATTAATTGTGTAAGTTCAAATTGCTACCGTGACCTATACAAATGAGACATTGTTTGTGGATGACCCTTGTAATCATTTACACAATATATTGTGACAATAACATTTTATGCTCTCTGCCAAGCCATAGGTCGTGGGTTCAACTCCCCCGAACTTAAGACTCATGTGCATGAACATGTCTGTATGTTCTGTGTCTGGATGTAAATATCCGCATGTAAACGTTATCTCGATTCCATTCTAGTTTCAGTACACTCTGATTTGTTCGGACTCTGTTCTTGACTCTGGTTAGTTTGCGTGTAGGTGGCCGTGTGTAAAGAATGTCCCGGGATATTTATTTCTTTTATAATCCTTATCATAATTCTAACTTGATATTAGAAACGCAAAACTCTTGTTTCGCTTTCACGACAAAAGACTAAACTGCCCCCTTATTTAGCTAATACAAACTTCGTCGGCGAGCCGCTTCACGGAGGCCTCGGAGAGCTTATCTCTCACGTGATTAGTAGTATTAGCGTAGTAAGCGACAGAGACAGAGCACGGAGGCCGCGACGAAACTTCCTCGAGTTAGTGTCATTTTTCTTACAGAATCGAGCCCCTGATCCTAGCCTATGGGGCCCGGAGAAATAACAGGCACATGGGAGACAACGCTAAGCTAAAGCCCCTGGTGTTGCAAATGTCCATAGGTGGTGACCACTTACCATCAGGTGGACCAGCTGCCTATTTGTCGGTCAAAGTAGTTTTTAGAAACAGTATTTAGAAGCAGAAGAGTAGTATATTATGTAGTATATCAGTTATCTGGTTTCCATAGTACAAGATCTGCTTAGTTTGGGACCAGATGGCCGTGTGTAAAGAATGTCCCGGGATATTTATCTATATACTTACTATACAAATCTGTAGACTCTGCCTGTACATATAATTCTGTTGTCAAATTTTGTTTGTTCATTGACGCCAATACTATTATTTTTAGAGTGCCGTACCTCAAAAGGAAAAATGCGTAACCTTTATACGCTCACTTTGTTGTCTGTCTGTCCGTCCCTTTTTGTCAGGAACGCGTGGAGGTATCAAGCTGTAATTCACATCAAATACTTAGGTCTACTGTCCCTTGGAGCTGTCCTCATATAAATCAGAATAAAAAAAAAACGATCGTGATGAAAATTTATTCTGCGAATGATAGGCTTTAATAACGATAAACGCGGGTAAAACCGCGGCGGACAGCTAGTTTATAATAGTGATTCATTGCACAGTTTATCACGCTCGACTGAATGAAACACTGCATTGCAATATTAGGTATATTGTGAAACAAAATGGCGGTGTTCTCCGTCGGTATGTCAAAATTTTGTTTGTACAATTTTACGTAATGATTGTCGAATGTTATAACAATATTAGGCGTGGTTGTACTCACTCAATATTACTCATTAAAACTATTGAAGTGGGTTTTTTTTATTTCCTTTTTTTTCTGATCGTATTGCGATTGGCGTTAATCGGTTTTACCCGCGTCCGAATATATACTCGTATATCCTAAATATTATATAAAGTATTTTGTAGATATTGATATTAAAATAATGACTATTAAATGAAATGAAATTAAATATTTATTCAAATAGGCCTTCACAGGCACTTATGAATGGTCAGACTCTAACCGGCAATAAACTCAGCAATTACTCTTTTCAAAATAAGATTTTGAACATAAATATGTGTCCTGCTGGAGCGAGCGTTTCACCCAAGCCGTTGTCGTCTTTAAAATAATCGCTTGTGTTGTAGAAAGCCTTTTGTTCTAAAACAGACTTAATTATTTCCTTAAATTTTTGTGAACGCATACATAAATTTTCAGCAGGGATTTTATTGCGTGGAGTAAGTCCTAAAAATGAGCTTAACATTTCTTTTTCATAAATTAGCAAGTAAATATCCCGGGACATTCTTTACACACGGCCATCAGCTCCCAAACTAAGCAGAGCTTGTACTATGGAAACCAGATAAATGATACTACATACTTTTTTTTCGTCTAAATATATACACACCAGTCCACTATTTTACCTTCAATAAAATCTTTTAATGTTAAATCCAATGTGGGGTTCGATCCTGAATCAAATGACAGTAGCTCTGTCAGTATTTCGACGATTTTTGGTCAGGGCCTCTATGCTTTGTCTCTTTCGTTATCTACGCAATTACGTGAAAGGTTCTCTTCGGAGCCTGAATAATAAGCAACAAGCTAAAACTAACTTTATCTTCAAATAGCTAAAATCATTTCAGTAAACACAGTCATTTTAAATCCAGGGTTTGATTCTGTATGTGTATTTACATGTTATGAAAAATAAACTTTTTGTATTCGTATTTTGTATTTGTATTTTGTATTTTGTATTTTGTATTTTGTATTTTGAGTTTGTGTTTTGTATTTGTATTTTGTATCTGTATTTTGCATGTGTATTTGTATAGTAAATGACACTAGCTCGACTATGTTTCGTCGCGTGCTATCTCATTCGTTACCGACGCTAAACGTGAGGTTACTCGGTTTAGCAAAAACAACATTACCTTCCAACAGCTAAAATTCAATATATCTGTTTCCAGCTATTCGAGAAGCTCCGCACCATGCGTGGTGGAGTGGACCCGCTCCTGGAGAAGGTGACCATCATCACCGGTGACGTGGGGGAGCCAGACCTGGCCATTAGCGCTGATGATCGCGCCATGATCATTCGCGAGACTCAAATAATCATACACGCTGCTGCTACAATAAGGTAAATAAAATATTATTGCTTCAGCAATAAGGCCGCCTAAATTGTTAGCACTGACAATGTTTGTAAAATACTTTTTATTTAATTCTTTGTATGTGGTGTGAACAATAAAGCATATTTGTATTGTATTGTATTGTAAATATCCTTAATTCTTATCTGAACCCGAGTCCTATTTCTAGCATAAATCTATAACGAGTAGGTGGTAATTTCAGTTACTTTGAACTTGAATTAAAACCTTCTTTTAGATGTTTTATATCATAATAAAATTACATAGATTAATGTAACACGCAGGAAATAAACATTATATTTTAAATGTTCCAGGTTCGATGAAGAGCTGAAAAAAGCTGTTCTTCTGAACGTACGTGGCACTAAGCTGATGGTCGAGTTGGCTAAGGAATGCAAGCTCCTCAAGGTACAGTCACCATACACAATTGACAATTCAAAATAACCTAAAATATAAAATACAAAGTCTGTTGTAAAGACATACGATAGAAGGCTTTTGTATTACAGGGAAGCATTTTAATTATTCATCAATTACTTTTTAATAGAAATTGTGTTTATCATTCATTTATTTTTCGTCACACAAAAAGGTTGCGTGTCAAAATTTCAAAGACCTCCCATAAGAATTAAAGGCTCCATAAGGCTTGAATTAAAAGTAATTTATTTTTATTACACTAAAATGCCAGTAGTTCATATGTATATTTCATAGATGCTTTAATTCTCGAATATATAGGAAAAAATCGGTATCATCATTTTTTACTGCCATTAGTGCAAAAAATAAACAATGAGGCCCTACACAGGTACTGCAATAAACAAGCAAATGATTTCAGTAATATTATCTGATTCCGAACTAAGCAGAGCTTATACTAATAAATAACAAATAAAAATCCCGGGACATTCTTTACACGCGGCCATCTGATCTCAAACTAAGCAGAGCTTGTACTATGGAAACCAGATAACTGATATACTACATGTACCTCTAATTATGTTTGTAACTCTATTGTGTTTAGTGCAAATTAAATAATAATAATTATTATTATACTACTTTTTATTTTTCTAAATAAATACATATATATATATATATGATGATGATGATTGTTCCGACCGATTTCGGCCATGGCGACCACTTCGACCCCTAGTCTGAGTGATATATATAACATATATACGAGTATATAGATATTGACACCCAGATACAGAACAAACAGACATGTTCATGCACACAAATGTTTGTCCTGGGTGGCAATCGAACCCGCGACCTTCGACTTGGGAGTCAGAGTCGCTAACCACCAAGCCAACTGGCCTGTCAATAATACTAAGGCATAGCTATTAACTAAAGAAGTAGTAGAGCAAAGTTCGTCCTGGAAAGTGTTACCATCCATTCCCACAGTGAAGCAGTAGTGCACTTGTATTACTGTTTCAGTTAGTAAGGTGAAGCCGGTGAAATAACAGGCACATGAGACTTAACTTGACGTCTCAGGATCGACAACCCATTGACAATGCCCCTGATGTTGCAAATGTCCATAGGCAGGGGTGATTACTTACCATCAGGTGGACCGTCTACTTGTTTTCGACCTTTTGAGACTCTACATCTAAAACTTACTTTTCTACAGCTATTCATTCACATTTCAACCTCCTACTGCCACCTGCATGAGAAACTTCTGGAAGAGAAGCCGTACCCCCCTCCAGCTGACCCCCACCAGGTCATCCAGTCGGTCGAGTGGATGGACGAAGAAACCATAGCTGCGTTGACTCCGAAGTGAGTATACCATATCGCCACTGCATTCTCTATAGCAAATCTCGGCGAACTGCTGGAACAGGACTTCAGAGAGCGAACCTCTCATGTCATTGCATAGTCAATGAAGGAGACAGAGCATAGAACCGCGAGGAAACATCGTCTATCCTTGGATCAGTATTAGATGAAAGCTTTTTAGTAAAAAAAGACATCAATCATGTCCCTGGATCAGAGATGACGTCGTTAGTAAAAAAAAATCAACGGAGTCCTGGATCAGGAACAAATTTTAGTAAAAAGAAAGAAAAAACAAAAAACTTGAATGTTAACGTTGTGCATTTTTACCGTCTTACGAATTTTCGATCATGTCACGTGTCCTGACGCGAGTTTAGCATTTTAGACCCATCCCAAGAACTGCTCAATGACGCTAAAGAAGTTATCACTTCAAAAAAATGTACTGTTTTAAAAATATTAAGATTTATGTTTTTGTTTCCTCAGGTTACTCAACAAGCTTCCGAACTCCTACGCGTTCACCAAGGCACTGGGTGAAGCGCTGGTGGTTGAAGCAATGGAACACATCCCGGCCATGGTTCTCAGACCTTCCATTGGTAAGTTGATGAGTTACAGCATTTTATCCTGAAACAGCAAATGTTAGATGATGAGGTAATCTTTATTTGTGGACTGTATGTAGCTTAAGAGAGAATCTCGATGAGGATTGAAATCCTTAAAATAGGGAGAACTAAGCAGTACTTTTACTATAGCATCCAGATAAATAATGAATAAAAAGATAACTGCTATGCAACAAAGAAATAATAAACAAATATCTGCACGCCAATTCTCCCCTACAAATGTTCATGCGCTCAAATGTTTGTCCTGTGTAGGAATAAATGCAACGTCCTATTGCTTGGCGGTTAGACAATTTAGCCACCAAGCCAACTGGATCGCTGACTCTTGACAACAGAAGCAACCTTCCGATCCATAATTATAGTCAAAAATTTTCACAATTCTTCTTTTTTTTACTTACAGTAATACCAATCTGGCAAGAACCTGTCCCTGGATGGACTGACAACATTAACGGACCAACTGGACTTCTAATTGGTAAGTGATACCAGTTTGAACCTCTATTATCTAGACTTTACCGCCGCACTGCCCCCTTATTCAGCTAATACAAACATCGTCTCGCAGTGCAACAAGGCCTCGGAGAGACCTCTCACGTGACTGCGTGGTTTGTGAAAGAGAGCATAGAGTCCGCGACGAGACATCCTCAGCTGGTGTCATTTTCCTTTCAGAATCGGAACCTTTTACTTGAGTAGGATGATCAGTTCCATATTTGTAAAATCATAACATGATTCCGGACCAAAGTTCTAATGGGGCTAAAAGCCGGGAAGTTCCAGATCAGTGGTCACCTAATCGTGAGCCAAATCCCTGCTGGGTTTTTATGTTATGCACAGAAAGTAGTATGACGTATAGAAATAACTGGGTACCAAATATAACCCTAACACTGTCCTATGGTTTCTTTACCTAAAAAGCTTTGGAACATCTCTCTTGCCGGCTCTTTTCTTGGAAGCTGAATTTCGAGCCGATGGTAGCTTTGACTGTGGCTTTGATCTTTATTTCAGAATCAAAAGTGAATGAATAAATAAATAGCCTGGGACATAAACAACTTCTTTGACACAAGGCCACCTGATCCCAGACTTACACCCATATTCTATGCCGTGTCCTCATACGTCACTCGTCTCTAACTTGACTCAGGATACCTTAAGCATTTTGCTCGAGGAATCCTGGAGGAAAATTGGTATTCTAAGTTATAACTTGAGCAAAATTCGAGCAATCCCGACTGAGGTCGAGTCGAACTGACATGTCATTAATTACGTCATTCTATTATAGATATGATACAATATTAATCAAATAATATAATGAGCTTCAGTAACTGTTTACAAGCAATAAACTTCCTTAAAGTTGGTCCCGACGTACCTTGAAGTTGACAGTTGTTTCCTCACCTCAAGTAAGGGAAGGCGCCGAGTGGAGGAGATTTTTTGCAACTATGAATACTATAATATCTTTGAGTGAGGTTGAGTCGAGTCGAGGAATTTTCGAGGAAACGTCTTAGAATATGGGTGTAAGCAGTCATTACTTGTACTTTGGAAACCAGATAACTAATATATTACTTTGTTTTCTAAATACATACTTAAATAGATCTTTTTACCCAGAAACAGAACATGTTTGTCCTGATTGGGAAACTAACCAAAATGCCAGGAGCCCTTTTTGATTTGCTTCATCCTCTTTTGTCAACAGGAGCTGGGAAAGGCGTGATCAGGAGTATGTACTGCAAGAGTAATAGCTACGCTGACTACTTACCAGTCGACGTATTCATTAACGGAATTATGATTGCTGCTTGGAATTATATAAATTATGGGTAAGAAACAATTGAATCTATCCCACGACTGTCACATACTTTTTGGTACCGTCAACTGTATGGTAAGCGGTCACCGCCCCCGATGAACATTTGCAGCACTAGGGCCATCGTCGTGTTGTCGCTTGAGACGTGAAGTTGTTAACTCTCATGTGCCTGTAGTTTCACCGTTCATACGTATTCGGTTGATATTGTATTGCTGAGTTAACTGCCGGCTCTTCTCAGTAAATGCAACCTTTTGAACCGGTGTAGGACTGCTTATGATGGCCTATAAGAGTGACATAATTTCATAAGTAGCTGACTGCTATCAGCGTCTTATTGAGTAAGATCGCACCCTCAGAATGATAGGGGCTTAACTTAAAAAAACACTTTTTGCACATCTCTGATTGGGTCACTTTCGCACTGAGCGGGGAGGGTGGGTCCCGGTGTTAAAGAGGCTGAAGTATCGGTATGCTTATTCTATCCTTAAATTGACTGTTTTTTACTCTTCATCGGATAGAGCGTACTTTGTTTAGTCTCTCTATGATCGTAACTCCATTTCGCAAAATTTTGAGTTAAGCCCTTATCGTACTGAGGGTGCAAATATGTCTTATAGTCTTTACACACAGTCGTCTTATCCCAAACTAAGCAGGCCTTGTACTATGAAAACCAGATAACAGATATACTACATAATACTTCTGTTTTTTTTTTTCATAATACCTATATAGATATTTCCACCCTTTCATTGAAATTCATCATGTATTTAAAACCGACGATGTCAGAAGAATTATCATGTTTTCTGACTATATAAATATAGCAAAATTTCAGTTTTAGAATATAGCTTTAATATTACTACAAGGGGCAAGAAAATGTCCATTTTACACTAGATCTATATAACCCTAGTACTCTTGGTGGTTCGATTCCCACCCAGAAAAAAATTAGTTCATGAAATAAATATGTCGGTGGAAGCCAGCCTGGTGGAAGTATCCTACCACTATCCCATAGTTTTCTCACGATATATTCCCTTACCGAGAGCTCAAGCTAATTGTAATGAAATGAAATGAAAATATTTTATTCAAATAGGCCTTTACAAGCACTAATGAATAGTCTGACTCTAATACCGGTTCGTCGGAAGTTTGTTTTTTACTGAGAAGAGCCGGCAATAAACTCAGCAATTACTCTTTTTAAAAACGAACTTAGATTTATTACATAAAATTTATTTAGTCTCACTGACATTACCTATAATACATATAATAAGATAAGCGAATCCATGACTCCAGTCACGGCATTCGACGTCTTGATAACTGAGCTTTCCTCGCCTTAATTCTTACCCAAAAGTGATTATTTCCAGTGACAAAGCCTCAAACGTGATCAACTTCACATCGTCGGCGGAGATTAAGATTACCTGGTCGGAGATGATTGATGCTGGTCGGGAGATCATTATGAATAGGGTGCCTCTAAACGGTGTGGTGTGGTAAGTTAATAAAAAATATCCCCACAAAATACTTTATACTTAAAGTCGTCTTCGGGGCATAAACACATGTGTACAAAGTCACCCTACACACAAACTCTAATTGTATTTAACAGTATAAGTACAGTAGCGGTACAGCCTCAGTACAGTATCAGTACAGTAACAGTACAGTAAATAATTTTACATTTAATCTTATTTCAGAGAATAATTATTTTCTGACATTCACATCCTCACTTTTCATCTTAAATGTTACTGTATCTCCTATATTCTTCCTTCCAGGTATCCAGGAGGTTCAATGAAGCATTCCCGTTTTCTCCACAACCTTAGTGTATTCTTCTTCCATTGGGTCCCAGCTCTGTTAATCGACACATTACTATTCTGTCTCGGATATAAGCCTGTGTAAGTATAGCTAATATTTTAAATAAAAAGCTATTTATTCAGTTAGGCCTTTGAGGGATACTTATGAAGGTCAATGCTGCTAAACCGTTTATTCAGTTAGGCCTAACCAAGGCACTTATGAAGGTAAAACCACTGAAGTTGCTGGTTCCGGCTTCCAACTGAGAATCGGCAAGTAACTCAGAAATGTAATCTTTTTTCTTCAGATTAATGAGAGTCCAGCGTCGTATCACCAAAGGTTTCGAAGTCTTCGAGTACTACACCAACAACCAATGGGACTTCAAATCTGACATCGCCCAGACTGTCAGACAGAGACTTAACACTAGAGAGAGAAGAGACTATAAAGTTGATGCTGTTGGTAAGTCAAGACTACAAAAACCTTCGGCTGAGAGTCCTCTGCGCTCACCGAAATTGTCCACCTAAGGGGCTAAGACCCACCAGAGGCTAACAACTTTCCTTCCAAAGGCATGACTACAATATATATTCTAAGAAATGTCTTGTACGCACAGCCATCGGATTCCAAACTAGCCTGGACACATAATCATAATAATAATAACTTTATTGTTCAAAAAAAGGTAAAGGAAGGAAGAAACCTTGCATCCTGTGTTAGCTATACAATTGCTGTGTTTCAGGCTACAGTGTCTGTGTCCAATCATGCACACAAGTGTTTGTCTACGGCCTATCGTGTGGCTGTCAGAGTTTTTAACAACCAAGCCAACTAATCCGTCAGACAAACTACCTATTTATACTGTAAAATTCAGGTATCAGTTATCTGGTTGACCATCTGATCCTGAACAAAGCATTGCTGTGTGAAGAATGTCCCAGGACAGTTAATTTACATAAGCCCCCTGGTTTATGGATACTGAGGCTCTAATCTGTTATGTTTTCCAGGTCTGGACATATCCAATTACTTTGAAGACTGCATCAGAGCAGCCAGAGTATTTATTTTGAAGGAATACGACGACACACTTCCAGCTGCCAGGAGACATATGAAAGTGTATGTATATAACATTTCTATCAGCGCAAGTTTGTGGTTTTACGCTTTGCAGCAAATGTGTCAGCAAAATTAGCTAAGATCTTGCATTGGTCATAAAAACTCTGCCAAATCTCTTGTACTTAATGAACAGATGGTATACTAGTGAAAATGATTGAAAACAGTGGCGTAGCAACTGACTTCCGAACCGGTTGTAGCTTCAGTAACTTTAAATTTGACCTTCATAAGTGCCTTTCGAGGGCTTAAACAAACTTTCCTGCTGTTCACTGCGTTCCTAAAGTTGCTACATTTTCCGCGGAAACAAAAAGTATCGCAGGCTGTAAACTATTTTTATGCCAAACTTCATCAAAATCCTTTCAGCCGTTTTTGCCTGAAAGGGTAACAGACATCCTTGACAAACCTTCGCGTTTATAATATTAATGGGGTAATATAATTCTTGTTTTCAGAATGTGGTGGGTAGATCTCATCACCCGTTGCGTGTTCTGGGGTCTCCTCATCTACTGGGTAACGGGGTGGCTGTCAACCTTCTACTCATTCTTAGTGGGGTCCAATGAAACCCCAACTGTCATGGCTATCAACGCGTAAACCCCAAATTGGTTATCTGTAACTGTTTAATTAAGTATATCAGACTGTCCTTTTTTGTTACGAGTAGATAAATAAGTTTATTTTTAAATATGGTCTAAGCTATTTTACTAAAACCGCTCAAAAATGTCGCAAGCGGTTATAGCACGAGCGATGCTTTATCAATGAAAATTAAATATTATAATTTGATAGGTGTAAAACCAAAATGCTTTACCTAAGTTTTTGTTTGCTCAATTTTTTTACTAAAGTTACCTTACTAGGCCTAAAAATTTGTAATTATGTTATGTTTTAGTCATAGTATAGCACATCCAGCTGGAGCCAATATATGTAATTATAAATTTATGTTTGCCTTCACAAATATATTCGCATTTTCGTCCGACATTTTACAATTTTCCAGGCCCCTTTTTCAGCTAATACAAACTTCGTCGGCGAGCCGCTTCACGGAGGCCTCGGAGAGCTTATCTCCCATGTGATTAGTAGTATTAGCGTAGTAGGCGACAGAGACAGAGCATAGAGGCCGCGACGAAACATCCTCGAGTTAGTGTCATTTTCCATACAGAATCAAGCCCTTCCAATTTGTTTTTTAAAATGAATTAACTTAGAATTGTAAATACGGTGTAGGAATTATTATGTACTTACCTACATAGCGTATTGTTTCTTTTATATTTTTATATATAAGTGTTTTTAGAATTGTGATGTGAAAATAAATGATTTTGTACTTTCATTTTGTTTTCTTTTTATGCTTAAGTCGAATATATGGTTTTGAACCATGATGGATTCTCTCTGGCTATTCTCAACACATTATACCAATATACTATGATGTAGTCGTATATTATTATTATGTATATTATGTGAGTATATATATATATTTCTACGCTAAAAGTATTTAGTTCAAAATCTATTATCTATATAGATATGTATATATAAGGAGAAGCTGTCTGACTGACATATCAACACCGGGCCTAAACGATAAGGATTAGAAACTTGAAATTTTGCACAGGTGTGGCGACATCTATGAACACGCCTACAATCCTTCACCGCCCGCACTACAGTGATGTTGCGACATCTATGAACGAGTAGAAACACGCTAGAATCCTACATCGCAATATCAAGATTCTCTCAGGATTTGACAAATATACAAGCATGCAACATCAACAGTCGGACCGCGGTCCCCAGGCGGCGGCATGATCACCTAGCGGCGGAAGATCTTCCCTTTTAAATGGTGGAGTCTCATACCTCGCTCCTCCATACAGGGGTTACTTTTATAACGTAGGGGAGCACTACTAAAGGATTTCTGAAAATTTACTCCCTATGGGGGTAACACGGGGGTGCAAATTTTGTATGAAACAACATGTTTAATTGGTCTGATCAACTTTAAACAAACCGCGGGGGACAGCTAGTTACTTAAAATCCTTTTTCAGGTTTTAGTTTTTTATACCACTTTAGCCAACAAACAAGCAGACAGACCACCAGATGGTAAGTGGTCACCGCCGCCTATGGACATTTGCAACACTAGGGGCATCGCCAATGCGTTGTCGACCCTGAGACGTGAAGTTTGTTAGTCTCATGTACCTGTAATGTCACCGACATTACCTTTCTAACCGAAACACAGTAATACAAGTGCACTACTGCTTCATGGTGGAAATGGGTATGGTGGCAGTACTTCCCCGGATGAACTCTGCACTAAGAGCTCTACTACTCTACAGTTTTTGTCAGTCAAAAACACTAATTGATCAGAAGCTGTGATCGTATATTTATTGTCTTAAGGTTATAAGATATAAAACAAAGTCGCTTTCTCGGTCCCTATATCCCTATGTATGCTTAAATCTTTCAAACTACGCAACGGATTTTGATGCGGTTTTTCTAATAGATGGAGTGATTGAAGAGGAAGGTTTTTATGTATAATACATGTGACATCCCACGGGAACGCGGGTAAAACCGCGGGGGACAGCTGGTATAAAATAAAAGAAAGAAGTTTCATTATAATTAGATTTAATCACCAATATATATATTACTTAGATTAATTCAGCTTTTAAAGGCATATTTAATGTTTATCAATTATTACTTATCTGAGTTTTATTGAGATATTTAAAAAGGTAGCTACTTTTAGAATAATACATTTTATAGATCTTTATGTGAATAAGATAAAGAAGAGCTTGCAGCTTCCGCATGAAAATGAGTTTATCAAAAAATACACGACATATTAGTTAAATTTAATATATATATATTATTAAATATATAAGGTCAAAGATAATTGATTCACTTAATTTTACGCAAATCGCTAACAGAACTGCTCGATGCTTTAATATTATTTTTTTTTACGAAATCTTTGTACAAAAACATTTATCTAGTAACTAATTCCGCTGGATCTCAAGTCCCAAACAAGGAAACTCAAAAGGAAATCGACAGGTTTTCTGTCCGACGGTCGGCGAGGTAACACGTCTGTGATGCTAGTGCGTCGACTCAGTGACAACGGGTCTAATACGTCCTGAAGATGCTTCGTGTAGAAGCGAAACAAGTAGTTTCCTGTTGGGTTTCCTTGTTTGGGACTTGAAATCTTGATATAGCATGTTGTAGTATTTAAATTGTGAAAATCATTCCTTACTGCTTCAAAATAACATAAAAAAAATACAACAGCTTACAGCGATTTGCGTACATTACAATAAAATTGACAGTGTACTTATGTGATTTAGTGACAAAATATTAATTATTTTACATTCTTTTCTTTAGTACTAAATACTTAATGGCAAGATAATTATGCTATTTTATCAAATATTACTGTTTACATCATAAATGAAAAAGTCTTGTCTATAGCCAAAAAACACTTCGAAATCCGTTATTTTTTTTAAACATGCCTTTTATTTGCCATAAAGCACAAACCTCTAGAATCATTTACTATTTACACCTCAACATTTACCAGGACCGCTTTTCACCACATTTACTTCTTACCAAAGACGCCAAGCCCGTTTTTCTCGTGACATTTTGATTTATTTCTTTTTTACCATTTATCCTTAAATTCTAGATGATTTGGAATTAGTTTTACCGGAGACGTCCCGATACCATTCTGAATAGGTAATATCCTGTGGCTGTTTGGAATATTCGGTGTACCCAATATAATCTGAAAATAAAAATATTTTATAAATATTAAATTCTTTTAAATATACTATAGTAGCCGTTCCCGAGGTATGCAAAATTTACCCGGCACAAAAAGTATCCTATGTCTTCCAAGGCATTTTCTTTATTTGTGCCAAATTTCATTCAAATCCGTTTGGTAGTTTTTGCGTGAAAGAGTAACAAACATCCATACATACAAACGAAGGGACCTAGTGCTTTCTCACGAATTTTTGTTAGTGAGGATATCCTACTTTCCTCCTCCTCGGGTGTACGATTTTTTTTTTTTTTTAGGATTTTTTTTACACTGTGACGAAAAGTTCGTGTTTCAAGCCGTCATAGACACTTCGATAAAGTCGTTGCTAGGTTACCGGGTGGAAAAGTGAGCTAGGCGAATGCACGCCAGTGTTATTTTGAGTGAACAAGGCACTTTTGGCCGCATACAGGGGACGAGAAGGGGGAAGACTTTTCATCCCGCAATGAGTTTAGTAATGAGAGAGCAAAAGACTTCTTTGACATTTGGAAATATTAAAGAAAAATCAACCGTAAAGTTTTGTGATAAACTTCAATTGCATAAACATATAATTATTAAACCATTGGAGTAATAGACAAAACTTATTTCGAAAGCAATTAAGTCCATTTTTCTGAGACACGTCAAATGCCAAATTTCCTCCTCTTTAAAATAAAGTAAATATAACGATACTCGCAAAGATAAAAATAGGTAATAGTAAATCTCTAATTTTGACCTACAGTTGGAGAGATGGATTTTAAGAGCACGAATATTACAGCATGAGCAAAGAATAGAATAGACCAAATTGTGTCTTTACAGGCCTTTTGTAGACAGACAAACAGGCAGACGGTCTACCTGATGGTAACTGGTCACCGCAGAACACTTGCAATACCAGAGGCATAGCCGCATTGTCGCTTGAGACGTGAAGTTAAGTCTCATGTGCCTGTAATGTCACCGGCCTTACCTTTCTAACCGAAACAGTAATAGACCCTGCTGGACTAACTCCCTAAACGAACTCTGTGGGAGATTGACAGCTTGACATAAGTTCACACTTACCTATTCAACTTAGTTCTGGCCTGAGGCAAAGATTCGACGGAATCTTTCAGAATGAATCGCCTTATTCCCAGCATGTAAGCGCCAATATACGACTCCCATGAGAATTGGGCTGGCCAGTGAGGGAATGCGCTGGAGTCACTCGTCGCGCTTGCTTCTTTGTGCAACGCGGTCAGCTCTGTGATGCTGAACTGCCATTCGTTGTTCGCGAAGTATTCACCGGTTGCAGCGGCCATTTTGAAACGGCGGGCGAGTTTCATCATTCTGTTGGATTTTTGAGGTTATTTTCAGCTGGATTTTTTTTTAAGGAATAGCAGATTATGGTCTAAAACCATTAGGCTCTTCAAGTACAGCTCCTAGAAATCACCGGTATGCTGGCCTAAATTTTAACTTGAGGGTAGCCAGCCAGGCGGGGACAAAGTAACCCATCACCGAACTATGGTTTCTTCTATAGACAGCTAATAAATAACCTGGGACATTCACGGTTATCCCGGAACTAAGCAGAGCTTGTACTATGGTAACCAGATAACTGATATTCCTACTACATTTACTAATTTTAAGAGGATATGGGTTCCGTTTTTTTCCTTTTGAGTTACGGCATCCTAAAAATAATAGGATTGGCGTCAATGAACAAACAAAATTTGACAATAGAATTATATGTACAGGCAGAGCCTACAGATTTATATAGCAAGTATGTAAAAAAATATCCCGGGATATTCTTTTTTCATTTTCATCACACAATGGCCCTGCTGGGGCCCAATTCCACTAAATGCAACGTTCGAGTAGCACGTTTGGTGCGGCAATGGTATGGTTACGATTAATGTCAAATTGAAGTTTGACATTTCATAAATATGGTATTCCTACGCACTGCAACCGAAACTAACATACATTTTGACGTAATCTTTCGAACGAATGTGAACAATTGGGATGTGTCCTGTATTAAAGATAAATGATCAAACACTAACAATTGTATTGAACATCCAAAAATACACGAAAACATTAAATATGATCGAAATTAAATCATTAATGTGATTTTTCAGTACCGATCTAATCATAAAGAGTATGTTATTTGATTCTGTACAATTATGACGTCACAACTTGCTATTTCATACAAAACTCCATACATTCGATCGTTTTGACATTTCATAAAGAATTGCTGATTTGACATGCCAGGACACATCCCTATTACCGAAACACAGCCGCAGTTCGATCGTTGGTGTGTTTAGTACAATACGATTAAACGTCAAATTTGGCGTTTGGTTGTGATATGGTAATGGTATGTTGCTTAATGTGTTAGTGGAATTGCCTCCCTGGTCGTTAAGACCCTTAACCACTTACATAGCTTTCCTCCCCTGGGCACGCAGCACCAAGTCATACAGGAACGCTGGCAAGAAATGACATGTGATTTCCCAAAAGGTGTTTATGAAGCGAGACTCGGTAAAGGAGAAGTTGGGGTACCACATCACATATCTGTTGAGGAGAACAAATTATAATTAAAGAAAATGATGATGATGATTGTGTTTTTCTATTTGTTCAAAATTTGTCTTACAATATATTTTTTTCTTTTTTTTAGTTTTATAGATAGAACTACAATTAATTAAATATTATTAATTAATTACAATAAAATTATACATGAAATCTGCCAAACTGCATACCAGTTTGTCGGCAGTTGTTCTCGTCCAACATTATTTACAAATTTTGATGATTATTGTTGTGCTTAAGTCAAAATAGTAATTATGCTAAGTTATGTTATAGTTTCATTACACATTATGCTAAGTTGTGTAAATATAAAAATAATTATTAAGCAAATTTAAGTGTAGTCACCTCGTTGCATAAAACGGGGTGAAAGACGTATTTGTGTACCAATATAAGTAAAACTAACAATTGCTCGCGTTCCCGGGGAATATTACATTTTCCCGGCACAAAAAGTATCTTATGTGTTATTGCCAGGACATTTTCTATATATGTGCCAAGTTTCATCCAAATCCGTTAAGTAGTTTTTGCGTGAAAGAGTAACAAATATACATAACAGACATGTCCTATCAGAATATCAGCGCTGCGGTATCTACGGCCGTAGCTTATACTGAGATAGGTGCCTTTTTGGCCTTACACAGTGTACATACTGTATGATTGTGTTGTCATTGCTGTATTGTATCTGTGTGTAATTTGTGATGTCAATGAAATAGTCTATGTTGATGGTGTGTGAGTCCAAAATAATTATAATAATTATAATATTAGTAGGAAGTTGCAGTCTTCTGAGGTTGTTGAAGAACTTACTTGGTTGGATTCTCCCTTGCCCACTTGATGCACAGTTTGGTGAACTGACCCCATTGAAGTGGGTTTATAGAACCTGAGGTCACGTTGTAGACAGGGCATCTTCCGGGCCTGAAATTAGTATTAGACAACTGTTCAATAATATATTCTTTGTGACATCTTTCTTACAGACAACCATCTCTGCCCCTGATTCAACAAATTCAATCGGCGAGTCGCTTCACGGAAGCCTCGGAGAGCTTACCTCTCACCTGAATGCGTGGTTAGCGAAAGAGACAGAGCATAGTGGTCGCGACGAAACATCCTAGAGCTAGTGTCATTTTCCTAACAGTGGAAGCTAGATTACTGATATAATACTTAATGTTTAACTTTACAGAACAAAAAGACATAAATACATAATAATAAATATCCCGGGACATTCTTTACACACGGCCATCTGATCCCAAACGAAGCAGAGCTTGTACTATGGAAACCAGCTAACTGATATAAGGTTTAATATTTTTTTTAAATACACATTTTTATAGATATTTACACCTAGACACAGAACAAACACACATGTTTTGAACCCGCGACATTCGGTTTGGCAGTCAGGGTCTCTAAACACCAAGCCAACTGGCCTGTCAGTATCATGTTCATGAACACCAATGTTTGTCCTGGGTAGGATTCAAACCCGCCACCAGCGGTTTTATAGGCAGTGTATCTATCTTCTTCTTGTTTGGAAATCAGTCTTGAACTGAGAAGAACCGGCAAGAACTCAGCAAGGTATCATTTTTATTATTATTATTTATAATCTTCTTTTTTGGTTATATTTTCTAAATACTTGATATTCAAATTAAATTAATAACAAGAAACATATCTAATACCTTTAAACGAGCAATTCGTCTCGGAAACGGCTCCAACGATTTTCATGACATTTAGTATGCAGGGTTTCGGGGGCGATAAATCGATCTAGCTAGGATACATTTTCAGAAAATGACGTGTTATCCGGGTTTTAGGCAATGAAAACTGCTACAATGTCATTAGAAGGTAAAGTTTTCAAGTTACATCTTTAGTGAGAAATACTGTTATTGGGATGCCTTTATTATCGCATCTAATTCGTATCTATGTATATACGACAGTGCTTTAAAAAGAAAATACGGTAGAAGTCACGTTAGTAAAAAAATCCCGAGCCTCGGCCAATAAACTAAACAAGGATGTTAAAGATGCCGCTAACCATAGAACAGCTGTTTCTAGACACCGCTATCTTCAATGTAATGGGCTACCTTGAAATACAATCTTTCTTCAAAACCATTTATGAGTAAGGTTTTGTATTTAATACCAGACATATTGATCAAAGTTCAGCTCAGATTATAGTGACTCTGAATCAAAAATATTATGATCCACAAAAAGACCCATAACTCACTGTTTCGCCCCTTGTCTCCAAGCAGCCAGGATGCATGAGTTCACCACCATGTCGACTGGGACCAGATCCACCACATACCGCTCCCGGCAGTACCCCGATCGGTAAGTACCCCGCGATATCTCCATGATTATTCCTGAGGACATACATTATATAAGTGAGAAATGGAAGATAGAAGAACAGGGAGAGAAGAAATTTATATAATATAATATAGATATCCCAGGACATTCTTCACACATGGTTACCTGATCCCAAATTAAGCAGAGTGTACTGCTTGTAGTATGGCTACCAGGTAACTGATATACTTCTTTTTACCTACTTATATAGATATTTACACCCAGGCACAGAACAAACAGACCTGTTCATGCGCACAAACCGCGCACTTGCGGCTTGGCAGTCAGTGTCTCTACCCACTAAGCCAACTGGCCCAACGAACATGAGACTTAACTTCACATCTCACGCGACAACGCGGAGATGCCCCTGGTGTTTCAGATGTCCAAAGATGACCACTTACCATCAGGTGGACCGCCTGCTTGTTAGTCAGCCTATTTAAAAGCTATCTTACCAGTAACTCCATAGACGTTATCAATCCATCCAGGAAAAGGTTCTTGATGAGCGGCAGTAACTGAAAAACAGAATAATATAATTATAACCTCTATTAGTGGTAGTTAAGTTATATCCTATGAAGTAAGCACTAGCAAGCCGGTTTTACGAGGCCTCGGAGAGCTTACCTCTCACGTGGTTGCGTAGTTAGCGAAAAGGAAAGAGCATAGAGGCCGCGACGAAACATCTTCGAGGTAGTGTCATATTCTTTATAGAATCGAAGCCCAGATGGCCGTGTGTAAATAATGTCCCAGGATATTTATTTATTCATGGACGATATTTAACCAGTGGCTACAATATAGCTATTTTGTACCAAGGATCTTTGAATAATCAAACGGACAGACGGACAAGGCGTAACTATGGGTTCCATCTTAACTGCATAGCCCTAAGAAGCCGCATGGCGACGACTACGTCGACAAACATTTGAACAAGCATTGTACCATTTATTCACTGTACATATACGTATATAATACTCTATATACTCGATACATAGCTATTACATTGATTCGTGAACAATACATGCTATCAAATATTGATTTGATACTTTTTAAAAGAAACCATGTTGGATCCATTATGTTGACTAACTGATAGACCCCTTTTTGTAAGAGTTGAAATATTATAAAACAGTTGAACGTCTATTTGAAATCAATAATCTGACAATTTCTTCAAGACATTTTAATTTGTTATAACCTCAACCTGGGGCTCGATTCTGTAAGGAAAATGACACTAAGTCGAGGATGTTTCGTCACGGCCACTGTGCTGTCTCTGTCGCTAACTACGCTAATACTACTAATCACGTGAGAGGTATGCTCTCCGAGGCCTCAGTGAGGCGGCTCCCCGACGAAGTTTGTATTAGCTGAATAAGGGGGCTGATTGTAGGGTTCGATCCCGTGGCCTTCACTACGTCATTCCACGTCCCTGGCACTGAGCTATCACTGCCCTGAGCCACATATATGAATTATTGATAGAACGTATCGTTCCCCATGACATCCATTTAATACCTAAGTAATATCGATTTCAAAACATGTGGTTAATTTCCCACGAACAAAGTTAAGTGGCCATGTTATGTATAATTTACGAAGAATTAGATGGGGTGGTTCGTTCATTTATCAACTCCTACGGTTAAAAACGTGGGGTGGTTTAAGTAACGCGCGTGTCTGTCTTTGACATCGAAATGAAGATAGTTTAATAAGGGTAGTTTTACGCTTTGTTTGTTAAAAATCGACCTTATGGTTTAAAAGTTATGAGATGTTTTCTAAATTGGTGTGGGAATAAAGATGAACGCACCAAGAGCCGCAGGAGCTGCAAGAGCCCGCAGTAATCGTACATTCTCGTCCTCTCGCGCATTTATCCACACCATGCGCATTAAATGCACGAAATCAGATGACGTCAAACGTTCGCGCTGAAAGAATATATTGCTACTGCGGCTGGTTACCCTACATATAGACAGAAAGTCCACCTAATGGTAAATGGTCACCGTCTATGCACATTTGCAACAACAGCATCGCTGCCTTGTTGTTTGAGGCGTGAAATTATTAAGTCTCATGTGCCTGTAATATCACCGGCCTTCTTCCTAACCGACACAGTACTACAAATGCACTACTGCTTCACGGTGGAAATGGGCAAGGTTCCCAGGTTCCCTGGACGAACTCTGGACTAAGAGTTTATTTGATTTTATAACTGCGGCGCTTGCGGCTACTGCGGCACTTGCGCCTACTGCGGCGCGTCTCGGTACGCTTTCATCTTTTTATAGACAATGTGACGTCATTCTTAATCCAATATGGCGGACGAGACAAGATGGTAATGTATCGATTCACCAAACACCTCGATGTCATGGGTTTTTAATGAAAGGTCGTGTGAAGGGGAGTATGTGACGACAATTATGTGTTATAACGTTATAAATAGCCTGTTTTAAAAAGGGTTTATTTTACTGAATGAAGTTTATTTTCAACTTTATTTAGACTTAAAAACTAGCTAAGTTTGGGTCTATTATAATAAGTGTTTATCTGGGAAACATTCAAAACGACTTGTGCTCTGAAATATTTTTATAACATATCTTCACGCTGCATTAGCCTCGAAGAGGTAAGGAAGTTTCTCAGAAATGCGACCTACATTCCACCAAAGATATTTAACACCCATATTCTAAGACGTTTCTTCATACGTCACTCGACTCCAACTCGACTGATACCTTAAGCATTTTCACGAGGAATCCTCAAAATTGGTATTCTATGTTATAACTTGGGTAAAACTCGAGCAACACCGACTGAGGTCGAGTCGAAGTAACATGTCATTAATTACGTCATTCTATTATAGATAAAATATTAATGAAATAAAGTAATGCGTTTCAGTAACTATTGACAAGCAATAAGCTTCCTTAAGGTTGGTCCCGACGTACCTTGGAGTTGACAGTTGTCTCGAGTGAGAGATGTCAAGTGGAGTGGAGGAGATTTTTGCAACTATGAATAATCTTTGAGTGAGGTTTAGTCGAGTCGAGGAATTTTCGAGGAAAAGTCTTAGAATATGGGTGTAAGTACCACCGTAATGTACAGGTACTCATTTCAATACATCCTACCTAATATTATAAATTTGAAAGTAAGTTTGTTCATTACGCTTTCACGTGTAAACAACTAAACCAATTTTGCTGAAATTTGGCACACAATAGCCTATGGAGAGGATCCTTAGTCAACCTGGGAATTGAACCCGGGCCATTCGCCTCTCCAGCCAAGCTCAATACCATTCGACCAAGCGATCATTTTGGTACGACATTAAAAACACCTTTGGTATACGAGTTTTTAATACTCACAGCTCTCTGTCTCTTAGCAGATAATAGGGATGTGTCCTGACATGTCAAATCAGCAATTCTTTATGAAATGTCAAAACGATCGAATGTATGGAGTTTTGAATGAAATAGCAAGTTGTGACGTCATAATTGTACAGCATCAAATAACATACTCTTTATGATTTGATCGGTACTGAAAAATCACATTAATGATTTAATTTTGATCATATTTAATGTTTTCGTATGTTTTTGGATGTTCAATACACTGATTAGTGTTTGATCATTTATCTTTAATACAGGACACATCCCAATTGCTATAATAGTTGGGATCTGGTTCCAGGACTTACCAATTGAAGGTCTGACGATACAGACTGGCAGTTCCGTGTGGCTGAACACGATGGACTCTGCCAGCGCCTTCGTCAGGGTGTAAGGATTGGGATGGTCACCCTAAAAGAAAAAAAAATATTGTCAATAATCCCTCTTCCGATACCGCGTTGGGGTAATTAGGGGTGTCCGATACATAGGTAGGTAATTATAGCATGTCAAGTAGGTCGATAAACAGGCGGACGGTCCACCTGATGGTAAGTGGTCACCGCCTATGGACATTTGCAACACCAGTGGCATCGTCGCGTTGTCATTTGAAACGTGAAGTTAAGTCTCATGTGCCTGTAATGTCACCTTGCTAACCGAAACACAGTAAACAAGTGCACTGCTTCACGTTGGAAATAGGTAAGGTAGTACTTCCCCGGACGAACTCTGCACTAAGAGCTCTACTACTTACAAATCAACTGCATTTTTTTCCGGGTGGTACACTTATCCCTACCGAGCTATCACTGGTTGGTAAAAAATAATATCAATTATACTATTTTAGTAAATTTTTAATAAACACAAAAAAAATTAAATTATAAATATTTTTATGTATAAAATCTTTTTTTTTATGTTACTATTAAATGAATTGACTGAATATACAATGTATATTTGTCTCATGTGCCTGTAAACGTGCACTTATCCCTACCAATAGAGATAGCTCGGTAGGGATAAGTGTACCACCCATTTTTTTCTATAATGCTTCTATATTGTGTCTATCTAAGAAGGTTGTATCAGGAATCGTTGTCGAGCAATCGAATCTCAACTCTATCTTACCTGCAAAGACTCCGAGATTAAATTGACAGTTTCGGCTGGGAGCATCTTGGTGCACCTGATGATGCTGTCGGGGTCGTATGGAGGAGGGTACACGCGCTCCTCGATGTGGGAACGCGGGGCATTGCTGTAGGCGGTTGAGACGTGAACTAAAGCCTAAGAGAAAGGGACAGAATGAACATATTTAAATACATGGCATAGTGTTATATAAGCTTTTACTTACGTATATGTTTAGAGCAAATCTATACTTATATATAAATCTGTAGAATCTGTCTAATTTATTTATTTATTTATTTATTTGTCAAATTTTGTGATAATTATTCTTTTTATGACTAAATGAAAGAAATTCTAATATTAAAGAATAACCGGCCAAGTGCGCGAATACAATTATCTATTATAATGACAAATAAATCATGTCTGTTATATGGTAACCCCTCAAATATTAATTTTATTCTGTTTTTTAGGTTATTTGTTGTTATAGCGGCAACAGAAATACATTATCTGTGAAAATTTCAACTGTCTAATTATTACGGTCAATGAGATACAGCCTGGTGACAGACACACAGACAGACGGACAGCGGAGTCTTCGTAAAAAAGACTGATTTCCAAACCGATGGTAGCTTCAGCAACTTGGACCTTTACAAGTGCCCCAAATTACTGAAATTGACATGATCTAATTGCCGATTTGACAGCTAAGAGTGATATTGGAAATTGAACTCTATGTCGTCATAATAAGGTACATCAGCATCATCATACAATTAAGCATTGGATCAATAAATCAACCTTATTCTAAAAATTATAGTGTTAATTATTCTTTGACATACTTAAATGTCAAAACGTTCATGAATTTTTAGAATTAAGACTTTAAAATAACAATTGTGACACTCGAATTTTTGGGGCTTCGAACAACATAATATTGAAACTCAGACGTTTATGATCTACTTATAATAACATGGGGTAAAAAAAAAACAGAAAATAAAGAGGCTGCAATAAATAATAAAATAATAATGTATTGTCCGAAAAAAAAGCGCTATTTAACACAACTTTTGATTGAGCAGTGTTCGAGTACCAATGCCATACAAATTGTGGCGGTGCTAGTAAAAAACGATAATAAATCGACAAGAGCCTTGCAATCAGTATTTAGCAACTTAACACATGAATGCAGCGGTGCAAGCTTGACCACGAAAACTTTTTCAAATAACCTTTAAATCTTTTTGTAAGGCTCTTTCGGCTTAACAACTCAAAAGATCTTGCTAAAAGAAAAAGCCAGATTGCCAAATGACCAAATTCCAAACACAACCTAACCCTTGGAGGCTGTTAATAAAGCCCTTACCTTCAGCCTGGGCATATCACAAGCCAATTTCAGCAGGGTAGCAGTTCCCTGGACATTCAGGGCTGTTGCGGCATGCAGCGGTTCTGTGAACTTCACTGTCGCTGCTGAGTGAAACAGCGTTGTGACTTTTCTGAGGAGTTCACGCTGTTCTGTGCTGACTCCGAGGTTCGGAGCTGAAACGTCTCCAGTGATGGGGTAGAGCTTGCTGAGGCGTTCTGGCCAGCGGCTTCGGATGCGGTCGAAGACCTAAAATTCAGGGATTTTTAGGAAGACAAAAGGGAAAGTGGAATATCTAAATAGTTCAAAAAGTCACTATTCTGTTCTGGTTTGTTTGTGCTTCTTTCGAATTGCTACCTACTTTTTATATTCATGAATTTTGTTTTATAAATTAATATTATCCAGCTCAGGTGAAGTTGGGTTCGATAACTTGTATTATGTAAAAGACCAAGACGACATTTATTAATTGGGTTGCTGACACTCTTTTTATATGCACCATCCAATATACTGACTCTTTCTTTGCCATAGCTCACCTAGACTAGCTCGCTTGACCTGGCAATCGAATCCAAAACCTCTGACTCTCTATTCATGTTACATACCACGACAACCAAGGCGATTAGAATAAAAACAAAAACCATTGTATACCAAAAGAACATACCTGATTCTTCAGCAGTTCCTTATACCTTTGCTCAACGCTTAGGCCTCTTTTTGGCCTCATCAGCACGTAAATCGTATTGATCCCAGGGCAACTCCTCAGGAGCTTTTCAAGGAGTGCCTTTCCAACAAACCCTGTACCACCTGTTACCATGAGGATGGATCCTTCATAATAGTCCGCGATGGCTTCCACAGAGTTGACATCTGGCCGTTCGTTGTTATAATGGTTCCCCAAGTATTCTTGGTTCAGGTTGATGGCATTGGGATCATTGCCGTTGAGAAGTTCAGTTCGTTTTCTAGAAAAAAATCAATGTTAAATAATATTATCGTTTATTTTTGTTCTTAATTTGTCTATTATAGAGTTCTACAAAATTACCAAAATAATCGAGTTGTATCACAAAAACCGGCAGTCTGACTTTCTAAGATATATCAAAATGTTGTGTTACTGTACATCTATGTCTATACTAATATTATAAAGAGGAAAGATTTGTATGTAAGTATGTTTGTTACTCTTTCACGCAAAAACTACTAAACGGATATATATGAAACTTGGCACATAGATAGAGCATATCCTGGAATAACATATAAGCTACTTTTTATCCCTGGAAAATGTGATATGTGTGTAAAACCGCGGGGACAGCTATATAGTATAAAGAAATATAAGATAAACAGCTCTTTTCATCAATTGAACTATGTAATCAAAACATAAATTTATTTAAATCTAATTTGTCTCATCGGAATGACGATGCAAGTCTGGACTCCATTTTTTTTTTGCCGACAAGCAAGCAGGCGTTCCACCTGATGGTAAGTGGTCATCGCCGCCTATGGACATTTGCAACACTAGGGGCATCGCCAATGCGTTGTCTGCCCCGAGACGTGAAGTTGTTAAGTCTCATGTGCCTGTAATTTCACCGGCCATACCATTCTAACAGAAACACAGTAACACAAGTGCACTACTGCTTCACGGCAGCAATGGGTAAGGTGGCAGTACTTCCCCGGACGAACTCTGCACTAAGAGCTCTACTACGATAAAAACAATATTTTGCCAAGTCCTATACATTACATTAGGAAGGAAGGTCTGATGATGGACCTAGGAGGCGGATAGTACCTCTTTACTTGCTCCTAGTTCATCTAAATTTGGGTTCAACTGTTTTGATCTAGCGATAACTTTGCTAGGAGATCATCTACGGGATCACCTTAGTGACACTCGAATTGTTGGGGCTTTAAACAACATAATAATGAGACTCAGACGCTTATGGCGTACTTATAATAACATGGGGGATTAAAGAGGCCTTTAAATGATTAAACAAATAGTTGCTCCTAGTTCACTCCCTTTTGGGCTCAACTGTTGTGATAGCGAGGTTTTGATAAGTTTATCTTTTATTTTATAAACACTAGTTATCCCTCAGGCGCGGATCCAGCCCACAAAAAAGGTTGTAGTAACCGACAGAAAATCGGCTAAGTGTGATTCTAAGTAACAACTCGCTCGTGATCGATACAGTACATGCCTACAAAGAAGTTTTTTTTTATTTTATAAAGGCATTGGATATAATATCAACAGCCTATCGACCTCACTAGACCGTGAAAGTGTGGAGTCAAAGGTCTATTAGGGTTGTGGGTAGGGTTACCAGGTCGCCAAACCTAATAGCCGGACAGACCACTTAGTTTGACCGGACATTTGTGTAAAAAGCCCGGACACCCCAGGTTATTGAGGATTTTGTGTCTCAGTATTAATAGGTACGACGAAAAAAAATTTAATAAAATCGATCTTTGATTATTACCAGCTCGTTTGCGAAATGTAAAAAGCGTAACAAAAGCCGAACTCTGTTTATTTCGGCCGGACACGCAATCAAAAAGCTTAACTATGTCCGGCTTTATCCGGACGACTGGAAAGGCTAGTTGTGGGCATGCCCATCGTGCCCACAGGGGTGAATCCGCGCTAGCTCTCCCCCGCGGTTTCACTCGCGTTCCCGATAGATGTTACATATTCCTTTGAAAGTTCTAGTGATGTCTACAATTCCAGACTATAATCTATCTCTGTGCCAAATTCCATCCAGATCCATTGAGCTGTCCTGGCGTGATTGAGTCACAAAAATTCATCCAAACTTTCTCATTTATAACAGTAGTAATATTTTTAAATTCCAATACAAATAGTTTTATTCATATACCTAGGCCCTTACAAGCACTTATGAATAGTCTGACTCTTATACAAGTTCGCAAGGTTGTTTTTACAGAGAAGAGCCGGCAACAAACTCAGCAATTACTCTTTTTAAAAACGACCTTAGATTTATTACAAAATATTAATTTAGTCTCACTGACAAAACCTGTGTGTTATCGCAGAAGTGAAGAATTATTAAACAATAGTTATATGAATATCAAATAATAAAAAAATAGAAAATAAATTTTATCTTCCGATGACCTCTGGCACGGTTTGGTCAGAGAATAAGCTTAGCTATACAAAGAGGCAACATTGCCAGCCTTCTGGCACAGTATATATATTTATTCTGTGCATCTGAGCACTAAACATAGACAGCTCAAACAATAGGGATGTGTCCTGACATGTCAAATCAGCAATTCTTTATGAAATGTCAAAACGATCGAATGTATGTAGTTTAGTATGAAATAGCAAGTTGGGACGTCATAATTGTACAGCATCAAATAACATACTCTTTATGATTAGATCGGTACTGAAAAATCTCATTAATGATATAATTTTGATCAATTATTATTATTGAACAAACATAAATACATGGAAAATAAAACTTAAAATCATTCACAAAAAACCACAGAGGTTTATAAGAGGAATGACTTATTCGACATTCAATCCTTAAATTACTAAATTTCCTACAAATTTCTTTGAGGTAGATACATAAGTACCTACTTCATCACATACCATATTGATAAAATATAATTAAAATAAACAGTGTGTGGGTAGTGAGAATAAATATGGATAGATGTGCGATGTTGTGCCGACACTCACTCAATAATTGTACATACATTTTTTTTTATAGTGTTAAAGGTTCGATACAAGGTGATGTTTTAATTTAATTTTTATGTTTGAAGGAGTAATATTTTTCCTAATTTCATTTTGATCATTTATCTTTAATACAGGACACATCCCAATTTAAATTCAGATTTTTATTTATAGATTATTATTGCTCTATTTATTAGTTAACTTAAAGTAGTTTAGTATGTGAAGTCTTAAGTTTCTTTTTGAAGTTATACTTCTTTAGGCGCGTTATGAAAAAATGATGACAGTGAAATTTTAAGATGCGCGCGCATCACAAAAGTAACAGGATGAAGTTAGCTGATAACGGTCTCTCCGGAACATCGCACAAATCGCAACTGTCAGTATCAATGAGTGAGTAATGATGTTATTGTCAATAATAACCTAACGACGTCAACAATTGTTATTTGTCAAGACTGAATAGTGAAGACAAATGCTTTTTGTGTAGTTTTTCTCGCCAATAATTTCGGGTATAACTTCTTACGTGCGTACATATTATTTATTCTTTATAATATTTGTTAACGTTGTAATTTATGTGACAATTGCGAATAAATTATGAATCAAAAACATAAGTAATAAATTCGAGAAGCCATGACAGGTCAACATTTTTTTTTATTGGGGAAATGTCAAAAAATGTAGTAAAATATTCGGAAAACAATGGATGTTTTTGCATTAAAATAATAATGTTACATGTAAAATTAACTTAAGGAAAAAATGCTAGTTTTTCAATAGATTGTCAACTACCCCATTGTATTTTTTGCACAATTGTCAAATTTGCATGATGTATGCGTAATGACATATCTAACAATGCACGATAATTTATCTTATTTCGTGAAAGATTTTTTTTGACACTGAATATTAAAAAAAAGTGTTGAAAATTATATATTACCAATGTTGAAACGACATAATATCACAAATAACATTAGGGTTCCGCACCATAATGTCTGTAAGTATATAATAATAAGGCTGTCCGTCGGTCTGTATGTCACTGCTTTTCAGTAAGCTATTGACTTGTAATTTGATACAATGATAGTATTGGAAATATATGCTGAAATGAGTTATCAGGAGCTCGATTCTGTAAGGAAAATGACACTAGCTCGAGGATGTTCCGTCGCGGCCTCCGTGCTCTGTCTCAGTCGCTAACTACGCTAATACTACTAATCACGTGAGAGATAAGCTCTCCGAGGCCTCCGTGAAGCGGCTCGCCGACGAAGTTTGTATTAGCTGAATAAGGGGGCAGGAGGATAAGGGCTAAAGATTGTAGCTCAACAACAAACCACTATTACTCTCAATTTGATTTTTCATTGAATGATACAAATTTTAGGCGAATAAATTTTTATTTTTTTTTTTTTTATTCCGAGGTTTCATCTTTAAAGGTCAGTTCACATTATTCTTTAGGCCTTCGAGTTACAGGCTTTGCCTAGTGTGAAGGTCATAAGCTCATACTTACAACAAAACCTTCAGCATAATGCATATTGTTTTGTAAGTTTGTAACTAATATTTTAATGTGTTTTTATCTTTATTAACATATACAGAATGTTACAAAACTACCCGTAAAGCCGAAAGGAGGTTAAATGGGGCCTTGTAACGAGTCCATTCACAATATTTAAGAACCGTAGTAGCGCTGTATAGCAAACAACAAAAAAAACTGATTTCTATGAATGAAAAATAGAAAAAACTATTAAAGTACATAGACCATAGACGATTATTAGGTATAATAGGTACGTAGGCCTTTCCGTTAATTATTTTGGTTCCCTGACATGACAGCTTACTAGGGTTGTTGGCTTTGATAATTAATTATATTTTATGGGGTATTTTGTAATAAGATGTACTATCCTTAAATAAATATAAAAATAATAGGAACCCCTGTGCAAAATTTCAAGTTTCTAACCCTTATAGTTTAGGCCCTGCGTTGATATGTCAGTCAGTCAGCTTTTCCTTTTATGTATATAGATCTAATAAATATGGTAAATATGATATTTAAAGTAAAATGAAACTTAAACTTTGACAGGCCAGTTGGCTTGGTGGTTAACGCTCTGACTGCCAAACCGAAGGTCGCGGGTTCGATTCCCACCCAGGACAAACATTTGTGTGCATGAACATGTCTGTTTGTTCTGTGTCTGGGTGTAAATATCTATATAAGTATGTATTTAGAAAAAAAAAAGAAGTATATGTAGTATATCAGTTATCTGGTTTCCATAGTACAAGCCCTGCTTAGTTTGGGACCAGATGGCCGTATGTAAAGAATGTCCCAGGATATTTATTTATTTATTTATTTAAACTTACTGTATAGCGTCCATTTTATCAGTCGACATCATTTTAGTTTCCGTATCCATGTTTTGTGCAGCGCTTTCTCAATATTGAGTATCTGTAACAAAAAACTTCATTAAAATCCAAATTATTAATATACTAGGACGTTCTTTACAAGAATATTTTCCCAAATGAAGCAGGAGTACTATGGGAACCAGATTTTTTGTGGTAGCAGTGACGACTCCTTTCCACCTGATGGTAAGCGGTCACCGCCTGTAGACATCTACATACCAGGAACATCGCCAATGCAATGTCAAGGACAGCCCTGAGACGAAGTTGTTAAGTCTCGATTTCCCCAGCCTTTATAACCGAAACAATTTTTTTTATACCACATTGAGCAACCAACAGACGTTCCACCTGATGGTAAGTGGTCACCGCCGCCTATAGACATTTGCAACACTAGGAGCATCGCCAATGCGTTGTCGGCCCTAAGAAGTGAAGTTGTTGTCTCATGTGCCAGTAACTTCACCACCCTTACCTTTCTAACCGAAACAGTAATACAAGTGCACTACTGCTTCACGGCGGAAATGGGTAAGGTGGTAGTACTTCCGACGAACTCTGGACTAAGAGCTCTACTACTTGTAAAGGTATCTCTCAGTCGGTAGTAACTTCAGTAGTTTTGACCTTCTTAATTGGTATGTTATATAAACAAATCTGATAAATAAACATTGTGATATAATAGGCAACATTGCTTCACTTTTGAAATGCGGTTTTTGAAACTTATTTACATACTAGCGACCCGCCCCGGCTTCGCTCAGGTGCAATGTAGATACTAATACATATAAACCTTCCTCTTCAATCACTCTATCTATTAAAAAAACCGCATCAAAATCCGTTGCGTAGTTTTAAAGATTTAAGCATACATAGGGATATGGGGACAGAGAAAGCGACTTTGTTTTATACTATGTTGTGATTCTAATAATATTATAAACAAAATATAAATGGGTGTAATTTTAATCTTCTATCTATAAATATAAGTAAAATATGTTACCTTTGACGCACCATCACCTCAAAACTACTGAACATATCGGGATGGGACTGCTACCATTCGACGCGGAATTTTTCGTAAATTATCGAAAGTCTACTTTCATTCCCGGAATGTATGACATCCCTCAGGAACGCGAATAAAACCACGGGAGACAGTTAATACTACATATAATTTATTAACACCTTTTGTACTTTTATAAATACTAGCCATCCCTCGCGGTTTCACTCGCATTTATCGATATCATATATAACCTACTAGCTGTCCCCCGCGGTTTTACCCGCGTTCCCGCTTCAATCACTCTATCTATTAAAAAAAAACCTCATCATAATCCTTTGTGTAATTTTAAAGATTTAAGCTTACATAGGGATATAGGAACATAGAGACAGAGAAAGCGACTTTGTTTTATACTATGTAGTGATAACCATCTAGGAAAAATTCCGCGTCGAATGGTAGCAGTCCTATCCAGATATGTTCAGTAGTTTTGAGGTGATGGGGCGTCAAAGGAACCCTATTTTGCTTATACCAGAACATTCTTCACACATGGTTACCTGATTCCAAATTAAGCAGAGTGTACAGCTTGTACTATGGCTACCAGGCAACTGATAGTCTACATACCTACACTATTTTTTAAATACAATCTTATATATATACTAGCCGTCCCCGCGGTTTCACCCGCGTTCCCTAGGTACGTAACATTATCCCGACACAAAAAGTATCCTATGTTACTTTTAATACCCCCAAGAATAGGTGTACAAAGTTTCACGATGATCAGTTAAGTGGTTTTTGCGTAAAAGCGTAACGAACAAACTTACATTCACATTTATAATATTAGTAGGGAATAACGCCCAGACTCAGAACAAACAGACATGTTTGCACACAAATGTATGTCCAAAGTGGTATGGCCCACCGTGGCGTGGCAGGGTCTGTCCACCAAGCCAACTGACCCGGCAATTATATAGCTCATGTAATTGTTATTGTTATGTATATTGTATATAATCTAATTTATACGCAATGTTGAATTGTACATCACATACGCAATGTTACGCCTGAGAGAGGTGCGTATATAATTTGCATGTAACTTCACTACAACATACTACATATTTATTAGTAACTAGCTGCGCCCTGCGGCTTTGCCCGCTTTCAATCCTGGTTATAACCCGTTCTCTTTAATTACTCTATCTATTGCTGGAAACTGCATTAGAAAAATCCGTTGCATACTTTACGATTCTATAAAGGACATACAGACATACATTTATTTTTGGATTTATAGAATGAAATGGGCCAGTTATTTTTACTGACGAAAACAGGCAGACGGTGATGGTAAGTGGTCACCGCCTATGGACATTAGCAACACCAGGGACATCGCGTTGTCGCTTGAGACGTGAAGTTAAGTCTCATGTGCCTGTAATGTCACCGGTCTTACCTTTCTTATTCCTTTTTTGTATACCACTTGGGCCGACAAACAAGCAGACGGTCTACCTGATGGTAAGTGGTCACCGCTGGACATTTGCAACACTAAGGGCATCGCCAATGCGTTGTCGCTTGAGACGTGAAATTGTTAAGTCTCATGTGCCTGTAATGTCGGCCTTACCTTTCTAACCGCAACAGTAACACAAGTGCACTACTGCTTCACGGCTGAAATGGGTAAGGTGGTAGTACTTCCCCAGACAAATTCTGCACTAAGAGCTTCTATAACTACTTTTCTCTCTATCTAGTAATCCTACAAATATTATAAATGCGAATATTTGTATGTATGTTTGTTACTCTTTCACCCAATAACTACCAAAAAGATTTGGATGATTCTTGTAACATAGATAGAACATATCCTGGAATAACATATAAGCTACTTTTATCCCGGGAAAAAGTGACATCACTCGGGAACGCGGGTAAAGCTGCGAGGGACAGCTAGTAGTCTATGGTAACTGTCCCCCGCGGTTTCACCCGCGTTCCCAAAGGATGTAACATTTCCCGGCGCAAAAAGTATCCTATGTTACTTCTAATACCTCCAAGAATATGTGTACAAATTTTCATGATGACCGGTTAAGTAGTTCGCGTGAAAGCGTAACAAACAAACTTATATTCACATTTATAATATTAGTAGGGATAAGGAAAATAGGGTACCTTTGACGCACCATCACCTCAAAACTACTGAACATATCGGGATGGGACTGCTATTATCCGACGTGGAATTTTCCCTAGATGGATATGGGCTATATACTCGTATGATATCGATAAACGCGGGCGAAACAGCGGGTACAGCTATATTTAAATCTTTTAATAGAACATTAAAAATGACAATCTAACATCATTTGCTTTTAGGTGCATATTAATCGAATAGTTCATTGTATGATTATGCAGTTACACTTTACGGTTTTGCAATAGGATACATTTTCCTGTAACATTTTAAAATGTCAAATTGGTCATCATATCGTTTTATTTAGTAGGAGTAGAAGTTGCAACCTACTAATATTATAAATGCGAAAGTTTGTGATAACGTTTTTTACTCTCACGCTAAAACTACTAATCAGATTTGGATGAAACTTAGCAGATACATAGTTTATAGCCTGGACTTGTATGTAGGATACTTTTTATCCCGGGAAAATGTAACATACCACGGGAATGCGAGGGAAACCGCATGTGTTAGCTAGTTTTTTGATGTAATTTTGTAGTTTAAATTGTCAATTATATTAGTGATTTATGGACAAGTTATTAAATTTACGTATTTATAAAACAAAAATTATTTCATTTTGAACTCTCGTTGCTAAATTAGGATTTTAATTAAACAGTTACCTATAAGTATATATAAATAGGTCAAAATATGGGATTAGGTTATATTATTAATAGGTTGCAATTTATAAAAATATATTACAGTAATTTAGGCTGATAAACATCGCCAAATACAAACTTTAAATAATAAACAATTTATTGAAAATATTCATTATTAATATAAAAAAATACGGTAAAAAATTCACCAACCTACAAAAATTACAATTAAATAAACCACTTATTATATCTCAATAGGCCTACAAATTAAAAATAAAAGGCCTCAAATAATATTTTTAATATTGGAGGCCTTTTATTTTTTATTTAAATTCTAATAAAAATATTCCACTCACCCAAAATATAGGGAAACGCTGCCCTTTTCGAGACAGAGAAAAAAAAAAACAAAATTAACTATATCATTTTCCGCGACACGATTCGTTCCGGTACCGCCTCGGAGCGCGGGTTGGCTTTCACTGATGTCGACTTCACGTAATAGCGGTTGTAATGATTTCAAAACACACGGGCGGTTGGGGGAGGCGGGGCCGCCGCGGATTTTTATATTTTTTTACTTCACAAAATTCTCAGTGCGGGTTACGAACGTCTGTCGCCAGCGTCATCATATCGTGCGACAAAAAGCTGTTTTGTACCGTGAAGTTGCGAGATGTTAAATTTTCTATTGCATTGGTTTTTAGCGCACTCTATACGATGACGATACGCTTGCGATATATGTTCGTGTTAAGGCCTCTGATCATAAATCTATAGTTAGCTAACTAATTACTCTCTTTAGTTTTGATAAGATACGTATAGATATGCTAAGTCTGTTCCCTTCATTTAGACAAATGCAGATTCACTCGGTTAATAAGATATTGCAAGAGATTTACGAGGATTTCTAACAAAACCTCTTTTAAAAAAAACCCTTTTAATGTAAATATCTTTTATAATTGATATCACTCAGTAATTTATTCCCGAGTTTATTTAGATCTCGCTGTTTCCCCTGCGTTCCTGTTTAATATAACCCTATGTGTTCACCCAGGCTATGAACTATGTATGTACTAAGTTTAATTCAAATCCGTTTAGTAGTTTTTGCATGAAAGTGTAATAAACACCGATCCTCATGAAATTTACCATTTGTGATATTAGTAAGATTCATAAAAAAGCTTTACTTAGTCCCTTATCTAACGTTCAATATATCCTACATTCATCTATATATAATTTACTACTGCCCTAGTAAAGGCGTAAATACCCTTCAAAATAAAAAAAAAACTGTATGGAATAAAAACTTTTGTATTATGCATTTAGAAAAAAAAAGTATATGTAGTATATCAGCTATCTGGTTCCCATAGTACAAGCTCTGCTTAGTTTGGGTTCAGATGGCCGCGTGTAAAGAATGTTTGGGAAGAATTATTTTTATATTTTTTTTTTATTAAGAGGGGTTTGCGTTAGGTCTTTGACTGACCCCAGAAGGAGTTATGAGTTATTCATCAATAGCATACATTGTGTTTATCATTAATTTATTTTTCGTCACACAAAACGATCAGAATTTCAAAGACCTCCCATAAAAGTTTCAATTAAAAAAAAACAGTGCCGTCTAGGTACGCCTGAAAGAACCGACGCTTTATAGTATAAAGCGTAGGAAATAAGCGTTAAAAAATACAGAGTGGGAGCTGCGGCGCGCTCCTATATATTTTAATGACGACAATGCTTGGTTGTAGCGCTCGCTCCAGCAGGACACATCTTTATGTAAAAAATCTTATTTTGAAAAGAGTAATTGCTGATATTATTGCCGGCTCTTCTCAGTAAAAGCAACCTTCCGAACCGGTGTTAGAGTCTGAGCATTCATAAGTGCCTTTTTAAATTTTTTTTATTTCTTATTGTACAAACATAAATACATGGAAAATAAAACATAAAATCACACACAAAAAACCACAGAGGTTTATGTGAATGCCTATTTGAATAAATATTTTATTTCATTATACATCATGTAACGCTCCTGAATCTGACGTCTGACGCTTAGCACGGATAGAGCGCCCCAACGTCCGTATATTAGTTTGGCTACAAAAAATACTTTTCGATACAATTATAACGCGGCAACCCCGTCGTCAATATACTAACGTGTGTTTCCAACACTTACGCGCAACTTATGACTAAACCATTCATTAGCAATAGTAAAGTTGGAGGGCTTTAGTTTGCGTCACAGTTAACGTAACTTTAGGCTGAGGGGACAGGCTGTAAAGTTTGAGAGCCGCTGTTAGATAATGTGTGGTCACGTGAGTCGAGCTTGTTAGATGGTACCTGTATTAGTTGCGTTTATTTTATACAATACAATACAATATACGGCCTCATCTTTACTTACCATCAGGTGAGATTGAGGTCAATCGCAAAAACGTCAGAAAAAAAAAAACTTTATTTATACAAAACATAAGAAAAGAAAATAAAGAAGTAGATAACAGAATAAGTCTCTACTAACTAGGCGGTTTTATCGTTAAAATTTTAGACCACGTAGGTAGCGGGTTACAGAAGGGGAATAGGTTTTATCACCAGCTGTTTCCCAGCTTTACGGGCGTTCCCGAGGGATATTACATTTTCCCGGGATAAAATGTGTTATTCCAGGTTGTAAACTATCTATGTGCTAATTTTCATGCAAATCTATCGAGTCGTTTTGTCGTAAAAGAGTAACAAACATCAATACAAAACCTCAAAAAGGTTTGCATTTATAATATTGGGCAAGGATAAAATTGTCCTGTCCGTTAATAGTTTTAGACATGCTTTTCGAAAGTAATAAAAAATATATGAAAAACATTGTTAATACCTATAACATTTGAGTGTTGCCATCGATTTCCCAGGGATTCCATGATCAGGTCCTAACTTAGCCAATGGGACTACCTCAGGAGTAAACTCTTTAAAATAAAAAAAATAATTTTGAGAATCGGTCCACAAATTGGGGTGAAATCAGTGAAAAAACATAAAAAAAAATACACACAGCTTAATATAGAAACTCCTCCTTTTTTGAGTTTTTAAAAAACATACTTACAGTCGAACATAGAACCCCCTCTTTTTTTGAAGACGGTTAAAAACTAACGTCAAACTTGTAAACAAAGTAGGGTCAAAATTGTCGAATTTAAAATCACTTTTGTATACACTAATGAACACTGTGACTACCGCATCATCACCGTTTATTAGAAACAATGCTTATGTTAGCGATTTACGCGAAAATATATTTATTCAAATAGGCCTTCACAGGCACTTATGAAAGGTCAGACCTGTTCGGAAGGTTGCTTTTACTGAGAAGAGCCGCTAATAAACTCAGCAATTACTCTTTTCAAAATAAGATTTTGTACATAAAGATGTGTCCTGCTGGAGCGAGCGCTACACCCAAGCATTGTCGTCATTAAAATAATCGTTAATGTTGAAAGCCTTCTGTACTAAAACAGTCCAATTAACAGGCTAATTATTACTTTAATTTTGTAAAGCCAAATTTAGAATGTAATGAAGCTTTTGATAACTGGGTTATGCCTGGAGACAATTTGTTTTCCTCTCCAAACTTACCTGTTAAATCTAATTACTTTGCTGCCCCCTTATTCTATTCAGCTAATACAAACTTCGTCGGCGAGCCGCTTCACGGAGGCCTCTGGAATCGAGCCCCTGATCTGGGGCTCGATTCTGTAAGGAAAATGACACCAACTCGAGGATGTTTCGTCGCGGCCTCCGTGCTCTGTCTCTTTCGCTAACTACGCTAATACTACTAATCACGTGAGAGGTAAGCTCTCTGAGGCCTCCGTGAAGCGGCTCGCTGACGAAGTTGGTATTAGCTGAATAAGGGGGCTGCTTTAAGTCGGTACCAAATACGCTTGACAAGCAGTGCGATCACCTCATTGAAATAAAAAAATAATTTTGAGAATCTGTCCACAAATTGGGGAGAAATCGATGGACATACATTAAAAAAAATACATACAGCTGAACGTAGAACCTCCTTTTTTGAGTCGGTTAAAAAGACAGAGTTTTATACAAACTCTATTTCACCCCATTAGGGATAAAATTTCAAAAATACTTTTCTTCAAAATAATTCACAATTCTCGCCAAATTTCAAACTTGTATTACAAGCTGTTTGACCTGAGCGTTGATAAGTCAGACATTGTCTTTAATTTACTTGTTTTTAAACATTGTATATACGAGTATACAGATGACCTCTTTCATTATATTCATATATATATGACCCAGTCGTTTCGTCACCCGAGCAGTTCCGATTATCCTTTTTCCCGGATCTATCCTTACTTAATATTATAAATTTTAATGTAATTTTGTTTGTTATGCTTTCACGCGAAAACGACTTAACCGATCACCATGAAACTTTGTACACATATTCTTGGAGGTATTAGAAGTAACATAGGATACTTTTTGTGCCGGGAAAATGTTACATCCCTCGGGAACGCGGGTCAAACCGCGGGGGAGAGCTAGTAATTAATATTCAAGCTGTCCATCTGTCAAAATAGTCCGCGTAGGGATGTAAAAACAGAAAATGCACCTCCAAATAAAAAAACAGGGCGTGTCGTAGGTATAGACACACGATAGAAGTGAAACTTTTGCATTACAGGGAAACATTATAATTATTCATCAATCATTTATGAATAGCATACATTGTGTTTATCATTCATTTATTTTTAGTCACACAAAAAGGTTGCGGATCAGAATTTCAAAGCCCTCCTATAAGAAGTTTCACTTCATAATAAATCAAAAAAGCATTTAGTTTCCACCCCCCAGATTTTACCCGTTTTCTATAGTGATCTTTGGATTGTTCCAGTATGTGTTCTAATCTAATTGTGTGCCAAATTACATGAAAATCAGCAAAGCCGTTTAACCGCCATCGTGTCAAATACCCTATATTCAAATATTATAATGTCCTAATATTATAAAGAGGCAATGTTTGTAAGTTTGGATGTCTTTTCTCATGTAGGCTAGCAGGCAATGTCCTTCTGATAGTAAGTGGTCACCGCTTATGAACATTCGCAACACGAGGGGCATCGCCGCGTTGTCACTTGAGCCGTGCTTAAGTCTCATATGCCTGTAATGTCACCGGCCTTACCTTTCTAACCGAAACAGTAATACAAGTGCACTACTGCTTCACAGCGGAAATAGGTTTGATAGTTGTACTTCTCTGGGCGTACTAAGCACAGCTACTTCTCTAGTTCTCATCCGATTTCAAAAATTATTTCATTGATATAAAGCTACAATATTCTCGAATAACATAGGCTATGTTTTAATCCAGGGAAACATAAGATTTTCCGGGGAATGTGGGTAATATCACGAATGGTATTTTTTAATTTTTTGAGATATAATATTTTCCAGAGATAATACATAAATAATAAAAAAAATATCCTGGTACATTCTTTACACACGGTCATCTGCTCCCAAACTAAGCAGAGCTTGTACTATGGAAACCAGATAACTGATATACTAGTTTTTATTTTTCTAAATACATACATATATAGATATTTACACCCAGACACAGAACAAACAGACATGATCATGCACACAAATATTTGTCTTGGGTGGGAATCGAACCCGCATCCTTCGACTTGCCCAGTGGCGTAGCTACCGGAGGGCTAGACGGGGCAGAACCCCGGGGCCCCTAACCTTCGGCTGGGGGACAAACGATTTTACATAGTTTAGTTGCTTGTTTTTTGCCCCTTGGCCTATGGTTACCTAGCTACGCCACTGGACTTGGCAGTCAGGGTCGCTAACCACCAAGCTATTTGGCCTTTCCAAGTAACCTGGGCTGGCCACATCGCCCGCAGTACAAACAAGAGATGGACTAAACGAGTCACTAAATGGAAGGGACCCAGTGGAAAAAGGAACAGAGGAAGACCCAAGGATCGATGGGTCGATGAAATTAAAAACACAGCCGGCGAAGACTGGACGACAAAGGCGGCAAATCGAAAACTATGGAAACAGTTAGAGGAGCCATGCCCTAAACACACCTTTTTTTTAATCTTTTTTATTTAATTTGTAGAAACATGTTGTAGTTTAAACTTAATGTAATGTGCATGGAAATAAAAGGCTTTATTATTATAAAGTAACCTGAACCTAAAATCCAGGATATTTTGTATTTGTGTGCCAAATACCATCAAAATCCGTGCAGCCGTCAAAGCATGATCGACTGACATACACATATAAAGCAATAGTTAAATGATAATCAATTTTTGTTTTACATTTGTAAATACTGCGAAACAAAGTAATTCCTCACGCAGGCCAAGGTTCTGATTCTGTAAGGGTACGCTAACTCGACGGTATTTCGTCGCGGTATTACCTCTGTCTCTGTCGTTGACTATGGTATTACAAGAGAGGTCCGCTCTACAGTCTTTAGCGATGGAATTTATTAGCTGAAGAATGGGGTTGATGTCAAAACTGCGAGGTTGCGTGAGCCCCAGATTGGAAGTGTATTACTCGGACGGAGCCTAAAGAAATACCAGTAAAACAGGTTTTTTTTGTTACGTAAACAAAATAAAGATTGTCTATATTAATGTCGTGTTTTCAAGCCTTAAGCTTTGGGTTCTGTAGGAAATTGTTTTAAGAAGTTAGTCTTAGGGAACGTACCCACTACGTGACCCATTATTTTACAATTTTAACCCCCAAAGTGCGCATCAGTGTAACACGTGAGATGTTTGGGGGGGGGTCGAGCAAAACCTCACCTATTCTCGCGTGGGGGAGAGGAGGTGTCTCGACAAATATCACGTAATATTTTTTGCTGCAAGAAACTGTAATATTGCGCGAATACTGGGTAACAAAGTAAAAAAAACTACCACTAAATATGCATGAACCACATGAAAACATTATGATTGCGGTTATATGAACAGAACAAAGAAGCAGTAACAAATCTCACGTGAGAGTGAAACAGAACGTAGTGTAGGAAGGTACACCGACAAGAGCCCAGCTCTCAAAATTAAGAAGATAAAGTTCTGAACTTGATGGTTCACTATATTTCATTCCATGCGGAACCCTAATTAGTGAGTGTGCAATGTTAACACAAATAACCATACCGAATCGTGGGGAAATCTCACTTTAACGATTCGTGTATTCATATTAGATATTTATTATGGCGATGATAGCTTATTTTTATACTGTATTGGCCGAGAAACAAACAGACGGTCCACCAGGGGCTCGATTCTGTAAGGAAAATGACACTAGCTCGAGGATGTTTCATCGCGGCCTCTATGCTCTGTCTCTGTCGCTTACACTTATACTAATCACATAAAAGATAAGCTCTCCGAGACCTCCGTCAAGCGGCTCGCCGACGATGTTTGTATGAGCTGAATAAAGGGGCCAGGGGCTCGATTCTGTAAGGAAAATGACACTAGCTCGAGGATTTTTCGTCGCGGCCTCTATGCTCTGTCTCTGTCACTAACTACGCTAATACTACTAATCACGTGAGAGATAAGCTCTCCGAGGCCTCCGTGAAATAGCTTGCCGACGATGTTTGTACTAGCTGAATACGGGGACTGATGTTATGTGGACATTTGCAATACCATGGGATTCGCCGCGTTATCGCTTGAGATGTGAAGTTGTTAAGTCTCATGTGCCTGTAATGTCACCGGCCTTACCTTTCTAACCGAAACAGAGCAAGCGCAGATGCCTCTGGTGCTGCAAATGTCCATAGGTAGCGGTGACCACTTCCCATCAGTTGGCCCGTCTGCTTGTATGTCGGCGCATGTGGTATAAAGAAAAATGGTTATCCCTCAGAATTTACAAGGTGTGTTAAATTTACAGGTACCTAAGGGTACGCACTCAACGAACCTGCTACGGTTTATTCGACGGTTCACTTGATGGTGGTCACCCCCGCCTATGGACATTTGCAACACCAGGGGCATCTGCGCTTGCTCTGTTTCAGTTAGAAAAGTAAGGCAGGTGTAATTACAGGTACATGAGACTTAACTTCACGTCTCAAGCGACAACGCAGCGATGTCCCTGGTGTTGCATATGTCTCCACATAGACGATGCCTGAGCGCCGCTGGGTCGTTTAGTGGGTAAACCGGGCCACTAGAGTCCGGGAGTCCCACATACCCCCCCCCCCCCCCCCCCCCCCCCCCATTCTCCAATGGGGGGGAAAGCGGAAAGCATTTTTCCCAGCGAAAAAAAAAAATGGTGTTGCATGTGTGCATAGACAGCGGTGCCCATTTACCATCATGTGGACCGTCTGCTTATTCATCGGCCTATATATTTTGAGGCCTCCATAAAAATTAAAAAAATTGCTTATTTAGTACAAGTAGTTAATATAAACCATTTATTTTAATTACAAAAATGCTTGTTTGTACCTCGCTCTTGCATTACTCTCTGCTTGTACTATAACAACTAGATAAATGTACTTTTAAAAACATACTTACATACACTATATACACTAGCCGTCCCCCGCGGTATCACCCGCGTTTATCGAAACCATAGCCTATAACCATTACGAAAAATACCGCGTCGAAAGGTAGCAGTTCCATCCCGATATGTTCAGTAGTTTTGAGGTGATGGTGCCTCAAAGGCACCCGATTCACACGCTGACGCCGGACAAACAAACACGTCCGTTTATCTGCACAAATATTTGTCCTGGGTGGATATCGGACCCACGTCTTGCACCGTAATATTCAGGGTTAACCACCATGCTAACTGACCCAAATACAGTTCTACCAGTAGAAATCGAAAGTCCTCGTCTCAGTTCTAACTTCAGCTCACCAATTTCGTCTAAGTCTTCGAATTCTAAATACTATACCATTATAGGAAATACAAACACAGGGCAGTGAAAGTGGTTGCGCCTCATTACAGCGGTAGGGATGAGACAAGCGTGTGAAAATGTCGATATCGATAGTTTTTTGTTGATTGTTGAAGTATGAAAAAAAAATTAACTTATTGACTATTGTGTTTGTGGCGACATCTATGAACACGCCTGCGATCCGTCATCGCCAGCACCACAGCGATGTGGTGACATCTCTGAACGAATAGAAACACGCGAGAATCCTACATCGTGATATTGAGATTCTCTGAGGTTTTGATATATATACAAGTATCCAACTTCAACAGTCGAACCGCGGTCCCCAGGCATAATCACCTAGCCTGGCGAAAGTTCCCTTTTAAATGGAGGACGCTCCTCCATAGTGTTAATGCAAGGCTTTAATTTTTACATATTTATATTTTCATTCAATTTTAATTTTAGTATCATTGATGGCCTCCAGTAAAAATAAAGTACGTACCACAGCTGCCAGAAGCCCAGAGTTCTTTTAATAATATCATGTTTTTCTGTAATCAATGGATTGTGCTCTAAAATTATTTTTTAAATTTGGAAAAAGTGAAAATGTTTTTATTGAGTTTTCAATATATTGTATTGTATTGTAATTGTTTTTTTAAACAGTAAAATAAAAGCAAATCGTCTGTTAACTTAACCATGAGTAACTTTAACACAACTGTGTATACATATTAATAGATAATTTTATAAATAATCTGTTATTACAATGATGCTTTGTGAAGACAACTGAAACAATATTATGCTTACATTCATGCTCGTTTTGTAACAATATGTAATTCATTTTAATTTTTAATACATCTTATAATAATAATCTGTACACTCTATAATGAGTATGTATTTCAAAAAGTAGTATGTAGTGTATCATTTATTTGGTTTCTAGAATACAAGCTGTGCTTAGCTTGGGATCAGATGGCTGAGTGTAAAGAATGTCCCAGGATCCCAGAGTAATGCCTAGCCATCGGGGGATGTTACATTTTCCTGGGTAAAAAAGTATCTTATGTGTTAAACCAGGTTAAAGACTATGTGCCAGGTTTCCTTCAAATCAGTTTCAAATTACAATGCTAGAGTTTACAGTTTAATAAGTTAATAAATATATATTTTTTAGAAATTGGGTTAGAAATACTTTTCCTGAATCAGGCATATTGTCGAAAAAGATTTTTCTGATAGAAACAAAATACTATAAAAATAAATAAAAAGTATTCTCTTGCAGGCTAAAATCCTATATATGTACTCGTCTCTTTCTAATGTCGCGTTTTATTGAGCTTCTAATTACAACAGCGCCAAAAAAGTTTTCATTTGAAATAAATTACATAAAAATAGTCGAAAATATTATTCCATGTATTAAAAAAATTTCATTCATTCATTTCCAATAAGAAATCCCTGTAAAATAATCTATCTATATACATATAGAGAATATATAAAAATGAACCCCTATTTCCCTTGGTCACGGCATCACGCATGGACGGCTGGACCGATTTCGCTAATTCTTTTTTTGTTGTGTTTGTTATTGTCAGGAGACTTTGTGTTTCGTGGAAAATTATAATACTTAAGAAAACATAACGACCATATTAACTTTTCTAATGTAACCTTACCATTAGGTGTTTGACATAAATGACCGATTCAATCGGAATATTTATGAAAATGTTAACATTTAGCTTTTTAAGAAGTGTGTGATCAATACAGTTAGTTCGGAGCAATCACGCCTCATGTTAAAAGTTCAATTATTGTGTAAATTAAAGTATTAGATTCATAAATAGGTACTATGTTTTGGATTTTTTTATTAATCACACCAGTTACAATTAAATATTCATTGAAGACAGGACAACGTCTGCCGAGTCAGCTAGTAGATAATATTTTATCCGAAATAGAACAATAAACCGGTAATTAAAGAGGTAAATACCCAATAAATGTATTATATATATTTCAACAATTTCAGGAAAAATCGAAAATAGAACAATACTTTATTTATAACAATGCTATTACAGTGAACCCGCGGTAATCCGACAAACGTTTTGCAGGGCAGTGTCGGACTATCGAATTTGTCGGACTATAGAGTACTGCTTAAGAGTCCCGAAATTTATTTATTTAAAATTACAGATAAAAATGATTAGATACTATCTAAAGATTTGCCTAAATAATGTTTGTGTACCCAAATTCAAATGCAAATACTGAATTAAACAGTGGTTATTCACCAGGAACATTTATTGCTTGTGTCAAAGACACTTGAACACTCAAAGAACAACACTCAAATATCGAATAGATTACAAACACTTTGCATTTATACTGTGCCAGTATATACCCAAATGCATATGGCCTCCAACAAATTCAACAGTGATAGGCATGTCGGATTACAGGGGGTGCCGGATTAGACAGGGGCCGTATTTGCGGGGGTCCACTGTATTTAAATAAATCGTTAACGTAATTTGAAGGATAATGAAAAATAAAATTATATAAGACTAGCTGTCCCCCGTGGTTTCATCCGAGTTCCCGAGGGATGTAACATTTTTCCGGCGCAAAAAGTATCCTATGTTACTTCTAATACTTCCAAGAATATGTGTACAAAGTTTCATGATGATCAGTTAAGTAGTTTTCGCGTGAAAGCGTAACGAACAAACTTACATTCACATTTATAATATTATAATAATAGGGATTAAAAAACACAATTTAATTTAACGTTTATGTTTGGTTTTCGCATACCATCCACACAAACATTCATATTCATAATATTACTAGCTGTCCCCCGTGATTTCACCCGTCAGGAATGTTAGTTTTTCCGGGATAAAAATCCTGTGTGTTCATCAAAGGATTAAATATATATTTGCGAAGTTTCACCTAATTCCCTTGAGTATTTTTTGCGTGAAAGAGTAACAAACATTCGTACATCCATCCATCCTCAAAAGTATCTTATTAACAAATATTTCAAGCTGTCATCGTCAGTTTCACCCGAGTAAAAAGTACCTTTCATTTATTAGGGCATGCTCTATCTATGTGCTAGGTTTTTATCTGAATCCATTCTGTAGTTATTGCATGAAAGAGTAACAAACACCCATACATCGACACAAACTTTCGCATTTATAACATTATCACTACCTAACTAATGATTACTTTAAAGAATAATACTAATATTATAATTGCGAAAGTAGATAAGTGGAGACAGCAAAACTCAAAATTTATCGATATCGATAAAAACATAAACACACATCACTAAAAAGCCGGTTCGTAATTATGAGCGAACATGTAGGTAATATTATGTCACAGAAATCGTAGAAACATCATGAGCTATATTGTTTCTGTAAATATTGCGATATGCATCAAATGATACTTACCTATTTAAAATACCTAACAAGGAAAAAAAAATATGTGATTTTCTTAAAATGATTTCCCGAAAAATAGAAGAATTGTGGAGTCGATTTTGCAATTGTTAAATAATTGTCAACCTGAACCATAACTAAGCAGTTTGTATTACCTAAATATAACTAAGTTAACTTGAATACGATTTTTAACTTAAATTTTTATTTAATTTTAAAAACACTGGCATAAAAAACAATTTACTATGCTTACGTCCATCTAGTGAAAAAAAAATAAAAACTATTATGCACGTGCTAGAACAAAGCTTAGAGTTTCAACTTTCCGCCGCTAGATGAAGCTACTACATACAACTAGTGCCATCTAGCGTGGAGCAACAACAACTTCATTTAACAAAGTATTTGAAAAAAATAAATTGTTGACGTCTATTGTATAGTATACTAGCTGTCCTCCGCGGTTTCACCCGCATTCCCGAAGGATACAACATTTCCCGGCACAAAAAGTATCCTATGTTACTTCTAATACCTCCAAAAATATGCGTACAAAGTCATGATGATCGGTTAAGTAGATTTCGCGTGAAAGTGTAACAAACAAACTTACATTCACATTTATAGTATTAGTAGGAATTAATATTAAGTCGAAATGATTTTCTGAAAAAACACTGCTTTATGAACAATAGCTGTCCCCCGCGGTTTTACCCGCGTTCCCGTGGGATGTCACATGTATTATACATAAAAACCCTCCTCTTCAATCACTCTATCTATTAAAAAGTGAATAGTGATTTACTATGCTTACGTCCATCTAGTGAAAAAAAATAAAAACTATTATGCACGGACAAGAACAAAGCTTAGAGTTTCAACTTTTTGCCGCTAGATAGAGCTACTACATGCAACTAGTGCCATCTACCGTGGCGCAGCAACAACTTCTTTAACAAAGTATTTGAAAGAAATAAAATTATTGACGTGTATATTTTGACGTTTAAGAACTTTATAGAAAAAATGAAATATGAAAAAGATTTATTTGCAGTAATTATTATTATAACAGAAGAATAAACATACGAATTACGTTGTTTCAAAAACTAGCTGTCCCCACGGTTTCACCCACGTTTGCTCTGACCAACAAAACACGTTGTTCCATACAAACTTTGCACCCCCGTTAGACCCGTTATCCTTACTAGGATAATGAGGATTTGCCATTTAACTAAAAAATAAATAAAAGTTTAATAAAACTAAAAAAGGCGCTTTTATAAAAAAAATACACAAAAAAGCGTGTAAAAAAAGAATATAAATTTCAATAAATTTGAATTAAGAATAGCGTAAATAAGAAAAAATGTATTTTATTGTAAAGAAAGGTGCGGATCCTTAAGATATTATCAAAATGATAATCCGTCCACTCATATCTGTCAATAAAATATTTATAACTATTGACACCATGCACCACGCATTATTTTTACAATAAAATACATTTTTTTCTTATTTACACAATTCTTATTTCAAATTTGTTGAAATTTATATTCTATTTTTACTTGTATTTCTATAAAAGCGCGTTTTTCAGTTTTTTTAAACTATTATTTTTATTTTGCTTGAACCCACAATCAATTTGTTTCTAACCACTAAGCTAGCCACTCTAATCATTAACACAGACATATAACATTACACATATACATTACTGGCTATATTTTAAAAATTTGATAGTGACCTCTCATGGTTTTCCCAAACAACAACGCCGTTACATTTAACCTTAGGTTGTTCAAAGTTTATGCAAGTCATCTAATGAGTCATCAATATTAACTAACTTGTAAAGCATAGTTAAAAGATGATTAACTAGCGACCCATCCCGGCTTTGCTTGAGTGATCTATCTTCTATCTATCTATATATATAAAAATGAATAAATAAATAAATAATAAATATCCCGGGACATTCTTTACACACGGCCATCTGGTCCCAAACTAAGCAGAGCTTGTACTATGGAAACCAGATAACCGTTATACTACACATATGTTTGTCTGTATGTCCTTTATGGAATCGTAACCTATGCAACGGATTTTAATGTAGCAATAGATAGAGTTATTCAAGAGTAAGGTTTATAACCAGGATTGCAAGCAGGGAAAGCCGCAGGGTGCAGCTAGTATATTATATAAGCAAAATCAGGTTCCTTTGACGCACCATCACCTCAAAACTACTGAACATATCGGGCTGGGACTGCTACCATTCGACGCGGAAATTTTCGTTATAGGCTATAGTATGATATCGATAAACGTGGGTGAAACCGCGGGGGGACAGCTAGTATAATATAAACTCTATTAATATTATAAATGCGAGGTTTGTTAGGATGTATGGACGTTTGTTACTCTTTCACGTAAAAACTGCCAAACGGATTTGGATGAAACTTAGCACATTGATAGTTTATAAACTGGATTAACACATAGGGTACTTTTTATCGCAGGGAAAAAGGAAACATCTTTTCAAAACGCGGGTGAAACTGCTTGGGATAGCTAGTAAATTATACACAAACGTTCTGGAAGAAGTCCTACAAATTATGGCAAAAAAGACGGGCCAGTACCTCTACCATGAGTTGCTATCGAAACTTTCTTTAGTCACTGGCGAGTAAACTACTAATGATACAATGTTTCTCGATAGCAACTTGTGACTCATGGTACTGAATTTCTATAGCAAAGGCTAAAAAACGTTACTCGCTAGTGTTTACATTTCGATAGATTTTTTACCTATCGACTCGTACTATCGATTTTAGTTCTTAAGGTGACCGCTAGTGGCGCTGTACACATTTGCCATAGAAATGTTTTACGCCGTCGCTAGCGAGTACGTACGTTAAAAACTCATGGTAAAGGCACTGAATTGTAAAGCACCTCAAAGTAGTAGGCATGAGTTGTCTGGTTTCCATAGTCAGGCTCTGCTTAGTTTGGGATCAGGTGGCCGTGTGTAAAGAATGTCCCGGGATATTTATTTATTACTCGCTGTCCCCGGCAGGTTCACCCGCATTCCTTAGTAATGTAACATTTTTCTGGGATAAAAAGTTTCTTATGTTACTAGCGAACTAATGCAGGCAGCAAGAATATGTGTACATAGTTTCATGATGATCGGTTAAGTAGTTTTCGCGTGAAAGCGTAACAAACTTACATTCACATTTATAATATTAGTAGGGATTACATATATATCAGTGTAGGTTTTCCGCTGGCAGACAAATCAGTGGAAACCTCCACGCATATGACATTAAAATCTATAAACGTAAGGCTGCAAGTGGAAAGTTTCCCAAATGTTGATAAAGTAAAAGGCAGCTAACGACGCACGCCCGTGTTGTTTATGGAAAAATATTGTATACCCAAATTACTTCCATGCACCTTTATGACGCCATGCAACAAAAAAACACACTGGTAAAGTCAAACGATAGAAGTAAAACTTTAGTATTACAGTAGTAGTAGAGCTCTTAGTGCAGAGTTCGTCCGGGGAAGTACTACCACCTTACCATTTCCGCCGTGAAGCAGTAATGCAATTGTATTACTGTGTTTCGGTTAGAAAGGTAAGGGGGCCGGTGAAATTACAGGCACATGAGACTTAACAACTTCACGTCTCAGGGTCGACAACGCATTGGCGATGCTCCTAGTGTTGCAAATGTTCATAGGCGGCGGTGACCACTTACCATCAGGTGGACCGTCTGCTTGTTTGTCGGCCTGGCATAAAAAAAAAAAAAAAAAAAAACATGTTAATTATTCATCAATCACTTTTGAATAGCATACATTGTGTTTATCATTCATTTATTTCTAAGTTATTAAAAAATTGGATGTCGTAGAAGTGAAACTTTTGTATTACAGGGAAACATTTTAATTATTCAACAATCACTTTTGAATAGTACCTACAGATTGTTTCTTGGATTTATTTTTCGTCAGACAAAGGTTGCTAATCAGAATTTCAAAGCCTGAATATAAATCGTGGGACATCACTACATAGTATAAAACAAAGTCGCTTTCTCTGCCCCTATATCCCTATGTATGCTTAAATCTTTAAAACTACGCAACGGATTTTGATGCCGGTTTTTTTTAATAGTGATTGAAGAGAAAGGTTTTTATGTATATATACATGTGACATCCCACGGGAACGCGGGTAAAACCGCGGGGGACAGTTAGTAAATAATAAATAATTCTTTACACGCGGCCGTCTGATCCCAAACTTCCGCAGTTTCCCTTGCGTTTCCGAGAGTTGGTCGAAAAATGTTTGAGAAAAACACTTACTTTAATTTTGAATATATTACTCTGCTTTACGTGACGGAGATAAATCCAATAAATCAAAGATCATTGAAATCTGTGCAGCCGTTTTTGAGTTATAAATGGTGTAACTAACACGACTTTGATAGACATTACTATCTGTCACCCGCGTCCCCGAGGGATGTAACATTTCCCGGCACAAAAAGTATCCTATGTTACTTCTAATACCTTCAAGAATATGTGTACAAAGTTTCATGATGATCGGTTAAGTAGTTTTCGCGTGAAAGCGTAACAAAGAAACTTACATTCACATTTATAATATTAGTAGGGATTTATTGGCAATGGTACAGAGAGATTTACTTATTACTTACAAAATTATCAATAAATACAACTTTGAAGTTATACAATACCAAATCATATGCACGATACAAAGTTAAATCCTCTCATGTCCATGGACTTTGAACCCAGTATTTGAGACAGGTATTTACTAGTCACGTCAATAAAGTTGATAATACTTTGAAGTAAAGCTTTAGTTTTAATTCTTGAGTTTTAGACTAGTAGTAGAATTTTACATGTGACATAACGGACCCTTGTCACACGATTTCACACTTTATTGACACCCTGAACGTGTGACCTCTTTTTTATTTAATATCCCGGGACATTCTTTACACACGGCCATCTGGTCCCAAACTAAGCAGAGTACTGTGGAAACCAGATTACTGATATACTACATATACAACTTTTTTTAAATACACATATATAGATGTTTACATCCAGACACAGAACAAACAGGTCCGTGCACACAAATGTTTGTCCTGGGTGGGAATCGAATCCGCGACCTGCGACTTGGCAGCCAGGGTCGCTAACCACCAAGGCAACTGGTCTGTCTGACCTAATTCATTGATGGTGACTAAGATAAAACAAAAACTGTTTTAGGTTATTGATTTTTTGTTATTTTCCAAAACAGCCCCCTTATTCAGCTAATACAAACTTCGTCGAGTTCGAAAGTTCGCGAGCCGCTTCACGGAGGCCTCGGAGAGCTTACCTCTCACGTGATTAGTAGTATTAGCGTAGTTAGCGACAGATACAGAGCATAGGGGCCGCGAGGAAACATCTTCGAGTTAGTGTGTTTCCACCATCGGACATCCCGTCGTACGGCGAGTATCCACCCCTACGTTGTCGAAACTCCTACGGTCCGGACTAAGCGTTTCGCCTCGTCGTTTATACCGCGTACATCGAGGGACTGGAATAACTTGCCTGCTGCGGTCTTCCCGAGCAACTATAATTTGGGTGTCTTCAAGGCTAGAGTGAATAGGCTCTTAATAAACTAGTGTTTTATAATCTAAGATTGCATCACTGCTTACCATCAGGTGGGATAGCAGTCAAGCACTAGTTTATATTATTAAAAAAAAAAAAAAAGTGTCATTTTCCTTACTTTCAAAAATAAATTCAAAATTCAAAACCATTTATTCAGTTTAGGCCCTCGGAAGGCACTTATGAAGGTCAAATTTAAAGTTACTGAAGCTACTACCGGTTCGGAAGTCAGCCTTCAACTGAGAAGAATCTGAATCGAGCCGCAGGATCGAGCCCCTCCTTTAGGGTTGCCGACGTATGCTTTGGTAACTAGATGCATTACTTATGGTATTAAATTATAACCCACATTGGGAAGGTTTCTGTTACTCGGGTAATATTTTTAGTCCAAATAAGGTTTCTTGGGAAGTTCGCTCAAGTCTCCAAGGATATTTATTTATTTAATTACAAATTATCTACCGAAATAATAGTATTAGCTGAATAAGGGGGCAGGAATAGGGCAGACGGATCATACGTCACTTTGAAACCTCAAAAACTGATCAACGACTGCAATCCATAGATTGAAAACAAAATTCCTGATTAAATATGATTTATGCAAAGCCAGTGTTTCATTTGACAGGTTCATGTCTCAACTATATTATCTTTTTAGGTAATCAGATGTCGTTTGTAGCTTAACAAATATTAAATAGATAACTATATATTTTAGAATGTCCACAATCTCCGCTAGTGCGTTCTGTTGCATCCTCTGTGGTGACATTGTCTCTCATGTCTGCCGAGCGACGTCGAGCCAGTACTTTTACGTATCGTTGTGTGTGCGGGTCCGCTCTCCGAATCAATCTCCACTTTGCGCGGTCTATTGCATTCTCTGCGGTGACATTGTCTCTCATCTCTGCCGAGCGACGTCGAGCTACCGCTTCTTCTACGTATCGTTGTGTGTGCGGGTCCGCTCTCCGGATCAATCTCCACTTTGCGCGGTCTGTTGCATCCTCTGTGGTGACATTGTCTCTCATGTCTGCCGAGCGACGTCGAGCTACCGCTTCTTCTACGTATCGTTGTGTGTGCGGGTCCGCTCTCCGGCTCAATCTCCACTTTGCGCGGTCTGTTGCATTCTCTGCGGTGACATTGTCTCTCATGTCTGCCGAGCGACGTCGAGCTACCGCTTCTTCTACGTATCGTTGTGTGTGCGGGTCCGCTCTCCGGATCAATCTCCACTTTGCGCGGTCTATTGCATTCTCTGCGGTGACATTGTCTCTCATGTCTGCCGAGCGACGTCGAGCCAGTACTTCTACGTATCGTTGTGTGCGCGGGTCCGCTCTCCGGATCAATCTCCACTTTGCGCGGTCTGTTGCATTCTCTGCGGTGACATTGTCTCTCATGTCTGCCGAGCAACGTCGAAGCCAGTACTTCTACGTATCGTTGTGTGTGCGGGTCCGCTCTCCGGATCAATCTCCACTTTGCGCGGTCTGTTGCATTCTCTGCGGTGACATTGTCTCTCATGTCTGCCGAGCGACGTCAAGCCAGCGCTTCTACGTATCGTTGTGTGCCCGGGTCCGCTCTCCGGCTCAATCTCCACTTTGCGCGGTCTGTTGCATTCTCTGCGGTGACATTGTCTCTCATGTCTGCCGAGCGACGTCGAGCTACCGCTTCTTCTACGTATCGTTGTGTGTGCGGGTCCGCTCTCCGAATCAATCTCCACTTTGCGCGGTCTGTTGCATCCTCTGTGGTGACATTGTCTCTCATGTCTGCCGAGCGACGTCGAGCCAGTACTTCTACGTATCGTTGTGTGCGCGGGTCCGCTCTCCGGCTCAATCTCCACTTTGCGCGGTCTGTTGCATCCTCTGTGGTGACATTGTCTCTCATCTCTGCCGAGCGACGTCAAGCCAGCGCTTCTACGTATCGTTGTGTGTGCGGGTCCGCTCTCCGGCTCAATCTCCACATTGCGTGGTCTGTTGCATCCTCTGCGGTGACATTGTCTCTCATGTCTGCCGAGCGACGTCGAGCCAGCGCTTCTACGTATCGTTGTGTGTGCGGGTCCGCTCTCCGGCTCAATCTCCACTTTGCGCGGTCTGTTGCATCCTCTGTGGTGACATTGACCACCTATATCTCTAAAGTAAATCATTTATAAACCTTGATAGTATTACACCATGCGTTGCCACTAGATAAATGGGTAGGCATATAATTTGCAGAATCACTAACCATTTAATGCTTGCTGGGTCATTTCGACCGATAGGTATAATTTTTCTTTTTTATGTATGCTCGTTCTTGGACACACGTTTATTAAGAATTTGTTTTCTTTTTCATTCCATATTATCGATAGTTATAGTGTGCAAGTGTTTTGTTAATTTAGATATCTTCTGCTACTTGCTACGGTGCTAAGGAAATTCTACCTTCAAACAAATTAAACTTGAAGCCAAGCAAATTAAACAACGAATTCATTACTTGCCTCACTTATAAAATATTTAATAATGAAGCATTTGTTACATTTATATTCAATAAACTATCGATATCACGTTCGTTACACTGCCAAAAAATTTAAGGAAAAATCATCATTATGCCTATTGAAATAAGGGTCATCCAATGGTTAATTTAATGCTGATGTACCTAATTAAAACGCCATTGGGTTTATTTTATTACACTCTTAACTGTCAAATGTCCCCGGATTTGTCATAGTTTAGATGATAATAGTCCAGATGGCGATTTCAAAAAGAGTTCGGGTGAACCGGGACACTTTTTATGTCAGTGGAATCCCAATTTATTACATAACTAGCTGTCCCCCGCGGTTTTACCCGCGTTCCCGTGGGATGTCACATGTATTATACATAAAAACCTTCCTCTTCAATCACTCTATATATTTAAAAAAACCGCATCAAAATCCGTTACGTAATTTTAAAGATTTCAGCATACATAGGGATATAGGAACAGAGAAAGTGACTTTGTATTATACTATGTAGTGATAAGCAGTTAAAAATTTATTCGTAATCGTGAACGGCATCCAATTAAAATGTAAATTATAAGTGTCAAAATATTTTGTAGGGGTGTCCGGGAAAACACAATTTCACCTAAATGTCCGGAGTTTTTTTAATTTTTTGTCCGGCGTTCGCATGTCCGAATTTAGGTGATGGCACCCTTATTTTAGGGTCATCCATTATTCCAATGATTACTACAAGACGGACCTTATCTATCAATCTATATATGTTTTTGTATTCATTTTTGTTTGCCTACTTGTTTTTCTCATTTTGGATTTTGTTTTTTTTGTTGTTTATTTGTTATTTAAAATGCAATAGTGTATACTGTAGTAATCCTGCCGTGTTTTCACTTGCCGGCGCCAACGGAAGATCAGCGTTGGCTATACGTACCTACATCGGCACGTACAGCCAACCACATGCTGAGTTGGAGGACCGATTTATGCAATTATGTACCTCGTTTCTTTTAGTAAACTTTTTCATCTGTTACTTTTCCCTTTGTCACAAATAAATTTGTTTATTTCTTTCTTTAACATAAGTTAATTTTTTCTATAGCACTGAGTTGCCAAAACGGGCCAACAGTATTTCCATAAACTTGTTAATGGTGCCATGGATTGCCCAAGTTTACTGCAGACAATCGCCTTTAATGCACCACGAAAAACACAAAGGTCCAATATAAAAATAATGACATTTAAGCCAGGTCTCTCTAGAAGCAACCTGGGTCAGAATGCCACAATAAATAGACTGCAAAAGCAGTACAATAATACTAGTCCGTCAATAGACATATTTCATGACAGTCATTCAAAAGTCATATCAACGCCACTTTTCAAAATAGATAGTAATATTTTTGTTCTCTGTCCTCATAGTAATTTTTTGTTTTGTTTTCTTTTTGTTTTGTTAAAACTGTTTAATTATGTATAAAAAATTATTAAAATATAAATTTGTTCTATGCTTGGGTAAAAGCCCTTTTTAGCCCTGTATTCAATTGCATGCAGTGGCAACCTGTTACTAAAGCAACACTCAAGTTTCATTTCTGTATTGTCTTAAAATTATTTTCATGTATCAGTGTATGTTTTGTTAGTTGTCCAATAAATAAATAAATAAATAGACAAATCACACGGTACTGATGACCCGCCGTCGACCTGCCACAGGTTAAATATTAATACGCGCACAAATAGGGTTAAGACTTATATCGAATGCAGTTCATTCTTGTCTGAGACGCGGTTATGGTTAGAAGACATTACATGGAATAAAAAATAAAAAATAAAAAATTGTTTTTCGTTTTAAAATTTCAAAGTGTACAGTGAGTGAAAGCTTTTTTGGAAGTGTTTGTGCGATTGTGTTGTTTTGGACACTACGGTGAGTGTTTCAAAATATATTTTTTTTATTTAAATATAATATTTTTTATAGGTTTAGTAAATTTAAATATTTTTTATAATCTACGTACTATATTTAAAGAATATTTAAAAGTACATACTTATTTTACAAAACTACCCACAAATTTAAACGCTCGGTTAAAATATTGAATTTAAATAGATTTTTTTTACAAAAAAAACTACGCATAATATTTTTATTTATTTTGAATATAAATATTTTAAATTATTAACGTGTTCTATTTAAAAGTGTATATTTACAAAACTACCCACAAATTAGTAATTCCTGTTAAAATAATAAATAAAATTTAATTTATAGAATATAATAAAACATCACATTTTTAATAGGAGTCTTAATTTAATTATTAAAAAAAATACGATTTTTCACATAAAACCTCATTTAAATTATTTATAACTACCCGCATAAAAAAAAGGTGTATGCTTCGTAAAATGTCAATTTATATTGAACTTATAGAACCGTGTTGTAACATCTACTTGCGGTCAGGTTTAAAAAAAAAGCTGGTTTTACAGGGTCTTTAGGTCATGGCTTAACTCTGTCGTCCGAATTTCTTAAATTACCTTAAATTTCTTAAAGTACCTACCTTTAACCGAGTGCCAAAAGACGGTATATGTTTTTAACCTTTTGAACGCCATGCCATAATGGCATCTCCATGTCCTGTACGCTAAGCCCAAAAATCGATACAAATACCTGTATGAAAAACACACACTTGCGGCACCTCCCCTCAGACAATGGCACATCTATTGTCGTGCCTGCGTGCCCCTCATCTTGCACTCCAGAAGACCTGTATAATGCTACAGACGACACAGTACGTCTGGCAGAATTTGGGTCTAAACAAAATTTAGCCAAAACGATCGACCCGCAAAAAAATAAAACACATAGATTTAATATGTCCATTTATTATTATTCTGTGAGCGAAAAAAAATTCAAAAAGTGGGTATTTTAGGTTTTATAGCAAAATTAAATTTTTGAATTATTTTTTTAATAATTAAAAATTAACTAATAGTGATAAACATGGAGCAATTACTACCTATATAAATCTGTAGATAATATTTTTTTTGTCAAATATTTGTTAACTAGGTATTTGTTTTATGCGTTTTATTTATAAGAGCCTTTGAAGCCGTACATGAATAAACAAAATTTATATTCTATGACCCACTGATGGCCAACCATTCATACAATTTTTGAAGTGAAAACTTCTTTAGCGGCGTTGAGCACTTTTCTTGGGATGGGTATAAAATGTTAAACTCGCGTCAGGACACGTGACCTGAAAATTCGGAAGACGGTAAAAATGCACAACGGAAATGTTCAAGTTTTTTTATATCTATCTGTACATCTTTTTAACTCAAAAACGATTTGACAAATTTTGATAAAAATTGGTAAACTGAACATGTGATTGCGCTTAACGCGAGTCAAACCGCGGGGGAAAGCTAGTTAAAAAAAAAATACAACAGTTTTGTTTTGCGAACGCACACTTGTTGTATTTACATTACGCCTACCCTAAAAGATTAAAAACGCGTCAGTCAATTGAAAAAAACAATGTTAAAATTCCAACAAAAATTAAATACATAATTACAATAGAACCTTGATATAATTAATTATAGATGTTATAATATGTTTATTTCACAATTTTATTAATATATTACAATAAATTTGTCTATGCATGCAGGTCATTGCCATATAATTTGTGTGTGTGAGCCTCGAGGCATGTATTTGTGCAATTTGATAAAAAAAATACGGTCAAGTTTGCGCCCAAGTAGGCAGGTTCGAAATTCCATTCTGGCGAATTTTGTTGCGTAATTTTAATGTCTCATCGATTATTATGATTGACATTTCACCATTTATATTATAACTAGCTGCTCCCCGCGGTTTTACCCGCATTCCCGTGGGATGTCACATGTATTATACATAAAACCCTTCCTCTTCAATCACTCTATCTACTAAAAAAACCGCATCAAAATCCGTTGCGTAGTTTTAAAGATTTAAGCATACATAGGGATATAGGGACAGAGAAAGCGTCTTTGTTTTATACTATGTAGTGACTTGCTGCGCCCTGCTGCTTTGCCCGCTTTCAATCCTTCCTCTTGAATTACTCTATCTATTGCTGAAAACTGCATTAAAATGGGATGCATAGTTTACGATTCTATAAAGGACATATAGAAAAACATTCATTTCTATATAATTTTATATATTGTTACCTGAAGCGAAAATTTTGACCCCTTTTTGGGCATGCCAGGCCAGTTGGCTTGGTGGTTAGCGACTCTGACTGCCAAGACGATAGTCGCGGGTTCGATTCCCACCCAGGGCAAACATTTGTGTGCATGATCATGTCTGTTTGTTCTGAGTCTAGGTGTAAATATCTATATAAGTATGTATTTAGAAAAAAGGTTGTAAATGTAGTATATTAGTTATCTGGTTTCCATAGTAAAAGCTCTGCTTAGTTTGGGATCAGATGGCCGAGTGTAAAGAATGTCCCAGCCCTCTTATACAGCTAATACAAACTTCGTTGGCGAGCCGCTTCACGGAGGCCTCAGAGAGCTTACCTCTCACGTGATTAGTAGTATTAGCGTAGTTAGACAGAGACAGAGCACGGAGGCCGCGACGAAACATCGTCGTTAGTGTCATTTTCCTTACAGAATGGAACCCCAGAAAATTATTATCAAGTATATTATTTTAAGAAATTTGTGCTAACGGATGAACGTGAAATTTGACACCGTTAAAATTTATACAGAGAAGAAATGCATACAGCATTTTTTTTAAATATAAAATGCATTAGAATGACAATAAGCTAATCAAAATAACATTACACACACTACCATACATTTGACATACGCACACCAATGTCAAACTCATATTGACGTATTTGTGACACGCTCCAGGCTGACGTAAAAGAAATTAAGAAAAGTTTTATGCAATGATCATAGAGGTTATATACTCTGTCAAAAAATCCTCAATAAAATTCAAACTTTAAACATATGGAATCACGGTCGAATTTCGATCACTAGGCGACCACTAGTTTTAATAATAACCTCAAATAATTTAAAAAAACGTGTGTGTGTACTTATGTACGCACGTAAGAAGTTATACCCGAAATTATAGGTGAGAAAAACTGCACTAAACGCATTTTTTACTATTCACTCGTGAAATTGTAGTGTCCAAATTCTTTTCACCTCTCTATAGCAACGAATAACAATTTTTGACGTTGTTAGGTTATTATTGACAATAACATCATTACTCACTCACTGACAGTTGCGATTTATGCGATGTTCCGGAGAGACCGTTATCAGCTAACTTCATCCGTGAGAATTTTGTGTTACACTGATGCACGCGCATCTTAAAATTTCACTCTCATAATCTTTTCATAACGCGCCTAAAGAAGTATTACTTCAAAAATACTATAATGTATCATTAATAAACAAGCTACTCGCCCTGGCTTTGCACGGGTGTAATGTAGATACTAATACATTTAAACCTTCTTGAATCTTTCTGTCTATTGTCGAAAACCGCACCAAAATCAGTTGCGCAGCATAAAAGATCTAAGTATACAGACGGCGGGAACGACTTAGTTTTATACTATGAAGAAATTATGACGTACACTCAAAATAAAATAATTAAAAATATCCTGGGACAGTGGCGTAGCTACCGGAGGGCTAGACGGGGCAGTGCCCCGGGGCCCCCAAGCTCAGGGGGCCCCTCGGACTCTGACTTACAAACAGTGGCGTAGCTACTGGAGGGTTAGATGGGGCAGTGCCCCGGGCCCCCAAGCTCTGGATGAGGGGGGGAGCAAACGATTTTAAATAGTTTAGTTGAGGCCCTACTTAATTGTTTGCCCCAGGGCCTTTGGTTATCTAGATACACCATTGTCCCGGGACATTCTTTACATACGGCCATCTGATCCCAAACTAAGCAGAGCTTGTACTATGGAAACCAGATAACTGATATACTACTTTTTAAAATTCATACTTCTATCGATATTAACATCCAGACACAGAACAAACAGACATGTTCATGCAACAAATGTTTGTCCTGGATGGGAATGGAACCCATTACCTGCGGAGTGGCAGTCAGGGTCTCTAACCACCAAGCCAACTGGCCCGTCTATAAAATAAAACTATATTATCTTAATTACATTTATAATTAAGAAGCAAATAACTTTTTCGGTTACTAAAGAGGATGTTTTGATTTTTGATTGTTAAACAACCTTAACCCACAGTAATTAAAGCACTAGTGTGGAACCATTTTCTTTATTTGAAATTACAGGCACATGAGACTTAACAACTGCACGTCGTACGGTTGACAATGCTTTGGTGATATTCTGGTGTTGCAAATGTCCATAGGCGGCGGTGACCACTTACCAACAGGTGGACCGTGTGATTAGTTATCGGCTCTTTTGGTATAAAATAAAACCGTATCGACGTCTATGAACTCGCACGCAAAAATCCTACATGGCACTATAGAATTTTTCTCAGTATTTGACTATATAAAGATGCTTCCAACATCAACAGTCCGTCGAGTAAGGCGGATCTGTGATCAGTGTCCCCCTGCTCGGCGCTACCACCATGCTGTGCCGGAACACATGAACGCTGTACGCGAAGATTGTCGGCCGTCTCTGTCGCAAGTGAGGCGGATCTGTGATCACTGTCTCGCTCTCGCTCACAGTTATCCAGGTGACATCCTGCTCGGATCGCTACCACCATGCTGTGCCGGAACACATGAACGCTATACGCGATGATTGTCGGCCTACTCTGTCGCTAGTGAGGCGGATCTGTGATCACTGTCTCGCTCTCGCTCACAGTTATCCAGGTGACACCCCGCTCGGAGCCCTACCACCATGCTGTGCCGGAACACATGAACGCTGTACGCAATGATTGTCGGCCGACTCTGTCGCTAGTGAGGTGGATCTGTGTTCAGTGTCTCGCTCTCGCTCACAGTTATCCAGGCGACACCCAGCTCGGAGCGCTACCACCATGCTGTGCCGGAACACATGAACGCTATACGAGATGATTATCGGCCGAATCTGTCACTAGTTAGACGGATCTGTGATCAGTGTCTTGCTCTCGCTCACAGTTATCCAGGTGACACCCTGTCGGAGCGCTACCACCGTGCTGTGCCGGAACACGTGAACGCTGTACGCAATGATTGTCGGCCGACACTGTCGCTAGTGAGGCGGATCTGTGATCAGTGTCTCGCTCACAGTTATCCAGGCGACACCCTGCTCGGAGCGCTACCACCATACTGTGCCGGAACACAACTCAATACGTTACAATATTAAATTTTGTCAAGCAATTCCATCAAATTAATATTTATAGACATCGATTAAGAATTGAGCAATAACAGCTGATTAACAGAGGTCTTGGAAGCTATTACAATAATTTAATATACAAAGAGCAATATTGCATCATGGTTTCATGTGCGAATGATAGCAAAATTCCACGTGAGAAGGTCAACTTATATCCGAAATACGCGTACTTTCACCCACCACATGATGTGGTGGGTTTGGCAACTAACTAGAGCCTCTAAAATTTGTTTTTCAAGGAAAGCTACTTTTGAAACTTTTGAGCGACCTAAGGCATATTCCATTTGACAGGTATTACACATCTAGATAAATCAAAATAAATTATGATTAAATTTAACAAGGTCGGCAGCGATTGATTGACGGTGTAATTATGCAAATATTTTAAAAGTCACTCTAACTCATTCTTTTCGGATGTTTAAAGCATTAGACTTGAAGGTAAATAAATGATAAATAAATACCCTGGGACATTCTTTACACACGGCCATCTGATCCTAAACTGTGCTGCCTACTTAATTTTTAATTGTATTTTTTTATACACTTTTTAATTTACTTGTTTACGTTGTATTGTAACTAATTATTATTATTTTCAATTTTGTTTTTTGTTGTAGAATACTACCTATATTAAGTATTTTGTAATTGTTAAATATAAAAATATATAAAATTGAAATTATAAAATAGCCAAAAAGTCACAATAGATAAAATTTATATAAAAATTAATTAGTAAAAATAAAAATTAAAAACAATGTAACCTTGCTGAGTGTCTTGCCGGTTCTTCTCAGTTGAAGGCTGACTTCCGAACCGGTTGTAGCTTCAGTAACTTTTAATTTGACCTTCATAAGTGCCTTCCGAGGGCTATAACTGAATAAATGGTTATGAGCTGGTGCGACAAACAAGCAGCCGATCAGATGGACCGTATTTACCGTAGTAATTGGTCGCCGCCGCCGAAAACTGCGGGAAACAGCTAGTACTCCATATTATACAACTTTCTTCTAAATAGTACTTGGAACTATTTGACGGGCCAGTTAGCTTGAGACTCTTTTTGTGTCGCAAATGTTACATCCGCGGGTGAAGCCGCGGGGGACAGCTAGTATCTATATAAACTTGTATTTAAAAAGAAGTAAATGTATTATATCAGTTACATGGACCCATAGTACAAGTACTGTTTTAACAAGATATTTAAAAACATTTATAAATTAATAAAGATCTAGCATAAATAGCTATGTATCAGACAGATGATCAACAATTAAATACGTCATTATGGTAGGAATTTATACAAAATACTCATAATATCATTAAAATGCAATTTATGGAATGCGTTAGACTCATTACGAAGTAATTTTCCAATTGACGTGTTCGATTTAAGTTTTTTTCCTGGGTTTTACAATTAGTAATTACAATTAGTAAAAAAAAATAATGTTGTATATCTAGTACAAGCACTGCTTAGTTTGGGATCAGACGGCCGTGTGTTTAGAATGTCCCGGGATATTTATTTATTTCTTTAAAGTAATCTAGTGATGGGCCGGCTTGCTAGGTAGTTAATTAATAAATATCCCAGAAGATTCTTCACACATGGTTACCTAATCCCAAATTAAGCAGAGCTTGTACTATGGAAACCAGATAACTGATATACTACTTCTTATATTGGCAGTAAAAATACGTATATTTTAATTAAATATATCCCGGGACATTCTTTTACACACGGCCACCTGGTCCCAAACTAAGCAGAGCTTGTACTATGGAAACCAGATAACTGATATCACTACTTACTGATATAGATAGCTCGGCTGGAAATCTAGAACCCGAATATTACCGTTTCTTTATTTAGAGGTCACCTGTTCCAAGGACAAAGATCTATCGCAAGCGTATCGACATCGTATCGAGTGCGCCAAAAAGCTGGTTTATATTAGATAATTGAACACTGCGACTACCGTGACGTTGCGAGATGTTTTTTTTTACTTTTATACAACTTGGGCCGTGTGTGTAAAAGAATGTCCCAGGATACTTATTTATTTCTGCCTGTCTTTCAAAGATGATGAGCGTGAAGATTTGTTATGTGTTATTTATATAATACTAATCATACCAACACTTACTAGGTACCTATTTCTACCATAGCGGAGCAAATGTGACTTTATGTTTCCTGCTTGAATGTATGAAATATGGTTGTTAGGATGGGAAATTAAAAGTATAACTGTATATTAATTAGTAAGAAAAAGTAATGAAGTCAAATGTGCAAAAGCAGTAAGATGATACGTGCATTTTCAATGCAAAGTTCAAAATGGGTCATTTGACCCGGTTATGGTATGATTAGTGTTAATGACAGTTCAATGAACTTACATTTTGTAGCTGCAAAAACCTTTTCCTACACGCCTCAATAAAGTCGTGGGATCATTAAATGAACTCGATGTGTCTATTATGTATCAATTTTCCCACGTCTTTACAACTAGCTGTGCCCCGCGGTTTCACCCGCGTTTATCGATATCATATAAAACGTGTTACAAAATACCCCGTAAAAATATAATATTACACTGCCACGCTTCGCTGTGGCACATTGTGATTGAATGGTTGAGAAATGAGAAACAAAACAAAGAGGGTCGCGGATATGTGACTGATGCACAAAATAGATAAAGACAATCCTTGATGCGGCTCATATATCATGCTAAAATTTCAGTTTTTTTTTCGCGGAACTTTTTTAGTTTTCGAAGCGTACACAAACCAATATAACATTTATATATATATATATATATATATATATATTATCAAAGCCAACAACCCTAGTAAGCTGTCATGTCAGGGAACCAGATTAATCAACAGAAAGGCCTACGTTACCTATTTTACCTAATAATTGTCTACTTTAATAGTTTTTCTATTTATCATTCATAAAAATCATTTTTTTATTTTTTTGGTGTATGTTATACAGCGTTACCACGTTTCTTTAATATTGTGAATGAACTCGTTTTAAGGCCCCATTTAACCTCCTTTCGGCTTTACGGGTAGTTTTGTAACATCTGTATATCCCATAACAGACTGACATGGCAGACGATAATTGTGGAATGATGAGGTATTGTGAGACTAGAGTGACAGGTTTAGTTTTTTTGTAAATGTATTGTTCTCATTTATTGTTATCCTTTTTTTAGTAGATATGTGTAATTAGTGTTATTGGTGAAAACCGTTCTAATTGTTAAAAAAAAAAAGATAATAACCATTTAGGAAAAATTCCGCGTCTAATGGTAGCAGTCTCATCGCGATATGTTCAGTAGTTTTGAGTTGATTTTTATTTACTATTTTCCTTATATATAGATAGATAGAAGACAGACAAGACTATGTTTATATTATGTTAACATCTAAAATAGTATACAATACATAGATTGAGGTCAATCGCAATCCCGTCTAAAACAAAAAAGAATAAAAAAAATAAAAAGATAAATATGCAAAGTAAGCATTAATAGGCTGACGTACCCGATGGTAAGTGGTCACCGCTTATGGACATTTGCAACACCAGGGACATCGCGTTGTCGACCTTGATACGTGATATATAAAGTATAAATCAATATTTATTACATCACATAATAACAGTTTTATTTTCATATAGGCCTTTATAGGCATTTATGTATTGTCGTCTCTAACACCGGTGAGTAAGGTTGCTTTTATAATAAACACATATATTACTCTTTTTGACAGGACAGTTGGTGGTTAGAGACCTTGACTGCCAAGCAGCAGGTCGGGGGCTCGATTCCCACCCAGGACACACATTTGTGTGCATCAGTTATCTTGTTTCCATAGTACAAGTTTTTCTTAGATTGGGATCAGATGGCCGATATGTTAAGTAGTTTTGAGGTGATAATGCGTCAAAGGAAACCTATTTTCCTTATATATATATATATATATTATTGATATCGAAAAATATATTAAAAAAAAGTTTCAAGCTTCTAGCTCTAAAAATGACATGATAGTTCCAAACAATTTTTCATCCCCCTTTTAACCCCTTACAACCCCTTTTACGCATTAAAAAGCCAATGTCCTTCCTCAGGCTCTAGACTATCTGTATACCAAATTTCATTTCAATCGGTTCAGTAGTTTTGGCGTGAAAGCGAGACAGACAGACAGAGTTACTTTCGCGTTTATAATATTACTTAGGATAGCTGTCCCCCGCGGCTTTACCCGCATTCCCGAGGGATATCACATTTTCCCAGGATAAAAAGTAGCATATATGTTATTCCAGGATATGCTCTATCTATGTGCAACGTTTCGTCTATATCCGGTTAGTAGTTTTTGCGTGAAAGAGTAACAAAGATACTTACATACAAATCTTTCCTCTTTATAATATTAGTATAGATGGAGTACTAGCTGTGTCCCGCAGTTTTCGGCGGCGGTGACCAGTTAATATTAGGTGGACCGTCTGCCTGTTTATCGGCCCATATGGTATACAAAAATAGGGTCTCCAACCACGGTAACAGACCCAAGAAATTTATAATTAACAGTCCACGTACCGCCAAATAATTATCGATTATTATGCGCAGTCACACCCTCTCACAATAATAGATTATGAAATATCAATAAAGCATTATTTATTGGCTATTACCGCTTGCAAAATATTGTGAAAGTCGTCGAAGCGTAAGTTTTTGAATGATGTAATATTTTTGATGGATGCCTCTCAAAATCGATTATTTCGATATCGATGTATCGATTCTGTAATGTTGCTCTTTTGACAGGTATGAATGTTGTTGAAAATTCGTCTTTATGTCTTCTAACATTGGGATCATCTATTCAAAATTACCAATTTGACCAATTTTTACAAAATTGACAGGCCACTTGGCTTGGTGGGTACCGAAGGTCGCTGGTTGGACTCCCAGCAGGATAAACACTTATGTGCATGAACATGTCTGTTTGTTCTGTGTCTCATCTATATAAGTATGTATTTAGATAAAAAAAAGTAGTATATGTAGTATATCAGTTATCTAGTTTCAGTAAGTCAGCCTTCAACTGAGAAGAATCGATATTTAACATTTGCAAAATAATTAATTTTAATAATCAAAAACAAACAGAAAATTATATAAACTTTTATTAGTTTCACCTGTATGTTAGTAACCGACACCTTTGGGCGCTATTTTGACCGTTTAACGATCAGATTTCATTCATTCTTTGTAGATTTATCGAGGACCGATGACAATTCAATATTTTAAACAATTAGACCCGTTATCCTTAATAGGATAGTCAGGATTAGCGGTTTAACTAAAAATGAAAAATGAATAATACTTTAAAAAAAACTAAAAAACACGCTTTATAAAAATTCAACTAAAAATTTTAAAATAAATTAGAATTAATAGTGTTAATACGAAAAAGATGTATTCTTATTGTAAAAAAAAGAGAAGCGTCCTTTTTAAGATATTTCAAAATGATTGGATTTTCTATTTTTCTATTAGGTGATAACAAGTTTAATCCAGATCCGTTCAGGAGATTTTTCCTACGAGAAGAATGAAATATTTATTCAAATAGGCCTTTAAAGGCACTTATGAATGGCAGACTAACGCCTCGGAAGGTTGCTTTTTGGACTGAGCGGAGCCGGCAATAAACTCAGCAATTACTCTTTTTCAAAATAAGATTTTGTACATAAAGATGTGTCCTGCTGGAGCGAGTGCTACACCCAAGCATTGGCCCATATGGTATACAAAAATAGGGTCTCCAACCACGGTAACAGACCCAAGAAATTTATAATTAACAGTCCACGTACCGCCAAATAATTATCGATTATTATGCGCAGTCACACCCTCTCACAATAATAGATTATGAAATATCAATAAAGCATTATTTATTGGCTATTACCGCTTGCAAAATATTGTGAAAGTCGTCGAAGCGTAAGTTTTTGAATGATGTAATATTTTTGATGGATGCCTCTCAAAATCGATTATTTCGATATCGATGTATCGATTCTGTAATGTTGCTCTTTTGACAGGTATGAATGTTGTTGAAAATTCGTCTTTATGTCTTCTAACATTGGGATCATCTATTCAAAATTACCAATTTGACCAATTTTTACAAAATTGACAGGCCACTTGGCTTGGTGGGTACCGAAGGTCGCTGGTTGGACTCCCAGCAGGATAAACACTTATGTGCATGAACATGTCTGTTTGTTCTGTGTCTCATCTATATAAGTATGTATTTAGATAAAAAAAAGTAGTATATGTAGTATATCAGTTATCTAGTTTCAGTAAGTCAGCCTTCAACTGAGAAGAATCGATATTTAACATTTGCAAAATAATTAATTTTAATAATCAAAAACAAACAGAAAATTATATAAACTTTTATTAGTTTCACCTGTATGTTAGTAACCGACACCTTTGGGCGCTATTTTGACCGTTTAACGATCAGATTTCATTCATTCTTTGTAGATTTATCGAGGACCGATGACAATTCAATATTTTAAACAATTAGACCCGTTATCCTTAATAGGATAGTCAGGATTAGCGGTTTAACTAAAAATGAAAAATGAATAATACTTTAAAAAAAACTAAAAAACACGCTTTATAAAAATTCAACTAAAAATTTTAAAATAAATTAGAATTAATAGTGTTAATACGAAAAAGATGTATTCTTATTGTAAAAAAAAGAGAAGCGTCCTTTTTAAGATATTTCAAAATGATTGGATTTTCTATTTTTCTATTAGGTGATAACAAGTTTAATCCAGATCCGTTCAGGAGATTTTTCCTACGAGAAGAATGAAATATTTATTCAAATAGGCCTTTAAAGGCACTTATGAATGGCAGACTAACGCCTCGGAAGGTTGCTTTTTGGACTGAGCGGAGCCGGCAATAAACTCAGCAATTACTCTTTTTCAAAATAAGATTTTGTACATAAAGATGTGTCCTGCTGGAGCGAGTGCTACACCCAAGCATTGTCGTCATTAAAATAATCGTTGTATGTTGTAGAAAGCCTTTTGTACTTCTACATTGTAATTCCTCGAGAACGCAGATAAAACCGCATTGAACAACTAGTATAAAGGACACTTAGTTTTTCCTAATGTACTCCGTAATGTAACCTTTTTTGATGTACAGTATAATTCTTCTGTACGTGTGTTGACAGTGAACTCCTCCTAAACGGCTGGACCGATTTCAATGAAATTTTTGTATGCGTTTGGTTGGACCCGGACCGAATTCCTGCATTTTTGTATATATATTTCGACAGAACGACGTCTGTCCAGGCAGTTAGTCCATTATAAAAATGATTAATAATTCCTCTGTGGTTAGTGGCGGTACTTAATAGCACAAATAACTCAATGTATCAGAGGTATCAATTATTTAAATTGTTACCTCTGATGAGGCTGTGGTTTTTGTGAATTAAGTTTTTCCCCATATACCCATTACAAGCTCAATAATAAATAAAAAATGATTGACGTTGCATAAGTATTTTTCCGCGGACTTGAGAAGTATTAGCAAATCGTACTAATATTATAAATGCATATATTTTTGAGGTTAACCATCTAGGAATAATTCAGCGTCGAATGGTAGCAGTCCCATCCCGATGTGTTCAGTAGTTTTGAGGTGACGGTGCGTCAAAGGAACCCTATTTTGCTTATATACAGAATGTTAAAACTACCCGTAAAGCCGAAAGGAGGTTAAATGGGGCCTTATAACGAGTCCATTCACAATATTTAAGAACCGTAGTAACGCTGTATAACATACCCCAAAAAAATATAAAAAACAGAATTTTATGAATGAAAAATAGAAAAACTATTAAAGTAGACAAATATTAGGTAAAATAGGTATGTAGGCCTTTCTGTTAAATAATCTGGTTCCCTGACGTGACAGCTTACTAGGGTTGTTGACTTTGATAATTAATTGTATTTTTACGGGGTATTTTGTAACATGTTGTATATATACTAGCTGTCCCCCGCTTTCCCGAAGGATGTAACATTTTCCCGGCACAAAAAGTATCCTATGTTACTTCTAATACCTCCAAGAATATGTGTACAAAGTTTCATGATGATCGGTTAAGTAGTCGCGTGAAAGCGTAACAAACAAACTTACATTCGCTTTTATAATATTAGTAGGGATTGAAGGGATATTGATTATGAATTTACAACACATTCTGTAGATTTGTGAGCCTCCCTGGTGAAGATTAAGGATAGTAAGCCCAGTATAGTATAAAACAAAGTCGCTATCTCCGTCCCTATATCCCTATGTATGCTTAAATCTTCAAAACTACGCAACGGATTTTGATGCGGTTTTTTTTAATAGATAGAGTGATTGAAGAGGAAGGTTTTTATGTATAATACATGTGACATCCCACGGGAACGTGGGTAAAATAAGTAATAATCTATTTTTAAAGATACATTCATTATTATTTTAAATGCATAACACGATGAAACCTTGGCAGTGGATCGCAAACTGAGAATTGATTTAAGTTAAAGTGCATTGCCAGTTGTTCATAGAATATTAAATGCTGATCACATCTGAAGCGTGGCATAATGTATGTACATAAGCGTTGTGAACAAAGAATTAAAAAAAACTATGACCACGTTATCTTTAGACAATGAGTAGTAGAGCTCTTATTGCAGAGTTCGTCCGGAGAAGTACTACCACCAGACCCATGAAAGATCCAAAAACAAATATCTAGTAACTAATTCCTCTGGATCTTCCCTGCCAAGAAAGTCTTACTCAGCGGCGACCTTACCCATTGCGAGTCTCCGGGCGGCAGGTCATTGCGAGGCCTTTTGTCCTTCGTGAAAAGTATGTGATGCGAAAGTAAGTCTGGTTGTTTGGTTTAGGTATTTGTCATGTTTGACAAGAAATGCTAAAGTTATACAAATAAATAAAATTTGAAATGCATTTTTTTTAATTTGCTTGGTTTGCGCGAGGCCCCTTTAAGAGCGAGGCCCTTGGCGATTGCCCCGTTCGCCACCCCCTAAGGCCGCCTATGGACTTTCTGTCCGGCGGTCGGCGAGGTAACACGTCTGTGCTCGTGCGTCGACTCAGTGACAGCGGGTCTAATACGTCCTGTAGATGCTTCGTGTAGAAACGAAACACGTTTGGATTTCCTGTTGAGTTGTTGATCGTGACATGACAGAAGGAGATCCAGCGGAATTAGTTACTAGATATTTGTTTTCAATAATCTTATAATATAGTCAATTAGTTACCATACCCATTTCCGCCGTGAAGCAGTAGTGCACATGTATTACTGTTTCGGCTAGAAAGGACAAACAAACACACGACTCCCAATTACGCACACAGAATCAGCCATACATCATTTTAATTCAAATTTTAATATAACTTTGCATGTTAACTTTCAATTTTATTTTGTTTTTAAATTCTTTTATATCGCAACATAATAATGTACTCTTTTGTATAATATCAGCTTACTAGTTTTTAATTTACACAAGGGCTTATAGTATTCAAGTGGCAGTAGAACACTGACTCCTAAGTCACAGGCAGTCCTAGTTTAGGAGTCAGGGTTTCAACTTTTGTGCGCCTTTAACCTTAATAACCTTGTGAACCACCAAAGACCACTTACCATCTTGTGAAATGTCTGTTTGTCAGACAGATAATGAGGACGTATGGACTAGTTTCTAAAATTCAATTTTGAAGACGAGCTATAATTTTTTTTTGTAAAAATCTTATTGGTAAACAACAAAGGCGGTCGGAACAAGAAATAAATGTTTCTTTGTTATAATTACCGCATCACGTATGCACATCATTTGAAAGCGGTTGGACCGATTTGGGTAATTGTTTTTTTTTATTTTCATTTTTTTCAATTTTCATGATTTTTATAAAAAGAAAAAATTTGAAAATTCCCCAAAACGGGAAAGCGAGCTCCATCTTCTACCTCATCTTCACTTAATATTTGCCCCCTTATTTAGCTAATACAGACTTCGTCGGCGAGCCGCTTCACGGAGGCCTCGGAGAGCTTATCTCTCACGTGATTAGTAGTATTAGCGTAGTTATTATAGCATGGCAATGGCAGACGCCATTTGTTGTCTCACGAGGGTCGCACGGGAACAAGCAACGTGACTGATTTCTTCTTCAATATAATTCACACATGACAATAAATGTTACACTGTTGTTATACACCGCTGTCCACAGCCCCCAAGGCTACTCTCCGACCCATACTTTTGTTCATATTTTTTTTTGTTATAAATAGTCATTATTTAAAATAATAGGCTTTTAGGTTATTCTTACATTTTACATTGTGTTCAACCATAGATAGGTACTTACTTACTTTCACCATTGTTGCCAACCGACAGGGAAACTGAGTGCGTTCGGAAGCAATTGTGGGTAAAATAATAAATAAAAATGGTAAATTTACTATTTCTATTACATATATCATTTATTTATAATTATTTATTTGTTGTTTTGTTGTTATTTATTTTTATTTTTTATGCCTGTGCCGCAACTGTCCATGGCAGTGCTAGCCCTATGAGAATATCAGCGCTGCGGTATCTACGGCCCCAGCTTATGCTGAGATAGGTGCCTTTTTGGCCTCACACAGTGTACATACTGTATGATTGTGTTGTTATTGCTATATTGTATCTATGTGTAATTCGTAATGTCAATGAAATTGTCCATGTTGATGCTGTGTGAGTCCAATATAAATGTTTTCTTTCTTTCTTTCTTTAGTTAGCGAAAGAGACAGAGCAAGGAGGCCGCGGCAAAATATCCTCGAGTTAGTGTAATTTTCCTTACAGTACGAGCCCCCAGACCGCTACTTCAGATATCCCGAATCTGTAACGTATTAACTCACTTTAATATCTGTGTAGAATGTATCATTGTCTTCTTTGGAGAGCCTCTTTTGCAGAGACAAGAAGTGGTCGTTTCTGAAATTCCATTCCTTAGTCGTGTAGTATTGTAGAACTTCTAGACCGTAGTTGATGCGCTCATTCGCGTAGGGGCTCGACCCCTGGTGAGATTGAGGACAATCATAATCCGATCATAAATAAAAAAATCAAAATAGTGAATTTTTCTCGGTTTTCGTATGACCTCAAGATTCGAAGACTCATTACAACGGACACCGGGAACTTAATAAATTTATCAAAGACAAGGTCATGGGGCATCAATTGACCTTCAAAAAACAAGCGCAGTCGGTTTCGAAACCTTGTATTAATCACAACCAATATCCAAGGCGATTCACTTATTACAAAATCTATCGTGCAAATTATGAATTGGTCAAATAATAAAAGTCTAATCATGATTTAGATGGATGACGGACGAAAATACGTTCGTGATGATGAATAGAGTAGTAGAGCTCTTAGTGCAGAGTTTGTCCGGGGAAGTACTACCCGTTTTTATACTTCATGGATATTAAGATAGTATATCTGATTATTTAGAAGATAATAATCTTTGTCAGTGAATTGCTCGCCTGACAAGCTATCCATTTAGGTATTTTTATTGTGAATTTATAATTTTTTTATATCTTTGTTTTATTTTCGAAATCATGTAAGGTTTATAAGAGCCTGTGATGGCCTACGTGAATAAACAAAATTTCTATTCTATTGTATTCTTAGATCGGTGTAATAAATTTAACAGTATTTTTCAAAAGAAAACAGTATTTTTTTTGTGATGTTAAAAACTTATTTTTTGGAGCTTTAAACAATTTATTGTCATTTTAAAAGTATTCATAAGCCTCTCCACTCAACAGACATGAAAAAACCAGTATTTTGAATACTTTTTTTTATAGAAAAAGTATTGGTGGTATGTCTACAACATAAGGGTGAAAACTCTCCCACGCCTAGTAGTCCGATGACGAAAAGGTGATGGAGGAACTAAGTCGTGAAGTTCTTACGATAGCTTCTAGACTCCCTTTATTTGACCCTGCGAAATACTTTGACAAGCGTCTCCTACTTATACATAATGTTACAAAACTACCCGTAAAGCCAAAAGGAGGTTAAATGGGGCCTTATAACGAGCCCGTTCACAATATTTAAGAACCGTAGTAACGCTGTATAACATACCCCAAAAAAATAAAAAAAACTCATTTTTATGAATGAAAATTAGAAAAGCTATTCAAGTAGACAATTATTTGTTAAAATAGGTACGTAGGCCTTTCTGTTAAATATCCTGGTTCCCTGACATGGCAGCTTATTACATTGTTGGTTTTGATAATTAATTATATTTTTACGGGGTATTTTGTAACACGTTGTATATCCAGTCGGAAAACCATTGACTAACTTTTCAAATTCATAATGTACTTAGTTACCTGCAAAATTTATATCTCTCAGCAAAAATATACAAACTCATTTAAATTTGCGATTTTGTCTTTACTTTAGACACTCGATACTTTAGACTCCCTTTAATCCAATCGCAAAATCCTTTGACTAGCATCTCCTACTTATAAAAAACTTAACTATCACCACATTGTAGGCATGGAAATGATTGCTACTCATATTCATTTTCATTTAATGAAATTATTTATTTTTTTCACAGAAATTTCACCTTTGAAATTTCACAGCCAATGATTATTTTTCGCAATGCTCTAATGTCACTCTTGGCCGTGCGACCCGTTCGTAGCGACGATCAGTATATATTTTGCTCTTTCTAACACTACTGGGTTAGAAAGACGCTCTTTCTTTCTGACGTCGTCGTGAGACATCGGTGAAATACGATGATATCCGAATGATCTGCGGTGTGCAACGTAGGCAAGGTAACAGAAAAGTAGCAGAGTGATTTTTAACAGACGACGTCAAGGCAGGTAGCAGGTGCGACACATGAAAAAGTATTTCATATGATTTTTCACAAGCTACTTGTGAATCATGCCATGCCTACTACATAGTATAAAACAAAGTCGCCTTCTCTGTCCCTATATCCCTATGTATGCTTAAATCTTTAAAACTACGCAACGGATTTTGATGCGGATTTTTTAATAGATAGAGTGATTGAAGAGGAAGGTATTTATGTATAATACATGTGACATCCCACGGGAACGCGGGTGACAGCTAGTATATATTAAATTTTATCTTCATATACATCAAGAAGTTTAAGAGAGTGTTAAGTCTGTAAGTGAAAGAGTGAGTGACTTTTATTTATATTATATTTACACTAGCGGAAAAATATTTGTATTTTTGTTTGTTATGAACAAACTCAAAACTAATGGACCGATTTTATTAATTCTTTCACTATTAGAAAGACAGTTTATCCAGGAGTAATATAGGCTATGTTATAATACCGGGATACATCAGATCCTTCTGGAAAGTGGCTGAAACTGCGAGATTAATGCTATTATTAATATATGGTTAACTAATATTATAAATTTAAAACTAAAATAAATATCCTGGGGCTCGATTCTTTAAGGAAAATGACACTGACTCGAGGATGTTTCGTCGCGGGCTCTATGCTCTGTCTCTGTCGCTTACTACGCTAATACAACTAATCACGTGAGAGGTAAGCTCTCCGAGGCCTCCGTGAAGCGGCTCGCCGACGAAGTTTGTATTAGCTGGTGACATTCTTTACACGCGGCTATTTGATTTGAAACTAAGCAGAGCTTGTACTATGGAAACCAGATAACTAATATATTACATATACCCACCACATCCTTTTTGTTTCATCTTAATACATTATTTGATAGATATTTACAACCAGGCACAGAACAGACATGTTTATTTAAAGACATATTTTATGGTCCAAAGAAAACATAGAAATAACAGACACATGAGACTTAACTTCACGTCTCAGGGTCGACAACGCATTGGCGATGCCCCTAGTGTTGCAAATGTCCATAGGCGGCGGTGACCACTTACCATCAAGTACCGTTTGCATGTTTACCAGGCCATGTCGTATTAAAAAAAATGACTTCTTTTTAGGGTTTCCTAACCAAAAGGTGCTAGTGGAATCCACTAATAATAAAACTTAAAAAAAGCGTTTTATTTTGTCGTGCGAATCTGACTCCTGCGTAACTACTATCGATACAATATTTCTCGATAGCAACTGTCAAATTCGTGACTCATGGTACCGAATTTCTATAGCAAAGGCTTAAAAAACGTTTCTCGCTAGTGTCTTCATTTCGATAGGTTTTTTACCTATCGACTCGTACTATCGATTTTAGTTCTTTACGTGACCGCTAGTGGCGCTGTACAGATTTGCCATAGAAATGTTTTAGGCCGTCGCTAGCGAGTACGTACGTTAAAAACGCATGGTAAAGGCACTGGTCGCTCTTTACACATAACGGAAACGCGTGTGAAACCGCGGGGGAGAACTAGTTTATTCATAAAGAGATTCGCGATCGAAAGTAACCCAAGGTCGGAATAAGCAGTTGTGGACCGGTCAGTGAATTCAATATGTATTGTGAAAGGCACTCTGGCTATAGCGTAGTATAGTAAAAATTATTCTTCTACAGAAATGAGAACTGCGACCAAGTGCGCACAGCCGGCCTTACCCATTGCGAGGCTCCGGGCGGCAGGTCGTTGCGAGGCCCTTTGTCCTTCGTGAAAAGTATGTCTGGTTTAAGTATTAGTCATGTTTGACAAGTAATGCTAAAATTATACAAATAAATAAAATTTGAAATCCATTTTTTTTTTAATTTGCTTGGGTTGCACGAGGCCCCTGCACGAGCGAGGCCCCGGGCGATTGCCCCGTTCGCCACCCCCTAAGGCCACCTCTGCAAGTCCGTGTCAGACTCGTTGATGAAAGGTTTAGTATCACTGTTTTGACAGGCCAGTTGGCTTGGTGGTTAGCGACCCTGACTGCCAAGTCTAAGGTCGCGGGTTCGATTCCCACCCAGGACAAGCATTTGTGTGCATGAACATATCTGTTTGTTCTGTGTCTGGGTGTAAATATCTACATATGTTTGCAGAGGTGGCCTTAGGGGGTGGCGAACGGGGCAATCGCCCGGGGCCTTGCTCTTGAAGGGGCCTCGCGCAAACCAAGCAAATTAAAAAAATATGGATTTAAAATTTTATTTATTTGTATAACTTTAGCATTTCTTGTCAAACATGACAAATACCTAAACCAAACATACTTTTCACGAAGGACAAAGGGCCTCGCAACGACCTGCCGCCCGGAGCCTCGCAATGGATAAGACCGCGGTTTCCATAGTACAAGCTCTACTTAGCTTGGGATCAAATGGCCGTGTGTGAAGAATGTCCCGGGATATTTATTTATATTATTTAATGAAAAACAAAACAGATGCAAATTTATTAAACATAATAATAACAGGCACATGAGACTTAACGTCACGTCTCAAGCGACAACGCGGCGATGCCCCTGGTGTTGCAAATGTTCATAGGCGGTGACCACTTGCCATCAGGACCGTATGCCTCTATATCTTCATCTTGCCATAAAAATATTACTAATATTTATTTACGTGAAAGTTTATGAGAAAGAAAGAAAACATTTATTTTGGACTCACACAACATCAACATAGACAATTTCATTGACATCACAAATTACACATAGATACAATATAGCAATAACAACACAATCATACAGTATATACACTGTGTGAGGCCAAAAAGGCACCTATCTCAGCATAAGATGCGGCCGTAGATACCGCACCAGGATGTAGGGATGTATGTTACTCTTTTAAACTAAAAACAACTCAACAGATTTTAATAAAATTTTGCACACAGATAGTTTATAACCTGGATTAACATATAGGATACTTTTTATCTCGGTAAAATATAACATTACCCGAAAAAAAGAATAAAACCGCAGGGGATAGTAAATAAGTTACTTCGGAAATAACTTTCTATTCTTGCCATTTCAATTTTCTTGCTCGATGCGCACCCGAGTACCTCCGAACAGCCCCGACCGTTATTAGAGCTAATCTGGATTGTTTCAACCTTGCATAAGCATCAATTTACGTGATTACATCAATAATACGTAAACTAGATGCATTATCCGCGCCCAGAAATGGCAACTTAAATGCTGGTAATTGCCCTAATTCAATTTAGTCACGCACCAACCACTGTCGCGACACGCGCGGCGCTAGCTATACCGTAAGGTTGTATTTGTTTTCTTTCTTCGCTCATATAAGCTATCTAATATTTACGCTGTTTTTCAAAATCGTGATGTAATAATAATTAATAAATCATTATCCTTGGACATTTTAACACGCGGCCATCTGATTCCAAACTAAGCAGAGCTTATACTATAGGAACCAGACAACTGATATACTACTTTTTTAATACATATCTACTTATAAGATATTTACATCCAGACACAGACATAAACAGCTCGTTCCAAATGCGGTAAATGTTGTACACATCTATATTTGGAGTACAGTATACTGTTATATTACTTAATTATAAAATGCAAAAGCTTAATATGTATTTTAATGTGTCATATTTAATAAATGAATAAACAGACATGTTCATGCACAAACATGTTTGCGCTGGATAGGACCGTCTCAACCCGCCGAGTCAAATGGCCCGTCCAGTGTTGGTGAATGGCGTGTCTATTATTATTATATATCGTTGGATGACATGGCGTTTACTGACGATCATATTGTGAACGTAATGATCGGTTCGGACGGCTAAATATAGGGGAGATCTGGGTTATACCGGTACCTTTTATGACTATCCTTCTAGGGTATTACAGCTTAGATCTAGTTTAATTGTTGTAGTGAAATAAAAACTGGAAAAAAAATTATGGGCCGTGTAAATGCCCCCTAAAATGTTTGTTTTAATTTAATTATTATACACGTTCGTTGTATGGGAGCCCTTTTAAATATTTATTTTATTCTGTTTTTTAGTATTTCTTGTTATAAAGGCAACAGAAATACATCTGTGAAAATTTCAACTGTCTTGAGTAAAATTTGAAGTGTGAATGAGCGCGCATCTTAAAATTTTACTCTCATCATTTTTACTCGACGATCAGTGCCTTTACCATGAGTTTTTAACGTACGTACTCGCTAGCGACGGTGTAAAACATTTCTATGGCAAATCTGTGCAGCGCCACTAGCGGTCACCTAAAGAACTAATATCGATAGTACGAGTCGATAGGTAAAAAACCTATCGAAATGTAGACACCAGCGAGTAACGTTTTTTAGCCTTTGCTATAGAAATTCGGTACCATGAGTCACATATTTGACAGTTGCTATCGAGAAATACTGTATCGATAGTAGTTTACTTGCTAGTGACTAAAGTAACTTTCGACAGGCTAGTTGACTTGGTGGTTAGCGCTCTGACTGCCAAACCGAAGGTCGCGGGTTCGATTCCCACCCAGGACAAATATTTGTGTGCATGAACATGTCTGTTTGTTCTGTGTCTGGGTGTAAAAATATCTATATAAGTATGTATTTAGAAAAAAAAAATTGTATATGTAGTATATCAGTTATCTGGTTTCCATAGTACAAGCACTGCTTAGTTTCGGATCAGATGGCCGCGTGTAAAGAATGTCCCAGGATATTTATTTATTTATAGCAACTCATGGTAGAGGTACTGATACCAAGCAAACCAGAGCTTCTACTATGGAAACCAGATAACTGATACTACATATAGGTACTACTTTTTTAAATATATACTCAAATAGCTGTCTCCCGCGGTTTCACTCGCCTTACCGTGGGGACCAATGTATCCCCAGGATCATAACACACTATGTAGACCAGGGTCGATAATTTTTAAAACCAAAAAAAATAATAGTAGGATGAAACCCATTAGAAAAGGAGGGGAATATTTTAAAAATGAAAGGAAAAATAATTTACGGGCGATCTGAGGTCGGGAAGAGGTGAGGTGAGGTTTTAAGGGTAAAAACGGTTTTTCTCGATTTCCGGCAAAACTAAAGTCCTATGGAAAAAAGTCAAATCGCAAAGTTGTAGCTAATAAAAAGATCTAAAACTTTTGTACTTACACTTTTTTCACATAACCTCAAAATTTATGTGAAAAATTCAAAAAACCAAGTTTTTGGTTTTTTATTTTTATCTTTTACAAAACAATTTCTTTTTTTCACGGAATTTGGTGAAAACTTACCTTTTTATATCCTAAATACGCTGTAATTTATTTGATTAGAAATATTTCTTTTTTCACCTTATTTTGAATTAATATCGAAAAAGCACCTTAATTTTCAATCGAAAATTGATCCGTCAAAATATCAGCTATTTTTTAAAAAATTGCTATGTTTTCTGTTCGTTGAAATCTCTACTTTCCGATGGTGAAAAAAATATATATGTTACTTTAGTAAATCTTCTCAGAAAATGCAAAGAATGGAAGAGATAATTAATAAATATTTGCGCTATGTAGAAAAACATTACGCAGCAAGCAGCTAAATTGTCTTTGATGGGTATCCCGAAATAAAAAAATCAGTTAGTGTCACAACAGTACTAGCAGCTTCTTTAACTAAAAGAGGAGAACGTAGTCGTAGAAAAACCTTAGACAATATTCCAGAGTTCGGTGGTGCGTAATGTTTTTCTACATGGCGCAAATATGTATTCATTATCTCTTCCATTCTTTGCATTTTCTGAGAAGATTTACTATGGTAACATGTATATTTTTTTTCACCATCGGAAAGTAGAGATTTCAAGGAAAAGAAAACATGCCAATTTTTTCAAAATATTTTGACGAGTGAATTTTCGATTGAAAATTAGGGTGCTTTTTCGATATTAATTCAAAATAAGGTGAAAAAAGAAATATTTCTAATCAAATAAATTACAGCGTATTTGGGACATAAAAAGGTAAGTTTTCACCAATATTCGTGGAAAAAAAAGGATTTTTTTTTTAAGATAAAAATAAAAAACCAAAAACTTGGTTTTTTGAATTTTTCACATAAATTTTGAGGTTATGTGAAAAAAGTGTAAGTACAAAAGTTTTAGATCTTTTTATTAGCTTCAACTTTGCCATTTAACTTTTTTCCATAGGACTTTTAGTTTTGCCGGAAATCGAGAAAAACCGTTTTTTACCCGACCTCAGATCGCCCGTAAATTATTTTTCCTTTCATTTTTTAAATATTCCCCTCCTTTTCTAATGGGTTTATCCTACTATTATTTTTTTTCACTTTTTATTATTTTTAAAGGCCTGGTCTAATGCTACTCCGGAATATTGTAGCTTTCTGTCAGTTCATCTGTTAGAATCTTTTGGAGTTAACAGATAATTGTGACTGTCAATTAATTATAGACCAATAATTTGCAATAAAATAAAATTGCGACTATAATTAAAGATCTAAGCTATCCTATCTCTTAAGTTGGACCAGACTGCTCACGGTGTGCCAATTTAATTTAAAATCGGTTAAGTAGTTTAGGAGTCCATCGCGGACAAACATCGTGACAGGAGATTTATATATATTAAGATAAATATTTACATTCACACACACAAATGTTAGTCCTGCCAGATTTTTTACGAGTTTTAGTTGTTCTCAAAATGGGTTCAAAGCTCCGTTAAGTATTTTTCTTTATTCCCCATAGTTTATTCGTAGTAAGCATATAAATTATCTGGTTTCCATAGTACAAGATCTGGGGCTCGATTCTGTAAGGAAAATGACACTAACTCGAGGATGTTTCGTCGCGGCTTCCGTGCTCTCTGTCTCTGTCGCTTACTACGCTAATACTACTAATTTCAATTTCAGAGTAGTAGAGCTCTTAGTGCAGAGTTCGTCCGGGGAAGTACTACCACCTTACCCATTTCCGCCGTGAAGCAGTAGTGCAATTGTATTACTGTGTTTCGGTTAGAAAGGTAAGGGGGCCGGTGAAATTACAGGCATATGAGACTTAACAACTTCACGTCTCAGGGTCGACAACGCATTGGCGATGCTCCTAGTGTTGCAAATGTCCATAGGCGGCGGTGACCACTTACCATCAGGTGGACCGTCTGCTTGTTTGCCGGCTCAAGTAGCATAAAAAAAAAAACCTATCACGTGAGAGGTAAGCTCTCCGAGGCCTCCGTGGAGCGACTCGCTGACAATGTTTGTATTAGCTGAATAAGGGGGCTGGTTAGTTTGGGAACAGATGGCCGTCTGTCAAGAACGTCCCACGATTTTTATTTGTTTATCTTACAACCAAATTTTTTAATATTAGTATAGGCATCAGCAAAAACATCAAGGAAGTAAACCATTGACCATGGTCATAAAAAAAACAATAACCTTTAATATAATCTACGCAATCGATAAATACGCACTATTACACGATTCATCTTTTCTAATACCATGGCCATTTCCGTAGGTACTGAGTTATTAAACGCCTTATGTACCTTATTTCTTATTTATTTATAACCTAGCTGTGCCCCGCAGTTTCACCCGCGTTCCCGAGGATTGCAGTTTCTGTTCTCAGAGTTAGCGTTGATAACGAAAAATTTGAAAACCAATTTTAGTAAAAAATATTTTTAACAGATTTTGATGAAACAGAGCATATGCATAGTTTAAACACATAATCTTTTTTCCCGTGGAAATGCAAGATCCCACGAAAACGCGGGCGAAAGAGAGAGAAAGACCTTTGTGTGTATGTTAAAGGCAATACTTTTAAAAAAAGAAATAGGTGACGGTGACCACTTACCATCAGGTCGGCCATTTATAATGTTGGGGAGCACTAAGAAAGTATTTTTGAAAATTCAGCCCCTAAGGGGGGGGGGGGGGGGGGGTGAAAAGCGGTTGCAAAGTTTGTATGGAACAACAACTTTTCTTGATCTCATCAACTAAAAAACTTGGCACATTAGACTTAACAACTTCACGTCTCAGGGTCGACAACGCATTGGCGATGCCCCTAGTGTTGCAAATGTCTATAGGCGGCGGTGACCACTTACCATCAGGTGGACCGTCCGCTTGTTTGTCGGCCCATGTGGTATAAAAAAAAAAGCATCACTGTGCTGCTTCCGTAAACTTCGGCAAGGTACAGTGGAATATAAGTATGAATTTCCTTCGCTATTACATTTATATGTACCCCCATACATAACCCCAATGTTATATCCGGAAAGAAAAACACTTAAAAACAATGCAAAGGGTAACATATTTTTCCATCAATATATACTAAAGGTCGCCAAGCAAAATTCGACCGTAATGACTTCTACTTTAAGTTGGAACTTTATTAAGGTTATTTTGTTACAGTATAACCTCTATAAAAAAAAGGAAATCTTAATGACCATATTTTCTTTTCCAATGTAAACTTAGTTCTGCGTTTCTTAATACTAAGTATACATAAGTCTAATTAATACTTAAAAGGAGCTCATCCCGTCTTTCGTGATATTTCTAAGCGGCTAGACGCTTCTCGCGACCAGAGGGATGGCGAATACCTTGGCCAGAGGATGCCAACGTGGCAATGCCGCCAGCGTTCCGGGCACGCTTCCCACCGGCAGCGATTTAGATCAGCTGTTTTAACTGTAAGCAGCTGATCTAACTTTTCTTACCTTCATATTTTTATTGTATACTAGCTGTACCCTGCCACGCTTCGCTGTGGCACATTGTGGTTGAAATGTTGAGAAATGAGAAACATAACAAAGACGGTCGCGAATATGTGACTGATGCAAAAAATAGATAAAAACAATCCTTGATGCGGATTATATAGCATGCTAAAATTTCAGCTCGATCGGTGCAGAACTTTTTGAGTTTTTGAAGCGTACACAAACCAACATAACATTTTTATATATATGTTTAGATATTACCTCTATAATCATTGCAAAGAAGTTTTTGAATTTTCTGTTACGTCAACTGACAGCGTGTACAAATACGTCATTATGTATTTGACATTTTACATTACAGTGTGTCAAACGCATGCAAGTGTGTGTGATGTTATTTTTATTCATTTGGTAATGGTCACCGCTATGGACATTTTGAAATACCAGAGGCACAACGTGGTCGCTTCAGACGTGAAGTTAAGTCTCATGTGCCAGTAATTTCACCGGACCTTTCTAACCGAAACAAAGTAATACAAGTGCTGCCCCCTTATTCAGCTAATACAAACTTCATGAGAGCTTACCTCTCACGTAATTAGTAGTAATAGCGTAGTTAGCGACTGAGCACGGAGGCCGCGACGAAACATCCTCGAGTTAGTGTCATTTTCCTTACAGAATCGAGCCCCTGCGGCATAGCGTTGTCGCTTGAGACGTGAAGTTAAGTCTCATGTGCATGTAATGTCACCGGACCTTTCTAACCGAAACAGTAATACAAGTGCACTACTGCTTCACGGTGGAAATGTGTAAGGTAGTACTTCCCCGGACGAACTCTGCGATTTGACTAAGAGCGATTAGTAATAAATGTTTACAAACTATAAAACAATACGGATATTAACAAACTTTCGTTCCATTTCGATTTTCTTGGTGATTTCGTGTTATTGACCTTTGAGAAATGCCTTTTTGAATTCCGTAAACTGGTTTTTAATGAAAATGTGCTCATGCAACCTTCATGCCCTTTATTGCGTCTTGCACGTGGGATGTAGGTCACATTTTTATTTCTTTTCATAGTGCTACGCGAAAATGTTATTGACCGAATAACTGCTATTTTTCAAGTACAATGCCATCTAGTGTTGAGTAGTTGTACTTATTGCATTTTCTAATTGTACATCGTTCGTTTTAAAGCTTTGAGACAGAGATACAAATAAATAAAATTATTATTTTTTTGTATTGTCAACATTACACTTTTTACCAAATAAAGCATAGGAAAGTATATAGGTTTAGTCTGTCTGTATGTTTTAACTAATATCCGAAACGGCAGGACTGATTTTAACTAAACATTCGCTGGCAGATTGCTGATTTATAAAAAGAATCTTGTTTTATTATAGAAAAACAATAAGAGTTCTGCGCAAAAAAAAAAGCCCGTAACATTTTGAACAAAATCTGATTAAAAGTGAATTATATAGGTTATAGAGTAAAACCACGGGTTTTTTTTTTTTTTTTGGAAGGGACGAAGGTGTTAGTCTCAGATGGCGCTTACACCTTTACGCGGACAATTCCGGCGAGCGCTAGGGGCTCTCAGCCGAAAGTACATTTAGATTTTAAGCAACAAGCACACTGAGGGTGCCCCCTGTGGGGCTCGGACCTCGGGCTCAGGGCGCCGGCGAGGACGGTATCTAGGCTGATGGCCTTGTGGGTGTGTAGTATCGCGAGCTGAAGATTCGGCTGCAGCTGTTTGAGCTTTGGTGATTTCGTCGTCAGACTCGGCGAGGGCGTGCCTCGGTCTGCGAACGCGACTGATACGGGACGGAGCGTAGGACGCGGCCTTTATTATTAGGGGATTAATGTGGTTTATTGCAGAATCGAAATTGCGGCGAGAAGCCCCTTTGATAAATTGCCTGATGGTCGGCAATCGTAAATCCATGTGGAGTTGGAGATTTTGCATGTACCACGGGGCTCCCGTGGCTCTGCGCATGAATTTATTTTGGAGGACTTGAAGTGAATGTATCCGCTTGGGGGCGGCGTGTGCAAAAGTTACACACGCGTACGTCATGATGGGCCGTATACACGCGGTATACAGTCTAAGCTTGCTTTTTAGGGCGAGTTTAGAACGTGAGTTGCCTACCTAACACAAAGTTGCACGCCAAACATAGAGATGGATGTATCGGGGAAAGCTCGGTAAGTTGCGCGAAAAGCTCTAAAAAAGAGAATGACTTGACTCTTAGTGGGATTAATTTCGATTCTCCATTTGCGGAACCAATCGCCTAGGGCGTTGGCTGCGCATTGGAGACGTTTCAAAATGAGGGGAACGCTTCTACTTGAGGAGTAGATTGCCGTGTCATCCGCAAACAGGGCCAAGTGTGTGTCTCTGGTCCTGGGCATGTCACTCGTGAAGAGCGAGAATAACAGGGGAGACAACACCGAGCCCTGCGGGACTCCGGCGCGAATGGGATGAGGCGATGAAAGTACGCGCCCTTCGACTCGGTAGCGAAAGTAGCGATTCGACAGGTAGTCTCGTAAGATGGCAACGAGCCTCGGTGGCACACCCATAGTGTAAAGCTTATAAATTAAGCCGTCGTGCCACACTTTGTCGAACGCTTTCGCCACGTCGAAGAAGAGCGCGCCCGTCAGTGCAACGGATTGGAAGTTACTAGAGATGTGTTCAACGATTCTATGGACTTGTTGAACACACGAGTGTTTGGTTCAAAAACCAAACTGCTCGTCGGGAATGAGTTTATTAGCATCGGCATATGCTTTTAATCGAATATAAATGAGTCTCTCATAAATCTTACCCATGACATTGAGTAGACTTATGGGACGATAACTGGTGGGCTCGGATCTAGGTTTGCCGGGTTTGAAAATGCCAATGACGTGCGCCTCCTTCCACTGTTGCGGAAAGTAGTTACACGCCAAGGCGGCGTTGTAGATGGCAAACTATTAAAAAAGTGAACTCGAAAATTCAGGCAAAAAACATAACATAACACTCGTACCGAAACAAACCATTTTTGAAATAATAATTCATATTTAGATTTTTAAATATGTAATATTGAAATCAAGGTGATTTTTTTGCCTGCACCAACATTTAACATGTTATAGTTTCACGGTATTGCACTAGAATAAAGAAATTTAATTAATTTTAGTCTGCAAGTTTTTTGGCACAGACAACTTTTTATGCCTGAAAATTTTAATTTTTAAAATATTTTGCGTTGGCTTTGAGAAAAAAAGCGACGCGCGGCAATACTCAGTTCCACAGACATCTTCTTTATCAGCGGCGGCCTTACCCATTACGGGGCTCCGGACGGCAGGTCAATGCGAGGCCATTCCTTCGTGAAAAGTATGCGATGCGAAAGTAAGTCTGGTTGTTTGGTTTAGGTATTTGTCATGTTTGGCAAGTAATGCTAAAGTTATACAAATAAATTAAATTTTAAATCCATTCTTTTTTATTTGCTTGGGTTGCGCGTGGCCCCTGCAAGAGCGAGGCCGCGGGCGATTGCCGCGTTCGCCACCCCCTAAGGCCGCCTCTGTTCTTTATACTGCTAGATATGTCAAATGTATCTTTAGGAAGTACGTACATCACAAAAATTCTGCCGAGATGCCTGCACGCATCTCGCTTTACTGCTGGCATGAAGGCATAGCTCATAAATGACTGTGATGATGACTAACATGACGGGCCAGTTGGCTTGGGGGTTAAAGATCCTGACTGCCACGCTGCAGGTCGTGGGTTCCATTCCCACCCAACACAAACATTTGTGTACATAAGCATGTCTGTTTGTTCTGTGTCTAGATGTGAATATCTATGTGTATGTATTTCGAGTAGTAGAGCTCTTAGTGCAGAGTTTCTCCGGGTAAGTAAGTACTACCACCTTACTCATTTCTGCCGTGAAGAAAGAAAGAAAGAAAGAAAGAAAATACGTTTATTCGTGGCAACACACAACATTACATAAAAAAAAAAAAAATAGTAATAAGTGAAAAACAAACAAACACCAAACGTTTTTAAAAATGTAGCAATGTTGAGTGATGCCAGGTCCCGACTCAGCAAAAAGCTAAGGCTATTAAAACTAGCCCTCGCGCTGGTTTTCAGTCGGAGCCTACGTCCATGACATCACGAACCTCAGACACAAACACAATATGAAAATAAAAACAGGAAACAAAAAAAAACAATTTTACACAAACATAGTCAGGCAGACCGACGCGTCAGGCGGTCGGACAGCCAGTGTGATATCATACCATACCAGTAAAGTCAGAGCAACAAGAGAGCGCTGTCTGAGGCGACCATATCCGTGACGTGGCAAAAAATTACCACGCGCGCCACGTCACGTCAGTCAGCCAGAACGGCAAAATCTATATAATAATTTTAAGGTCTTTACTTTATTTCTGGAATAAGAAATTAGGTATTAAAGTGAGCGAACAAAAGTATTGAAGAAATAGAAATGTAGCTTAAGAAGAATAACATTAAATTACATAGTTAAGCAGTAGTGCATGCAAAAATGTAGTATACCTATCAGTTATCCGGTTTTCATAGTACAAGCTCTGCGTAGTTTGGGATGTCCCGGGATATTTATATATTCAGATGAGACGAGATGCTTGTACGCATTTGGGGCTTCATGCTTTCACAAAGCATTGACCAAAAAAGTAGTATAGCTCTTAGAGTAGATTTTGCCCAGGGGAAGTCTTACTCATCTCCAAAGCATAAGTGCACTTGTATTACTTTTCTGGTAAGAAACGTAAGAGGGCCGGTGAATCCAGGCATATGAGAAAACAACTTCACGTCTCGAGTGACAACGTGGCCATGTCCGTGGTGTTGCAAATATCCATAGGCCTGCCTGACCTGGCTCCCTATGCATTGGCCTATAGACAAAACAAACTGGGGATTATAAAAGACTAAAATGTCATCTTCTCCACAGATAACCAAAATGACGCTATCTGTTAGCGTCACGGAATACTATGACGGGAAGTCCATATTCATCACCGGGGCGACAGGGTTCATGGGTAAAGTCCTCGTGGAGAAAATGCTCAGGTGCTGTCCAGGTGTGAAGAAGATGTATTTGCTGATGAGGCCTAAGAAAGGTCACGGCAGCAAGGAGAGGTTGGAAGACTTTCTTAATGTTCGGGTAAGTTTGGTGTATGTTTGTGTTTCGATTCTGAAAGGAAAATGACACTAGCTCGAGGATGTTTCGTCGCGGCCTTTATGCTCAGTCACTTTCGCTAACTACACAATTACGTGAAAGGTAAGCTCTCCGAAGCCTCGTTGCGCTGGCTCGCCGATGAAGGTTGTATGAGCTGAAAATGGGGGGAGGACGTAATATGCTTACACTTGCCCAGCACTTATATTAGATAATAGTGGCAGTTACAGGCACTTAGCAACTTCACGTCTCAGGGTCGACAACGCATTGGCGATGCCCCTAGTGTTGCAAATGTCCATAGGCGGCGGTGACTACTTACCATCAGGTGGACCGTACGCTTGTTTGTCGGCCAATGTGGTAAAAAAAAAAAAAAAAAAACTTGCGAATTAAATAAAAATAGTAAAACTTGCATTCCACCTTCAATCCGAAAGATTAAATTTAAATGGAAGAAACTGTTGTAAATGTTATGATTATTCAAATTAATGTGCTACTTCTTATTTTTATAATTTCATGCCAAATTCAAAGCTAATTCATCAGTTTTTCCTTAGTGAGAGTACTTGTTAGGGGTACTTCTAAATATGCTACTGATTTGGAGGTCTGCCTTCAACTGTGAGAAACCGGCAAGAAACTCAGCAACTCACATTTTAAACACACTATTTACAAACAGATTTATATTATATTTTCAATGCGTAACAATGGTTTTCTATCCATATTTTGACCCACTGCTGGTCTAATAAGCCACTGACAAGTAAACTTCCACCCAGGGCCGTTTTTAAACTATTGAAGGCCCTGGGCACCAGGATAATGAGGCCCCTAAGACTATGCAATGAGAACTCTTAGAGCGGGACACATCGATCTATCTGACGAAATAATTTGTCGCATGTATTCACTGTAACCTACAACGACTTCTATTCCTTTCTAACTAGGGAGCCCCATGGATCGCCGGACCCTGGTTACTTGCCCAGAGTGCCTGGACCTTCCGCCTAAACTAACCAGCAGTAAAGTGAGTCTCCTAAAACATCAAAATATAATTGCAGGTCTTCGAGAAACTCCGCAAGCTATATCCTGAACGCCTTCAGAAACTCCAAGTTGTGCCTGGAGATATTCTGTCAGATGATTTGGGGATCTCCATTGAGGATCGAATGGAGCTGCAGAGGGAATGTCAGATTGTGTTCCACTGTGCTGCTTGCGTCAGGTAATACTACTAATATTATAAATGGGAAAGTTTGTGAAGATTTATGTATAGATAAATAAATAATATCCCCGGGACATTCTTTACACACGGCCATCAAATTCAAATTCAAATATTATTATTCAAATAGGCCTTTACAAGCACTTATGAATAGTCAGACTCTAATACCGGTTCGGAAGGTTGTTTTTTACTACTAGAATTACTCTTTTTAAAAACAATCTTAGATTTATTACAAAATATTTATTTAGTCTCACTGACAAAACCTGTGTTGTATTGCAAAAGTGAAGAATTATTAAACAATAATAATATGAATATCTAATAATAAAAAAAAATACAAACAAACTAAAGCTGACCAGCCCCCACAAGCAGCACCTGTTCACAAGCATGACGCATGTGGCAGCCATCGCCCTCCTCGCCATACTGTAGGGAAGTGAGCGACCCGCCACACAACGCCGCCGCAAGCAAAGGCATTTAAGTGAGCATGACTAACTTAAGCTTGTTAACATCAAATAGGAATATTGAATTTAAAATACACACTAAGTGTTATCACTGTGACTATAACATGTTTATAAAAGTAATGGCCTACGTATTAGGTACATTAGAATAGAATATAAATTTATAAATTCACTTATAAAAATACTTAAATGGGTAGCTTGTCAGGCGAGCAATTCATTGCCAAAGATTATTATCTTCTAAATAATCAGATATACTATAAAATCCCTTTTGATATAAAGTATTCTTTACCACCTTTTTAAAATTATGGACGGGTAATTCTTGTATGTTTTTAGGTATTTTATTAAAGAAACGTATACATTGCCCTTTAAAAGATTTTTTTACTTTACTGAGACGAGTTACAGGTACGAGTTTGTGATAGTTTCTAGTGTTAATTCTATGAGTGTCGCTAATTTTAGAAAATAGATTTATATTTTTACGAACATACATTAAATTCTCATAAATGAATTGTGACGGCACTGTCAGAATATTAATGTTCTTAAATTTATCTCTAAGAGAGTCTCTAGGACTCACATTGTAGATTGCGCGAACAGCCCTCTTCTGCAGAATAAAAATAGAATTGATATCGGCACTACTACCCAAAGGAGGATGCCGTAGGACATCAAACTGTGAAAATAACTAAAATAAACTAATCTAGCTGTATCTACGTCAGTAAGAGAACGTATTTTCTTTACTGCATATGCTGCAGAGCTGAGTCTGTTCGCCAATCGAGATATATGACGTCCCCACTGAAGTTTTGCATCTAAAGTGATACCTAAAAATACAGTGGCTTCTACAAGTTCTATCTTTTTATTTTTTATTTGAATGTCGGTATCTACTTTTCGTACATTTCGTAGACTAAATTATCATCTGTTCCCAAACTAAGCAGAGCTTGTACTATGGAAACCAGATAACTGATATACAACTTTTTTAAATATATACTTATTTGGATATTTACACCCAGACACACACAGAACAATATTATATTTAATTTGACGGGCCGAATTGTTCAATTACCACCCATGCCAAACATTTGTGTGCATGAACATGTCTGTTTGTTCTGTGTCTGTATGTAATTTTCAATGTAAGTATGCATTTAAAATAGTAGTATATTTAATATATCAGTTGTCTGGTTTCCATAGTACAAGCTTTGCTTAGTTTGGGATCAGATGCCGTGTGTAAAAAATACTCCGGGATATTTATTCATTTGGTAGTTAAATTTATTGTCAAGCAAGCAATTCATATCAAGACCTTTTTCCTTCAAAAACACCCTTAAATATTATAGCTTGAAAAAAATTTACAACACTTTTTTCCATGAGAAACCTTCTTACTTGAATGAAGCCTCGAAGGAGAAGAATCTAATGAACCTTATAATACTTTTAGATTCGACATGTTCCTACGTGATGCTGTCCACATGAACACTTTGGGAACCAAAAAGGTTTTGGAGTTGGCTGAGGGGATCAAAAATCTTGAGGTAGGTCCTTAAACTTTTTTAATAGCTTAAGGTATTGCTACTCGATAATAGATGGCGCCACATGATACGTAAGAGTCGCATTTTAAAATCTATCATAAATATAGTTCTTATTGGCCGACAAACAAGCAGTCAGTCCACCTGATGGTAAGTGGTCGGCGCCTATAGACATTTGTAACACCAGTACCTCTACCATGAGTTGCTATCGAAACTTACTTTAGTCACTAGCGAGTAAACTACTATCGATACAGTATTTCTCGATAGCAACTGTCAAATTTGTGACTCATGGTACCGAATTTCTATAGCAAAGGCTAAAAAACGTTACTCGCTAGTGTTTACATTTCGATAGGTTTTTTACCTATCGACTCGTACTTTCGATTTTAGTTCTTTAGGTGACCGCTAGTGGCGCTGTACACATTTGCCATAGAAATGTTTTACGCCGTCGCTAGCGAGTACGTACGTTAAAAACTCATGGTAAAGGCACTGGTGCATCGCCGCGTTGTCGCTTGAGATGGAAGTTGTTAAGTCTTATGTGCCTGTAGTTTCACCTCCTTACCAGTGTTTCTTCTTCACCATTCCTTTGGTACAGCTAATGTAAGGGTCAATCTCTAATTTCCAGGTGTTCGTACACGTGTCAACATCTTACTGCCGCTGCGAGCTCCCCGTCCTTGAGGAGAAGCTGTACTCAGCCAAGCACAAGCCCCAGCATGTCATAGAATGCGCCAGGTGGATGGATGATGACCTTCTACTGCATTTGCAGCCAAAGTAAAGTTCTTGTGCACTCTTTAGTCAATTACGATACTCGAGAACTGATGTAGGGTGGATTTTTGACAGGCCAGTTGGCTTAGTGGTTAGCGACTCTGACTGCCAAGCCGAAGGTCGCGGGTTCGATTCCCACCTAGGACAAACATTTGTGTGCATGAACATGTCTGTTAATCTGTGTCTGGGTGTAAATCTTAATATATATATTTCTTGTGTGCGCGTGTATGTGACTGAACTCCTCCTAAACGACTGGACCGATTTTGATGAAATTTTTTGTGTGTGTTCTTGGAGATTCGAGAATGGTTTAGATTTACAATTGGACCCGGTAGGTGGCGCTGCGAGCGAATTCCTGCATTTTTGTATGGACTTATTTTGACAGAACGACGTCTGTCCGGGCAGCTAGTATCTATATAAGTATGTATTTAGAAAAAAAAAATTGTATATGTAGTACATCAACTATCTGGTTTCCATAGTACAAGCTCTGCTTAGTTTGGGACCAGATGGCCGTGTGTAAAGAATGTCCCAGGATAAAAAATAAAAATAAAAATACAAAAAAATCCTCTGTCACCGTCACAAATCGATAGAATCGATATAATCAAGATATAATAAGTAAAATAAAATTAACGAATCGCTAAAATTTGTTTGACAGTTCTCGAAGTTTATATTCAAACACCATTCAATTCTGATGTAGCATCTGCATCCTGCATCGAGACCTCGGAGAGCGGACCTCTCGTAGTTAGTGAAAAAGACAGAGTATAGAGGCCGCTGCCGAACATCAAACGTGGAGATTTATCCTTCATCACCCCACAGGCTCTCACTTTATTTGTTAATCAAAAACATATTTATTACTAGCTAAGGCTTCGCCGATGTAATAGATACACGTTAACCCTTTGGAAAAAATCTCAAAGGAACCTGGTGTACTAAAAGACAGGCTATGACTTAGTTTAGATCCCACAAATTACATTTTTCTACCAACAATTAAAACTTCTCTGTAAAATATCTTTGCTCTAATTTGTTGTGATGAATAAAAACAATTAACGGCGAAAATTAATATGCAATCCCGATCGGATATCCATGGATTGATGAACCTTTTGACAGTAAGAGTAGTAGAGCTCTTAGTGCAGAGTTCGTCCGGGGAAGTACTACCACCTTACCCATTTCCGCCGTGAAGCAGTAGTGCAATTGTATTACTGTGTTTCGGTTAGAAAGGTAAGGGGGCCGGTGAAATTACAGGCACATGAGACTTAACAACTTCACGTCTCAGGGTCGACAACGCATTGGCGATGCTCCTAGTGTTGCAAATGTCCATAGGCGGCGATGACCACTTACCATCAGGTGGACCGTCTGCTTGTTTGTCGGCCCAAGTGGCATAAAAAAAAAATAAAAAAAAAAAAGTAATTTTAATACACAATGTCAAAATTCGACTTCAATCTTGCGTTTTAGATCAGGATCGTATATTAATTTTGGCCGTAAATAAACCGCATCAAAGTACATTGCAAAGTTTACAAGATAAAAGGGAAAGACAGAACTAATGACTTTCTATATATGTATTTAGAGATGTGATTATATATTTATTCCACAGAATAATTGAGCCTCAACCAAACACATACGCGTACACCAAGTCTCTGACAGAAGACGTGGTCTCTCAGTACGCTGGGAAGTTCCCCATCGCCATTGCTAGACCATCTATTGGTAAGTACTCTATATCATACTTGTTGTCCCCCGCGTTTTGCCCGAGTTCCCGGGGGATTTTAAATTTTCCCGGAACAAATAGAAGTCTAGGTTATTCCTTATAATATTAGCTATATGCCAGTGATAGTGCCACCAAAATCGGTCCGTTTTGACGGCTATGTAAGTCATAGAAAAATCACCTTTATTTCTTTCAAAATAAGGTTCATCTATTGATGCAATAGTTAATAGTATGATGATGGAAATATACCTTATTGTAAAGCTATAGGAGTGATTTTTCTATAACATTCTAAACGTCAAATCGATCATCATAGCGTGCCAAGTTTAAGTAATTTATTTTGTTTTACAGTAACTGCAGCTTATAAAGAACCTATGCCTGGATGGGTGGACAATCTCAATGGACCTACTGGACTCCTCGTAGGGGCTGGTAAAGGTGTGTATTTTTTTTATTAAAAGATGATGGTGTCAGGCAGTTCTGTAAAAAATCTCCCAGTAAAGTGTTTATATCACTTTACACCCTATAGTTGAAAAGTTGAAAACTTTTATTTTTTCATTAATATTTAATGTATTAATAATTTTTCAACTTTTCAACCCTCAGTTTAAACTAAGGGTCTATTTAAAAACTTCAACTTTTCAAATGGGTGTAAAAAAATTGCGAAATAATCGCTATGTTATAATGGTCTAAGACTCAAAGAATCGTTATCTTAGGTTATTATTGCCTACCTGCCGCCACTCCTACGTAGCTGTCTTCAAAAATGCACCTACTCAAGTGAATGGTCATCCCCAGTATATTCTCTCCCCACTACAAACTTCAATAAAAACTCGAACGCAACGGAAATTTTGTGCAAATTCATCTATTAAGTAACACTGTAAATACATTAAGGTCCACTGAAATCAATTATTCAGCTTTTTTACTCCAACGCTCCTTACTGCAACATATTTTATGGTCAATCAGAGCCAAATTACGAGAAAACATTCCACATCTGCTGAAACAAAGGGCGGATCAGTGATCCTAAACCTCTTAACCTCGTAAACCTCTTTTCCAGGTGTAATCCGTACAATGCATTTGAATGATAAATACGAGGCGGATGTCATGCCTGTCGACATCGCAGTCAACGCATGCATAGTAATAGCGTATACTACTGGTGTTGAGAAGTAAGTATAAACCATAGAGGTAGTAGAGCTCTTCGTGCTGAGTTCGTCCGGGGAAGAGGCAATGCCCCTGGTGTTGCAAATGTCCATAGTGATAACTTACCATCAGTTTTTTTTTTTTTTTTTTTTATGCCACTTAGGCCGACAAACAAGCAGACGGTCCACCTGATGGTAAGTGGTCACCGCCGCCTATGAACATTTGCAACACTAGGAGCATCGCCAATGCGTTGTCGACCCTGAGACGTGAAGTTGTTAAGTCTCATGTGCCTGTAATTTCACCGGCCCCCTTACCTTTCTAACCGAAACACAGTAATACAATTGCATTACTGCTTCACGGCGGAAATGGGTAAGGTGGTAGTACTTCCCCGAACGAACTCTGCACTAAGAGCTCTACTACTACTTCAGTTGGACCGTATGTCTGTTTGTCGATCTACACGCCCTAAAGAAGCGTTGGTTAAGAGAGATATAATATATCCAGTAATTTGGCTGAGTAGTGGGAGCTTAAAATGGTAGTAGTACTGTGGAGGAGTGAGGTGTGAAACTCTTCTTGAAAGAAGATCTTCCGCCGCTAGGTGATCATGCCTGGGGACCGCGGTGCAACTGGCGATGTTGGAAGCTTGTATATGTGGTCAAATCCTGAGAAAACTTCGATATCGCGATGTAGGATTCTCGTGAGCGTGTTCATAGATGTCGCCACAGTACAACTTCATATTGACGAGGGGCCAGTTCGCTTGATGGTAATCCCTACTAATATTATAAATGTGAATGTAAGTTTGTTTGTTGCGCTTTCACGCGAGAACTACTTATCCGATCTTCACGAAACTTTGCACTTATATTCTTGGAGGTATTAGAAGTAACATAGGGTACTTCTAACTTAAGTTTGACATAAGAGCAAAACCTTAGTAAGAATTTATCATCATAGTTCTGTCCACCCATTAAAATGTTTAATCTATAAATAATAATAAATAAATATCCTGGGACATTCTTCACACACGGCCATCTGGTCCCAAACTAAGCAGAGCTTGTACTATGAAAACCAGATAACTGATATACTACTTTTTTTTTCTAAACACATACTTATATAGATATTTACACCCAGACACAGAACAAACAGACATGTTCATGCACACAAATGTTTGTCCTGGGTGGGAATCGAACCCGCGACCTTCGGTTTGGCAGTCAGAGCGTTAACCACCAAGCCAACTGACCTCTATTGCAGCTATAATAAATAATAATAATTTATTTTTTATTTACCTCCACAAATAACACACCTAATAATACGATAAACAGTTGACAAGAAATTTGGGAAAATATTGCAATTTTTGGGAGATCTCTAGTTCAAACTAAGCTCCAGGCCACCATTATTTATAATTACAGTTTGTCAACGTGGTGCATAAGTGTCTATAAATGTATGAATATGTGTGAATGAATGAGTAAGGACGAGTGTGTTTGTGTGTGCGTCTGTTTTAAAGTTAACTGTGTAATATTCATTTGCTATACTTAGCCTAACTACGTCATTTCTATTTTCAGACCAAAAGACATCCAAGTCTACAATGTAACCAAATCTGAAGTTAACCCAATCACTTGGGGACAAGCTCTTGACATGGGTACGTACTACTCTTATACTCTTAAACTCATGTAACTATAAATGCACCGGGTCTCAGGGTTGACAACCACTTGGCGATCCCCCAGGTGGCATTCTGTAAGGTAAAATGATACTTAAGATCTTTCATCGTGGCTTCTTTGCTCTGTCTCTTTCCCTAACTACACAACCACGCGAGAGATCTACCCTCGGAGGCCTTGTTGCGCTGGGCGGCGTTGAAGTTTGCATTAGCCGAATATGGGAGCTGGTAATGCATATGTCCACTTCATCAAGTGGATAGTAATTTAATAAATAAATTTTTAATAAAAGTATTTTAAACACACAGGTCGAGTCCATGTTCAAGAGTTCCCGTTCTCGGTGTGCCTGTGGTACCCTGGTGGCTCGCCAAAAAGCTCCCGCATCCACCATGAGGTAGCGCTGTTCTTCACCCACCTCTTACCAGCTTACTTCGTGGATTTACTCCTGTTCTTAATGGGCAAGAAGACTTTGTAAGTACAAGTAAATTTGGGGGATATGAGAAATGGGATTGCCTATAACTCTGTTGGTAATGTTAATATTGGTCTGTGGTAGATGCCAATTAGAAAAGAGACCAGAAATATAAGGGCTTATAAAATTCGCCTAAGAAGGATGGCTTTGCTGTCTTTCGTTGAGGAGTTCCAATACCCTCTTTTTGGCTTCATCGCCGAATAAGCAAAGGTTGTCATTGGAGTGTAATTGAAAATACAAAAAAGAAGTTAATTAGTATTATAAGTATGGAAAAAATTAAGAAACGATTAGTAAGTACCCAATATAAGAAATATTAGTACCCAATCTAGTAGACTAACAAAATTGACAACTATTACCTACTGAATAATTCCGTCCGTCCATCCGTGACCCACTCAGTCAGCCAGTCTGTCAATCTATCTAATAGTCACTCTATCAGTTAATCTGTCATTCCAACTGTCAGTCACCCGATCGCCCATTGGCAGTCAGCCAGTACCATATTTGCTTTATCCTTTCCAGCATGATCAAAATGCAGAAGCGCATCAACTACGGTCTAGAAGTTCTACAATACTACACGACTAAGGAATGGAATTTCAGAAACGACCACTTCTTGTCTCTGCAGAAAAGGCTCTCCAAAGAAGACAATGATACATTCTACACTGATATTAAAGTAAGTTATAATCGTTACGGGTTGGGGATATCTGAAGTAGCGGTCTGGGGCTCGTACTGTAAGAAAAATTACACTAACTCGATGATGTTTCGTTGTGGCCTCCGTGCTCTGCCTCTTTCGCTAACTACGCTAATACTACTAATCACATGAGAGGTAAGCTCTCCGAGGCTTCCGAGCGGCGGCTCATCGACGAAGTTTGTATTAACTGACTAAGAAGGCTGATTGGTACAAAAAACAAAGGCTAAAATGTCAAGTTTGAGCATGATCAATTCAATCGTTTAGCCGTGAAAACATAACAAACAAACTTACTTTCACATTTATTGGTAAGGATTTAAAAACTTTCATAATACACATAAATATAAAATTTGGATTCATGTACAGGCTCTAAATTAAAAATATTTTATTATTCCATACAAAATTATAATCTAGACAAATAATAACTCGAGACTCACTCAAACCATTTCTTGTGCCATCATACATATTTCTACATACTAGCTGTCATCGTTTACCAAGGGACTTAACATCTTCCGGGATAAAAGTATCCCATGTGTTAATCCAGGTTTTAAACTATCTATGTGCCAAGTTTCATCTAAATCCGATCAGTAGTCAGCAGTCTGATCTTCACGTCTCAAGCGAATTTCCACTGGCGGTGACCACTAACCACCACGTCGAGCAATTGTTCGTCGGCCTACTTGACATTAAAAAAAATGCTGGATGTAACCCTAAGAAATTTCGCATTAACATTTTTAGTTTTAGGATTTTTTATCAATGAATATTGTACTTTTAGGTTATAAACTGGAGCATGTACATCAGGGAATACATCAGAGGTGCTCGGGAATACTGTTGCAAGGAAGACGCCTCCACTATTCCACAAGCAAGAAAACTTCAGAAACAGTAAGTTACATTTCTTTCGTAATGATTTATCTAGAGTAACCAACTAATGACTCAGGTGTGGCCTTACGGAAATCCATTATAAGATCATACAAAAAACAAATACACCTAGTTACTACTTTTACTGGATCCTTCTCTGTGAAGTCCCAAACAAGGAAACTCAACAGGAAATCCACTCGCGTTTCGCTTCAACACGAAGCATCCTCAGGACGTATTATACCCGCTGTCACTGACTCGACGCACTAGCACCACATACGTGTTACCTCGCCGACCACCGTACAGAAAGTGAGAGGATCGAGGACCTTTTTGGAAGGGATGAAGGTGTTAGCCTCTGATGGCTCTCAGATCCTTACGCGGACAATATGCGGAGACACCCCCACTTTTATACCAGATATAGTGTAGTAGTAGAGCTCTTAGTGCAGAGTTCGTCCGGGGAAGTACTACCTTACCATTTTTTTATGTATGCACAAGTGCCCACAAATAAGTAGACGGTCCATCTGATAGTAAGTGGTCACCGCCTATGGACATTTGCAACACTAGGGGCATCGCCTCGTTGTCGCTTCGGAAAAGTTATTAAGTCTGATGTGCCTGTAATTTCACCAGACTTACCTTCCTAACCGAAACACAGTAATTAATACAAGTGCGCTAGTGCTTCACGGCGGAAATGGATAAGGTGGTACTCAAAGAATTCGAGGCGATGCCCCTGGTGTTGGAAATGTCTATAGGCTGTGACCACTTACCAAGTAGACCATCTGCCTGTTTGTCGATCTTATTGGTACGAATAATAAATATCCCGGGACATTCTTTTCACACGGCCATCTGGTCCCAAACTAAGCAGAGCTTGTACTATGAAAACCAGATAACTGATATACTACAATTTTTTTGTCTACACATTTATATAGAAATTTACATCCAACACAGCGCAAACAGACATGTTCATAGGCACAAATGTCTGCCCTGGGTGGGATTTGAACCCGCGACTTTCGGCTTGCTAGTCAGAGTCGCTAACCACTAAGCCTTCTACTTTTCTAACTATCTGTCCGTGGGATTACTCATTTTTTTTTTTTTTTTTTTTCAGATTGTTTTACCTGGACAAGTCAATGCAAGTTATTCTTTGCACACTATTTGCTTACTTCGTATACTATTATGTAAATGTTCTAATTTCTTTTGTTAATTAATGGATATATTTGTTAATTAGTAATTAAATAAAACAAATAATTGTATGGTTTTTATACGAATACAAAATATACAAATTTGTACAAATGTATAATAAAGTTGTATTTTTAAGGATAATGGTATAATTCTAATTTCTATTTTTCCTCTGTATATAAAATAAAATCTTTTTTTTTTTTCAAATTTTAACTAAAAAAATATTTAAAATTTGTCTAGATATTTTCTATTGTTTAAATCTAAATAAATTATGTTAAAATAATACAATACTTTATTTATCATAGTCTTTTAAACTATTTATTCTTCGATTTTTTTTACTGAGTACCCATTTTTCAATTTTTTTTTTTTGGTTGCATTGTATAATATTTTTTAACACAGCCTGTATATGACTATGTATTATTTTTATAAAACAGTGTTACAGTGTATATTTAATTTTATTTCTTGTTTTAATTGTGTTATATTTTTTAAGTTTTAATTTTGATTGGAGATACTCTATGAAAAATAAGTTATGATTTAATTTTTTATTGTCAGCATCTTTTCTTTGCTCGATTATGAACAATTCGACTAGGTTTCGAAGTATCTTCAAACCAAAGACATTGTAAAATATATATTTTACTTTTATAAATCAATTAATTAAATTGACGAATAGAAACAAAAACATAAAATGGAAATTAAGTAACGGTTTTTTTTGCATTTTATTTTCTATCTGTTCATAACCAAAATACGCTTTCCTATCAATTCTTGTCATTTAATTAAATTTTACTTCTGATTAATTAATTTAATTACTTATATAAATGATTATTTTCATTAAATTGTATACCTCAATAAATAATATTAATTGTTTCTTAATTATTAACTTAGTTCAAATTATAATATAAAATTTATTTAAGTAAAGATTTGTTTTATTTTAAACCAAAAGCGTAAGTAACTAAAAAAATTACGACACAAACTACTGTTTGCTTCTAATGCATTCTACTCAGTTTCAAACCTTCAGGTATTTAAGTAGTAGAGCTCATAGTGCAGAGTTCGTCCGGGGAAGTACTACCATATCCATTTCCACCGTGAAGCAGTAGTGCACTTGTATTACTGTTTTGGTTAGAAAGGTAAGGCCCACATTACACATTACACATTACAGGCACATGAGACTTAACTTCACGTCTCAAGCGTCAACGCGGCGATGTCCCTGGTGTCGCAAATGTCACATCGCAATATATATAATATAATATATTCGCATAGGCAAATGTGATATCGGCCGGGAAATGTTCCATGCCCACCACAGTATAGTCTAGTGCTCCCAGGATGTTGGACCGATTCTAAATTCTAGGATACCTAAATAACTTTACTCCAGATTAAAGAAAATTTTGTTTTATTCACGTTTTACATTAGCTTCAACTACGCTTTAAACAGTCAGATTTCATTCTAACTTTGTAGATTTATCGAGGACCGATGACGATTCAATGTTTTAAACAGTTAGACCCGTCATTATAGAAAATTCAACGAAAAATTAAAAGCACCTCACGCTGTTTTTACTATTGGATTTTCTATAAAAGCGGTTTTTTTAGTTCTTTTTAAACTATTATTTTTAATGTGACGCATAGTTTGTCGTTACTACCTAGGTACATAGCAACAATTTATGACGAGTCTGCTTACTCACATCGGCCATGGCATCTCAGGGGTCAGAATCCCCTGACAAATAGCCCTAGATTAGCCAATGCTAGTATGATTCTGAGTTAGGTACTGTACGGTTTAGCCGTACATAAATCAGCTGCTCATAAAATGCTGATAGTCAGCATTTTACGTGACACGCGGTGAAAAGTCAGTGACTTGATCTTGATTTTTTCTAGAATTTGTGCAAGGTTAAATTGAATATAACATCCTAATAAGTTGTACTAAAAAAATTACGCTCAGGCGGGGGTGGGCGGCCTTAGACACGCGGGGCCCCCTTTTTCGGGGGGCCCATAGCAATTGCTACTCTTGCTGCGTGGTTAATCCGGCACTGTAGGTACTGATTAAATAAGAGAAGTAAGACACTGCATGTGCTTGAGATAATAAATATGTACTCAGTATTGTATAAGAGTTAAACTAACTCGAATATTTTTTTGGCACACAATGTAACGTATTTTACGCATTTATAATAGTTTGGATTGAAAGATGAGAAGTAGTATAGTAACTAATTACATTTTAAGTGTTATTGTTGGATTTGGATTAGAGTAGATCAAATTAGAGAATTAAAGTGCATAGTTTTAGTGGCTGAGACTTGGTCACTTTGCCATTCTGTTATACCAATTTTCCTTATTGCCTCGTCCAACAGGTGCCAGAGATGCATCATAAAAATAATTCAAATGGGTGTTAACTACCATCCAAAAGTAAAAAGTTCAAGGTTATTAAATAAAACATATCACAATAACTGGCGTGAAACAGTTTGACCTATTCACAAAATGCTATAAATTGCTGAACCAATCAAACCAACATGGGCTTCGATTCTGTAAAGAAAATTATAATTTGAAAATCCTAAAAAGCACGCTTTAATAGAAAATCAAACTAAGACGCAGAAAATAATTTTCAATTAATTCGAATTAAAAAAACAAATATGTATTGTAAGAAAGCGTGTTAATGACACTCAATGTTTCGTAGCGGCCTCCATGCTCTGTCTCTTTCGCTAAATATGTAATCAACGACGCGACGAAGTTAATAGCGAATAAGCCAGTAAAATTATAAATGCGAAAGTTTGTGAGGATGAAAAAGAAGAACTACATATTGGATTTTGATTAAACTATTAGAATTAAATATCTTAGGACATTCTTCAGATACGCCCATCCGTCGTAGACGTTGAGAAGTAGAACTCGTAGTGCGTAGTTCGTCCGAAGAAGTACTACCACCTTACCCATTTCCGCCGTGAAGCAGTAATGCACTTGTATTACTGTGTTTCGGTTAGAAAGGTAAGGTCGGTGACATTACAGGCACATGAGACTTAATAACTTCACGTTTCAGGGTCGACAACGTATTGGTGATGCTCTGGTGTTGCAAATATCCATAGGCGTGCTTGCTTATCGGCACATGTGGTATAAAAAAAACTGAAAAAAAATCATACCCCGAACCAAGCAGAGCTTGTACTAAGGCAACCACTTAACTGGTGTACTACTTGAACCCCTTGTTTTTAGTCTAAATACATACTTATATAGATATTTACACTAAGACACAGAACAAACAGACATGTCCATGCGCACAAATGCTTGTCCTGGCCCGTCATGTACTAACATGTGAAGCTCAAAAGGCAAATAAAATAAATACATGTAAAATTCATTCACAAAATGGAAATACAAAGCAATGTTAATGAATGAATAATGAAACTAGAGCTCCAAATTATACGAGAAATGAAGTATAATATATATTAAGATCGGAGAAATAAAATTAACAGTATTTTCCAAAAAAAAAACAGTATTTAAATTTTTTGAAGTTTAAAAACAATTTTTTTTTTGGAGCTCCTAGCTCAATTTATTGTCATTTTTAAACGGACACAAAAATAGTATTTTGGATATTTTTTTTTATAGAACAGTAAAAAGTAATAACGAACGAAAAAAAGTAAAATACGGTTTTTATCGGTTGGGCGCCCAATCCAAAACAAAGTATTTATGTAATTAATCAATTCAAAGGATAATCCATTAAAGATAAATATATTTTATGTAATTCACGTAATAAATTATTTTTTTAAACTTAACGTGAACAGATTCGGCTTTGTATAAACAAAATAACTTAACCTTGCGAGATTAAAAAAAAAGGTTTAAGATGGACAACCCTTGATAAAAAGTTAAAATATGATAGGCAATGATGTACAAAGTATATATACGTTGACCGCGCTCAGAAATGGCAACATAAAATGCTGGTAATTTCCCTAATTCCATTCCATTTAGTTACACCAACCACTGTTGCGACGGCACGCGCGGCGCATGCAGCACTCAATCTTAACGCAACTAACGATGTATATTCATCTCTTTAACAACAGATACACCGTAAGGTGGCATTTGTTTTCTTTTCTTCGTGCGTATAAGCAGCTATTATAGTAGATAATAGTATTTACGCTGTGTTTGAGAGCCGTGATGTTGTTGAATGTGTGTACCTTAAATACCTCATTTATATCGGTCATATGATAGGTATGCTGTTTTTTTTAGAAGTTGTGTTAATTGATGACTAGCTGTTCCCCGCGGTTTTACTCAGGTCCCTGAGGGTTTTTGATTTTCTGACTCGACTTTCGACTTTATGAAAAAGTAAATAAATATCCTGGGACATTCATTACATACAGCCATCTAGTCCCAAACTAAGCAGACTCGTACTATGGAAACCAGATAAGTGATATACTACATACGATTTTTTTTAATACATCTTAATATATATAAATCTCGTGTCACAATGTTTGTCCTCAATGGACTCCTAAACCACTTAACCGATTATAATAAAATTCGCACACCATGTGCAGTTCGATCCAACTTGAGAGATAGGATAGTTTAAATCTCAAATTATAGTCGCAATTTTAATTTATTGCTAATTATTTGTCTGTTATTATTTGACAGTCACAATTATCTGTTAACTCCAAATGATTCTAAGAGATGTCGATACCTTTCGACTGGGTTGAGTAAGTCATCAATAGATGGCGCTGCTATGGTAAATCTACGAACGTGTCATATAAGCTACAATTCAATATCATGATTACCACGTGTTATTGAGGCTAATGTATAAATTAAATTTATTTTGTAGTAAACGAAATACCGTGAAATTCAATTATTTCTTCTTTTTTAATACGGCTGGACCGATTGGAATGTTTTTTTTTGTTTGCGTTTGGGTGGTGCCCTGGATGGTTTAGATTCACAATTGGACCCGGTAGGTGGCGCTGCGAGCGAATTCCTGCATTTTTGTATGGACTTATTTCGACAGAACGACGTCTGTCCGGGCAGCTAGTACTTATATAGATATTTACACCCAGCCACAGAACAAACAGACATGTTCATGCACACAAATGTTTGTCCTGGGTATGACAGGGTGGCAGTCAGGGTCTCTAACCACCAAGCCAGCTATCCCATCAAGTATATCTAAGTAATGTATTAAGAAAAAGTGAGTTGAAAATGTTGTTTTAGAGAGCCATGATGTTGGTGAATGGCATATCTATATTATAATACGTCGTTGATGATAAGTAGGTGCTCTCTCAGATAAATCCCAAAAGTTGAGTAGATGCGTACAATCTTTTTACATCGACTTCCTGAACTTCGTCGGCGAGCCGCTTCACGGAGGCCTCGGAGAGCTTATCTCTCGCGTGATTAGTAGTATTAGCGTAGTTAGCGACAGAGACAGAGCACGGAGGCCACGACGAAACATCCTCGAGTTAGTGTCATTTTCCTTACAGAATCGAGGCCCTGATTTGTAACACCATAACAGAAAAATATGTAATAAAGTATGGGAGGACGTATGTATGGATGTTTGTTACTCATTCACGCAAAAACTACCCGACAGATTTAGATGAAACTTGGCACATAGATAGTTTAAATGAAAATTATAAAAAAATATTTATTTATTTATTTATGTAGATCACCAACAAGACACACACTAATACATTCAAAAATATAGGTATCAAAATGTTAATCATAAATGTGTCCCAATTAGAGGTGACGACCGCATGCATTAAAGAAAGACAAAAAACAGAACCAACATATATCTTAAAAATAAAAAAAATATACTTCACAACCCAATAAAATCATGGAAAAAAAATTATATATAGTAACAAAGGGAAAAAAAAACACAACGGACAATGCTTTACAAATCGCTTACATTAAGCAGCTTATTTTTAAATGCAAAGAGACTGTCGCCGAATATATCGGCATTGCTTTGCTTAGAACCTATATTGTACGCCATAAGCATCCTATTTATTGGAGAGAAATGTCCAAGATTTGACTTTGCCGCTTTTTCACTGAAGAGCTTATAATTACAACGTCTAGGGAATTTCAAGGGTGCACTAATGTCTACGTATGATAGCAACAAAGGAGCATCTAGGACACCCCTCACCAACTTAAAAAGAAACGTGTTATCCAGCAGCATTCTTCTTTCATGCAGACTTTGCATTTTAAAATAACGCAGCCTATCAGCGTAACTAGGCAGTTTCCTAGCTAACCCGCAACTGTACGAAAGGTGCCACAAGAAACGCTTCTGAACACATTCAACTTATTCAAAATATTCATTCAATATATTTCATTTATATTCAAATAGTCCTTTACAAGCACTTATGAATAGTCTGACTCTAATACCGGTTCGGAAGGTTGTTTTTTACTGAGAAGAGCCGGCAATAAACTCAGCAATTACTCTTTTAAAAAACGAACTTAGATTTATTACATAAAATTTATTTAGTCTCACTGATAATACCTGTGTGTTATGGCAAAAGCGCATACTTATTTAACAATAAGCCCCCACAAGCAGCACCTGTTCACAAGCATGACGCATGTGGCAGCCATCGCCCTCCTCGCCATATTGTAGGGAAGTGAGCGACCCGCCACACAACGCCGCCGCAAGCAAAGGCATTAAAGCGAGCATGACTATCTTAAGTTTGATGCACATAAAAAAAAGAATCTATGAAGTTTAGAATACACAGAAAGTTTAAGACCTGGATTAATGTATAGGATGCCTCTTATCCCGGGAAAATGTTACATTCCTCAGGAACGTGGACAGTCAGCTGACTCAGCAGAAAATTGATTGCGAAGTTTAAGATATAAGCACATACAGACAAAATTACTGAGTTTATTTTATAATATTAAGTGAAAAGATACTTTTGTACGTTAACCAACTTTGTAAATGTTGGTATATGTTAGTTGTAATGTGCCTTAAATGACATATTTATATTAATAAATAGATTATTAGATATAAGTTTAATTAATTAATGTTAAATAATTCGTACGCCATTTTGTTAGGGAACTATGATTTATTAAAGTAACTTCACAATATTTATTATTTATTTATTGTAAATTATGGCACCATTACAGCATATACTATTAATTCGATGCCACAACTAAAGTTGGTACATAAACATTATATATATTTTTAATAAACATTATGAAAAACACAATATAATTTTTTTAAACAAAATATTACTTTCACGGCATATACGAGCGTCATAATGACAAATCATTTTCAAAGCATTAACACTAAACGAATAAATTATAATTGTATTTTTTGTTTTTTTCATACCCTCTAACATTTCAAAAAACAAATTAAAAATTATTTTTTTAGGTACCCAAAATCGATAGGGTACTAAATATTTTTTTACAACAGCCTGTATATGAATGTCAAGCGAAGTCCCCGCGCAACACTACGACTACTCATCACTAGGTTAGTACTATTCGTCCATTGATATTGCGAACGCATACTGTGCGCTCGAGTACATGGATTATTGTAGTGCGTGGAGAGCGTAACGTAAAATAAAAAAAATATTTATTAAAATATTTAAAAAAAGTTTTCCGTCTCTGTGGTTTTTGAGGTAAGTGGATAATTTTTTTCGTAATAATAAGTACCCTAAAATAATAAAAAATGCGATTGAATTTCAATTGCATATATTAAATTATGAACATAATAATGCTACATCGTGAATTTAAACGATTAGTTTTTCTTAATAATAAGTACCTAAATTCCATATAAAAATTATATTTTAATTAATTAAATAATTTATTTCACTACGCTACGGTATGAATTTCGAAGATTAATTTTGCCTTAATAATAAGTACTTTATATTATAATAGCAGTCCCCCGCGGTTTCACCCGCGTTTATCGATATCATATTATACGAGTATAGCTTATAACGATTTACAAAAAAATCCGCGTCGAATGGTAGCAGTCCCGTAGTTCAGTAGTTTTGAGGTGATGCTGCGTCACATGATTTAATATATACACTTCTCATCAGAAAAATCGAAACACTTTTCATGTTTATGTTTTGTAAGGATTATCAGAAAAATGTGTATATTTAGGAATATATGTCAAGTGTCGTTTAATAGTGAATAATATGGGGTTTTCAAACCGTAATGTCAATGTTCTAAATTCAAATGAAATTTTCATAGGCTTCGTATTTTGTTTAACAAGTAATTTTTACCCTGTATGGAGTATGGAGGAAATTGATAATACAACACACGTAAATTAAAAATAAATTTGAATTAAGAATAGGGTAAAAAAAAAGTGATTTCCTGTATAAACAGCGTGGGGTGCATGGTGTCAATAGTTACAAATATGTTATTGACAGATTTATGAGTAAAGGGTCATCACTTTGATATTATCTTAAAAAGCACCCCACTCTTTTTTTACATTTAATTTTTATTTTTTCTTATTTTCTATTTTTTTTTGTTGGATTTTCTATAAAAGTTTTTTAGTTTTTTTAAACTATTTTTTTTTTTTTAGTTAAACCGATAATCCTGATAATCCTAGTTAGAATAACGGGTGTAACTGTTTAAAATATTGTATTGTCATCGGTCCTCGATAAATCTACAAAGTTTTAATGAAATCTGACCGTTTAAAGTGGGTCAAAATCGCGCCCAAAGGAGTCGGTTACAAACATACAGGTAAAGCTAATAAAAAGCGTGCAAAAAACTAAGAAACGTTTATTATACTCGTATAACTTGTATTCCCTTCCAAACTCTTATTACTGCTTCCATACGGTTCTTCATCGATCGGATGAGAGTCACGATCAAATGTTGTGGCATTCCATTCCTCTTGGATTGCATTTTGCAGCTGGCTAAGTATTTCTGGGGAAGGATCTCTTGCACGAATTCGTCTCTTTAATTCATCCTATATATGTTGAATCGGATTCATGTTCAGGATTTGGCAGGAATAGGGTCACTTGAGATAATCGATTTATCTCTTTTTTGATGAGTGTAAAATTATGCTGTATGCTAACGGAAGGAACAAGTGCTACAGAAATGATGGAGAACGCTTTGCACAATGCTGCATTGAAGAAAAGGTCAGCAGATGGCGGCTCGTGAACGGAGGAATCAGCGCCGACGGCAAGACAGAGCTTGTCCTTGTACCTGGGCTACGTCTGCCTGCACTAAACAGTCACTCACGTGATGCCCTATGCACATTTTATTGGCATCGGTTTCATATTCATGCACGACAATGTTAGGGCTCACACCGCGAGGGTTGTACGAGATTATGTAACCAAAGTCGGTATCTCCAGTATGAAATGGCCAGAAGAAGCCCAGATATGAATCCGATTGACCATCTATGGGATGAATTAAAGTGTGATGTTTTATCTATTTCCTTCATACTTCATACAGGGTAAAAATTACTTGTTAAATAAAATACGAAACCTATGAAAATTTCATTTGAATTTAGAACATTAACATTAACATTTGAAAACCTCTTATTGTTCACTATTAAACGACACTTGACATATATTCTCACATTTTCTGACAATCCTCACAAAACATTTTTTTTTTATACCACATAGGCCGACAAACAAGCGTTCGGTCCACCTGATGGTAAGTGGTCACCGTCGGCTATGGACATTTGCAACACTAGGAGCATCGCCAATGCGTTGTCGACCCTGAGACGTGAAGTTGTTAAGTCTCATGTACCTGCAATGTCACCGGCCCCTTTACCTTTCTAACCGAAACACAGTAATACCAGTGCACTACTGCTTCACGGCAGAAATGGGTAAGGTGGTAGTACTTCCCTGGACGAACTCTGCACTAATAGCTCTACTAATAAAAAGTTGCAAGGTGTTTCGATTTTTTTGATGAAAAGTATAAAAAAATTCATCTTATATATATAAAAATGAATCCCTATTTCCCTTGGTCACGGCATCACGCATGGACGGCTGGACCGATTTCGCTAATTCTTTTTTGTTTGTGTTTATAATGGTCAGGAGAAGTTTCTTATGAATGAAAAAATTAAGAAAGTTCCGCGGAAAATTAGAAAATTTAAGAAAACTAATGTTCATATTAACTTTTCTAATGTAACCTGATCGTTTGACAGCTGGAGCGATTGACAGAATGCGCGCTGCAAATATAGTTTAAAATAGAGGCATGGGTCGGAATTATATTGATAATATAATTAACTTATAATTTCTTATTGCACATTTTACGATCAATTCAATAGGAAGTTTCAAATTCAATATTCATTATTAAGACAGGACAACGTCTGTCGGGTTAGCTAGTTAAATTATAAATATATAACAGGCTGTTGCAAAACTGTGGCATTTTAGAGTGTAATATATAAATTAATTAGTATATTTATTTTTAACTAAGGCCCTTTTAGAGAATACTCGTAAATGCCTTGCCTTTTCGAAAATGTATCCTAAGTATCCTCGTTTGATAATATAATTAATTCCTATTTGTAGAAACAATAAAAACTTCTTTTTTTTTTTTTTATTTGTACTTTAATATCACTACTCACTACATAGTATAAAACAAAGTCGCTTTCTCTGTCCCTATATCCCTATGTGTGCTTAAATCTTTAAAACTACGCAACGGTTTTTGATGCGGTTTTTTTAATAGATGAGTGATTGAAGAGGGAGGTTTTATGTATAATACATGTGACATTCCACGGGAACGCGGGTAAAACCGCGGGGGACAGCTACTAAAATATAAAGGTTCTTTTTTATATTTAAAAATTTTATAGGGTCTCAATCTAGACTAAATATATTTGTTTCAATTTTACATTTATATTCCATTGTGATATGTTGTATATGCATATGAAATAAATCAATAAATAAATATCCATTTGTCTCTAGATAGTTTTTGACCTTGTCTAACCTGTATTTTTAATATATTATCAACCAGCTGTCCCCCACGGTGTTACCCGCGTTCCCATGGGATGTCACATGTATTATGCATAAAAACTTTCTTCTTCAATCTATTAAAAAACCGCATCAAAATCCATTGCGTAGTTTTAAAGATTTAAGCGTACATAGGAATATAGGGACATAGGGATAGAGAAAGCGACTTTGTTTTATACTATGTAGTGATGATACGCGAAGCAGTAGTGCACTCGTATTACTGTTTCGGTTGGAAAGGTAGGGGCGGTGACATTACAGGCATATGAGACTTAACAACCTCACGACAACGCGGCGATGCCCATTGGCGACGGTGACCACTTACCATGAAGTGGACTGTCTGCTTGTTTGTCGACCCATGGTCTTCCTCTTTACACCTTTTACCCTTCTGTTCAACTCTTCGCGGTATTTTTTTTTATTGAAATTTGCGCACGTATTCAAAATTCAAAATAAACATACAAAAGTAATTAAGTATAGCTATAAATCAAATTTAAATTCTGTTGAAACATTTCTTGAAAATGGCAATTATTTTTTAATTTATAACTAAACAAAAAGCAATATGGACTTATCATTTCATATAAAAAAAAATATATTTTAGGACAACAATAAAATTGCCAACCTACCCATATAAAATCTAAAAATCTATTCACAGCCTATTTTTCATTTTTATTTTTCTGAAAACTTTTTTCTGGCGGTAATTTTTTTTAATCGACCTCAATTTTTTTTTAATGCAAATGAAAAGTCATGTCTAATGAATTAAACAAATATTTAAATTGTGACTTAATAATTTTTTAGATACGTTTTTCATTAGTATTAATTAGGATAATTAGAAGTTAAACTAAGGTCAAAAGTTTATACATCAATTCTATTGTTTTACAAATAAATATTCAATACTCTAAATTATGTTCAAAATAATAATTTGTATAAATTTATTCGTTCAGCGAATAAATACAATATAATAATTTAAATAACTAATCGAATTAAGACTGTTTTAATAATCAATGATTTTATTTAAATAATATTTTTAATTTTATAAAAATAAATATTTAAAATCTTAAAATTTATTTTATACTTCTTTCAAAAAAATTCAAAACCATTTATTCAGTTTAGGCCCATGGAGGGCATTTATGAAGGTCAGATTTAATGTTAATGAAGCTACTACTACTCTATTATACCATACTAGCTGTCCCCCGCGGTTTCAACCACGTTCCCTATGTTGCATTATTTTGTTCTTTCTACCATCAATAGTTTTCGCAACGCACGCGATGTAAGAAATTTTTTTTGTAATTTTTTTACACCATTATTGGAGTTTTAGTATGGATCCCTAACTTTTTTGAAAATTTAATATAGCATATGTTACTCAGTGATAATGTAGCTTTCTAATGAAACAAGAATTATTAAAATCGGTCCAGTACTTTTTGAGTTTATTCGTTACATACAAAAATACAAATCTTTCCTCTTTATAATATTAGTGTAGACTAATATTATTTTGTGAGTTTGTATGTATGATCTCGGAAACTACTTCATCAGATTTCAATCATTCTTTCACTGTTAGAAGGCTACACTATTCTCGAGTGACATAGGCTATGTTATTATCCAGGGATACATTAAATTCCGGAACACGGATGAAACCGCGAGGCGGTAATGAGTCTTGGAAATATCCTTTGTCGCCCAATCAGCTTAAAACTACTGAACATATCGGGATGGGACTGCTACCATTCGACGCGGAATTGTTCCTAGATGGTTATATACTCAACGTGTTACAAAATACCCCGTAAAAATATTATTAATTATCAAAGCCAACAACCCTAGTAAGCTGTCATGTCAGGGAACCAGATTATTTAACAGAAAGGCTTACGTACCTATTTTATCTAATAATTGTCTACTTTAATAGTTTTTCTATTTTTCATTCAGAAAAAAATGATTTTTAATTTTTTTGGGGAATCTTATACAGCGTTACTACGGTTCTTAAATATTGTGAATGGACTCGTTATAAGGCCCCATTTATCCTTCTTTAGGTTTTACGGGTAGTTTTGTAACACTCTGTTTATCATATCGATAAACGCTGGTGAAGCCGCGGTGGACAGGTAGTCAGTACAAATCACAAACAAAAACAAATATAGATTACAATAATAATATACATTTTATGAAGTCATTAAAAAAAATTACATACAGACATTACTTATAACTAAATTAACATGTCTTAAGTTTGTTGTTTTTAACTAAAAATAGGTCAAATACACTACAGATTGTCAAAGTATGTAAAAAAAACTTTATGAAATTCTAGCTGTACCCCGCGGAATCACCCGCGTTCCCGAGGGATGTCACATATTCCCTGGATTCAGCCAAGACTGAGAAGTTAATTCTTTAACTATGTTTCTAAGGATAGTTCATTTCGTGAATTTTTGTCTTTGTTTTTTATAGATATCTTTGCTGATATATATGTGCGAAACGTGTGCGTATATTGGGTGCAGGGGACATATTTTTTATACCACTTGGGCCGACAAACAAGCAGGCGGTCCACCTGATGGTAAGTGGTCACCGCCGCCTATGGACATTTGCAACACTAGGGCATCGCCAAAGCGTTGTCGACCCTGAGACGTGAAGTTGTAAGTCTCGTGTGCCTGTAAAGTCACCGGCCTTACCTTTCTAACCGAAACACAGTAATACAAGTGCACTACTGCTTCACGGCAGAAATGGGTAAGGTGGTAGTACTTCCCCGGACGAACTGCACTGAGCTTTACTCCTTCTATGCCTTGTAGTTAGACTTACAAATTATATAGTAGTAATGTTTGTAGTGAAACTTCTTACTCGGCTTCGCAATTGTAATCCGCAACCTTTTTGTGTGACAAAAAATAAATGAATGATAAACACAATGTATGCTATTCAAAAGTGATTGATGAATAATTAAAATGTTTCCCAGTAATACAAAAGTTTCACTTGTATCGTGTAACTTTACGAGACACCTTGTTTTCTTTATATTGGACAACAGTGTATGCCTCAAACGGAAATATTGAAATGCACTGTTCGACAGGCCAGTTGGCTTGATGGTTAGCGCTCTGACTGTCAAACCGAAGGTCGCGGGTTCAATTCCCACCCAGGACAAACATTTGTGTGCATGAACATGTCTGTTTGTTCTGTGTCTGGATGTAAATATATACATACATATATAAGTATGTTTTTTTTTATTAAGAATGGGCTTGCGTTTGGCCTTTGACTGACCCCAGAAGGAGTTATGACGAGGCCGAGGATGTAGCACACTTACCCAGAAAATGCCTGTTCACTCTGGCTGTCGGGAAACACTGACCCCGGAAGAGAGTTCCACTCCGTTGCTGTTCGTATAACGAACGAAGAAGCGAAACGTTGTGTTCGTAAAAGCGGGATGTATTTAGAAAAAAGTAGTATAACTAGTATATCAGTTATCTGGTTTCCATAGTACAAGCTCTGCTTAGTTTGGGACCAGATGGTCGTGTGTAAAGAATGTCCCAGGATATTTATTTATTTATTATTTAATGTTGGGTAAAAATTTCAAAATCATCAATCCATCAACTACAACATACACGATTATTTAATTGACGACAATGCGCTCTCTCCAGCAGGACACATCTTTATGTACAAAATCTTATTTTGAAAGGAGTAATTGCTGAGTTTATTGCCGGCTCTTCTCAGTAAAAGCAACCTTCCGAGGCGTTAGTCTGACCATTAATAAATGCCTGAAAAGGCCTATGTGAATTAAAATATTTAATTTTATTAATTTTTGAGTCTGGCGGACCCAAACATACGGGTTCTGAATATTTATTTTTATTTATATATAAAGACTAGCTGCGCCCTGTTGCTTTGCTCGCTTTCAATCGTGGTTCTAAACCTTCCTCATGAATTACTCTATCTGTTGCTGAAAACTGCATAAAATCCGTTGCATAGTTTACGATTCTATATAGGACATACAGACAAACATTAATTTTTATAATGGATGGATATAACTACTTTGTGATGGTTCTAAATAACCTCTGTTTATGACTTCAGACTCTAGTCACCGATGACTTAGCAAAGTCATTAATGTCACGAATCCATAAAAAAGTTGAAATTGGAATGTAGAAAAAAAAATATAAGAAAGACTGTTAAGTGTGAGTCGAACTAGCACATGACGGATTCCGTACCACGGTGCAACATTTAGCAAAAAGCTGAAAAAAAAAACATCTGTTGCCCTTTAATTCTTAACTTTTTTTTATGTTTTGAAAGCGACTCTATACGAGAATTGCCATAAAATCTGCGTCAGCATAAAAAGGCGCAACATTGACGTGACAACGTCTAATAAATCGATGAACGCTGGCTGCATGCAAAACACGTATAAAAGTTATAGTTAAAAAAATCTGTTCGTTAAAGTAATTAACATTTTTGAATTAATGAGTGCAAATAAAAATAAATTTATTAATTAAATTGTAGATTACATTACACTCCTTCTTTACATCCATAAAAAATAATGATAATTCAATAAAAATTATTCAATTTTATTGATAAATTTATGCAATAATTTCATCAATATTTTGTTATGACGTTGTCACGTTAAACTATCGTCCGTAAACCGATTTTACAGACAACCATTTTTTTTTGTATTTTTAAACTTTATTTGATTTTGATTTATCTGTTATTATAGCGGCCATAGTAGTACAAAGTCAAGGATCATTTGGCGCGAGGCCAAAATCGGAACTAAGGCCGCCATCTTGTAAAGTGTCACATATTGACAGGTCGCTCTGTCCATATTGTAGGTACACACCGTAGACAGAATAAACCATAGACGATGGGATATCTTCCTCACTAACACAAAAAAGAGAAACTCTTATTGGAAATATACGTTAAGAAAGGAGACAGAGAGCTACCATTTTTTGTTTCACCTCACGTGCCGTTTTTCAAGGCCGCTTAAAGCGAAACAAATAATGTCGTTCCAATGCGTTGAACGTATTACCAACAAAAAAATTCAGTTTCCCGCTCTTGTGTTCTTTGTAACAAATTAAGTTTTAATATTTTCCTTCAGCTTTAATGAAACAATATTTTATGGGTAAAAAATACTCCTTTCTCAATATTAATTTCGGTTTATGTAAGATTTTGTTTTGAACTCTAATAATAATTACCCAAAAGTCGAGTAAAAGTAATAATATGGTAACACCATATAATTATGTGTGTATAATATCGTATAAAAAGATATAGAACTCTCTCTGTCTCAAGCCGGCCACACTAGCTCTATAGATTTTCACTCTACCAGGTATACTCTGTCAAAATTTCAAGTATCAGACTAACAAACTGAAAACAATCTGGAACAAAGTTTTAAGGTTATCAATACTCTTACTATATCAGTACTTACTGTAGAATATATCAGCAAATTAAATAATATGAGAAATAAAATCGATTATCATTTTTGACAAAACTTTTTAAACGAATATTCTAATGGGCTTTGAAATTCTGACCACAACCTTTTTGTGTAACGAAAAAAAAATTAACAAACACAGTCTATGCTATTCAAAAGTGATCGATGAATAAATTAAAATGTTTCCCTGTAATACAAAGGTGTAATTTCTTACATGTCTTTACGACACACCCTGTTTTGTAAAGGATATCTTATTTATTTATTTATTTAAGATACACAATACAAATTACAACCAAAAGGTAATCACATAATAAGTAATAATACATATAGAGCTGGGTTGTAACTCAAAACATATGTATACAAAAACACAAAACTAGAAATGAATACCAAGACAAATGCGATGAAAGTGCAAGTGAGCACTCCCAAATGACAATATAGATAAAAAAAAACCTATTATCTAGATATATGCAGCAAGTTACGCTACTGACGGTGTTCCTCACGTGTTTTCTGTCATATTAGAACTCGCGCCCTTCGTCGACACATACGAGCAATCATCGCCTTAGCCTTAAAGGTAAACCAGCCGATTTCCGATGTATAGGCATCACATTTTGCAATACAATTACCACTTACACCGCCAAAGTATATAACAAAACAACAGCAGTAAAAAATAGCCTCATCAAATATTACATTACATTACCGGTTTACTGAATTTATAAATAACCTGAAAAATACTTGATTAAATCGCTGATGGCACAATATAGGACTTCGACAATTATTGACTGATTACGTTTATGAAGCAACGGTTTCTCTAATAAGAATTACAAATTAGGTGTTCCACATGATAGACAGGACGGTTTGTTGCATCCTCTGTGGTGACATTGTCTCTCATGTATGCCGAGCGACGTCCAGCCAGCGCTTCTTCTACGTATCGTTGTGTGTGCGGGTCCGCTCACCGGCTCAATCTCCACTTTGTGCGGTCTGTTGCATCCTCTGTGGTGACATTGTCTCTCATGTCTGCTAAGTGAACCAGCGCTTCTACATATAGTTGTGAGTGCGGCTCCACTCTTCGGCTTCTCCACTTTGTGCGGTCTGTTGCATCCTCTATGATGACATAGTCTCTCACATCTGCTAAGTGAATCAGCGCTTCTACGTATAGTTGTGTGTGCGGCTCCACTCTTCGGCTTCTCCAATTTGTACAGTCTGTTGCATCCTCTGTGGTGACATTGTCTCTCATGTCTACCGAGGTTAAGCAAGCGTTTCTACGTATCATTATGTTGCAACAACAGTTTGTGCCCAAATATAATGACAACTAAGAGAGAAAGTGCGTCTAAGCTGTCCGTGAAACATGGTAATGAATTATCCAAATAGTACCATGTTTTGACACAAAAACTAGTCGTTCATAAGAATTACAACATCGTCATGGGCCATGTGCTTTTGCATGTTTTGAATTATTGATTTTATGTGTTACGTACGCTATTGTCTTTGACTTAGCTTTGTAAGGTTGTAACCTTAATCGAATTATAATTCTCTGCTGTGCCACATGATTCATTAATGAAACTGCTGATCTATAAGTCAAGTTACATATGTTTTTTTGAAGTGAAGACTTCTTTAGCGTCATTGAGCAGTTCTTGGGATGGGTCTAAAATGCTAAACTCGCGTCAGGACACGTGACCTGATCGAAAATTCGTAAGACGGTAAAAATGCACGACGTTAATGTTCAAGTGTTCACTTCTGCCGGCACTCCTGGAGTGCAACCCGTTGTATTTTTTTTTTAATGGTTTATTTAAAATACTGTACAAATCACTAAAATGTACATATAGCCACATAACGCAAAACCCTTAAGTCTCTAAAAAATCTATAAGTGGCGATAATGTACTTTATCAGATTATACAAAGAAACGAAGTAACTAATTCCGCTAGATCTCCTTTATCAAGTTCCAAACAAAGAAACTCAACAGGAAATCGACAAGTGTTTCGCTTCTACACGAAGCATCTTCAGGACGTAAATCCTAAGGATGATTTTCTGTTGAGTTTCTTTGTTTGGAACTTGACAGAGAAGATCCAGCGGAATTAGTTACTAGATATTTGTATTTTGTATAATCTTACAATGGATTTCCACAAAGCCACGCCTGAGTCAATTAGTTTATGACCTTTATTGTAAAGTAGACAAGATTTAAAATAGCCTGACACCTAAGAATTGCATGGAAAAATCGTTCTTATTGCTTCAGAGATAAGGTTCATATATTAATCAGATTAATTGGGATGTGTCCTGTATTAAAGATAAATGATCAAACACTAACCAGTGTATTGAACATCCAAAAATATACGAAAACATTAAATATGATCAAAATTAAATCATTAATGTGATTTATAAGTACCGATCTAATCATAAAGTGTTTGATGCTGTACAATTATGACGTCACAACTTGCTATTTCATACAAAACTCCATACTTTCGATCGTTTTGACATTTCATAAAGAATTGCTGATTTGACATGTCAGGACAAATCCCTTTTGTCTCTCTTAAATATTATAAATGTGAAAGTTTGTGAGTATGGATGTTTGTTACTCTTTCACGTAAAAACTACCGAACAGATTTGAATGAAACTGCGCAGATAGATAAAACATATCCTGGACTAGACTATAGGCTACTTTTTACCCCGGGAAAATTTGACATCCCTCGGGAACACGGGTAAAACCGCGGGGGAGAGCTAATTTGAAATAACGGAACATTATGGCCGATTTGAGGTTAAAGAATGACATATGAAAATCACCCTTATCACATTGATGATAAGGTACATCTATTGATCTAATGGCTAATTCTATGATATATATGCCATATGGTCGATTTTTCTATAACTCTTAGCTATCAAAACTGACCTAATAAATCTCGATAACTTAAATTCGATGCAGTAATAAAGTACAGTAATTGTTTCTTCAAACGTAGTAGTAAATTTATTCGGTACTTTATGAGCGGACTGACGTCTAAGTGCCCGACAGAGCGTACCGGTAGATTGTCTATATTTTATTTTCATAAACCACGCAACGTTTAGTCTATCTATATCTATATATATAAAAATGAATCCCTATTTACCTTGGTCACGGCATTGCGCATAGACGGCTGGACCGATTTCGCTAATTCTTTTATTGTTTTTTGTAATTGTCAGGAGAAGGTTCTTATGAAAGAAAAAATTAAGAAAGTTGCGCGGAAATTTAGAAAATCTAAGAAAAGTTAACCACTTTACTAGCGTTTTTGACACTATAAACTTTTTTAAAGTAACCTGTTTGACATTATTGTCAGTCGTTTGACAGTTGGCGTGATAGACCGAATGCGCGCTGCAAATATCGTTTAAAATAAAGGCAAATAATTAATTTATAATTTCTTATTGCACATTTCACAGTCGATTCAAACGGAAGTTTCGAATTCAATATTAATTGTTAAGACAGGACAACGTCTGTCGGGTCAGCTAGTATGTATATAAAAATGAATCCCTATTTCCCTTGGTCACGGCATCCCGCATAGACGGCTGGACCGATTTCGCTAATTCTTTTATTGTTGTGTTTGTTATTATATGGAGAAGGTTCTTATGAAAGAAAAAAGTAAGAAAGTTAAGTGGAACATTTGAAAATTTGAAAAAACAACGACCATATTCACGTTTCTAATGTATATGGCGTTTGACTTAACTGTCAGCCGTTTGACAGTTGCAAGATTGACTGAATGCGCGCTGCAAATATCGTCTAAAAGAGGCATTGGTCGTAATTATATTGATAAAATAATAAATTTATAATTTCTATATAATTAAGTGCACATTTGACAGTCGATTCAATCGGAAGAATCGAAATCAATATTCATAGTTAAGACAGGACAACGTCTGTCGGGTCACCTATATAAAATAGGGTTCCTTTGACCCACGATCACCTCAAAACTACTGAACATATCAGGATAGGACTGCTACCATTCGACGCGGAATTTTTCCTAGACGGTTATAGTTTAGTTTTAAAAGTATAATGTATGTATTCTATTTTTAAGGTTTATTTTTGGTTAATAAAGAATTTTTGATTGATTTGATAGGCTATACATACTCGTATTTGATATCAATAAACGTGGATGAGCTAGAAATTATATAAAATACAATATTGCTTAAGGAATTCTGACCAGTGCGGGAACACTGGTAAATCAAATTTACATTTCGCACCCTCAGTACGATAAGGGCTTAAAATTTTGCGAAATGAAGTTACGATCATAGAGAGACTAAACAAAGTACGCTCTATCCGATGAATAGTAAAACATAGTCAATTTAATGATAGAATAAGCATACCGATACTTCAGCCTCTTGAACACCGGGGCTAACCCTTCCCGCTCAGTGCCAAAGTGACTCAATCAGAGATGTGCCAAAAATGTTTTTTTGAGTTAAGCCCTTATCATTCTGAGGGTGCGATTTGTCAATATTTATTTATTTATATAAGACACACCAACAATGTACATACAATCACAATTACCAAGAACAACAAAAAAAAAATACAAAATACAAATAAATTTGGCAAGACATTAACGTGTATATACACTAATTATAGGCATGTACAACATTTTAAGAATACATATTGAACAAAAAGAGAAAAGCATACTGTAAATTTGTTAAACAATGCAATTTATAATTTAAAAAAAATTAATTAATAGAACACAACAATAAAGAACAAACAATAATATTAGTTACAATTATAAGCCAGATGGGTTTCTGATTTCATGAGGAAAGCATAAAGTGTCTATATTGATAAAATTTTTAAATATATTAATAATTTTATATTAGATTACTTTTTTTATGCCACTTGGGCCGACAAACAAGCAGACGGTCCACCTGATGGTAAGTGGTCACCGCCGCCTATGGACATTTGCAACACTAGGAGCATCGCCAATGCGTTGTCGACCCTGAGACGTGAAGTTGTTAAGTCTCATGTGCCTGTAATTTCACCGGCAGATTGCATTACAAGTATTCAATAATTAATTACTTGGAACATGTTATATCCTTTTGGTTGATTAGTACCCTGTTAATAATACTATAATTATTATTTTTTTAATTATAATCTCTAATAAGTTTCTTTTTTAGGGTTCCTTACCTAAAGGGTAAAATGAGACCTCATTACTAAGACTCCGTTGTTCGTCTGTCACCAAGCTGTATCTATGTGTTATCTGTGATAGTTGAAATTTTCACAGATGATGTATTGTTGCCGCTATAGCTATAACTAGGAAACAGAATAAAATAAATATTGCCATACAACAAACGTGATAATTTTGTTTGTTTTTTATAAGTTTAGGTGGGTATCAGGATTCAATTTGTTATTTAAGTAAATTAAAATCTATTTTTTATTTCTTGTCAGCCGACTGACAAGAAATATGATGATGATCCTGATGGTAAGGATCCATTAATAACGTGATTACGGAGGGGTCAAGCCAAATCTCACCGAATCTCACAAAATCTCACGTAAAGAGAGGGTGGGTGAGTCTCAGAAAATATCACATATTTTTTTTATTCTCATGAAACAGTGAAATATTACGAGAAAATTGTCCACTAAAATATGGCAAAATGTTACTGATATTATACACGCGATAGTTTGTATGTATGTATGTATGTATGTTTCTTACTCTTTCACGCAAAAACTACCTCACAGATTTGGGTGAAACTTGGCATATAGATAGAGCACATCCTCTAATAACATATATGGCTATATTGTGGACAACGCATTGGCAATGCTCCTAGTGTTGCATCCATAGGCGGCGGTGACCACTTACCATCAGGTGGACCGACCGCTTGTTTGTCGGCCCATGTGGTATGAAAAAAAAACACCTTTTCGGATTTTATTTTGTCTTTATCGTGTTCTATTAATTTATTTATTTTATTTATTTATTTATGGATCTCCAACAAAAGATACACGCTAACATTACATTATAATAACACACTGTGAATGAGGGTGGCGTGTTTTTTTTTTTTTTTTTTTTTTTTTATATCAGACGGGATTGCGATTGGCCTCAATCTCAATTGTTCCTTCAATTAGAGGAAACCACAACATCCAAAAAGATAAATGGACTGAAAGTTACAAAATTTAATAAAAAATAAATTCACAAATAAATATTAATTAATAAATATCCTGCGACATTCTTTGCACACGGCCATCTGCTCCCAAACTAAGCAGATCTTGTACCTGATAACTGATATACTACATTTGTTTTTTTTTTCTAATGACATACATAAATAGATATTTACTAGACACAGAACAAACAGACATGTTCATGCACACAAATGTTTGTCCTGGGTGGGAAACGAACCCGCGACCTTCGGTTTGGCAGTCAGAGCACTAACCACCAAGCCAACTGGCCTGTAAGAATCAATTACATATTTACAAAATCTTATTTTGAAAAGAGTAATTGCTGAGTTTATTGCCGGCTCTTCTCAGGAAAAGCAACCTTCCGAACCGGTGTTACAGTCTGACCATTCATAACTGCCTGTGAAGGCCTATTTGAATAAAATATTTAATTTAATTACAATGACGTATTTAAACGCAGCTGACATAAGAAAAAAACAATGTTTATAATTACAATTGCATATTCATGGTTCAAATATTTGACAAAAGAATTAAAAATTACGTTTGAATAAAAATTAAATGTGTCAAATTAATACGAATGTAATTTATTTGTATGTTTGTCACCTTTTCACGATAAAATAGACCATTTTGAGCTTGAGATTTATAATTCATCTTTTTGCTAAGTTTCATCGAAATACGTTCAGTACTTCTGGCGTGATTGACTGACATGCATCCACCCATCCAAACTTTCGCATTTATAATAGTAACTAGCTGTCCCCCGCGGTTTCACCCGTGTTTATCGATATCATATAGCCTATAACCATCTATGAAAAATTCCGCGTCGAATGGTTGCAGTCACATCCCGATATGTTCAGTAGTTTTGAGGTGATGGTGCGTCAAAGGTACCCTATTTTCCATTATATTGATAGACTAGCGGTTTCACCCGTGTTTGTCCCTCTCATATATAGCCTATAACCATCTAGGAAAAATTCCGCGTCGAATGGTTGCAGTCACATCCCGATATGTTCAGTAGTTTTGAGGTGATGGTGCGTCAAAGGTACCCTATTTTCCATTATATTGATAGACTAGCGGTTTCACCCGTGTTTGTCCCTCTCATATATAGCCTATAACCATCTAGGAAAAATTCCGCGTCGAATGGTTGCAGTCACATCCCGATATGTTCAGTAGTTTTCAGGTGATGGTGCGACAAAGGAACCCTGTTTTCCATAATATAGATAGACTAGCGGTATCACCCGCGTTCCCGAGGTATCGTATATACATATATCGTATGTGTATATATATATGTATATACGATGTAACATTTTCCCGGGATAAAAAGTAGCCTATATTTTATTCCAATATATGCTCTATACATGTGCCAAGTTTCATCCAAATCCGTTGGGTAGTTTTTGCGTGAAAGAGGAACAAACATCCATACATACACCCTTTCGCCTTTATAATATTTTTTATTTTATTTTATTTTACAATGTCTTATAGTAAAAATCACAATTGACATAAGCACGATCATAGTGCAAATACAATTAAAGGCAAACACAGCATGCTATTAAAACTAATTTAAATTAGTGCAGTGCGGGAACAAAAGGTAAGTAAACGACTTGGTAATAACAAATTTTTAACATACTAAACTTAAAAGAAATGTTTTATAATTTGTACAAGAACAAGATAATATGTCTGTTTTATGCGTCTTGTAAATAATATTATTAGAATTAGCTTAGATAACATACAAAACTTAAATTTTAAATATAGATACGTACAGATTAAGGAGTAGTATAGTTAAATCGAGTCCAAACCAATTATCACCTTAACCTTTGACAATAGAGTCCATGTTTAATTCATAGTAAATTACATGTAAATAATGCAAAACCTATACTATAATTGCAAATTTAAACATGGTCTAATTTAAATTTACATTTAATATCGTATTGTCATCATTTGACAGATAATTATTATGTTAAAATAGTTTTTTTCTTGTACTATTAAATATTCTTGTCATCCTCGGCTCATTGCGTACAATATGGCTACTGGCGTCATACTTCTGCAGTGCTATTCACAAGCCAAACTCGCCGAGTGATCGCTCAGGTGAACACGCGGATAGAGCAGACCTCTTTGAGTTGCGAGACAGAGACAGTGTTGATTAGTATCTTTTGACAATTCACGCAGTGACTATTCCAGTCACGGCGTGAATTCATTGTCGAGTTTGATTGCAGAATATCATAGCTGAACTGAGTCGTCATTCCATAAGCTAAAATGACACTAGCTCGGGGATGTTTAGTCACGGCTATGCTCTGTCTCTTTCGCTAACTACGCTAATACTACTAATCATGTGAGAGGTTTTAATAACTTGAATTGAATAACATGATATATTTAATTGCTAAGTTCCACTGTGCGGTGTCACCCGCATTCCCGAAGATTCCGTATGTCAAATAACATTTAACCCGACCAATTCGCAGCCGATTCGCGACAAACTTTCAGACAGTTACACTGACAAAAATTCCAAAACAAAAAAAACATTATCTCTTAAACTTTGACAATTTAAAACACATATAGACTTACATTTTATTTATGGTATAGATTATTGTATTTTTTTTAATTCAAGGCCTATTCAAATAAAATTCCATAAATAAAAAAATATTTACTTAAATCTTATTGTTATAGACTTTTGTTTTACAGATTCAGCAGCCATGGCGCCTACAGTCCCGGAATTTTACACAGGGAAATACATCTTCATAACTGGCGGAACTGGCTTTGTTGGAAAGGTATGTATAATACTAGCTGTCCCCCGCGGTTTCACTCGCGTTCCCGAGGGATGTTTCATAGTCCCGAGAAATCCGTTAAATAGTTTTTGCATCAAACATCCAATCACACATAAAATACATTTATGTCACTTGGGCCGACAAACGAACAGATGGTCCATCTGATGTTCTGGTAAGTATGATGGTTAATTTTTCGTCACGCAAAAAGTTTGCCGATCAAACTTTCAAAGCCATCCCTAAGAAAATACTTTACGACTGCTTTCAGACACAATTCTAAATAGACTGAAGTTGGAGACACAGAAAAACCCTGTACGAGTATGGATGTTTGTTACTATTTCACGCAAAATCCACCAAACGGATTTAGATGCAACTTTCCACATAGATAGTGCATATCCTGGAATAACATATAGGCTACTTTTTATCCCTGGAAAGCGTGACATCCCTCGGGAACGCGAGTAGCTAACAACTAACAGCTAGTTACAAATATATATTTTTAAATCTCCAGGCGTTAATAGAAAAGCTCTTAAGGAGCTGTTCAGATGTCGGATCTATTTACATTCTAATGAGGCAGAAGAAAGGGATATCTGGGGAAGAAAGACTTAAGGAACTGTGCAGTAATAAGGTAAGATATTTATTAATTTATGCTCTGTAATTCCTCTCTTTGGCAACTATTCAGTATCCGGCGTATCCGGCAAGGTTTACCGGTTGACAAACAGGCAGACGGTCCACCTAATGGTAAATGGTCACCGCTGCCTCTGGCCATTTGCAATACCAGGGATATTGCGAATGTGATGCCGACCTTGAAGAGCTCTTTTTACGCCCCTTTTGAAGAACCCCATACCGTAGCGGTGAGGGAAAACCGTAATGGGAAGCTCATTCCACATCCTAATGGCCCGAAGCAGGTTTGTCCGACAGAGTCATTGAGTGGACGATCGAGGCGGCTCGAGGATATGGGGATGAGCTGCACATCGCCGGCGAGCGGTGCGATGGTAAAAAGGTGATGGTGGCACCAGGTCAAAAAGTTCTAGAGAACACTCCCCACTATATAGGCGGTAGACCCTTACCGATTCCACCGCCACGTCTATCAGTCAGTCCGTACATGACGGCAAGACTTGGCGCTATGGATACCGGTTCACTCAAAACTATTTAATGAAATTACACAAAATTATTGATAGTTGAGACTGAGGGTATCTTGAGATAGATCAAAAATGAGATAAGCGCTTCTAAAGTCATAAACGGTATGTCCATCTAATTTCTAACTATGGAGTTTCTGAAAAGAATTAGGATAGTAAGTCTAAAGCCAGTGGGAATCGAACTCGCATACGAAGAGTTTTGAGTCACCGTACCATATTTAACAAAACACGTTTCTTGGATGCCCCCTATAATTTTGAGCTTTATTTTTTGAAGTTATAGCGGTCATAGACACACTGTGCAAATTTCTGTATCCTATTACGGTTGATAAGATACAGCCCGCTAGCAGATAGACGGACAGATGCATGGACGGACAGCGGAGCCTTTATTAAGGCTATTTAGGAATTTAACGATCACAAATTATAATTTGGCACTCCTTTAACTTGCTACTTAGGACTAACAAAACCCTAGCGCTTGGTACGGCAGCAATTGACCTGTTATTTTCTGTTCCAGCTGTTCGAACCATTGAAAGAGAAGAACCCTAACGTTTTTAAGAAGCTCAAATTGATTTCTGGTGATATTGTTGAGGCAAATCTTGGAATATCCGAAGAAGACAGGAAGGAGCTGCAGAAGAAATGCAATATTGTCTTTCACAGTGCTGCTTGTGTCAGGTTTGTTGAACTTCAATTCTTAGGTGACATACCACCAATTCGCACGAAGCGCTTTGCAGCTTCCTTCCTCATGCGCACAGCTAAAGATTGGAATTCTCTCCCCTCGTCTGTGTTCCCAGAAACTTACAACTTGGGGCTCTTTAAGAAAAAAGTGAATAGGCTACTAACGGGAAAGCGAGCTCCATCTTCGGCCTCATCTTCACTTACCATCAGATGAGATTGAGGCCAATCGCAATATATATACGTACGTACGCGTATTTTCTTCAGTCCCTACACACCATGCACACCCTACTTTTGAGTTGGGGTGGTAGTAGTATTGTAATCTAAATATGATATTTACCTTCCAGGTTTGACCAGAAACTCAAAGATGCTGTGAGGATGAACACAACAGGCACTTTACAGATGCTCGAGCTGGCTCAGTCAATGGAAAATTTGGAGGTTAGTATAATTTAAAAAATATCACTTCTTCCTTATTCAGTTCGATTCATTGCTCTGTATGCTGAATAAGCAAACGGTCCGCCTGATGGTATGTGGTCACCGCCACTAATCCATTGTCGCTGAGGTATTAACTCATGTGCCTGTAATGTCACCGGCCTTACCTTTCTAACCAAAACAGTAATACAAGTGCACTACTGCTTCACGGCGGCAATGGGTAAGGTGGTACTCCCCCCTTCTTTGTATAGTAAAGACAAATGTTGGTTTTCTATTCCATCCCCCATATAATTCTAATGTAGCATGCACTTGTTCAGTTTAAAAAAACCTTGATTCTTTTCCAGGCGTTTGTACATCTATCAACAGCATACTGCCGTTGTCACCTGGATGTACTGGAGGAGAAGCTGTATCCAGCCGTCCACAAGCCGCGGAGAATCATGGACATCACGGAATGGATGGACGACGACATGCTGGACCACCTGGAACCAAAGTAAGTGACAGCTGACATAACAATACTTTGCCTTCTTTTACGATATGACAAACCAAAATGATAAAATTAATATTGATTGGTTTCTTAGCTTCACAATAGACAGGTATTTAGGTGCATCAATTTACAACACTTCTCGGGGAAAAATTTAGTTCCCTACGAACATAAACCTAGAGGAAGGTACTTTCTAACTGGTGGTGAAAATCTCATTTAAATCTATTGTGTAATAATAAATATGTTAGTGTGGGTAGGGTGACTCTGTGGCCATGAGAGTATGTGTGTGAGTGTGAGCGAAGTGAGTTTGTGGATATGAAAGTGTATGTGTGAGTGTGTGTGTGGTGAGTGTGAGTGTGTGTGTTAGTATAGGTGAGTGTGTGTGTGTGTATTAGTATAGGTGAGTGTGTGTGTTAGTGTGTGTGGGGTGTGTGTGTGACAGTGGATGAGATGATGTGTGCGTGTACCAACTTATCTATCAAATGTTCAAATTTACAGAATCATTGCTTCAGAACCGAACACTTATTCGTACACGAAAGCTATCACCGAGGATCTGGTTGCAGAATATGCAACCAAGTACCCCATAGCTATAGCAAGACCGTCGATTGGTAAGTTATTGCAATGTAAAGTAGAAAAAAAAGAGCTCTTTGTGCGGAATTCATCTGGAGAAGTGCTACTACCATACAATAATACTAATATGCTTTATTTTTCACTCCACACCGTAAAAATAAATAAAAAAGAAAATGATTCACAGACAACTATCTATCTAGAATTGCTAATATCTTAAAGATCCATCACTAGGCATGTCTGTCTCGAGGGACCCTACGTTACCCTTTTGTTATTTAAAACTAGATTAACCAATTTCATTTGTGCCTCAACATTGTAGCATTGTGTAGCAATAGTTATTCTAAACAATTTAATAGAAGCAATTTCTTATATATCTATCTCTCTATATATATATATATTATAGCAGAGCTTCAGTAACTTTAAATTTGACCTTCATAAGTGCCCTCCGAAGGCCTAAACTGAATAAATGGTTTTTTTTTTTTGAATTTTTTATGCATAGATAATATAAATGACTTTTTTTTTTCACAGTAACCGCATCTTGGAAGGAGCCAATTCCAGGATGGGTGGACAATCTCAATGGTCCGACTGGACTTCTATTTGGTAGTGGCAAAGGTATGTTAATATAAGCTACTTGTTGCGACATCTATCGTCGAATAGCAAAACTATATTTGAATACTCTTATAAACTTGTAATTACGTCCACGAAATAGTTTTAGCGACATCTATTGTCGAATAATGTAACTATTATCATCAAAATTGTAAAGCTACAATTATACCTCAGAGACTAAAAAGTAGAAATAGCTTTATAAAGAAAGCTGCACCAATTACTGACAGTGCCTCTGAGACCCGGCGTAAGCTCTGGCTGGAGCATAAGGTCCCGTGGCTGACGTGGAAGTCCCTCAACAGATTCCGAACCCAAGTCGGCCGTTGCAGGTACAATCTGTGCCGATGGGGTTACAGCACAGGCAACCAGTGCACTTGCGGCGCCTCCCCTCAGACAATGGCACATCTATTGTCGTGCCTGCATGCCCCTCATCTTGCACGCCAGAATACCTGTATAATGCTGCAGACACAGTACGTCTGGCAGAATTCTGGTCTAAACAAATTTTGCCAAAACGATCGACACGCAAATAATAATCATAAAAATGACGTGACACAATAACATTAATATAGGGACATGTCAATTGAATTAATATACATATTATAAATGGGATTCAAGACATATAGCGACGAGCTTTATTTAATATACTGCTTTTAAATTTTACTGAACATCACATAATAGTACTAGCTCTTGCCACCTACATATTCAGAGTAATGCGCGGTAAAATTCACAATCGATACGGTCCAGTTATGCGTTCCGGATGAGTACGAGGGCGTCTCCGACGGCCGTCGCTGCTGGCGCTGCCTCACGGGCGCACTAACTTGCTGCAGCGTGCACCGCTCGGGTAGATGCTGCGTCTGCTCAACACACTGTCTGACTAAATTGATTTGTTCTCATGTTCACTGAACGAACTCACAAAGGCTGCTCTGCAGTAGGTACCTAGGTATCTAGGTAGATTAGTTGTATACTATTGGAGGGGAAAGTCACGTTAGTAAAGAAATCCCGAGCAATGCTCAGCCATCCAGGCACTTTATTTTTAAATGCAATATCAAAGATTTGTCGACAAATTTTAAGTGTAATCATTTCCTATCATATTCATTATAGCCCATTTAAATAATTACTTTATTTTCTCAATTAAAAGGTTATTTTTTATTATTTCAGGCGTGATTCGAACAATGCATTGCAATCCGTCGTACGCGGCTGACGCTGTTTCAATCGATGTAGTTGCTAATGGATGTATCCTTATTGCTTATGTTACAGCTTTAGATAAGTAAGTGATTTCTTGCTCTATATAGAGACGATCCACCTGATGATGAGTGTTCAGTGCTGCCAATGGACATTTGCAATACCAGAGGTATTGTCGCATTGAAGTTGTCGTCAACTGAAGTTGTTAAGTCTCATGAGCCTGCAATTCCACGGCCTTACTTACCTATACAAATACCTTTCTAAATGATACAGTAATACAAGTGCACTACTGTTTGACTGCAGAAGTTTTCGGTTAGAAAGGTAAAGGTGTCTGTGCACATGAGACTTAACAACTTCACGTTTCAGAGCCGACATTGTATTGATAATGCCTCAGGTGTTGCCCACATACCATTAGGTGGACCGTCTGCCAATATGTCGGCCGTCTTGACATTAAAAATAAGCTCAGTCGCCTTTTATTCTAGAGATGAGGTGGGGGGTGATTGGGGTGGTATTATTCGCCGCCACTCTCACTCTACTATATTTTCTTTCATACGAAATGTCAAATCATTCGCCCATAAATTCTCTCTATTTCGAATTGAAATTTGGCACACAGTTAAAATATATTCTGGACTTGCTCACCCGGCAAACGTTGTTTTGCCATATTTACTTTATTAAAAACCATACATGAAAATTTATCGTACTAATTGACCCGACAGTCGTTGTTCTGTTTTAACTATAAATATTGAATTCGAACTGGTATGATTAATAAAAAAAGAATCAAAAACCATAGTATTCATGAATCTAATGCTTTAAGATACACAAAAATCGAACTTTTAATATGAGGCGTGATTGCTCTGAACTAACTGTGATGAACACACACATCTCAAAAAGTAAATGTTAAATTTTTAATTAATATTCCGATGGAATCGACTGTGAGATGTGCACTAAGTAATGATAAATTAATATTTTTATCAATTGAATTCCGACCCATGCCTCTGTTTTAAACGATGTCAAACGACTGACATTTATGTCAAACCGCCATAAGGTTACATTAGAAAAGTTAGTATGGTCGATATTATTTCATAAATTTTCTAATTTTCCACGCAACTTTCTCAATTTTTTCGTTCATAAGAACCATCTCCTGACAAAAACAATCACAACAAAAAAAGATTTTGCGAAATCGGTCCAGCCGTCCATGCGTGATGCCGTGACCAAGGGAAATGGGGATTCATTTCTATTTATATAGATTAACAGATAAGATACATTTATCTCGATAAGAAATCAGATTCCTCGCGACCGCGTTCCAACTGTAGATATTGGAAGCTTCTATATATGGTCAAATTCTGAGAAAACTTCATAGCGCGATGCAGGAATTTCACGCGCGTGTTCATAGATGTCGCTACTGGTTTCTATTTTTCGAGTATGTTGTTTCAGACTGAATGAAGTACAGATATACAACTTAACCTTGTCTGGTGCTATTAAGATGACTTGGGGAGAAATTATTGAAACAGGTAAGTAGTTAGACAACCTTACTTTAGATTCTCGGTCGAGAGTTATATGCAGCCCCCTTATTCAGCCAACACAAACTTTGAAGGCGAGCCGCTTCACGGAGGCTCCGGAGAGCTTACCTCTCACGTGATTAGTAGTATTAGCGTAGTTAGCGACAGAGACAGAGCACGGAGGCCGCGATGAAACATCCTCGAGTTAGTGTCATTTTCCTTACAGAATCGAGCTTGGGCTTTGACCGGCTAAGATGTTATTAGAATAGAATAGAAATATTGTTAATCATGTAGGCCATCACAGGCTCTTATAGATCGTTTACATTGTTTTTTAAAGATATTAAAATGATATTCAAAATTCAAAGTTCAGGCCCACAGAAGGCACTTATGAAGGTCAAAAGTTATTGACGAAAAGTTTAAGTTACTGAAACTACTACCACTAAATTACAATAAAACTAAGTTACAATACATCGACTCTTGATAAAAAAAGTCCAAGGAGTTTTATAAGGCTCTTAATAAACTAGTGCGTCTCAACATCAAAGATTGCATCACTGCTTACCATGGGATCGCAGCACTAGTTTATATTATTTCGGGAGATCTTCAGGTAAAGATGATTAGGTTTGCAATAATATTTATTTTCCACAGAACTCGTATTTATTTATAATCTCGCAAATTGTTCTCTTTCATATGAAACAAGTAATATTCTAATTAATCAATCACAGGCGTTCGCGCGGTACTATAAATATTGTGGTTCCGTCTCGCTCGCCGTCGATAGTGGTGTAAACTGTGACGAACTCGTCACTTGTGTCGGTTCCCATTTTAACGTTTGAAGGAAGACAGTGCCTTTACAAACGCTTCAAATTATAGAGAGTATGGAAGTCCGGACTTCAAATTACTGCATGTTGGCGGGCAAGATATTATTCCTTTAACTTCAAATCACCGTGGGGACCAATTAATATTGATTTTATTCAATTTATCGAGTATTTTCAAGGGACCGGGATAAAAATTCAAATTATCGAGAGATTCAAAATATCCAGAGTCGACTGTATTTGGATAGCTTGTCAGGCGAGCAATTTTATTTGTTACTAGCGACCCGCCCCGGCTTCGCTCAGGTGCAATGTAGATACTAATACATATAAATCTTCCTCTTCAATCACTCTATCTATTAAAAACCGCATCAAAATCCGTTGCGTAGTTTTAAAGATTTAAGCTTACATAGGGATATAGGGACAGAGAAAGCGACTTTGTTTTATACTATGTAGTGATTTGTTTATATTATAGAAATTACTAAACCATTTTTAACCTTATCTTTTACATGTTCAGGTAGAAAATGGCTCTACCAGTACCCATTTTCAGTCGCATTGTGGTACCCTGGAGGTAATATCACATCCTACTGGATAGTACATCGGTTCCACTTGATACTGACGCACCTGCTGCCGGCGTACTGTGTTGATGCCCTTCTGGTATTGCTTGGGAAGAAAACATTGTAAGTTTATTTTTAAGTCAAGTAGGCGGTCTGTCCATCTGATGGTAAGTGGTCACCGCCTATGGACATTTGCAACGCCAGGGGCATCGCCGCGTTGTCGCTTGAGACGTGAAGTTAAGTCTCATGTGCCTGTAATGTCACCGGCCTTACCTTTCTAACCTAAACAGTAATACATGCACTACTGCTTCACGGAGGAAATGGCTATGGAAGTAGTACTTCCCCGGATGAACTCCATTCTGAGAGATTTACTGTATCAAACTTGATTATGACATAATTATATTATAATATTAAAATAGCGTATTTAATATAGAAAATATACGTTACGTTCAATTCACGTCGTCATCGGACTACTAGGCGTGGGGAGACTTTTCACCCTTATGTTGTAGACATACCACCAATTCGCACGAAGCGCTTTGCAGCTTCCTTCCTCATGCGCACAGCTAAAGATTGGAATTCTCTCCCCTCGTCTGTGTTCCCAGAAACTTACAACTTTGGCCTCTTTAAGAAAAGAGTGAATAGGCTACTAACGGGAAAGCGAGCTCCATCTTCGGCCTCATCTTCACTTACCATCAGGTGAGATTGAGGACAATCACAATCCCGCCTGAAAAAAAAAATAAAAAAAACACACACAGATAGATATTGGACAGGTATTTTTAAATGAATGTACTAATTGGTCTACCCGTTGTCAAGTGATGTTCTTTTCAACGAAGAGCCTCTATTTTACTAATAACTATAGGTTAAATCGTGTCTCAGTAAAGGTCTAATCTATATATTTATCTAATACCTTTAAACGAGAAATTCTTGTATAAATGTATATATAATTAGGATCACGGAAACGGTTTTCATGAAATTTTGTATGCAGGGGGTTTCGGGGGCGTTAAATCGATCTAGCTAGGATTAATTTTCAGAAATACTGAAAACAATGTCTTCCTGATATTAACTGTTTTAACGACACAACAACATTAAAGCTACTCCATTAGATGGCGTTGTTAAGCAACACTAAGCCAATAATCAACTTTACATAATTTACCAAAAACAAATACCGAGCAAAGCTCTGGCATCCAGGTGCTTAATAATTAAATAGGTTATCTTCTTATTTTCCAGCATGGTTAACGTCCAAAAACGAATAAGCCACGGTTTAGAAATCCTACAATATTACACTACGAAAGAGTGGTACTTCAAAAATAGACATTTCAGGGGTTTACGCGAGCGCGTCAGTAAAGCTGATGATGATGTATTTTATACTGATTTATCAGCTGTCAACGCTGACGAATATTTGAAGTAAGTATATTCAAAATAGGATGGGTTCCTATGACGCACCATCACCTCAAAACTACTGATCATATCGGGATGGAACTGCTACCATTCGACGCGGATTTTTTCCTAGATGGTTATAGGCTATATATGATATCGATAAACGCGGGTGAAACCGCGGGGCTAGTACTATAATATAATCACCACCCCGAGACACTTTACACACGGCCATCTGATCCCAAACCAAGTACAATGGAAACCAGATAACTGATACACCACATGTTCTTTATTTAACATATTTATATACCAAGATACTTACATGTGTTGTAGTCTTGTCATATTTTTTTTTTGTTTTGTTTTTTAATGTTACCTATAATAAGTATTTTGTAATTGTTAAATATAAAATTGAAATTATAAATAGCCAAAAAGTCAAAATAGATAAAAATTTTACAAATAAAAAAATAAAAAAGAATGTAATCTTGCTGAGTTTCATGCCGGTTCTTCTCAGTTGAAGGCTGAACCGGTTGTAGCTTCAGTAACTTTAAATTTGACCTTCATAAGTGCCCTCCGAAGGCCTAAACTGAATAAATGGTTTTGAATTTTGAATTTGGGAATTTTGTTTTGGACACATAGTTCAAGCAGATAAAAAACAAACAAAATAAACAGTCAGGGTCACCAAGCTTTCTGGTCAAAAAAATCCGTACATTATACTGTTATATATACGTTATATAGACATATATATTATATATACTGTAGGTATATGTATACTGAATCGAACCCGCGACCTGTTCGTGGCAAATAGTGTATCTTACCACTAAACCTACACCCCTCTTGTATTATCATGTTATATTTTTACAGGAACTATGTGATAGGCACAAGGACATTCTGTTCCAAAGAAGACGCATCAACTTTACCGCGGGCCAGGAAATTGCAAAAAATGTAAGTTACCAACCCTAATCATATTGAACGATATTAAACGTCAAAATTTATTTTGATTTTGACAGTAAGGAATATATAAATCTATAGACAAAAAGAAAGAAAAAAATAAATTTAAAAAATGTTTTGTGTTCCTTGTGTGCTATAATATCTAGAGTCGGTTTGGTTAAGTAATTAAATACAGTTGGCAACTCTATAAACCCTAGTTTGAGAAATTTATACTTTACATCCGGCTGCGGGTATAATTATTAATTTGATACTCGGATGAAATAAAAAAATGGAAACTTATTCAAGCGCAATATTGCCTCGCATTAGTACTGAGCCTACACAACATAATTTTGAATACTATTATTTTTTTTAATATATATTTTTTTTTTGTTTACAGACGCTACGCAGCAGATGTATTATTAAAGTTCATATTATTCTTCCTGTTAGCTTGCTTTTTATACAAATATTGTTACATTTTCACATCCTCCGTCGAGTTGCTAGACAGTACATTAAAGAGTTTACCCCCAATTCATCACGTTAAAGCTGAGGATGAAGAAATATTAATCATTTAGGTAAAAAAAATACACAGATTAAAATACTTCAGAATAAAATTACTAACAAAATGGTAACAGCGCCATCTTACGGCGAATAGCATAATTGGTAACAGTTAAATGGGAAAATACTGCCGTTAGACATTACTAGCAAATTTGTTTCAGCGCCATCTAGCGGCGAGTAGATCTATTAAATAGATGATATCATCGCCTTGCACATTATGAAACATGCTGCATTTCATGTAAATGTACTGAAGTGGAAACGTAGCTTGTTGATGTTCTGTACGCGAACAGTAACGTTATAGCTATCATTTTTAATTTGAAACAATCTCTTAATCGATAGAAATATTTAAATAGGTACCTACCTTTCGAAAATGGTTCTATTTACTGTCATGCACAGTATGCAATTGCAGCTATGAGAATATAATAAATGTATAGCTAAAATTCATATTTATATATAAGTGATTGAAATAACCGTAAGTAATAGAGCTGCAGATGTATAAGTTTGTTGTTATTTTGTCGTTTCGTGTGTATTTTAGTAATTTTATAAGCTCTTATTGGACTAGGCAAATCAATATACATAGTAGCAATTAAATGTTTATATTTACTTAATTATTTTGTTTTAATTTCATCCATTCCTGCCGTACCCAAACCAACCAAATAGTATTTTTATTATTGTAGATGGCGCTAATTACCGACATGAACATAATATTTCAATATACTCGTACTTACCAAGCAAATTGAATCCTCAAGACTATTAATGTTTTTAAAATGATTATGAATATTTTCATAATTATCGTCCTTTTAAATTTCGTTGTCATATGATTATTTTAGTTAGTAAAGTAACCAATCATACATGAGAAGGGTTATCTGACAAATAAACATCCTTGTTTAGATTTTGTAGGCCAATGACATAAGCAATAATTATGCTCTAGAGTCTAGAACAAAGTACTGGAAAATACTGGCACAAAGAGAACGAACTAACTGTTGCATCAGAAAATGGGGCAAAAAGTTCATGCGAGGGATTTTCCAAGGATTGTTTATGGATTAGTGATGTTCATATCCTTATCATTTCATATCCCGATTCGTATCTAAATCGATTATAAAACGGTTAATATTGTAATCGATATAATTGAAGTTCTTAGCAAGAACATTCGGCGTGGAGATCTGATGATTGTTCTAAGCATCTGTAGATCTTATAGGATAAAGTTCAACGGTTTGACTCATAAAATAGACGGGTATGAAGAAACCCACTGACACTGGTCTTACTTCACGCATTCATTTAGTTTAATATCATTATAATTTTTAGATAGGTTAAACTTTTAAATGATGATCAGCTTGGTTTATATAGGTATTGAAAAATTTTAAGTTTATATTAAATTAGAGTACTTTTATATAAATTAATGAGGTATATTTTTTTTTAAATGGCTTATAGTGGATTGTCTTAAGGTAAGTTTCCATATTAAATTAAATGTTTAAATTGATTTACCTAACTGCACTAAGTACCAACACCTAACACCTAACCTACTTGTCCGTGTATGGGTGTAAGAGCCATCAGAGACGAACCATCGTCACTTCCAAAAACAAAAAAATCACCCCATTCTATTTATAAAAAAAAGATTGTGGTTTTATGAAACCACGGTAAAAGTGGAACTTTTTTTCACATTATAGACATTTAACTAACATTTTTTGGAATAATATTCCATTAAGGGTATAAAAATCACTTTATCAATCTTAATTTTACACTTGGAAAATTGGAATGATAATGGAAAATGATAAAAGTAGACTAAGTCGAGTACGACATACATAATACTTAACAATTATTTAGATTATATACACATATTAAAAAACTGAAAACAATATTTTTATAATCGTTGAGTCATTTTGATCCGTTTTTTCAATTATTTTCAATCATTCTATTATCAATTTCATAGCGCCTTTCACTTTATCCCTACTCCGCGACCGTCCCCGACATGCAACACACAGACCAAAAAGTTTTAGACGATCTAATAAAAGTTTCACATTAAAAAATCAACATGAATGCCGCCCCTATAGACTCATAAATAGCTTGACAGATTTCGACAGGACTTTTACTGTTATAAAGAGTAGGTCAGGCTACTTTTTATCCTGGGAATGTAACATTCCTCGGGAAGGCGGTTGAATCTGCCGGACACAGTTAGTAATATACAATAAAATAAAATCGATAAAAAATTTAGGAACATCACTACACTACTCATGTTAACCATAGACAAATTACAGAACATAAATAATTTTTTCTGTTTTCCATTCATATTTTTACAAAATGGCTGAACTGTAAAGACGTGTATTTCTGCATTTTTCGTTACAATGGAGCCTTACAAAGTTTATTTCGACAAATCAACAAGTGATTCAGTAATTACGGATAATATTTGTGATACAGTGTGTGGATTAGACATTATTTCCTATCCAGACTACCTTTGGAGCTTACCACAAGGTTCGCCCTTGGTCACCAAGAGATATAGATTCCCTAGAAAGTGTTTTATCAGCCCTTCGCCAGATATAATTAAGAACTGGAGCGTTACAATGCGCGCGTGATTGTGTAAATGGCATTAGCATCTTTGTGATATTGTAAAAAGTGATTTATAGTGTAAAAAAATGAATTTCCAATCTGTAAATAATTTGCGCAATAAGCGCTACGGGGAAAATAATATGTTCGGCCCAACACACTTCTCAATCGCAAACTACTGTACAGATAATCGTAGAGAAATGCCACCTGGTTTTATCGAAGATATTTTCACTGCCTCTCAACACAAGAACGAGATGAGGAACGCATTCGGTGAAGAATTATTGATCAACAACTTACATTTAATTCCTGATCCACTGAAAAAGAATTTAGCAGATTCTATCATTACCGAAGACAATATGGGCAAAGATACGAGAGAGAAGGTCGCTAAGGAGCCCATCCACGAGCCCGAGGACGCCCAGACGACCATCGCGGGCATTACAAGCTTTTTTTCTGGAGTCTTTAATATCCTCTCCTCTGCAATGTTCAAAAGGCCTAAATCGCCGGTAAATTTTTACGACTGTGTCGACGACGAAAGTCGCGAGATGGCGCCAAAACCTTGGCAGCCTGCCAAGTTTGAGGATCGAGATAAAAATGGACACGGCAATGACCAGTCCAACTCTAATAAATGTTATAAAACAAATTTAAATGGTCATATCCCTGAAAGTAACGTTACAAGTGAGCAATCCGATATGTCTGACTGCAGGGCAGCCGTTGCCCATTGTGAGGACAAGCTGAGTAGAGTTTTGGCGCTCCTGTCATCAAAAACAGTACCAATTCCTACTAGGAGACGGGTCAGGCGACCCAAGAGGGTATTTGTTGAGCCTGGCTCAGTGGAAGACAGTTTTGAAGATGCATTCTGTCCAGAAGACTTTGTGTGTCTATCAAATGATTCATATGTTGAATATTCTAGTCCTGCTCAGTACTGCCAGAGCGAGTTATATCAGACTGCATCCCCTGTTGTACAGACTAGAGATGGACCAAAACAGGAAAGTATGGATAATGATTTACAAAAGAAAGAATTGTCCAGTGAGAATTTACAAGAGGTTTCGAAGCCAGATATTGTAGAAGAGAAGACAAATATTACGATGGATTCTACTGAAAATATTTGTAAACAAGAAATTGTATTGTCGTGTGAAGACAAACTGAAGAAACTTAAAGCTTTGCTCCTTGAAAAATGTACCAAGAACTCTGTTTCTACGGAAATCGTACCTGAACCATTGCACCGACAACCGAAACCAACCACAAATGCTCAGGTCAACAAAATGAAAGACAAGCGGTTCAAAAACCCTAACCGCACCACAAGTAAACGTAAGAAGTCCAAACTGAGAAAAAACATTAATGAAGACTTGATTTTTGCAAACGAAATCCTTCCAGATGAACTGTCTAGTTTAGAAAGCTCACCATCAACGCAAACTCCAGTTAAACCTGAAAACTTACTAAACTTAACTAAATGCAATTTCTTTGATGAAGTGCGAGGGCGGTTCCGTTCAGATTCCATCACAGACAGCGAAGATTCCTTTCAAATTGTTGTAACTGATCAATTGCGTCTCCGGAGACCGTCAGACTGCGACTCTGAGGACTCTTTCATTGTCTTTGAAGACACACCTGACTGCTGCTACACTGCCAATGAAGTCTTTTATGAGAGTGACTGCGAAAGTGTCTCTTCCTCCAACTCAGACATGAGTGACTCAGGATGTACTATGACTTCACTATCTCATTGCCTAACACGGACTGTCAGTAACCTAGCTGATGATCATCTGTATGATGAAAAATGTCACGATGAAGTGGATTGTGTATTCAACGGCTTGGAGAATGTTGAGAATGAAGATATGAAGAAGGTGTCACTTGTGAATGAAGAAAGAAAGAAGTTGAAGAAGAATCTACCTGCAAAAAAGGTAAGTCCCATCTAGGTATTACAAAGTTGTTGTTTTAAAACTCAAGTTTGGTTTTCCATGTTAAAAAGCTTTTGGAATGAGACATAACATCTCAAAAACCATCTACTCTTTATCAAAGACCTTGCCATAGAGTTCTGTACCTAAAGGCTGCAAATAGGACCCTATTACAATGGTTCTGCTGTCTGTTTGTCCGTCTACCACATGGCTATATCCTTAGAACCATAATAGGTAGCTACTATGGCCGCTATAACATCTAAAATGTAAATTAAATGGGACCATACAAAAAACGGCTCTTATATCCATTTATACAAAACCTTATTTGCACGACTCTAACTCGAGCTTAGCCGCTATCTATTCCTCATACTCACTCTAAAAGTCCCTACAGTTGAAAAAAGCACCTAAGAATAATAATATTAAGTATTAATTTTATCTGCGTCAATAAAGATATGATTTGCATGTAGATATTATATATCAATAGATAATTACTCATTATCAAAATTTATTGATTAAATACGCGAAATTTCACTTTTTTATCGATAAAACTGCTAAAGAATTTTCTCATTGCTGTAAGCGAATAGACCTTAATGGCACTTATGGATAGACCATTATGAAATGCCAGTTTGGTTTGTGAAATGATTTAATTACGCCAAACAGCAATGAATCATTTGGAAACAACAAATTTAGAATCATTACATAGATCCTCTAGACTCCTGTAAGAGCAAATTATACATCCAAGCAGACGTTGAGTAGTAGAGCTTTTAGTGCAGAGTTCGTCCGGGGAAGTACTACCACTTTACCCATTTCCGCCGTGACGCAGTAGTGCACTTGTATTACTGTGTTTCGGTTAGAAAGGTAAGGGAGAAATTACAAGCTAAATTACTAAATAACTTCTCAGGGTCGACAACGCATTGGTGGTGCCCCTATTGTAGCAAATGTCTAGGCGGCGGTGACCACTTACCATCAGGTGGACCGTCTGCTTGTTTGTCGGACAAAGTGGTATTAAAAAAAGTGTTTTTATTTTAATAATCGTTTATGTTGAATTGTTTTAACTATATTTTTCGCTACTAGAAGATTCTGACAGTTCCCAGATCTTCCAGAATTCTAGATACACTCTCACCTTTCTGATAAAGGCTACGACCGCGCCAATCTCGTCCTTACTGCGCCAGACTCAAGGTCTATATTATTATGTCTGTCACGATACGCAAAAACCTTGAGCACGTGGTCAATTTATTAGACGCGTATAAGGAGTTACTGATCTGTCTGTGGCACGCAGTGTTAAAAAGAGACGGGTATATATGGTGCTATTTTCGCAGTCTTGTGGACCATTTAAACTTGCGCCACGCTATCATGGCCGTTTCGACGTTTAACAATGACAAAGAAAAATTGCCTTTATTCCTTCATACATAAGGTGCATCTATTGATCCAACAGCTAATTGTATGATGATGGAAATCAACCTTATTCCAAAGTAATACAGTTTCTTTTCCTATGACAATCTTTTTGTTATCACAAATACTAGCTGTCCCACACGGTTTAACCCGCGTTCCCGAGGGCTGTAACATTTACCCGGAACAAAAAGTATCCTATGTATTATTCCAGGTTATAAGCTATCTATGTGCCAAGTTTCATCTAAACCCGTTTAGTAGTTTTTGCGTGAAAGAGTAACAAACATCCATACATACAAAATTTCGCATTTATAATTTTAGTAGGATATTATAAATGCCAGTTGATCGCAACTGGTTTGTTGAATGCATAATGAAGGTCATCAGCTGTTCTTGGCAGTTTTTTTTTAATATCCTGAGACATTCTTTACACGCGGCCATTTGATTTATAACTAAGCAGAGCTTGTACTATGGAAACCAGATGACTGATATACTACATATACTTCGGAATCGAACCTTATATGCTTGGTAGTTAGAGACCCTGACCGCCACGCCGCAGGTCGTGGGTTCGATTCCCACCCAGGACAAACATTTGTGTGCATGAACATGTCTGGTTGGTCTGTGTCTGGGTAAATTATATCTATACAAGTATGTAATTTAAAAAAGTAGTATATGTATCAGTCATCTGGTTTCCATAGTACAAGCTCTGCTTAGTTTGGGACCAGATGGCCGTGTGTAAAGAATGTTCCGGAAATATTATTCCTATACTACCCCATAATGGTATCTGGTCAAAATGGAACCCTATTTAGTACTCCATGTGAGCGTCAGTACTCGTTTCTACAGAAACATTCACACCCTGTAATCCAGTGGTTCGATTCTTTAAGGAAAATGACACTAACTCGAGGATGTTCCGTCGCGGCCTCCGTGCTCTGTCTCTGTCGCTTACTACGCTAATACTACTAATCACGTGAGAGATAAGCTCTCCGAGGTCTCCGTGAAGCGGCTCGCCGACGAAGTTTGTATTAGCTGAATAAGGGGGCTGTACTTCCCCTATATGCCTAAGCAATATTACATACTAGCTGTCCCTCGCGGTTTCACCCGCGTTCCCATGGGATGTAACATTTTCCCGGCACAAAAAGTATTCTATGTTACTTCTAATACCTCCAAGAATATGTGTACAAAGTTTCATAATGATCGGATAAGTAGATTTCGCGTGAAAGCGTAACAAACAAACTTACATTCACATTTATAATATAAGTAGGGATTATCAGTGACTTCTGCAGAAATGTATCTGATGAAAATCGTGTTTCACATGAGTCATTAAGTTTCATTGATTTTGCACAACAAAACTAACAGTTACAACGTTGGATTTCTTGACTAATCCAATTACCTATCTTCACGCCCACTATCCGAAGTGGTGGTGGTGGAAGTACCACTCAGTATACAAGTCCAAATTTCTTTGCATATATTTGATCTCACTCAATGATATTAGTATTGTGATTACAAAAATCTCCTCCACTCGACTTGACATCTCTCACTCGAGGTGAGGAAACAACTGTCAGCTTCAAGGTACGTCGGGACCAACCTTAAGGAAGCATATTGCTTGTAAATAGATGCTGAAACTCATTATTTTATTTCATTAATATTTTATCTATAATAGAATGACGTTACTAATGACATGCTACCTTGACTACACTTCGATTCGACATCAGTCGGGATAGCTCGAGTTTTGCTCAAGTTTAAATACATATTTATATTGATGACTAATTGTTATTCACAAATAAAGTGAGTACAATGTACTTTTGATTAATGTAAGAATGATTCAGTTTTGGACAACAAAGCTTTTGTTTCTTTCTTACTGCTTTCTGTTTCTTTCTTTCAATCGTGTCTGTATATTTTCTCAGGCGTTATAATAATAATAATGACACGTCATCCGCGAACATCACGGCTCTCAAAAACAGCGTTAATACTATAATTGCTACTTATACGCGGAAAGAAAATAAATGGCAGAAAGTTGCACCTATCCTTAAGCAATGCAATGACGCCATCTTTTATTGAAATTAAAACTCCGTTTGTGCGCACATATTGTTTTTAGTAGTAGTAGAGCTCTTAGTGCAGAGTTCGTCCGGGGAAGTACTACCACCTTACCCATTTCCGCCGTGAAGCAGTAATGCAATTGTATTACTGTGTTTCGGTTAGAAAGGTAAGGGGGCCGGTGAAATTACAGGCACATGAGACTTAACAACTTCACGTCTCAGGGTCGACAACGCATTGGCGATGCTCCTAGTGTTGCAAATGTTCATAGGCGGCGGTGACCCCTTACCATCAGGTGGACCGTCTGCTTGTTTGTCGGCCTAAGTGGCATAAAAAAAAAAAAAAAAAAAAAAAAGATTTTTTCGTTAGCTGTAAGTGAGGCTGCTCCGTCACGCTCTGGGGTGAAATGCTCGATCGGGTGACATCGGGACCACCGAGTGTACCCGAATAAATAAAATTATTATAAAGAGTTCAAAATTCAAAACCATTTATTGAGTTTAGGCCCTCGGAAGGCACTAATGAAGGTCAAATTAAAGGTTACTGAAGCTACAACCGGTTCGGAAGTCAGCCTTCAACTGAGAAGAACCGGTAAGAAACTCAGCAAGGTTACATTCTTTTTTTAAAAATCATTTGTATATAAATTTTGTCTATTCTGACTTTTTGGCTATTTTATAATATCAATTTTACATAATTTTATTAACAATTACAAAATACTTTATGTAGGTAAAATTTAAAAACGAAACAAAAATAAAGAAATAACAAGACTACAAAATAGAAAATAACAATAATTACTTACAACTTAGACAAGAAAATGAGAGGTGCACTGTGCAGAGTAGCTATTTCTATACATTTTTATCTTCAATATAACGAACTACCTTGTAATACGCTTTTTCTTTCAAAACTTTCCTAATATAATTTTTTACTTTATGATCAGACATTTTGGTTACTGAAAGCGGTATCTTATTATAAAATCGAACACAATTACCAAGAAATGACTTGTTTACTTTAGTTGGTCTAAAGTATGGAACAATGAGTGATTCGATCGTATAATTTATTTATGTAAATGTATGTATAAATTACGATTTCCAGTGTTTTTTTTTTAAAGAAGTTTTATTAATAATATTTTTTAATTTATACGCTGTACAACATATTTGGTAATTCTTTTTAATTACTATTGATAAGGCACGTATGTTGTATGCCGGCAATCGATATGTCGCATTATTTAATAAAGAAAATATTTTTTTCGCGTTATCTATTTCGATTAATTTGGAAAGCCTTTTACATTATATTTAGTAGTAAAAGGCGTGTCTCTTATTGTGATTCGACGTAAAAAAAAAAATACAATGTTAATATTTTAGACACGGTTATTTGTCTCCATTTAAATACATACTTAAATAGATATTTACATCCAGTCACAGAACAGACATGTTCATGCACACAAGTGTTTGTCCTGGGTGGGAATCGAACCCATGACTTTTATCCGTGTTTTAGGCAATGAAAACTGCTACAATGTCATTAGCGTTCTTCTCAGTTGAAGGCTGACTTCCGAACCGGTTGTAGCTTCAGTAACTTTAAATTTGACCTTTATAAGTGCCTTCTGAGGGCCTAAACTGAATAAATGGTTTTGAATTTTGAATTTTAGAAGGTAAGGTTTTCAAGTGACATCTTTTGTGACACATACTGTTATTGGGAGCCCTTTATTGTCGCACCTAATTCGTATCTAGGTATATATGGCAGTGCTTTAGCACGTTAGTAAAGAAATCCCGAGCAATGCTCGACCATCCAGGTACTGATTTCTGATATAAAACAATTTTTATTTATTTATTATTCACTCAGCACTTTACAAACCTTGACTAGTTCGATGACTGATATACTACCTTTTCATATCCTGGGAATCGAAACCACGACCTTCAGGATGATAATAATAATCAGGGTCTAACCACAACGCTAGTTGACCTGTAGAATAAATGTTAGAAATCCTTCCGAGGTTAACATTTTACTTATATCAGAGTGGTCATTCTAACTTTCATGACGAAATGTGTTGAAACTGATAAGGAGTACGCTTGCAATCATACTTGTAAACATGATTGTGTTATTAAATTGGTAGTTGGTCAAGTATTGATATGGGAATGACATTAAATTGCACGTGGCTTCGCTCGTGTGGAAATAAGAAAGAAAGAAAATACGTGTATTCGTGGCAACACACAACATACATTAAAAAACAAAATCTAAACCAAACGTTTTAAAAATGTAGCAATGCTGAGTGATGGCAGGAATAGGCCCCAACTCAGCAAAATTTTAAGGCCATTAAAATAGCTCTCACGCTGGTTTTCAGTCGGACCCTACGTCCATGACATCACGAACCTCAGACACGAACACAATAAAAATAACGAACTTACTTCACAACATAGTATAAAACAAAGTCGCTTTCTCTGTCCCTATATCCCTATGTATGCTTAAATCTTTAAAACTACGCAACGGACTTTGATGCGGTATTTTTTAATAGGTAGAGTGATTGAAGAGGAAGGTTTTTATGTATAATACATGTGACATCCCACGGGAACGCGGGTAAAACCGCGGGGGACAGCTAGTTATAATATAAATAATAAAAATATTGTTTAAACATGTAGGCCTTAAATTGATTAGTATTGTTTTAACACTAATCATACCAACACTTGCTAGGTACCTATTTCTACCATAGCGGGTCAAATGTGACTTTATGTTTCCTGCTTGGATGTATGAAATATGGTTGTTAGGAAGGGAAATAAATAGTATAACTGTATATTAATCAGTAAAAAAAGTCATCAAGTCAAATGTGCAAAAGCAATAAGATGATACGTGCATTTTCAATGCAAAGATCAAAACGGGTCATTTGACCCGGTTATGGTATGTTTAGTGTTAAATATGTTATTTCACAATGTTTTTGTAATTAGTATTGCCCGCGAAAGGGTTAAAAGATTTTTTGGAGTTATACTTCTTTAGGGGCGTTATGGAAAAATGATGAGAGTGTAAATTTTCTTTCTGTGTTTTTTTGCAAAATGCAAATTTTTAGAAAAAGTGGTGTATATTTTTTTATTTATTCTTTCCATCAATATTTTATGCTGTTTACAATAAAAATCAATTAGTTTATCTAATCTATTCTTTAATCAACCCTTGAGCCACAAGAATTCATGAGAATACTGTAAAAACGTGGTAGCCCTTATTTGTTTTGACTAGTATTTTTTAAGTCCTATTTCTTGTTTATTACACTAGTAATCAACGATACCAAATACATCATATTGAAGCAAAAGAAGGATAAACAACAGGTTGTAAATGTCTACGTGATTAAGACGTAGTTCTCTGTTATTGTAGGGTTTCACCAAGTTAAGGAAACTTGGGAAACTTGGAAAGTCCTCATAAATTCCTCAATAAAAGTTATGACAGAGAAGTCTTCGTAATGTGTCAATTCACTATGGAACGCCTTCGATAAGAGACATATCAGAAACATTCTAATTATATTATTGTGTATACTTCATATAAATGGAAGTGTTCCTTTAAATTCTTTAGAATAAAGAGTAGTAGAGCTCTTAGTGCAGAGTTCGTCCGGGTAAGTACTACCACCTTACCCATTTCCACCGTGAAGCAGTAGTGCAATTGTATTACTATGTTTCGGTTAGAAAGGTGAGGGGGCCGGTGAAATTACAGGCACATGAGACTTAACAACTTCACGTCTCAGGGTCGACAACGCATTGGCGATGCTCCTAGTGTTGCAAATGTCCATAGGCGGCGGTGACCACTTACCATCAGGTGGACCGTCTGCTTGTTTGCCGGCCCAAGTGGCATAAAAAAAAAAAAATTAATGTAACTTTGCATGTTAACTTAAAATTTTTTTTTGGTCTTTAAATTTCTTTATATCGCAACATAATAATGCACTCTTTTGTATAATATCAGCTTACTAGTTCTTAATTTACACAAGGGTTTATAGTATCCAAGTGGCATGGAACACTGACTCCTAAGTCACAGGCAGTCCTAGTTTAGGAGTCAGGGTTCCAACTTTTGTGCGCCTTTAATCTTAATAACCTTGTGAACTTTAGCTAGATATTAAGCATTTTGTAAGGACTTCTATCAATAAAGCATTATTATAATAAACTAGCTGACCCGACAGACGTTGTCCTGTCTTCCGATTGAATCGACTGTGAAATTTGCACTAAGAAATGAATTATTTTATCAATATAATTCCGATCCATGCCTCTATTACGCCATTATATTTGCAGCATTCTGTCAATCGCTCCAGCTGTCAAACGACTGACAATAATAAAAGTTTAAATTGTCAAAAGCGCTAGTAAAGTCGTTAAGTTTTCATAAATTTTCTAATTTTCCGCGAAATTTTCTTATTTTTTTCTTTTCATAAGAACCTTCTCCTGACAATAACAAACACGACAAAAAAAGAATTTGCGAAATCGGTCCAGCCTTCCATGTGTGATGCCGTGACCAAGGGAAATAGGGATTCATTTTTATATATATAGATAGTTCGACTAAAACGATCTGTCCTTAATAGTTCAGCGTTGAACGGTTCGTCGGTTGCTTCTGACCTTGTGTGAAAGAACACTTGGAGTCCAGCCAAGCATTGTATACATAACACAGCATTTGCCGAGAGATGGATTGGCCAAATCGTGACGTAGGACAAAGAAAGCGAAGTCAACGGTTGATGACCGAATATATCCGAGATATCGCGAAGATGGTTAGATTTGGAAGGAGCATATCTCAGATTGGCTGGAGACAATTGAATTTAGTTTTTGGACCAATAGCAAAGGGTTTGTTTTGAGATTTACAGCGCTTATTATTGAGTTTTGTCTTGCTAGAAGGTTTTTGATACGCCCAATTTGAATCAAATTTTGAAGGTTTCTTTACAACTTGGAGATCTTTAACACAAGAGGGAATAATCTTTTTCTGCGGCTATCTTCTTCTAAAGGTGCTTTTCCAATTCAAACCTGAGATGTCCTAGAATATTTATTTTATCCGCGTGTACTTTGATGTTTATAGAAGACTGTCTTATCTGACGAATCTATTTGATATCTTACCATTTTAAATGCGCTATCGCCTCGTTGGTCGAATGGTATGAAGCTCTGGTAGAGAATTGTATAAACTAGGTTTGATTCCTGGTTGTTCAGAAATCGTTACCTCGCACCCTCAGAACGATATGGGCTTAACTCAAAAAATAACTTTTGGCACATCTCCTATTGGGTCACTTTCGCACTGAGCGGGGAGGGTGGGTCCCGGTGTTAAAGAGGCTGAAGTATCGGTATCCTTATTTTATCATTAAATTGACTATGTTTTACTATTCATCGAATAGAGCGTACTTTGTTTAGTCTCTCTATGATCGTGACTCCATTTCGCAAAATTTTGAGTTGAGCCCTTATCGTACTGAGGGCTATAGTCCGAGATTTGTTAAATGTCCGAAATGTCACTTTGGGACTTCACACCTTCGATGGAATGTGGGTATCATTGTGGCCACTGCCTGTTCGAGGATAACGGGCGTGAATATATGCCATTACCACCATGTATACTATGTCAGATTTAAATCTATGTTGTGAATTGACGTCAGGCGAATATTTTGAATCTATAATTAAATATTTCTCGCTCGATTTATTTGCGTCGTCTTATTCAAATACCATGGTTATTTCGAAATATGACTAGCTGTCGCTCGCGGTTTCGAGATTCGCATTCTCAATGGAATGTAACAATTTCCGGTATAAAAAGTATCCTATTTGACAGGCCAGTTGGTGATTGATGGTTAGAGACCCTGACTGCCAAACCGAAGGTGGAGGGTTCGATTCCCATCCAGGAAAAACATTTGTGTGCATGAACATGTCTGTTTGTTCTGTGTCTGGGTGTAAATATCTATATAAGTATGTATTTAAAAAAGTAGTATATCAGTTACCTGGCAGCCGTACTACAAGCAGTACACTCTGCTTAACTTGGGATCAGGTAACCATGTGTGAAGAATGTCTTGGGATATTATTTTTGTTTTTTTTTTTTAATTCATAAAATGTATTTTAGAAATAAGCTCGCAAACAGAGATACAGACACTACTGTTTTATACTATTTAGGATATCAGATATTACTATTATTGTGTAAACTTAGAAATACTATACAGTTACTACATCTTTATAACCAGATGACCTGATGGCCTTCATGCTACCAAACTCTGATATTAACTACGGTTTGACCCGCGTTCCCGAGGGATGTAACATTTTCCCGGGCACAATAAGTATCCTATGTTACATCTAATACCTCCAAGAATATGTGTACAAAGTTTCATGATGATCGGTTAAGTAGTTTTGCCGTGAAAGCGTAACAAACTTACATTCACATTTTCTATCTATATATATAAAACTGTTAAGCTGGTTTGTGTACACTTCAAAAACTCAAAAAGTTCTGCACCGATCGAGCTGAAATTTTAGCATGATATATAATCCGCATCAAGGATTGTTTTTATCTATTTTTTGCATCAGTCACATATCCGCGACCGTCTTTGTTTTGTTTCTCATTTCTCAACCATTCAATCATAATGTGCCACAGCGAAGCGTGGCAGGGTACAGCTAGTTTATAATATGAGTAGGGATATTAAGGATATACTACTTTTTGTATATTCCTACTTCGATATTTACAGCCAGAATTTACATTGCAAATTTAACTGTATTGTGACGTCAGATTCTTAGATAGTCATCGAGTCATGATTGTGACGCCATTTTTAAAGATGACGAAGCGAGCATCGTCATGTTGTGTTTACTGTCCGTTGCGTCACTTCACAGGTTATTAACACATTAGCATATCTTCACGCTTATAACCACCGAAGAGGGGATATGATTTTGCACAATAAGATTCACAGTTACAAAATTTTCATGACTAATGTAATTAGCTTGATAATTAAACTATTGACAGGACAGTCGGCTTGGTGGTTAGCGACTCTGACTGCCAAGCCGAAGTCGCGGGTTCGATTCCCACCCAGAACAAACGTTTGTATGCATGAACATGTCTGTTTGTTCTGTGTCTGAGTCTAAATATCTATATGTATGTATGTCGTTAGAGAAAAAATAGGTGTTAACATGTAATATATCAGTTATCCGGTTTCCATAGTACAAGCTCTGCTTAGTTTGGGATCAGATGGCCGTGTGTAAAGAATGTCCCGGGATATATATTGTTATATAGATTAATGAACATAAATTTGTATATTCATCAGGTCACCTTCTCCACCGAGCCACCAAAGGTCCACGTCATGAGGGTATGGTCTTTCGCAGCGAGACAAGCGAGGGCGGGACACTGGGAGGCGTTTGCGAGAGACAGGGACAGGTTCAAACGGAGGCAAGATATTTTTTAACATATTTACTGGCTATGAAAAAAAGGAAAGCCGGTTCGGTTTTATTTAAGAGTAGGCGATACAAATCATATATAGATGCAATATCTATATATTGGCATAATATCCAAAACCTATATATTGGACGGCACTGAATCTATACTCGTATATTGATATCAGGAATCCGCGAACACATATCACTAACGCACCGCAATATCTATGATATTCGGTGCAAATCTATTTATTCGGTTTGTGCAGGTTAAACTAAATTTACTACTGAACTGATGTGGTAGTCAGTATGAGAAGAATCGGCAAGAAACTCCGCAAAGTATTTATTTTTTTATAAATATTGATGTATATTTTTTTTAATGCCGTTTAGTGTTAGGTATTATTTTAACAATGGACCTAAGGAAATAATGTCACCATGCCTGTTATATATATAGGTTAAAAAATTACCCCATATTTCTTCTACCATGTCACATTTCGTCCAAATACGTTCGGTAGTATTGGCGTGTAAGAGTAACAAACATGCGTAACACCAATTCTCAATACTTTCGCATTTATAATATTAGTAGAACTAATAAAAATACTAATATTTTCTCTTAATTGTTTTTTATTATAAATTACAGGATCGCAGACGTCGACATGGCACTGTCTTGGGTACTCCAACCCCGGCACAGAGCGAGAGTGGTGTTCCAAAGGTTCATGCCGTGGTGGAACGCGGAGAAACGGAGAGAAGCTGCCGAGAAGTTAAGAGAAGCCGCTGAGAACGAGTCGAGAGCCACTGAGCATTTGGGAGAAGTCGCCGAAAACGCGGGTAGTGATGAGAACACGCCGAGAGACAGTGAGAAGTTTAGAGAAGTCGCCGAAATCGAGCGTAGTGATGAGAATGAGCCGAGAGACACTGAAAAGTTAGAAGTCGTCGAAAACGACCGTAGTGATGAAAATGAGCCGAGAGATAGTGAGAAGTTGAGAGGAGTCGCCGAAAACGAGCGTGGTGATGAGAACGAGCTGAGAGACGTTGAGAAGTTCAGAGAAATCGCCGAAAACGAGCGTAGTGATGAAGAGCCGAGAGACAGTGAGAAGTTGAGAGAAGTCGCCGAGAACCAGCGAAGTGACGAAAGTGGATTTGGTAGTGAAAATAATTCTTCAGATATTGAAGGAAATGGGTGCAAAGTTCAATTTGTTGATGACAGTCATAATGTAAATGAAATTAGAAACAATGATTGTACGGAAATTATTCCATTAAATCGTAAATTCAATAATTTTGTGACCAAAGCAAATTCTAAAGAAATTTTGAAGACATGACACGTTTTTTAGATTTTTTATACTTTCTGTTTCTTTCTGTAGTATCAAATAATTTTGTATAATATCATATATTCACAAAGATCACAAACGTGTAAAGTTTTGTTACAAATCAATTCATAATTTTCATTCTTTGAAAATGGTCATGTCTTAGAATTTTTCAGATTATAAAAATGTTTTTTTGATTTTTTTGGTCACTACTATAAGTAGTTTGCGAATTGACATCCAACTTGCGAGTTTTGGCTTTGACACCATGATGCATTAATTTGGATGATAATTTCGTTCAGGAATAGACCCTCGTGTACTGTAACTGAAAACTTTTAAAATATTGTAATATCACAAATTGTTGCTAAGTGCCTACGAACTATATCGTTTTAAGCGAGACTGAGAAAAATGCTTTTAACATAGAAAAAGCGATTTGAATTTGGGTTGGGTCTGCATCGGACAAAAAAATCCAAAATCCTTTTAAACATAGTATTAAAGATTTTTAAATGTACAATATCGGATTATGGAAATGAGGCAATCCCTGAAAACAATGTAACATTCAAATCAGAAACAAAAAGAATAGATTTAAATACTTTTTAAATTTAATATGTATATTGTAAAAAATGAAAATTCCAATGTATAATTTTGTTTTGGCAAAGTAAATTGAGTCTTGCCTTTATTTAAAGTTAGTTATATTCTACAATCTTAAAGATTTTGTATAAAAGCTTCCATGATTTGTCTCTCTTGCTGCACTAAAATGGTTACTGCTCAACTCCCTGCGGTAACAGCGCAATGATACATAAACTAAACCCTTTTAAGTACCCCTATGTAGCAGTGAAAATCACATCAAAAACAGTGTAGCGTACTGAGAGACAAAAGATTTGTAAAATTTCATGCCTTAATGGAAGTTCGACTAAACATTGTTATCATTTTATCAAAAGATTTATTTGAAGTTTATTTTTCATTTTTTTTTTTTTCAAAGTTAGTCTCATTTTTTATAATTTTAATAAGTTTCATATATCACATTTTAGTTTATTAAAATTTCGTATTTATTATATTAATTTTGAACATCAGCCTACCGTTTCAGAGATAAAAGGCTTGAAGATATTTATGATATTAAAATTCTTTTTACAAAAACTATTTCTGTGTTCAAATAATAATGTAAATTCTATTGGGGCTTTTCCGTCTACTGTAAATAATATATCGGTTAATATATAAATGTATATATATTATAAATTATATGCACATACAATATAGTTAATATAATACAGTGTATAGTAAAACTAAATAAAATTATAAACGTTTTATGTAAGGTTTTGGTTAATAAAAACGTAAGAAGTGTTTGATTTTTACTTACAACTTTATCCCAGTACTGCAGCTTAAAATACTCATGCGTTTAGGGCATCATATTTACTACACTGGCAGGGTAAATCTCGGACATTATTCATAAACTTTTTTTTTTGTAAATTTAATTTATTTCTTTTTCATGCCAAAAAGTAGGTTAGGTACGCAACGTTCGTAAAAATATATATATTGTCTATGGTTAGTCCAAGTAACTTGACCTAAGAATCGTTAATCGACCGCAAGCGTAGGGACATCGCATCGAGTACGCTAAAACGCTTGATATAGACAATTGAACGCCGCGCATACCGTGACGATGCGCGATTTTCAATTGCCCATTGCATTGTCTTTTGGCGATCTCGATACTTTTAGGATAGATATTCGTGCTCAGGGCTTTAATATGATACTTTGAGTCGGAATCACTTTTTTCCATACGTTCTGACGTTAAACCATGCTTTGAAATGAAATATTTGAAGAATAACACTTTGATTCAAATACACCTTTACAAGAACTTCTGAATTGTCTGACACTAGTACCAGTTTGGAGAATTGTTCCCTAGAAGAATCGAGCTGAGGTAAGGTTTAAGGAGCTGTTGGTTGCATTCCTGCGGTTTGTTTCGAAATCAGCGCCATCTAGCGTCGAGTAGCAAAACTAGGGAGAGAAAAGCTTTATTAGTCCCTATTTTGTAGTGCGTCACACTAAAATTGTAAAGCTACTAATGTGATACAAAAATCATCTTTACTACTTGTAAGATAAGGTCATCTATTGATCCAATAGTTAATTGTATGACGATGCACCTTATTCTATCGACATAATGTTCATTTTTCTATAATACTAAGAGTATTATACACATCTATTACAGTAGCTGTCAAAAATAGATTTTGACAACTTTAAAGTTAATAGAATCTTGTTCTGTCCCTTTCCAATAGAATGCTGTTAATACACTGAAACTAAGTTTAACCAAGTTAAATAATAATTATCCCGGGACATTCTCTACACTCGGCCATCTGATCCCAAATTGAGCAGCTTTTACTATGGTTAACTAATATACAATTTTTTTTATTCAATTTTAATAAACGAAAAGACTTCATGCACACAAATGTATGTCCTAGGTGGGAATCGAACCCACGACGTGTTGCTTGGGAGTCAGGGTATCTTACCACCAAGCAAACAGGCCCGTCACTAAATTATTTGACTCTTTTCTGTTTTTAGTCTGATAAAAATAGAAAGAGAGGTAATAGGTATTTATTTATTTCGCTAAAAGATGCACAATAGTGTTTTAAGTTCTAACTCACTGAGAGTTTTGTAATCTTCAATATTAGGTATGCAACGATACAAAATACAACCATCAAAGACAACAACCCTAGCAAGGTGTCATGAAAGGGAACCAGATTATTTAACAGAGAGGCCTATTTTACCTAATAATTGTCTACTTTAAAAGTTTTTAAATTTTTTATTGATAAAAATCAGTGTTTTTTTTTTTTTGGGGTATGTTATACAGCGTTACTACGGTTCTTAAGTATTGCGAATGGACTCGTTATAAGGTCCCATATAACCTCCTTTCGGTTTTACGGTTAGTTTGGAACATCCTGTATTTAATTGAAACTGAATCACCTTTACCTGAAAACAGATTAAAAAAAACTTGAAAGTTATACTTAGAAGCCATTTATTTATTTACTATTTACATAATAACAACACCCATATACAAATTAAAAATATATTTTTCATACAAAACAACGTTATTCAACCTACATTGAAATATTTATCAAATGCAAGAAATTATTACAAAATTGTCTCATAAAATAAAGAAGGGATTTTCATACTTATGGTATAAAAACAGAGCGGACATGAACCGAGTGTGTCAAAGAATTTTGATTTGAACATTCTTTACACACGGCCACCTGGTCCCAAACTAAGCAGAGCTTGTACTATGGAAACCAGATAACTGGTACACTACATATACTTTTTTAAATACATACTTATATAGATATTTACACCCAGACACAGAACAAACATACATTTTCATGCACACAAATTTTTGTACTGGGAATCAAACCTTCGAGCTGTTTGGCAGTCAGTGTCGCTAAAGCCAACTGGCCTGTCAAATAAATATATATAAAAATTAATCCCTATTTCCCTTGGTCACGGCATCACGCATAGACGTCTGGACCGATTTCGCTAATTCTTTTTTTGTTGTGTTTGTTATTGTAAGGAGAAGGTTCTTATGAAAGAAAAAATTAAGCAAGTTGCGTGGAAAATTTAAGAAAACTTAACCACTTTACTAGCGGTTTTGACAATATTAACTTTTTTGATGTGACCTGTTTGACATTATTGTCAATCGTTTGACGGCGCGATTGACAAAACGCGGGCTGCAAATATCGTTTGAAACAGAGACATGGGTCGGAATTATATTGATAAAATAATTCATTTATAATTTCTTATTGCACATTTCACAGTCGATTCAATCGGAAGATTCGAATTCAATGTTCATTGTTAAGACAGGACTACGTCTGTCGGGTCAGCTAGTTGACAATAAAAATAATGGAAGTCATAATTTGACAATTAAAAACGCACGATTGGTTCATGTCCACGCTGAGTCATTCACCCATTCTCTTTTAATTATATTAATAAAAAATATACCTTCTTTCTACATCTAGAAACATGAAAATAAAATTAAAAAACTTGAGGAAAAACTAAAAACATTATATTAAATTAACTTAATCTTACTACATCACTTGTATGTCAATAAACACGAACATTTCAGATTCAAACTTTTAATTTTGGGGCAATACGGGCTCATCCATAAACAATAACCACATCGCACAGAGATAGACATAGACAAGTAATAAAGTTGCCACAAACTGCCAGAAAAAATAACTTACAAAAAGCAATGTTTAACTATAAAAAATATAATCTCTTCAAAAATAAGTATTAAGACGGATAAAAACAATATTTCCTATTATTTTTAATCCCGAGAATTTCTTCACTACCATCTGTTACCACTCAACAGAAGCAATTGAGCGTGCAAAACTCCAGCACGATCGGATGGAGGAGCTGGTCTAGATTTGTCCAAATTCTAACAGGTGCATTAAAACTAAATCTTGTATTACAACTGACAGAAACAATAGTAAGAAAATAATAGAAGAAAGATCTTATTTGAATCTAAATTTAATTATAAAACTATTCACAAATGATTTGTCCGTCTCATTTTAAATTCACTAGCCAATATTGCGGCTTCGTCCACATATTATTTATTATTATTATTTTTTTTTTTTTATTGCTACCGCCCAAATTGACTCCATGCTGCCTGATGGTAAGCAGTCAATGAAGTCCCCTAGTGATGGCCATCATCCCAGTAGCCAGCGTAGCATTGTGGCATGATGGCCCTCACCATGACGGCCTTGTGAGAAGCTAATTATTTAGGTTAATATGTTATTTATGCTAACATTATACATTCGAAACTGTCTGTTTAGATTTCACAGCTAGAAAGATCTTGATTATTCAAAAACAAATATTTAGTAACTAATTCCGCTGGATCACCTTCTCTGTCAAGTCCCAAACAAGGAAACTCAACAGGAAATCGACACGTGTTTCGCCTCTATACGAAGCATCTTCAGGACGTATTAGACCCGCTTTATTTCAAGATCTTGTTTAAATTTGGTATAGAGATAAACGCTGGTGAAACCGCGAGCTAAGGGTGCGTTTACACTGACGCGGAACTGCACCCAGGAACTGGGTGGAGTGGAGAGTAAACCGCGAATTGGCCAATCACAGTGGTCTAAATCTCCACTCAACTAGCACTTGCCACTCTTGGAACACTTGCTCCAAGTCACTGGAAAGGCACCCAAATAAAATTGGCAGGTAGAGAAAACTTAAAACTACAAAATTACTGTTAAAATATATAAATCATCAATAGGAAAATAGGGTTCGTTTGACGCACCATCACCTCAAAACTACTGAACATATCGGGATGGGACTGCTACCATTCGACGCAGAATTTTTCGTAGGCTATATATGATATCGATAAACGCGGGTGTATGATATTATAGTGATCACATTTTACACAAATACATATATAATATTAAAAAAATATATACAACTATATTAACAAAATATACAATAATTAGTTTTTATTACAATAAACATCACAAGCTAACTTTAGATTGCCACCTAAAAAAAAAAAATTATAAAACAAAAATAAAAAAATATTTAAACAATTTTGATCCACAAATTGTCAGATATAGTGTACATTGCTTTGATATTATTAATATACAAGATTATTCATAATATGCGATCAACGTATCATCAATATAAATAAAGAAAATGTTGCTATACTAAAAAAATAAACATTACCTACTCATAGAATCGCTTTAATATGAAACTATCACTAACAGAATTAAAACAATTTTATTCACTGTTTTAATAATAACAAGTTTTGACAGGTAAGAATGTCATTCAAAAAACACCTTTATTACTTACAAGCTGTTCCACGCAGATTCACCCGCGTTCCCGAGGGATATAACATTTCCCGGCACAAAAAGTATCCTATGTGTTATTCCAGGGCATTTTCTATATATGTGCCAAGTTTTACCAAAATCCGTTTGATAGTTTTTGCGTGAAAGAGTAACAAACATCCATACATACAAACTTTCGCATTTTTAAATAAATAAATATCCTGGGACATTCTTTACACACGGCCATCTGGTCCCAAACTAAGCAGAGCTTGTACTATGGAAACCAGATAACTGATATACTACTACTATTTTTTTTTTCTAAATACATACTTATATAGATATTTACACCCAGACACAGAACAAACAGACATGTTCATGCACACAAATGTTTGTCCTGGGTGGGAATCGAACCCGCGACCTTCGGTTTGGCAGTCAGAGCGTTAACCACCAAGCCAACTGGCCTGTCATTTATAATATTAGTAGGATAACATAAGGTTCAACTATTGATTCAATTGTTAATTGTATGTTGATGATGATCCTTATTAATACGACATAAGGTTGACTTTTGTATAACACTCTTACCTGTCAAAACGTGCCATTCAAATCTCGAACTTAAGTACAAACAAATAACGTCACAATTATAACTAAAATTCTAATATACATTACATTCTTTAATCTATAAAGGGACCATCCATATATAATTCAATTAGCTAAGCAACCAAATTTCCATACGGTTTATGGTCGCTACCTAACATCACGTTTGAGACCAGTGAGAAGAAACGAGAAGTTATGCGCAGTGTTGCTTGTCTATTACTATTCTATTAAGGCCAAGTAAACCGACAAAAAAGACGGTCCATTTGATGGTAAGTGGTCACCGTCTATGGTATACATTAAATGAGCTCTTAGTGCAGAGTTCGTCCGGGGAAGTACTACCTTACCCATTTCCACCGTGAAGCAGTAGTGAGTAGAAAGGTAAGGCCGGTGAAATTACAGGCACATGAGACTTAACAACTTCACGTCTCAAGCGACAACGCGACGATGCCTCTGGTGTTGCAAATGTCCATGACTTAGCATCAGTGGACCGTCTGCTTGTTCGGCGAAAGTAGTATAAAATACATTAAAGGGAGATCCAGATTTTTCTGGTTGCATCCGGTTTTATTTGAGAGTAGGGTAACACCAAAAAATACTTATATTTAGTTCCATTGTTGTTGAATAACTGCCGGGACGTCGTAGTAAGCGAGAAGTCGCATTGTGGCTTTACATTTGCTTATATTTTCACATTAACTATAAATATTTTGGCATAGTTTTAACATTTTTAAATAGTCCAAAAAGGTATCATTTTTTGTATTTTTTTTTTTTACAAAAGAGATATTTTGTATATTGAACCTAAAATCTTTCATTAATTGTTTTACCGTTAAAATATTATTTTTTTATTATTTTTAAATTCGCAATAAAAATTTACTACAATTTGAAAATTTTCACCAAAATTTTTCATTACTGAAATTGTAATGGAAAAAATATTAAAATAAAAAAATAACAATAAAGTAAAGCAGTCGCCACATGTCAACATCCCGGGTTCCATATTAATGCTTGTGTCCAATCGTTAATAAAACGGGAAACATTGCGCCGACAGCGAGAATGATCATTTCAAAGAATTGTAGCCCACCAAATCCCCTTTTAGGGGGGATACCGTCTTGCATGGGTAGTAGTGTGTGAGTGTGAGGTTGTGGGTGTGTGAGTTCCGGTAATACGTGGACAGTAGCTACGTATAAAAACGTACCCGCCGAAAACAGCATAGCTATACCTGTAATAGAGAATTTATATTAAATTACACTACACTATTTTAAGAATAGTAGAGTTTTTTGTGCTAACTTCGTCAGGGGAAGTACTATTTCCACCGTGAAGCAGTAGTGTTTCGGTTAGAAAGGTAAGGCCGGTGAAGTTACAGTCACATGAGACTTAACTTCACGTCTCAAGCGACAAAGCGGCGATGCCCCTGGTGTTGCAAACGTACATAGGCGGTGACCACTAATCATCAGGTGGACCAAATGCTTGTTTCTCGGCAACGTGATATGAAAATTAATACTTATGTATTGTTGATTGTTAGATTCATAAGTACTCCTAAATCTGTTATCATTTTCTGTGCCTATAGAAAAAAACGTATCGCCTCAGTTCTCGGTTAATAAACTGGAGCCTTGGATTCGATTTTAAGTACAGTTAAAGTTTCTTTGCAAGAATCGATTACCTGTTCTCGGGATTGGTTTGCCCGAGACACAGCAACAATGATCGCGACATGACTTCGTTGGGACTTACTAATCTAGATAAACTGGCGTGAAGATGGTATATATGTACTTTGAACAGATAATAGTATAACAGCATTTTTGGGGGAAAGGACTATAAAAAAGAAACGTATACAATATAAAAATCCCGGGATTAAATATAACAAAAACAGGATTCATATTTGAGGATCACAAAAATCCCGGGTTCCCTTCCCGGGTTTAATAAAAACAATCTTGTTGTAGTTTAGTTCCTGTTTCAGGATGCAAAAACCAAAATCCCGGGATTTTATAAAGTCCCGGGTTCCCGGGATTCTCAAAAGTCCCGGCTCGCCGATATAGTAAAAAGACAATAATTAATAGTAAATCAACTCACCAGTAGCGTTAAAATCACTGAGGGTTTGTTTGCTCTCATTTCCTATACCGAAGTACGTGAGCAACGCCAGGAGAGGCGCCGCGCACGAGAATATGAGCAGATGTTTACGTATCCTATTCCTGTGGGTGAATTAAATAAATTAAAATACCGGGATTTTCATCACACACGGCCATTTAACCCCAAACCGTGGGGTCTTTGATATACTCAACAAATCCTCATGTAAGACAACCAATAGTGTAACTAACTTGTATTTAATACTAGCTGTCCCTCGCGTTTCGGCCGCGTTCCCGAGGGATGTAACATTTTCCCCGCACAAAAAGTATCCTATGTGTTATTCCAGGACATTTTCTATATATGTGTCAAGTTTCATCCAAATCCGTTTGTTAGTTTTTGCGTGAAAGAGTAAGCTTCCGCATTTATAATATTAGTAGAATTATAATATACCTTTCAAGTCCAGCATGTAGCAGGAAGGTGACGAGACCGAATGCTGCTGGTGCCTTATGCAGCATGATGGCTAGGAAGACTATCAGCTCAACATCAGCGTGGGATGTGGTCGCAGCAGCACCCAAAGCGATGCCGTCAGCTGCAAACGTTCTTAACTAAGCATAGGCGTCTGTTTCACTACAATCCCATTGTGGTAATTGATGGTGGATACCCATAACCTATAGGGAACTGACTCTCAAGTGCAGCTATTGGAACAAACTTGGTAACAGATTGTCAACTTGGTAGCAGAGTACCACAAAGTATGCTACCACTATGTTTTCCTTCACCGAGAACTAGCTCATTGCAGAATTGGAATCCAGAAATTTCCTCGTGGCATTCGACATCAATACCAACTGAGCTAACTGCCTTTTTGTGCGTATTGTGGTGTTAGAATAGGGCTGCCATCCGTCCGGGTTTCCCGGGATTTGTCCTAGTTTAGAGGGTGTCCGAGAAGCGTCCGGGTGGGGTTTTAAAAAGAGGGTAAACCCGGACACTCTTTGTGTCAGGGGAAACCCAATTAATTAGTACATAAGCAGTTAAAAATGTAATCGTAATCGTGAACCGCATCTAATTAAAATATAAATGTAAAAACATTTTTAGGCGTGTCTAGCGTGTCACGTAAGTCCGGGGTTTTTTAAGCTTTTCTCCGGCGTTGGCAATTTAGGTGATGGCAACCCTACGTAAAACCTACCAAAAAGAAACATATCGGTTTTAAATAGTAATAATATTTTCAATGTAAGACAATATATTGAAATTGCTTTACTACATAGTAAGTAAAAATAATAATAATCTTGCTAAGTTTCTTGCCAGTTCTTCTCAGATGCAACCATTTTTTTGGGACGCTTTTTTTAAGATTCTACAGTTTCGCTGTCCCGGAAAGCGTTAAAATATCTTAATCTAATATCTTTTTATTTATAAAAACTATATTTGTGTGCTTTTATTCAAGAAATAACATCGTCACGCCTTCACCTTGTACTACATACATACAACTGAATAAAAACATATTCTATTCAAATAACTGGTACATGATTTCTAATTCTCCTTTATCAAACGCAATACGTGCTCTCGATGACAGATAATACAAGTTTACATTATCTACATGTCCAATACATTTTAGTATTGATTAAAAATGATTAGATATACTCGTATACCAGTACATCGACATTTAATAAATTAATTAAATTAATGATTGCAATAATAAAATTAAATACGTTTAAGTATTTATTCACATATGCCTTCAAAGGGAGTTATGAATGGTCAATTCTAATTGTGGTGAGAAGAGCCGGAAATTAACTTAGCAAGATAAAATTATTTTAAACTAACATGTATTAAAGGTTTCATTTAATGTTAATATAAAAATATCAGATTTTTATATAAAAAAATAACCTTGCTGTGTTCTTCTCGGTTCTTCTCAGTCGAAGTCAGATTTCTGAATCGGTACACTATGACTTTATAAGTGGCCTTTTAGTATATTTTTGTACTGGATGAATAAAGAAATTTAGTTTCTTACCAGCAGCATGGACAACTAAGCCTACTGTGGCTGTGACATTCTTCTCCACTGGATTGCTGGAATCATTGTATCTTGAGGACATCTGGTCGACCAGCAGCATAAACACGAACCCTGCAAAATAAATGAACTATGTTTTATGTAATGAGGCAGACCGTCCACCTGATGGTAAGTGATCACCGCCTCTTATAGACATTTGCAACACCAGTCATGAAGCTGTTAATAATGTACCTTTCACCAGCTTTACCTTTCCAATCAAAATCAGGTACTGTTACAGGGGGGGGGAGCAATGGAAGTAGATGCCCCCCCCCCTGATTTGTGACAGAAATATCTTCACAAAGACATCACTATCTATTTACAAGAATTGTTTTTTATTTATAACAAATGTTTTGTAACAGGTAAAACTACACAAAAATTACCCCCTGAACAGAATATTGAATCAAAACTCCCCGAAAAACATTAATAAAAGTGCACTGCTGCTCAAGAAAATTGCACTCACCTAAAACAAGTGAAATGCCAATAACGGAATGCAAATCATCATCATGGCCTGGAGGCTCAGCTGTATAGTCCTTGGTGACCACGGTAGGAAGGGATCGCTCACTGAACAGTGCTCGAACACCCTCTGGTATAATAACGGCTAAAGCTGTGCCAACCAGCAGCCCAGCACCAAATACTGTCACCTTTTTTAACTTATCCTGCGAAAATATACATTATTTTCTACCACTCAGTTTCACCCACATTCCCGGGGGATATTACATTTTCCCGGGATAAAAAGTATCCTATATATTATTCTAGGGTATGCTCTATCTATGTGGCAAATTTCATTAAAATCTGTTGAGTAGTTATTGTGTGAAAGATTAACAAAGATTCATCCTCACAGACTTTCACATTCATATTAGTAGGAATATCTACTATTCGGTTTCATCCACATTCCCAGGGGATGACACATTTTCCCGGGATAAAAAGTATCCTAAATCTCATTCTAGAGGAGGCTCTATCTATGGGGCAAGTTTAATTCAAATCCGTTGGGTAGTTTTTGCGTGAAAGAGTAACAAAAATCGATCCTCACAGACTTTCCCATTTATAATTTTATATTACTAAGAATAACTACAGCTAATGTAGATTTTCTCAAACTGGAGTATGGACTGCCCATGCTATGGCACCTCACATTATAATACGGTTTTCTCTAATTTATTAGGTAAGTGTTATAGCCTTAAATAAGTAATAACCAGAGCTCTATATCACGTCACAACATTATTGGCTTTATTAGAGACCCTGATTGCCACACCACGGGTCATGTTTGGTTCCCACCCATGACCAACATTTGTGTGCAGAAATGAACAGAAAAATAAGTAGTATATCAGTTATCTGGTTTCCATAGTACAAGCTCTGCTTAGTTTGGGATCAGATGTCTGTGTAAAGAATGTCCTTGGATATTTATTAATGAAACATCAAAATGTTTTTTCATTTTGCATAAATTTTATTAATACAAGTAAATCCACACAATATGTTAGCTCTGTTTTCTTTGGATCTGATGGCTGTGTTAAGAATGTTAAATGTATGCCATGTCATCATCTAATAAATAAATAAAAAAAGAATTGCTATAAATATTTTATTAGAAAAAATGGGGGGAAATCTGTTTTAAATAAATAAATAAATTTTAATCTTTAGGTTTTACTTGGCATATTAAATGAAAATATTAAAGATTTTTACTTGTTATCTTGAATGTTTTTATAGCACTAGCAAAGCTGGTTTGTGATAAAAAAAGGTTTTATAGCAGAGTTAAAAAAAAACTTTTGCATTTAACTATAAGAAATTTTAAACTAAATAATATTTCGTTATAGTTTTCAATGATTAACAAACGGCTTTCCTCACGAAAATATTACGTGAATATTAACAAATCGAGTTTTGCGACATCAATATTATTTCGATACCATATTGCAAGTATGTTTTTAGTACTACTTTGAACTATGAAATATAGGTTTTAAAACAAAATTAACAGGTTTCTATACTTACTTCAGACATGCTGACATTCAAAGGAATACTTCCAGCCACATAGGACCCCACTAACATCACTAGAGCTAGCAAAATAAGCACCAAAGTTCCGTCCATGGTTAAAAGAAATACGTCAAGTTATTTTACACAGAAAATACAAGTGATTGAGACGCTATCTAGAAATGTTATGTACAATATTATAATCTAACGTTTACAATTCATGGTTTGGTTGATTAACGTAGTTTTATGCTGTTAATTTCAATAAAAAATATCGTAATGCAAGACTGAATACACTTTTGTAAAATTTGACAAGTTGGTTGACAACACGACATATCACTTTTTTTATTAGCTGTTTATACGATTTTTGTAGGCATTGGTGTATCGTTCTTACAGCCTATATTGAATAATACATTAGATCAAATACAAGTAAATAAATGCCTGCATTTTAATATAAAGATTATTATTTAATGTGAATAGTGCAGTGGTAGTCAAATTTATTGTTTGATTAAATATAATGCAAATTTACTTATAATTTTTCGTATTTTCATTACCGCCATCTATTAAGGACTACCTCAAACCTCGTTAATGTAGTTCATATTATAGAAATAGGTGTCGCTAGTAGTAATACAAACAATATCTGCTTTTTTTTAATCTGTTGCAAGTTGTAACCGTTTATATTAAATTATTGTCTCGAATAATTATACTCGTAGGAATGGTTTAATTAGCACAAATTAATTCGGTACTAAATTCTTAAAACGGGGAACTGATGTTTACAAATATTTGATCAAAGTTCCTTCCTTATTTTGCATACTATATGGTATTAAGGTCGGATTACATTGGTATACATTTATTTACATGGTTGTTATTACGATCAGCAATTTTTTTAAAACTAAAATATGTTGACTATTTTTACTGTTTATATTTTGGCTGTTTATAAGTGATGGCAATTGTAAGAAATAATAATAATGGGACAAATAAATACTGGCAACTAAAAATATATTTGTAACCGTCAAAAAATACTACTTTTACAAAAGAGTCTTAGACATATAAGAATGTCATTGAAAAATCAACTCAATTGCTTTGAGATAAAGTTTATCATTATACAATTAACTATTGGATGATCATACCGTGCCGTTAAATCATATTTTGGGATAATATTGGTACCAAGCAATTATGCTAGAAAGAAGATGGCGCAATGAGCTATAGTAACTATCCTACAGCGCCTCTTGTAGGATCCAAAGTTTTTATATACGTTGACAAACCTAATAAATAAATAGAATATATATTTATACTTATATATTTCCGCCCCGCGGTTTCACCCGCGTTCACAGGATAAAACTAGCTGTATGCATTTTCCACCCAGTTAATCATTATCAGGCAAAGAAAACGCTTGAAAGCATCTGAATTATAAATATTTATTTTATTCTGTTTTTTAGCGGCAACAGAAATACATCATCTGTGAAAATTTCAACTGTCTAACTATCACGGTTCATGAGATACAGCCTGGTGACAGACGTACAGACAGACTGACAGACGGACAGCGTAATAAGGTCCCATTTGGACATGGAATCATAACAATAATTAAAATCGGTCCAGTGGTGGAGGAGCTTAGAGATAGGTACACTTACGGGAAAATTATATTTTAAAATATAGTCGAATCATAATTTATGACTAGCCCTTATTCTGTAGCATATGACACAATAATATATATCTGAGCAATATATATTTTAAAATATAGTCGAATCATAATTTATGACTAGCCCTTATTCTGTAGCATATGACACAATAATATATATCTGAGCAATATATATTTTAAAATATAGTCGAATCATAATTTATGACTAGCCCTTATTCTGTAGCATATGACACAATAATATATATCTGAGCAATATATATTTTTCCTCCTTCACCAGTTTATACCTATTTTAAGTGTCAGTCATCAATTTCATTTCGAAAAACTTCAACCAAATCCCGAATTTATGGAAAAGTTATGCCAGTAACAAAATAAAAAAAAAAAACAATTTGAAAATTCTATTATTATTGCACAGAAAAAAAATTAAGAAAAACATACTTACCGTGTGATTAATACTGTTTTTTTTTTATAGTTCCGATATTTTGACTCTTTATGCAAATATTTGATTTATTGTTCAATCAGTGACGATTTTGATATCTGAATCAGGAAAATAACTGTCAGTGCCTGGCTTTAGAAAATACCGATGCACATCCTCAGTTCGGTTTAGTGTTCCAGTGTGCACAAATATGTAATAAAAAATGTGTTTTAACATTAATTGTAGTTTGGCGCTTTTTTTTACGCTACAATGTTGTGTTTTATGTCAAGATGTCAAAGGTACGTTTTTTCAAAATACTCTATAATTTATATCATTTTTTTTAAAGGGCGTTAACCAATTATCTAAATAGTTCATAACAAAGACAATATTTCAGAGTTTTCCTGTCTACTAGTAATAGTGTTACGCCTTTTTATGCTGACGCAGATTTTATGGCAAATCTAAGTATTTCAATGAAAATTTTTCTAATGTTTTTAAAAACGACTAGTTTATGTATAATTTTCCCTCCAAAAGTTATATGGATAAAAGAAACAATAAAAATGTTATGTGCCAGGATTAAATTTTAGTGCTATCTAATGGCAATGAATAAAACCTTTTTGGAGTTTTAAATAGCGCCAACAAATAGATACATTAAAAAAAACATATCGTAAAGACGATAGAAGTGAAACTTTTGTATTACAGGGAAACATTTAAGTTATTCTCCAATCACTTTTGAATACCATAGAGGTGTTGATCATTAATTTACTTTTCTTCATAAAAAAGGTTTCACTTTAAAAAAAATGTTTGTTCTATCGTTCGTTCTTTTATACCATTAATCCGGTTACGATGAAACTTTGGATATAACTTTGACAGATAAATAGTTTTACCTATCTATATAAAACATAGTCACTACTTCTGTCTGTTTGTTTTAAACTAAGTAATCAATTTTGGTGCAGTTTTTACTTTAACTTATAAAAATTCTAGCAGAAGGTAACAAAACTACTCGCAAAGCGGAAAAGAGGTTAAAAGGGGACTTATAACGAGTCCATTCACAATATTTTAGAACCGTAGAAACGCGGTATAACATACCCCAAAAAAAAAATACCGATTTTTATGAATGAAAAATATAAAATCTATTAAAGTAGACAATAATTAGGTAAAATAGGTGCCCTGACTTGACAGCTAACTAGGGTTGTTGGCTTTGATAATTAATTATATTTTTACGGGGTATTTTGTAACATGTTATATTATCTAACTCAAGTGAAACCAGGGCGGGTCGCTAGTTATTTATATTATAGTTGCTTCCACGTAACTTGCGGCACGCTATGATGGCCGTTTTGACGTTTAACAATGACTTGGTCGATCGTTTTGGCTAAATTTGTTTAGACCAGAATTCTGTAAGACGTGCTGTGTCGTCTGTAGCATTATACAGGTCTTCTGGCGTGCAAGCTGAGGGGCACGCAGGGCACGACAATAGATGTGCCATTGTCTGAGGGGAGGTGCCGCAAGGTGTTACAGCACAAGCAACTGGTTGCTTGTGCTGTAACCCCATCACCTGGGGTGCCTGTGGGGCTCGAACCTCAGGCTCAGGGCGTTGCGTGGGGGGGCTTTAAAAGACTTTACATTATCTGATTTATTATTAGTGGTTCTTTAATAGCAAAAACAAAAAACGACAATGGACATTTAAGGAGAGCGCGGTTTCAAAAACCTCGGGGAAAGCTAGTAGTGTACTTATATGGAGGAGCGAGTTATGAGACTCCTCCATTTAAAAGTGAAGATCTCCCACTAGACTAGGTGATCATGCCTGGGGACCACAGTCCGACATTGAAGTTGGATGCTTGTATATATATTTATATCAAATCTTGAGAGAATCTTGATATCGCGATGTAGGATTCTCGGGTGTTTCTACTCGTTCATAGATGTCGCTACACTTATATTGTTAATTGCACTTCTCTATGTTTTGTATATTTTTATGTCCACAGTGCACCCTAGTCGGTATGAAATATCCTTAAGTGTGGGAAATACATTGAAATCAACTATTTATGTTAAGGGCATTCCAAGAGGTGTCACCGATACTATATTATATTATGGAGGTTAGTAATCTGTCCTTTTTAAAACGGTTAAAATTTTACTTTATCAAGATAGCAGTTGCAGACAATTGCCTTTTTTTTGGTATTATAATCACGTCATTAACTCTCAAAAACAGCGTAAAAACTAGATAGCGTAGAAATTTCCTCAATAAAAAAAATAAAAAAAGAGCCTGGAAAACGACATAGGCTAGTTTTTAATGCAAAAAAAGGGGTTGTAAAGGGTTGAAAAAGGGGGGGGGGGGGTGTAAAGTTTTTTAGGCTAAGTATAAATAGGGGAATAAATAAGAGAAGGCGGGTGAAACCGCGTGAGACAGCTAGTAGTTTATATTTAATAGGTTTGTTAACGACAGTAGCTCGATGATGTTTCTCTCGCCTCTATGCCCTGTCTCTTTCGCTAACTACGCACTCACGTGAGAGCTTTCTTCGAGGTCTCCGCGCCGGGAGCCGATGTAGTTTGTATTAACTGCAGGTAGGGTTGCCAGGTCGCTAAACCTAATAGCCGGACAGACCAGTCGGTTTGACCGAACATTTGGCTAAAAAGCCCGGACACTACGATAGATCAGGATAGCTACGACAAAAAATATGTAAAATCAAGCTTCTTTGATTTTTTTTTTTTTTATACCACGTGGGCCGACAAACAAGCGGACGGTCCACCTGATGGTAAGTGGTCACCGCTGCCTATGGACATTTGCAACACTAGGGGCATCGCCAATGCGTTGTCGACCCTGAGACGTGAAGTTGTTAAGTCTCATGTGCCTGTAATTTCACCGGCCCCCTTACCTTTCTAACCGAAACACAGTAATACAATTGCACTACTGCTTCACGGCGGAAATGGGTAAGGTGGTAGTACTTCCCTGGACGAACTCTGCACTAAGAGCTCTACTACTCTATTATCAACAGCTCGTTTGAGAAATGTAAAAAACCTAACAAAAGCCGGATGAGCCGGACACCGTTTATTTTGGCCGGACACGCAATCAAAAAGCCAAACTATGTCCGGCTTTATCCGGACCCCTGGCAACGCTAACTGCAGGCATGACTCAGTATCTAAATATTGCTTAATATTATTTATTGCAGCGGATATTATAATATCAATGAATGTAGACGGTGATACTGCAACAATATCTACACAGAGAGAAATAAAACACGAAGATGATTTCAAAAACTACTACGTCCGATTGATGAAGACAAATTATTCATGTGATATGCAACCAGTTATCGTTATTAAAAAACTAAAGGAAATTGGTAAGGATTGATAACTCGCTTAAAAAAAATTATTGACTTTTTTTTGTATTTTTTTAGTAAATTAGTAACTTTTCTGTTAAATATGGCAAGCCTTGTTTAAGATTATTGTATGGAGTGTAGAAGTAAAGGAGGACAATCTTGTATGGGGGATTCATCGAAAAAGTGACTTGTAAACAGCAAATTAGTTTTCGAATTCTCATCGAAATAGCGCTAGTGTAGCAAGTGGAAATGATATGAACTTAGCAGCATAGGCAGTTATAAACAGAGTGAAGTGTGCTGGGTTGGTTTCCGGTAATTCTTTAATACTATTTTCTATTTGTTATTTACAATTAAAATAAAATAAATTAATAAATATCAAGGGACATTCTTTACACACGGCCATGTGATCCCAAACTAAGCAGAGCTTGTACTATGGAAACCAGACAACTGATATTCTACATATACTTTTTTTGTTTTTTAATTGGGGTACTTAAAAACACTGTATAATTTTATTCCATACTCATGTTTGTCTATATATTATAATAATTTAAAAAAATGCTTTGTTACAAAACGGAAATGTTTCTTTCCTTTTTTATTAATTTAGTATCCTACTCTAATAATTTGTGGCGGTCTATTTAAAATTCTTCCACGTGCTACAGCAGCGCCACCTTAAATTGTTCCCTTTCAACGGACACTTTTTAGTACACTGAGATGGCCCTCCTTTACTTATTCGCACGAAGCGCTTTGCAGCTTCCTTTCTCATGCGCACAGCTAAAGATTGGAATTCTCTCCCCTCGTCTGTGTTCCCAGAAACTTACAACTTGGGGCTCTTTAAGAAAAGAGTGAATAGGCTTCTAACGGGAAAGCGAGCTCCAACTTCGGCCTCATCTTCACTTACCATCAGGTGAGATTGAGGTCAATCGCAATCTCGTCCGAAATAAAAAAAAATAAAAAAAAAGTTTTAATACGGTAAAAAATAATGGTTTTTTTTGTCAAATGTTTGCCATGGAAATCAGACAACTGATATACTACATATACTTATTTTTAAATACATACCAATATAATTATAGACACAGAACAAACAGACATGTTCAGTTCATGCACACAAATGTTTGCTCTGGGTGGGAATCGGACCCACCAGCGGCATGGCAATCAGGGTCTCTACCACCAAGCCAACTGACCCGTCGTCAAATGTAACCCCATGTTATATCAGCAGTTTATATAGGTTTTGAAATTACTTTGGACTACGTAAATAGATGACGTTTTATAAACTACAATATTCTCAACAACACTAGTCACCATAGATATTAAATTTTCACTCCGTTTACAACTGCAAAATTTACATCATTTTCTATTTTTTTAAATTTTTTGTCGTGATGACGTCTTATAATTCGATGAACACCGGCTGCATGCACAAAAAAGTGTATCCGCCTGAGACTGAGCGTGCAAGCGAGAGCGCAGAATAAGCGATAAAGAGGCACAATCGCAATTCGAATAATTTGTTTTGGGGAGCAGCAGCGGATATAGAATCAATATTTATTATACAAAAAAGAGCAATTCGTGCAATTTACAGTATGGGTCCCCGTGAATCATTAAGAGATTTATTTAGGGAAATAAATATAATGACATTACCTTCACTATATATTTATGAAAATATAATGTTTATACGTAGAAACATAGGAATGTTTGAGGCAAAATTAGATATTCATAGTATAAATACAAGACAAAGGGAGAAGTTAGTTGTTCCATACTTTAGACTAACTAAAGTTAACAAGTCATTTCTTGGTAATTGTGTTCGATTTTATAATAAGATACCGCTTTCAATAACCAAAATGTCTGATCATAAATTTAAAAATTATATTAGGAAAGTTTTGAAAGAAAAAGCGTATTACAAGGTAGTTCATTATATTGAAGATAAAAATGTATGGAAATAGCTGCTCTCTGCACAGTGCACCTCTAAATCTCTTGTTTAAGTTGTAAGTACCTAATTATTGTTATTTTCTATTTTGTAGTCTTGTCATATTTTTTTTTGTTTTGTTTTTATTAATGTCACCTATAATAAGTATTTTGTAATTGTTAAATATAAAATTATGTAAAATTGAAATTATAAAATAGCCAAAAAGTCAGAATAGATAAAAATTTATATAACAAATAAAAAAGAATGTAACCTTGCTGAGTTTCTTGCCGGTTCTTCTCAGTTGAAGGCTGACTTCCGAACCGGTTGTAGCTTCAGTAACTTTAAATTTGACCTTCATAAGTGCCCTCCGAAGGCCTAAACTGAATAAATGGTTTTGAATTTGAATTTGAATTCTGCTACTGGAACGCCGCCACGCGAGCTTCTTCGAGAACTTCTCCAATGAGCTCCGCCCACCTCGACGGAAGCCATTATCTGCAACAAGTGTTGAATAGTAGACAACGAGTTTTCAACTTGACCCCCACATAAGACGACTTGCCTCTACCCTCCATAGAACAAACTCTATCATTTCAGGTATAATGATGCCCATGTCAAATTGTGAGTCAGTTTGTAATGTGACTGTGGAAATTGATTTCAATTACAAGTGCAAACCAGGTAAGTAAGAATTATTTATTGATGTATGTACATTGGCGTATCAAGTGTTATTTTCCACGAGAGCCTGGCCCCTGAGATGCCATGGCCGATGTGATCAAACAGACTTCACATAAATTATTGTTATGTAGGTTATATAGGTAGTGGTCGGGAATTTGCTGGCAGCGGTTGGAAACAAAGAGCTGAAGATCAAGTTCATGGCGTGCCATAATGAACGGAGATAGATAGGCTGATGATGATATACCTAGGTAGCAACGACAAACTATGCGTCACATTACTAAAAACAAACTTATTTAGTTATTCTAGAATATCGAAATCGTCAACACTCCCCCCCCGCCCCCCAGCCGGGGGTTGTGGAAGCGACGATACGTGCTCGCGACCCCCGTGTGTGAAGGAACACCGAAGGGGGGCTCTAGACCACACTGAGGTGGGCATGATCGCAAACTAAGCAGAGCTTGTACTATGGAAGCTAGATAGTTGAAATACAACATAAACAACTCTTTTTTTGTTCTTCTAAACACATATTTATAGACATTTACAGCCAGACACAGAACAAACAAACATGTTCATGCACATAGTAAATGTTTGTCTTGTGGGAATCGGTCCCACGACCAGTAGCGTGGCAGTCAGACTTCGTAAACACCCAGGCAATAGATAAAAAATGCGTATTATTTTTTAATGTCTTCATTTTTATTGTGTGGTAAACACAAAGCGACAATGATGATAATAATCCATTTTTTTAGAAAGAGTTGAAGAAATTGAACGTGGACTGAGAGAGGATAATATGATATCGATATCGAATTCCTTAAAGGTCATTCCAGTGTCGGAACCTCGGATATTAGGGAACCATATGCATTCGGATTCAAATTTAACATTGCAAGGTCTTTGTTTTATCATATTAATCACTTCACTTCTTATTTTATTGGCCACAGATAATAAACAACTCTGCCAGTGTCAGGGAGCTGAAGCATTCTTTTTGAATTTTTGCGCCACCGAGGATATAGATTATTTGCTATACAACATGCAATGCAACATACATTTTAATGCGTTAAAATATTAGGTACTCGACACTGGCTTGTAATAAGGCATTCACAGTAAAGTAACTCTCTCGTATTCAATGTTAAAGCTGATTTTATGTTTTATTGACGTTTCGGTACGCGATTAGTGTTTAACAACAGTCGTGGTCCGGTCAATGTAATACGAAATTGAATGCATCGACAATTTTGAGAGCATAACATGATCGATTTATGTAGGATGTGCACATTTCATGAATGCACAGTTGATTTTTTTCTTTTTGTAGCTGAGTAGGCAACCATCCGTCAATTTCCTTTTTTTAGCGATTTATTGATTGTTAAATGACTCTATGGTAATGTATTTTTTTTCAGATGCTGATTACGAAAACATCATAACGGAAACATTAGAAGCCAAATATAATAACGGCCAAAGTATGTGTGTAAATTTAAGATAATTCTTTTTTTATGCCACCTGGCCCGACTGCCTGTGGGTCCTGATGGTAAGTGGTCACCGGAACCTACGGACATTTGCAACAACAGGGTCATCGCCGTGTTGTCGAAGCTGAAACCTGAAATTGTTAAGTCTCATGTGCCTGTAATTTCAACGGAATCAAAATCCGTGGCGTAGTTTTAAAGACAAAGGGAGAAGTTAGTTGTTCCATACTTTAGACTAACTAAAGTAAACAAGTCATTTCTTGGTAATTGTGTTCGATTTTATAATAAGATACCGCTTTCAGTAACCAAAATGTATGATCATAAATTTAAAAATTATATTAGGAAAGTTTTGAAAGAAAAAGCGTATTACAAGGTGGTTCATTATATTGAAGATAAAAATGTATGGAAATAGCTGCTCTCTGCACAGTGCACCTCTAATTTTCTTGTTTAAGTTGTAAGTAATTATTGTCATTTTCTATTTTGTAGTCTTGATATTTCTTTATTTTTGTTTTTGAATGTTAGCTTTATTAAGTATTTTGTAATTGTTAAATATAAAAATATGTAAAATTGATATTATAAAATAGCCAAAAAGTCAGAATAGATGGGATAAAAGCCTATGTGCTATTCCAGGATATATTCTATCTATGTGCCAAGTTACATTCATATCTGTTTAGTAGTTTTTGCGTGAAAGAGTATGTATGATACTTACATACGAATCTTTCCTCGTTATAATATTAGTATAGATGAATTTATGTTACGACAGCAGTGATCGCGTTGTCGTAAGAAAGGTTGGGGGACCGATGAAATGACAGGCACCTGATACTTAATAACCTTACGTGACAGGAGCGATAACACATTAGCGATGCCCCTGATGTTGCAAATGTCCATTAGACATGGGTAACTCAACCAAAATCCGTGAGCTGCAGTTCAGCTCACGGCTCTGGTTTGTGAGCTGGAGCTGCGAACCGGTACACATATATTGCCGACCGATCACAGAGTCTCTACGCCGCTGCCGCGTCGCAGTTTGACAAGGACTCAATATGACAGAATAGATTACAGACTGTTAAATAATAAGTGAGCCGTGAGCTGTTTAGTTTGCTCTTGAGCCGCAGCTCGACAGTTCAAGTAAGTGTGATCAAGTAAGTTGAACCGGTTCAGAGCTGTGTTACACATGCCTAATGTCCATAGGCAGCGGTGACCACTTACCGTCAGGTGAACTGCCTGTTAGCCTGCCCGCCAGGCTTACAGCTTATGTGGCATAAATCTTTTACAATAATAAGGCAGAAGTCAGGTAACTGAAACCTGTGTGAAATTAATTTAACTTAATTTTTTTCTTAATTATACAGGAACATTCTTAAAAGTAAATAAGGAGGATATCCTAATTTATCGTTTTATGTTACACTTGCTTTCAGAGGACGATAAAATAATAAAATATAAAATTGGGAATTTATTGAGAGTTACGTGTAAAGCAGATACAATCAATCGTAGAAATAATTTAACATGGATAATCTATGGATTACCCATGTTAAATGGTACGTATGTAAGTAATGGTAAGTACCCCATTAACAAAATTATTTTATACCCTGATTTTGACATTAGATTACAGACTGTCACTAAACCTGCGGCACGCTATGATGGCCGTTTTGACATTTTGCTCAAGTTATGACTTAGAATACCAATTTTGAGAATTCCTCGAGAAAATGCTTAAGGTATCCTCAGTCGAGTTGGAGTCGAGTGCCGTTTGAGGAAACGTCTTAGAATATGGGTGTAACGTGTGTAGGTAACATGTCATTAGTACCGTCATTCCATTATTGATAAAATATAAATATAATAAAATAATGAGTTTCAGTAACTATTTACAAGCAATAAGCTTCCTTAAGGTTGGTCCCGACGTACCTTGAAGCGGACAGTTGTTTCCTCACCTCGAGTGAGATATGTCAAGTCGAGTGGAGGAGGTTTTTGTAATTAGAATACTAATATCTTTGAGTGAGGTTGAGTGGAGTCGAGGAATTTTCGAGGAAACGTCTTAGAATATGGGTGTAAGGCGTCGTCCGCATTGGCTAACGATCGAACGATGCGCTTTCATCGCGCGATGAAACAGATCGTGCGATGGAGCAAAAGGTGTCCTAATTAGTCGCGCGATGCCCATGCCGCCCCGTCATCTCCGCAACGGCGTCATTTCATCAATGGCTCTTTTTTTTATTTATTTTTTTTTTTGGAAGGGACGAAGCCTCCGATGGCTCTTACACCCTTACGCGGACAATTCCGGCGAGCGCTAGGGGCTCTCAGCCGAAAGTACATTTAGATTTTAACAAGCACACTGAGGGTGCCCCCTGTGGGGCTCGGACCTCGGGCTCAGGGCGTTGCGTGGGGGGTCAAAATACTTTACATTATCTGATTTATTTATTAGTGGTTCTTTATTTCAATACAAAAAACAACAACAATGAATTTTTAGAGGGAGCGCGGCTAACGTCCACGCCTGCGAGGACGGTATCTAGGCTGATGGTCTTGTGGGTGTGTAGTATCGCGAGCTGAAGATTCGGCTGCAGCTGTTTGAGCTTTGGTGATTTCGTCGTCAGTCTCGGCGAGGGCGTGCCTCGGTCTGCGAACGCGACTGATACGGGACGGAGTGTAGGACGCGGCCTTTATTATTAGGGGATTAATGTGGTTTATTGCAGAATCGAAATGGCGGCGAGAAGCCCCTTTGATAAATTGCCTGATGGTCGGCAATCGTAAATCCATGTGGAGTTGGAGATTTCGCATGTACCACGGGGCGCCCGTGACTCTGCGCATGAATTTATTTTGGAGGACTTGAAGTGAATGGATCCGCTTGGGGGCGGCGTGTGCAAAAGTTACACACGCGTACGTCATGATGGGCCGTATACACGCGGTATACAGTCTAAGCTTGCTTTTTAGGGCGAGTTTAGAACGTGAGTTGATGAGAAAGTGAAGCCTGCCTAACACAAAGTTGGCGCGCTTACGCACCGTGTCTATGTGAGGGCCGAAGGAAAGTCTTTCATCCAGAATGACGCCTAAATATTTGGCTTGCCTCTCCCAAGGGATGGGCACGCCAAACAGAGATGGATGTGTCGGGGAAAGCTCGAGCTTCTACTTGAGGAGTAGATTGCCGTGTCATCCGCAAACAGGGCCAAGTGTGTGTCTGTGGTCCTGGGCATGTCACTCATGAAGAGCGAGAATAACAGGGGAGACAGCACCGAGCCCTGCGGGACTCCGGCGCGAATGGGATGAGGCGATGAAAGTACGCGCCCTTCGACTCGGTAGCGAAAGTAGCGATTCGACAGGTAGTCTCGTAAGATGGCAACGAGCCTCGGTGGCGGGCGATGGAGGGAGGTGAAGATGGTAACGGGAGAGAACTTCTCCGTTCCACTTCGGAAACGACTGCCTCCACGTGACTCGGGTCAACATGAAGGGAGCTGGGTGTACACTGAAGCGCTAGGCTGTCGGCTAGGCATTCGGACTTTTCGCTGTCCTCGAAAGCAGGTTAGGTCTGTTAAGGGGGGGCATGGGAGCTACCGTATCTTTAGTGAATTTACGGGAGAGTTGCCAAAATGCAGTATGAGAGGGTTCGATCTCCTCGATAGTACGTTCCCATTGAGCGTTGCGTGCCTCCTTTACGCGGACCTTAATGGCCCGCTGTAAATAACGCATGCGAGCGCGTATGTGGTCGTATGGTTTTTTGTCGTGATATCGTGTTATGGCGTTCTTCTCCCTGATCAATGCACGTATATCTTCGGGCAATTGCCATTTACGGTCACCCGTATCCGGCACTGTCCGAGAGCAATCGACAACGGTCGATTGTACGTGGTTGGTTAGGGAGTCGATAGCCACAGACACGTCGACCGCGGTGGTAATAGTGTCGGGTATACTATCGAGGTGAACGGAATTGGTGGCAGGCGTTCGCCAAGTCTGTCCCAATTGATAATGTTTTTAGTCGCGGTGCGACTTGGGTCTGTGTGGGGGCCTACTGTTCGTGAAGCGAATTCTAATATGACTGGTCTGTGATCAGAGGTAAGCTCGTGTAGCACCGATACGCAATGCAAGCGGAGGCTTACGTTCCGTAACAGCGCCACGTCGAGTATATCCGGGCGGTGAGACACTATGCCCGGGAAGTGGGTCGGCTCTAAGGGCGAGATTAGGTCTATGTTTAGTGCGTCCAGAAGGGATTCTAATATTTTCCCCCGGGTATTGGTTGTTACGCAATCCCAGAGGGTGTTTTTAGCATTTAGATCCCCTGCCAGAATGACAAAGTGACCCATTTGCATTAGGGATTCTACGTCGCTTTTTAGCAATGTCCTAGGGTTTGTTTCGGTCGAGGTTGGCGAGAGATAGGCTGATATAAGCACTATGGACTCGTGTCCGGTCATGGCGAGCCTACATACCGACGCTTCGATGTACTTGAGGTCGGAAGGCGGATCCAGGGGGGAACAGTGCAGGGACTTGTTGTAATAGATCAGCGTCCCTCCGAGCGCTGAGTTGATCCTATCGTTGCGCACTATGTTGTAGTTTGCAATTCTAGGATCCCTATGAAAGGGTTTGAGGAATGTCTCCTGCACTAGTAGGAGGTCAAGTTGGTGATCACGCAAGAATTTTGCGATCTCATCGAGTTGATCTCTAATGCCGTTGGCATTGAAGTAACCTAACTTGAGAGATCGGGGTTTGATTCTGCATAGCGGCGTAGTACCCATTTAATTTAGTAAGAAGTTTATAAGGGCGTTTATAAATGGCTCTTTACAGAGATGCACAGTTTTTACTATCAAGCAATATTACTTAGAAAATTGCAAGTGATATTGAAAAGATTACGTAGACCTAAAAAAAACGAGATTTTGTAGCTTTGATTGTACAATCGCACGATCAAATCCATCATACGATCATTATTAAGCATTTTCTGTGATCGCATTAGGACATTTAAAATCAATGTGTGTGTCGTCGTGCGGTAGTAGCTTCAGTAACTTTTAATTTGACCGTAATAAGTGCCTTCCGAGGGCCTAAACTGAATAAATGGTTTTGAATTTTGAGCCAAAAAGTTAGATTAGATCAAATTCATATAAAAATTATTAGAAGATATTAAAATGTAACCTTGCTGGGTTGCTTACCGCTTCTCAGTAGAAAGCTGTCTTCCAAACCAGTGGATGCTTCAGTAACTTTAAATGCGACGTTCAGAAGTGTTTTCCACAGGCCTAAACTGAATAAGGGGTTTTGAATTTTATCGAGAAGTTCTCTAAACTTTGCAGTTATATTAAAATAACAGTCCCCCGCGATCCTGAGTAGAAACACGAATTTTCAGATCCCTCACTTGAGGAATTACGAATTGCCAATACAAGCTTTCAACACATATATCACCTCAGGAAATGACCTCTGCCGAATTTCACTACGAAACCATGAGCCGTTTAATGTTTTCTTAATTTTAATTAATTTTCTAGCGGAAATATATAATTTGGAGATCATACCTGGATGTACTCCGAATTGTGCAGATTGTACTCTAGAGATGAAACTGGAGTTATTTGATAATAACAGTAATATTATATGTATGAACGATGGAGTAAAAGTTTCAAAAAAGCTAAAACTTCAAATGTTTGGTAAGTATTGTTTTTTATTTCTTATAATGGGCCGACAACAAGCAGACGGTCCAGGTGATAAGTGGTCACCGCTTCTTTTAGACATTTTCAACACCAAGGGTATCCCCAATGCGTGGTTGTCATTGAGACGTGAAGTTGTTAAGTCTCATGTGCCTGTAATATCACCGGCCCCCTTACCTTTCTAACCGAAACATAGTTAGTGCACTAACTACTGCTTCATGGTAGAAATGGGTAAGCTGCTAGCACTTCCCTGAAGGAACACTGTACTAAAATTGTCTACTGTTTCGTGGTACGGATAAGTGCACGAGACCATGTGAAAGAGCGATGACTGGGTCTTGTTCCGGTATGAGACCTCCATTTAAAAGGGGAGGTCTTCCGCCAGGCTAGGTTCATCATGCCTGGGGTCCACGGTCCAACTGTTGATTCTCGCGTGTTTTTACTCGTTCATAGATGTCGTCCCAAACATACCCTCCTTCGTCGAATTATTAGACCAACCAAAGTGTACAGTCATAATATCATTTAATGTTTAAGTATATATATATTAGTTTAATTCCTCAGATGATCCATTTCGGCTAAGCAAGACTAGTACTGAAGAGATAAAGTATTACAGTGAAAACGATGATATACTATTTGAGTGTCTCCACCGAAGTAAGTTCTATTTACCCATAGTTTTAAATAGGTAATTCGTTTTTTTTCGATGACTAACTGCACAAATCTTCTTCTATATATATAAATGAATGTTTCTCTGTATATTCTTTATAGAATCGTAAAATATGCAACGGATTTTAATGCAGTTTTCAGCAATAGATAAGGTAATTCAAAAGGAGGGTGATAACCGGGATTGAAAGCGGGCAAAGCCGCAGGGTGCAGCTAGTTTTTAGTAAAAGCACGGTGTTTCATAAGGACACACGATAGGAGTAAAACTTCTGTATTTCAGGGAAACATTTTTATTATTCATTTCTCCATTACATTCATTGTTCACGGTTGCGAATCAAAATTTAAAGCCTCTTTAAAAATGTGTTATTATATTTGTACTAATGCCTTATTATGTATACTAGTGGTCGTCTAGCGATCGAAATTCGACCGTAATTTTTATATATATTTTAAGTTTGAACTTTATTGCGGTTTTTCGTCAGAGTAGGTATAACCTCTATGATCATTGCATAGAACTTTTTTGAATTTTCTGTTTGACCTGGCTGTATGAGCGTAAGCTATTTATATTTATGGAGTGTAGAAGTAAAGGAGGACCATCTTGTATGGGGGATTAGTCGAAAAAGTGTCCCCTTTAAACAGCAAATTAGGTTTCGAATTCTCACCGAAATAGCGCTAGTGTAGCAAGTGGAAATGATATGAACAGAGTGAAGTATGCTGGGTTGGTTCCGGTAATAAATAAATATTTTCTAATTCCTATTAACACTTAATTGGGGTACTTAAAATCACTGTATAATTTTATTCCATACTCATATTTGTGTATATATTATAATAATTTAAAAAAATGCGCTGTAACAAAACGGAAATGTTTCTTTCCTTTTTTATATTTTTTTTTGCTACAGCAGCGCCACCTTAATTTGTTCCCTTTCAAGGCACACTTTTTAGTACACTGAGATGGTCCTCCTTTATTTATTTATTTTTTTGGAAGGGACGAAGGTGTTAGCCTCAGATGGCTCTTACACCCTTACGCGGACAATTCCGGCGAGCGCTAGGAGCTCTCAGCCGAAAATACATTTAGATTTTAAGCAACAAGCACACTGAGGGTGCCCCCTGTGGGGCTCGTACCTCGGAATCAGGGCGTTGCGTGGGGGAGTCAAAAGACTTTACATTATCTGATTTAGGTCCTCCTTTACTTCTACACTCCATATTTATATTGTAAACTATGGGTGTGTGTCAAGCATATGTTAAGTACGCACTAGTTATTTTAATTTAATGTGTTTATGCTACCTGCTCTCCTTCTCCATATAAACTTTAACTATGCCAAATACCACTCGCCTCCGTACGCGCAATTTCACGTATCAATATATAGATTTAGAACTTCTGTGAGTTGCTCTACACATGAAGGGAACAACTAGTATATTATTAATTTTAAAACAAGTATGACAGTGAAGTGAAGTAAAAGGAATATGTGTATCATGACTTTTCACGTAGGCAAAAGCATCTAAAACATTTTTTATGTTTGGCTACCTTTTTATTATAATTATTTTAAACACCGGTTGAGCTAATTTGACATAATTCCGCAAGTGTCAGGGTAAATATTTGCAAATAGGGTTGCCAGGTCGCCAAACCTAATAGTCGGACATACCAGTCAGGTAGGCTGGTGACATTTGTTTAAAAAGTCCGGACACCCTACATTATTCCGGATTTTGTGTCTCAGTATTATTAAATACGACAAAAAAAATTATGTAAAATCAATCGTCTTTGATTATCATCAGCTCGTTTGCGAAATGTAAAAAGCGTAATCTTTACAATTCAGTCATGAAATTATAGTGTCCAAACTCTTGGCACCTGTCTGTAGCAACGTATAACAATTTTTGACGTTGTAAGGTTATAATTGACAATAACATCATTACTCACTCATTGACACTGACAGTTGCGATTTGTGCGATGTTCCGGAGATACGTTATCAGCTAACTTTTAACCTGTTACTTTTGTGCTACAGTGAGGCGCGCGCATCTTAAAATTTCACTCTCGTGATTTTTTCATAACACGCCTAAAGACGTATAACTTGAATAAGTGTTTTCACATGATTTTAGGGTAATTTGCTGTTTGTCAGTCAGGCATTACTTTTTATTTTGTATACTGGAATCTGTGGAGAGACCTGTAATGTAACTTATAATATAATCATTATTACTTCCATCATTTTCAGAATACCACGCTATAACCACCGCTACTACAAATGGTGAAAGGAGGACTTACGACATGATATCCTATAGAACTAATCTAAACGAATCACAAAATGGCCTACGAATGGCATGCGTAAACTACTCAGCTACAGAAAATCCTGTTTTTAAATTAACGAGACAAATTTACAATTATAAATTATTTTCGTATGATGAAAAAATTGAAGGTAAGGCGATCTACAGTTTATATTCAGTTAATACAAGGTCTGGCGAATCAGCGCAATGAGGCCTTGGAGAGCAGACCTCTCAAGTGACTGTGTAGTAACAAAAGAGACAGAGCATAGAGGCCGCGACGATACATCGCTGTGTGTCATTTTCCTTGCAGAGACGTAGTTCACGTCATGCAAGGAACGTTTTTATTGCTATTATTGCAGTGTTATTGTAGTTGGTTCACCTGATGGTAAGTGGTCACCGCCGCCTATAGACATTTGCAACACTAGTGGCATCGCCAAAGCGTTGTGGACCCTGAGACGTGAAAATATAAGTTTCATGTGCCTGTAATTCCACCGGATCCTTTACCTTTCTAACCGATACATAGTAATACAAGAGCACTACTGCTTCACGGCAGAAATAGATAAATGAAATGAAAATATTTTTATTCAAATAGGCCTTTAAAAGCACTTATGAATAGTCTGACTCTAATACCGGTTCGGAAGGTTGTTTTTTACTGAGAAGAGCCGGCAATAAACTCAGCAATTACTATTTTTAAAAAACGAACTTAGATTTATTATATACAATTTATTTAGTCTCACTGACAATACCTGTGTTATGGCACAAGTGCAGAATTATTGAACAATAATACAATGTCATGAATTAAAAAAAGAAAAATACAAGCAAACTAAAGCTGACCAGCCCCCACAAGCAGCACCTGTTCACAAGTATGACGCATGTGGCAGCCATCGCCCTCCTCGCCATATTGTAGGGAAGTGAGCGACCCGCCACACGACGCCGCCGCAAGCAAAGACATTAAAGCGAGCATGTCTAACTTTATGCGCATAAAAATAAGAATTTATGAATTTTGAAATACACACAAAGTGTTATCACGTAAAGTAGTACTTTCCTGGACGAACTCTGCACTAAAAGCTCTACTACTCAAAAATTGTTTAATTTGTCATAGTGACAGTTAGCGGAATCAGACCCAAGTTTCGGAGATATGAAAGGCCCATTTTGACAGATCAGAATGTTATTGAAAAAACATATTTATTGCTTTTGAGGCAAAATTCATATATTAATCCAATAGTTATTTGTATGAAAATATTCCTTATCATAACTGCTTAAGGATCATTTTTCTATAACACTCGTAGCTGTTAAAATGGGCCCGAAGGTATCGTTTTTTTTTTAGATCTTTTATTTCATCAAACTTTACTACGTTAACTTTAGTACGTTAAATAACACATAGCAATTACGTTTGAACTCGCTATGGAGTGTAGAAGTAAAGAGGATCATCTCAGTGTACTAAATAGTACCGTTGAAAGGGAACAAATTAAGGTGGCGCTGCTGTAGCAAGTGGAAGAATTTTAAATAGATCGCCACAAATTATTAAAGTAGGATACTAAATTAATAAAAAAGGACAGAAACATTTCCGTTTTGTAATAGCGAATTTTTTAAAATTATTATAATATATAGACAAACATGAGTATAGAATAAAATTATACAGTGTTTTTAAGTACCCCAATCAATTGTAAATAGCAAATAGAAAATAGTATTAAAGAATTACCTGAAATCAACCCAGCACACTTCACTCTGTTCATATTATGTTATTGTTAATGTTATTTTATGTTTATTAGTTATTAATACTTTGGTAAAATAAAAAAAATAAAAAAATCATTTCTAGTTGCTACACTAGCGCTATTTCGGTGAGAATTCTAAAATTAATTTGCTGTTTACAAGTGGACACTTTTTCGACTAATCCCCCATACAAGATGGTCCTCCTTTACTTCTACACTCCATAGAACTCGCTTCAAATTTCTTTCAATCAATAAAGTACTAGACGTAATTTAAAAATATGAATATTGACCTCATGTTTATCCTACTAATATTATAATATAAATGCGTAAGTTTGTACCATATAATGTATTTATTAATTACTCTTTCACCTAACGGAATTAGATGCAACATATCTCTCGGGAACGCAGGTAAAATCGCGGGACACAGCTAGTTGATAATAAATTATAATTATAATAATTAATTAAGCATTTCTTTCGATAAAAGGTAATAACTGTTTCTATATTTGTTTTTTTTTGTTGCAGTGGAATCAAAGAGTTGGCCGTTAATTGCTGCTTCAACCATTGGTATTGTTTTGGTAGTGGTTCTAGTAGTTATAGTAGTTATAAAATGCAAGAAACGGCCCTCGCAGCTGTCACATGTAGTTGATACCTATGTTAGTATATTAAAAAATATGTATGACACACACAGCCTCCGTACAGTTATAATACTTTAAAACCTTTTTTGAGTTGATGATGATTAGCTCTACACTACCAGTGCCAGTACCACGACCGACCCATGTCATAGACAACCATACAAGCATCAGCCACCATGGATATTGTATACCCTAATGGAATTTAGGATATTATATTTTCCTCTTTTAATCATATTTATCGCGTCCGTATGTCCAATTTCATGAAAATTTAAATATTTTTATTCAAAGAGGCCTTTACAAGCACTTATGAATAGTTTGACTCTAAGGGCTTGTACACAAAACTGCGATGCGACGCGATGCGAATTCGCAACGCAGAAAATTACGACACGAATTGCTGCGATGCGATTTTGTGCGGCAAGGCGTCTCCCAGGGTGACCATTCCTTCGACGACCGTTAACCGTACTAAACGTATTTTGAATTGAAAACTAGGTCGTGACATGGATCGTAAAAAGAAATGTGCACTTTTATTATTGCTTAGGAGATACAGGAAAAAAAAACAAAGAAGATTTTGGGTTCATCCATTTATTACTATTATGAATCCCGATGGAAACTATTTTCTTCTAAAATATAAAGCTTTGAAAAACGACGAAAAAAAATTTTTGGAGTATTTTAGAATGAGCATATCATATCATCATGTCGTATTCTGTCATTTTTAAAGTACACGTCTTGCCCACACGCTGTCCCTGAGCGAACTAAAATGGCGTCAACAAGTGTGACGCAACATCGCAGGAATGCGCGATGCGAATCAATTCGCAAGTTCTTGCGATGCGTAGAGGGAGCTCGCAGATTTTTGCGATGCGACGTCGCATCGCAGTTTTGTGTACAAGCCCTAATACCGATTCGGAAGGTTGTTTTTTACTGAGAAGAGCCGGCAATAAACTCAGCATGACCTAGTGTCTACTAAGTTTCATGAAAATCCGTAAAGCTGTTACGCACACATACACTCCACTTCCAATATTAAAGTAAAAGTAAGATATAGGTTACCCTAAGACAAAATGGGCAAAGTTCATCGCTTGTAAGTAACGATTGAATTTATTTTTCAGGCTTGTATAAATCGTGTGGAATATGCAGACTTAGAGTTGATGCAATTACATTCAAGACGAGTTATACAAAAAGAAGATAGATCACCTTACGCTCAAGTCATTGGCGTATTAACGCCAAAAAATAGTTGAATAAATATTTTATAACATGATTTATTTTTTATTATGACTAAACTTATACGAACAGCAAAGGAGTGGAACTGGACTTCATGCCGGTAGCAATTTTTAAAACCTATAAAACTAACACCTAGCGAAGATCTGTTTGCTCCTAGAATAAGTCGGTAATTTGTTGTCAATAGAATTATTTGGACTATGGTTCAGAAGATATGACACATTTATTTTTATACAAGCCGTATTACTAAAACATAGGCTGTTTATAACAACTTGTATTGATATTTTTTAGAAGAAAACATCACTGATTTATAGCTACTACCTATATTTGATTAATTTAATGTTACACTTATTTAACCGTATATATAAACTTTCTGCACTATTCCTTCATAAAAACATTAACTTTGCCGAATCTCACACTTCTCAGTGCGTACAATATACCATACATCAAAATGGAGTATTATGTTTTCTTAATATTTATTAATCAAATTCCTGAACTTTGCAAGTTTCCGCCAAAAAGTCAATGTACTTTTAGCTCGAAATTACTGTCAACCATAGAGCAAACGCAGACAAACTAACTGAACTGTCAACATTTTTCGTTATCTTTTGTCTATAGCCATTTTGACGCACGCGGAACTCGGAAGTGAATGAAGTGATCCTCTGATTTCCTTTTCCTAAAAATTTCAAACAATAATTATCAAAAGTTTTCGCGTAATTAATTTACAAAGTCTGTGTGTACTGTGTTTGACTAATTTGTTGAGTGATATCAAAATGGAGGTAACCGACCTGAGCGATATATTAAACGTGCGATCTATTAAAATGGAAAATGTAGAGAATGGCTTTGATACTGGGGAAGTTTCGTCAGATTTATCGTTAATGCCTCAATACGTGACGGAATCGGATTTAGGTAAGTTAGTTTGTACAATTTGTGAATATTTTACCCTGTTTTGAACGAGGAAATATCTACCTATCAGTCCAGTAACCTTCCTTCATAGGTAAAACGACATTTCAATTGGCGGGAATAATATTGAAATTTTATTATAAATTTACTTATTTTCGGAAAACATACAAACAATAGCTTAGTTTACTATACGATTCTATAACCTCAGATCAAAAAATACAATTTATTGAGAGGTGACTTTAGATTTAATTCCAACCAATGAAAAGAAATTTGTTCTAGAATGTTACTTATTCCCAATGTTTGCCATCACTCTGAAGTTGTCATGAACCACCTATTCAGTGGTAGATTTACTTGCCAGCTTAGAAGACTTATTTAGAAGAAAAAAAACAAAATTATAGTGATTCAGTTATCTGGTTTCCATAGTACAAGCTCTGCTTAGTTTGAGAAGTATATATTATTATATTTAATGTCCTATGTCCCCTGGATGGGGGCAGATGGTATCCACTACGGTCTATACTATACGGTATATACTATACGGTCTTCGGCTGTTGAGTTGTTGTGAGTTTGAGAAGTATGACTCAGGACTTTATTTGCGGTTTTACCCACTTCCCCGAGGGATGTCACATTTTCCCAGGGTAAAAAGTAGCCTATAACTCATTCCAGGATATACTCTATCTATGTGCCAAGTAGCTTTCAAATTTGTCTGGTAGTTTTTGCGAGAATGAATAACAAACAAACTTTTGTATTTATAATATTAGTCGGTTTTAATTAGATATTGTCAACAGGTTTATTACAAACGGGTGGTGAGATTCTCCATACACCTCTGACTGTGTTCTCCGATGTTGCTGATGATGATGATACAATGCAGAGTAATGATAGCACCGGTGAGTGTAACACTATTTATGAATTAGTGGCCTAGGCGATAAGTATTATTTTTCATAAAATAATAAAGGGAAAAAAACTAGGCCGTCCTTGAGGTCTCAAGGTTACTGAAGCTACAACTGTTTTGTTAGTCAGCCTTCAACTGAATAGAACTGGCAGGAAACTGACCAAGGATACATTTTCTTATTTTTAATATTTATGTGATATTATTTTATTGGCTACTATTAAAAAAAAAATCATATTTACAATATACTTTGATAAATTGACAAATGTTAATAATAACCTAAACAACCATATTAATTTTAATATTTATAGCCAAGCATTGAGCTGAGCAAGCTCTGAAAGATGTTACTCTATAAAATGCAATACAATTTATCTTACAATAATTTATCATATAATAAGACTGACAACCATATTCTAAGACGTATCCTCATACGTCACTCGACTCCAACTCGACTGAGGATACCTTAAGCATTTCTCGAGGAATCCTCCAAATTGGTATTCTAAGTTATAACTTGAGCAAAACTCAAGCAATCCCAACTGGAGTTCGAATCGAAGTGTAGTCAAGGTAACATGTCATTAGTAACGTCATTCTATTATAGATAAAATATTAATGAAATAAAATAATGAGTTTCAGTAACTGTTTACTTAATACTTTATATTATTATTATTAATACTTAATAATTACTTAACTTTACTAATATCTTTGAGTGAGGTTCAGTGGAGTCGAGGAATTTTCGAGGAAACGTCTTAGAATATGGGTGTAAGAGTCTGTAAAAATGTAAAAAAAATAATTTATTAAAAATATATATTAATGACTAATACAGTCTGTACAGATTTTTAGTATTAGTATAGATTAGTACCGAGTAATATTTGCATCATTAATAGATGCCATCTTACTAGGTTAGGATTGCAGTCAAACCCAAACCTATAGACCTAAAAATGTTTTTTTGTACAATTTGCAGAGGAAGTAATAGTACAACTGATGGATATAAGAACAAAGTTGTCTCGTCTCCGGTCCATCCTTGAGAAGAGATTGAATACAGATCTATCGGACTACACATTCTGGTTGCAGGATGCCAAAATGGTATGTAGTCTCCAGATTATTGTGCTAACTGAATTGTCTGTGTGAGCGTTTTAAAAGCCATCGGAGATACTTTCAGTTAATTGAAGAATATTTTTAAATTTATTTCGGCTGGTTAAATAAATAATTGTTTGGGCATAATGAAAACCTCATTGAAGAAAATATGCTCAACAAAAAAAAAAAATACCTTTCTCTTTTATTTTTAAGAATTTATTTATTTATTTCCAAAACAGCCAATTATGGATTAAAATTTTAATTTTTTAACCTATTTTTATTTAATGCAGTGACATCCATACTGTATTCAGTACTTAATTATATCATACAAAATTATATAAAAACAAGAATATATGTGTGTGTGTGTGTGTGTGTATGTATGTGTGTGTGTGTGTGTGTGTGTTTGTTCTGCATTTAGAAATCAACATAATAATTTTATATTTTGTAGCTGAAATGGTACGTTTTTATACATGATGGTATATTTTATCATAATCAATATGTTTAGTAAATGCTAACGTTTATTCAAGAGAAGCAGAAATTTGTCGCTCTCGGTCGCTCCGCCCGGCGACCACGTGAAAGATCGCAGTACATCTCCCTTTAATCCCAGCGTAATTATGTATAGCCTCAAACCTGCCATGGAACCAACACAACTGAAAATTCATACAAGGTTGATGTAGTTCTGGACCTGGCTAATGTCCTGATTAAATGAAAATATTTTTATTCAAATATGTCTTTACGTACTTCTAACTAGTCTCAACATAATAGTCTGACTCTAAGTTCCGAAAAAGTTGTTTTTTTACTAAAAAGAGCCTTCTCTTTTTAAAAACATACTTAGATTTATTACATAACATGTATTTACTCTCATTGACATACTTTATTATTATTTATTTATCAGGTAGATTGTTGATTCAACTCTGCTAGTTGTTCTCTTGTGTCTAACATGCTGATGCAACACAGAATTTTCGATGAACGAAATATTGTGAGGAATCATATTGAAAGCTATGGGTAGGGCACATATTTCTTCTGGGCTGAGAACCTCCTGTTTCTGTATTGATGTACATGAGCTAATGATAATGATGTCTTCAGCTGGAGAACCACAAGACTCTGGTCGAGCAGTGTATCCGAGGCTCTGGAGTGGTACAGGTGAACATACAAATTCGAGCAACGGAGAGGAAGATAAACATCCTGGATGTGCTGAAGCCTGATGAGGAACCACCAATGATCCAGGGTATGTTTGATGTAGAGGCAAGCCACAGGGGGTTAAAAAAAACAATACCATTTATTCAGGTTAGAAGGGCTCTTATGAAGATCAAAGTTACTAAAGCTTCCACCGGTTAGGTAGTCAGCCATCAACTGAGAAGGACTGGCAAGAAACTCGGCAAGGTTACATTTTTTATATGTTTTTTTAAATCTGACTTATTGGGTTATTTTTTATGGGCCAGTTAGCTGTGGGTCGAGGGTTTGATTCCCACCTAGGCCAAACATTTGTGTGCATAAAAATTTGCATTTGTTTCCAACCGCTGCCAGCCAGTATGCGTATATCATCGCTCCATCTAGTTGGAGAGCGCCCTACACTTCGTTAACCGAGCCGTGGTCTCCACTCTAGAACACGTCTACCCCAACAGTTATCGGTTCTACGGCAGATGTGACCAGCCCACTGGCACTTCAGCTTGTTAATCATCCTTTGAGATATGTCGATAACTTTGGTTCTCTGACGGATGACTTCATTTGATCATGTTAATATAAAAGTGTAATAATTTGGTACAAAGATCATATTTTTTGATACCCCATAGCTGATTTCGAAGACGTGGAAGTGGAGGAGGCCATATCTGCCCGCTCGCTGGTGGAGTGCGCCGAGGCGGAGCCGCAGCCGCACGCGGCCGCCGTCAAGTGGGTCGTCGACGCTCACTTCAATACAGAACACAGGTTCCGGATACCTGACGATCCGGCTGACTGGTGAGACACTATGGGAATCATTGTTTCGGTGAGTGGGGTGAGTGTGTGGGGATGAATGTGAGTGTGTGTCCTAGTGTGGGTGGGTTGGGTGTGTCGCGATGAGAGTGCGTGTGTGTTTGGATGTAGTGAGTGTGTGAATTTGGGGGGGGGGGGTGTGTTTGTGGGAATGAGAGTGTGTGTGTTAGTGGGTGTGGGGATGAAATTGTATGGCGTGAGGGGATGAGTGTCTGTGTTAGTGTGAGTGGTGTGTGTAGGGATGAGATTGTGTGTGTGCTAGTGTGGGTGGAGTGAGTTAGTGTGAGTATTGTGGGGATAACTGTAGACATGTGTGTGATATTCTATAAAGCGAAGTAAGAGAAAGAAAGAGTGAGAAGAGTACGACTTCTGTAACAAAAGCCTCGTGCTATCCTGTATGCATTTAATGAATAAACAACCTACAATTTGCAAACAATATACATTTTATATATATGCCATCTCTCTCTGTCTTCCAGGTCGGTTCAACACGTGAAGCTGTGGATCCAATGGGCGGTGAGACAGTTCAATTTAACCGGAGTGAGGTTGTTGGATTGGAACATCAATGGCGCCGAACTTTGTGCCATCAGCAATGTGGATTTTAAGTGAGTAAAGTATATAATAGCTTAGTGTAAAAACACTGGTAATTTACCATTTGGCCGACCAACAGGCAAACGGTCCACCTGATGGTAAGTGGTCACCGCCTATTATTACACATTAGCAACACCAGGGGCATCGCCGCGTTGTCGCTTGAGACGTGAAGTTGTTAAGTCTCATGTGCCTGTAATTTCACCGGCCGCACCTTCCTAACCAAAACAGTAATACTAATGCAATGCTACACGGCGGAAATGGGCTAGGTGGTAGTACTTTCCCCGACGAACTGTACTTCTTTAATACACTTGTTTCGGTTAGAAAGGTAAGGCCGGTGAAATTACAGGCACATGAGACTTAACAACTTCACGTCTCAAGCGACAACGCATTGGCGATGCTCCTAGTGTTGCTAATGGCCATAGGCGGAGACTAATTATGTGACTTAGGTACCGTCTGGCTGTTTGTTTTCCTAATTCCAAAATAATATTAAAATTTGTGTATAATAGTGATTTTCAGGTATTTCTATGACAGATATGAATATTGGGTAATCTAAAACAAGCTTTGTTCTTTGAATATGATGGCCCATTTTTTATTTAACCTTTAATTAGGCGAGCGAGAGAGCAAGTGATCTTCAAGTTAAGTTATTTTTATACCTATTAACACTAAACATACCATAACCGGGTCAAATGACCCAATTTGAACTTTGCATTGAAAATGCACGTATCATCTTACTGCTTTTGCACATTTGACTTCATGATTTTTTCTTACTAATTAATATACAGTTATACTATTCATTTCCCTTCCTAACAACCGTATTTCATACATACAAGCAGGAAATATAAAGTCACATTTGACCCGCTATGGTAGAAATAGGTACCTAGTAAGTGTTGGTATGCTAAGTGTTAACGCTGTCAACCCGAATTTCTTGCTAGCTTCCTAACTCTCTAGTCCCCTAGTTCTAGGTCTAGTTTCTAATTTCATACCTATCAATTTGGTAACTGCAGACCCCGCGCGACTAATAATGTTAGTTTATTGGCGCGCCTAATTAAAGGCTAAGATCTTTTTTGTATGAAAATTAAATTACCTATAATCTAAGTAGGTTATTGATTTAATTATATTTAATTATATTTAATTATATTTAATTATATTTAATTATATTTAATTATATTTAATTATATTTAATTATATTTAATTATATTTAATTATATTTATTATTGCAGAGACAAAGTGCCTTCTGATCCCGGCGATTTGTTCTGGACACATTTCGAGTTGCTCAGGAAATGTAAATTTATAGGTGAGTAAATGTCATGTAAGCCAATTTTATTATTGACTAGCTGTCCCCCGCGGTTTTACCCGCGTTCCCGTCGGATGTCACATGTATTATACATAAAAACCTTCCTCTTCAATCACTCTATCTATTAAACCGCATCAAAGTCCGTTGCGTAGTTTTAAAGATTTAAGCATACATAGGGATATAGGGACAGAGAAAGCGACTTTGTTTTATACTATGTAGTGATTAACTCCTTCTCTGTCAAGTCCCAAACAAGGAAACTCAACAGGGAATCGACACGTGTTTCGCTTCTACACGAAGCATTTTCAGGACGTATTAGACCCGCTGTCACTGTGTCGACGCACTAGCGCCACAGTCGTGTTACCTCGCCGACCACCGTACAGAAAGTGAGAGGATCTCTCAAACACCTACTTACGACCAAAATTAATATACGATCCCGATCTAAAATCGCAAGATTGAAGTAGTTTTTACCTTTCCAATTGACTGTCGCTGCTATTTTGGTAATATCATTTCTATTGTCCATGTTTGTTGCTTTTAATATATATTTTTTTATTTTTTCGATTTTCATTAACATTATTTATTTATATGTATAACACATATATTTTATTTTTATATATTATATGTATGTGTATGTCAATTTTAGATTATTTAGATGCACCACCGTCAATTATCGTCCCTAAATTTCTCTCCATCCTAAGGTTGTCTGGAAGAGATCACTTTTTAGCGTTAAGACCGCCCATTGTACTTATATTTAAGGTTTATTGTTGTCTATCTATTTATCTAGAATTTTGACAATTTGTATATTAAAATTACTGTCAAAAGGTTCATCAATCCATGGATTTTCGATCGGGATGGCATATTCATTTTCGCCGTTGGCCTGATTAGGGTTGATCGCACGATGCGTTTTCATCGCATGATTAAGCTAATTTAAGCTTACAAGTTATCGCACAACAGAAAATGCTTAGTAATAATCCTGCGATATGTTTGATAGTACAAAATAAAAGTACAAAATCTCGTTTTTTTGTGGTTTAAATCTTTTTAACCGACTTCAAAAATGGTGGTTATCAATTCGTCTGTATTTCTTTTTTTTATATTTGTTATTTTAGTATCACTTGCAATTTTCAAATCAAGATTGCTTGAAAGTAAAAAAAAACTACAAAATCTCGTATTTTTGTGGCCTACGTCTTCTTTTTAACCAACTTCAAAAAAGGAGGAGGTTATCAATTCGTCTGTATTTTTTTTATGTGTTTTTTTAGTATCACTTGCAATTTTCAAAGCAATATTTCTTGAAAGTAAAAACTGTGCATCTCTGTAAGGAGCCATTGATGATATGACGCCGCGGCGGCCAATGAGGACATCTTTTGGTCCATCGCACGATCAGTTTCATCGTCCGATGAAAATACATTATTCAATCATGCGATTGTTTACCAATTTGGACGGCGCCATATAATTCAATAGGAGGAGATCCAACAGAATTAGTTACTAGATAATTGTTTTTCTTGATTTGAAATTAATTAATTTATTATGGTTTACCAGCAGTTGCTTAACTATCACTACATAGTATAAAACAAAGTCGCTATCTCTGTCCCTATATCCCTATGTATGCTTAAATCTTCAAAACTAAGCAACGGATTTTGATGCGGTTTTTTTTAATAGATAGAGTGATTAAAGAGGAAGGTTTTTATGTATAATACATGTGACATCCCACGGGAACGCGGGTAAAACCGCGGGGGACAGCTAGTTACAAATCTTAAACTAAACTTAACATAATAAAACTTGCGAGGTGACAAGGGACACCCGGATGGAACGAAGATACGCATTGGAATTGACCAAAACGCTGAGTTTAGGTCCAGTGTTGAGAAAAACTTGCAATCTCTCGTCTTTAGTATTAGGTCTTCAATAAAAGATCAAGACTGTGCTAATAATAACTAATTATACTAATGTATAAATGGAACAGAATTTTAAACATGTTGTATGTAGCCTTTAAATAAATTATGAAAAAAACAAACCCAATAATAAACCATATCATTTAAATTTCGAAAAAAAGTGTCGTTACAACTTTTCGTATGAATTTTTTCCGTCTAGCCCCCTTCACAACGCGCGATAAGGAACTTCGTTCCAAAAACTAAATGCACAACCATTATAGGTGGACACCTCTTGCACAAACACTTGATACACACCTAATACCTATACTAAACCATTTTGTTTGTTACTAGAACATAACAATAAAATAAAATACATTAATATTTTTTAATTTCAGCCGTTGTACAAAACGAGGAACCTCCAGTTGTCAATAAGGTGGATCCATTAGAAATAACGCAGTCCGCTATTAAAAAGAAACCAAAACAGGTGAGTTATTTATTTGTTTTCCACTGTCGTTATAGTTAGGGAACGTACCCATACTAAAATTCAAAATTTTGAATTTTGAATTTTTACCCATACTACGTGACCCATGCTTTTATAATGTTCACCCCCCCATAGAATGACAAAATGCTTAATAATGCACGCCATATTTGAATAAAGCTAAAAGGCGCGAGATTTCCTTAGAGGTTATTGACTACATGACTCCCCTGTGACTAAGCATGGTATTCAGGTAATTAAAATGTTTCCCTGTAATACTACAGATTCACATCTATCGTGTGTCTTTACGAGATACTATGTTGTTTTATTCTACCGGCACGCTATGATGGCCGTTTTGACGTTTCAGATTGTCATAGGAAAAGAAACTGTATTGCTTTGGAATAAAGTTGATTTCCATCATCATACAATTAGCTGTTGGTTCAATAGGTGCACCTTATGGATGAAGGAATAAAGGTTATTTTTCTTTGTCATTGTTAAACGTCAAAACGGCCATCATGGCGTGCCGCAAGTTTAGTTCAAAGTTCAAACAACCACGCCACAGTGGCGTGACAGTCTGATATCAAGTGTGCTATCATGCCCTTCATGTGTGTTAACAGATAGTCGCCCCCACGCCGGGCGCGGAGGAGGGGGGAGCGGGCGTGACGTCACGCAACGGCAACAACGGCCAGATACAGCTGTGGCAGTTCCTGCTAGAGCTGCTGACCAGCGCCGACCACTTTGACCTCATCCGGTGGCACGGTACGCACCTACCACACTTCACCACATACCACCACAATCTACCACATGTCGCCACATCCTATCACATTCCACCACAACCCACCACTTTACACCACAACCCACCACTTTACACCACAACCTACCACATTACACCACAACCCACCACATACCACCATAAAAACATCGCCCACCACCAAGCCAACTGGCTGTCTATTATAATAAAGGTACTGTTCTCCACAGGGTCATCGGGTGAGTTCAAACTGTTGGAGCCAGAGTTAGTGGCGCGGCTGTGGGGAGCGCGGAAACTAAAGCCGGCCATGAACTACGAGAAACTGTCCCGAGCCCTCAGATACTACTACGATGGGGATATGATAGCTAAAGTCTCCGGGAAACGGTAAGATATGTCTTGTAAACATCAGTACATTAATAATTATAAAACAATAAATAAATTATTAAACGGTCAGTTCAACTAATTAATTGTAGCTTCAGTAACTTTAAATTTGACCTTCATAAGTGCCTAAACCGAATAAATGGTTTTGAATTTTGAATGGTCACCACCGCCTAAGGACATTTGCAACACCAGGGGCATCGCCGCGTTGTCGTTTGAGATGGAAGTTAAGTCTCATGTGCCTGTAATGTCACCGGCCTTACCTTCTTCAAACTGAGAAGACCCGGCAAGGTTACATTCTTTTTTTTTATTAAATAATTTTTTATATAAATTAAATCTATTCTGAGTTTTTGGCTATTTTATAATATCAATTTTATATATTTTTGTTAAACAATTACAAAATACTTAATATAGGTAACATATAAAAACAAAAAAAAAAATGACAAGACTACAAAATAGAAAATAACAATAATTACTTACAACTAAAACAAAAAAAATTCAGGTGCACTGTGCAGAGAGTAGCTATTTCCATACGATGGTGTTGATGTCCATATGCGCGGGTGACCACTTACCATCAGGTCTCTGATCAGATCTGCTTGTTTGTCAACCTACGTTGTGTACTTACTTAACTTGTTTACTATATATTTATTTATACTTTATGCAATGAAGTACAAAGGCGAACAGGGTTTAGGTGTATTACTTCTAACTATAATACTATATGTTTCTTCCCAGCTTTGTTTACAAGTTCGTGTGTGATCTGAGACAACTGCTCGGCTACGGTGCGGGCGAGCTAGCCGACTTGGTCAAAGAGGTGTATGTCGGAAAACTTAACGGGGAAATCAGATGACTTCCCATACCATAATAATCATTACGTCATTGATTGGTTATAAGGCATTTTTAAAAATAATTTTAGCTTTTATGTGCGTAGCTCTGATCAGTTTGCGTGAGTGTTAGGCGTCATTCTAGGGCTGTCCATTAATCACGTGATGTTTTTTTTAGCATTTTTAACCCCTTGGTGATACTTGGCGAGGTTTAAGACAACCCCCCTCCCCCCATTCATGTTTCACAACTGGATAAGCATCTTGCTTTGTTGAAGATCTTTATTCAGGGGATCTGGCTCATGCGTTTGACGAAAAAATTAATACACGTGATATCTTACTCCCCCCCTCTCCCCCCTTGTGATATTTAGTGATTTTTGCCGACCACCCCCCCTTTAGAACATCTCGTGATTAATGGACGGCCCCCTATTTGCCGTAGATCGAACGACGCGTTTTGTAGACATGGGTAACTCAACCAAAATGCGTGCGCTGCGGTACAGCTCACGGCTCACGTTTGTGAGTCGGAGCTGCGAACCGGTTCACAGATCAGATCTAACTAAAAAGAGTTGATCTTTTGATACTGTACAATTGCACACAACTTGCTATTTCATACAAAACTCCATACATTCGTTCGTTTTGATATTTAATAAAAAGTTGCTAATTTGACATGTCAGTCAACATCCATATTTTCAAAGCAATATTGCTTGAAAGTAAAAACTGTGCATCTCTGTAAGGAGCTATTGATGATATGACGCCGCGGCGGCCGATGAGGACACTTTTTGGTCCATCGCACGATCAGTTTCATCGTGCGATGAAAACGCATCGTTTGTTCATTAGCCATTTATCACAACGCCTTAGACCTGACTGCCATAGGATTTGGCTTCGATTCCCATTCAGTACATCTGTGTGCATGAACATGTTGGTTTTGATTCTGGGCATAAATGTCTATATAAGTATGTATTTTATTAAGAAAGTATATGTAGTATATCAGTTATCTGGTTTTCATAGTACAAGCTCTGCTTAGTTTGGGATCAGATGGCCGTGTGTTATTGTACCAAGAAATTTATTGTTAACCCGGATCGTCTCGATAAAGAATGTCACCTTCTCAAACTAAACCAAATAATATATTTTTTGTACCACTTCGGCCGAGAAACAAGCAGACGGTCCACCTGATGGTAAGTGGTCACCGCCTGTAGACATTGCATCGCCGCGTTGTCGCCTGAGACGTGAAGCTAAGTCTCATGCGCCTGTAATGTCACCGGCCTTACCTTTCTAACCGAAACAGTAATACAAGTGCTCTGCTTCACGGCGGAAATGGGTAATGTAGTTCTCCAGATTAACTGCACTAAGAGCACTCTTAAAACATTTACAGGCACATGAGACTTAACTTCAACTCCCCGGTGTTGCAAGTGTCCATAAGTGGTGACTACTTACCATCATATGGATCGTCTTGTTTGTCGGTCTTTGGCCTTATTAATAGAATCTTATACAAGGAACACTACGCATTACGCACACTCATGTTCCTGTTATTTCACCAGCCCCCTTACCATTTCTCGAGAGTCTCACGAGACCACAACTTACCCTCTGTTGCAGTGGCGTAGCTTGCCTTAGACGGGTCCTGTATTCAATTTTCATGGGAGGTCCAAATAAAAGATTTAAAGGATTATGGCTACTTATTTTGTGATTATAGATAATTTATTTATTTTTACGGATAACAGAAATCCATAGTGTTAGTAACTTACCTTACGTTTAGTGATAGTACATATCATGTTGCGTTTGGGAAGCATTTTGCACAGCAGATGAGCAAGTTTCTTACTCGGTCACCCTCTCCACAAAATGCCTCAGAAAGGAGGAAAACACACTCCGCCACTGTTTTAAGATTTAATTTGATTTAAAACTTTTTGCTTACGTTCTGGGCCCCAGCAGCCCGGAGGCCCCGTGTAATTGATACTGTAGATACGGCGATAGCTACGCCCCTGCTCTGTTGAGAGCCCTTTGTGCTCGACGAATTGTCTGCATCAGCCTACTTCTAAATACTTCAAGTCAACTTTGATACTTCCTCTGTCTTCCGTATTGAGAATGTTTAATTCTTAAATTATAATATTTCATTAATTTGATTAAAAAGATAAAAGAAACTTTAAAGTGAAAGTGACCTCACAACGACGGTTGAATGGTTTTGTTACCTTTGTCTTTAACACTATGGTATTAAAAAAAAAACATTTTCAGACTTCGCAAATGTGTCACATATTGAAACGTATTAATCTGTTCTATATATTTAGAAAACAATATAAATATCTTATATTTTTTATCTACTTTCATAAAACGTTATAGTAAATAAATACTTACATGTTAAAGAAACGATATTTTCGGGGATAGTTCAATACCGCATAAGTTAATCAAATACGCGATTCTAAATATGGCCATAGACATTGGGCAAACTTCAGCCAATGCATTGGCGATTAATACAAGGCGACAGTCTATAAGTTGGTCAAGTTAGACCAATGCCAACTCCCAATTTATACGAGTTTGACCTTGCGATCCCGAGTGGTGGCGAGTATTGCCGAACCTAGACAAATGTAGATGCGTTGTCCCCGCTCAGAAATGGCAACATAAAATTGCAAATTTACCTAATCGCACACCAACCACTGTTGCGAGCACTCAATCTTGACGCAATCTTGACGGCTTGGAGAGCCGTGATGTTGTTGAATGACTTGTCTATATTTATAATATATATTTAATTCATTATTATAAAATGTTATGTATTATGTTTATAAAATATATTTATTCAAATAGGCCTTCACAAGCACTTGAATGGTCAGACTCTAGCTCCTCGGAAGGTTGCGTTTACTGAGAAGAGCCGGTAATAAACTCAGCAATTACACTTTTCAAAATAAGATTTTGCACATAAGGATGTGTCCTGCTGGAGCGAGCACTACACCCAAGCATTGTCGTCATTAAAATAATCGTTTATGTTGTAGAAATCCTTTTGTACTAAAACAGTCTTAATGTCCAACATGTTGGCCAAACCTCAGGCAATGCGTTGGCGACAAATACAATACATGTTGGTCAAGTTAGACCAATGCCAACAGCCAATGTACAAGAGATTGATCTAGCGATTGAACTATCCCCGAAAGGTTAAATATAACGAATTCACGTCAGTGTCCAAATATTTCTAGGACATTTGGAGAAGCAGAAATTATATTCTAGATGTTATTAATAAGTTATTTTTAAGAAATATTTTGTATAAATAAAGTTTAAATTATTGTTTTTAACTGATTTTATTTGCTATCCCTTTATAATAAATATATATATTTTTTATACCACGTGGGTCGACAAACAAGCGGACGGTCCACCTGATGGTAAGTGGTCACCGACGCCTATGGACATTTGTAACACTAGGGGCATCGCCAATGCGTTGTCGACCCTGAGACGTGAAGTTGTTAAGTCTCATGTGCCTGCAATTTCACCGGCCCCCTTACCTTTCTAACCGGAACACAGTAATACAATTGCACTACTGCTTCACAGCGGAAATGGGTAAGGTGGTAGTACTTCCCCGGACGAACTCTGCACTAAGAGCTCTACTACTCTAAAAATAAATATGTTAGGAACTTTTCAAATACTTTCAAGTTAGTGTGTAATCAAGCTAAATCTTACTTTATATGTAATAAAAAAGGTAATGCGAATAATTAAATAAAGACAGTCTGGAATATCAAATGAAAGCGATTATGGTGTTCACTCGGATCATAGGGCTCAATTAATAGAATTACCATTAAAAAGACAAGCATTTAAAGTAACGAAAGTAATTAGACATACTAAGGCAAAATTAGATACCTATAAAAATAATTTTGAACTGAGACTAATACAATACATCATAGTAATGAGCCCAAAGTCTTGTATGAAGGCTTATTGTCTGGGATTTTCGATAATTTTAAAAGAGCCTGTCCTACTAAAATAGTGAAGGTAAAGGGTAAAATGGGCTACAAAAGGTAAGAGCAGGGATAGGTTGTATGAACTTTATCATTTAAAATCTATAACTCATAACGAGGAATTCCATAAATATTTAACTCTTTCGCTAGAGCGCGCTTTAAGTGGTGACTCTAAATTAATATAGCTCCTTTGTTTACTTTTGAAATAAATATAAATTATTGTGTTTTTGTACCAAAGTCAGTTTTATTGTAAAATTCTGTTTTAGATTTTTATGCCGTATCTAATATTTTAATTTGCAATAAGTAAATATCTAATTCCTTCTAGCGAGACATTTTTTAATTTTTACTATAATGCGTCTAGGCATACATTGATTGGAATGTAATCTAGTTCAATACCTTTAAATGTATACAATTGTCTTTTCAAGATTATATTCTGTATTGTGTGCTATAATGAATAAATAAATAAATAAATATGTAAGAAAATTTTCAAATACTTTCAAGTTAGTGTGTCAAGCAAAATTTTACTTTATATGTAATAAAATAAAGACAGCCTGGAATGTTATTATTACGGAATTTGGTAAAATTTAATTCACTTAATATGAAAAGTACCTACTGAAGATTTATGGGGCTTATCAGTAACAATCGTAAAATCAATAATAACTGTTTTGTCAAATTAAATGTTGACCTTAACATTGAACAATTGTTTTTACTAATAATTGTAGCTCTACTTTATTTATGTGCATATTTAAATGTATCAAATATGTAGGTACCTTAAATCAATATAAATATATAATCAAAATATTATAGAAGTGCATAAAAAATAACTATTCCGCCATCTTGGATGTTCCGCCATATTGGATTTGGAATGACGTCACATTATTTTTTGAGTTACTCAACAAGCCCTTTCATTTGATAACCATATTGTAGAAATGCATTAAAATAACTATTACGCTATATTGGATTTAAAATGACGTCACATTATTTTTCGAGTTACTCTCGAAAAGACCTTTTATTTGATACCCATATTGTAGAAATGCATTAAAAATAACTATTACGCTATACTGGATGGTTCGCCATATGGGATTTGGAATGACGTCAATTATCGTGTATTGTCATCCAAATTAAACGTGTATACAAAATTTCAGCTCAATCGGTTAAAGATATCTGCTTCAAAATTGAGTAGCAAGATTCCACCCGAACAAACATACATACATCGCAAGTAAAATAAAAGCTTTCAAACGGTACCTTTGACGCACCATCACCTCAAAACTACTGAACATATCGGGATGGGACTGCTACCATTCGACAAGAAACTCAACAGGAAATCGACACGTGTTTCGCTTCTCCTCGAAGCACCTTCATTTAAGCATCAGCTGTCTGGCGGTCGGCGAGGTAGCACGTCTGTGGTGCTCGTGCGGCGACTCAGTGACAGCGAGTCCCATCCGCCTGAAGATGTTTCGTCTAAAAGCGAAACACGTGTCGATATCCTGTTGAATTTCCTTGCTAGGCAATAGCAGGAACTGATAACCGATGGGGAAGAAAGATTCTCGAGTGGCGACCACGTACAGAAAAGCGCCGAGTGGGACGACCTGGTCAGAGTCGCTGGAAGCCGCTGGATGCCGGCAGGTCAAGACCGTTCGAGGTGGAAATCCGTGGGGGAGGCCTATGTTCAGCAGTGGACATCCCTGGGCTGATATTATGATGGACCAACAACGACTGCCTATGAACATCTACAACACGATCGTCCCTTACTTTACTCTGTGGTCAAATGTTGCCAAAAAGACTTAATTGTTTTAAATTATGTTGATTTATTTATTTAATCAATTCAACCTATTGTTTAATATATCAAAATATGACTAGCATTATTTAACTATAAAGTAAATGTGTCCTCACAAATATACGCACTTTTAATATCAAGGTACCTCCATCTAGACGTGCTACGTGATTTAATATTAATTAATTCTACAAAATTAATTATAAGGAAAGGTAAATTTTAAGGTTAGTGTAACTTTCATTACATCCTTATAAGACTGAGACCAAAAACTAGAAGGATTGTTCCTGTTTCAAAAGCTTTTGTTTTACCGATTTTGGTGACAAGTCTACCTTTTCATGTAGGCCGACACAGGCAGACGGTCCACCTGATGGTAAGTGGTCACCGCCTATGGACATTAGCAACACCAGGGACATCGCCGCGTTGTCACTTCAGACGTGAAATTGTTAAGTCTCATGTCTCTGTAATATCGTGGTTTTTTTTAATACCATTTCGGCTGACAAACATGCATACGGTTCACTTGATGATAAGTGGTCACCCCTACTTAAGGACACTTGCGACACCAGGGGCATCGCCGCGTTGTCGGTTGAGACGGGAAGTTGTTAAGTCTCATGTGTCTGTAATTTTACCGGCCTTATCTTTCTAACCGAAACAGTAGTACAAGTGCACTACTGCTTCCCGAAGGAAATGGGTAAGTTGGAAGTACTTGCCCGGACGAACTCTGCACTAAGAGCTCAACTCTATTGAATAAAATGGAATACTGTAACCGCGTGGTGGAATTTAGTTTGTAATATAATACTTTTTTTAAAGTATGTTTGATTTCAGCCATGGATGTAGCTCAGGAGTTCGAATCAGCTCTTATACTGCGTCAGAAGCCAGTAGACATAGCAGTTGAGAGAGGCGATTCGGATATACAAAAGTTTTATAAAGACTCCGTGGTTTTTGTTACGGGAGGATCAGGCTTCCTAGGCAAGCAATTCATAGAAAAGCTCATCAAGTAAGTGTCAGTTATTTTAATAAGATCCATTATTAAAACAACGTCGCGTTTCTAAAACTTAGTGCCCGAAAATCAAACAAAGATTTCTGACTTCTGAAAATTTTATAAATTTTATAGGTTAAGTTGAAAATTTTTAATGAAATGTTCTGGCTTTCGATATTTCTTTTTTCTATAATTTGTTCGATGTGGCGATCTGTTTTTAACAACAATGAGCCATTGCTCTGTTCTATGTATTCGTCTTGTAATATTTTTAGATTGGTGAGTCTCTAATTAGGTGCCTCATTCCTTTTTTCCAATTTCCATTCCATTCCAAGATGTTCTTTTGTTTCACTACGAATTTTTTCGCCCCAGATAATTTGCCGGCTTGGGCACTAGTCCGGAGTGCCCCTTGTGTAAATCTAATGAAATAAAATAAAATGAAATATTTTTTTAAAATAGGCCTTCACAGGCACTTATGAATGGTCGGACATCGGTCCGGACGGTTCTAACGCTGAGTAGTTCAAGAAGATAAGACACTATTAGTTCAAGAGTTCTTCCTAATCAGAGACACGACTTATTTGAAATACTTGTATTTAAAATTCAAATACAAAATACATATTTTCTATTTCGTATTCAATACCTTTTTAAAAAATACCAATTTTGCCCTGAGATGGAGAGCAGTCTCAAATGGAATTTCTTTCCATTTCCTAACTTTTAGATGTCCTTTTGCGACGTTCAAGAATGCCATTGGAAAATAAACTTCAAAATGTTAGTCATAAGGTTCATATATTGATCTAATACTTTATTGCAATATAATGCTTATGACCTTTATCATGAAGCTATAAGGTTAATTATTCAATGACATCAGAACTTTCAAAAAGGACAATGTCACACACTTTAGTAGGGTGATATTAATGACGTAAGGTGACATTGTTTTTTTTTTTAATTTCAGATCGTGCGATGTCAAAAAGATATACGTATTACTACGAGCGAAAAAAGATAAGACGACGCATCAGCGACTCGCATTGATATTAAATGAACCAGTAAGTTAATTTGTTTTAGCTTGTAATTGTTACAACTAAGATTATGCAAAAACAAATATCTAGTAAATAATTCCGCTGGATTTTTTTCTTTGTCAAGTCCCAAACGAGGAAACTCAACAGGAAATCTCGACACGTGTTTCGCTTCTACACGAAGCACCATTCTGTCCAGCGGTCGGCGAGGTAACACGTCTGTGGTACTCGTGCGCCGAGTCAGTGACAGCGGTTCAAATACGTCCTAAGATGCTTCAGACAGATCTCTGTCAAGTCCCAAACAAGGAAACTAAACAGGAAATCGACACGTGTTTCGCTTCTACACGAAGCACCATTCTGGACCCGCTGTTATTGACTCGACACGAGCACCACATACGTGTTACCTCGCCGACACGGACAGAAAGATACTTCGTGTAGAAGCGAAACACGTGTTGATTTCCTGTTGAGTTTCTTGTCGAATGGTAGCAGTCCCATCCCGATATGTTCAGTAGTTTTGTGGTGACGGTGCGTCAAAGGAATTTTACTTGCATATATGTGTATTGATTTAAGGTATCTTGTATACGCGTGTGATACATTTAAATATGTACATAAATAAGGTATACATAATAATAGGTACAATGATAAGTAAAAAAAAAATGTATTGTCCAATGTTAATGTCAAAATTCAAATTTGTATAATTAATATATATTTTTTTTAAATGATTGAAAAACAATACAGGTCAATCGTATGACGCATGTAAACTAATTACAATTAATTCCTACTAATCTACTTCTTGAGTAGTAGATTTTTTTTTTTTTTTTTGGAAGAGACGTAGGTGTTAGCCTCAGATGGCTCTTACACCCTTACGCAGACTATTCCGGCGAGCGCTAGGGGCTCTCAGCCGAAAGTAGTTGAGTAGTAGAGCTCTCAGTGCAGATTTCGTAGGAAGAAGTACTACCACCTTACCCATTTCCGCCGTGACGCAGTAGTGCACTTGTATTACTATGTTTCGATTACAAAGGCAAGACCGGTGATATTACAGGCACATGAGACTTAACAAATTCACGTCTCAAGTGATAACGCATTGTAGATGCTCAGTGCCTATACCATGAGTTTTCAACGTACGTACTCGCTAGCGACTGCGTAAAACATTTCTATGGCAAATGTGTACAGCGCCACTAGCGGTCACCTAAAGAACTAAAATTGATAGTACCAGTCGATAGGTAAAAAACCTATCGAAATGTAAACACTAGCGAGTAACGTTTATTAGCCTTTGCTATAGAAATTCGGTACCATGAGTCACAAATTTGACAGTTGCTATCGAGAAATACTGTATCGATAGTAGTTTACTCGCTAGTGACTAAAGTAAGTTTCGATAGCAACTCATGGTAGAGGTACTAAACCTAAAGAGGCTAAAACCGCTGGTGACACCATCAGGAGGACCATCTGCTTGTTTGTAGGCTCAAGTGGTATAAATACAACATTGTAAATACGAAAATTTGTGAGGAAAGATCTATGGATGTTTGTTACTGGTGTACGAGGTTAATTATTCTTGCATTTAAAAAATCTGATTACTAGTATAGTTTCAAGTATTTATTATTTTATTACTAACTAACTAAATAGTTAATATATTCTGTTCGTTAAAGTAATTAACATATTTGAATTAATGAGTGCGAATAAGAATAAATTTATCAATTAAATTGTAGATTTCATTACACTCCTTTATATCCATACAAAATAATGATAATTCAATCAAAATTACTCAATTTTATTCATAAAATTAATCAATAATTTCAACAATGTTTTGTAATGACGTTGTCACGTTAAACTATTCGGGTGGTACACTTATCCCTACCGAGCTATCCCTACTGGTAGGGATGAGTGTACTTTTTGTCGATTTATTTCTACCGGTAGGGATAGGTGTACTGCCCATTACCGAGTGGTACCCTTATCTCTACCAAGTTATCCCTAAAGATAAGTGCACGATTACAGGCACATGAGGCAAATAAAAATCGTATATTTTTTTAATTCATTTATAAGTAACAAAAAAAGGTTTTATAGATAAAAATATATATTTAATTTAAAAAAAGAATATTTACTTATTTGTATTTGTTAAAAAACATTTAAAATAGTGTCATTGTTTTTTTTTTACCTACCAGTAGGGATAGCTCGGTAGGGATAAGTGTACCACCCCGAAACTATCGTCCGTAAACCGACTTTACAGACAACCATTTTTTAGGGTTCCGTAGCCAAATGGCAAAAACGGGACCCTTATAGATTCGTCATGTCTGACTGTCTGTCCGTCAGATTTTAAAATAAAATCAGAAAAATATCCAACATTTTTGGGGTTCCCCATACATAGAACCTTTTTCATCAAACCTATACGTGTGGGGTATCTATGGATAGGTATTTTAAAATGATGTTGAGGTTTCTAACATTTTTTTTTTCTAAACTGAATAGTTTGCGCGAGAGACTCTTCCAAAGTGGTAAAATGTGTGTCCCTCCCCCCCCCCCCCCCCCCCCCGTAACTTCTAAAATATTTCTAAATAGTATAATACAAAGTTACGTTAGTCTTTTCGTTTGTCCGCTTATATATTTCAAAATACACAATAGATTTTGGACGAGCCTGCAGTATCAATTCAAGCTTCAAAAATACGATAATCTCTTCTCCATTCTTTAGGCATTTGATAATCTGCACAAAATCCGACCAGGTTTCAGAGAAAAGATAGAAGCAGTAGAGGGAGATATCACCGAACTAAGCCTTGGTATTTGTAATGACGATTGGAGAAAGATCACCGATGAGGTAAGAAAATTAAGGCTTTACAATAAATTTCTCGAATATACACTAATAAGTTAAACTAGACTCTAACACCCATATTCTAAGACGTTTCCTCGAAAACTCCTCGACTCCACTCAACCTCACTCCAAGATATTAGTATTCATAGTTGCAAAAATCTCCTCCACTCGACGCTTTCCCTTACTCGAGGTGAGGAAACAACTGTCAACTTCAAGGTACGTCGGGACCAACCTTAAGGAAGTTAATTAGTTTTAAACAGTTACTGAATGAAGCCTATTATTTTATTGAGTGTAACACCCATATTCTAAGACGTTTCCTCATACGTCACTTGACTCCAACTCGACTGAGAATACCTTAAGCATTTTCTTGACGATTTGGTATTCTAAGTTATAACTTGAGCAAAACTCGAGCAACTCCGACTGAGCTCGAGGCGAAATTACGTCATTCCATTATAGATACAATATTAATAAAATAATGAGCTTCAGTAACTGTTTACAAGCAATAAACTTCCTTTAGGCTGATCCCGATGTACTTTGAAGTTGACAGTTGTTTCCTCACCTCGAGTGAGGGAAGGCGTCGGGTGGAGGAGATTTTTGTAACTATGAATACTAATATCCTTGAGTGAGGTTGAGTGGAGTCGAGGAACTTAAGAAGAGACGTCTTAAATAGGGGTGTTAGTCTCTAAGTTTAATGATGACAAGCTCGCTCCAACAGGACACATCTTTATGTACAAAATCTTATTTTGAAAAGAGTAATTGCTGAGTTTATTCCGGGTATTCTCAGTAAAAGCAACCTTCCAAACCGGTGTTAGAGTCTGACTATTCATAAGTGCCTGCGAAGGTCTATTTGAATAAATATATAATTTCGCTAAGTTTGGATGTAGGAGGTAGTTATTTCTCTTAGTATTAATATTTACATTGTGTCTGTTTTTGGTGTTCCAAACCATAGCCACAGGGTGTCAATGTAGAAATAGTATAGCTCTTAATGCATAGTTCGTCCGTTGAAGTACTACTACCATACCCATTTCTGCCGTGAAGCAGTAGTGCACTTAACAACTTCACGTCTCAAGTGACAACGCGGCGATGGCCCTGGTGTTGCAAATGTCCATAGGCGTCGGGGACTACTTACACCGTCTGCATGTTTGTCGGTCTACTTAAAGTAGATGGTGTGCCGCTTCCTTAAGGTCCTATTTCTTTTACAGATCCATGTTATTATCCACATGGCAGCCACCACGAGGTTCAACGAGTCATTACGATTCGCTACGATCACAAATGTTCGTGGTACCAGGGAGGTGATACGATTAGCCAAAGATTGTCGGAATCTTAGGTGAGATCAAGGATGTGAGATTTAACTAATTGACTCAGGCATGACCTTGCAGCAATTATAAGATTTTGCAAAAACGAATATCTCGTAACTAATGGCTGGATCTACTTCTTTGTCAAGTCCCAAACAAGGAAACTCAACAGGAAGTCTACAGAAAGCACTTTCTGTCCGGCGGTCGGTGAGGTAACACTGCGGTTCTAGTGCGTCGAGTCAGTGACAGCGGGTCTAATACGTCCTGAAGATGCTTCGTGTAGAAGCGAAACACATGTCGATTTTCTGTTGAGTTTCCTCGTTTGGGACTTGACAGAGAAGGAGATCCAGCGGAATTCGTTACAAGATATTTGTTTTAGTATAGCCCTGATGTTAGATGTATTAAAAAATATATGTATGTTTATTCTATGTCATTAAGGGGCCATCCATTAATGACATAAAGCGGTTTTGGATTTTTCAACCCCACTCTCCCCTTGGTGAGATGTCGTGAGATTTTGGGTGACCGTGAGATTCACCAAGCCATATTCTAATATTATAATATTTACACTGTTTCTTGCGGATAATAAATTACGTGATATTTGTCGGGACCCTCTTGCACGTGAGATTGGGTGAGATTTGGCACAAAAAGGATGGTTTGTATGTAAAGTTGCACACCGCGCACACAGTGACGTTGCGCGATATTTAATTTTTTCATTTCATACGTGTCGAGTGCGCCGAAACAAAGTGTAATAGAAAATTTAACATCGCGCATTCTTTATTCACGGTATTCTTTTTTCAATTCAACCCAGCTTTTTGGCGCACTCGATACGACGACGATACGCTTACGATAGATGTTCGTGCTTTGTGTATCAGATTTCAACAAAAATTGTCGCATTTAAAAGCTTAAAATGACACAGTCTTTATTTGTCACAGATCACTAGTTCACGTATCAACTGCGTTCGCTCACGCGACGCTCAGTCGCCGCAACAAGGAGGTCTCGGAGCAATTCTACCCGAGCCCAGTGCCTCCGCAGACTCTGATAGACCTGGCAGAGCAGGTGGATGACAGACTTGAAGATATCGGTGCTATGTTAGTGAATATAGTTTACTTTCTTACCTAGTCTTTTCTTATCTTTTCATCTCTTCTCTTCTCATCTGTTCTATTCTTCTCTTTAATCTTAACACGGGTTCGTGTAAAGATATGTAATACAGCCTAAAAACATAAAAAATCTTAAGTTTTTCAAGTGAACGCAAACTTATTTTTGTGTTCTAAGTAACACATTGCAAATCCCTCGTGGGTGAGTAGCCGAAGATATGGTTACAAAAGCATATTTGAGAATATTTTTTTATCTGCAGGTTCATAAAAGATTATGCAAATACTTACGTTTTCACGAAGGCAGTCGCTGATGAAGCAGTCCGGGTGATGTCTGGTGACCTCCCCGTTTGTATAGTAAAGCCTCCAGTGGGTAAGTTTTCTATTATGTTGAGCGAAGAATGCAAAAAGAAGAAAAAAGCGTGTCGTAATCTTTAAAAAATTTATTGACAATTAATATTATGTTACATAAGTTTTCTTCTCATATCTTCCCGTTTGTTTTTTAAGGATGAGCATAGAAAGCAAAAAGAAGAAAAAAGCGTGTCGTAATCTTTAAAATTTTTATTGACAATTAATATTATGTTATATAAGTGTTTCTTCTCAGATCTTCCCGCTTGTCTTCTAAAATGAACATGGAAAGCAAAAATATCAAAGCGTATCACGCAAATATTTTATTTTTATTAACGTTAATATTCAGTAACATAAATGTTTCTTCTCTGATCTTCCCGCTTGTATTGTCAAGCTGCAGTAGGTTGCCTTATCTGAGCAAAGCAAGCAAAACAAATCATTAAAGCGTGCCGTCAAAGTCAAAGTCATATCGACGGGTAAAAGGCGACTTGACTCCACCGCCATTTTTGACGAAAGTAACATTTTTCTCAATGAATGATACTACTATGATGATGGCCCATGCACAATATAATAAAAATAATAATAAATATCCCGGGACATTCGTTACACGCGGCCATCTGATCCCAAACTAAGCAGAGCTTGTACTATGGAAACCAGATAACTACATATATTACATTTTTCTTTTTTTTTCTAAATACATACTTATATAGATATTTACACCTAGACACAGAACAAACAGACATGTTCATGCACACAATGTTTGTCCTGGGTGGGAATCGAACCCGCGACCTTTAGCTTGGCAGTCAGAGTAGCTATCCACCAAGCCAACTGGCCTGTCAGCAAATTCGTTGAAGCTGGCATTTAGTTTTAATATTCAACAGCTTCGATGTGGAATGTTAAGAAGTTTAGATGCTGTATCTGTTTTTGGGTTTTAACATTTTCAAATAGCTCTCCTTAAAGTTTTCAAAATGATGCTTGAATCAAGTCGCCTTTTAACCGTCGATATTTAGCCTGTAATATTTCCATGCAACCACAAGTGTTGGAATACCTGTCAGTTTAAGAATGTCAAAATAAAATGAACTCTATAGTTTTGTGATAAGGCATTTTGCTTTTTATATTCTCACACATGTTTTTTTTTAGTAATGGGTTCTTATTACGAGCCCGCGCCGGGCTGGATCGATCAGAGTGCTCTCGTGGGACCTAGTGGAGTAAGTATTTTTAATTAGATTAGAGGTAGTGCACTTGAAGATATTATATACAGGCTGTTACAAAACTACCCGTAAAGCCGAAAAAAGGTTAAATGGGGGCTTATAACGAGTCCATTCACAATATTTAAGAACCGTAGTAACGCTGTATAATATACCCAAAAAAAAAAAAACTGATTTTATGTTGAAAAATAGAAAAATTATTAAAGTACAGTAGTGTTAAATAATCTGGTTCCCTGACATGACAGCTTGCTAGGGTTGTTGGATTTGATAGTTAATTATATTTTTACGGGGTATTTTGTAACACGTTGTATATATATTACTGTGTTTCGATTAGAAAGGTAAGGGCGGTGACATTACAACTCAAGCGACAACGCGGCGATGCCCCTAGTGTTACTAGTGTCTATAGCAGGTGGTGACCACTTACCATCATGTAGTCTATCTGTTTATCGGCCCAGGCGCCAATGTAAAAAAAAATCCTATATATTAAAAATGAAAATCCCATAATCACAAATCAAATGCAAATCTTCTATATTTTATTGATGAATGTCATAATGTCATGTCCGGTATGAATGGCAGAAGAAGAAAAAAATATGTGCAAGAAGCTCCTAAAAATGTGATTTTAAACGTCAAAAAAATTAAACACTGTTTTCTTTTTCTTTTTTGTAAAATACTGTTTTATTTTGTAAAATACTGTTTTCTTTTGTAAAATACTGTGCCTCTAGCTCGAACATCGTATCTAGTGCGCCAAAAAACTGCATACAACGTGCATACCGTGACGTTGCGCGATGTTCAAACTTCCAATAGATTGGTTTTTGGCGCACTCGATTGGAGGACGTTAAGCTAACGAAATAAGTTCGCGCTTACGCCTCTGTTCATTTCATTTTCCGATCTGAATGTACTACTTTTCTTTAACAAAAAATTGGAAACCCCATCTGCACAGGGACCTTTATCCACAGTCAGAATCAAACACGGATAATTACTGATTAATATAGCCAGGCCAGTTGGCTTGGTGGTTAGCGACTCTGACTGCCAAGCCGAAGGTCGTGGGTTCGATTCCCACCCAGGACAAACATTTGTGTTTGAATAAGTATGTATTTAGAAAAAAAAATAGTTATCTTGTTTCCATAGTACACGCTCTGCTTAGTTTTAGATCAGATGGCCGCGTGTAAGAGAATGTCCCAGGATATTTATTTTTTTAATTTTTCATATGTTTTTTACAGGTAATTTTAAGCATCGGTCTAGGTGTCTTACACGTTCTGATGGCCAAAAATGTTGGTGTTAATATTGCACCTGTAGATTATGTGAACAATGCAGTTATAGCTGCCGGCTGGGACGTCGCGATAAGACGGAATGATGGAGACAAAGAGACAGTTATACACACCATATGCAGCTCATCTCAAGACTTTTCTATAGGTATATGTATTGCAGTCTCACCTGCGTTCCCGAGGTTATTTTTTTACACCTTGGGTTACATTATTAGAGTTTTAGTAAGGATCCCTAATTTATTTAAAAATAAAATATAGCCTATGCCACCCGGGGATAGTGTAGCTTTCCAATGGTGAAAGACTTTTTTAAATTGGTCCAGTAGTTTTTAAGTTTATTCGTTTCATACAGAAATACAAATCTTTCCTCTTTATAATTTTTTCTTTATAATAATATTTTAATTATAGTTTTTGGACCAATGCTTTGACCAAATATCCATACATACAAACTTGAAATATCTGAGGTGGTATATGGGATATCAGTCTACCTTAAGACTGTTTTAGTACAAAAGCCTTTCTACAACATAAACCATTATTTTAATGACGACAAAAGGATGTAGCGCTCGCTCCAGCAGGACAAGTCTTTATACAAGATCTTATTTTGAAAAGAGTAATTGCTGAGTTTATTGCCGGCTCTTAGTAAAAGTAACCTTCCGAATAGGGTTCCTTCTTGTACGAGAAATTAAGTAAGAAGAGAAATAAAATGAACAGTATTTTACAAAAGAGAACAGTATTTTTTTCGATTTTTATAAATACATTTTACGGAGCTTCTAGCAAAATTTAATCATTTATTGTCATTTTTTAAATATTCTTAAGCCTCTCCACTCAGCGGACAAAAGAACAGTATTTTGAATACTTTTTTTTAGAAAAAATATTAACGAACGAAGAATAATATCTGTGGCCTGGTGCTAATAGGGCCAATATCAATAATTATTATTTTCAGTAATGAGCTTTATAAAAATAAACTGGCATTACAATCTCGTTTCACACAAAAACGTCCTTTGGCCCTTTTAGCACCAGGCCATAGATATGTTTTAATATTATACATATGGTTGGGTGCCCTTCCGAACCGGCGTTAGAGTCTGACCATTCACAAGTGCCTGAGAAGGCATATTTAAATAAATATTTCTTTCATTACAACACGTATGTTCAGAAGATATTAATTTTATACATTTTCAGATCTAGTAAGCAGAAGAATGAGACAACGGGAGATGCTTAAATATTCGACGCCAAAAGCGATATATTCGTGTTTCTTGGTAGAGACAGAGAATCCGGTCGTGTATTGGGTGTTGTTTTGGCTCCTACATTTTATACCTGCGTATATAACAGATGGAGTTTGCTTCATTTTAGGAATAAAACTTAAGGATGTACCTTCGTAAGTATGGCTTTTAGGATTCCGTATACAAAGCGTGCACGCGAGATTTTAATATACAGGGTGACTGGTGAGATACCTTCGATACTTATGGAGAGTACTCGGTACTGGATTCTCATTAAAATGATATAATAAAATTTGGTGCTTAATTTTTGACCAAAATTTCTCTAAAAATAAGTGAAATAAGGATATTATACTCTCTAAACACGCCGCGGTGTTTGTTGTTTAACTTGATCTAGTCACGTGCGGCACGCGCTAGTCGTCATACATGGGGAGAGGTCTCGATGTGGGTAGGCAACAGCTGTACAGTGTACGTACCTATGTATTCTGTGTTGATAGCGCGCTGCGCGTATCCAAGTATTGCGCAGGTAAATACGGGACTCTCGGTGTACTGTTTACTAAGTTTACTAAGAAGTAATTTAATATTTATTTTTAATGTTAATTTTTTTCATCATATATGATCGCCAAGTATCACGTCCTCAAATATTGAAGGTATCTCACCAGTCAACCTGTATAAATATACAAAATTACAGGCACATGAGAATTAACAACTTCACGTCTCAGGGTCGACAACGCATTGGCGATGCCCCTAGTGTTGCAAATGTCCATAGGCGGCAGTGACCACTTACCATCAGGTGGACCGTCTGCTTGTTTGTCGGCCCAAGTGGTATAAAAACAAAAAAAAATTGTCTTTTAGCGCAAATAAATTGTAAAAAAGGTTAAAAAAAACACCGGGGTAACCATTTTGTCCGTCTGCCAACGTGCAAAGGTTTCCCACAATGTTTTCCTTCATTCCATCGGATGGTATTCAAAATTTTCATCAATATCGGTCTAAAAGTTCTTCCGTTATAATAGGACATACAGACAGAATAATAAAAAAAGTAGAATTGGTGTGAATAAGTCATAAGATGCATATTCATAGCAAAATATTCAAAGTACAGACGAATCCAACAGGTTTATATTTCCGTTCCCTGGGGATGTGACATTTTCCCGGGATAAAAAGTCTATATGTTATTTCAGGATAAGCTCTATCTATGTGCCAAGTTTCATCTAAATCCGTTTGGTAGTTTTTGCGTGAGAGTACAAACATTGGCATTTATAATTTTAGTATGGTATAAAGCTTCAGTAACTTTAAATTTGACCTTCATAAGTGCCCTCCGTAGGCCTAAACTAAATAAAATGTTTTGAATCTAGAAGTTTTTTTAAAAAATCCTTAAAATTTTCAGCGCAGTAAAAGTTTATACAAAAATATACAATTTGTCAACATTGTATAAATACTTTTTTACCCATGAATGGGACTTCAAAGATGACAATTGCAAGGCGCTGTTCACGAGAATGTCGCCGACGGACAAACAGATATACAACTTTGACATGTCGACTATCGATTGGAAGGAAATCCTTGTTGCTTGGTGCATTGGTCTTAGGAAATATATCGTGAAGGATGGCCTGAAAGGGAGCGCGTATGGTGAGAAAAAACAGTTTTATTTAGGGATAGCCAACTATGTATTTATGACTATATACATATATGCTTTATGGAGGATTGTGTATTTCTTATTTACTGTTTTGACATATTTTTTTTGAAAAAAAAAAAAAAAAAAAATTTTTTTTTGAACATGAATAATAAAAATATTAAAAAACATTGTTTACATTGTTATGTTTATTTAGAATGTGAATCAATAAAGATGTATTTGTTATTTACGGTTTTGACATATTTTTTTTGAAAAAAAAAAAATTTTTTTTTGAACATGAATAATAAAAATATTAAAAAACATTGTTTACATTGTTATGTTTATTTAGAATGTGAATCAATAAAGATGTATTTGTTATTTACGGTGTTGACATATTTTTACTGAAAAATGTTTATTTAGTTATTGAATAAATAATAATATATCAAAATGTATTTCTTATTTATTTATAACATGTGAAAGCTTTTGACACAGAAAAAACGCATACCGGAAACAGCTAGTAATATTTAAAAAATCTGGTACATTTACACACGATCAGCTGTACCCGGAGCACGAACATCTATCGTATGCGTATCGTCATCGTATCGACACCAAAAACTAATGCAATGGGAAATTGAACATAGCGCAACGTCACGGTATGCGCGGTGTTCAATTCTCCAAACCAGCTTTTTTACGCACACGATACGATGACGATATGTTTGCGATAGATCGTGCTTAGGCCTGTAATCCCAAACTAAGCAGAGCTTGTACTATGGCAACAAAATAACTGATATACTATGAATATATACATCAAAAATTTTTAAATGTTATTATGTTACTTACGATACGTTCTGGGGCTCGATTCTGTAAGAAAAATGACACTAACTCGAGAATGATTCTTCGCGGCCTCCGTGCTTTGTCTTTGTCGCTTACTACGCTAATACTAATCACGTGAGAGGTAAGCTCTCCGAGGCCTCCGTGAAGCGGCTCGCCGACGAAGTTTGTATTAGCTGAATAAGGGGGCTGGCTTTAACTATAGCACACTTATTTATCTCAAAACATATGAAAACGAATTGAAACTGATTAAAATATGTTTTATCTATATAATAACTATAATTATTATTCCATTTTTTGTATATAATATGTTATATATATATCTGTCTACCTAATACCTTTAAACGTGCAATTCTTGTATATCCATATACGAGTAAATCTATAATTAGGATCTCGGAAACGACTCCAACAATTTTCATGAAATTTAGTATGCAGGGAATTTCGGGGGCGTTAAATCGATCTAGCTAGGATTCATTTTCAGAAAATGTCGTTTTATCCGTATTTTTAGGCAATGAAAACTGCTACAATGTCATTAGAAGGAATGGTTTTCAGGTTACATCTTTTATGAGAAATACTGTTATTGGGAGCCCTTTATTGTCGCATCTAATTCGTATCTAGATATATATGACAGTGCTTTAAAAAAGAGAATACGGTAGAAGTCGCGTTAGTAAAGAAATCCCGAGCAATGCTCGGCCATCCAGGTACTATAATTATAAAAAGAGAATACATTTAAAAATATTAAATAGCCGGCATGACATTGGGAACAGGGTCCAAGTTACCGATGGTCAAGGGTCCAGAGAGAACATCCTCACTATGCGTGCCGTCTCCAGAAGCACTGCTTTCTGAATCTGGCCTTTGATCCAGGCTCCTAACAAGAGCCTCTTCAGGTGTTTGTCTAAGCTCTTGGCCATTAAGCCATGGGCGGAAACGACTTGTTGCAATGCTTGCCTTATCAATTATTCCCGAGTTCCCGAGGGATGTCTCGTTTTCCCTGGATAAAAAGTAGCCTATAGGTTATTCAAGAATATGTTCTATCTTTGTGCCAAGTTTCATCTAAATCCCTTCGGTAGTTTTTGCAGTAACAAACATCCATAGATACAAAATTTTGCATTTATAATATTAGTCGAATTATTAGGCAGGCAGTTTTTTCAACTGATAAGTGTCCATATTAAGTAAATCTACACAAATTTTTTTTGAAGAGGAAAGATTTGATTTTTTTTTATACCACGTGGGCCGACAAACAAGCGGACGGTCCACCTGATGGTAAGTGGTCTTCGCCGCCTATGGACATTTGCAACACTAGGGGCATCGCCAATGCGTTGTCGACCCTGAGACGTAAAGTTGTTAAGTCTCATGTGCGTGTAATTTCACCGGCCCCCTTACCTTTCTAACCGAAACACAGTAATACAATTGCACTACTGCTTCACGGCGGAAATGGGTAAGGTGGTAGTACTTCCCCGGACGAACTCTGCACTAAGAGCTCTACTACTCTAAACTCTTTTTTGTCAGTTTGTTTGAATTGAATAGGCTCCGGAACTACTTGACCGATTTGAAAAATTCTTTCACTGTTGGGAAGCTACACTATCTCCGGTGAACATAGGCTATATTAAACTTTCAAAAAAGTTAGGGATCCATAATAAAACTCCAATAATGTAACCCAAGGTGTAAAAAAGTTGCTTACATCGCGTGCGCTGCGAGAACTATAAATGAAAGAACAAAAATACAAAATCCCACGGGAACGCGGGTGAAACCGCGGGGGAAAGCTAGTATTCTATATCTCGGCTTAAAAATCACTTGCTTTGATAATCAGCGACCGTAATATGGTTGAATTGTGGTAACGGTTGTAGGTAAAAAACTTAAACAATTCGATTCTATTTTTAGATATACTTATCATAATGCATAAACAATTGTAGCAAATATGCAATATCACTTTGAACAATAACATTGACATTGACTAGTGTAATTAATACAATCGTATATCTGTAAGCAATAATCATATCATTTTATATAAGTTTTCAGTGAGGAAGGTAAAGGGCAAAGCGATAATTTTTAAGGTATGTATAATTGATATTGGAAATTCGACTTCAATTTTTATATTTTATGTTTGAAATTCATTGGGGTTTTTCAGTATAACCTCTATAATCAATGCACAGAAATTTTTAGAATTTTCTTCTATAAATAAATTAATAAATATCCTGGGACATTCTTTTACACGCGGCTATCTGATCCCAAACTAAGCAGAACTTGTATCAGATAACTGATATACCACTTCTTATTTTTCTAAATACATACATATAGATATTTACAAATAGATACAACAAACAGACATGTTCATGCACACAAATGTTTGTCCTGGGTGGGAATCGAACCCGCGACCTTCGACTTGGCAGTCAGGGTCGCCAACCACCATCCGAGCGTGTACAAATACGTCATTATGTATTTGACATTGGCTGTATAAAAATATTCAAAACCATTAATTCAGTTTAGGCCCGTAAAGGGCACTTATAAAGGTCAAATTTTATTAATGAAGCTACTACCGGTTCGAAAGTCAGCCTTCAACTGAGAAGAACCGGCAAGAAACTCAGCAGTAAATTTCTCATCTATTCTGATTTTTTGGCTATTTTATTATATCAATTTTATATTTAACAATAAAATAATTACTTAATATAGGTAACATTTAAAAAGAAAAAAAAAACAAGACTACAAAATAGAAAATAACAATAATTAGTACCTAAACAAGCAAATTAGAGGTGCACTGTGCAGAGAGTTATTTCCATATACATATTTTTATCTTCAATATAATGAACTACTTAGGAATTCGCTCTTTCCTTCAAAACATTCCTGATATAATATATTAGTGTCAAACGCTTATTGTGTGTAGTGTGTAATTTCTTTTTATTAGAATGTGTATTTATTGTACTTATTACATAAAAATATTAGCTTTCTGCACTCCTTCGACATAACGTAATTTTCGCAAAAAGGGGTACATTTTTTTTGTTTCACGTATCTATTAATAAAAAGATTATTAACCAAGTGTGGTGACATCTATTAAAACACACTTGAGAATCCAACATCGCACTATCAAAGTTTTCGCAGGATTTGATCATATATTATACAGAAGCTTCCAACTTTTACAGTTGGACCGCGGTCCCCACACGGCGGCACAGTCACCTAGCGGCGGAAGATCATCCCTTTTAAATGGAGGAGTCTCATACCTCGCTCGTTCATACCAAGCTTAAAAGTTATTGAGATTCGCTATGAGACTCGGGTGATCGTGTAATGCACTCGGGATCGATATTCGTGTACATTTATTTCTACCCAGAAGCAGGCGAATAAAATTTTCTTTTTATTCTCGTTTCAAAATGGACTTAATTTATAGGGGGGTAAAATATCCAAAAACCCTTCATATTGCTCTTTAAGGTCTTAATGCAAAATTTCACGTTTGTAGCCCAAGCGGTTTAGGTTAGATGTCTCATAAATTTATGGATCATGAAATCAAATTTTAGAACTGTCCATTGTTACATATTTATGCTCATAATTGTACTACCCCCTTATTCAAGATTCCCTCAACAGCAAAGATTTTACGGCCATGGATCCAGCTCAGCAGTTAGAAGCTGAGATGCTCTTAAAGCAGACAGCGATGAACAAAGCTCTGGAGAGAGGTGACTCCGCCATCCAGCAGTTCTATAACAACGCCGTGATATTCGTGACTGGAGGGTCAGGGTTCCTCGGGAAACTGCTGGTCGAGAAACTGTTCAGGTAATTGATATGGTGCCTATTACGCCACACGATGTACGGATATATGTACATTCTTGAGGTTATCTGTGAAAGAAGCATGTTGTAGAGAACTGTGGCGACATCTATGAACACGCCTACAATCCTTCACCGCCCGCACTACAGTGATGTGGCGACATCTATGAACGAGTAGAAAGACGCGAGAATCCTACATCGCACTATCAAGATTCTCTCAGGATTTGACATATACAAGCTTCCAACATCAACAGTTGGACCGCGGTCGCATGATCACCTAGCCTGGCGGAAGATCTTCCCTTTTAAATGGAGGAGTCTCATACCCCGCTCCTCCATAGAACTTTTGAGTACCCACAGTTCTTTGGGCTTAAGCTCGGTATGTCAAATTTATGTTGTTACCCATATCGTAAAGGATTGTTGTTGTAATTGGTCCTATTAATACAATAAATTTAAAAGTTTGTTAGGTAACATGTATGTTTGTTACCCTTATATGCAATATCTACGTGATGAAACTCGACTCATATTTAGTGTAAAACCAGAATTAACGTTACTGAATTACATTTATTCCGAGATAATGAGGCATTCCTTCGGAAACTCGGGTGACACTGCAGGGGATAGCTAGTATACTTTTGTATTGTAATAAAGTAAATTATTCAACTATTACAAATAATCTTCATCTAATTTTATTATTTTATTAGGGATTTTTAAGGGAATTAGAATAAAAAAGAACTAGAGATATAATGAATAAGAAAAAAATGTTTTATTAAAAAAAAGCGTGGGGTGCATGGTGTCAATAGTTATAAATATTTTATTGACAGATTAAAGACGAAACAGAGAAGGATTATCATTTCGATAATATATTGAAAAGCACCCCCGCTTTTTTTAAAATGAAACATTTGTTTTCTTATTCAAACTATTAATAACTTATATTTAAAAAAAAAACATTATTCTTTATTAATATTTATTTTCTGTTTTTTAGTTTGGTTTTCTATATAAAACGTGTTTTTTAGTTCTTTTTAACTATTATTTATTTTTCATTTCTTATTTAAATTTTTTTGAGTGCCCGAAAGAGTAAGTCTGAAACTGCACGCATGCGTAGTTCGCGCACTAGCTCTATCTTTCTTACTCGCATGCAAAGGATGCGGAAAGAAATTAATTAATCCTGGCGAATCTAATTAGGATAATCGGATGCTTTGATCGGATTATTGCATTGTCATCGGTCTTTGACAGGTGTGCAAAGTTTGAATTAAATCTGATCGTTCAAAATAGGACAAAACCGAGCTCAAAGGGGTCGGTTACATAGATACATACTGGTGAAGCTAATATAAAGCGTGTAAAAAAGGGAATAAAATGTTTAAGGATATTAACATCACCTTGTATCGAACCTTTAACACTATAAAAAAATGTATGTACGTATATTGAGCGAGTGTCGGCACAACATCGCACATCTATCCACTTTTTTATTATAATTATATTTTATCAAAATGGTATGTGATGAAGTAGGTACTTACGTGTCTACCACAAAGAAATTTGTAGGAAATTTAGTAATATAAGGATTTAATGTTGAATAAGTCATTCCTCTTATAAACCTCTGGGTTTTTTGTGAATAATATTTTGTCAAATTTGAAAAAAAATTGTCAATAACAAATAAAAAAAAAAAAAAAAAACTAAAGCATAGCCAAATACAGTGTAAACTCTTTATAACGTTATCCTTTATAACGATAAACTCCCTATAACGTTGAAGTGAGCCCAAGTTGGTTGGTTTGTTCACTTTGTTTTGTTTTTTTTTGTTCATTCCATATAACGATAACTCTCTATAACGACAAAAAATGCTCAGTCCCTTGAGTTTCGTTATAAAGAGTTTACACTGTAATTGTTTACCTAAACTTGATATTTTTATCATAAATACCGACTTAGGCCCATAAGAAGAGTCTGACCATTCGTTGTTCCACCTATTTGAATTAATATTTGTTTCGTATCATGAAAAACTGCTAGGCGATTGTCTACTGCTCTCGGAATCAAAATTGAGGGGGGTTTTGCTATTAAATTGATCGCAGGGTTATTGCTATCTCATTCACACACTTATGCGCACAGAGAGATAACAGTAGTGGGGCAGCCAATGTAACGGCAAATCAGCTTCGATTTCGATTCCGACAGCGTTATACAATCAGCTGCTGTTCTGCAGGTCATGTCAGATAAAGAAGCTGTACTTCTTGACAAGGCCGAAGAAAGGTGTGACGCCTCATCAGAGACTCGGTGTCATATTGGAAGATTCTGTGAGTATAATAAATCATAGAAGACATGGCGAGCAACTGTTAAAATTTCCGCCATTGTATTTTGACACATGTCAGATTGATAATAATGGCGGAAGCGCGAGAATTGGCAATAATGTATTGTAATGCAGACACGTCATTCACCAACATCGTGGCTCTCAAAAACAGCGCAAATCCCTACTAATATTATAAATTTTAATATAAGTTTGTTTGTTACTCTTTCACGCAAAAACTACTAAACCGATCATAATGAAACTTTGTACACATATTCTTGGAGGTATTAGAAGTAACATAGGATACTTTTTGTGCCGGGAAATGTTATATACTTCAGGAACGCGGGGGACAGCTAGTACTAGATAGTTTATACGCGGGAAGAAAGGGAATGTAATAAATGCCACCTTACGGTGTACCTGTTATTAGAGAGAGATGAATATAAATCGTTAGTTACGTTAAGATTGAGTGCTGCATGCGCCGCACGTGCCGTCGCGATAGTTTGGTTGGTTTCGGTTGGTGCGAGTAAATGGAATTAGGGCAATTACCAGCATTTTATGTTGCCATTTCTGAGTGGGGACAGCGCGTCTATAGTTTATATATCATTGGTAGAGGGTTTCAAATGGCTCAAATATGCCTCAAACCCAGTGGATTAGTTTGCCTTAGACGGGCCCTGTATACAATTTTGATTCGGGGCCCAAATAAAAGATTTAAAGGATTATGGCTACTTCTTTTGTGATTATGGATAATGATGTACAACTTCTTACTTACTTTCGGGGCCCCTGCAGCCCGGGGGCCCCGTATAATTGATACGGTAGATACGGTGAAAGCTACGCCCCTGCTCAAACCGTATTTGTTATTTAAGCAACAATTTTTATAGGTTTTCAATGCTGTTCGCAAGAACCAGCCAAATTTTGCGGAAAGAATAGAGGTTGTTGAGGGAGATGTCGCTGAATTGAAGCTGGGACTCAGCGAAAAGGATTGGAAGATGATCACTGCTGAGGTATTTTCTATCTCTTCTGTCTCACTTCTTAAAGGTTTCGCAAAATGTTTTTTATTATACTCATGGGCCGACAAACTAGCAGTCGGTCCACCTGAAGGTAAGTGGTCACCGCCACCTATGGATATTTGCAACACTAAAAGGAACGCCAATGCGTTGTCATCCCGGAGACGTGAAGTTGTTAAGTTTCATGTGCCTGTAATTTCACCGGACCCCTTACCTTTCTAACCAAAACACTGTATCACAAGTGCACACTGCTTCACGGCGGAAATGGGTAAGTGTTTCTCAGTCTTCATTTATTATATTATATGTATTTCCAGATAACCGTGATATTCCACCTGGCTGCAACCACCAGGTTCGACGAGAGCATGACGCTAGCCACACTCATCAACGTGCGAGGTACCAGGGAAGTCATTACTTTGGCCAAGGACTGTCAGAACCTCAAGTATGTTAAATAATCTTAGTCAATCTTGTTAAACAATAATGAGCTTTATGTCGAGTAGATAGATGATCCTGATGGTTACCGTCTATGGACATGCAACACCAGAGACATCACCGCGTTGTCTACAAGCGACGTGAAGTTGTTAAGTTTCTGTAATTGCACTGGTGTTACTTTTCAAACCGAAACACAGTAATACAAGTGCACTACTGCTACAAGGTGGAAATGGTATTGGTGTTCTTCCTCAGACGAACTCTGCACTAAGAGCTCGATTCCACTTCCAGGTCCCTGATCCACGTATCAACAGCATTTACCCACGCTACGGAAAGCAGGGTAAATACAGAAATAATTGAAAAGTTCTACAGCAGTCCCATTCCTCCGGAGACCATGATACAGATGGCCGAGGAGATGGAAAGTGGGAGACTGGAGGGGATAACGCCAGAGTAAGTAATGCTTATTTACATTTTATTTATTTATTTAGGATACACAATACAAATTACAACCAAAAGGTAACCACATAATAAGTAATAATACATTTAAAGCTGGGTTGTACCTCAAAACATACTCGTATGTATACAGAAAAACAAAACTAGAAATGAATACCAACACAAATGCGATGAAAGTGCAAGTGAACTCTCCCAAATGACATTATAGATAAAAAAAATATTATTGAGAAACTATATATGGGTTCAGAATCATTATTATATTTAGGGAAGTTGTAGCTCTAAAACTAATTTTGGAGAAGACTGAGTTTGTTGCTTTCTATACTCACAAATTACAAACTCGGTATCGATTTTGAATCCGAGTGTTACGCTATCAATCTACATCATTGTGTTATTGGTGATCACTTAAGCTAAAGGGATTTAATACGTTAACATTCGGACCATATCAGACCAATCCTGAAAACACATTTTATTTTTACTTTTTACACGTATTTTGCAAGGTTTTTTTCGATTTCAGACTTAGGTCCCATAGTTAATTGTTTCAAAATGTACTTTCCTCTCTAGAAATAAATTTAGTTATAAAAAGAATCTGTATACAGTAATAAATATGTTATATTATCTATACATGACTACAGGCTGTGATTCTGTAAGATAAATGACATTGTCTCAACGATTTCGTCGCGGCCTCTATGCTCTGTCTCTTTTCCTCACTACGCAATCAAGTGAGAGGTCTCTTCATTCTTGCTAACTTGTCAAATGATTATATTTTGAATGTTTAATAATGATTTCCACCACAGACTGAAAAAAGGATGGCCAAACACTTACACCTTCACAAAAGCTGTGGCTGAGGAAGCAATCAGGACAATGGCGAAAGATCTGCCCGTTTGTATAGTCAGACCTCCTGTAGGTAAGCTGAATCATACAGCATACATAACATACACTTTGTGTGTATTTTAAAATTCAATATTCCTATTTTGATGTTAACAAGCTTAAGTTAGTCATGCTCACTTAAATGCCTTTGCTTGCGGCGGCGTTGTGTGGCGGGTCGCTCACTTCCCTACAGTATGGCGAGGTGGGCGATGGCTGCCATATGCGTCATGCTTGTGAACAGGTGCTGCTTGTAGGGGCTGGTCAGATTTAGTTTGTTTGTATTTTAATTATTATTAGATATTCATATTATTATTGTTTAATAATTCTTCACTTCTGCAATACAACACAGGTTTTGTCAGGGAGACTAAATAAATATTTTGTAATAAATCTAAGATCGTTTTTGAAAAGAGTAATTGCTGAGTTTATTGCCGGCTCTTCTCAGTAAAAAACAGGTATTAGAGTCTGACTATTCATAAGTGCTTGTAAAGGCCTAATTAAACAAAAATATTTGAATTTGAATACATTATAGAGCATACATAAATACCATAGTTAGAAGCACTTTCAATTCCTCAAAATTGGTTTGAGAAAACTCGTCGCCAAAATCGGCTTCAACTTTCATACCGAGTGAGTTACACAATACGATGGCATGATTCCGAGCTTGCTTTTGTTTTTTTTTCAGTAATCTGCACTTACTACGAGCCTACACCAGGATGGGTAGACATGAGTTGCGTATTTGGTATTAGTGGAGTAAGTATGAGTTAAGAGGAGAAGTAAATACCTATATCCGAGATAGTTAAACATTTTATGGACATTTGCAACACCAGTGACATCGCCAATGCGTTGTCCCTGAAACGTGAAGTTGTTAAGTCTCTCGTGCTTGTAATATCACCAGCCTAACCTTTCTAACCGAAACACAGTAATACAAGTGCACTAATGCTTCACGGCGAAACTGGGTAAGGTAGTACTTCCCCGGACGAACTCTGCACTACGAAGAGCTTTACAATTTTTTTTTTTAATATTCTGCTTAATTCTTATATTTATTTACGCGTCGCCTATGTTACTGTGGTATAATGACCTTAAGGTCCTGGATTCGATTCCCGGGTCGTGTAGGCCGAAAAAAACGTTTGGAAATGATTACTTAGCTCGAGACACTATAAAATTATCAAAATAAGTAAACAAGTCATTTTTGACATTTAATAGTGTCATTGAAATATATACTCTATTGTTTATACAATAAGGTTGATCTATTAATCCATGGGATAAATATAGGATATTGCAAATGAACCTTGTCTTCAAGGAAGAATGTTGATTTTACAATAACATTCTTAAATGTCAAAAGAGGCTTATTTTTTTCAGATACTTCTGGGAGCAGGTCTTGGTGCGATGCATGTCCTCATGGACAGGAACCCTCGTGTGACCTTCGCACCGGCTGATTACGTCAACAACGCGACCATAGCCGCTGGCTGGGACTCCGCGATGAGACGGCACGATGGTGAAAAAGAGACAAAGATATACAACATCAGCAATACTAAGAGTAATTTGAGGTGGCGTAAGTATTTTTGAACTTCTTTTGGTACGTTTGGGAAAAAATATGAGAGTAATTTTTACTATGCGCGCGCACTCCGACAGCCAAAAAGCGACACGATGAAGTTAGCTGATAACGGTCTCTCCGGAACATCGCACAAATCGCAACTGTCAGTGTCAATGAGTGAGTAATGATGTTATTGTCAATAACCTAACAACGTCAACAATTGTTATTCGTTGCTACAGACAGGTGCAAAGAGTTTGGACACTACAATTTCACGACTGAATAGTAAAGACAATTACTTTTAGTGCAGTTTTTCTCACCAATAATTTCGAGTATAAGATCTGTTTTTTTCTCCCACTACCTCTATCTTTAACATTTAAATGTATTTTCAAATAAGTTAAAATGAACAGCTATAAATGATTTTTTTTCAAGTATTTTTAAGAATTCTTTGACAAGTATATCTAGAAATAAAAGATTTAAATAGAATAGACACTATACGTAAATTTATTTATTGATGACTTGCTTACTGATGGTAAGTGGTCACCGCCGCCTATGGACAATTGCAACACTAGGGCATCGTGAATGCGTTGTCGACCCCGAGACGTGAAGTTGTTAAGTCTCATGTGCGAAATTACAGGCACAGTTTAGGCCCTCGCAAGGCACTTATGAAGGTCAAATTTAAAGTTACTGAAGCTACAACTGGTTCGGAAGTCAGCCTTCAACTGAGAAGAACCGGCAAGAAACTCAGCAATGTTACATTATTTTATATTAAATATTTTTTTTATATGCATTTTATCTTTTCTGACTTTTGGGCTACTTTATAATAAAAATTTTACCTAATTTTATATTTAACAATTACAAAATACTTAATATAGGTAAAATTTAAAAACAAAACAAACATAAAGAAATAACAAGACTACAAAACAGAAAATAACAATAATTACTTCTTATACCCCCAAGAATATGTGTACAAAGTTTCACGATGATGGGTCAAGAAGCGTTCGCGTTAAAACGTAACAAACAAACTTACATTCATATTCATAATAGGCCAGTTGGCTTGGTGGTTAACGCTCTGACTGCCAAACCGAAGGTCGCGGGTTCGATTCCCACCCAGGACAAACATTTGTGTGCATGAACATGTCTGTTTGTTCTGTGTCTGGGTGTAAATATCGATATAAGTATGTATTTAGAAAAAAAAAAGTAGTATATGTAGTATATCAGTTATCTGGTTTCCATAGTACAAGCTCTGCTTAGTTTGGGACCAGATGGCCGCGTGTAAAGAATGTCCCAGGATATTTATTTATTTATTATTATTATATGTATTGTACTATTGTTAGCAAACGTGACCTATTTATTAAACATCGTTCTTTCTCTCTTCATCCTATTAAAATAGAAAGAGATTTCAGGGCAACTGACACACTTCGTAAGAGATGGCAACTGCAGGGACTACGCGACCCCCAAAGCAGTTTGGTACTGTTATGGAGTTGAAACACAGAATCACTTCATCTATTGGTTGTTGACGTGGCTTCTACATTACATACCAGCATACATAGTGGACGGAGTGTGCTTTGTATTTGGAATCAAGCTTAAGGAGTTCCCATCGTGAGTATCTCTTACCCGGACTCTATCTTCTTCTCTATCTCCGAAGACAATGCAACCAATCCAATGATGACAGACCAGTTGACTTGGTGGTTACCCTGACGGCCACGCTGCGGGTCGTGGGACCGATTCCCATCCAGGACAATTTTTTGGGTGCATGAACATGTCTGTTCTGTGCCTGGGTGTAAATATCTATATAAAATGTATTTGAAAAAATAGTAGTGTATTAGTAATCTGGTTTCCATAGTACAAGCTGTGTAAAGTGTAAAGAATGCCTCAGGATTTTTTAACATTTTTAAGATATACAAGAATTGCTCGTTTAAGTAATAGTACCTGGATGGCCGAGCATTGCTCCGGTTTTCTTTACTAACGTGACTTCTACCGTATTCTCCTTTTTAAAGCACTGTCATATATACCTAGATACGAATTAGATGCGATCATAAAGGGCGTACCTTTAACTGTAAGTGGTTTTACCTTCGTATTCTACTGGTATTGTAGCAGTTTTCATTGCCTAAAGACACGGATAAAACGACATTTTCTAAAAATGAAACCTAGCTAAATCGATTTATCGCCCCCGTACACCCCCTGCATACTAAATTTCATCAAAATCGTTGGAGCCGTTTCCGAGATCCTAATTATATATATATGTATATACAAGAATTGCTCGTTTAAAGGTATTAGATTAGATGAAATATTTGATTATTTTTCAGAGCAACAAAACTGTACAAAAAAATCTACAAGACGACGCTGAAATTTTACTTCTTCTTATCAAAGGAATGGTACTTCAGAGACGATAATATCCAAGACATGATGTTGAGAATGTCGCCGGCTGACAGAGACATTTACAACTTCGATTTGAGCACTGTAGACTGGAATGAGTCTATCTTAATCTGGTGTATAGGTCTGAGGAAGTATGTTATTAAAGATGGTTTAATTAACAGTGCATATGGGAGAAAGAAACAGTTCTGGCTGAGATTTGCTCATTACATCTTCATGGCCTTATATTGTTATGTCTTTTGGGTGATTTTCTCTTTAATGTATAATGGTCTAGCTTTATTGTTTTAATTTTATTTCCCAAAGTCAGGAGTGACTGAAATAATTTCAAAATAACTGATTTTTTTAATAGCTTTTAGCGTTTTATTGTCGCCGTATAAAAGAAAAATATAATAAATATATATATTTATTTTTATTTTTATTTCGTTCCAAATGTGGTAAATGTTGTACACATCTACAATAAGGGGGCGTCCATTAATTACGTGAGGCATTTAAGGGGGGGAGGGGATCAAGCCGAATCTCAAGTGGAGGAGAGGGGGGGTCTTGGCAAATATCACGTAATTTTTTTATTAGCAAGAAACAGTGTAAAATTGCTAGAAGAGGGTTATATATAGTTGTAATCTTTTTTCACACATAAATCTTAATCGTATACTTATGATAATATCAAATCTCACGTGAGATTAGGGGCGGGGGGAGAGGGTCGAGCAAAACTACTTAACCTAGCATCATGAAACCCTGTACACATATTCTTGGAGGTATTAGAAGTAACATAAGATACTTTTATCCTGGGAAAATGAAACATTACTGGGGAACGCGGGTGAAACCGCCGGCGACAGCTAGTAAAGAATAAAAGTGACGTCGCGTCTCGACAGTGGTTGGTGCGCGACGAAACGGAATCAGGTCAATTGTCATTTCTGAGCGAATAACGTATCTCTTAACATAAATATCGTAGTCAGAGGTAAAAACTTGAGAGGTGTCAAGGGACACCCGGATGGAACGAAGATACGCATTGGAATTGACCAAAACGCTGAGTTTGGGTCCAGTGTTGATAAAAACTTGCAATCTCTCGTCTTTAGTATTAGGTCTTCAATAAAAGATCAAGACTGTGCTAATAATAACTAATTATACTAATTTATAAATGGAACAGAATTTTAAACATGTTGTATGTAGCCTTTAAATAAATTATGAAAAAAACAAACCCAATAATAAACCATATCGTTTAAATTTCGAAAAAAAGTGACGTTACAAGTTTTTGTTTCAATTTTTTCCGTCTAGCCCCCTTTCACAACGCGCGATAAGGAACTTCGTTCCAAAAAAAAAAAAACAGGTTTTTTTAAATACATTTATAGCCAAAACATCAAGACCTTAGAAACAAAATAAACGATTTTCCATATACAGTAAGCATATAATGCAATGACCAAATAATTCGCTATTTTAAGCCAAAATTGTTTTCTTACAGCGCTTTCAGTATCTTTCAGGCCATCTTTTAGAACATATTTTCGGATTCCTATAACCCATATTATGGCATACTCGTTCCATTTTATATTCTTCACGTCGAAATTGAAAATTTTCTTGTCGGAGTCACTCATGCCTTTTGACAGTCTCGGTAAACTTTCTTTTTCAAAAAACCACTCGTTTACAGCAAAAAATTTAAGCTCTTGTGTTTGTTTAGATATTTTCTTGTACATGTCACGAAACCTGTGAAGAAAATTGTTATGTTTTATTATTGTAGTGAAACATCCAATATTTTAGTAATGACTTTATGACCGATATGCGGAGAAGTGTAGTACTCAGTGTTTGTCAAAGAAGATGTGTATCGTGTAAGTGCAACCAACAACCGAGAAACATAACTTGACAGGCCAATTGGCTTGGTGGTTAGCGACCCTGACTGCCAAGTCGAAGGTCGCGGGTTCGATTCCCACCCAGGACAAACATTTGTGTGCATGAAAATGTCTTTTTGTTCTGTGTCTGGGTGTAAATATCTATATTATGTATGTATTTAGAAAAATAACAAGTAGTATATCAGTTATCTGGTTTCCATAGTACAAGCTCTGCTTAGTTTGGGACCAGATGGCCGTGTGTAAAAGATTGTCCCAGGATATTTGTCCCAGGATAACTAGTCGATTTATAGTTATCCCGGGATAAATAGCCTTTGTCACTCGTATCGGGAATAGCGTAGCTTTCTATTAGTAAAATATTTTCTTAAATAGGTGTAGAGGTTCCGTAGATTACCCTCCACATACACACAATCACTAAATTCGCACTCAATATTTATTATATTACTAAAGGTATTAAATTTGTTCATTCATTTTTTTTATTTATTTATAACTCCCACTTCAACACGACAATTGACAGCATCGTCGTTTAAACAAAACTCACACAAATCCCTTCCTAAAATACCATAATTATACTTCTGGGGCAAGTCTTAGTGCAGAGTTCATCTGGGGAAGTACTACCACCTTACCCATTTCCAACGTGAAGCAGTTGTGCACTTGTATTACTGTTAGTAAGGGAGGTAAGACCGGTGACATTACAGGCACATAAGACTTAACTTTACGTCTCAAACGACAACGCGGCGATGCCATAGGCGACCACTTACCATCAGGTGGAGCGTATGCTTGTATGCCGACCCAAGTGGCAATAGTTTAAATCAGAGTACAATACTTACATTGGTTTCTTTCCAATCAATGTGCATACTGCATCAACAATATACGCTGGTATATCATGCAGAAACCATGATAGTATGGTATGTAACACCTCGGATTTAATCATCACGAAGAACAAGGCCCAAATGGCTTTAGGTGTAGGGAATCTATGTGCAGTATAACGCAAATGTGAAGCCAATTGACCTGCAAATAAATATAAAACTGTTTGTTAACTGAGCTTATAAGTGAGATGTCCCCACTTATCGCTACTTTAAAACTGGGGCTACATCATCAAATCTTAAGTAATGTGACCCCAGTGTCTTTGAAAGCTTTTTTTATGTCAAACGACACTTTTCCTAAGATTATGATATTGTTTTTTGATACAGCAATTTAGTTCGCCCGAATTGGGTCGTGTAATTACGATTAAAGACTGGGGCTACATCATCAAATCTTAAGTGGTGTGGCCCCAGTTTTTTGTATTCCTTTTAAATTATGTTTCAGCTTGTTTTTGTCCACGATTTCACCGTGGTAAGTGTTGAAGTGGCCAAAGGTGGCTGATAAAGACTAGAAGGGAACTGGCTCTTAAGAGCACCTGGTTAGTGGAAGGTTTTAGGGTAGTTTTCAGCAACACGGGTACAAAGTCCTTTACCATCGTGCTGCAGTTCCTTCATGATGTTTACCTTCACCGAAAACTCAAATTTTAGGATTCTGACCCACGAATAATGAATTTCAAGTCACTTCATCCTATGTTGTAATAAATCAATTTGCTATTCCATTTTGGCTTTAAGGTTAGGACAAGTAAATGCCTTTTGCCAGCACCAGCCGGGGTGCAGAAGCGGAATACGTGCTCGCAATTCCCGGCATAATAGGTGTGAGAAGGACCACAGGAAGGGTTTTAGTGGGTAGGTTGCCCGTACCTTTTCCACAGGGGAAGGGAGCGGGGAGAGAGTCCCACATAACCACACGCCTCCCCTGGTGGTAACGCATTTCCAGTACTAAAAAAAGGCCTAAGTTGACTCACCGCCTGTAATTGGATTCTCAATGCATGAAGCAGTGTATACGTCTATCTCTCTTGGTGACTGCCTCTCTTTCACTCCGGTCTTCCAACCTGCAGCTATGGTAGCATTATTGACGACGTCTCCTGGTACCAAGCTGATGAATTTGTTCGAGTCCATTGTAAATACCCTCACTATGCCCAGGCCTACTCCTGCGATTTGCTGTTAAACATAAATTTAATAAGAAAATTTTGATTATTGACTTAGAAATCCACGCAAACATTGTGTGCATGAAGACATCAGTAGGTTCTGTGTCGGGGTGTGAATATTTACATCAGTATGTATGTATGTATTAATTCAAATTCATTTTCTACTTTTTATTTTTATTAACTATTATTTATTTTTAATTTTTTAGTTAAACCGCTAATCCTGATTATCCTAGTAAGGCTAACGGGGATAAAATATAAATTGTCATCGGTCCTCGATAAATCTACAAAGTTTGAATGAAATCTGACCGTTTAAAGTGGGTCAAAATCCCAAAGGAGTCGGTTACAAACATACAAGTGAAGCTAACATAAAGCGTGTAAAATAAATTGTATATCAGTTATCTGGTTCCCATACTACAATCACTACAAGCTCTGCTTAGTCTGGCTCCAGATAGCCGTGCGTTAAATACGGTCTAATAATGAAAACTATGAACAACTTTTGGTATAATTCTTTTGAATATACTTACTCCACTCAGGCTGTAGATACAGCTCATATCGAGCCATCCTGGAGTTGGTTCTAGGTTGGTGGGCGTCACTGAAAATAGAACAGGATCAATTATTACAAGAACAGCATGTATTTGCTAAAAGAGAGGTTATTCAGCTAATTAAATGAAATGAAACATTTATTCAAATAGGCCTTCACAGGCACTTATAAATGGTGAGACTCTAACACCGGTTCGGAAGGTTGCTTTTACTGAGAAGAGCCGGCAATAAACTCAGCAATTACTCTTTTCAAAATAAGATTTTGTACATAATGATGTGTCCTGCTGGAGCGAGCGCTACACCCAAGCATTGTCGTCATCAAAATAATCGTTTGTGTTGTATAAAGTCTTTTGTACTACAATAATACACTTCGTCGGGTCGCGGGGCAACGAGGACCTTTCACGTGATTGTGTAGTTAGCAAAAAAGACAGAGCATAGAGTGCGCGATACATCCTCAAGCTAGTATTAACTTTACAGAATTGATGCACTGCGTCTGTGAGCCGGCGCTGATGGTGTGGCCTAAGTTTTATGTTTCTTTTTAGCGATGGTCATAAGTACTAGGTAATAGGTACATCTTGAAGACCTGGTGGGTACTGCAAAACTACCCCATCGTGAAAAGTTATAATAGCATCCATTAATTACGTGAGGTAATTTTGGGGATTTTTAACCCCCCCCCTTTGGTGAGATGTCATGAGATTTTGCTCGACCCCCTCCCCCCGCCCCTAATCTCACGTGAGATTTGATATTATCACAAGTATACGATTTAGATTTAGATGTAAAAAATATTACTACTATATATAACCCTCTTCTAGCAATTTTACACTGTTTCTTGCTAATAAAAAAATTATTTGATATTTGCCAATATTTGCCGATACCGAGGGGGGCAATCGGTAATCGATATCGGCAAATATCACATAATTTCCTCCACGTGAGATTCGGTGAGATTCAGCTTGACCCCCTCCCCCCGCTAAATGCCTCTCGTATTTAATGGACGCCGCTATTATTCTTACCTATTGAGGGTCTGACGATGCATACGGGCAAATCTCTTCCATAGATCCGCACCAAATCCTCAGCCACATTCTTCGTAAAAGTATACGTGTTAGGCCATCCTTTTGTCATACTAAAAAGACAACATAACAAACAACACATCTTTATAATAATAACTAGCTGTCCCCTTCTTTTTGTTTATCAAAAAATCAAACAAAAAGAATCATTAAAATCGCTCCGACCAGTCGAAAGTTATGAGGTAACAAACATAAAAAAAAACAGACGAATTGAGAACCTCCTCCTTTTTTTTGAAGTCGTTAAAAAATAAGTCAAAATTCAAAACCATTTATTTAGTTTAGGCTCGCGGAGGGAACTTTTGAAGGTCAAATTTGAAATTATGAATAGATTCGGATGGTTGCTTTTACTGAGAAGAGCCGGCAATAAACTCAGCAATTACTATATCTCAATTAATATATATATAGTATATAGCTGTCCCTCGCGGTTTGACTCGCGTTCCCGTGGGGTGTAACATTTTCCCGGCACAAAAAGTATTAAAAAAAAATCAAAATTCAAAACCATTTATTCAGTTTAGGCCCTCGGAGGGTACTTATGAAGGTCAAATTTAAAGTTACTGAAGCTACACCTATGTTACTTCTAAAACCTCCAAGAATAGGTGTAGGTACAAAGTTTCACGGTGATCAGTCTAGGTTACATTCATATTTACAATATTAAGTAGGGATTTAAATAAATAATAATAAATAAATATCCTGGGACATTCTTTACACACGGCCATCTGATCCCAAACTAAGCAAAGCTTGTACTATAAGAACCAGGCAACTGATACATTAAAAATAATATATTACTTTTAAATACATAGTTATATAGATATTTACATCCACACACAGAACAAACAGACATGTTAACACAAATGTTTGTCCTGGGTGGGAATCGAACCCAAGACCTGCGGCGTGGCAGTCAGTGTCTCTAACCATTAAGCCAACTGGACCGCCAACTTACTTTGCCGTGATTCTGTCGAGGATATCTTCGTCGACAGTCTCGGCGAGTTCGATCAGCGTGTGGGGAGGTACTGGCGGCGGATATAACTGGTCGAGTACCACCTGACTCCTGCGGCCCAGGGTCGCGTTTGCGTATGCTGTAGACACGTGGACGTAGGACCTGGAAAACAGATGTAGATAAAATAGCCATCCTAAGTTACGATATTAATACAACTTAAAAATGGCCATAAAACATCGAGATGCAGTTGTCCTGGAGAGTATTTTGGGAGCGAAACCATCCGAGGCCGAAATAGCTTAAACTTTAATATTTAGAATTATAAATTTTGATGAAGTGTAACTAAATTTACGTAAATGCTAAGTTTAAAAGCTAAGGCAATACAAAAAATCAGTTACGATATTATGCTTTTCCCCAAGTATAAAATATATCCTCCAAATGAAACCCGTTCATACCCAGCAGATAAATTAAGTCTAAACAAATAATATTTATTTATAGTTACTAAATAATAAGATTTTTATCTATATTGTCATTTGGGAGTGCTCACTTATACTTTCATCGCATTTGTCTTAGTATTCATTTCTAGTTTTGATTTTCTGTATACATATGTTTTGAGTTACAACCCAGCTCTAAAAGTATTACTTATTATGTGGTTACCTTTTGGTTGTAATTTGTATTGTGTATCCTAAATAAATAAATAAATAAAAAAATATTGTATTTATCTTTGTTCAGTCACTTAGAATAAAAGTCGCTTCCCGTCTGTCTGCGTCTGTCCCCTATGCATGCTTAGATCTTTAAAACTAAGCAACGGATTTTGATGCGGTTTTTTTTAATAGACTAAATGATTCAAGAGGAAGGTTTATATGTATGCGGGAACGCGGGTAAAGCTGCGGGGACAGGTTAATATTAAATAAAATATCTAACAAAAAAATAGAAAATAAATTTGAATTAAGAATAGTGTGAAGAAGAAAAAAATATATTTTATTGTAAAAAAAGAGCGTGGGGTGCATGGTGGCAATAGTTATAAATATTTTATTATGAGTAGAAGGATTATCATTTTGATAATATTTTAAAAAGCACCCCACGCTTATTTTACAATAAATTTTTGTTTTCTTCTTTACACTATTCTTAATTCAAATTTATTTTCTATTTTTTAATTGAATTTTCAATAAAAGCGTGTTTTTTTGTTTTTAAAACTATTGTTTATTTTTATTTTTTTAGTTAAACCGCTATACCTGATCATCCTAGTAAGGATACCGGGTTAAGCTAATATATTTAGAATATTGAATTGTCATCGGTCCTTAACAAGTATGCCAAATTTCGAGTTAATCCGACGTCTTGAATGGGGTCTAAATCATGTTCAAAGATTCCGTTACATACTAACATACGTCTGAAGCTAATAGAAGCGTATTAAAAAGGGTTAATTATTCTATCGTCGACACACGATAGAATAATTTAATTGAAACTAACGGGAAAGCGAGCTACATCTTCGGCCTCATCTTCACTTACCATTTAAAATACTATAAAAATAAATGCTTCCTTAGGATATATGTTTTACCCGTGTTTTACACAAAGCTATGCCCCTGTGGATAATCTTACCACCCTAGGCTGTATCATCACCACTAACCTGAGATTACTGCACTCCGTGGCCAACTTCAAAACTTCTCTCGCACCCCGAACATTGATAAACGTTGCCAGTTTGAGCGCTTCGTTGAACCTTGTTGTTGCTGCTAAATGGAATATAATGTCTACCTGAAAGGAAATTAATGAAAAGAAATGAAATACTCGACCCCCTTTGGTGAGGTCACTTCAAACCACGCGAGGTTTTGATTCCTACCCAAGACTAACATTAGTGTGCAAACATATCTGTTTTTTCGGTCTGAAAGTAAATTTATAATATAAGTAGATTGGAGAAGTTCTGGGGCTCGTTTCTGTAAGTTACATGACACTAACTTGAGGATGTTCCGTCGCAGCCTCCGTGCTCTATCTCTGTCGCTAACTACGCTAATACAAATCCATAAAGAAGTTTTTGCGAGAAAGACTAACAAACATCCATACACCCCCCCCCCCCCCCCCCCCCCCCCCAGCTTGTACTATGGAAACCAGATAACTGATATACTAGTTTTTATTTGTCTAAATGCATACATACATCGATATTTACAACCAAACACAGAACAAACAGACATATTCACGCACACAAATGCTTGTCCTGGGTGGGAATCGAACCCGACCTTCGACTTGGCAGTCAGGATCGCTAACCACCAAGCCAATTGGCCTGTGAATTATTTGTATATTCAATTATTAATATTCAATGCCTTTATAAAATAAAAATCTCCTTTGTAGGAACATACTATATCGATCATGAGCGAGTTGATACTCCAAATGACACTTGGCCGATTTTCGAATAACTGTGACTACAACCTTTTTGTGAGCTGGATCCGCGCCTGAACTCCGATTCATACAATCTAGGAGTCTTTAAGGCAAGAGTGAATAGGTATTACTTGAGTCCGCGTGTACCATCCTCAACTGCATCGTCACTTTCCATCAGGTGAGATCCAGTCAAATGCGCTCAAGTTTTTATAAAATAGAAAAAAAAAAACACCGGTCAAATCTGATGACACTATCTGTCGCATGCATTCTCTATTATCTAAGGCCGTCCAATGTCCAGCATTCGTTGCGTAACATTGGTTATCGTTTAGTGATCTGACAGGTATTAAGGGGCCAGAGTACCCAATGGAGATGAAGGCCCTGATTAGGATATGCCAGCTATCCCCCGCGTTCCCGAGGTATGTAACATTTTCCCGGCACAAAAAGTATCCTATGTTACTTCTAATACATCCAATAATATGTGTACAAAGTTTCATGATGATCGGTTAAGTAGTTTTTGCGTGAAAGCGTAACAAATAAACATACATTCACATCACTACATAGTATAAAACAAAGTCGCTTTCTCTGTCCCTATGTCCCTATGTATGCTTAAATCTTTAAAACTACGCGACGGATTTTAATGTGGTTTTTTTTAATAGGAAGGTTTTTATGTATAATACATGTGACATCCCACGGGAACGCGGGTTAAACCGCGGGGAACAGCTAGTTATAATATAAATAACAGGGATGATTAATTACCTCGCTCGTTACTTTCTTCCAGTCTTCATCAGATATGCCAAGCTTCAGTTCTGAGACATCACCATTGATTGTTACAATTCGTTGCGAGAAATCTGGCTTTGTTTTTCGGACTGTGTCGAATAGCTGGAATTTTATTATTAATTAAGAGAACTTACGTCCAACAAAAAAAAAAATACAAAAAATGTTTGTGTTAACTTGAAATGCGTTAGGGTTCTGGTGAAATAAATATATAAAAAATGCTTTGTAATAATGCTGTTTTCTATAAAAAAAAACAACAGTGCATTAAAAAAATACAAAGAGCAAAAGGCTTAAAAATAAAAAACAAAAATTTATAGCTTTTCCAAATGAACGTAAAATATATTATATTATATATATCTATATTAATATAATGTTATTTATAACTGCTTTAAAACACCCATATTTTTTTTCATATAGTTTTATTCTAAAATTCTTTCCACTCCAAACAAACGTAAGCGACATATTACAGTTGAATATAAAGGCACCTTTGCTATATGTAAACAAGGTCGAAAATTTACCCTTCAAACGTTTAATGACGTAATTTTTACAGTTGATTTATGTCGTTTTACTCCGAAATAAAGCATAGAAAACAGAGACAAGACCCATGAGATTAAAAACTTTAAACTAGGCCTGTATTTTTCAAATAACATGAGTTGTGTGACACATGGTGTGTTATAAGGTTTCTCAATGGTTTATGTTTATTTCGACATAATAAGGGGATACCGTAACAGAGCATGGTCTCATGAAGCATTTAGTGTATCTCAGAGTAAGTAGTATTAGAGTCAGACTATTTACTATATTGTACAGTTATAATTGGACTACAGGTTTATATAATGTTAATTATCTAGGTTTATAAGTAATACTCAATCTGTTGTCTGTTTCTGTACCTATATAATAAAATAAAATAAGTGCTTGTAAAGGCTTATGAATAAATATATTTTCATTTTCACAACCAAGTGCTATTTCACGATATGGGTACAGTAAAAGCCTTCAACCTTACAACTCATCCAATGTGAAATAGATTATAATATTTTTTTATAATATATTTAATGCAGTTAATTAATTTGTTTACTGTTATTAAATAACTTACCGAGTCACTCAACACTTGCTCGAGTCTTTCGTCGGCATTCTTTCCTTTCTTAACACGAATCAGTAGATAAATCTTTTTTATATTGCAGCTTCTGAAAAAGGTATTTTGCGTTTTGGAATCGTGGAAAACGGCAGTGTGTCAGCCAAGTTCCCAAAGCGAATAAGCTAACTTTTTGAAAACATTCAAAATTCAAAACCATTTGTTCACTTTAGGCCCGTGGAGGGTACTTATCATTATTATTATTAATAAATTTATTTCAAGTTTTGTGTATCTATAATATAATAACGCGGGGTTGCTCGAGTGTTACTCAAGTTATAAACATAGAATATCAATTTTATGGATTCCTCGAGAAAATGCTTAAGGTATCCTCAGTCGAGTTGGAGTCGAGTCACATATGAGAAAACGTCTTATAATATGGGTGTTAGTCTGGGCCAAAATCATCTGCCTTCCCTGTTCCAAAGCGTTAGAGGTCGGCGCAATACGTATTTTGCCCATTCAGTGCATTATGTAAACAATATTACAAAAGACTTGGCATATTTTTACTGCCAGCCGGACGCCAACCCTTTTTATGAATGCTATTGACGACTTGGTGTAAGGTAATATAAAAGCGGTTCTAACCTGAATAACTTCTCGACCAGCAGCTTCCCAAGGAACCCTGATCCTCCAGTCACGAACACAACGGCGTTGTTATAGAACTGCTGAATGCTGGAGTCACCTCTCTCCAGAGCCTTATCTGTTGCATAAGCCAGGTCTTTCTGGTGTGACAGCATAGCTATTTCTGCTTTTAGAGCTGAATCCATGGTTACTGTGGAGATGTCACGAGTCAATTATGGCTCTCAAAGAGTTTTTTTAGGTTTGGGATGGCAAAGGGTAAAATGGGACCCTATTACTAAAACTCCGCTGTCCGTCTGTTACCAGGCTGTATCTCATGAAACGTGATAGTTAAACAGTTGAAATTTTCACAGATACTACAAACAAATACTTCAAATTCAAAACCATTTATTCAATTTAGGCCCTCGGAGGGCACTTATGAAGGTCAAATTTAAAGCTAAGAAACAGATTAAAATCAATATTTAAGGGTCCCCTTATCCCTACCGAACTATCCCTAATGATAGGGATAAGTGCACGCTTACAGGCAGATGAGACAAATATACATTGTATAATATGTTCAATTCACTAATTAGTATCTAACAAAAAAAAAGATTTTTTAGATAAAAATATATATGCCAATTTGTATTTGTTAAAAAATAATATTATAATTTTTTTTTAATTTTTAAAAAGGGATAAGTGTACCACCCGATCTGTTTGCCGTTTTTATAAATAATGGTACGGATCCCTTCGTGTGCAAGTCCAACTCGCACTTGGCCGGTTAATTTTATATCTTTTTTGGATTGTATCACCCTCTGGTGACTTTTACACTCTTATACGGACACGTTAGGCGGACTCTCAGCCGAGGTTTAGTAAACTGCGTAAATACTAGATACGCGCGAAGAAAGGGAAAGAAAATAAATGACACCTTACGGTGTAACTATTGGAGAGAGAGGAATATACATCGTCAGTTAAGATGCTGCATGCGCCGCGCGTGCCGTTGAGATAGTGGTTTATCGATATCAAATATAGCCTATAACCGTCTAGGAAAAATTCTGCGTCGAATGGTAGCAGTCCCATCCCGATATGTTCAGTAGTTTTGAGGTGACGGTGCGTCAAAGGAACACTATTTTACTTCAAAATTCAAAACTATTTATTCAGTTCAGGCCCTCGGAAGGCACTTATGAAGGTCAAATTTAAAGTTACTGAAGCTACTACCGGTTCGGAAGTGTAGTAGTCTAAAATTTTAGGGATTTCATTTTTTCTCAACTTACACCTCGCCGTGTCCTGTTTCTACAAGATTCTAAAATGGTATTTTCACCACTCAATTCGAAATTAATTCCTTTTGAAGTAAGTTGGAACATTTTTTTTTAATTGTCCGTGTAAGGGTGTAAGAGCCATCAGAGGCTAACATCCTCGTTTCTTCACAAAACTAAAACAATTATTTCTTTCTAATCTTGCAAAAATTATAAAAGTGTAAAAATAATTAAGGCTATACCAAAAATCTATGTTTAAGACTTTAGATAGTGTTTAAACCTTAAACCAAATCTTAAAAAAAGGACAGTTATCTATGATGACGAATCATTTTTTTTTTAATACCTCATCGGCCGACAAACAAGCGAACGGTCCACCTGATGGAAAGTGGTCACCGCCGCCTATGGACATTTGCAACACTAGGGGCATCCCAATGCGTTGTCGACCCTGAGACGTGAAGTTGTTAAGTCTCATGTGCCTGTAATGTCACCGGCCTTACCTTTCTAACCGAAACACAGTAATACAAGTGTACTAATGCTTCACGGCAGAAATGGGAAAGGTAGTACTTCCCCGGACGAACTCTGCACTAAGAGCTCTACTACGAAAAGTAAAATTTTGAACTTACAATATTTTAACACATGTTCATATAGTTGGGTACGCGATCACTCACTAAATATATAATGCATAGGCCATACTACTTTTATTAATACCAAAAAAAATAAGGCAGCCAACACACTTCGCGTTTTTCACAATACAAAAACTATTGAAGTCGCTACAATCTGCGAGGACACTTTTAACATTTATTAATGTCTTTAGAAAATGAATCCTATGTCTTAAGTATAAGGTCCATTTAGATCATCATACAATTAGGCATTGGATTAATAGATGGACCTTATGCCAATTGATATAAAGTTTAGTTTTCAATGAAATGTTTAAACAGCAAAATGGGACACAAAAAATTGATGAATTTTAATAAATCGTTTTAAATTGGTACTAGTTGTGAAAATATTATCCTCCTTCTAGGGCAGTCGGGTAAAATGGGGTAGTCTAACCTTGTAATAAATAATTTAAATTTTAATTTAAAATATTTCAAAAATTCTAAAAATATTTTTAAATATATTATCTAGACATAAGTTTATGAAGACAGCTGTAAATTAAAAAAAAAATACTTCGCTGTAAAACAAAAAACCAAAAACCGCTCAAAAATAAAAAAATAAAATTTAAAAAATACCTTTTTCTTTTTTCAATATTCTAAACACCACGCACTTTCACTCTACAACACTAATAACACAACTGTTTGAAATAAAAATTAAACATATAGACCCATTGTATATTTCTTATCATTTACATCTCTCAGTAGCTCAAGAAGCTCACGTTTCACACAATAAACATGTTCAATCTATCTATATCACAAATCATACAATACGTGACATTTCCCTACAAAAATAATGACTTATCAAACGTCCATTAACCTATCTAATTAGTTTTAAATCCTCTCATTCATTTTTCAATTATTTATTTATTTATTTTACTAATATTAAACAAATATCCCAAGACATTTTCACACATGGTTACCTGATCCCAAGTTAAGCAGAGTGTACTGCTTGTAGTACGGCTACCAGGTAACTGATATACTACATAAACTATTTTTTAAATCCATACTTATATATATATTTACACCCAGACACAGAACAACCAGACATGTTCATGCACACAAATGTTTGTCCTGGGTGGGAATCGAACCCGCGACCTTCGACTTTTTTCAATTATTTATTTATTTATATTTTTTTATTAATATTACTAATATTATAAATGCGAATGTTTTTATGTGTGGGTGTTAGTTACTCTGTTGCGCAAAAACTGCTCATCGGATTAGGATTAAAATTGACACCGACAAACAATAAGACGGTCCACCTGATGGTAAGTGGGTCACCCCCGCCTACGGACATTTGCAACAACAGCGGCATCGCCGCGTTGTAGCATGAGACGTGAAGGTGTTAAGTCTCATGTGCCTGTAATGTCACCGGCCTTACGTTTCTAACCGAAACACAGTAATAGTGCGGTACAGCTTCACGGTGGAAATGGGAAAGGTAGTACTTCCCCGGACGAACCCAGCACTAAGAGCTCTACTACTCAAGCTTGGATAAACACATAAGATACATTTATTATGAAAGTATAAGTACATCCTAATAATTATACTTATCCCTACAAATATTATAAATGTGAATGTAAATTTGTTTGTTACCCTTTTACGCGAAAACTACTTAACCGATCATCATGAAACTTTGTACACATATTCTTGGAGGTATTAGAAATAACATAGGATACTTTAGGTGCCGGGAAAATATTACATTCCTCGGAAACGCGGGTGAAACCGCGGGGGACAGCTAGTAATATTATAAATGCGTACGTTGCGTACACTTGCGTGACTATTATGGCCGTTTTGACGTTTAACAATGACAAAGAAAAATAACCTTTATTCCTGCATACATAAGGTGCATCTATTGATCCAACAGCTAATTGTATGATGATGGAAATCAACCTTATCCTAAAGCAGTACAGTTTCTTTACCTATGACAATCTGAAACGTCAAAACGGCCGTCATAGCGTGCCGGTAGTATAGCTAATAAATTAAAAAACGCCAGATTAAATAGCCGTTTAGGACGTGAATTAAAATTATTAAAACTTAAAACGCGCCATGTGATTTACCTTTATTTTTATTTGCTTGTAATTAGATTTTAATGCCGTATTGATCTCAGGGTCAATTACACGGACTACAGTACAAATAATAAACACAATTAAAATAGTTTAAAACGTTTCATAATTGCTAAAACCCCATTCAGTACTCTATTTTTCTATGTCCAATAACCCCACAAGCTCTCAAGCCCAGTAGCTCTTAGTGCACAGTTCGGCCGGCGAAGTACTACCACCTACCCATTTCAATCGTGCAGCAGTATTGCACTTGTATTACTGTTTCGGTCAGAAAGGGGCCGGTGAAATTACAGGCACATGAGACTTAACAACTTCACGTCTCAAGCGACAACGCGTTGCCCCTGGTGTTGCAAATGTCTATAGGCGGCGGTGACCACTTAGCATCAGTTAGCCAGTCTGTGGGTAGGCCTACTTGGTGTACAGAAGCGCTGTATTGCCTACCTAATGGTAAGTGGTCACCGCTGCCTACAGACGTTTGAAACACCATGGGCATTGCCAATGCGTTGTGAAGTTGTTAAGTCTCATGTGCCTGTATTTTCACCGGCCTTTCCTTTCGAACTGCAATAACATATTAGACATATTTAGCATACAAATTAGATATTCCTAATATTATTGTTTAATAAGTTCTTCACTTCTGCGATAACACACAGGTATTGTCAGCGAGACTAAATAAATATTTTGTAAAAAATCTAAGATCGTTTTTAAATAAAAATTTAAAAAAATCTAAAACAACACGCTTTTATAGAAAATCTAAGTAAAAAATAGAAAATAAATTTATTGTAAAAAAAAAACCTTGAATTTCGATTTAATCCGACATCTTGAAGTGGGTCAAAATCATGTTCAAAGATTCCGTTACATACGTATGAAGCTATATACGTTATAAAAAGAGTAATTGCTGAGTTTATTACCGGCTCTTCTCAGTAAAAAACAACCTTCCGAACCGGTGTTAGAGTCAGACTATTCATAAGTGCATGTAAAGGCCTATTTGAGTATTAATATTTTCATTTTCATTTACAGAATGAACAAGGATACTAATGTCATGCGATCTCAAAGGAGCTTCATACCGCGGACGCTCAGTTTTTGGAATGAGCTCCCCGCCGTGGTTGTCTCAAGTGAGTACAGCATGGGGTTCTTTAAGGGTGTGAAGAGATTTTTGCAGGGTCAGCAAGAAACTATTTGGTATTACCATCGTTCTTGGGAGATGTCAAGTTTTCCCGGTAGTAGCTTACATGTGCGTATTGTTTTTTTTTTTTTTAATGAAATATAATGTTATTTCAGGTTATGTTCTATCTACGAGTATGTGCCAAGTTGCACCTAAATTCATTGGTAGTTTTTGCGTGAAAGAGGAACAAACGTCCATACATAAAAACTTTCGCATTTATAATATTAAGTATAATAGGATGTATCATTGTGGGAAGCCTGTATTTTTTGATTAAATGCTCAAATTTGGTACAGTTGCTCCTTAGGTGGTCCTAAGGTGAATTAGCCAGGAACCCGCGGGATATCACATTTTCCCGGGATAAAAAGTAGCCTATATGTTACTCCAGGATATGCTCTATCTATGTGCCAAGTTTCATCCATATCCGTTTAGTAGTTTTTGCGTTAAAGAGTAACAAACTTACTTATATACAAATATTTCCTCTTTATAATATTATTCAGTAAAGATATAGATTTAATCGTTTTATGTTCTGATTTTAATCCAAACCGAGTCATATGTAGTGTTGTAAGGTCACTGAAGAGTGAGAAGCATACATTGCTTTTAGATTATTAGAGGTCTTAGTGCAGAGTTCGTCCGGGGAAGTACTCACGTCTCAGGGTCTCAGTATCTGTCATTAATATCATGTTATAGCACCAAATGGATTTCGCGCTACCTATTTAAAAACGTGTACCGATCGAAGTCTTTGTTTTATATGAAATGTCCCCCGCGGTTTTACCCGCGTTCCCATGGGATGTCACATGTATTATACATAAAAACCTTTTTCTTCAATCACTCTATCTATTACAAAAGCCGCATCAAAATCCGTTGCGTAGTTTTAAAGATTTAAGCATACATAGGGGTAAAGGGACAGAGAATGCGACTTTGTTTCATACTACGAGTATGTAGTGATGATACAACTTTTCATCCCCCTTTCAACCCTTTTTTCATTTTCTTTAAACATTAAAAAGTATCCTATGTTCTTTCTCAGGCTCTAGACTGTCTGTTTACCAAATTTCATTTAAATCGGTTAAGTAGTTTTGGCGTGAAAGCGAGACAGACAGACAGATAGAAAGAGTTACTTTCGCATTTATAATATTAGTTAGGATTTTCATTCCCTTTTTTCGCGCGTATACTCCAACTATTTGCGCTGTTTTTGAGAGCCGTGATGTTGGTGAATCAGGTGTCTATTCTATAACACGTCATTGAGTTCCAATAAATTTGTTGTCTGTAATATACCCTAATTATTATCGAGCTTCCCTCAGAGAAAAGTTTAAACAAATTGATATCGTTACAGTTGCATCGCAGTATATTTATGCAAACATAATATTTGTACATCAAAATATTAGTATTTATGTCAAAAAGAGTGATATGCACTCCATCAATACAAGGATAAACTTGTCACTTCTGCATATACAGTGCAAAAAGTGCAAGGCTCATTTTTAGGACTTAGTGCACGCATCTATAATAAAATCTCTGCTGAAATTTTAAATATGCCGTTACAAAATTTTAAGACTGTTTTAGTACAAAAGGCCTCTACAACACAAATGATTATTTTAATGATGACAATGCGTGGGTGCAGCGCTCGCTCCAGAAGGACACACCTTTAAGAACAAAATCTTATTTTGAAAAGAGTAATTGCTGAGTTTATTGTCGGCTCTTCTCAGTAAAAGCAACCTTCCGGACCGGTGTTAGAGTCTGACCATACATAAGTGCCTGTGAAGGCCTATTTTAATAAAATATTTTATTATTATAAATGCTAAATAAATTGGTTTAAAACAACAATGATGTAAAATATTCTATCAATTATTCATTTATTTAATTGAATTACGTCAGACAATGCAAAACCAAACTTAACGAACAACAAAACAAGGTACAGTTATACAAATTTGAGTCAAAGTTCAACAATCAAGTCGTTTGTTATTTTATTTATACAATAAGTGTGTGTATGAATTTAGATTAAAATTCTAAAACGATTTTTTCGATAGAATTAAGTATTTATTAAGGAATTCCCGCAAAGAGATTATGAAATTGGAAATTGTACATCGCGCACGGTATGCGCATTGTCAACAGTGGCGTAGTAAGGTAACCGTAGGCCCCGGGGCAAAAAATGAGTAGGGCCCCAACTAAACTATTTAAAATATTTTTATCCCCCAGCCGAAGCTTTGGGGCCCCGGGGTTCTGCCCCGTCTAGCCCTCCGGTAGCTACGCCACGGTTTGTAAGTCAGAGTCCGAGACCCCCCCTGAGCTTGAGACCCCGCGGCACTGCCCTGTCTAGCCCTCCGGTTGCTACGCCACTGTTTGTAAGTCAGAGTCCGAGGGGCCCCATGAGGTTGGGGGCCCCGGGGCACAGCCCCGTCTAGCAATTCGATAGCTACGCCATTGTTTGTAAGTCAGAGTCCGAGGGGCCCAATGAGCTTGGGGGCCCCGTCTAGCCCTCCGGTAGCAACGCCACTGATTGTCAATTTCGCATACAAACCAGCTTTTTGGCCCACTCGATACGATGTCGATATGCTTACCATAGATGTTCGTGCTTATAACAGACCCAACAGACTTTGATAGGCCCGTTGGCTTGCTGGTTAGCGACGCTGACTGCCAAGCCGAAGGTCGCGGTTTCGATTCCCACCCAGGACAAACATTTGTGTGGACATTTGTTTGTTATGTGTCTGGGTGTAAATATCTATAAAAGTATAGATAGAAAAAAAAAAGGTAGTGTATCAGTTATCTGGTATCCATAGTACAAGCTCTGCTTAGTTTGGGATCAGATTCAGACACGCGCAACACCGGAGGAGCCACAAGTACGTTGCCGGCCTTTTATAAAGGAGTACGCTCTTTTCTTGCAGGTTTGGAGGTCATATCGGTCTGGAAATACCGCAGGCGACAGCTCATTCCACAGTTGTGGACTGCCAACCATCTAAATGATGGGGATGGAAATGGTTTCGTGTAGGACGGTGGCGGAAAGAAGCAGCAGGTATCAGTCCGAACAATACCTCGGCCCTCCTGTAGTAACCATGGCGATGTCCATGCGATTGTTGCCCTGGGAGACACGGTTGTGGCATCTTCGACAGGCCAGTTGGCTTGGCGGTTAGCGCTCTGACTGCCAAACCGAAGGTCGCGGGTTCAATTCCCACCCAGGACAAATATTTGTGTGCATGAACATGTCTGTTTGTTCTGTGTCTGGGTGTAAATATCTATATAAGTATGTATTGAGAAAAAAAAAAGTAGTACATGTAGTATATCAGTTATCTGGTTTCCATAGTACAAGCTCTGCTTAGTTTGGGACCAGATGGCCGTGTGTATAGAATGTCCCAGATATTTATTTTATTATTTATTATTATCTTATTTTATTAAATGTCAAAACGATCTAATTATTAGAGCTTTGTACAATACACTATCCTGTGTTCAAGATAAATAATCAAACACTAGCCAGTGTATTGAAGACAAAAATATACAGAGATACATCATATTTGATCAAAATCTCATAATTTATATGATTTTTAAGAACCAATCGAACCCAAAAGATCTTTTGATGCTGTACAATTATGACGTCACAACCTCCTACTTCATACAACAATCCATACATTCGTTCGTTTTGACATTTAATAAAAAGTTGCTAATTTGACATGTCAGTCAACATCACTTTGTACTCCATGTGGTAAGACCTTTTAATGCCGTCTATCGATTTATTGGTATATTATTTTAATATATTATACTACCGGCACGCTATGATGGCCGTTTTGACGTTTCAGATTGTCATAGGAAAAGAAACTGTATTGTTTTGGAATAAGGTTGATTTCCATCATCATACAATTAGCTATTGTATCTATAGATGCACCTTATGTATGAAGGAATAAAGGTTATTTTTCTTTGTCATTGTTGAACGTCAAAACGGCCATCATAGCGTGCCGTAAATTTAATCAGAATTGGCTGCTGTGATAGTTCAGTTTCTATCGATAACGTGATAATTTGCATTTTTATTATTATCATTATTTATAAAGGCCTCTGATGATGTCCGAATAATTACGATAGACGTAAAACTATCAAATATTACTCTACGTATCTCCGACTGGATGTCGCAAGAATTAGTTTTGTAATTTATAATCAATTTGAAATTTATACCAATATATATTTTTATTATTTTTCTGCTCAGAACAGCGATCTGTTTCTCCATTTTCATTCATTGACTGCTTAACATCAGGCAGCATGGAGTCAATTTGGGCGGAAGCAATAAAAAAATAAAAAATTGCTGCTAGTGTCGTTGACCAGAGTCTGGGTATGACCTTTGGCTAGTAGGAGAATAATAAAACACATTAAATGAACAAAATATTTACATTAATTTACACGTTGACACAATTTTTTTGTCTTTTGTAATCTAAAAATAGTTGATACATTGTACGGGTTAAAAAAATTGACTTTATAAAAAAATCTGTAGCGTCGTGAATGAAGGAAAACACGGTGGATGGGTTCTTCTTAGTATCCGCCCGGTTAGGTTCCACCCTCAAGTCTGAAAATCAGTCACCTGAACATACTAGCTGTCCCCTGCGGTTTCACCCGCGTTTAACGTTATCATATGTAGCCTATCTATGAAAAATTCCGCGTCAAATGGTTGCAGTCCCATCCCGATATGTTCAGTAGTTTTGAGGTGATGGTGCGTCAAAGGAAGCCTATTTTGCTTTATCTATAATAATATTAGCTGACCCGGCAAACGTTGTTTTGCCATATTTAGTTTATTAAAAACAATACTTGAAAATTTATCGTGCTACAATTATTGTATTTGAATATTGAACCCTGGTGTGATTAATAAAAAAAAAATACCAAAAACGTAGTATTTATGAATCTAATGCTTAAGATACTCAACAATTAAACTTTTTATAAACGGATATGGATGAAACTTGGCACATAGATAGAGCAAATCCTGGAATAGCATATAGGCTACTTTTTATCCCGGGATTATGTGAAATCCCTCGGGAACGCGGCTAAAACCGCGAGGGACAGCTAGTATAATATATAATAGAGAAGATCTTTTTTGTTGTGTTTGTCATTGTCAGGAGATAGTTCTTATGAACGAAAAAAATAAGAAAGTTGCGTGGAAAATTAGAAAATGTAAAGAAAACTTAACCACTAGACCACTTAACTAGCGCTTTTGACATTATAAACTTTTTTAATTTAACCTGTTTGAAATGATCGTTAGTCGTTTGACAGTTGGCGCGATTGACAGAATGCGCGCTGCAAATATTGTTTAGAATAGAGGCATAAGTCGGAATTATATTGATACTACAATTAATTTATAATTTCTTATTGCACAATTCACAGTCCATTCAATCAGAAGATTCGAATTCAATATTCATTGTTAAGACAGGACAACGTCTGTCGGGTCAGCTAGTATACGATAGAAAAATATCTTCTTGCTCTATTATTCTCTTTATATCCCTCAATAATTAATAATACTTAGAATAACACTGTATAATAAAAAAAAAATAACTTAAGATCAAATATTAAAAAGATAACAAGAAACTGAATAAAATGCAGAAAAAACGTTAAACAAAATATAAAAGAAAATGGCCGCCATCAAATAGGTGACAATCTTCAACCGAAACTGTTTTTTTAAGCCGTACGCTGTATCTTTGAGGCCGTCTTTGACTATATATTTACGGAGGCCTAAAGCCCAAATCATAATGTAGTCTCTCCAAACAATGTCGCCAACATCAAAATTGTATATAATTTTATCCGTTCGAGATAGTCTCTGGAATAGTTTTTGTGTGTTGGTATCATTATATATCCAATCGTTTGTCGTATAAAAAGACAAAACCGCCGTCATTTTCGATATTGTTGTGTACATCTTCGTTAATCTGAAAAAACAATATAGGCTATTTTAGAAAATAATAAAATATTTATTCAAATAGGCCTTCACAAGCTCTTATGAATGGTCAGACTCTAGCTCCTCGGAAGGTTGCGTTTACTGAGAAGAGCCGGCAATAAACTCAGCAATTTTTCTTTTCAAAATAAGATTCTGTACATAAAGATGTGTCCTCCTGGAGCGAGCGCCAAGCATTGTCGTCATTAAAATAATCGTTTATTGTAAAGCCTTTTGTACTAAAACTTATTTCCCGTATTATTCTTTCCTTATTTTTTTTTGTAAATTCAAATAATGCTGTACATAAAGGCTAGGTTAGGTTAGGTTCCGGAGGCAGACAGTCCACCTGATGGTAAGTGGTCCCGTCTATAAACATTTGCAACACCAGGGGCATCGCCGCGTTGTCGCTTGAAACGTGCAGTTGTTAAGTCTCATGTGCCTGTAATTTCACCGGCCTTACCTTTCTAACCGAAACAGTAATACAAGTGCACTACTGCTCCACGACGGAAATGGGTAAGGTGGTAGTACTTCTCCTGATGAACTCTGCACTTAGCTCTACTACTTTTAGCTTGGCTTCGACCCTCACATTGAAGATCTCTTCGCGAGGCGAGGAACAGCCCCCTTATTCAGCTAATACGTACTTCGTCTGCGAGCCGCTTCACGGAGGCCTCGGAGAGCTTATCTCTCACGTGATTGGTAGTATTAGCGTAGTAAGCGATAAAGACAGAGCACGAAGGCCGCGACGAAACATCCTCGAGTTAGTGTCATTTTCCTTACAGAATCGAGCCCCAGGTTCTTCTTTATTCATATTCTAAACGGCTTCACTGATTTTGATGTTTTTTTGGACTTATGTACCTGGTTTATTTTTAGCTAAAATTGTCTTTCTTTTTTTCACACATTTTGTTTTTGGATCTACGATCTATGGCTCTGATTTAAAGTTACTTTTGCCTCATAGCGTCATCCACTAGACAAAACAACATCTTCCGAGTCAAGTATTATATACTTTAGGTACAGCATGAGGTTCTTCAAGAAGAGTGTGAAGAAATTTCTGCAGGGCCGATAACGCGTGGTACTCACGGCGTTGCAAACGTTAATAGGCTGCGGCGACCATTTCCCATATCTTATTCCGCTAATACAAACTTTGTTGGCGAGCTGGCGCACGGAGGCCGCGGAGAGTGGCCTTCTCATGAAATTCCCTAGTAAGCTAAATAGACAAAACATAGAGGCCGAAACATCTTCGAGCTATTGTCATTCACGTTACAGAATCGATACCCAGACGGGCCGTCAGATTGTCTGCCACCTTAGTAGTATAAAAGAATATAAATATTTACCTGGACTTCTTCCTCATTAGCAGACATACTCCATCTATACAATAAGCTGGTAAGTAATGAAGGAGACCACAGAGCAGTGAGTGTATAAATTTATTCGTCGTTCGAATTACGAAGCAATACCACACGGCTTGTGGTGATATGACACTTCGTACATCCTCGTTCAGTATCTTCGATAATCTACCTGTAATTAGATTAGAGAATTAAACTAAGATTTATTACACAAGATTTATTTAGTCTCACTGACAATATCGGTGTAATCGCAGAAGTGAAGAATTATTTAACAATATAGAGAATATCTAATTTAAAAAAATACGAACAAACTAAAGCTGACCAGCCCCCACAAGCAGCACCTGTTCATAAGTATCATGTATTTGGATACCGTAACAGAGCAAGGTCTCATGAAGCATTTAGTGAATCTCAGAGTAATCAAGTGCTCACAAGATATGGGTTAAAAACCTTCTACTGTCACAACTCATCCTTTGTGAAATAGATTGTAGTTATTATGTTTCCTGTAATTTTGTGCGTGGTCACTAGAGTTTCCAGCTAAAAAGGTAATAATACAGCCCAATTCTTGCGAACAGTTTATGCAGAGCTGGAAGTCCTTTCCCGCATACCTTCAGTAAACGAAAAGTGTTTTTAAATCTATGTTTTCGAAGTGAAAACCTCCCCAACGCGCCTAAGCGTTGGGGATTATTCGAGGTATACTTTCGAATAACTAATCAGCATTCAGTCATTTCTTAATTGTGTTCGATTTTATAATAAGATACCGTTTTAAGTAACAAAAATGTCTGATCATAAATTAAAAAATTATATTAGGAATGTTTTGAAGGAAAAAGCGTATTACAAGGTAGTTTGTTATATTGAAGATAAAAATGTATGGAAATAGCTACTCTCTGCACAGTGCACCTCTAATTTTCTTGTTTAAGTTGTAAGTAATTATTGTTAGTTTCTATCTTTATCTATATTAGAAAATAGCCAAAAAGTCAGAATAGATAAAATTTCTATAAAAATATATTTTTAACACAGGAAGCACCAGTACAGTTAACTTAAAATTATAAATGTAAAATAACAAAGTCTGTAATTTTGTAATATTCTAAAATGATGTCTCTAAATTTACACACAGGCGAGCGAGATCGTTATATAACTTCGTCATTCTAATAATTGGCGAGTTAAGCCCTAAATTGGTCTTATATCTACCTATATTGAACAGTTTGAAGACATTTGAGCGCGGCAACCTACTTGGAGCTGAGATATGGATCTTAGTCAATAACTCAGGACAGTCAATGTTATTATTTAATATGTTATATAAGAATGATAAATCAAGGAGCTTACGTCTATGGTTTAGTGGGACGACATTGAAGTGTTTCAGACGGGCATTGTACGAATGTAGGGATCTGTGTAATTTTGTTTTATACGTGAGATGGCTAAGGAACCTTCTCTGAACGCGTTCGAGCCGACTTCTGTGTCCTGGGAGCAGTACTCTAGTATACTACAAACTAATGAGTTGAATAAGAGAATCTTAGTTTTTGGAAGTTTAAATTTTTTGGTGTTTCTGATTATAAATCCACACATTTTTGAGGCATTTAGTATTATTTTATCTAGGTGTGCATTGAATGTTAACTTGTTGTCTACTAAAACGCCCAAATCACGTATACATTCAACTTGCTCAAGAGGCTGGCTATTTATACTGTATGATATTTGGAACTTAGTTTTATTTCTGCTAAAGGATATGTAATTACATTTATCTACATTCAAAATCATTTTATTTTGATCACACCATTCAACCAAACGATTAATGTCATCTTGAGGAAGAACACCATCATCTGCGCTATTTATAGGCTTTAAAATTTTGAGGTCATCAGCAACCAGGTAAGCAGTTGTGTGGTGGAAACATTTCGTAATAGAATTTATAAGAATTAGGAACAGAAGAGGCCCCAGATGTGATCCCTGTGGTACGCCCGAAGTAACAGCAAATTCATGGGATTGAGCGCCATTCACTACTACGTAAAATCTACGGTTGGAAATATACGATTCAATCCATGTCAGGATGGGTCCGCCCACTCCGGCTTCTGCAAGCTTTGACAATAGTATAACATGGTCCACTTTGTCAAAGGTTTTGCTGAACTCCGTGTATTAACATCCACCTGCGTACCCTGGTCCATATGACAAGATATAGTGTTGGTAAAAGCTACGAGATTGGTGGTTGTGGATCTTTTTTGAATAAAGCCATGTTGTTGTTCAATAAGGCGAGTCTTGGTCAAACTGCTTAGGTGGGGGTAAACTAAAGATTCAAATATTTTCGGTAATATAGATAAAATAGATATAGGTCTATAGTTTTTAACTGTATTTTTGGGGCCATCTTTGTAAACAGGGACTATTTTGGCAGTTCTCCAATAGTTAGGAAATTGACCCGAGTGTAGGGATTTGTTAAATATTAAAGATAATGGCTTGCATAATTGCCTAGCGCATTTTGATAAGAATAATGGTGGCACACCATCAGGACCAGGCCCTTTATTTAAGTCTAACCTTTTGAGCTTATTAAAAATATCTGATTCAGGTAAAGTTATGGTGTTTGGGAAAAGGCAATCATTATCAGAAATATGCTTGGGAGTAGCAGGAGTAGATTGAGAGTACGCGCATTTATTGTAAACAGATGAGAAGTGCTTAGCAAATAAGTCACTTATTTTACTCACACCAGTGGCTTTTTCATTATCTAAATGCATTTCAGATGGTATAATACTTCTACTATTGCGTTTTTGCTCGATATAAGTCCAAAAATATTTTGGATTTCTGGTAATACTTTTTTCGAGACTGTCGCAGTACTTATTAAAGCAATAAAATCAACTGTTCCGTTCTACTTTTTAATATATCAATTTATTTTGTCCATAGGATTGCCATATTTCTTAAAACGAATCCTAGCTCGGCGCTTTTCTTTAAGGCCCCTAATTAACCCTCTTGAATACCATACCGGGTATTTACTGTTACGGTTTAGTCATTGGTACGAATTCATTTATTATAGTTTGCAATATATCATAAAATCGTGTTACCATTTCATCAGTATTGTTACAAGTTAAAAATAAATCTGTCCATTCAACTTTGTCCAACTCATTCTTAATTACGTCATAGTCCGCTTTGTAATAGTTACGTCGGGGTAATTTGCATGTCCCAAGATTAGCGTCTGAGTTAATGGTGAATTCGAATTCAAGTGGAGGGTGATAAATGTCTACAGGGGTCACTATGTCGTCTGTCTGGATGATGGGTTTACTTGATTCAGATGAAAGAACTAAGTCAAGTATTTTAAATTGATGGTTTTTTACTATGTTGTGTTGTTTCAAATTATTTATAGCCATAAACTCAGACATAAGGTGATAAAATTGACAAGAAGAGCTTTGTAAGACAGTAGGATTCTCATTGCCGTCAACTATCCATGTTAGTTTAGATGAGATGTTAGCGTAGTAAAGCGCTTCAAGCGTAGGTGTGCTGCAAGTGCAGTACTGCGACGCGCGGGCGGGGCGGGAGATACGATCGCCGTGCGGGTTTTCGTAGGTCAGGGGTGAATGTCGTTATATACACTGGATGGATTTTGATCACTGAAACACTGTTGTACATCTAAATGATTGATGAAGATTTATAGTTGAGTATCTAAATGAGTTCACAACTTGTATGTCTATAATATTGATTTTTACCAATTCTTTGCAATTTAAGATGCGGAGCAAAATAACATGAACCTACTAGTACGGTAGATCGAAAAAAAAAACCCCTCCCCCTCTCCTCCACGTGAGATTCGGCTTGAAGTATTTATTGAAATGACATGAAATATTTATTCAATGAAATGAAATATTTATTCAAATAGGCCTTCACAGCCACTTATGAAAGGTCAGACCAGTTCGGAAGGTTGCTTTTACTGAGAAGAGCCGCCAATAAACTCAGCAATTACTCTTTTCAAAATAAGATTTTGTACATAAAGATGTGTCCAGCTGGAGCGAGCGCTACACCCAAGCATTAAAATAATCATTTATGTTGTAGAAAGCCTTTTGTACTAAAACAGTCTTAATTCTTTCCTTAGATTTTTGTAAATGATTGTCAATGATTCTTTTTTTATTTGAAAGCTGGTGCTTCCTGTGTGGTCCCATTTTTTCTAATTTATATGCTTATTACAAACATCGAATGGCATATTTATTTATACCGAATCGGCAGCTTAAAAAATAAGCATAGTTCCATAAAACTTTTCATCCCCCTTTTAACCCCTTTTACAACCCTTTTTTCCCATTAAAAAGTAGTCGATGTCCTTCCTCATACTCTAGATTATCTGTAGACCAAATTTAATTTAAATCGGTTCAGTAGTTTTGGCGTGAAAGCGAGACAGACAGACAGGCAGACAGAGTTACTTTCGTTTATAATATTAGTTAGGATTAGGCTGTAGTTACTGACTGATATTCTCTCTCCTTTCCGTAGTTTGTTGGTTTTGTCAATATTATTGTGTTTTATTTTTAATTTAGCCAGGCTCCAATACTCAATAACGGATCAAAATTATTATTCTGTTTTGTACCCAGATCCAGTGGCGTAGTTTGATAACCAAAGGCCCTGGGGCAAAAAATTAAATAGGGCCCCAACTAAACTATTTAAAATCGTTTGTTCCCCCCCCTCCTCCAAAGCTTGGCGCCCCCCAGTAGCTACGCCACTGTTCGTAAGTCAGAGTCCCAGAGGCCCCCTGAGCTGGGGGCCCCGGAGCACTGCCCCGTCTAGCCCTCCGGTAGCTATGCCACTGCCCAGGGGGGCGATTCCACTAACATATTATGCACCGAACCATTACCATATCACAACCAAACGTCAAATGTGACGTTTAATCGTATTGTACTAAACACACCAACGATCGAACTGCAGTTGTGTTTCGGTAATGGTTCACATTCGTTCGAAAGATTACGTCAAAATGTATGTTTGTTTCGGTTGTAGTGCGTAGGAATACCATATTACTTCAATTTGACATTAATCGTAACCATATCATTGCCGAACCAAACGTGCTACTCGGACGATGCAAATAGTGGAATTGGGTCCCTGATCCCCTTCGTTTATTATCGACTAACGTGACATTGGCGGAATTGTGCTACTGGTAGCAGTCGCCATTTAAATTAAAGAAATTTAGTCTGCATCCTATTTCCGGGCGCGCAATATGCTTAAAATGGGTACAATGTTTTATTTTTCCATATTAAATATAAAGATTTGAGTTTTAGTTGATAGAATAATAGCTGTTCCTCGCGATTTTACCCGCATTCCCGAGGGATATCATATTTTCCCGGGATAAAAAAGTACCCTATATGTTATTCCAGGATATGCTCTATCTATGTGCCAAGTTCCATCCATATCTGTTGGTAGATTTTTGCGTGAAAGAGTAACAAACATTCTTACATACAAATCTTTCTGTATCATAACATTAGTATAGATTTCTGTAGTAATAATTCTCTTTGAGCTCTTAATGCAGAGTCCGGGGAAGTACTACCACCTTACCCATTTCCGCCGTGAAGCAGAAGTGCACTTGTATTACTGTTTTTGGTTAGAAAGGTAAAGGGGCCGGTGAAAATCTGTCTCAGGGTCGACGCTTTGGCGATGCCCTGGTGTTGCAAATGTCCATAGGTAGGGGTGACCACTTACCGTTATGAAGACTGACCTGCCTGTTGGTTAACTTGACAAAAACACAGAAAAATATGTGCAGTTAACACGTGTCAGAAGTGATACCTTCCTATCTCATTCTCCCAGAGGCAAAATCCTATATATGTTTGTCTCTTTCCGTTTCAATGAGCGCTTAAACAGTATTCACTTAGAAGAGTAGAGAAGATGAAGAATTACGTACCCCATAGCAAATAGTTTCTGTTACTAGACACGGTATATATCTTCGTCTCTGTCTCTCCAACTCTGTGTCTGACTGATGTCTCACATCCTGCAGCGATAGCAGCGTTGTTCAGGAAATCAACTGGTATGAAGTCTATTACAGCGTCTGGATTAGCTATCACCACATGTAGTACGCCCATTATGGATCCCAGGGTGACCTGAAAGGATTTAGACCATTGTTCACCATGGTAAGTGATGAGGCCAAAGATGTCTTGTTATTTCTTTTTTTTTTTGTTTTTGAATGTTACCAATATGAAGTATTTTGTTATTGTAAAATAAAAATTATATAATTGATATTATAAAATAGCCAAAAAGTCAGAATAGATAAATATATATATATGTTATAAAAAAGAATGTAACCTTGCTGAGTTTCTTGCCGGTTCTTCTCAGTTGAAAACTGACTTCCGAACCGGCAGTAGCTTCAGTAACTTTAAATTTGACCTTCATAAGTGCCTTTTGAGGGCCTAAACTGAATAAATGGTTTTGAATTTAGAATTTTTTTTAAATTTTGATGTTAACCACGAACATCTACATCTATCGTAAGCAAATCATCATCGTATCGAGTGCGCCAAAATACTGGTAGGTATAGAAATTGGAACTCCGTGCACACCGTGACGTTGCACGATGTTAAATTTTCCTTTGCATTGTTTTTTGGGGCACTTGTTACGATGACGATACGCTTGCGATAGGCGTTCATACTAAGGGCACTGATCCTAGAAGAAGTAGTAGAGCTCTCTGTGTTCGTCCGGAGAAGTACTACCACCTTACCCATTTCTGCCGTGAAGCACTATTGCACTTGTATTACTGTGTTTAAGTTAGAAAGGTGGGGCCGGTGAAATTACAGGCACATGAGACTTAATAACTTCACGTCTCAGGGTCGATAAAGTTTTGACTATGCCCCTGGTGTTGCAAATGTCCATAAGCCGCGGTGAACATATACCATTAGGTGAACTGGCTGCATGTTTATAAGCAAGTAACGTTGAAACTAAAGAGTATTCTATCATTTTGGAATTTTATGGGCCAAATTTGATTCTATTGCTTTTTGAACCCATATTCAATGTTCTGGTCTCTCGATAAATAACGATTGCGACAGTAATGACTCTCTTGTAGTTAATCCAACAGACTTCTTTATTTTTTTTTATTTTTGACGGGATTGCGATTGACCTCAATCACACCTGATGGTAAGTGAAGATGAGGCCGAAGATGGAGCTCGCTTTCCCATTGGTAGCCTTTTCACTCTTTTTTTAAAGAGCCCCAAGTTGTATGTTTCAGGAAACACAGACAGTACTCAGATACGAACAACCTACCAGGAGTATGTTAGGATACCACGCGGAAGAGTTGGTATATGGGAATTATGTGTGGTTTTACGAGATGGCTTGATTCCCACCAAGGACCAAGTTTTCTGTTTGTTTTGGTCTGTGTGTTAAATATCTATTTATGTATGTATATGAAAGTAATATATGTATTTCAGTTATCTGCCCCCTTATTCAGCTAATACAAACTTCGTCGGCGAGCCGCTTCACAGAGGCCTCGGAGAGCTTACTTCTCACGTGATTATTATTAGCGTAGTTAGCGAAAGAATGAGCACGGAGGCCGCGACGAAACACCCCGAGTTAGTGTCATTTTCCTTACAGAATCGAGCCCCTGGTTCCAGTACAAGCTCTGCTTAGTTTGGGAGGGGATTATAGGGCCACATAGGACCGACTCTAATGATATACGTAAACCGAATTGAGGGTACGCAAGCGCAGTATTGAAGCAGGAGACCTCAGACCTCGGCGCCTCCTAAATTTTTACGCCCCCGGCCGCCGCCCTCCTCGCCCCCCTAACGCTGGCACTGTCCCAGGATATTTAACTTACTCCACTTGGTCCAAATACACTGCTTATATCAATCCACCCGGGCGCGGGCTCGTTATAGGCACAGATGACTGGAATATAAAATTATAGTATACAAAATAGAGAAACATTTCTCTTCAGTTTGTAAATACATTTATTCAGTTAGTAGCTATCAAGCTGTTAGCGACAAACGAGCATTATAAAACAAAAATAGTGTTGTCTAGGGACGCCCGAAAAAAGCTAAGCTTTTTTTTTTTTTTTTTAATTATATGCCACTGTGAACTATGTACCTGACTTAATATTAGTGACACCAACACATGTTTTTCAATAAATATTGCAGTTTATAAAGCGTGGGGACTAAGCCAAATCTCACCAAATCTCACGTGGAGGAGAGGGATCGGCAAATATCACGTAACTTTTTTATATGCAAGAAACAGTGTAAAATTGCAAGAAGAGGGTTATATGTAGTAGTAATAATTTTTACATCTAAATCGTATACTTATGATAATAAATCTCACGTGAGATTAAGGTGGGGCGAGCAAATTCTCATGACATCTCACCAAGGGGTGTGGGGGGGTCGAAAAATCGCTAAAATCACCTCACGTAAATAATAGATGCCCCCTAATATGTACATTTAAGCTTCGCTTTTTACGGCCGTCCCTGGACGGCACTGCTTTTGTAATTTTGAGGATATGAATTTTCGTGGATTTACTTATGCTCTTTAAATTTACGCTGTAAATAATATTTGTGAAATTACCTATGCTAGGTCTGACGATGCAAATAGGAAGATCTCCAGCCATCATCCTTATAGATTCCTCAGCAAGGGCTTTTGTGAACGTGTAGGTGTTTGGCCAGTCTTTTGTTAATCTAGAGAACAATTTTATATAAATCTTATTACCTTTATAAAAGTCAATGGGTGGATGGATATTCGTCACGTAATCACAATTACAGTGGAACGGAACTGGATTAAATATGGAGATTAATCGTTTTTCGGCAGGAATAGAACATATGCTTTTTATCTGGATCACATCATTACGACGAGATTATGGTAAAAAACGAGCCTTATCTAGCTGCAAGTAAAGCAGCCTAATCTAGCTGCAATGAAGCAGCCTATGGAGGAGCGAGGTATGAGACTCCTCCATTTAAAAGGGAAGATGATCCGCCAGGCTAGGTGACCATGCCCGGGGACCGCGGTCCAACTGTTGATATTTTTTTTTTTTTTTTTTTTGAATGGACGAAGGTGTTAGCCTCAGATGGCTCTGACACCCTTACGCGGACAATATCGGTGAGCGCTTAGGGCTCTCAACCGAAAGCAACTGTTGATGTTGGGTGCTTTTATATATGTCAAATCCTGAGAGAATCTCGATAGTGCGATGTAGGATTCTCGCGTGTTTCTACTCGTTCATAAGTGTCGCCACATCACTGTAGTGCGGGCGGTGAAGGATTTGTAGGCGTGTTCATAGATGTCGCCACAAGCCTAATCTAGCTGCAAGTAAAGCAGCCCTGCCTAAGCTCAAATATTAAATACTAGCTAACATTCTGCGGTTTCATCAGCCTTCCCAAAGAATTTTGTGCATTTCGGTATTATACATAGCCTATGTTACTTTTGGGTAAACTTGCTTCCTGATAGTGAAATAATTCAAATCGGTCTATTAGTTTTTGATCTTATTCATTACTAGCTGCCCCCGGGGTTTCACCCTCGGTTATCGATATCATGTATAACCTACAACCATCTACGAAAAATTCCGCGAATGGTAGCAGTCCCATCCCGACATGTTCAGTAGTTTTGAGGTGATGATGCGTCTAAAGAACCCTATTTTCCTTATAATATATAGGTATAGACAAACAACACAAATCTTGTCTCTTTCTGTCTCTGTCAGTGACATAACCAATGCTTGATTTGGGTTAAAAGAAATCTCCGAAGATATTTATACGGACACAAGATTGACCTATCACTCTCGCCCATTATTATCTCTGAGAGCTTCTATACTTACTCCGCAGTAATACCAACAAGTCTTTCCTCATCGAGTGATTCAGCGAGCTGGATCATCGCGGCAGGCGGCACGGGACAGGGGTAGAACTGCTCTAAGATTTCTGTCTTCGCGCGGGAAATCGTTCCCTGTGCGTAGGCAGTCGATATGTATACAAACGATCTGTTGGTAGACCATACGTTTATAATCAATTGTTAGAAGAATATATATGTGTTCTCTTTCGCTTTTTCTGGTGCCCAATAATTAAAGGATTTTCGAGTAGTAGAGCTCTTAGTGCAGAGTTTGTCTGAGGAAGTACTACCACCTTACCCATTTCTGCCGTGAAGCAGTAGTGCACTTGTGTTACTGTGTTTCGGTTATAAAGGTAGCCGGTGAAATTACAGTCACATGAGACTTGGCGATGTCCCTAATGTTGAAAATGTCCATAGGCGGCGGTGACCACTTACCATCAGGTGGACCGTCTGCTTGTTTGTCAGGCCGTGGTACAAAAAAAAAAGGAAGTTAAATGTGTGCATTTTACACCTACGTGATTTTACTCACGGTAGAAGTGACACTGCATTTTGCTCGCGGTGAAATGGAAACACCAGGAAACTAACTATCTCATTCTGTCGCGGGCTAATCGCATCCTATGGATGTATGTTTGTATCTTTTTAGTATTTCATTTCTAGTTTAAAATCACAACAATGTTAATCCAATATTTATTGGTCGACAAATAAGCAGACGGTCCTCCTGATGGTATGTGGTCACCGCCGCCTATGGACAGCACCAGGGGCATCGCTAATGCGTTATCGACACTGAGACGTGAAAGTGTTAAGTCTCATGTGCCTGTAATATCACAGGCCTTACCTTTCTAACCGAAACAGTAATATAAGAGCACTAGTGCTTCACGGCGGAAAGTGGTAAGGTTGTAGTACTTCCCCGAACGAACTCTGCACTAAGAGCTACTACTCGAAATCTGTTTCACTTTAATAAAATTGTGACCATTATAATACTTTAGGAACTGGTTCAAAGAGTTACCTCAAGTGTTTACAAGCTTTCCCCAAAGTCAGCATTTCTCTTGTTCCTCTGAGGTTAATAAATGTTGCATCTCGCAATGGTTCCACGAAACTTATTGTGGCTGCTACATGAAAAATTACGTCTACCTAAAAGTTAAGTAAGTAGATGAGCAAACATAATTTGCAGGAAGTATTAAATAGTTCGTAGTAGTTATGAAATAAATAAAAATCCATTCAGAGGTAGCCCCAGACTTCTCCAATATTATCATCCAATTTGCTAATAAAAATAGAAGAGTAGTAGAGCTCTTAGTGCAGAGTTCGACCGGGGAAGTACTACCACCTTACCCATTTCTGCCGTGAAGCAGTAGTGCACTTGTATTACTGTGTTCGGTTAGAAAGGTAAGGGGGCCGGTGAAGTTACAGGCACATGAGACTTACCAACTTCATGTCTCAGGGTCAACCACGCATTGGCGATACCCCTGGTGTTGCAAATGGCCATATACTTGCCATCAGGTGGACCATCTGTTGGTTTGTATAAAAAAGGAGGATTCCATTTGTTTTGTGATTTCGTGGTTTTCATTTATTTAATATAATGAAATATACCTTATTTCATTTCACGTTTTAAAAAAGCAATGAAGCAAGCCGGGGGATGTAACATTTTCCCTTTTTTTTATACCATATGAGCCGACAAACAAGCAGACGGTCCACCCGATGGTAAGTGATCGCTGCCGTCTATGGACATTTGCTAATGCGTTATCGGGCCTGAGACGTGAAGTTGTTAAGTCCCATGTGTCTGTAATGTCACCGGCCTTACCTTTCTTACCGAAACACGTGCACTACTGCTTTACGGCAGAAATGGGAAAGGTGGTAGTAGTTCCCCGGGAGAACTCTGCACTAAGAGCTCTACTACTCTATATGTTATGACTTAAATTGATTACCTCTCTTGTAATGGTATTCCAGTCTTCATCGTCAACACCGATTTTTAGTTGGGCCATATCACCGGACACTGCTACTATCTTTTCAACAAACTCTGGCTGGTTTTTATGTAGGGTTTCATAAAGCTACAAAATTGTAATTTAGAAAAAAATATTTTTATTATCAAGCTTTGCCCGCTACTAGCTGTCCCCCGCGGTTTCATCCGTGTTCCAATTTCCGTTGTATGATGATGCATTATTATTAGTAAAAGTGTGTATTATTTATATATCGGTATTCATTATTAATAAAAGTGGGTTTATCTAAACTAATATTATAAAGAGGAAAGATTTGTATGTAAGTATGTTTGTTACTCTTTCACGCAAAAACTACTTAACGATATGGATGAAACTTGGCACATAGATAGAGCATATCCTGGAATAACATATAGGCTACTTTTTATCTCGGGAACACGGGTAAAACCGCGGGGGACAGCTATTATTTATATATCGCTGTTCATTATTAAGTACCTGGATGGCCGAGCTTTGCTCGGGTTTTCTTTACTAATGTGACTACTGTCGTATTCTCTTTTTTAAAGCACTGTCATATATACCTAGATACGAAATAGATGCGATCATAAAGGGCGTACCTTTAAGTGTAAGTGCTTCGTATTCTAATGGTATTGTAGCAGTTTTCATTGCCTAAAAACACGCATAAAACGACGTTTTCTAAAAATGAAACCTAGCTAAATCGATTTATCGCCCCCGTAAACCCCCTGCGTACTTAATTTAATGAAAATTGTTTGAGCCGTTTCCGAGATCCTAATTATACAACGAGCAACGTTTAAAGGTATTAGATAGATAGATAGATAAAAATGTGGTTATTATTTAAATAGCTGTGTTTATTAATACAGATTATAAAACCTTACCGGATCATTGAGCACATCTTCTATTCTCTGTTTAACCGTCTTCCCCTTCTTAGACCTCAGTAGCATATATAGCTTCTTAATTCTGCAAGACCTGGAATTAAAATTATTTGGTCAGTGGAATGTTTTTCTGAATGTGTGCTTTTTTTTTTAAATATAATATCAATTTAGTCCATAAACAGGCGGATGTTATACCTGATGAGGAAATGGTCATCGCCTCCTAAGGACATTTACAAAACCAGGGCCATCGCCTATGCGTTGTCAATTCTAACTTAAGTTGTCAAAACCCAATATAAACATGAAAATCATTGACATACCTAGTATAACGAGTGCTTCTAGAATTAGATGAATATTTTTTTGACGGATGGCCATCTGAGGCTCGATTCTTTAAGGAAAATGACACTAACTCGAGGGTGTTTCGTCGCGGCCTCCATGCTCTGTCTCTGTCGCTTACTACGCTAATACTGCTAATCACGTGAGAGATAAGCTCTCCGAGGCCTCTGTGAAGCGACTCGCTGATCATAAACTAAGCAGTGGGAACCAAATAATTTATATGTTAACTACATAATATACAAGATGTCAAATATTATATTCTTAAAGATAATATTCATTTTTCCCAAGACAGAACATATGTTCAAATACATACATTTAAATCCAAAATACTATCCTAACCTGAACAGCTTTTCGATCAGCATCTTCCCAAGGAACCCTGAACCTCCAGTCACGAAGACCACGGCGTTGTCATAGAACTGCTGGATGTCAGAGTCACCTCTCTCCATAGCCTCATTTATGATTTGTTCTTTTGACATTTTTGCAAATTCCAAATGCTGAATTGGATCCATTTTCAAAGGCATTGTCACTGAAATATAATTTTTAAGATCATATCCAATATCCTGGGACATTCATCACACGCAGCCATCTGTGCCCTGAGCACGAACATCTACCGTAAGCGTATCGTCATCGTATCGTGTGCGCCAAAAACAAATGCAATGGAAAATTGAACATCGTGCATGTCATTTGTTTTTGGCGCCCTCGATACGATGACGATAGAAATTTGTGCTTAGACCTTTGCTTCGAAACTAACCAGAGCTTGTGCTATTATCGAAACCAGACCTAAGCTCGAAAATTTATCGCAAGCATAGCGTTATCGTATCGAATGCGACAAAAAGAAGTTGATGCAGGATAAAGAAAGGACTTCCATATGTCCTTACATTACTTAATACTCGCAAAAATATCTTGGCTGAACTTCTCCTAAACGGTTGGACCGATTTAAATATTTTTTTTGTATGCGTTTGGGTGGCGCCCTGGATGGTTTAGATTCACAATTCGACCCGGTAGGTGGCGCTGTAGTCGAATTTTATTTCGACAGGACAGCCTCTGTCCGGATAGCTAGTATGTATATTTGATGATCTATGAGGAATAACGAGATTTTTATATGAAAAATAAAGCGGTATCGTTTTTTGAATAATCAATATTCAACATATTAATCTAGAATACTTGCCCGTGTAAGGGTGTAAGAGCCATCAGAGGGTAACTTAAAAAAAGTACGATTCAATCATGCAGTTTTAGTTTTAATCCAAAATCGGGCCCAAAACTTCATGGAGTACTCCAATTATGTAGCCCAAAGTGTAAAAATTTTAGTAGTCGAGCTCTTAGTGCAGAGTTCGCCCGGGGAAGTACTACCACCTTACCCATTTCTGCCGTGAAGCAGTGCACTTGTTTTACTGTGTTTCGGTTAGAAAGGTAAGGTCGGTGAATTTACAGACACACGAGACTTAACAACTTCACGTCTCAGGGTTGACAACGCATTGTGGCGATGCCCCTAGTGTTGCAAGTACCATAGGCGGCGGTGACCACTTACCATCAGGTGGACCGTCTGCTTGTTTGTCGTCCCAAGTGGTATAAAAATCCTGCGAAAACTATTGTTGATAGAAAAAAGCAAAATAATGTAATGTAACATTCCTCAGCGCGGGTGAAAGCGCGAGGGACAGCTAGTAATAAGTATTCAAGGACTACAATGTTAATTTAAATTTATAATTAATTACAATAACGTCAACAAAAACTGGTGGGGAAATTTACATTATTCATTCATCATTATTTATAATGTTCTGTTAACAGAACACAGAGGTAGGTGTTTGAGGACATTTTTCAAGGTTTCTAGCCCCCTTATTCAGCTAATACAAACTTCGTCGGCGAGCCGCTTCACGGAGGCTTCGGAGAGCTTATCTCTCACGTGATTAGTAGTATTAGCGTAGTAAGCGACTGAGACAGAGCATAGAGGCCGCGACGAAACATCGTGTTAGTATCATTTTCCTTACAGAATCGAGCCCCTCTAGCATCGAGGCCTCGGAGAGACCTCTCACGTGATGGCGTAGTTAGCGAAAGAGACAGAGCATGTAGGCTGCGAAACCTACTCGAGCTAGTGTCATCTAAAGAATCGAAAGCTTTGTTGTCTCGTTTACCATTTTCCAATCGAATTTGAATTGTAGTGTAAATAACTTGGAGAGGTACATATTATAAAGTAGCTTTTGCCCGCGGCTCCACTCACGTAAGATTTGGTACGCAGAGGTTCCTTGGAATATATTTTATTTGGTATATATTTATTTAGCTGTGGGTGACTGTTCTTTTTGCTCCTCTTCGAAGAGGCGTAGCATAATGTATACAAATTTATAACCATCATTAAGAAATGAACTAAAATAATTTAATAATTTTTATATGTTCTAATTTGACTCGTTACAGAGATTTGTGTATAATATGTAGTGATACAATTGGTTTTTATTAAATATAGCTGTCCCCCGCGGTGTCACCCGTGTTTCCAAGCGATTATTTTATTTTGTTCTTTCTATCATCAATAGTTTTCGCTGCCCACGCGATGTAAGGATTTTTTTTACACCTTGGGTTACATTATTGGAGTTTTATTAAGGATCCCTAATTCCTTTGAAAATGTAATATAGCCTATGCCACCCGGGGATAGTGTAGCTTCAACACGCTGAAAGAATTTTTTAAATCGATCGAGTTGTTTTTAAGTTTATTCGTTACATACAAAAATACAAATCTTTCCTCTTTATAATATTAGTGTAGATAATAGACAATAAAATAGTGCACGAAAAAAAAATTTACCTCACTACTATTATTAAACGAAAATATACTTAACTTGAATTTGAATATTTTTTTTTAATAAATTTGATTAAAAAATAAAAAAAAAATGTTTTTTTACGTATATTTTTAAGTAACTTTTATTTGCATACATACCTAATATTCAATGTAACATACATATACGAGTAAATATGTATTTAACGATTTAACAAGTCTGACCCCTGGAACTCAATATTTACGACTATTATTAAACGAAACTATACTTAACTTGAATTTGAATATTTTTTTTAATAAATTTGATTAAAAAATAAAAAAAAAATGTTTTTTTACGTACATTTTTAAGTAACTTTTATTTGCATACATATATTACCTAATACTCAATGTAACATACATATAAATATGTATTTTACGATTTAACAAGTCATCGACCTCTGGAAATCGATATTCACGGCTTTAAGTATTTTTTTTTTTTTTTTTTTTTTTTTTAATTTAGTTAATAGCAGTGGAGGCCACTCGGTAAACGTAGTGTAGGGCGCCCTTCAGTTTGATGGAGTGATGATATACGCAAGCTGGCTGGCAGCGGTTGGAAAGAAAGAGCTAGGGCTCGATTCTATAAGGAAAATGACACTAACTCGAGGATGTTCCGTCGCGGCCTCCGTGCTCTGTCTCTGTCGCTAACTACGCTAATACTACTAAATACGCTAAACACGTGAGAGATAAGCTCTTCGAGGCCTCCGTGAAGCGGCTCGCAGACGAAGTTTGTAGTAGCTGAATAAGGGGGCTGAAGATCGAGCTCAGTGGCGTGACATTGGTGAGGCTATGTCTAGCAGTGGACGGAGATAGGCTGATGATGATGATGAGGATAATAAAATCGCAGTAGCAACGATATTTCGAAGCGGCCTCTATGCTCTCTCTCTTTTGAACCATTTTGTGACTAAATCAAAACTGTAGACTATTTTATATTTCTGGATATATTTGACGGGCCAGTTGGCTTGGTGGTTAGAGACCCTGACTGCCAAACCGAAGGTCGCAGGTTCGATTCCCACCCAGGACAAACATGTCTGTTTGTTCTGTGTCTGGTTGTAAATATCTATATAAGTATGTATTTAAAAAGTAGTATATCAGTTACCTGGTAGCCATACTACAAGCAGTACACTCTGCTTAACTTGGGATCAGGTAACCATGTGTGAAGAATGTCTTGGGAAATTTGGGAAAATTCATTTTGGGTAAAATCTAGGTCAATTATAATATCAAATGTTTCGGTTAGAAGGATGAGGAAATTACAAGCACATGAAACTTAACAACTTCACGTCTCAGGGTCGACAACGCATTGGCTATGCCCTGGTGTTGCAAATGCCCATAGCGGCGGTGACCACTTACTAGGTGTACTGTTGTGTGCTTGTACATTGGCAAAGTGTAAAAAAAAAATTACACCGCGTGTAACCGTGACGTTACGAGACGTTCAATTTTCCATTACTTTTTGGCGCACTCGACACGATGACGAAACGCTTACGATACGCTTACGATTTTCATGCTTAAGGCACTGATTGACGATGACAGCCACGTCACAGGCTTATTTAAAGGTAAATTGTTCAACGATATTCTTAAAAGTTGACGTGTTAACAATTGAATGCTTATTAGATGATAATAATATTTTTTTTTCTTAATTTGGACCGAGTTTAAGATATCTATGGACGGTTATAATCTATACATTATCCAATTAATATTATAAATGCGAAAATTTGTATGTATGGATGTGTGTTACTCTTTCACACACATTCTTGGAGGTATTAGAAGTGACATAAGATACTTTTTGTGCCGGGAAAATGTTACATCCCTCGGGAACGCGGGTGAAACCGTGGGGGACAGCTAGTAATTGTAGAGAGGTAAAGTTTTTGAGTGTATGAGGTTGTAATAATCTCTGGATCTACTAAACCGATTTTAATAATAATTTCACTAATGGAAAGCTGCACTATTATCGAGTGACAGAGGCTATGTTACAATTCCCGGGATACATAAGATTCCCCGAGAACGCGGGTGAAACCGCGAGCGACAGATAGTGTTAGAAAAAAACTTTTGAATGCACTAACCTCACTTTTGATAATTAAATTAAACGAACTAATTAATATATCACTGCAATGTTCACTGCACAGGTAATTAATGAAGTAAATGCAGTATTTCTTTGCACATTTTTATATTTCCAATAAATTAATTAACATTTTTAATTGTTTTTTTTTTTGCTCTTGACCTGTGCCTGTATTATCTTTCCTTATTCATTTATTATTTACACCAAGTGTCTTGTAGCTTTGAGGGCTTTTAAAATTATAATTTTTAATTACTGCATAGTGACACTGCCTCTTCAATATTGCTGTTGATCACCGAAATATTTTGATAATTCGGTACACTACTTTGTTTTTTTTCTAAAGGATTATCTATACCTTTGATTAAATTCTTGTAAGTCAGGTTACAAGCCCCCTTATTCAGCTAATACAAACTTCCTCGGAGACCTTACCTCTCACGTGATTAGGAGTATTAGCGTAGTTAGCAAAAGAAACACGCCTATATAATGGGGAGTGTTCTCAGGATTTTTTTGACCTGGTGCCACCATCACCTGTTTACCATCGCACCGCTCGCCGGCGATGTGGAGCTCATCCCCATATCCTAGTGCCGCCTCGATCGTCCACACAACGATTAATAAATAAATATTCTGGGACATTCTTTACACACGGCCATCTGATCCCAAACTAAGCAGAGCTTGTACTAGGTCGCCAGGTAACTGATATGACTACATAGTATAAAACAAAGTCGCTTTCTCTGTCCCTATATCCCTATGTATGCTTAAATCTTTATAACTACGCAACGGATTTTGATGCGTTTTTTTTAATAGATAGAGTGATTTAAGAGGAAGGTTTTTATGTATAATACATGTGACATCCCACGGGAACGCGGATAAAACCGCGGGGGACAGCTAGTATATTTATAAAAGGCAAAAGTGAGTGATTGATGTATCAACGCACAGCTGAAACCGCTGGGTCTAGAACCAAGAAATATTGCATACGTATTCCTTAAGACTGCGCCGAGCGAACCCGGACACGCGGCAATTAGGTATTTGCTACAGCACGCTAGTCGTGAGGGGCGGCACGCACACAATGACAAGTTAAGTGACTTAGGTGAAGAAAGGATTTTTGTTAATTCAACCCCTAAAGGGGTGAAAAGGGGTTGCAAAGTTTGAATGGAACGAGTTTTCTTGGTCTGATCCACTTTAAACTAGGCACTTATATCCTTTAAAAGATTTAATTAAACACATGTTTCATCGTTTTTTTTATTTTATTTTATTTTTCTTTATTTGGGACAGCAACAGTTATAAACTATGTAATTTACATGGTTTTAACCTATAATTATGAGACCAATTACAGCTACCCACGTTCTAAAATGGATTTTTTACCAATATCTTACATAACACTGGTTTGAAGTAAACAACAAATATATAAATAAATAAATATCCTGGGACATTCTTTACACACGGCCATCTGGTCCCAAACTAAACAGAGCTTGTACTATGGAAACCAGATAACTGATATACTACATATACTACCTTTTTTTTTTTCTAAATACATACTTATATAGATATTTACACCCAGACACAGAACAAACAGACATGTTCATGCACACAAATGTTTGTCCTGGGTGGGAATCAAACCCTAAAATTCGAAAGGGGGTTGCAAAATAATTCATCAGATTATATCTTACGCTGCACGACTACAAACTTTAGTACTGGACCACCGTCGGTTGCGCCCAGTCGCGTGTGCTCTGTTCTACTCAGGAGTTACGCCACTGCTTTTCTGGATCCAGTGCATCATCAGCATGGTTCCGTCCACTCTTATATCAAAGGACCGCAGACAATTGACCCCTCGTACAAAGGAAGAACGCGCCAGGTCGGCCCCAACACCGAGGTGAGTGGTTGTGCAGCCTTTCCATACCTAGGGTTAGATTTGTCCTCCCGCTAATTTCAAATAATATGTATTACCTATGGTGACACAGTTGACCAATATAATATCAACGCGACAACAACACTCCATTTTAATTAAAAATCCCTTAATTGTTTTAATTTGCATGTATTTAATATATAATTAATGAATAATTGAAATTTCTGCTCGTCATATTGTTGTTTGTATTTAATTTACGCTTGTCATCTACGGTGTTGTGTAGCAGGTCGTAGGTTCGATTCCCAGCTAGGACAATTGTATACATGATCAAGGGCCAGATTCAGAAGGCAGTGCTCCTGGAGACGGCATGCATAGTGAAGAAGTTCTCTCTAGTCTTGAACACCGGTAATTTGGACCCTGTTCCCAATGCCTGTGGAGGACTTCCTCGAATGATTTTTTTTTTCAATTTTCTACCCTTTTTGGCCACCCCCATCACGCAAGTCGGCAGATTAATATACCGTTGATATGAGAGATCGTTAGTGCATCTAATAAATATCAGACGCGCTTATGTATTGCCATGGATCTGCTTGTTTGCACTTTTGAAAAACTTTAGACGCTTTCCCCTCCACTGAAAGGGAAAACATAATACTGGTCTACAATGGTTTTGTTGGGTCTATTTATGGACACAATTCATGAAACTATCAATGATTTTGTAAGATTTGCTCTGATTTTTTTTATCTTTATTTTAATTTAACATTTTCATAATCACCACAAAGTCGCTTTCTCTGTCCCTATATCCCTATGTATGCTTAAATTTTTAAAACTACGCAACGGATTTTGATGCGATTTTTTTAATAGATAGAGTGATTGAAGAGGAAGGTATTTATGTATAATACATGTGACATCCCACGGGAACGCGGGAAAATACGAGCACATTGAGAACTTTCATGAATGTATTCGTAAACTTATCTGGGTACTTGAAAATGTAAAAATATCCAGGACAAGAGTTTTTTTGGTAGAGCTGTGTAATATAAACTTGTACTCTTCCATTCATCTATTCTACAAAATGTATAGGTCGCGACGCTCGTTGTTTTCCAAATTTAGCATCGCTGGCTCATTAAGATTTTGAAATGAATCTGTTTTTATAATAATTACCTATAAGCTTAAAAATTACATTGAAAACGATTTTTTTTTTAAATAATATACAGGAATATTTTTAATTCAGTGCGCAAACTTTGCCAAATTAAAACTTAAATGAGTTTTATTAAACACCAAATTTTTATTTTGATAAGTTTTAGTACAAAAAAATTAAGTTATCGTTAACGAAAAATAAAAGACTTTAAAATTGATATTATGGCTACTCTGTCGGACGGGTCGGGCGCCCACCCCGGCCGTACCCCTGGCAACAGCTGGCTACATCGCCGCGTGCGGCGCACGGCGTGCGCGCCCTTTGTATGATATTATTATGAATAGATAGTGTCTATTGTTTGTTGATTTTAAAGTCGAAAAAAAATTCAAAAAAAAATTTTACAAATAATGGAAATGTGTTCTGTTACTGATACTGAACCACCAAATTTTTTTTGCGCATTGCTTAAAAAATATTCCTCTATACTAGTGCTTGACTGCGATCTCACCTGATGGTAAGCAGTGATGCAAGCTTTGATTTTGAGGCGCACTAGTTTATTAAGAGCCTCTCACTAGTGACTAGCCTTGAAGACACCCAAATTATAATTGCACGGGAAGACCGCAGCAGGCAAGTTATTTCAGTCCCTCGATGTATGCAGTATAAACGACGAGGCGATCCGCTTAGTCCGGACCATAGGAGATTCGACAACGTAGGGGTGGATACTCGCCGTCAACGGGATGTCCGATGGTAGAAGGTGATGGCGGAATCAAGTCATGCAATTCCCGCGCACACTCTCCAAAATGCAACCTGTAGAATACCGAAAGGCTGGCTACCCTGCGCCTGTGCTCAAGGCTTTGCAGATTGGACTTAACCAAACCTGGATCACCAATTTGCCCTTTTGCACGCCATTTGAATAATAATATTTATTTATTAGTATACAAAATTAAACACTGTTTTAATTTAAATATTTTTATTTAATTTAACATAGTACGATTAATATGTTACCTATAGTTAGAACATGCCCTTAGTTATATTCTTTCGTATACTCCCTCGCACTCGATACGTTGATGATCCTATACTTAGGCCTCTGTTCTCTCCCTCCCATTAAATATCCCAAATATCCCAAGACATTCTTCACACATGGTTACCAGATCCCAAGTAAGCAGAGTGTACTGCTTGTAGTATGGCTACCAGGTAACTGATATTCTACATATAATACTTTTTCAAATACATACTTATAAAGATATTTACACCCAGACACAGAACAAACAGACATGTTCATGCACACAAATGTTTGTCCTGGGTGGGGATCGAACCCGCGACCTTCGGTTTGGCAGTCAGGGTCTCTAACCACCAAGCTAATTGGTCGTTATTTTGGACCAAACATCACTTCGCAGTAGCGCACCTGATCCAATTCCTCATTTTGGGGCTCACTATTCACATAACGAGCTCCATGCCCAATATTTTCATATTCACTTTTGTTTAAATCTTTTTTCTTTACAATCTGAGCGTACACTGGCATTTTCGGTTTTGTTATATTATTATTTATAACTTCAGCGTAGTGACATGGCTCTTCAACATTGCTGTTTATCGCCGAAATATTTTGATAATTCGATTCGCTTCCTTGTTTTTTTTCTCTAGGTTCTTTATCCTTGATTAAGTTCGCGTAAGTCGGGTCACAAGTTTGTATCTGTAAATTTTTAACGTATCAAGTAAGTATTCATTTAGTATTGTCTTCAAATACATATGAAATATTATGGGACTTTTCGCAGACTTGACACGGCCATCTGATCCCAAACTAAGCAGAGCTTGTACTATGGAAACCAGTTAGCTGATAATAATTTTAATAATAATATTTTTTTTTATTTAATCAGCCAGATACAAATATTAAATGTATAATATGTGACAATTACAGTGAGACAGGCTATTAAATTATATGTTCAATATCGATTTTCCTCTGACTCTTAAACTAGGTGGATACCTGTATTTTGAGTCAAGCTAGGAACCACTGGGGTTCCTAGCTTGGACTACAATGTAGAGCTAAATATATTCAAAAAATTCAAAATTCAAAACCATTTATTCAGTTTAGGCCTTCGGAGGGCACTTATGAAGGTCAAATTTAAAGTTACTGAAGCTACAACTACTATAAATATAATAACTATGGAAACATCAACATATTAAAGCGATAATTTACTTTTATATACGATCACTAGGAATTTTTCCTAGATGTTTATCACTACATAGTATAAAACAAAGTCGCTTTCTCTGTCCCTATATCCCTATGTATGCTTAAATCTTTAAAACTACGCAACGGATTTTGATGCGGATTTTTAAATAGATACAGTGATTGAAGAGGAAGGTTTTTATGTATAATACATGTGACATCCCACGGGAACGCGGGTAAAACCGCGGGAGACAGCTAGTAGGCTATATGATATCGATAAATGCGGGCAAAACCGCGGGGGAAAGCTTGTTTTGATATAGAATAAAAAGGAGTATATAATCACCTCAATTCTCTGGTTTCTGAGCCTAAATGCAATACAAATGGTGACAGCAATAAGCATAAGTATTCCAACACAAGCGGTGAATAATATCCAATGCTTATTAAAGAGCCCTGAAAAAAAAAATGGTTTTATTTTCTATTCACTATGTTTTATCTGTGACCCCGCGGGAGCTGACGCATTCCCAAGATGAAACCTATCAAATGTGTTACTCCAGAAATACTTAATCAGTCTAGTCTGCACATTGCTTATGTCAAAATGAGTAACAAGCACTCAGACATTGTGTGAAAATTTGATATACTTTCACGCAAAAGTAAACAAACTAATTTGGATGAAAGTCGAGATGCTTATGGCGTACAATATAGCTTCTAAATAAAGCAATGCCGATATAATCGGTGACAGTCTCTTTAAATTTAAAAATAAGCTGCTTAATGTAAGAAAATTGTCTGTTGTTGTTTTTTTTTTATTATCGCATTTTTATTATATATAATTTTTTCTCTCCATTACTTTATTGGGTTGAATAATATTATTTTTTTAAGATATTTTTTTGGTTCTGTTGTTTGCCTTTCTTTAATGCATGCGCTCGTCACATCTTATTGGGACACCATTTATGATTGACATTTTGATACCTGTATTTTTAATGTATTAGTGTGTCTTGTTGGTCTAAATAAATAAATGAAAAGTTGGCACATACATAGTTAATAACCTGGATTAACATAAGATACTTTTTATGCCGGGAAAATGAAACATCCCTCGGGAACATGAGTTAATAAATAAATATCCTGGGACATTCTTTACACACGGCCATCTGATCCCAAACTAAGCAGAGCTTGTACTATGGAAACCAGACAACTGATATACTACATATACTACTTTTTTTTTCTAAATACATACTTATATAGATATTTATACCATAAACAGACATGTTCACAAATGTTTGTCCTGGGTGGGAATCGAACCCATGACGTTCGGTTTGGCTGTCAGAGCGCTAACCACCAAGCCAACTGGCCTGTCAAAGTTAAACCGCTGTTCATCAAATAGGTAGGATATAAAGGTCGAAGCCTGTATTCTCATCACCAACGGATGAGCTCTGTGGATCTCTCATCTGATTACATATTGACTGAGAGAGATAGAGCATAGTTGGGGAAGACCAAAAACCAAAACGTTGTTGTCAAATTTAAGATACCATTATGGAAAAAAGAAAGGTCGGGCCGATGAAATTACAGACACATGAGACTTAACAACTTCACGTCTCATTGACGACAAAGCATTGTTATTTACTCTGGTGTTGCAAATGTCCATAAGCGGCGGTAACCACTTACCACCAGATAGACCATCTGCTGGTTTGTCGGCACATGTGGAATAAAAAATAAAAAAAAAGATAGAAACCCGATCAAAGGTATCAAATGACAGGAAGAAAGACAGAGAGTCTTACAAACGGAAGCCTTTGTCTTTCCTCTCTCTCGTCTCTCGTTGTCACTATGATGATGAGACGGTGGTTATTACAAGATTGTAGGCATGTCATGATTTACAGTGTTGAAAGTGCATAAATAAGCTGCAGCATACATTTAAATTGAGTAGCTTTTGATAATTACATATATTTTAATTATTTTTACTACCTTCGTTTTCATCGGCATTCATTTCACTGCCCTCTTTTTCATGGTCTTTATTTTCATTTCCATTGTTTTCATTGCCTATATTTTTATTTCCTTTAGTTTCATTTCCATTGTTTTCATTTCCATTATTTTCATTGTTTGCATTCCCTTTATTTTCATTTCCATTATTTTCATTTCCATTGCTTTCATTGCCTTTATTTTCATTTTCATTGTTTTCGTTTCCTTTGTTACCATTGTCAGAGATCATCTCAGTCGTTTTGTATAAGAGTTTTATAATAATATTGGCGACATTTGTGTTAAAGTCTCGGCTACATTGAATAACTGTGTTATTATAATTTGAATTTAATGCAAATGTTTTATATATAGTCACTCCCGTATCAGCTTTGATCGTTACCACATCATTAACAAGTCTACCTTAAAAAATATGAGCAATTTAAAGTCTACATTAAAATAAAGCTTCTGGAAACCAAAAATAGCTTATGATTTGACACAAATTATTGAAGTGAAAAGTTTTTTTGGGGGCGTTGGAGATTTTTTGAATTGGGAAGAAACAATTGAACTCGCGACACCGTTACCGTTACCGACACTTCTATATACAGGAATATTTTTTATTCAGTGCGCAAACTTTGACAATTTAAACATAACTGAAATTTATTAAACACCTAATTTTTATTTTGATAAGTTTTAGTACAACAAAATAAAGTTATCGTTAACGAAAGATATAGACTTTAAAATTGATATTATGGCTACTCTGTCGCTCGGGTCGGGCGCCCACCACGGCCGTGGCCTTGGCAACAGCTGGCTCTACCGTGGCGCCACATTATAATATTATGAATAAATAGTGTCCATTGTTTGTTGATTTTAAAGTCGAAAAAATACAAAAAAATATTAAACAAATAATGGAAATGTGTTCAGTTACTGATTCTGGACCATCAAATTTTTTTTGCGCATTGCTTAAAAAATATTCCTGTATAAGTATTATAAAGTATCTAAATATGGGTATAAAAAATAATAAAGAGTGAATACATTTCTTACCATTCACAGTATACTGTAATACTGTTTGTAACGGGAAAGCCTGACTGAAAAGGCTCGTACAGTTCAACTCCAGATACTGATTATCTGTATACATATAATTAATAACTGATGTTGTGGCTGTGTTTTGATATTGTTGCAGAATGGCGTCATTTAAGCCGGTAACGAAAAAATCTGGTGAAACAAAGGTTTGCATTCAAAATTAGTCTCTAACTAGTTTCAAATAGAGTCACTATTTCTGTATGTTGTTTATTCGCTTATATCTTTTGGTGTCTTATTGGAGGGCTTTCAAATTATGATCCACAACCTTATTGAGTGAAGATGATGCACATAATATATGTATGTAAATAAATGAATGATAAACACAATGTATGCTATTCAAAAGTGATTGATGAATAATTAAAATGTTTCCCTGTAACACAAAAGTTTTACTTTTTTTATTTCTTTACGGCACACCCAATATTTTTTAACTGCGCATTGATTTTAACGCTGATTTCACTATAATTAATAGAATTTAATTTAATGATTGTCCATTTTTAATAGCACTAGTCGGGAATAAAATCAAAATAAATAATAATAATTTTGTATTACAGGGAAACATTTTAATTATTCATCAATCACTTTTGAATAGCATACATTGTGTTTATCATTCATTTATTTACATACATATATTATGTGCATCACCTTCAATATTTTTCGTCACACAAAACCCTGCTTCAGCCAGGGTTGGCTAGAACTCCATTGGCGATACCCCTAGTGTTGCAAATGTCCATAGGCGGCGGTGACCACTGACCAGGTGGACTGTCTGCTTGTTTGTCGGCCAAGTGGTATTAAATAAAAAAAATCTTAACTTACCATTGAAATCTAGAACAAATTCAATCTCTATTGCATCTATTGCATTTGACATAGTAGCTTTATCCATTGCGGTACATTTTAATTTGCTGTTAATGTGATCCCTATTTAAAATAATATCGTATTGAAGCATTGTCGTTTTATATGATTGATAATTTCCTGAAAGTAATATATTATCAGTACTCGAGCTTGTGGGGAGTACTACGGCAAATAAGAGGTAATAACTGTGCCACGAACAACTATCGTAAGCGAATCGTCATCGTATCGAGTGCGCTAAAAACCAATGCAAAGGGAAATTAAACACCACGTAACGTCACAGTATGTGCGGTATTAAATTTTCCGTACGAACCAGATTTTGGCGCTTTCGATACGATGACGATACGATTGCGATAGACGTTTGATTTTAAAACATAAACTTGATTGTCTTGCCGGTTCTTCTCAGTTGAAGGCTGATTTCCGTACCAGTCCAAAATGAATAGATGGTTTATTATTTTTTTTTAGTTCTTCTGTGGCTTGAGCGAAACCTATGCCATACTGATGCCCCTAGTGTTTGCAAATGGCTATATGTGGCAGTGACCACTTACCATCAGGTGGACCGTCTACTTGTTTGTCGACCTATGTGGTATCTTACCGAAATGGTCCAGTTCCATCACCGTATCGTCATATCTTGATATACATTCAATGCGGGTCAACTCTCCTTCATGAAACATGTGTTTATAGACCCTCGTCCTGTTAGGGGATGGTCTGACAATCACATTGTTTATCTGAAGAATTATGTCTTCTACAACAAAGACAAATTATTCATCAACGTCTCTGTCTGCTGGACATAGGCCTCACCTAAGATTATTGAGTTGTATGAGAATGTACTACGTCCTAGAGGCAGAGGCGGCCTAAGGGGGTGGCGAACGGGGCAATCGCCCGGGGCCTCGCGCACCCCAAGCAAATTATAAATAATTCAAATTTTATTTATTTGTATAACTTTAGCATTTCTTGTCAAACATGACAAATACCTAAACCAAACAACCAGACTTAATTTCGCATCACGTACTTTTCACGAAGGACAAAGGGCTTCAAAATGAGCTGCCGCCCGGAACCTCGCAATGGGTAAGGCCGCCGCTGCCTAGAGGAGACGCCTCAACTCGATTGTTTGTAACGCACGGTAAAAACTCCGACTTAAATTGTCTATGACATAACACCTCCCGCTAACCCCGCGCTTGTCCCGCTGTCATCAATTAAATTAGCTTCTCTAGTAAGTAGTACTGAACTAGACTGTGGCACTCCACTAAGTTCGATCTTCAGCTCTTTGTTTCCAACTGCTGCCAGCCAGCTTGCGTGCAGCAAATAGCTGATACTCATTTTATAATTACAGCATGAGTTTTGTATAAAACGAACGGTTATTTGGGTGCGGTAAGTTTGTGGCGACATATATGAACACGCATGCAACAAGTAACAAAAACTCAATCGGCATATCAATACTAAAGTACTTATCCTGCATGTAAAATGAAAAATATAATTGTATCTGAAACTCGCGCGGTGACTATATTGTCCATCGATAATTTTCCGCGCTATAATATTAATAATAAATATAGTTTATTGTACACTGAAAGAAGTAGGTACAGAAGTTGATTCTTAAATAAAGGTACAATTGGCGGTCTTATCACTAAAAACAATTTCTTCCAGACATTCATTATATGGAAAGGATTACATAGGAAAATATTTAGGGTAGTTAGCAGTGTACTAAAACATATAGAATAATAGTGCAATGGTATACTATAAATTTGAAATTCAAAATAATGAGAAATCACATTAGTCAATGTGATTTCTGATTATGTTTTTTCCCCACATTTTAACCCATTTCAAGATTAACGTACCGCAAAGATATCCTCGAAACCGAATCAAGCATTTTGCTATTCCATTTCGTAGAACTGCTCATGGCACAAACTCGCCTATCCCAAGATTAAGAAAACTATATAATGAATGCAGTGGGTCTATGGATTTAGGTGTCGATGTATTTATATATAACTCATCTCTTAATAATTTCCGGAAAACTATAATAAAAAAATTGTAATTTTCTCATTTATATTATAATATTTTAATTTTAATTCTTTTTCTCTTTTTCATAAATAATTTACGCATTACATTACGAGTATGTAAGGTTTGTGAATTAATTGTAAGAAATCTTTCTTGTTTTAATATTTAAACTTGCTGTGTTTGCTTTAACACTAATCATACCAACACTTACTAGGTACCAATTTCTACCATAGCGGGTCAAATGTGGCTTTATATTTCCTGCTTGTATGTATGAAATATGGTTGTTAGGAAGGGAAATAAATAGTATAACTGTTTATTTATTAGTAAGAAAAAGTCACGAAGTCAAATGTGCAAAAGCAATAAGATCATACGTGCATTTTCAATGCAAAGTTCAAAATGGGTCATTTGACCCGGTTATGGTATGTTTAGTGTTAATATAACTGTACATTTATACATAGATAATATTTTTGTTTTAATGTACCAAGAGTACACGCTAGCAAACCTGAATAAATAAAGAAATAAATAATACGCACTTCCACACTATTTACACAAGATACTATTAAACTACGTAACGTATTTTGATATAGTTTTCATCAATAGATAGAATGACTCAGGAGGATCAGTATCTACATCATACCCGTGCGAAGACGGGGCGGGTCGCTAGTTAAATGTATATGAATGTGGCGACATCTATGAACACACCTACAAATCCTTCACTGCCCGCACTACAGTGATACGGCGACATCTATCAACGAGTAGAAACACGCGAGAATCCTACATCGCACTATCAAGATTCTCTCAGGATTTGACATATATACAAGCATCCAACATCAACAGTCGGACCGCGGTCCCCAGGCATGATCACCTAGCGGCGGAAGATCTTCCCTTTTAAATGGAGGAGTCTTATACCTCGCTCCTCCATAAGAAAAAGCCAAATGCAAGATGGATTCGCTCACGAAAATTTCCGTTGCACCGCACGAAGAAGGGGAAAGAAAATAAATGCCACCTTGTGTACCTGTTGCTAGAGAGAGATGAATATACATCGTCAGTTACGTTGAGCACAAAAATCTATCGTAAGCGATACGATGACGATACGCTTACGATAGATGTTCATGCTCAATGCACAGTCCCCTTATTCAGTTAATACAAACTACTTTTTTTTTTTTTTTTTTTGGAAGGGACGAAGGTGTTAGCCTCAGATGGCTCTTACACCCTTACGCGGACAATTCCGGCGAGCGCTAGGGGCTCTCAGCCGAAAGTACATTTAGATTTTAAGCAACAAGCACACTGAGGGTGCCCCCTGTGGGGCTCGGACCTCGGGCTCAGGGCGTTGCGTGGGGGGTCAAAAGACTTTACATTATCTGATTTATTTATTAGTGGTTCTTTATTTCAATACAAAAAACAACAACAATGAATTTTTAGAGGGAGCGCGGCTAACGTCCACGCCGGCGAGGACGGTATCTAGGCTGATGGCCTTGTGGGTGTGTAGTATCGCGAGCTGAAGATTCGGCTGCAGCTGTTTGAGCTTTGGTGATTTCGTCGTCAGACTCGGCGAGGGCGTGTCTCGGTCTGCGAACGCGACTGATACGGGACGGAGTGTAGGACGCGGCCTTTATTATTAGGGGATTACTGTGGTTTATTGCAGAATCGAAATGGCGGCGAGAAGCCCCTTTGATAAATTGCCTGATGGTCGGCAATCGTAAATCCATGTGGAGTTGGAGATTTCGCATGTACCACGGGGCGCCCGTGGCTCTGCGCATGAATTTATTTTGGAGGACTTGAAGTGAATGGATCCGCTTGGGGGCGGCGTGTGCAAAAGTTACACACGCGTACGTCATGATGGGCCGTATACACGCGGTATACAGTCTAAGCTTGCTTTTTAGGGCGAGTTTAGAACGTGAGTTGATGAGGAAGTGAAGCCTGCCTAACACAAAGTTGGCGCGCTTACGCACCGTGTCTATGTGAGGGCCGAAGGAAAGTCTTTCATCCAGAATGACGCCTAAATATTTGGCTTGCCTCTCCCAAGGGATGGGCACGCCAAACATAGAGATGGATGTGTCGGGGAAAGCTCGGTAAGTTGCGCGAAAAGCTCTAAAAAAGAGAATGGCTTGACTCTTAGTGGGATTGATTTCGATTCTCCATTTGCGGAACCAATCGCCTAGGGCGTTGGCTGCGCATTGGAGACGTTTCAAAATGAGGGGAACGCTTCTACTTGAGGAGTAGATTGCCGTGTCATCCGCAAACAGGGCCAAGTGTGTGTCTCTGGTCCTGGGCATGTCACTCGTGAAGAGCGAGAATAACAGGGGAGACAACACCGAGCCCTGCGGGACTCCGGCGCGAATGGGATGAGGCGATGAGAGTACGCGCCCTTCGACTCGGTAGCGAAAGTAGCGATTCGACAGGTAGTCTCGTAAGATGGCAACGAGCCTCGGTGGCACACCCATAGTGTAAAGCTTATAAATTAAGCCGTCGTGCCACACTTTGTCGAACGCTTTCGCCACGTCGAAGAAGAGCGCGCCCGTCAGTGCACCGGATTGGAAGTTACTAGAGATGTGTTCAACGATTCTATGGACTTGTTGAACACACGAGTGTTTGGTTCGAAAACCAAACTGCTCGTCGGGAATGAGTTTATTAGCATCGGCATATGCTTTTAATCGAATATGAATGAGTCTCTCATAAATCTTACCCATGACATTGAGTAGACTTATGGGACGATAACTGGTGGGCTCGGATCTAGGTTTGCCGGGTTTGAAAATGCCAATGACGTGCGCCTCCTTCCACTGTTGCGGAAAGTAGTTACACGCCAAGGCAGCGTTGTAGATGGCCACCAGAAGGGTGATAAGGGTCGGGGGGAAGAGTTTAACTACTCGATTTGTGATACGATCCGAGCCTGGAGCTTTCCTCGGATGTAGATTCCTGATGATAGACTTTACCTCGTCAGGTGTAACTAGGGGGATGGGGTCCTCCACTTCCTCAGTTGCAGTGGGGCTGGGGGGGGTTGGGGCGATGGAGGGAGGAGAAGATGGTAACGGGAGAGAACTTCTCCGTTCCACTTCGGAAACGACTGCCTCCACGTGACTCGGGTCAACATGAAGGGAGCTGGGTGTACATTGAAGCGCCAGGCTGTCGGCTAGGCATTCGGACTTTTCGCTATCCTCGAAAGCGGGTGGGAGGTTAGGTCTGTTAAGGGGGGCATGGGAGCTACCGTATCTTTAGTGAATTTACGGGAGAGTTGCCAAAATGCAGTATGAGAGGGTTCGATCTCCTCGATAGTACGTTCCCATTGAGCGTTGCGTGCCTCCTTTACGCGGACCTTAATGGCCCGCTGTAAATAACGCATGCGAGCGCGTATGTGGTCGTATGGTTTTTTGTCGTGATATCGTGTTATGGCGTTCTTCTCCCTGATCAATGCACGTATATCTTCGGGCAATTGCCATTTACGGTCACCCGTATCCGGCACTGTCCGAGAGCAATCGACAACGGTCGATTGTACGTGGTTGGTTAGGGAGTCGATAGCCACAGACACGTCGACCGCGGTGGTTATAGTGTCGGGTATACTATCGAGGTGAACGGAATCGGTGGCAGATTTAAGGCGTTCGCCAAGTCTGTCCCAATTGATAATGTTTTTAGTCGCTGTGCGACTTGGGTCTGTGTGGGGGCCTGTTCGTGAAGCGAATTCTAATATGTCTGGTCTGTGATCAGAGGTAAGCTCGTGTAGCACCGATACGCAATGCAAGCGGAGGCTTACGTTCCGTAGCAGCGCCACGTCGAGTATATCCGGGCGGTGAGACACTACGCCCGGGAAGTGGGTCGGCTCTAAGGGCGAGATTAGGTCTAGGTTTAGTGCGTCCAGAAGGGACTCTAATATTTTCCCCCGGGTATTGGTTGTTACGCAATCCCAGAGGGTGTTTTTAGCATTTAGATCCCCTGCCAGGATGACAGAGTGACCCATTTGCATCAGGGATTCTACGTCGCTTTTTAGCAACGTCCTAGGGTTTGTTTCGGTCGAGGTTGGCGAGAGATAGGCTGATATAAGCACTATGGACTCGTGTCCGGTCATGGCGAGCCTACATACCGACGCTTCGATGTACTTGAGGTCGGAAGGCGGATCCAGGGGGGAACAGTGCAGGGACTTGTTGTAATAGATCAGCGTCCCTCCGAGCGCTGAGTTGATCCTATCGTTGCGCACTATGTTGTAGTTTGCAATTCTAGGATCCCTATGAAAGGGTTTGAGGAATGTCTCCTGCACTAGTAGGAGGTCAAGTTGGTGATCACGCAAGAATTTTGCGATCTCATCGCGTTGATCTCTAATGCCGTTGGCATTGAAGTAACCTAACTTGAGAGATCGGGGTTTGATTCTGCATAGCGGCGTGGTAGCCATTTAATTTATTGAGAAGTTTTTAAGGGCGTCGAGTACGTCCTTATATTGGTGGATGATTCCCGCGAGAGCGAAGAGATCACCGATGTTGGCCTCGATTTGGCCTGCGAATTCGTCGACTCGTTCGTAGTCGATTGCTTGCGCGAGCCGGCACACAGTGAGGAGGCCTGAACCAGGGGCTACCTTCTGTGCGGGTTGGATATTGTTTGCGGCGCGGGGCGTCTGCTTGAGGAGCGGACGCTGTGATGACGGCGGCGGCAACGGTGCCGTTTTAGGCCCAGCGGTAGGCTTTGGTACGGTCGCGGTCGCGGTCGCGGCGGCGGGGGTGGCGGTGCTCACGGGAGCGCCTGCTACGGTAGCAGCGAAAGTATTGTTTGGCGCGAACGCCGATCTAGGTAAGGGGGGGCCTGGAGGGGGGGGGATCGACTGAGGGTCGTGTGGGTTCCTCCAGGGAGTTTGTCTCTGCGGCCGGAGGGCCGTAGTATTGACGGACATAAGGGGGGGGATGGTCCGTGAGCTGTGCCACGGTCGGGCAGTCGGGCGAGGCGCCTTGGGGCAACCTTTGTAATTTGCCGTGTGACCTACGGTCTGACATAGGACGCATCCTGGTGCCTCAGTGGCCAGCGACACGTCTTTGGGCCTGGGGCACGCAGCCGTGCCGTGGTCACCGAGGCACTTGACGCACCTGGGTGAGGCGTAACAGTGACGCGCGGAATGGCCATAGAGCTGGCACCTATGGCATTGTGACGGGAAAGCCGTCCTACGGGGCGGCTCGACATGAATGCCCGACAAGTGGCACACGGTGCGGATTTTGAAAATGGCTTTCGCCGCCTCGCTATTGTCGAGGACGACGATGACCATATTGAAAGGGACATGGGGGTTGCCTCTGTACATCCGGTGGACGGACTGCACAGGGAGGGATTGGGATTGGAGGGATTCTTTCACCTCGTCAGTGGGAATCTCTTTTGGGACACCTCGGATAACGACGCGTAAGGCGCGTTCCTCGGGGAGAGCGTAGGTGTGGAAGGACACCTTGCGCTCTTGAAGTAGTTTGGTCCTCTTCCTCTTCCCACCCTTCGGCACCAACGTGTATTCCTCCTCGTTCGAAGAGGAGGACGCGGCGGTGGCGAGGTCATCGGAGGGGGAATTCGCGGCGGTGGCGGGGACGGGTTTGTTTTTGGCGGCGGGCACTGAGGGTGCCTCGTCGCTGTCGGAGCCCGACTCGTTGTCGGAGTCAGATTTCGCGGACATCGGGGACGGGGCGCGCGACGCGGGATGGAAAGGAGGCGGATTCGCGGGGGGAGGGACGAAAAATCGCCCGTTGTATCTCTTGACGAGGTAGCTGTGTGCCTCCTTGTCAATGAGAATGTCCTCAAAGGACAAAACTGGTTGTGAGTCGGCCATAGTGGCCGCTCTGCCTTAAGGGCCGCGTATTTTCGGGGGGATTTTGGGAACCTACTCTACCGATAAACTATGTGGTTTCGTACCGGGGCGTTCCAGAGAGAAGAAACCACAAGAAACTTCTGGCAGTCGCCCTACTCTAAGAAAACCCTAACGGGCCCTATCAGCCCCGGTGCAGGGATGTTATTGAGTCCCCACTACCAGAGTGGGGTCTCGCACACCCAAACAAACACCGGAGAATGGGATGATTCGGGAAAGGGTAGGGTGGGAGGGGGGAGATAACTGGGGTCGACTAGGGAAGCCCCCAAGGCCGACTGATCCAGTCCCGTCCGGTGTTGGCTTTTTCCTGAAGGGAAAAAGCGAGCGCCCGGGTCACGCTCGAACTAGCTTCGTTGGCACCGTTAGGTATCCGCTAGTCACCACGTGAAGCGTGGATTTTTCTGTGGGTGCCTGAGGCGGCGGCCGTCAAAGTGACGGAGGGCGACGATATTATTGCGTTCTGAAAAGAACACTATAATACGTCTTTTGTGTCTGAGGCGACAAAGGGCGACTGATTAGCGTCGTTCTGAAAAGAACGAGCTAATCGTCTGGGTGTCTGAAGCGACAAAGGGGTCGACTATTACCGCGTCCTGAAAAGGACACGATAACGTCTCAGCGGCTGATTGACGGTACGCTATGAAAGCGCACCGACAATGCCGGGAGTGTGTGCGGTGCGTGCAGGTGCAGACCGCAGGTAGGCTGGCTTCTCGGAAGAAGCTCGGGCGGGCAGGCAGTGGGCGCAGCACAATGGCAGGCGACCGTGCGGCACGGAGGTATACAAACTACGTCGGCGAGCCGCTTCACGGAGGCCTCGGAGAGCGCTCTCACGTGATTAGTAGTATTAGCGTAGTAAGCGACGAGACAGGGCATAGACGCCGCGACGAAACATCCTCGAGTAAGTATCATTTTCCTTACAAAATCGAGCCCCAGATGTTTTGGTGTATTAAACTTAAGTACTTGCCTGGGTTTGGTGTATGAATAAAAAAGAGCCGTATATTAAATGAGTTATAAATGTAGCAGTTAACGAAGCTCTCGCGGTCTTCTTTGGAGAGTTTTAATAACATATTCACTCTGTCGTTTAAATACTCCGAAGATATTAAAGGAGCTGAAAAAAAAATGTTCATTTATTTATTTTATTTGCACATAACAAAACATTTTTTTTTATACCACTTGTCAATTGTTTATTAATTGTAATTGTAATTATTAATTTAGTAATTGTTTGTTTGTCACAAGTTTAATTGTCTGGAATAATAAATACTATGTTTTTGGTATTTTATTTTTATTAATTATACCAATTTGAATTCAATATTCATTGAAGACAGGACAACGTCTGCCGTGTCAGAAAGTTTTTTTTTATACCACGTGAGCCGACAAATAAACGGACGGTCCACCTGATGGTAAGTGGTCACCGCCGCCTATGGACATTTGCAACGCTAGGGGCATCGCCAATGCGTTGTCGACCCTGAGACGTGAAGTTGTTAAGTCTCATGTGCCTGTAATTTCACCGGCCCTCTTACCTTTCTAACCGAAACACAGTAATACAAGTGCACTACTGCTTCACGACAGAAATGGGTAAGGTGGTAGTACTTCCCCGGATGAACTCTACACTAAGAGCTCTACTACTCGAGCACTACTACTATATAGCAGAATCTGGTATCCTAGTAGTAAATTTAATTTTTAACTAAAATATAAATACTAATTCGAAAAATCTTTTAAGCAAGTTGACGGGCCTGTTGGCTTGGTGGTTAGAGAACCTGCCTGACACGCCACACACACGCCAGGTCGTGGATTGGATTCTCACCCAGGACAAACATGTCGCACCCTCAAAACAATAGGGGATTAACTCAAAAAATCACTTTTGTAGTACTTCCCCGGACGAACTCAGCATTAAGAGCTCTACTACTCTAGCATACACGGATACATGCAAATAATAATTACAAAACAGAAACAAAACTTGAGGGCTGCTTTAATTACAGGCCACTGCTTGCATTATAGGCTACAAATTATTTTTTAAACTGAATTATTATAACTAATTTATTTATCTTAATTAACATTGTAGCTTCAGTAACTTTACATTGGACCTTCATAAGTGCCTTCCGAGGGCCTAAACTGAATAAATGGTTTTGATTTTAAATTTTTTGAATTTTTACCCTTAGATTTTAATATTTATTATTATTAGCTGATCTGTTTTACCCGTGTTCCCGAGGGATGTCACGTTTTCCCGGGATAAAAAGTAGCCTATATGTTATTCCAGGATATGCTCTATCTATGTGCCAAATTTCATCCATATCCGTTTTGTAGTTTTGGCGTGAAAGAGTAACAAACATACTTACATACAAATATTTCCTCTTTATAATATTAGTATAGATATAGATAACGTGAAACCATACCTTTACTCGAGTACGTGATCTGAACTGCTCCAGAAGGTTTTGCTCCACATTCGACATTGATAGTCTCGCCTTCTTCAAAATTATAGTACCCAAGTCTATATGAGGGGTACGTTGGAGAATTTTCAACAGGCCACATTTCTCCATTTATAGTTATAAATGGTGTAGGAACTAAAAAACATGAAATACATTGTTTGAAATATATTCAAAATATTCACAGGTACTTATAAATGGTCAAACTCTAACACCTCGGAAGGTTGCTTTTACTGAGAAGAGCCGGCAATAAACTCAGTAATTCAACTTTTCAAAATAAGATTTTGTACATAAAGATGTGTCCTGCTGGAGCGAGCGCTACACCCAAGCATTGTCGTCATTAAAATAATCGTTCTATGTTTTAGAAAGCCTGTACTAAAACAGTCTTAATTCTTTCATTAAAATTTTGTAAAAATTTTGTTTAAAATTTCAGCAAGGATTTTATTATAGATGCGTGCACTAAGTCCTTAAAATGAGCCTTGCACTTTTTGAAGTCCATATGCTATGCATTACCCTGCTGTGCCCCGTGGTTTCACTAGTAATACAGAGGGAATTTACATTTTCCCAGGTTAAAAAAATACCTATAGTTACTCCTTATAATATCAGGTAACTGCCAGTGAAACTCTCTTCAAAATCGCTCCAGCCGTTTTTGAGATATTCTCTAATATACACAGTTTCTATGTGAAGAAGTGTATATATATTTTTTTCCTGTTTATACTTAAATAAGTATCCTACATCGCGATATCAAGATTCTCTCAGGATTTGACATATATACAAGCATCCAACATCAACAGTTGGACCGCGGTCCCCAGAAATGACCACCTAGCCTGGCGGATGATCTTCCCTTTTAAATGGAGGAGTTTCATACATCTGGCCCCTCCATAGTAGTATTAGCGTAGTTAGCGAAAGAGACAGAGCACGGAGGCCGCGACGATACATCCTCGAGTTAGTGTAATTTTCCTTACAGAATCGAGCCCCAGAATTCTGCCAGACGTACTGTCGCATTATACAGCAATATAAAGTTGACGGGGGACTTTGCGCTGTATTTTCGAATTACTAGAGCTTTTTTTACACAGTGTACTTGTTATTAGAAATTGTAATAAAAAAAAAAAATGTTATTAGAAATACTTACTACTTGTGCTGTACTGAGCATCTACGGGACATAAAATTATATTCCCATTTGCCTGGTACAATTCGCAGATCCATTCTTGACCGAGGTATGGTCCAACGATTGCCTGAAATTGAAAAAAAATCATTTTTAAAAATATTATATGACACTCTTCAATTAAACACCAAAAAGTTTGCGTTCATTTAGAAAATTCCTATAAAAAAAACAAATATTATTCAGGCTGTTACAAAACTACCCGTAAAACTGAAAGGAGGTTAAATGGAGCCTTATAACGAGTCCATTCACAATATTTAAGAACCGTCGTAACGCTGTATAACATACGCCAAAAAAATAAAAATAAACGATTTTTATGAATGAAAAGTATAAAAAATTATTAAAGTAGACAATTATGAGGTAAAATAGGTGCGTAGGCCTTTCTGTTAAATAATCTGGTTCCCTGACATGACAGCTTACTAGGGTTGTTGGCTTTGATAATTAATTATATTTTAACAGGGTATTTTGTAACACGTTGTTGAAAACAACCTTTTTTTGTCTCAAATTTGTTTCGGGAAATAAACAATTAAAAAGTAAAAAAGATACATAAAGATAAAACTACCATAAAATATTAAAAAGGAATCAATTAAAAAAAGGTTTTATTCAGTTTAAACAAAGGTGCTATACATCAGTTATCTAGTTTCCATAGTACAAGCTCTGCCCACTTATTCAGCTAATACAAACATCGCCGGCGAGCCGCTTCACGGAGGCTTACCTTCCTATCCTTATACAGTGGACCCCCGCTAATACGGCCCCTGTCTAATCCGGCACCCCCTGTAATCCGACATGCCTATCACTGTTGAATTTGTTGGAGGCCATATGCATTTGGGTATATACTGGCACAGTATAAATGCAAAGTGTTTGTAATCTATTCGATATTTGAGTGTTGTTCTTTGAGTGTTCAAGTGTCTTTGACACAAGCAATAAATGTTCCTGGTAAATAACCACTGTTTAATTCAATATTTCCATTTGAATTTAGGTACACAAATATTATTTAGGCAAATCTTTAGATAGTATCTAATCATTTTTATCTGTAATTTTAAATAAATAAATTTCGGGACTCTTAAGCAGTACTCTATAGTCCGACAAATTCGATAGTCCGACACTGCCCTGCAAAACGTTTGTCGGATTACCGCGGGTTCACTGTATTTATAATAAAACAACAATGCACAAGCCAGTTTTCTTCTAAGATTACTTACCAACTTCGACCATTGCTTACCATGATAAAATTGATCAAACACTTGCATAAACTTAAAATGGTACTTACATTTTTAAATGTGTTGTGAGATTTTTGGTTAAATACCGTAAAAACATGTTTTTCTTCAACAGCACTTGTGCACCTGTAAAATTAAATAAATAATCACTACATAGTATAAAACAATGTCGCTTTCTCTGTCCCTATATCCCTATGTATGCTTAAATCTTTAAAACTACGCAACGGATTTTGAAGCGGTTTTAATAGATAGAGTGATTGAAGAGGAAGGTTTTTATGTATAATACATGTGACATCCCACGGGAACGCGGGTAAAACTGCGGGGGACATAATCTATATTATATATAAAAATTATTGTATGTCTGTATGTCCTTTATTGAATCGTAAACTGTGCAACGGATTTAATGCAGTTTTCAGCAATAGATAGAGTAATTCAAGAGGAAGGTTTATAACCAGGATTTTTTTTTTAAATAAATATCCTGGGACATTCTTTTACACACGGCCATCTGGTCCCAAACTAAGCAGAGCTTGTACTATGGAAACCAGATAACTGATATACTACACATACTACTTTTTTTTTAAATACATACTTATATAGATATTTACACCCAGACACAGAACAAACAGACATGTTCATGCACACCAATGTTTGTCCTGGGTGGGAATCGAACCCGCGACCTTCGGTTTGGCAGTCAGAGCGTTAACCACTAAGCCAACTGGCCTGATTGAAAGCAGGGCGCAGCTAGTATATTATAAAATGAGTTTGAGCTTTCCTTGAAGGAACACATCGAGGGGAATCCGTACCAGGGTAGGGTACTGTGCAGTACCCGCCTGGCTGGCTACCTCAAGTTAAATATCTGTAGCTAAGTATGTTTTTGTGTGTTCCCATAGCTGTCCATAAAACTAGTTCCCGTCAAGGTTTTGTGTGCTCAACATCATTAGGTACATCATTACTTACCTGGGGCTCGATTCTGTTATAACTCGAGGATGTTTGGTAGCGGCCTCCGTGCTCTGTCTCTTTCGCTAACTACGCTAATACTATTAATCACGTGAGAGATAAGCTCTCCGAGGCCTGCGTGAAGCGGCTCGCCGACGAAGTTTGTATTAGCTGAATAAGGGGGCTGGTGAGATTGTGAACAAACAGTAGCCAATATAGAGTAAAAAAAAACAGGCCGTGTCCCCAAAACGCGATTATAGTGAAACTTTTGTATTACTTTCTGTATATTGTGATACATAGAAACATTTTAATTATTCATCAATCACTTTTGATTAGCATACATTGTGTTTATCATTCACTAGCTGTCCCCCGCGGTTTTACCCGCGTTCCCGTGGGATGTCACATGTATTATACATAAAAACCTTCCTCTTCAATCACTCTATCTATTAAAAAAACCGCATCAAAATCCGTTGCGTAGTTTTAATGATTTAAGCATACATAGGGATATAGGGACAGAGAAAGCGACTTTGTTTTATACTACGTAGTGATTTATTTTTCGTCACACAAAAAGGTTGCGGATCAGAATTTGAAAGATCCAAGAAGTTTCACTTCAAAAAATACTTCTTGGAGTTTACTCCTTAAGAATAGGTTTTCCTATAATGAAAAGCACCTGGATGGCCGAGCTTTGCTCGGGTTTTCTTTACTAACGTGACTTCTACCGTATTCTCTTTTTAAAAGCACTGTCATATATATCTAGATACGAATTAGATGCGATCATAAAGGACGTACCTTTAAGTGTAAGTTTTTTTACCTCTAATGGTATTGTAGCAGTTTTCATTGCCTAAAAACACGGAAAAAACGACTTTTTCTAGAAATTAATCCTAGCTAGATCGATTTGTTGCCCCCGAAACCCTCTGCATACTAAATTTCATGAAAATCGTTGGAACAGTTTCCGAGATACAAGAATTGCTCGTTTAAAAGTATGAGGAGTAATATCAAACGATTCACACAAAACAATAATCTTCCCAGGGCAGAGACTGGTAATCTGTAATACAGGCAAGTTCCTACTACAGACACCAGTCTCTCACAAAGGACATTATATTTGGAAACTGTATTATTATTTCTGTTCCATCTAGTTATTAAGCAACCTTTGTGAAAGAAATAAAAAAAATATATATTATTATGATGATTCGCGTTACGTTGGATGCGCAACTCATCTTGCGCATCCCCCAGCACAGAGTATGCACGGCTCCACAGAAACATACAAATAACAACTGACAACTTACGGAGTTCTGATCATCAATTTAATATTTTACTAGCTGTCCCGTGTGGTTTCACCCGCGTTCCCTAGAAATATAAGCTACTAGCTGTACCCTGGCACGCTTCGCTTTGGCACATTGTGATTTGAATGGTTGAGAAATGAGAAACAAAAGAAAGGTGGTCGCGGATATGTGACTGATGCAAAAAATAGGTAAAAACAATCCTTGATGCGGATTATATATCATGTTAAAATTTCAGCTCGATCGGTGCAGAGTTTTTGAAGCGTACACAAACCAGCATAACATTTATATATATAGATATAATGTTGAAAAACACTTTACAATACTTTAATCATAGGGGTCGAATATTTAAAAAAAAGATGAAACAAGTGTTTAATTAAAACTTTGAAAGAATATAAATGCCAATTTTGAAGTGATCAGACGAACAAAACACATTGTCTCATACAAATTTTGCTCCCCCGTTTTACCACCTCAGGGGAAGACTTTTCAAAAATCCTTTCTTGGTCCTCCCCTACGTTATAAAAGAAACCCCTGTGGATTTCCTATCCCTTATAGTTTAGGCCATGCGTTGATATGTCAGTTAGCTTCTCCTTTTATTCAACGTGTTAAAAAACACCCCGTAAAATATAATTAATTATCAAAGCCAACAACCCTAGTAAGCTGTCATGTCAGGGAACCAGATTATTTAACAGAAAGGCCCACGTACCTATTTTACCTATATATTATTATATATATTATTTTAGATCTTACCTTATTTGGTTGACCTGGTTTATATTGTTATGTTTCACGCTTATCAGCAGCGGTTTGTCTTCTAAAACGGTTATAGGTTTTGAATAACATATAGGGCCTTCTAGTATTTCAAACTCGAGGACTGGGAGTTCTAAAAAAGAAAACATCATGATGACAAACAATTTGAAACTCAAAAATCTCATCATAAAGGTTCCTTTTGGCATGGATCCCCTAAAAAGTCAAACCAACAAAGAAACATACATTAGCAACACCAGGGGCATCGCAGTTGTCGCTTGAGACGTGAAGTTGTTAAGTCTCATGTGCCTGTAAAGTCACCGGTCTTACCTTTCTAACCGAAACAGTAATACAAGTGCACTACTGCTTCACAGCGGAAGTTGCTAAGGTAGTACTTCCCCGGACGAACTCTGCACTAAGAGCTCTATTATAAACATACATAAATTCACATGGGATCCTTCAAACGAGGCGTGAAAAAGCGCCTTGCGGGCCGGCAGGGTGAGGGCGGCTAGTGTTGTACTCCTGTACTGGCACTAGCGGTTCTCGCATTTGGACTACAGCTCTATCTCACATCAGGTAGACTGCAGTCATCGGTGCCTTTACCATGAGTTTATCGTACGTACTCGCTAGCGACGGCGTAAAACATTCTAAATTCAAAACCATTTATTCAGTTTAGGCCATCGGAGGACACTTATGAAGGTCAAAGTTTAAAGTACTGAAGCTACAACCGGTTCGGAAGTCAGCCTTCAACTGAGAAGAACCGGCAGGAAACTCAGCAAAGTTACATTCTTTTTTATTTTTTATTAAGTATTTTTTTATATAAATTTTATCAATTCTGTCTTTTTGCCTATTTTAATATAATACCTATCAATTTTATATTTAACAGTTATAAAATGGCAAATGTGTACAGCGCCACTAGCGGTCACCTAAAGAACTAAAATCGATACGAGTCGATAGGCAAAAAACCTATCAAAATGTAAATACTAGCGAGTAACGTTTTTAGCCTTTGCTATAGAAATTCGGTACCATGAGTCACAAATTTTACAGTTGCTATCGAGAAATACTGTATCGATAGTAGTTTACTCGCTAGTGACTAAAGTAAGTTTCGATAGCAACTCATGGTAGAGGTACTGCTTTCTCAAGTATAAAAAAATAATATATGTCAAATATTTACCAGATTTTGCTGAAGTGATGACGTTATAAATTATCACTATTAATATAAGGAACATGTTGTTTTTTTTTACATTTGGTTACCACAGAATATACAATTGTATGTAATAAACAAAATGATTAAACAACGGTCTGATATAAAGTCATGAGTTACAGCTAAAGTTTATTCTGACTAACTTATTCCATGACTGTGCAAGAGCAATTCTACTACACTCCGAGGTTACATCTACTAAGAAGTACCTTACTCATTTCCGCCGTGAAGTTGTAGTGCACTTGTATAACTTTGTCTCGGTTAGAAAGGTAAGGGGGCGGTGAAAATACCTTATGAAAGTCTTCACGTCTCAGTTTTTACATCGACTTCAAAAATGGAGGAGGTTCTCAATTCGACTGTATGTATTTTTTTGTATGTTTGTTATACGATTTCTCCGGTAATTATGAATTAATTCTTATGACGTTTGGATGGTTATACTTCAGAAGTGCTCCCATATAAATTTCTCAAGTTCAATTATCAAGTTTAGATAAGTACTTTTTTTTTTATTTTCAAAAGTATGGTATACACAGACAACTTTGAGTAATTGGTGGAATCATACATAAATAAATAAACCTTTTAACTGTTTAACAGACGCTATTGTAGTAATTAATTTATTTGTATTTCCTAAAAAAAATAAAAATTATCAAAAGTATAACCGACTTCAATACTAAAAGGTGTCAAGAAATATTATGTGTGTCTAGGTACATTGAAGTCGGTTGCTATACGAGTATTTCAAACACACGAATCAAAAGTACCTTATTAATTTTGAAGTCGGTTTTATTCTTGTCAACAAGTTTTTTTAATTTTTTTTGAGAACAATACCATGACGACACAATAGCCCAACACAGAAATAGCTAATGAATTGAAGGTCATCTAGCCCCCATTCTTACCGTTCCAATGAGGAAATTCGTTCCAAAAACGTTTGGAACCTTAGAGCGTAATCCATCTGTGTTTCATTGATTTTTTATTTGGTTACGACAGGAAAATGTTTACTAAAACTTATCCTCAAATATGTCATATAAATGTGTAGTCTACTATGTCAATAATACAAATGTACTGTATATGCTAACATCTCTGTTTTACTACTCACTACATAGTATAAAACAAAGTCGCTTTCTCTGTCCCTATATCCCTATGTATGCTTAAATCTTTAAAACTACGCAACGGATTTTGATGCGGTTTTTTTAATAGATAGAGTGATTGAAGAGGTTTTGTAGGTATTAGTATCAACATTGCACCTGAGCGAAGCCGGAGCGGGTCGCTAGTAAACTATATATAGCACCGCGGCTTCTCTCCCTTTTTTTTTTGTTTCGGGATGGTAAATCCTCATGGATGTCCTCTGTCTGACTCGACTGACTAACCACCTGGTGTTCCTTCTCACAGCTATGTTGCCGGGGGTCGCGAGCACGTATGATCCGCTTCCGCAACCCCCGGCTGGTGCTGGCCCGCAGTAGGTGTCGTCCGGTCGAGGGGGGGAATGAGGTGTTTGACTCCCTTCCCGACGTCTCAGAGGGGCGCACTAACGCGCCGCCACCTCGGGTCCTGATGTGTGTGGGGGGCGACGGACGTCCCCGAGTCCGTCGCCCCTGGACCTATTTAGGGGGGCTGGAAGAGGGCGTTGTCCACCCTCCGCTGTGGGCCGGGTGAAGGGTATCCCTCCCCTAGTTATCTTACATTAACGCTGGTCGGATTTTAATGAAACTTAGCTAGGGAAGTACTACCTTACCAATTTCCGCCGTGAAGCAGTAGTGCACTTGTATTACTGTTTCGGTTAAATAGGTAAGACGGGGAAATTACAGGCACATGAGACTTAACAACTTCACGTCTCAAACGACAACGCAGTGGTTACAAAAAAAGAAAACAAAAAATGGTACACAATTTTTTTAATAATCTATGACTTATTTCTTCGTAAACGTCAATATGTCAACTCGAAAATACGCAATTATTTTTTTATAAATATTAGTAAATTTATTAATAAACACACAAATCATGACTTTCGACTGCCGCGCAAATTATGTGAATTGTTTTTTAGATATGGTGACGGTTCGGAAATGACTCAGGGCTCTAAACCAGTCTCTAGAAAATTGTACAAGAAAGTCACACATTGCATATTTGATTTAGACGGAACAATATTGGGTAAAATATAAATTTATACTATACTAGCTGTCCCCGCGGTTTCACCCGCGTTTATCGATATTTTATATAGCTTATAACCATCTACGAAAAATTCCCCGCCGAATGGTAGCAATCCCATCCCGATACGTTCAGTAGGTTTGAGATGATGGTGCGTCAAAGGAACCCTATTTTGCTTATGTACATATAGCTGCTTTCCGCGGTTTTACCCACGTTTATCGATATTTTATATAGCTTATAACCGTCTACGAAAAAATCCGCGTCGAATGGTGGCAGTCCTATCCCGATACGTTCAGTAGTTTCGAAATGATGGTGCGTCAAAGGAACCCTATTTTGCTTATAAATATGTAGAGACTGCTGTCTTTGACGGGCCTAGTTGGCTTGGTGGTTGAAGATCCTGACTTCCACCCTGCAGGGTTAGATTCCCAACCAGGACAAACATTTGTGTGCATGAACATGTCTGGGTGTACATATCGCACCCTCAGAACGATAGGGGCTAAACTTAAAAAATCACTTTTGGCACATTTCTGATTGGGTCACTTTCGCACTGAGCGGGGAGGGTGGGTTAAAGCGGCTGAAGTATCGGTATGCTTATTCTACCATTAAATTGACTATGTTTTACTATTCATCGGATAGAGCGTACTTTGTTTAGTCTCTCTATGATCGTAACTCCATTTCGCAAAATGTCGAGTTAAGCCCTTATCGTACTGAGGGTGCGATTAAATATGTGTTTATAAAAAAAAATGTATTTATATGTATAATGGTTCCCATAGTACAAGTCTGCTTAGTTTTGGATCAGATGGCCGATCTAAAGAATCTTGATGTCTAATCTAAATAATCTGTGACCTTTAATATGGCATTCTCAGACTTCTGCCATATTTAAAGCATTTTTCTTATAAGAAGTCCCTTTTCTCCATCTTTAATGTTATTGCAAAATACATCTTATTATCAATAGCATAAGGTGCATCTGTATAATTCAACAACTAACCATCGATTTGATTGTTAAACCTTATACTTATAAAGATAAGGTTTATTTTTCCATACCCTTATTTTACGTAAAAAGGTCATTAATAATTTATATCAATTTCAGACTCCGAAGTTATGTACCATGACATGATACGACAGATCTGCAAAAAATATGGGAAAATATACACTAAGGCGCTCCAGATAAGGGTAATATTGCTTTATTTAACTTCACCTGTTAGTATTATTTGACAAATCTTGCAACAAAATTTTAGACCAGGCGTCCGATTCTGTTAGGAAAATGACACTAACTCGAGGATGTTTCCTTACGGCCTCCGTGCTCTGTCTCTGTCACTTACTAAAAAGAAGGAACGAAAGAAACAAATTTATTTGGGACAAAGGAAAAAATAACACATGAAAAAAGTTAACAAAATAAACGAGATACATAATTGCCACAAATCGGTCCTCCAACTCAGCATGTGGTTGGCTGTACGTGCCAATGTAGGTACATATAGCCAACGCTGATCTTCCGTTGGGGCCGTACTACGCTAATACTACTAATCACGTTAGAGATAAGCTCTCCGAGTCCTCCGTGAAGCGGCTCCCGACGAAGTTTGTATTAGCTGAATAAGGGGCGGCTCCTCCATCCGATCGAGCTGGAGTTTTGCACACTCAATTGTTTCTGTTGACATTGCACGATTAGTACTGACGTCATTCTAAATCCAATATGGCGGACGTGGTAAGGTCATTTATTAGTTCATAAGCCACCTCCATGTCATGGGTGTCTAATGAAAGGCTTTGCCGAGCAGCATACGTGACGTCAGTTGTATTTGTTTCTGAAACTTGTTTTAAAAAGGTAAAGAGAATTTTGGGTACATTCATACGATTCCAAATAAGTATATGTATTTATTTAAATAGAAGTGTATGTTTTATATCAGTTACTAGCTTTCACCCGCGTTTATTGATATCATATGAGCATATAACCATCTAGGAAAAATTCCGCGTCGAATGGTAGCAGTCCCATCCCGATATGTTCAGTAGTTTTGAGGTGATGGTGCGTCAAAGGAACCCTATTTTGCTTACATATATATACTAAGATACTAACTGTCCCCCGCGGTTTCACCCGCGTTCCCGAGGGATGTAACAATTTCCCGACACAAAAAGCATCCATGTTACTTCTAATACCTACAAGAATATGTATACAAAGTTTCATGATGATCGGTTAAGTAGTTTTCGCGAGAAAGCGTAACAAATAAACTTACAGTCACATTTATAATATTAGGGTGTATTACATGAAAACATTTTAATTATTCATCAATCACTTTTGAATAGAATTGTGTCTATCATTTATTTATATTTCGTCACAAAAACAGGTTATGGTCGGAATTTCCAAGCCCTCCTATGTATAAAAACTTTAATTTAAAAAGATCAATAAACAGCTAAAAAAGCCTGTAGATTTAAATAGTATAGATAAATGATTTTGCAGATGTACGGAGTAACGGATCTCGAAATATGTCAGACTGTAACAAAAGAGCTGCAATTGGAAATCAGTCCCGAAGCGTTTCACTTTCAACTAAAAGAGTTAGCTGTTGCGATGCTACCAAAAGCGCCGTTACAAAAAGGTACCTTTGACCACAAATTCGATGGGCCAAAGACCTAAGCACAGACATCTACAGCAGCGATCGAGTGCGCCGAAAAGCTGTGCCTTGACCATGAGTTTTTAACGTACGTAGCTAGCGACGGCGTAAAACATTTCTATGGCAAATGTGTACAGCGCCACTAGCGGTCACCTAAAGAACTAAAATCGATAGTACGACTCGATAGGTAAAAAACCTATCGAAATGTAAACACTAGCGAGTAACGTTTTTTATCCTTTGCTGTAGAAATTCGGTACCATGAGTCACAAATTTGACAGTTGCTATCGAGAAATACTGTATCGATAGTAGTTTACTCGCTAGTGACTAAAGTAAGTTTCGATAGCAACTCATGGTAGAGGTACTGGTTTGTATAGAACATTGAACACCGCGGATACCGTGACGTTGCGTGATGTTCAATTTCCCATTGCATTGGTTTTTGGCGCACACGATACGATGACGATACGCTTACGATTGATGTTCGTGTTTAGGGCTCTGAATAACACCAGTATTGTATAACTCACTTTTACATAATAGATGGCTGGTGCGGCGCGCGAGCAGTGTGGCACAACACTCATAGAGCGGTCAATGTAATACAAAATTAACTGCAACTATAATTCCGACAGCGTAACATAATCGATCTCCAGGTCAGCTGGTGGTTAAATATTGTGACTGTCACAAAATATCCCGGGACATTCCTTACACACGGCCATCTGATCCCAAACTAAGCAGAGCTTGTACTATGGAAACCAGATAACTGGTACACTACAATATTTATTCTAAAAGTTACTTATATTTACACTCAGACACAGAGGCGGCATTAGGGGGTGGTGAACGGGGCAATCGCCCGGGGCCTCGCTCTTGAAGGAGCATCGCGCAACTCAAGCAAGTTAAAAAATATATGGATTTCAAATTTTATTTATTAGTATAACTTTAGCATATCTTGTCAAACATGACAAATAGCTAAACCAAACAACCAGACATACTTTTCACGAAGGACAAAGGGCCTCACAATTACCTGCCGCCCGGAGCCTCGCAATGGGTAAGGCCGACATGTTCACAGAAATATTTGTCCTTGGTGGGACTCGACCCTACGACTTGTAGCGTAGCAGTCATGGTCTCTAAGCACCAAGCCAACAGGCATATCAACGACGACAATATCCCTGAAGGGTCTACTCAATCAGAGCGCACAGAAGAATAACAAATGAACATCATCTTTCAAGAAATCTGGTCCATTTCTTTCCAGGAGTGGAACGCTTGCTCACACATTTGCACACTAACAAAATACCAATGGCTCTCGCCACCAACTCCACAGAGAGCTGCGTCAAATTGCATTCCATGACACGGCCCAAATTGTTCGAGCTGTTTCATCATAAGGTACTTATTGTCTTGAACTTAAGGTGTAAGTTTCAACGGATAATTTGAGCACTGAGAGCTCTCGGTAAGGGGTAAGTTAAGTAACCTTGCTGAGTTTCTTGCCGGTTCTTCTGAGTTGAAGGCTGACTTCCGAACCGGTTGTAGCTTCAGTAACTTTAAATTTGACCACCAAATAATTGGTAAACCGAATAAATGGTTTTGAATTTTTTGAATAACGCTAGTGATGTCCCAGTGGGTCTTTGAGAATTTGGAGATTGTGTGACGGCTTGACAGTCCTTTCGTCGAGTCACTCAAAACTCGACGAATCAAGGACTTGAGACGAGTACAGAAAGGGGAACATCACTTCAACAATACACATATACAACGTGTTACAAAATACCCCGTAAAAATATAATTAATTAATTATCAAAGCCAACAACCCTAGTAAGCTGTCATGTCAGGGAACCAGATTATTTAACAGACAGGCCTACGTACCTATTTTGCCTAATAATTGACTACTTTAATTGTTTTTCTATTTTTTATTCATAAAAACCTGTTTTTATTTGATATTTTTGGGGATGTTATACAGCGTTACTACGGGTTCTTAAATATTGTGAATAGACTCGTTATAACGCCCCATTTAACCTCCTTTCGGCTTTACGGGTAGTTTTGTAAGAGCCTGTATATTATAATACAATCTCAAGTTAATGTATTCACCAGCCGCAGAACATGTAGGTTTAGCCTAATAATTTATCAGAAATTCACAACCAAAAAATAACCTACCAAAATTGGGTTTTCGTGTATTTAAAGTAACTTATTATGTATCGTCTGGCCCAAGAGTTTTATTGCATGGTCGCACCTACTTAAATCTATACAGGTATTCAATAAAAAACGGAGTTTCGTAAAGATACACGATAGAAGTGAATCTTTTGTATTACAGGGAAACATTTTAATTATTCATCAATCACTTTTGAATAGCATACATTGTGTTTATCATTCATTTATTTTTCGTCACACAAAAAGGTTGCAGATTCGAATTCCAAAGACCTCACAAGAAGTTTCACTACAAAAAGAATTACTTACCTACCGAAATCGGTTCAGCTTTTACATAAACACGGTAGAAATGTATCCAAATACAAACAAATTCTAGATTTTGGAACATCACCACTCAGAACTCAAAGAGGTGGGTTGGTCGCCATCTTGTCTATGTCTTTCTTCCACAGGTCAGCGCAACAGATCCAGAAGTAAGTCACGGCAAACCGAAACCAGACATATACTTGGTAGCTGCGTCACGCTTTACAGAGAAACCAAAACCTGGTCAGGTAACTGCCTAACATATTAGAGTAGTAGTGCTCTTAGTGCAAAGTTCGTCCAGGGATGTACCACCACAATACCCATATCCGCCGTGAAGCAGTACCTGAATTTCTTTATATGTATTCGTTTGTATTCTAACAAAAGTATGGTAAAGCAAGGTCTATATTTATTTATATTTCAAGTAGAACGACTAACAGGTAGACGGTCCACATGGTAAGTGATCACCGCCGCCTATGGACATTTGCAACACTAGGGGCATCGCCGAGTTGTCGCTTGAGACGTCAAGTTATTGTCTTATGTGCCTGTAGTTTCACCGGCCCTTACTTTGTTTTGTAATAGGTTAAAATACATGTTTTCTGTATAATTCCAGTGTCTTGTATTTGAAGACTCAATAGTTGGAGTTCAGGCAGCGAGGGATGCTGGAATGCAGGTATAAAAAATACATTAGGTTTATTTAATGTTTTAAGCGACCTTGTCGCCAAGTAGAACGGAGGTTGCAGATTTTATGGCTAAAGAACTTCCAGGGTGAAATTTATGTACAATTTTGTTTGGCCACTTTAGTTTGGCTACTTTAGTTTGAACACTTTAGTTTGGCTACTTTAGTTTGGCCACTTTAGTTTGGCTACTTTAGTTTGGACATTTTAGTTTGGCTACTTTAGTTTGGCCACTTTGGCTTGACTACTTTGGCTTGGCCATTTTGGTTTGGACCCTTTCGTTTGGACTCCGTAGTGTGAATACTTTTATTTGGACACATTCGTTTAGTAAAGCGTGGACCCGTACATGGGTACGGGCGAAGGTGTTCAAACACAGTGTGTTAACTACCTTTGTTATGCATGTTTATGCTGACGCAGATTTTATGGCAAATCTACGACAATGTGTATTTTTCTTAATGTGAAAATAAAACGACGTGCTTGCTTTTCAATGTACAGTTTATGTGTAATTTTCCCTCCAAAAGTAACATGAATAAAAGAAACAATGAAAATGTTATGTGCCAGGATTAAATTTTACCGCCATCTAATAGCAGTGAATAAAACCTGTTTTGAGTTTAAATAGTGCCAACAACCTTCATTGGGTCATCATTATTTGGCGACCGTAGTTTGCATCTCCATACACGAAGTTGATATAATATTTCCCCTCTCCCCAGGTTGTAATGGTGCCAGCTCCACGCTTGAATACCCGCGAGCATACCCGTCAAGCGACGCAAGTGTTGCACTCCTTGTTAGATTTCAAGCCAGAGCTCTTCGGTCTACCCTCATTTTCAAAAGAAAACAAATCAAAAAGTTGACAGTTGTGTCACCTGTGGTTTCCAATTGATTTTTATTGTAATTATATGAATTTTTGTGTATTTCATTTTTGTTGTATTCTGATTGTGAATAAAAATAAAATGAGTATCAAGTTCATTTTTTTTCAAGTTTTCACCTTTTTGGTTGTGTCGACACTGAGACGTTGTTGTTAAGGCTCATGTGCCTGTAATGTCTTGCCTTACCTTTCTAACTGAAACACAGTAATACAAGTACACTACTGCTTCACGGCGGACAGTAGGTCAATTGTCATCATTTAATGTTGCTATTATCAGCGCGGATAACGCATCTATAGTTTATTTTTATATATAATTTTCTACCAGTGTTTAAATTATATTAGTATGAGGACACGGTCTATAGGGATAGATATACAGGTTGTTACAAAACTACCCGTAAAGCCAAAAGGAGGTTAAATGGGGCCTTATAACGAGTCCATTCACAATATTAAGGAACCGTAGTAATGCTGTATAAAAAACCCCAAAAAAAAAACTGATTTTTATTAATGAAAAATAGAAAAACTATTAAAGTAGACAATTATTAGGTAAAATAGGTACGTAGGCCTTTCTGTTAAATAATCTGGGTCCCTGACGTGACAGCTAACTAGGGTTGTTGGCTTTGATAGTTAATTATATTTTTACGGGGTATTTTGTAACACATTGTATAGGTTTGAAGAAAACTCTGTATTCTATGTTTTATATTTTAATATAATAATCATTTTGTGGACGGATTCTTAACATAATACGAGTATCTAAAAATCACATTACATCTTGTAAATATAAGATAGATTTAGTTAAAAATACAAATAAAATAGACTGTGTTTTACCTCATAAAGATTATGACAGTTAAATCAAAATGGCGGCAATTTTTGAGCTGTCACCTCATTTTTAATCTGCTTGACGTAAGAAGGCGTAATATGCGATGCATCTATTTATACATAGTTTATTATCTATACTCACATTCTGGTTATTTTTTTTAATTATTAATAATAAAATTTAAAAGTAATATATTAAAATAACTACTTTAATTATGCGTTAATCCTATTAATATTATAAATGCGAATGTTTGCATGTATGGATGTTTCTCACTCTTTCACGCAAATACTACCGGACAGATTTGGATGAAACATGGCACATAGATAGAGCATATCCTGGAATAACAAATAGGCTACTTTTTATCCCGGGAAAATGTGTCCCTCGGGAACGCAGGTAAAACAGCTAGTATTTAATTTTAATATTACGATATTTTGAGTTGTTACTAATAATATACTTAATATTATTGGTAATTTTTTTAAAGATTACTATAATCTCTTCTCTAGTAAATAATTTCACAGAATACTTATCAGTTCATATTCAAAATACATACCTAGTATTAAATCTATTTTACCTATCTGTTAAAAGTTGTCGTTGAACGTCCATTTTGACAGCTAATAGTGTTAAAGAAAAATGAACTCTATTGCGTTACAAGAAGGATGCACCTTCTATCTTCTTAACATCATCATATAAATAACCATTGGATCAAAAGATGAATAAAGTATTTCTCTGACGTTTTTACTGTCAAAACAAACCTATTCATCGACAACTTTAGACGATATCACCAATCATAGTAACCCCAATTAGTATTACTAGACCACTAAATAGAGACTAAATGAGAGATGACCAGAGCAACTCTGGTTGTAAGCAACATGCCTTTATAAAACAATAAAAAAATTACATACTTATTATAATTTAACCTACTTTTTAAGGAAATAAAATACAAATAATTGGTCGCAACAAAAAGTACACTATGCTTAAAACTACTAGTACTGTAACTAATTTCAGTGTTTGATGTAAATAGTACAATCTGAAACAAAAGTAAATAACATTTAATAGAAAAAACTTATGTAGCGACATCTATTGTCAAGTTGCAAAACTAATTCTGATATTGCAAAACTTGATAATAGATGGCGCCACTTTGTAATATATTTTTTTTAATGTTTGATGTAACATATTGTGAACAATAAGAAGTCTGGAGGACTTGTCTTGGAGTTTTAGGAGAAGCTACCCTTGCAGTGAGGGTAATATGTAAAATTTGCTGTCTTTATAATAATTACCTGTTCCACTTCTTCCTTGCCTCTGGTAATGTTGAAATATCATCCTTGACTAAGTAAACTCGGAGACCTGAAAGAAAATACTATTTTAAAACAAAAGCAAGTTTTACGACAGTTACTCATAGTTTGGTAACTCTCACCATTTTTGTTTAATTATGGTTTGTAATAATAAATTCCTATTACCCTAGGTTGCCTTGAAGAAATTGCTTAAGCAACAAGGCCCTGATAATGTCTGTAATATTTGTATTATATTTTCTTTTTATGTGGTGTGAACAATAAAGTATATTTGTATTGTATTGTAAATACATTTAATACATATAATAAGTTATAATGGTTGAAATAAATTATTTACCTGTGTAATTTCAAGATTTAAATTAATTTATTTTTAAATAAATTGACATTTTCAAATACCATAGACAAGATAAAATACTATAACGAATTAAATACACGAGCACAGACTATAATAGGTCTAAATTGATGCGATAAATATTTTGTTTCTACTGACTCACAACTAGATGGCGCTGTTTACTTTACGTATATTTTATCTACACTAATACATATTTTAAGTTCATGTACCTACACATATCATTTTCCTGTCAATTAGAAGAATATTTTTACTCACCAAGCAGAAATGTTTCGCACTCGTATTCCCACGACATTTCTCCTAAACTAAACGGAAACACAGTTCGGTCTGATTCTGTTAATGAGTTCCACATATTCCTTACTCCATAGTCTGAGAACCTCCAATCTTGCGTCGAGAAGTAAAACAATATATTAGCCAGCTTCATCACTTTGCCATAGAATTTAAGCATACTGGAAAATAAACAAATAATTTTATGATTATACAAAAAACAAATATCAGGTAACTAACTTGCACGCTATGATGGCCGTTTTGACGTTTAACAATGACAAAGAAAAATAAAATATTCCTTTAGACATAAGGTGCATCTATTGATCCAACAGCTAATTGTATGATGATGGAAATCAAACTTATTCCAAAGCAATACAGTTTCTTTTCCTATGACAATCTGAAACGTCAAAACGGCCATCATAGCGTGCCGGTAGTATAATATATAGGGATATTAAGGGACTTGACAGAGAAGGAGATCCAGCGGAATTCGTTACTAGATATTTGTTCTTTATAAATATCTCTATAAATAATTATAATGGATTTAATTATATGAATTATTTTGTTAATTGTTTAGTTTGTGAAGCTGGTACGTTGGTTACTCTTTCACGCAAAAACTACCAGACGGATTTCGATGAAACTTGGCACATAGATAGAACATTCCCTGGAAAAACATATAAGCATTTTTATCCCGGGCAAATGGAAGGGATCGCGGGTAAAACCGCGGGGGACAGGTAGTTATAAATATTTTAACAAGTAACTTACACTCGCCGCTTTCCAGTGAGTAGGCAGTACATGTCGATGAGCAAAGCTGGCAAATAATGCAGGAAGAAGTTGTAGAATAGGAACAAATAGTAGTTATTTGTGGGATTAAGGCCGTAATACCTGAAATTATACAAATATAAAGAACTTTTTCATCCCCCCATCTCGGAAAGAGTATTTTTGCTCTTCGATAACTGAGTGCAAAAGCCGTTTTTATCCTCTAGGAGATAAAGTAAATTGAATTTAGAACATCGTGTCACGTGTTTGTGAATTCAAAACATCATTAAACCTATTTACTTTTACCTCCATGGTGCCGAATTTATCATACAACCTATTTAATTTGTTTAACTCGGAACCTTCTAGGTGTACTTTTTTTCTATTTGCTTTGGGCGCGCCACATTCTTTTTTTGCATTTAGTCATTTCCTCGCTGAGGTGGGATGAAAAGTTACGTGTTGCACTCGAAAGCAAAGATTTTTAATAAAATATAAGAGATGCAAGTGATACCACGGGGGACAGCTAGTAATATATTATATAATACAAAGTCGTCTTAGTTACACCATTTATAACTAAAAACGGCTTCAATGTTTGATTTGTTTGATTTATCTACGTCCCGAATAGCAGAATAAGTAATCAAAAATAAACTAAAAACTGTCAAATATTATTCATTATCAACTCTATCTCTGAGGGCAGAAACTACAAATTTCGGGAATACGGGTGCAACTGTAGGGTTGTTGTTAATAAAAGGTATGAAAGTCTTACCATACAGCCTTGGTTGTGGGTTTGTCGACGCCATATTTTCTGTTTAATTCTATAAAATTACCCCATGTGATGGGATTTTGAGCTCCAGAGACGAAATTGTAAATAGGGATGTGTGATGTTTGGCTGAAATAAATTAAATCGTTGATACGGCAATAATAATAATAACATTTATTTAATCAGGCAACACAGAAACGCAATAGTGTTAAACTTGCGCCGCGCTATGATGGCGTTTTGACGTTTAACAATGACAAAGAAAAATAGCTTTTATTCTTTCACAAATAAGGTGCATCTATTGATCCAATAGCAATACAGTTTATTTTCCTATGACAATCTGAAACGTCAAAACGGCCATCATAGCGTGCCGGTAGTATAGTAAGATCTTAAAATAAGTTAGTTGGAGAGAACATAAAACTCAAACTTAAAATAAATATTGTTTTTCTCTAAGTTTCCACATCAGAGGACAATCCACCTTATTAGCCTACTACTATACCCTAGAAAGAGTCTTTTTACTCTTTCTAGTAGAGAGGCTTCTTTCGCCAGACAACATCGAAAAAAAAAAGATTATATTGTTTGTCATACAAATGTTTACAGCAAAATTGAGGCAACCCCGGTATGTATAGGGATACTTATGATGGGGTTACCTCGCAACTTCCCATGGGATACAATTTACAATGTTGAAATTAAATACAATAAGTAAAATTTCGGTTACAAGATCATTACATAAATTGTTGCAGCAAGTTCATGTGTGTGTAGTATTTGTGGGTGTGTGTCAAAGCGTGTGTGTGTATGTGTGTGTGTGTGTGTGATTTGATTTGGGGTTTTGATTGGATGTGAGGGAGTATAGGTGTGAATAGATGTATGTTGTTTACATACACTTGTATTACTGTGTTTCGGTTAGAATGGTAAGGGGGCCGGTGAAATTGCGCATTGGCGATGCTCCTAGTGTTGCAAATGTCCATAGGCGGTGTCCATAGGCGGCGGTGACCTCTTACCATCAGGTGGACCGTTTGCTTGTTTGGCGGCTCAAGTAGCATAAAAAAAAACAAAAAAAAAATTGTAGGTTGGTACGTGTGTAGAAAAAATAAGGAGTACTTGTAGTGTATCAGTTATCTGGTTTCCAGAGTACAAACTCTGCTTAGTTTGGGATCAGATGGCCGCGTGTCCCAGGATATGCATCATTTATTTCCAAATATTTGTCCTGTGTGGGAATCGAACCCATAATCGAATCGAATCGAACCTTTGATATGTCGTTTACCTGTAAGTGAATGCACTAAAACTGCTCTTTTTCTTTGAAATATTGCATCTTTGTTTTGTTTTATGTGTATCATATGCAGCGGCGGCCTTACCCATTGCGAGGCTCCGGGGGGCAGGTCATTGCGAGGCCCTTTGTCCTTCGTGAAAGTATGTGATGCGAAAGTAAGTCTGGTTGTTTGGTTTAGGTATTTGTCATGTTTGACAAGAAATGCTAAAGTTATACAACTAAATAAAATTTGAAATCCATATTTTTTTTTATTTGCTTGGGTTGCGCGAGGCCCCGGGCGATTGCCCCGTTCGTCACCCCCTAAAGCCGCCTTTGATCATATGTTGGCAACCCTAATAAATAAATAATAATCTTACTTCTCTTTGAAGTTCTTCGCTGTGAACCACGCTGAAGCTAAGATAGCGTTGACTGTGAGGTCCACAGGTACCAGGTCTGCAACTTTATCTTCATCCATGTACATTGTGCGGAGGACCTGTTCAATAACACGTTATTACCATATGCTTACAGCCCTTGAAGTATTTTTTGTAATGAAATTTCTACAAGGCTTTGAAATTATAGTAGTAGAGATCTTAGTGCCGAGTTCGTTCGGAGAAGTACTACCACCTTACCCACTTCCGCCGTGAAGCAGTGCACTTGTATTACTGTGTTTCGGTTAGAAGGGTAAGGGAGCCAATCAAATTACAGGCACATGAGACTTAACAAGTTCACGTCTCAGGGTCGATAACGCATTGGCGATGCCCCTAGTGTTGCAAATGTCCATTGACGGCGGTGACCATATACCATCAGGTGGTCTGTGTGCTCGTATGTCAGCTCATATGGTATAAAAAAAAATATCTTTACGACACACCCTGTTTTTTTTTGAGGTAGCAACACATTTCATAAAAATCATTATGATTCCCTAACTAAGTAATAGATGGCGCCACCTAATCTTGCATCGCATTATCGAAGTGATAGTAAATGCTTTATAAAAGTTAAATTGGAGATCAACTTACACCAGTGCCAATTCCCACCATGAGACCTGTAGGTCCATAAACACTGTCTGTCCAACCACGCACAGGTTCTTCATATGTTGAAACAACTGTAAAAATGGTTGTCTGTCAGTTTACGGACGATAGGTTAACGTGTAACTTTTTTTGTTGTGTTTGTTATTGTCAAGAGAAAGTTCTGATGAAAGAAAAAATTAAGGTTTCGCGGAATATTAGAAAATTTAAGAAAACTAAACGACTAGCGCGATTAATAGCGCTTTTGACGATATAAACTTTATTAATGTGACACGTTTGACATTATTGTCAGTCGTATGAGAGTGTGCGCGATTGATAAAATGCGCGCTGCAAATATCGTTAAAACAGAGGCATGGGTCGGTATTATATTGATAAAATAATTAATTTCTTATTGCACATTTCACAGTCGGAAGATTCGAATTCAATATTAATTGTTAAGACAGGGCAATGTCTGTCGGGTCAGCTAGTTTTATGAATAAATTTTTTATCGAATTATCATTATTTTGTATGGATATAAAGAAGATCTACAATTTAATTGATAAATTTACTTTTATTTACACTCATTAATTCAAATATGTTAATTACTTTAACGGACAGATTATTTTAACTAAATAATAAATAGTTGAAATTATACTAGTAATCAGATTTTTAAAATGCAAGAATAATTAACCTTGTACAATGAGCGTAACGGGACAATGAGTGTAACGGGACAATTATTCGTGCATGCAGCCAGCGTTCATCGATTTATTAGACGTTGTCACATCAAAAACAATAATATATGCTGAAAATTTTAATATAGCGATTTATAGTATTTTTCAAATAGCATGAGTTGTGTGACACATGGTGTTTTATAAGATTTCTCAATGGTTTATGTTTATTTCGACATAATAAGGGGATACCGTAACAGAGCAAGGTCTCATGAAGCATTTAGTGTAGTATCTCAGAGTAATCAAGTGCTATTTCACAAGATATGGGTAAAAAACCTTCAACTGTCACAACTATGTGGATAAGATTATAATCGGGCATTCAACTTAATGTAGTAGGATTTTTTTCCAGAAGAATTGACTAATCTGAGGAGTAACAAATTATTATCCCCTTTTTCAACATTCACATAACCCCCTCCTTATTTTTATGACAAATGACAGCCTGTGGCCTTCCAGGCTAACTTGCCCGTTACTAACCACTGAAGACTTCTAGTATCCACCTCCTGACTCCATCATTAGATCAGCTCGAGAGCATCAAATTACTGTATCGTCTTCCAGGTCCAATATACTTACAAAGTACCAAATTGATAGTCCAATTAATATTTGTTATACAAGAGTGCACAGTTGCTTTTTAACCGCGTGCTCAATTTTGATGAACGAGCAAGCGAAGGACTCAAAAATTAGAATCCTGAGCGTTAACGAGGAAATCAAAAGAGCACAAGGTGAAAAATCTTAGCACTGAAATGCAAATTCACGAACGAATGTTAAAAGTGTATAATGATTGTTCACCTACAATTTGAACAGAAGAAAGATGGGTTGCTGAATTCAAACGTGGTCGTACAAGCCTTGAAGACGATCCACGTGAAGGACGTCCAAAAAGCAAAGCCAGAATACAGGATATGGTTTTGGAATGAGCGAGATTTAGTAGAGGATCTACACATCTCATTAGGCAATGTGAGCCATATTTTAAGTGATATTTTGGGTTTTAGAAAGCTGTGTGTGCCGTATTCGCTAACAATGGAACAAAAACACATTCGAATGCGACTTTCTCAGCAACATTTGGAGCGTTTTAAAAAGGATAAAGTGGATTTTGTGCGTCGATTCATCACTATGGATGAAACTTGGGTCTATCATCATGATCCTGAATCAAAACAAGAGGCTAAAGAGTGGTGTGAACCTGGTTGTTCGGCTTCGAAACGAGTTCGTGTCCGGAAATCGGCTAAGAAGGTTATGGCATCAGTTTTTTGGGATGCGAAAGGAATTTTGTTGATGTATTACTTGCAAACTGGTAAAACAATTAATTCTGAATATTATTGCAACCTTTTGGACCAGTTGAAGGAAAAAGTTCGTGATAAAAGACCCGGTTTGCAGAAAAAAAAATCCTTTTTCATCAGGACAATGCACCGTGTCACAAGAGCATTTTGACAATGGCTAAAATCCATGAATTAAAGTTCGAATTGTTGGAGTATCCACCGTATTCACCAGATTTGGCCCCCAGCGACTTCCATTTGTTTCCAGAACTCAAAAAAATTATGCGTAGCAAGCGTTTTTCATCAAATGAAGAAGTCATAACGGCTGTTGAAGCGTATTTTGCAGACCTTCCGGATTCTCACTTCATGGATGGAATCCACAGATTGGAGGATCGTTGGAGCAAGAGTATTTTGAACCATAAAATCGTGTTTTTCTTATCGAACGACAAAACTTATTGAACAACTTGGTAAAATAGGGTTCCTTTGACGCACCATCACCTCAAAACTACTGAACATATCGGGATGGGACTGCTACCATTCGACGCGGAATTTTTCCTAGATTTTTGCTAGACGGGGCAGTGCCCCGGGGCCCCAAAACTCAGGGGGGCCCCTCGGACTCTGACTTACAAACTGTGGCATAGCTACTGGAGGGCTAGACGGGGCAGAACCCCGGGGCCGCCAAGTTTCGGCTGGGGGACAAAATATTTTAAATTTCAGTTGGGGCCCTACTTGAATTTTTGCCCCAGGGCCTACGGTTACCTAGCTACGCCACTGGTTATAGATTATATATGATATCGATAAACGCGGGTGAAACCGCGGGGGACAGCTAGTATATATATATGGCTGATATGATAATGATGGGGAACCTTATAAAAGCGTGTTAATTAAAATGAATAACAAAATTTATATTACCTATTGAAGGCCTCACAATGCAAATTGGCATTCCTTCTCCATATTTCCTGATCGCCTCTTCAGCCACTGCTTTTGTAAAGCAGTATGTATTAGGGCTTCTGCCCAATAATCTGTAAACAGAAAATGAAAAAATTAAAACATATCTTTTTATTTTTTTTTCTTTTTACATTTTCTACGGACTCTTAGTCCGTACTCTTTGAAGATTCTACTATAAATTATTTTCAGATTGTATTGTGTTTTTATAAATTAACACATGGTACTTCCGCGCTTGCTCAGCTCGTTGTTTTGAACTGAGACTTGTGATTCCTTAATATATGTATAGTGTTACATAATTTTTTTCTATCGCTGAATGCATGGATAATAAATAAATAAATAACTTAAGATTTACTTAAATTTAGTTACACTTATTCATCGAAATTTATACAGTTTAGTTATTTCGGCCTCGGATGGTTTTGCTTTTTTGACTTAACACTAAACATACCATAACCGGGTCAAATGACCCATTTTGAACTTTGCATTGGAAATGCACGTATCATCTTATTGCTTTTGCACATTTGACTTCATGACTTTTTCTTACTAATTAATATACAGTTATACTATTTATTTCCCTTCCTAACAACTATATTTCAAACATTCAAGCAGGAAACATAAAGTCAGATTAGACCCGCTCTGGTAGAAATAGGCACCTAGTAAGTGTTGGTATGATTAGTTTTAAGCACTGTCGTTCTGAAGGTGCGATATTATTTTCGTAAAAAGATAACATAACTACATAGTGTGTCTCCACACTCAATATCCCCGAAGATGTAGACAGAGATCAGTTTCAGTCACAACTAGAAAATAACTTAATGACTATAGTAATAAAACATATATTCACTTACGTAGGCAAAATACTTTCTAAAAGATTTTCGTCTATTTCTGATATCGCTTCCAGAGCCTCAACTGACATTGGTGGCTCGTAGAACCTGAAAGAGAAATTCAATAATAAAATACAGATCTTAAATTATTAAAAAAGATTTAAAGTGCTTTGTTCCCTAGGCACGAACTTTTATCGAAAACGCATCGTCATCGTATCGAGTGCGCCAAAAACCAATGCAATGGGAACATCGCGCAACGTCACGGTATGTGCGGTGTTCAATTTTCTGAACAAACCAGCTTTTTCGCGCACTCGATGACGCCACCGGACTAGGCATGGCATGATTCACAAGAAGTATGTGAAAAATCACACATATGTCACATCTGCTACCTGCCTTGACGTCGTCTGTTAAAAATCACTCTGCTACTTTCCTGCTACCTTGCCTACATTGCACACCGCACATCATTCGGATATCATCGTATTTCACCGACGACTCGCGACGACGTCAGAAAGAAAGAGCGTCTTTCTAACCCAGTCGTGTTAGAAAGAGCAAAATATATACTGATCGTCGCTACGAACAGGTCTGACGGCCAAGAGTGATATTAGAGCATTGCGAAAAAAAATCATTGGCTGTGAAATTTCACAGGTGAAATCACCGTGAAAAAAATAAATAATTTAATCAAATGAAAATGAAATAAAAGTAGCAATCATTTCCATGCCTACACCGGACAGAGCAATGTTTGTCGGGTGAACTAACAAATAAAACTCATTAAAAAAGTTATTACTTACTTCTCCTCAATGTGTTTGACCTGCGTATTAGAAAAAGCCGTAGAAACATGAGTGAGGGCTTTCAAATTCCTGCATTCCTTAGCCAGTTGGAGTACTTTTTTAGTACCACGTACATTGATACCGGTCGATACTGATAGTTTCTCGTCGAACTTAACTGTGGCTGCTCCGTTTATTATGATTGTTATCTAAAATTAGAACATTTATATCTTCATAATTATCCCTGCAAGAGGTAGGCAGAGGTCTCTATTATGGAGGAGCGAGGTATGAGACTCCTCCATTTAAAAAGGAAGATCTTCTGCCAGGCTAGGTGATCGTGCCTGGGGACCGCGATCCGACTGTTGATGTTGGATGCTTGTATATATCGCACCGATACGAGTACGATAAGGGCTTAACTCAAAATTTTGCGATATGGAGTTACGATCATAGAGAGACTAAACAAAGTATGCTCTATCCGATGAATAGTTAAACATAGTCAATTTAATGATAGAAAAAGCATACCGATACTTCAGCCTCTTTAACACCGGGACCCACCCTCCCCGCTCAGTGCGAAAGTGACCCAATCAGAGATATGCCAAAAGTGATTTTTTTAAGTTTAGCCCCTATCATTCTGAGGGTGCGATATGTCAAATCCAGAGAGAATTTTGATATCGCGACGTAGGATTCTCTAGTGCGGGCGGTGAAGGATTTGTAGGCGTGTTCTTAGATGTCGCCACTCTATAATGAGATCCACAGTCCATCTCAGATATTTGGAGCATTGTCGCTGTCTCTCTCGAACGTTACCAACCCGGGATTACAGGTGATCATTGTTAACAAATAAATATTAAATATTTGCCCGACATGGGAACTCAGAATCGATTCTCTCGAAAAGCTTTATAGTACTCGACCAAGGTGACTGGTAAACAAAGCTTAAATGAGTTGGTATTGCCTAGTTCCCAGGATACAAACCCTACGCATTTTCATCAATGTTAGCTCAATAGTTTTTCCTTGAATATGTCGCAAACATCACCAATCCTCCTTTGGATTATAATATTGCTAGCAAATCCCAGACATTTTTATTTGTACTGTTTATTAACTACAGCGCCATCTAGTGGCCAGTATCCCGAAATACATTCGTTCCTTTGAACCCATTCACGCGGGTAAAACCGCGAGATGGAACCTAATCACTACATAGTATAAAACAAAGTCGCTTTCTCTGTCCCTATATGCTTAAATCTTTAAAACTACGCAACGGATTTTGATGCGGTTTTTAATAGATAGAGTGATTGTAGAGAAAGGTTTATATGTATAATACATGTGACATCCCACGGGAACGCGAGTAAAACCGAGGGGGACAGCTAGTATAATATATAAATGAAGGATGTCGTGATTACTAAGTAGACAAGAATGGAAGGTATTAGTTTAATTTGTGGAGCTTGGTGAAGAAAAAACACTGTAAGAAAGCCTAAAAAAACATTTGAGTATCTAAGTACATTCCATCTACATAGGCTAATGGAGGAGCGAGTTATGAGACGCCTCCATTTAAAAGGGAAGATCTTCCGCCGCTAGGTGATCGTGCCTTGGGATGCGGTCCAACTGATGATGTTAGAAGCTTCTATAAATAGTCAAATCCTGAGAAAACTTTAATGTCGCGATGCAGGATTCTCTCGTGTTCATTAATGTCGCGACATCACTGAGTCGCATGTGATGTAGGATTCTGGCAACTAAATACAACGTTTTTCATACCTTGCTGGTAATCATTTTCCTGTCTTCATCACTGATTCCTAATCCAGGTAATTCCATATCTCCAACAATAGGTATGACTTTGTGAATTCCTTTTGGATTCTCTTCGTGTGCTCTTTGGTATAACTAAAATTAGTTAAAAAATACAATTTTAAAAAAGCATTTTGAGGTTTTTAGCGCTATTTGAAAAGTTTCTCATCTCTGCCAATAGATGGCGGTAAAATTTGTGTCACAATTTTTTAAAATGTTTTTTTTAACTATCACTTTTGGAGAGAAAATTACTTACACACATACTTATATATTCCAACATGAGTGTCATTTTATTTTGACATAAAGAAAAATATACATTGAAGCAGATTTGCAGTAAAATCTTATACAACATCTAAAAGAAGTAACATACAACTTGATTCATTATGTTCAAAGAATGTTAATATATTTTTAAATCGGAAAAATGTTAGTTTGTTGAAGATTAGCATTATATAGAGCTGGCAATGCCGCTAGAGTTCTAGAGACTTAAATCCTGTAGGTGCTTCGTGTAGAACCAAATCACGTTTTTCCGGTTGAGTTTCCTTGTTTGGGACGGGAGATAGAGAAGGACCTCCAGCGGTATTAGTTAATAAGTGAGTGTGTTAGATTTCCGCAAAGCGACGTCTGAGTCAATTCTTTGTTCTAGATACTCCCACCAACAACGAATTGGATCAGCTGTTCCTACTGTAAGCAGGTCATCAACCTTTTCTTTCCCATTTTCTTTTTATTGTAGTACCTAATTATTTATTTATAGAAATTTTTAGCCAGTATTTTTAAAAATATACTCACGAAATCATCGAGCATTTCATGAAGACGTGCTCTTGGGTCCTTTCCTTTTTTACTTCGGATCAAAACATAAATAGTGTCGATATCCCCACACGACCGGAGCAATTTTTCAATGAGCACTGAAACAATAGTGTTGGTTCAAAGATGGCGCTAGTAAAATTCCTGTATTGTACTATTTAACCAACTTCTGTAATAATGTTGCCAGGACATAAAATCAATTATTGAAGATTTCTTGCATGGAACCTCTTTTGTTGTTTGCAAAAAGATTTCTGTACGTATTGGAAAAGGATACTGCAGTAGGACTGATGATGATAATAATTAAGTAAAGATATGGTATAAAGTATATTATTTTAAATTAGGTTGGAATTCGCAATAAATAAAAACAATAGCTAGGCTTCTATTAAACTACAAATACAACATGTACTACAAATACTCTACAATCTTATTACAAAATTTTTATATATTGAAATTACCTAAGTAGATATACTAAACTAATGTTTTATAAAGTAGTTATTATTGAATATTAAAAATAAATAAAATTAATGTGAAAATTTAAGGTCATTTTGATATATTATTATTAATTGGTAATTAAATTGATTACCAGTAGTAACGCCATCTAGCGGTGAATAGCGGAAATAATGTGCTTGATCAAATGTATTTTGTTTTGATTCAAATACTTTAAATCTAAACTAAATAACCCGGCAAACGTTGTTTTGCCATATTTACTTTATTAAAAACTATACATGAAGATTTATTGTACTACAATTATTACATTCGTTATCTGACCCGACAGTCGTTGTCCTGTTTTAACTTTAAATATTGAATTCGTATTGGTATGATTAATAAAAATCTGTAAAACTGTGATGAACACACACTTCTCACAAACTAAGTGTTAACATTTTCATAAATATCCCGATTGAATCGACTGTGAAATGTGCACCAAGTAATGATAAATTAACCTTCTGCTGACAAAAAACTTTTCATTTTTATATATATAGATTTATAAATAAGCGACTTGTGTAACTTAAAGTAATATACAATCTTTAGTTGTAAAACCGCTGTTTGGTGGCAGGTGCCACGAATAATGCTCGAAAAGGTGACAATCATTAACGTTTTACATTGACAGGCTAGTTGGCTTGGTGGTTAACGCTCTGACTGCCAAACCGAAGGTCGCGGGTTCGATTCCCACCCAGGACAAACATTTTGTGTGCATGAACATGTCTGTTTGTTCTGTGTCTGGGTGTATATAAGTATGTATTTAGAAAAAAAAAAGGAGTATGTGTAGTACAGTCGACTCTCGATAATTTGACACCCGTTAATTTGAATCTCTCAATAATTTGAATTTTTTTTCCGGTCCCTTGAAAAATACTCGATAAATTGAATAAAATCAATGATAATTGGTCCCTTCGGTAATTTGAAGTTGAAAAAATATTATCTTGCTCGCCAACATGCGATAATTTGAAATCCGGGCTTCCCTACTCTCTATAATTTGAAGCGTTTATCATGCACATACCTGTCGTTTGTTTACATACATGCTCAGAACCGCCAACTCCAGTCACATTGAGTGAGGCAAGAAAATGTCTTACTACTCTACGCTTCTACGCCCTTGGAACCGACACAAGTGACGATTACTTTGCAGCTCTCACCACTATCGAAAATTCTTTGGACAATGATAAACTGAAGTCACTCACTCAAAAAAAGCTTACAGACTTCTTTTCGAAATAAAAAATTGTGAATAATTGTTAATACATAATAAGAATATAGAAATAATAAGTAACAAATTTTGATCAGATTCTTATTTCCTTCAGTCGCCCATCCCCCTCGTGGTTATTCAAACACTTGTTATTTTGAACTCTTGATAATTTGAAATTTATCTCTGGCCCCTTGAGTTTCAAATTATCGAGAGTCGACTGTATATCAGTTATCTGGTTTCCAAAGTACAAGCTCTGCTTAGTTTGGGACCAGATGGCCGTGTGTAAAGAATGTCCGAGGATATTTATTATTATTATTATTTATTACATTATAAGATTATACAAAAAACAAATATCTAGTAACTAATTCCCCTAAAACCTATAGGCTATTTTTAAGCCCGGGAAAATGTAATATCCCTCGGGAACGCGAGTAAAACCGCGGGGAACCGCATTATATTATATATAAATGCAGCAACTCTGCTCAACTGGCTGACTGATCAATCAACGCACAGTTGAAACCGCTGGGTCTAGAACCATGAAATTTCATCCCCTAAGGGGGAGAAAAGGGGTTGCACAGTTTTTATAGAACAACGTGTTATTTGGCATTTATATTAATTAAGAGATTTAATAAAACACGTGTTTCATCTTTTTTAATATTCAACCCCTAAAATGATAAAAGGGGGTTGCAAAATATTTTTCATCAGATTATATTATCTTTTAGCTTATATCTCGGGAACGCGGGTGAAACCGGGGGGATAGCTCTTATGTTATAATTAATAATGATTTTTATTGTCATCTATTTTACAATCTCTAATTACCTACTTTACACTGTAAATAAAAGAAACAGGTTCTGTGAAATAATCTTTTTTAATCAATTATTTATATACTAGCTGTGCCCTGCAGCTACACCCGCGTTTCCTAGGATTGTAGTTTCTGTCCTCAGAGATGGCGTTGAAAGCGACAAATGTTAGAGAAAAGCTCTCAAAAGGAATATTTTTCCTTTTTTTGCCACATTTTTCAATGATACTCTGCTCCTATTGATCGTAGCATGACATTATAGTGTCTATGGCCTTCCTCAATAAATGAATTATTCAACACAATAATAATTTATCAATTCGAACCATAGTTCGTAAAATTAGCGCGTTTAACCAAACTTCATAACTATAACCTCAAAATTACATGTCATTTTGTAAAATCTAGTCGAAAAAAGAATTTTCAAATAAAAAGATCATGATTCCGGCCAGGATCGAACTGGCGGCCTTCTGCGTGTAAAGCAGATGTGATAACCACTACACCACGGAACCCATGTGCTTGTGACTTGAAATTACCAAACACATTATTTCGGTAGGTACATAATAACTACACTGGCTTACATTTAGTAAAAACTTTTTTATAACTGAAGAATATGTAATAATAATAATAATTTATTTATTTATTTATATCCCACAAGTTACAAAAAAAATATGATCTTACAATAGCACTTAAATTGCGGGAGACTGGTGCCTAAGTTAGGCAGAGCCTGTATTTCAGGACACCAGGTCTCCACCCCACGAACATCGTAACAAAATTTTTTGACAATTATGTCAGTGACAAATATTTTTCTTAAATATTATAAAAAATAATTTTGTAACTTAAATCTAAACTATAAAAACTAAATATTATAAGAAAGGAAAGATTAGGAGAATATTTTATAAATAAAGCAATAAAATAATACAAAACACCTCTGATTAAATAACGTATTTATTATAATGATAAATGACAAAAGAGTGCGAAATTAAAAAAACATTTCAGCGAACATAATAAATTAAAAACAAAAAAAAAAACACAAATTTCAATCAATTACTATTTCATAACAATGCCATCTGTTGTCGAAAACATATATTCGTTTTGTACTCAGATTTAATGGTAATTAATAAATCATATTGTCAAAAACATTTAATATGTAATATTTTCCAAACATACATTTTATTATTTATAGTACGACTTTTTCTACCACACGACTAGCCTTCAAGCTTATCCTGCCATCTGTAAACAGACATAAACACATTATAATTCTGTCATTTATATGCGGACAGCGAATTGAAGCAAAGCGTAACTTTATTCTATTTTACATAGGTTATTTATTAAACGCGCAAGAGCCGGAGAGCGGACACACAACGATACGTAGAAGCGCTGGCTCGACGCCGCTAGGCATACATGAGAGACAATGTCACCACAGAGGACGCAACAGACCGCGCAAAGTGGAGATTGAGCCGGAGAGCGGACCCGCACACACAACGATACGTAGAAGCGCTGGCTCGACGTCGCTCAGTACACATGAGAGACAATGTCACCACAGAGGATGCAACAGACCGCGCAAAGTGGAGATTGAGCCGGAGAGCGGACCCGCACACACAACGTAGAAGAAGCGCTGGCTCGACGCCGCTCGGCAGACATGAGAGACAATGTCACCACAGAGGATGCAACAGACCGCGCAAAGTGGAGATTAAGCGGGAGAGCGGACCCGCACACACAACGTAGAAGAAGCGCTGGCTCGACGCCGCTCGGCAGACATGAGAGACAATGTCACCACAGAGGATGCAACAGACCGCGCAAAGTGGAGATTAAGCCGGAGAGCGGACACACAACGATACGTAGAAGCGCTGGCTCGACGCCGCTCGGCAGACATGAGAGACAATGTCACCACAGAGGATGCAACAGACCGCGCAAAGTGGAGGTTGAGCCGGAGAGCGGACCCGCACACACAACGTAGAAGAAGCGCTGGCTCGACGTTGTTCGGCAGACATGAGAGACAATGTCACCACAGAGGATGCAACAGACCGCGCAAAGTGGAGATTAAGCCGGAGAGCGGACCCGCACACACAACGTAGAAGAAGCGCTGGCTCGACGTTGTTCGGCAGACACGAGAGACAAATTCACCACAGAGGATGCAACAGACCGCGCAAAGTGGAGATTGAGCCGGAGAGCGGACCCGCACACACAACGTAGAAGAAGCGCTGGCTCGACGCCGCTCGGCAGACATGAGAGACAATGTCACCACAGAGGATGCAACAGACTGCGCAAATTGGAGATTAAGCCGGAGAGCGGACCCGCACACACAACGTAGAAGAAGCGCTGGCTCGACGTCGCTCGGCAGACACGAGAGACAATGTCACCACAGAGGATGCAACAGACCGCTTAGTAGAGATTGAGCTGCAGAGCGGACCCGCACACACAACGTAGAAGAAGCGCTGGCTCGACGTCGCTCGGCAGACACGAGAGACAATGTCACCACAGAGGATGCAACAGACCGCTTAGTAGAGATTGAGCTGCAGAGCGGACCCGCACACACAACGTAGAAGAAGCGCTGGCTCGACGTCGTTCGGCAGACACGAGAGACAATGTCACCACAAAGGATGCAACAGACCGCTTAGTAGAGATTGAGCTGCAGAGCGGACCCGCACACACAACGTAGAAGAAGCGCTGTCTCGACGCCGCTCGGAACATATGAGAGACAATGTCACCACAGAGGATGCAACAGACCGCTAAAAGTGGAGATTGAGCAGGAGAGCGGACCCGCACACACAATGTTACGTAGAAGAAGCGCTGGCTCGACGTCGCTCGGCAGACATGAGAGACAATGTCACCACAGAGGATGCAACAGACCGCGCAAAGTGGAGATTGAGCCGGAGAGCGGACCCGCACACATAACGTTACGTAGAAGAAGCGCTGGCTCGACGTCGCTCGACAGACATGAGAGACAATGTCACCACAGAGGATGCAACAGACCGCACAAAGTGGAGATTGAGCCGGAGAGCGAACCCGCAAACACAACGATACGTAGAAGAAGCGCTGGCTCGACGTCGCTCGGCAGACACGAGAGACAATGTCACCAGAGAGGATGCAACAGACCGCTTAGTAGAGATTGAGCTGCAGAGCGGACCCGCACACACAACGTAGAAGAAGCGCTGGCTCGACGTCGCTCGGCAGACACGAGAGACAATGTCACCACAGAGGATGCAACAGACCGCTTAGTAGAGATTGAGCTGCAGAGCGGACCCGCACACACAACGTAGAAGAAGCGCTGGCTCGACGTCGTTCGGCAGACACGAGAGACAATGTCACCACAAAGGATGCAACAGACCGCTTAGTATAGATTGAGCTGCAGAGCGGACCCGCACACACAACGTAGAAGAAGCGCTGTCTCGACGCCGCTCGGAACATATGAGAGACAATGTCACCACAGAGGATGCAACAGACCGCTAAAAGTGGAGATTGAGCAGGAGAGCGGACCCGCACACACAATGTTACGTAGAAGAAGCGCTGGCTCGACGTCGCTCGGCAGACATGAGAGACAATGTCACCACAGAGGATGCAACAGACCGCGCAAAGTGGAGATTGAGCCGGAGAGCCGACCCGCACACATAACGTTACGTAGAAGAAGCGCTGGCTCGACGTCGCTCGACAGACATGAGAGACAATGTCACCACAGAGGATGCAACAGACCGCACAAAGTGGAGATTGAGCCGGAGAGCGAACCCGCAAACACAACGATACGTAGAAGAAGCGCTGGCTCGACGTCGCTCAGCAGACATGAGAGACAATATCACCACGGAGGATGCAAAAGACCGCGGAAATAATATATTATCGTATAACAATGGTTTATAAAGTCTAGAATAGTTATAATATAATGAAATGAAATAGAAACAAAGTAAAGACTTACCTTACAAATCCAGTACCATGCAGTTCACAAAAACAAAAAGCGAAATCACACGCAAGTCAAACCATGCAAGATATCACAATGTTACTATACTAAATAAAAAACAAACCAAAAACACACCATGCACTTTTTCCGTAATACTTGGACAAAAAAAAAACAAAAAAACATCTGATATACATACAATCCTATAAGCCCAAAAATGTATAGGAACGTTCAGAACACCCACATATAACCTTGACACCCTTAATACCAAAGTAGTTTTTTTTTTAATAATATTTGAAAACCAAGGCATTTGAGTTCATATTGATGATAATGCTACTAATAATCTGAATGCAAAGGTTTGTATGTATTTCTATCAAAAACTGCCGGATAGATTGGGATGAAACATGATGGTACATAATAATAATAATAATAAAAATGTATTTATTGCAGACCAACACATGAACAAAATAATTAAGCCCACCAAACTGCGTGGCAGTTTATCGGCGGGAACAGCACTTTTTTTAATTTATTTATAATATTAGCTTATTTAATTATGATATACATATAATGTACCTACTTTTAGCCTCGCATTAAAACTAAATTAAATTTATAGCGATTTCCGAAATTACTTGTTTTTTTTATATTTACATTTAACGGATTTGTATTTATTATATATTGTAGGGATCAAATACCAATTTGTTCTTTTACCGTAGTAGTTTTTGACTACTGACCGGATCAGTTTACGTTTCCTGACATTTTTGGTGTTGAACGTGTTTTTTATTTCAATTTTATGTTGTGGATTATAGAATTGTTCCAGAACCACTAGGTAATTGACCCGCTCGATGCTAGATAGAGCATATCCTGGAATAACATATAGGCTTTTTAGGCCGGGAAAATGTGACATCCCCCGGTAACGCGATTAAAACTGCGGAGTAATAGACGCGCTATTTACAAATAAGTTTACTATAATAATGTTGAAGGTCAGCAGACATGTTTAGTAAACTGGATAACGCCAAATATTTTTTTATACTTGACCCAAACCAGTCTTTTAACTTATATAGATAACTATATATTAGCGGCCATGATATTTTAGAATTTTTAAGCCAAAGTCATAATTATACCATACTTCCGCCTCGCGGTTTTGCCTGCGTACCCCAAAAGTTTAATTTGTTCCGGGCTCATTACATAGCCTATATTACTTCTGGATAAAAGCTTTCTAATAGTGAAAGAAATATCGGTCCAGTAGTTTTTGATTTATTTCATTATAAACATTTTTTTTCTCTGCATAATATTATATAAATACTAGTTGTCCCTTTTTTCACATTTTCCCGGCACAAAAAACAACTATGTTACTGCTAATATCTCTATGAATATGTGTACAAAAATTCAAGATGGTCGTTTAAGTAGTTTTCGCGTGAACATATAGAAAGCAATTGTCAGTAAAGAGAACTTATGTTAAAATTTTTCAATAACAACTCAAGTCGCCTTATTAAGTCCGTTTTGGCACCATTAAATGTGATTGAAAAAGAAACTCTATACCTCTCTGCTAAGGGTAATCTGCAATAGCATACAAATAAACATTGAAACAATAAATGATCTTTTTTCAAACCCATTAAAGTTCATTTTTCTGTGACACTACAATCAAAATGGGCCTTCTAAATTTTACTACATTTATAAAGAACTAGTGTCCGCACCGCAGTTTCTTTCGGGTTAAAGTTTGTACCCCACCTCTCCGTATCATAGGCTACGTGTGTGCCAAACTTCAGCAATATCAGTTCAGTAATTTAGTTGTGAAAGCGTAACAAACTAAATATAAGAAATCAAAAACAAACAATGTCACTTCCTTATTTTGATTATTAGGACAGAATGAAGTATTTTGAATACTTTGACGGCCATTTATTAATAGCATAACCAGTTTGTTTTCTTCCGTATTGACAATATTTTTGATTAATTAATATTTAAGTATTAGGTTGTTCCAGTTTCCATATGACACTTATGTACATTAATTTATTTTTTCGTGCCAATAATATCATACGGCGCGGCGCCATATCGCGCCATCTTTTTTTAATTTTAAAAACATGGCTACCAAAATCTTTTACCATGCTATTTCTGCCAGTGTCAAAATATATTTTAGTTTCAGAAAATGTTATGTCAAATTGAAACCTCATTCATAAATTACGAATAGGTTAGACCTTTTTAGGTGTTTTTATAATTTTAAAAACATGGCTACCAAAATCTTTTACTAAGCCATATTTCTGTCAGTGTCAAGGGCATATTTTAGTTTATGAAAATGTTATGTCAAAGTCAACCTCTCATTCATAAATTACGAACAGGTACTTAAAAGATGTCAACGAATGTCGTCTATGTAAAAATATTTTATCCATTTAACTTTCCTTTTTGGTGATATAGAAAGTTCTTTTATTGATACTATTTTGACGATCCATTTTGATTTCATTTAGTTTTGCTTACTTAATAAATATTTGTTTTAATCCTGATACACTGCCACATTATATTAGGTACTATGTACGTCTGTGGATAACGCAGCTAATAGCATTATTTATAAATAATTTAGTTTTAAATTTCCTATACTAAATTATCTGTATTTTTAACCGACTTCAAAAAAAAGGAGGAGGTTCGAAGCGATTTTAATAATTCTTTTTTTATTTGAGCTGGTGCTTCCCGAATGGTCCCATTTCAATTTGGTCCAGTTCTGACAATGGCATCCATGAGAAAACCATATAAGTCTAAAATCAGCATTAAGTATGTGTGCGACAAATGAACGAGTAACTCAATATCATGCCAACCGATTTCGATTTATTCATTTATAAAACTGTAGACTTCACAGATAGTTCCATGATCATTACAACAAGAGCTGGTGATGGAATCCTGAGAAAATTGAGGAAAATCCTTAAATGTGCAGGCATACATAATACACCTTAAGTAATCACGTTTAGTAGGTCTACCCATATTCAGAAAAAAATTTTAGTGTACTTCAGATTCACTAAAAATAAACAACAATTTTAACAAAAAAAAACCGACTTCACAAAAAGAAACTATTCCAAAATAAACTAATGCGCACTAAAAAGAAAAAAAATAATTGCATTATTAGACACTTAAAGGTTAATCAAATTATGACGATAATATAATGTAGTTACAATTATTGTTATTTTTGGAGGCGGTGTAAGCCAAGGAAACAACAATATACCTAGCAATAATAATACGAGAATACATTAATAAATTAAACACATTTAACAGCTCCCCTCCCGCCGCGGCCCCGCTCTCGCCTCTCCTGGTAAAGTCGCGCGTGCTACATCTCACCTATAACTATGTATGTAGTTACAAGCCTACGTTGGCTGACACCGACTCCAAAAATAACAATAATTGTAACTACATTATATTATCGTAATAATTTGATTGACCTTTAAGTGTCTAATAATGCAATTATTTTTTTCTGTTTAGTGCGCATTAGTTTGTTTTGGAATAGTTTCTTTTTGTGAAGTCGGTTTTTTTTTTCGTTAAATTTTTGTTTTTATTCTATCCAAAATGTTTCATCTGTGGTTTACGGAGCTGGCAACATTACTAATAGTTTAGTTTTAAATTTCCGTTATTAAATTTACTATTTAATTATACGTAAAATCTTTCAACTTTGGATAACGCAGCTGGCAACATTACTAATAATATAGTTGTAATATTTTTTTTCTCAGCAAATTTGTAACATAAATAAATAAATTTCAAAAAACAAACACCATGCAACTCACCTTTCCCCAAAAACCCAGTACCACCGGTCAAAAAGATGCACTGATTCTTATAAAACTTCTGAATCTCTGTTTTTGGCGCTTTACCCTTCGTAAGGCGTTTCTTCTCCTCTTCTTTGGCGTCGATCTTGTCTTCCTCAGCGTAGTAGTCGTCAAGCTGGTTGGCTGAGACAAACTCGTGGTCCTCGGAGAAGTCGAGAATTGGAGCCGTTGGGTTCATCGCCTGGTTCTCCACATCAGCGATACGCACCGAGTTTTCTAGCTCCTGGAATTCAAATTGTTTTTCAAACTAAAAGCTTTTCTTTGAAACAAAGACCCTTCCACTGTTGGGAGGTTAAGTTATTACTGGACTAAGCCTTATCAGATTTGGGTCAGGTTATGTGTAAACCAAATTTTCATTTTCCCATTTATAATATTGCTACCTCTCCCCCGCAGTTTCATCCGCGTTTATCGATATCATATATAACCTATAAACATCTAGTAAAAATTCCGCGTCGAATGGTAGCAGTCCTATCCCGATATGTTCAGTAGTTTTTAGGTGATGGTGCGCCAAAGGAACCCTATTTTCCTTATATATGCAGAAGATAGATTGAAGATATAAGTTAGGATTTATTATGACTTGGCTTACATGTAAATTATCCTGCAGTTCACGGCTCAAACTCCTCACATTCTCCAGTTCCTGAAGCTGCTTCTCTGAAGGCTTGCCGTAGACATCAATGTCTATCTTCTCCCCTTTAGTCTGAGCTTCCACCCACTTCTCCATCTTGTCCCTCGTTAGATCTGTTTGCTGAAGTGTCGATGATGTCGAAATGTTCATTATAGGTACTGTGAATAAGAAATTAGTAAAATTAATATTGTGAACTTTATTTTAGAAATAGTAGAGTTATTTGTGCAATGGCTGAAATCAAGCAGACGAACCACCTGATAGGAAGTGGCCATCGTCGCCTATGGACATTTGCAACACCAGGGGCATCGCTGCGTTGGCGCTTGAGACGTTTCTAAGTCTCATGTGCCTGTAACTTCACCGGCCTTAGGTACCTCTCTAACCGAAACACAGCAATACAAGTGTACTGCTTCTACCTGGTAACTACTTTAGTTTCCCGTGGGATGTGACATCAAATTACAAATCTTTAAAATTCTCATCTTTTCTGCACTATAATATACATGTATTATACATATAAACCTTTCTCTTGAACCATTCTGTCTATTAATGAAAGCCGCATCAAAATCCGTTGCGCAATTTAAACGATTTAAGCGCACATACGACTTCGTTTTATACCATGCAGAGATTTCGTGTGACGCGTTTATAGAACAAGATAAACACGTTCTAATATTTTGGTTTAACCAACATACATTTACACTTGTTAAAGCCTTATTCATATGCTCGTTATGCTTAATATCCTTTGAATCACACGCGAATTTAAATGGGGTTTTCCTATGAAACTGGTCTTCTGTTTTAACATTAGCAATTGGTTTTTGGCAAATATTTTTTACTAGCTGTCTCCTACGGTTTCACCCACTGTTGTGTCTTGTCTTCGTATAACGTCTCAATTTATGTCAAAATCAGTTCGAGTCTAAAACTTTTTAAATCAACACCATCTTCTTTTTTGCACAGTTTTTTTTTTGTTCTTGGAATAACTGAATTTTTTTAAGCGTTTAGCGGGTCTAATACGTCCTGAAGATGCTTCGTGTAGAAGCGAAACACGTGTCGATTTCCTGTTGAGTTTCCTTGTTTGGGACTTGACAGAGAAGGTGATCCAGCGGAATTTGTAACTTGATATTTGTTTTTTGAATAATTTTATTATTTAATTTTGGTTAATGTATTCGTTTTATAACATACTGACACCAAATGTCATATTTTATTTTTATTTCTCTCTATCTATATTTCATTTTATATCTCAAGAACAGGTCTTTTTTTTTTATATAAAAACTTGAGCTCATTTGACTGGATCTCACCTGATGGAAAGTGACGATGCAGTCGACCGACCTTGATGAAATTTGGTATATAGTCAGGACATGAGATTGCGGGAATGATAGGTAATTTGATATCGATAAACGCGGCTCAAACCGCGGATGTCTCATTTTTATACCACATGGGCCGATAAACAAGCACTTACTAATGGTAAGTGTTCACCGCAGCCTATAGACATTTGCAAGACCAGGTGCATCGCCGCGATGTCGCTTGAGACGTGAAGTTAAGTCTCATGTGCCTGTAATGTCACCGGCCTTACCTCTCTAACCGAAACAGTAATAAAAGTGCACTACTGCTTCACGGTGGAAATGGGTAAGGTAGTACTTCCTTGGACGAACTCTGCACTAAGAGCTCTACTTGCTGACTCAATTTGCTGCTCTGGTTAATAGATACATACATCCGCTGTTAATTAATTTTTAATATAACTTTAATTTGTTTGTATACAAAAATGATGAATCATATCAATTAAATTTTAGTCATCAAATCATCAATTGCTTTGTTTATTAGGTTATGCGGAAGTAGAAGTAACTTGCGGCACGCTATGATGGCCGTTTTGACGTTTAACAATGACAAAGAAAAATAGCCTTTATTCCTTCAAACATTAGGTGCATCTATTGATCCAACAGCTAATTGTATGATGATGGAAATCAACCTTATTCCAAAGCGATACAGTTTCTTTTCCTATGACAATCTGAAACATTAAAACGGCCATCATAGCGTGACGGTAGTATAAGTAGGCGGATGTCATGTGGTAATTATGTTATATTTGAATTTTATAGACCTGTTTTAGACATAAAAAATGTTATTGGAATTTGAACTCTATAAAGTTCGAAATAAGGTCCATCTATTTGTTAATTGCATAAAGAAGCAAATGTAATTTATCATAGAGTGATAGAGTTGATTTTCCTTTGACATTTTTGCCTTTCAAAACAGACTTGTAAGATTGTTACAAACAGTTATTTGGATTCCATAGTACATAATACCTTAATTTTGTCTCATGGCCGCATATAAATATAGCAGGAAATACTTATGTAGTCTACTTAATGTCTAAGTATCACGATTGTAGGGTACTTTGTATTGTAGTACCTGGTTGGGTACCTTTGCAGTGAATTTTTTTTTTCTGGGAGAGCTTTGAAATTCTGATCCGCAGATTTTGGATCACCCAAATAATGTCGATTTTATTATATCAAAGCTAATTGAGGTCATATACCATAAACAAGCAAGGTAAATAGTATTATCTAATAAGGTATTTAACCTACGATAAATATAGGCAAAGGTCATTTTTGGAGACCCATAAAAGATTAATTCAAAGTTCCCCAAATACAGAGTCAAGATTTCTACACTTTTCGCACCAAAATCTATCAAACGCCCTTCGACTGCCGAAAAACGTCTAAGTATGCTGCGAAACTTTATTATTTTCTCACGCATATGAACTAGTAGCTGTCCCCGCGGTTTCACCCGCAAAATAATAATGCTGATGTCGCCAGGCGTGGGTCCAGCCATCCGAAAACCGGCCAAGTGTTCGGAGTAATCAACTCGCTCATGATCGATATAGTACATTCCTACAAAGCAGTATTTTTCTACACCAATATCATAAAGAGGAAAGATTTGATGGTTTTTTGCTTTGAATAGGCTCCAAAACTACTTGACCGATTTGAAAAATTCTTTCACTGTTGGGAAGCTACACTATCTCCGGTGAACATACGCTATATTAAATTTTCAAAAAGCTAGGGATCCATGCTAAAACTCCAATAATGTGACCCAAGGTGTGAAAAAATTACCAAAAAACTTTCTTACATCGCGTGCGCTGCGAAAACTATTGATGAGAGAAAGAACAAACTAATATAGAATCCTTCGGGAACGCCGGTTCCATATTTTATAAAGGCATTGGATTTAATATCATCAGCCTATCGACCTCACTAGACCGTGAAAGTGTGACGTCACAAGTCTATTAGGGTGGTGGGCATGCCCATCGTGTCCACAACGGTGGATCCGAGCTTGGATGTCCCTCTTACATGACTTTATTATATTACTAGCTGTCCCCCGCGGTTTCACCCGCGTTCCCGAGGGACGTAACATTTTCCCCGGCACAAAAAGTCTATGTTACTTCTAATACCTCCAAGAATATGTGTACAAAGTTTCATGATGATCGGTTAAGTAGTTTTCGCGTGAAAGCGTAATAAACAAACTTACTTAATTTATAATATTATTAGTATAGTTGACTACAGACAAAGCAACTGGTTGAAACTTAGCACATAGATAGAGCATGCCCTGGATAAACATCCTTCGGGAACGCGGGTAAAACCGCTGGGAAAGCTAGTATTCAATTTATTTTGCAGAATTTAAGGTCAGATATACTCGCAAGAGACAGTTACTATAAAATACATAACAATATTTTTCCTTAAGAAATAATTGATAAATTAAAATTATGATGATACATACAATAAACCTATCAGCTGATATTTTTTCCTGATTCAAAATACCACAGATAATATAAGATCCGGAAACATTACAATGTAATGTTTTCTTCTTTTTTTTACGTCAAAGAAGGTTTATATGAAATGTCATAAACTTCTTTATATTCTTGAAAATGAAGATGTCACTTGACTTTTCAACGTAATTTATGATACATCTCAATATAATTCTTATGTCCGTGTATATGTTAACTCCTCCTAAACGGCTGTAATGATTTTGATATTTTTTTTATATATGATACAGTAGATTCGAGAATGGTTTAGATTCACAGTTGGACGCGGTAGTTGGCGCTGCGATAGAATTCCTGCATTGTTTTTTTTTGGAACTATTGTACGGACTTATAACGACAGGACAACGTCTGTCGGGAGAGCTGGTGTTTCTATATTTATACGAGTATTCTATTCTAACAATAAAATTAAAACTAAATCTATACAACGTGTTAAAAAATACCCCGTAAAAATATAATTAATTATCAAAGCCAACAACCCTAGTAAGCTGTCATGTCAGGGAACCAGATTATTTAACAGAAAGGCCTACGTACCTATTTCACCTAATAATTGTCTACTTTAATAGTTTTTCTATTTTTCATTTATAAAAATCAGTTTTTTTATTATTTTTATTGTGAATGGACTCTATGTGTGTCTGTCTGTGATATGCTCTATCTATGTGCCAAGTTTCATCCAAATCTGTCCGATAGTTTTTGCGGGAAAGAGTAACAAACATACATACATACAAACGCATTAATAATATTAGTTAGTACAGTAGAATTAGAATTCAAAATGGCTGACATTGAATAAGGTGGAAGGGGGGAAAGGCCATAATTATTAGTTTAATTACCCCTCATTCCTGTTTAAACCCTGAATAGTATTTATAAATTACTTTTTAAATTGTGTTTTTCGTTTGTCCATTGTCTTGCGTTTCAATTGACCTCAAGAATTACATTATTTTTATAATTTACATACAATTGTTATAAATATGCATTGTAGAGGGCAAAGTTGGACATAATTTCAATTTTGTTTATTATTGAATTAAAATTGACGAATATAAAGGTACCTATTTTGTGAAAAAGGAAATATTTAATTAAGGTCTGAATTAATTAATCTCTAAGGTCGCAGATCGTTCTTCACATTTCATGATTGAAAGACCCTGACAAATAAAAAAATATTCTTTTTTTTAAAGTTCAAATACATTTTTAATCTGGCAATCTAAAAGTGAAATGACGTCAGATGGCTGAATATTTTTATGAACTTTGCCTAATCTTTATCAACTATCGTAATTTTTTTAATATATTTTTTTTCTAGCAAAGCAAAGGTATGTCTTTCTATTCAACCGTAAGATTACACTTGAGTTTAGAAAAATCCTTTAAAATTCAAATTCGAGCTTTTGCCAAAAATATATGATATACTAGCTGTTCCCGGCGGTTTTACCCGCGTTCCCGAGGGATATTAAATTTTCCCAGTATCTTATGTATTCACCCAGACTTTAAGCTATATACGTGACAAGTTCCTAATCCGTTTGGCAGTTTTTGCGTGAAAGAGTAAGAAACATTCTCATAAACTTTCGTATTTATAATATTAATAGGATTTAACTAAAAACCCATCCTGACTTTGCCTGAGTATGATAATATTAATGTAATCACTACATAGTATAAAACAAAGTCGCTTTCTCTGTCCCTATATCCCTATGTATGCTTAAATCTTTAAAACTACGCAACGGATTTTGATGCGGTTTTTTTTAATAGATAGAGTGATTGAAGAGGAAGGTTTTTATGTATAATACATGTGACATCCCACGGGAACGCGGGTAAAACCACGGGGTACAGCTAGTACTATATATAAGGAAAATAGGGTTCCTTTGACGCACCATCACCTCAAAACTACTGAACATATCGGGATGGGACTGCTACCATTCGACGCGGAATTTTTCATAGATTTTAAAGCCTATATATGATATCGATAAACACGGGTGAAACCGCGGGGGACAACTTGTTATTTATATATTTCTACCTTTATTTGTTAATATTTTCCATTGATACATTTTACTACCATTATCAAGAAATAAAACAAAAAATCTACAAGGCCTGATTTGACAACTAAAAATGACAGAGAAAAATCATCTCTATTGTAATTAACATAAGGTCCATCTATTGATGCAATATAATTGTATAATGACACTGATGTACCTAATTATAACGGCATAGAGTTCATTCTTCTATAACACTTTTATCTGTCAAAATGTTCAAATCTTGACTATTTAAGCAAATATTCCCGTAGCATTGGCGTCAATTAAAATAATATCTGAGACAAAATACTTCATAAAATATCCATTCGTAGATTTTTTAACAGGTTTTTTTATTTAATTAAAACCGGTAACACTAGAGTCCAAAGATGGTCCGAATTTCTGTATTAGAGTTATTAAATACATTTTGCCCTGCCCCCTTATTCAGCTAATACAAACTTCGTCGGCGAGCCGCTTCACGGTGGCCTCGGAGAGCTTACCTCTCACGTGATTTGCATTATCGTAGTAAGCGACAAAGACAAAGCACGGAGGCCGCGACGATACATCCTCGAGTTAGTGTCATTTTCCTTACAGAATCGAGCCCCTGTATGTATAAATACAATTTAATACCCACTAGTATCACCGATTATCGGCTGAGAGACAAGGTCCGTCCATTCCAAAAAAAAAAAAAAAAAAATAAATAAAAAAAAGTAAAAAAAAGTAAAAAAAAAAAAACATTAGTATCATTATAGCTATAACACTGAATGCCATATGCACTCGCAGAATAAGTGAAACTTACATAGTTCGCTGGTTCGTTTGTTTAACGGCGAAAATTAATATGCAATCCCGATCGAAAATCCATGGATTGATGAACCTTTTGGCAGTAATTTTAATACACGTAATGTCAAAATTCTACTTCAATCTTGCGATTTTAGATCGGGATCGTATATTAATTTTGGCCGTAAGTCAAATCTTGTAAGCCAATTTTGAACCACTCCCTCTTGTCCAACAAAGTTGATATTTAACAATATAGTATAGTTCCAATGACAATGCACTTTTATGGCAAACATGACCTGGTAACCTCAGGATTGGCTGCAGAAGGAACTCCTCAACAGTGAGTGGCATAGACAAAAAACTTTGTTCCATAACTTTCCAATGTCTTTACCAACTGACAAAGTGGATACTCATTGTGTGGTTGATTAAAATAACAATTAACAACTTAATTCAATTTCCTTACTTAATTTGAATGCAAATGCTTGGTGACCTTTAAACTTGCTATGTAAGCGAATTGGAACCCTATTGTTTTAGATTTTTAATTGATTTATTTGATTGATTTATGGGGCTCAGGGGCTCGATTCTGTTAGGAAAATGACACTAACTCGTAGATGTTTCGTCGCGGCCTCCGTGCTGTGTATCTTTCGCTAACGACGTTAATACTAATCACGTGAGAGATAAGCTCTCCGAGGCCTCCGTGAAGCGGCTCACCGACGAAGTTTGTATTAGCTGAATAAGGGGGCTGATTAGCAACCTCGTTGTGTGACGAAAAATAAATGAATGATAAACACAATGTATGGTATTCAAAAGTGATTGATGAATAATTAAAATACCCTGTTACACTAAAGTTTCTCTTCGATCGTGTCTTCACGACACATTCTGTTTTTTTTTTACTGTTGGAAAATTACACTAGTGACGGCGGTAGCGTCAAAAAACAGTACCTTTGGTACCAACTTATAAAAAAAAAGTTTGAAATAAAAAAATTACTAATACAAGCGAAAGTTTGTATGTATGGATGTTTGTTACTTTCACGCAAAAACTACTAAACGGATTTGGATGAAACTTGGCACATATATAGAAAATGCCCTGGATAACACATTGGATGTAGCTTCAGTAACTTTAAATTTGACCTTCATAAGTGCCCTCCGAGGGCCTAAACTGAATAAAGGTTTTAAATTTTTAATTTTGTATACTTTTTGTGCCGGGAAAATGTTAAATCCCTCGGGAACCCGAGTGAAACAGCTAGTGTTAATAAAAAATATGATTGGAAAATTTTTATTCTACTGTCTTATTTATATTTTTCTTTTTTCAACCTTGAATCTATGGTCGGATATGTCAATATTATTACTGAACTTGTCAAAGAGGTTTTATTGCTTGTTTGACATTTAATGACGCAATTATCAGTAAATAGATAATTTTCAAACCTCGTTTTCTGAACATAACAGTAATATGATAAAATATTCAATATTTCTAAGCTATTATATACTCGTATATGCAAAAGTTTTAAAGGTTATATTACATATATTAGACAACTATGCTTTTGTCGTTAGTCTATATTTATTTAAATTTATTATGTTTATTATCATAACATACAAGCCGTCTCTCGCGGCTTCACCCGCGTTTATCGATATCATATATAACCTATAACCATCTACGAAAAAGTCCGCGTCGAATGGTGGCAGTCCCATCCCGATATGCTCAGTAGTTTTGAGGTGATGGTGCGTCAAAGGTACCCTATTCTGCCTATGTATTATATTTATAGATACTTCGATTCTCCGGGAGTAAGTAGCCTAGAATGTTACAAAACTACCCGTAAAGCCGAAAGGAGGTTAAATGGGGCCTTATAACGAGTTCATTCACAATATTTAAGAACCGTAGTAACGCTGTATAACATACCGCAAAAAAAAACAGATTTTTATGAATGAAAAATAGAAAAACTATTGAAGTAGACAATTATTAGGCAAAGTAGGTACGTAGGCCTTTCTGTTAAATAATCTGGTTCCCTAACATGACAGCTTACTAGGGTTGTTGGCTTTGATAATTACAAATTGATTGTTACGGTAAATCGTTGAATATATTTTTTTTTTATACCACTTGGGCCGTCAAACAAGCGAACGCTCCATCTGATGGTAAGTGATCACCGCCGCCTATGGACATTTGCAACACTAAGGGCATCGCCAATGCGTTGTCGACCCAGACGAAGTTGCTAAGTCTCATGTGCCTATAATTTCACCGGCCCCCTTACCTTTCTAACCGAAACACAGTAACACAAGTGCACTACTGCTTCACGGTGGAAATGGCATACATATAGAAAATGCCCTGGATAACACATTGGATGTAGCTTCAGTAACTTTAAATTTGACCTTCATAAGTGCCCTCCGAAGGCCTAAACTGAATAAATGGTTTTGAATTTTGAATTTTTTGAAAGAGCTCTACTACTCAAAAAAGGGGCTTACTTATTCCACGGCATGCTAGAGCATGATAGATCTACGTGTCAAGTTTCATCCAAATCCGTTCGATGATTTGCGTGAAAGAGAAACAAACAGCTTTACATGCATCTTTACAAACTTTCGCATATATAATATTAATCAGAAGTAGAGTAGATAGAAGATATGACAGAACATAGCAAATAATTTAAAACAATTTAGTTTTTTTTCATAATCTATTTACTGGATAATATACTACTTCCTCCTTTACACCGTAGTAGAGTAGTAGAGCTCTTAGTGTGGAGTTCGTCCGGGAAAGTACTACCACCTTACCCATTTCTGCCGTGAAGCAGTAGTGCACTTGTATTACTGTGTTTCGGTTAGAAAGGTAAGGCCGGTGAAATTACAGGCACATGAGACTTAACAACTTCACGTCTCAGGGTCGACAACGCATTAGCGATGCCCCTTGTGTTGCGAATGTCCATAGGCGCCGTCGACCCATCAGGTGGACCGTCCGCTTGTTTGTCGGCCTATGTGGTATAAAAAAAAAAACCTTTTTGTTTAAAATAAATGAAGCACTCCGAGAGTGCCGACAGAAGTAAAAAATGGTTGCCTGTAAATTCGGTTTACGGACGATAGTTTAACGTGACAACGTCATAACAAAACATTGATGACATTATTGCATAATTTTATGAACAAAATTGAATCATGTAATAGAATTATCTTTTTTTTTTGTCAATTGCAACTTGACCTATTATTACTGCACTCGCCGACCGATGCAACTTTTTTTAATAATAAAAGAAAAAATACTTAAAATTATACTAGTAATCAGATTTTTAAAATGCAATAATTAACCTTGTACAATGAGCGTAACGGGACAATGAGCGTAAGGGAACAATTTTTCGTGCATGCAGCCAGCGTTCATAGATTTATTAGACGTTTTCACGTCAAAAACTGACATGAATAAATTTATGTTGTACGTATTATATTTATGTTATATTATTAATGTATTTCAACCCAAACTCAACTCTCGTGTAACCGGGGCCAATACATGTAGATACTCATATAAAGAGGTGTCGGTAACGGTAACAGTGTCGCGAGTTCAATTGTTTTTTGCCATCTCAAAAATGCCCAACGTGCCTAAAAAGTTTCCATTTCAAAAACATTTTGCACGAACAAGAAATGTCACTTTGTTAATGACCCATTCAATTGTCTATCGGGTTTTATTCCATTAATTATGACTGGTCACAGACAACACAAGGCTTGTACAAACTTGAACCTTGTAATTATCTACACAAAGTAGCCATTTCCTTTGTTATTATCACAGTGATTACACGACGGTTTCAATGCGTGAGAATATTTTTCATTACCTCTACCATGAGTTGCTATCGAAACTTACTTCAGTCACTAGCGAGTAAACTACTATCGATACAGTATTTCTCGATAGCAACTGTCAAATTTGTGACTCATGGTACCGAATTTCTATAGTAAAGGCTAAAAAATGTTACTCGCTAGTGTTTACATTTCGATAGGTTTTTTACCTATCGACTGGTACTATCGATTTTAGTTCTTTAGGTGACCGCTAGTGGCGCTGTACACAGTTGCCATAGAAATGTTTTTCACCGTCGCTAGCGAGTACGTAAAAACTCATGGTAAAGATACAGGAATATTTCTCTAAGATACCTATAAGAAATCTACTATCATGTATTGTTGAGTATTTTTTAAAGTGATAAACTGTTTTAATCGATAATTTTTTTTTTATACCACATGGGCCGACAAACAAGCGGACGGTCCACCTGATGGTAGGTGGTCACGTTGCCTATGGAGATTTGCAACACTGGGGGAATCGCCAATGCGTTGTCGACCCTGAGACGTGAAGTTGTTAAGTCTCATGTGCCTGTAATGTCACCGGCCTTACCTTTCTAACCGAACACAATACTACAAGTGCACTACTGCTTCACGGCAGAAATGGGTAAGTGGTAGTACTTCCCCGGACGAACTCTGCACTAAGATATAATAATGGAATAATAATGAAATACTTTATAGAAGCCTAATTAATACTTTAAATTAAAAAAAAACTATCCCTACTAATATAAATGTGAATGTAAATTTGTTTGTTACACTTTCACGCGAAAACTACTTAACCGATCATCATGAAGTTTGTACACATATTCATGGACGTATTAGAAGTAACATAGGATACTTTTTGTGCCGGGAAATGTTACATCCCTCGGGAACGCGGGTGAAGCCGCGGGAGACAGCTAGTAATATTATAATAAATGCAAAATTTGTGAGTATGTATGGATGTTTGTAACTCTATCACGCAAAAACTACCAAACGGATTTAGATGTAACGTAGCACATAGATAGAGCATATCTTGGAATAACATATTGGTATTTTTTATACCGGGAAAACGTGTCATCCCTCGGGAGCGCCGCTGAAACCGCGGGGGACAGGTAGCAATATTATAAATGCGAAATTTTGTTAGTATGTATGGATGTTCGTTACTCCTTCACGCAAAAACTACCAAACGGATTTAGATGTAACGTGGCACTTACATAGATCATTTTCTGGAATCACACATATCATACTTTATTACGGGGAAAATGTAACATCCCTGGGAATATGATTGAAACCCCGGAGGCAAGTACTTAACTATCTTTAAATTGAATTGATTAATGTCAGTTTTATTTCCTATTTAGATTTCTACACAACATACGGATAAATATGTAATTTGTAATCAACATGAGCGTTTTGCGACACAATGGAATCAGTCCTTACTTTTATGTATTTATCTATAAAACGTTCGCCTGTACAACCCTACGCATCAGTTTATGTAAAAAAACGTATGTGTACTTATGTACGCACGTACGAAGTTATACACGAAATTATAGTCGTGATATTGTAGTGTCCAAACTCTTTGCACCTGTCTGTAGCAACGAGTAACAAATTTGGCGTTGTTAGGTTATTGACAATAACATCATTACTTACTCATTGACACTGACAGTTGCGATTTGTGCGATGTTCTGGAGGGACCGTTATCAGCTAACTTCAACCTGTTACTTTTGTGTTACACTGATGCGCGCGCATCTTAAAATTTCACTCTCATCATTTTTTCATAACGCGCCTAAAGTAGTATAACTTTTAAAACATATCTTACGTTTAATTAAGTAAATATGTTGAGTAGTAGAGCTCTTAGTGCAGAGTTCGTCCGGAGAAGTACTACCTTACCATAAACATATAAATTTTTGGATATGCTTACCGTAGGATACACGACTACATCGAATTTGATCAAAATTTTATAATTAATACTAGCTGACGGTAAACGTTGTTTTGCCATATTTATTTTATTAAAAACTATGCATGAAAATTTATCGTACTACAATTATTGTATTTGATTGCCTTCTTGCAACCCTATTGCGGATCTGTGAATGAAACAGAATAATATTATATAAAAATACTAGCTGTCCCCCGCGGCTTTACCCGTGTTCCCGTGGGATGTCACATGTATTATACATAAAAACCTTCCTCGTCAATCGCTCTATCTATTAAAAAAACCGCATCAAAATCCGTTGCGTAGTTTTAAAGATTTAAGCACACATAGGGATATGGGGACAGAGAAAGCGACTTTGTTTTATACTATGTAGTGATTAGTGTTTTTTAGCAATTATTCTTGTTTTTTTAAACTCAAAATATTTTAGAAATCAAAATTCGTATTCTTGAAAGTCTGAGCCGCAGCCATTTTGCGTGACGAAAAATAAAAGAATAATAAACACAATGTATGCTATTCAAAAGTGATTGATGAATAATTAAAATGTTTCCCTGTAATACAAGTTTCTTCGTATTTACGATACATCCTGTTTTTTTATTAGTTCAAAGTCTAATAATAAATACATCTTAATATATATATTTCTTGTGTGCGTGTGTATGTGACTGAACTCCTCCTAAACGACTGGACCGATTTTGATGAAATTTTTTGTGTGTGTTCGTGGAGATTCGAGAATGGTTTAGATTTACAATTGGACCCGGTAGGGGGCGCTGCGATCGAAACCCTGAATTTTTGTATGGACTTATTTTGGCAGGACAACGTCTGTCCGGACAGCTAGTTTACTATAATATTTTTCAAATACCATGAATGAGTGTTTTATAAGATTTCTCAACGGTTTATGTTTATTTCTTTTTTTTTATTTTTTATACCACATGGGCCGACAAACAAGCGGACGGTCCACCTGATGGTAAGTGATCACCGCCGCCTATGGACATTTGCAACACTAAGGGCATCGCCAATGCGTTGTCGACCCTGAGACGTGAAGTTGTTAAGTCTCATGTGCCTGTAATTTCACCGGCCTTACCTTTCTAACCGAAACACAGTAACACATGTGCACTACTGCTTCACGGTGGAAATGGGTATGTGGTAGTACTTCCCCGGACGAACTCTGCACTAAGAGCTCTACTATTCGAAAATAATTATAAATTTCAACATAATAAAGGGATACCGTAACAGAGCAAGGTCTCATGAAGCATTTAGTGTATCTCAGAGTAATCAAGTGCTATTTCACAAGATATTGGTAAAAAACCTTCAGCTGTCACAACTCATCCTATGTGAAAATGATTATCTTTATCATGTATGGGCCTTTGACATGTCGAGGGCCAAACTTTAGCGTGCAAATACGTTCACAGGCCGCATTTAAAAGTACTTAGTGCATTTATTACTGCAGTACTTAGTAAATGAACAAAAAACCTTATGTAATATTTTTTTAATTGGGTTTTTTCAAAATGTCTCGCGGGCCGGTTGTTGCTCATATATAATCTATACACATAAGCAAAATATGTTACCTTTGACGCACCATCACCTCAAAACTACTGAACATATCGGGATGGGACTGCTACCATTCGACGCGGCATTTTTCGTAGATGGTTATAGGCTATTATATGATATCGATAAAAGCGGGTGAAACCGCTGGGGACAGCTAGTATAATTATATTATCATACTCAGGAGCAGCCGTGAAGGGTCCTTAGTATTATTTATAAAAAAATACCTTTTACATCGTATGGTCTAGAGAAGCTAGAGACAGAAATTAGTGGAGAGAGCCGGCAGAGGCCTATGTAACACAGGACATGCTGATCACTAAACCGGAAAATCTGATGTGTTAGATGTAAGATTTTTTTAATACTATTAGATTATTTTTGTGTTTAGTTCGTCAGCAAAAAAGGCTTTGATAATAAAATAGTAAATATCCCAAGACATTCTTCACACATGGTTACCTGATCCCAAGTTGAGTGTACTGCTTGTAGTATGGCTACCAGGTAACTGATATACTACATATACTACTTTTTAAATACATACTTATATAGATATTTACACCCAGACACAGAACAAACAGACATGTTCATGCACACAAATGTTTGTCCTGGGTGGGAATCGAACCTGCGACCTTCGGTTTGGCAGTCAGGATCTCTAACCACGAAGCCAACTGGCCCGTCAAAATAAATGATAATAACCTTTTATATCTTTAGAATAGTAGAGAAAAGCAGGTTTTTTTTTCGTTGACTAAAACGGTACCTAATCATTTATCTAGCGGACAGCAAAAGAAATTTATTTAAGAAAAAAAACCATCAAAATAGGTATCTGACTAAATTAACGGTAAGCTTTGAGGCCCGCTTCGTCGCTTCAGATTGTCATAGAAAAATGAACTTTATGTCTTTAGCTATAAGGTGTATCTATTGATCTAATTAATTAATTGTATGATGTTGCAAATGAACCTTATTTTCATCGGATAGAGTTCATTATTCAATGACATTGTTAAAAACGTCAAAGTGGACATGAAATTGTACCGTCATTTTTTTTTTTCCAATTTATGAGGCACATTTTTTTTTAAATGGGGCCTTACAACGAGTCCATTGACAATATTTAAGAACCATAGTAACGCTATATAACATACCCCAAAAACATAAAAAACTGATTTTTATGAATGAAAATTAGAAAAACTATTAAAGTAGACAATTATTAGGTAAAATATGTACGTAGGCCTTTCTGTTAAATAATCTGGTTCCCTGACATGACAGCTTACTAGGGTTGTTGGCTTTGATAATTAATTATATTTTTAGGGGGTATTTTGTAACGCGTTGTATAAAATAATCAGGTCAAAAATAAGTCTAAGCTAAATAAAAGATGCTCTAAATATTCATATCACGGCATAAGTAACTGTCAAAAAAAAAAGGAAAAAAAAAAAGAAAAAAACTCACCAATAAATATTTTTCTTTGAGTAGAAACACACGATTAAAAAACCGCTCACTGAACTATTTTATTAATTGATTAATAATGATTAAAAAAACAAATACCAGACGACTGTTATGTATGGTCGGCAAATATGGACTGTGTAGCGTACGAGCTACCAGCGACAGTTTAGGAGGATGTAGAATTAAACAGACGTGCGCACGGCCCGGTTCATTTATAACTTTTTTAAATGTAAACTTATTTAGCACTAGCTGTTCCCTGCGGTTTTACCCGCGTTTCCGAGGGATGTAACATTTTCCCGGCACAAAAAGTATCCTATGTTACTTCTAATACCTCCAAGAATATGTGTACAAAGTTTCATGATGATCGGTTAAGTAGTTTTCGCGTGAAAGCGTAACAAGCAAACTTAAATTCACATTTATAATATTAGTAGGGATTTACACATTTCAAAATAATTTCGTTTAATAATAATTCAAAGTAATATTAAAAATATCAACATCATTAAGACACGATAGAAGTGAAACCTTTGTATTACAGGGAAACATTATAATTATTCATCAATCACTTTTGAATTCTATATCACTACATAGTATAAAACAAAGTCGCTTTCTCTGTCCCTATATCCCTATGTATGCTTAAATCTTTAAAACTACGCAACGGATTTTGATGCCGTTTTTTTTAATAGATAGAGTGATTGAAGAGGAAGGTTTATATGTATTAGTATCTACATTGCACCTGAGCGAAGCCGGGGCGGGTCGCTAGTAATATATTTATGAATGCTATTGTGTTTATCATTCATTTATTTTTCGTCACACAAAAAGGTTGCGGTTCAGAATTCCAAAGGCTATAAGCAGCTTGACATCAAAAGTAAGTATATTTTAGAGCCATAAAGTTTATTTAGCTGTCCCCCGCGGTTTTACCCGCGTCCCCGTGGGATGTCACATGTATTATACATAAAAACCTTCCTCTTCAATCACTCTATCTATTGAAAAAACCGCATCAAAATCCGTTGCGTAGTTTTAAAGATTTAAGCACACATAGGGACAGAGAAAGCGACTTTGTTTTATACTATGTAGTGATTAGAGTTAATTTTAAATAAATGAAGTCCTGTTGATTATATCCTATTAATATTATAAACGCGAAAGTTTGTATGTATGGATGTTTGTTCCTCTTTCACGCAAAAACTACTCAACGGATTTGGATGAAACTTGGCAAATAGATAGAACATACATTGGAAAAACATAAATGCTACTTTTTATCCCGGGAAAATGTTATATCCATCGGCAATACGAGTGAAACCGCGGGGGACAGCTAGTGATAAATAAATAAATTGTTGATTCTATGAAAAATAGATAAATTTAAAACAAAAAAAAACACCGTTGTGATTTCAAACTCGTTTATGTGTATAATACATTTGTTAAATGCTGATGGGATTACCTTGCCTGAACCGGGAATCGAACCCTGGACCAGATCTCTATCGGTTAACACTACTTGACCACCGGCTATTTATTGCTTTAACAAGACAACTTCTTCACCGATCATCATGAAACTTTGTACACATATTCTTGGAGGTATTAGAAGTAACATAGGATACTTTTTGTGCCGGGAAAATGTTACATCCCTCGGGAACGCGGGGAAAACAGCGGGGGACAGCTAGTAGCTTATAAAAATTAAACTATAAACTTTTTTTTTTCTAATTTATAAGTAACCGAAATGTTTTATACCCCTGCCTATAATGTTCACATAATATACTGAACAAGCAAATCGGTTTAGCATGTCTCAACAAACGTTATGAATTACAAGTGTCTACAAATAAATACCTAAATCAATAACTTGAAAGAGCGAAGTGTGTTGCTTCTCTACAATTCATGTAATAAATATCCCGGGACATTCTTTACACACGGCCATCTGATCCCAAACTAAGCAGAGCTTGTACTATGGAAACCAGATAACCGATATACTACATATACAATTATCTTTTTTTCTATATATAACGTGTTACAAAATATAATTAATTATCAAAGCCTACAACCCTAGTAAGCTGTCATGTCAGGGAACCAGATTATTTAACAAAAAGGCCTACGTACCTATTTTACCCAATAATTGTCTACTTTAATAATTAATCTATTTTTCATTCATAAAAATCTATTTTTTATTTGTTTGGGGTATGTTATACAACGTTACTGCGGTTCTCAAATATTGTGAATGGACTCGTTATAAGGCCCCATTTAACCTTTCGGCTTTACGGATAGTTTTGTAACAGCACTGTATATGTGTATATTTTTAATTTTATTATTAATTGTTTGTCTTGGGTATCGAAGGTACGACCTGTAGCATGGCAGTCAGGGTCTATAACCACTAAGCCATCTGGCCCACCATGTAATTTCGCTTAAGTACTTACTATATGGTAAACTAGCTGGTAAAGTAGAAGTAAAATTGTCCCGGCACAAAAGGTATCCAATGTGTTATTCCAGGACATGTTCTATTTACCGATAATAGCATAATTAAATGTCAAACAATTAATAAAACCTCTCTGACAAGTTCAGTAATAATATTGACATTTCCGACCATAGATTAAAGGTTGAAAAAAGAAAAATAAAAATAAGACAGTAGAATAATAATTTTTCAATCATATTTTTTATTAACACTACCTGTTTCACCCGCGTTCCCGAGGGATGAAACATTTTCCCGGCACAAAAAGTATCCTATGTGTTATTCCAGGGCATTTTCTATATATGTGCCAAGTTTCATCCAAATCCGTTTGGTAGTTTTTGCGTGAAAGAGCAAGAAACACCACATAAACATACATACAAACTTTCGTATTTATAATATTAATAGGAACCACACATATAATTAATATTTATTTAGTAAACAACAAACAGATGTGTAGATTTTTAATAATGTTCATTTTATTTAATTAAAATCAATAATATTATTATAAAAAGGTATTTTGATGAAGGAAGTAATCTCCGAAACTAAACATCCTATTTTAATAATAATTTCCCGGCTAAATAGCTACATTGTTCCCGATTCATTGGTCACTGGTTCGATTCCCAAACAAGACAAACATTTGTGTCTATGATAATTTCTGTTTGATCTCTGAAATCTGAAAGAACTAATTAAGAAAAGTCAATTTTCTCATAAAAACACAAAATAAATTATAACTCTGCAGGTTGACCTTAAGAACCTCCCGTAGAACAACTTTTTGCAGCAGATTTTTTTTTTTACTACGTGGGCCTACAAACAACCAGAGACGACTAACCAGATTATTGAGGTCATAAATGAAATAATCTAGTATTTAAATAAATAGTTCTATTGCATATATCCTAGAAGGTGCGGCCGGTGACATTACAGGCACATGAGACTTAACTTCACGTCTCAAGCAACAACGCAGCGATGCCCCTGGTGTTGCTAATGTCCATAGGCGGTACCACTTATTAAGTGGACCATCTGCTTGTTTGACGACCAAATTAGTAAATATTAAATATATTAAACTAGCTGTCCCCCGCGGTTTCACCCGCCTTTATCGTTATCATATAGCCTATAATCATCTACAAAAAATTCCACGTCGAATGGTAGCAGTCCCATCCCGATATGTTCAGTAGTTTTGAGGTTATGGTGCGTCAAAGGGACCCTATTTTGCTTATATACTTAAATTCAAAACCATTTATTTAGTCTTGGCTCACGGAGGGCCCTTATGAAGGTCAAATTTAAAGTTACTGAAGCCACTACCGGTTCGGAAGTCAGCCTTCAACTGAGAAGAACCGGCAAGAAACTCATCAAGATAAAAAAAAAATTATAATTCTTATTTACTTTTTATGTCTTTTTGGCTATTTTATTATCTCAATATTGTATGTTTTTATATATAACATTTACAAAATACTTAATGTTAGTACAATCATGCAGATATTCTATCTATTTATAGACGAGCAGCTTGACAGCTGTTGTGTCTACATCACACAGTGTTGAAAGTCACTTCGCACTTTATAGTTCACTTTTGAAGATATTTAGTCTTTATCCAATTGTCTAATTAGTTTTTAAATGAGTTAATTGAAGTGGCAGATACTACTTCGTCCGGTAGTCGGTTCCAATTCCGGACCACTCTGTTACTTAGAAAGTGATGTGCAGTGTTTGATTTAGATGGTGCACGATTTATTCTGTACTGATGCCCATGGGAGGGTTTATCACACATTCATCACAAATATTTCATGCAAATGAGGAATGTTATAGTATAACTACAACCTGTTACAAAATACCCCGTAAAAATATAATTAATTTATCAAAGCCAACAACCTTAGTAAGCTGTCATGTCAGGGAACCAGATTATTTAACAGAAAGGCCTACGTACCAGTTAAGAATTATCTTAACAATTTACGCACGGGAGGAGTACCCCCACCAGCGCCGGGGGCCCGGCAACGCCGCGTCAGCCGCCAGCGCACCACTTGCCTTATCGGAACCCGTCAGCGACGCACAATTTTTGATATTTTTGGCTGGCTATAAAACCACCCTATATTAATACAGTCCGCTTTTATTTTAACCACAAGACCCTTATATACCTATTTTACCTAATAATTGTCTACTTTAATTGTCTGTTCTTCATTCATAAAAATCTGTTTTTTTATTTGTTTGGGGATATGTTATACAGCGTTACTACGGTTCTTAAGTATTGTGAATGGACTCGTTATAAAGCCCCGTTTAACCTCCTTCCGGCTTTACGGGTAGTTTTGTAACACGTATATATATAAAGATAGAAGATATATTTCTTCCAAATCTCTTCCAATAACTGACACAGAAGTAACCTTAACTGTTAAACATCATTTTCCAAACGCTAATGAAACCGTTTCTAAAAAAAGCAGATATCAATTTAAGTATTACTGTTTCTATCAAATAATTTAACGTAATATATTTTCCATAATGAATAATGCGGAGGTTTAAACTTGTTTGAACAACCGGTTTACTTATTCTGAGGAACCAGAGAACCAAATTATAATTAGCTGACAAAAACATAAAGTTGTTAGACCACCTTTTTGGGACAAAGGCGACAGTCCTGTTCCACTATAATGGTGACAGCTCGGCTCCCTTTTGTTTTGCCGCAATGGTACCAGGGTGTAACAGACAAACCCTTGGAATGAAGGAAGGTCAATGCTTGGCTCGCTGATTTATCTATACAAAAAAATAATTTATAAGGGCCAGTTGGCTTGGTGATTAGAGACCCTGACTGCCAAACCGAAGGTCGTGGGTTAAATTCCTACCCAGGACAAATATTTGCGTGCATGAACATGTCTGTTTGTTCTGTGTCTAGATGTAGATATCTATATAAGTATGTATTTAAAAAGTAGTATATGTAGTATATCAGTTACCTGGTAGCCATACTACAAGCAGTACACTCTGCTTAACTTGGGATCAGGTAACCATGTGTGAAGAATGTCTTGGGATATTTATTATTATATTATCACTACATAGTATAACACAAAGTCGCTTTCCCTGTCCCTATATTCCTATGTATGCTTAAATCTTTAAAACTACGCAACGGATTTTGATGCGGTTTTTTTTATAGATAGAGTGATTGAAGAGGAAGGTTTATGTGTATTACTATCTACATTGCACCTGAGCGAAGCCGGGGCGGGTCGCTAGTTATTTATATAAAACTAGCTGTGCCCTGCGGTTTTACCCGCGTTCCCGAGGATGTAACATTTTCCCGGCACAAAAAGTATCCTATGTTAATTCTAATACCTCCAAGAATATGTGTACAAAGTTTCATGATGATCGGTTAAGTAGTTTTTTAGGTTTTAGGGATATAACCATACCTTCCTCTTCAATCACTCTATCTATTAAAAAAAACCGCATCAAAATCCGTTGCGTAGTTTTAAAGATCTAAGCATACATAGGGACAGACAGACAGCGGGAAGCGACTTTGTTTTATACTATGTAGTGATATTGATAATATTAGTATAGAAGTATAGATCACTCAAGCAAAGCCAGGGCGGGTCGCTAGTTATTAACAAATAGCTCTGTAAACTACAAACTCATTAATAGGAAATGTTAAATTGACTTCCTATCTCCATTATTTGGTACTAGCTGTCCCCCGCGGTTTTACCCGCGTTCCCGAGGGCTATCACAATTTCTCGGGATAAAAAGTAGCCTATATGTTATTCCAGGATATGTTCTATGTATGTGCCAAGTTTCATCCAAATCTGTCCGGTAGTTTTTGCGTGAAAGAGTAACAAACATCCATACATACATCCATACTTACAAACTTTCGCCTTTATAATAGTATATAAAAAATATAATATATATATATAGTAGGATTAATCAAACATAACCTCGACAAAGCGTTATTTATGAATCGTAAAATACTTTAAAGAAATAACATTATTTCCCTTAATAATTTAGTAACATCGCTTTAGGTAGTTTTGTTTTTAATAATAAACATGGTCGAATTAAACCTGTTCGTTTTTTAACTTCTATTTAAAATTCGCCAAAACGACACGCAAAAAAAAAAAAAAAACAAATAACTTCCCCTTTTCTATCTGTTATGTTTTGTACGATTGTATAAAAGACATACAGACAAACATTCATTTTTATATATATAGATAGAAGATATATATAAAAATGAATGTTTGTCTGTATGTCTTTTATACAATCGTAAACTATGCAACGGATTTTAATGCAGTTTTCAGCAATAGATAGAGTCATTCAAGAGGAAGGTTTATAGCCAGGATTGAAAGCGGGCAAAGCCGCAGGGTGCAGCTAGTTATATCACTACATAGTATAAAACAAAGTCGCTGTCTCTGTCCCTATATCCCTATGTATGCTTAAATCTTTAAAACTATGCAGCAGATTTTGATGCGGTTTTTTTATTAGACTGATTGAAGAGGAAGGTTTTTATGTATAATACATGTGACATCCCACGGGAACGCGGGTAAAACCGCGGGGGACAGCTAGTAAATAATATAATTCTTCTGTCCGTGTAAGTGAACTCCTCCTAAACGGCTGGATAGACTTTGATGTTTTTTTTGTGTGTGTTCCACTGGATTCGAGAATGGTTTAGATTCACAATTGGACCCGGTAGGTGGCGCTGCGATCGAATTCCAGCATTTCTGTATCGACTTATTTTGACAGGACAACGTCTGTCCGGACAGCTGGTATCTTTACTATTAAACTAGTGTTATTATAGCACTACTATTTCGACAGGCCGTTGGCTTGGTGGTTAGCGCTCTGACTGCCAAACCGAAGGTCGCGGGTTCGATTCCCACCCAGGACAAATATTTGTGTGCATGAACATGTCTGTTTGTTCTGTGTCTGGGTGTAAATATCTATATCAGTATGTATTTAGAAAAAAAAAGTATTATATGTAGTATATCAGTTATCTGGTTTCCATAGTACAAGCTCTGCTTAGTTTGGGACCAGATGGCCGTGTGTAAAGAATGTCCCAGGATATTTATTTATTTATTATAGCAAAAAAAAACACTTAACAATTCTGTCAGCCGAGGTAAATCTCCGAAACAGCTGCACAGATTTAGATAGAACTTTCACTGGCTTAGCTGATGTATGAGAGTAATTTAGGTAAATTTATCCCGGGAAAATGTACCATCCCACGTGAACGCAGAAAACCGCGCGAGACAGCTAGTAGGTACTGTAATAAAACTATAGAACCGTCTTGTCTGTACATTGAAAATATTTATCAAAAACTGATTGCTGTAGGGAGTGTCACACCGTCCGTCACCCTTCACAACATCAGGACCCGAGGTGGCGGCGCGTCTGTGGGTGTTCCACGCGCCCCCCTCAGAGGCCTCGGGGGGGGAGACAACACCTCACTCCCCCCCTCGACCAGACGAAGCCTGCGGTGGCGGGCCAGCACCAGCGGGTTGCGGAATCGACTACACGTGCCCGCGACCCTCGGCACTTAGGTATGTTAAGGAACACCGGAGGGGTTTTAGTGGGTAGGCTCCCCGGTCCCATTCCATTCGGGGAAGGGTCCGGGGAGAGAGTTTAACATAACCACCGCGTCTCCCCAGGTGCGGCGGTATGCGCAACGCATTTCCCCTCCTAAAAAAAAGGGAAAGGTGTAACAGAAGGTGGTGGTAGGACGCGTCTGGTCCCGCAGTCCCGTCAACGGCGAGAGAGGGATCTACAGGGGGTTTTAGTATGTTCGAATCGGACATAACTCACTGCTGTATATACCCTATGCGATAGGCATTTCCCCTTCGTAATAGAAAAGGGAGCGTAACAGAATACTACCATTTCTGGAACTGTCGTCTGTCTATCAGTGTGTTTATTTGAACACGCTATTCCCTAAATTACTAGACAAATTTTAATGAGGTTTTCACAAGAAACTGGAACGTAGCTTAATGCAACATGCTTTAGTACATCATAATCGGATCACGACAAAAAACCGACTTCACATAAAGAAACGATTCCAACACAAAGTAATACGCAATAAAAAAAAATTGCAAATTGTTCTATAACTTAATAATCAACTTACTTTTTCTACTTATCAATATGTAATATGTATGTAACTACATACATAGTTATAACTGGAAGCATCAGCTTTTAAATAAAAAAAGAAGCATTACAACAAAGCAACAGTTAGTAACAAACATTAAAAAAAATATATGTAGAGGCGAATTGAGGACCTCCTCCTTTTTTGAAGTCAGTTAAAAAAGATACTGATCTGTCCAGGGTAGAAGGGCAGTGCTGGATTAAGCAAGCGCGGAGCCCGTAGCAAATTCTGTCGCGGGGCCTTTGATCAAAAAGACAATCGGCGATGGGCGGTCTTAGACACACAGGGCCCCGTTTTGCGCGGGGCTCGCAGCAATTGCTACTCTTGCTACGTGGTTAATCCGGGGTTAATGTAGAAGGGCGCTTATGAAGGACATAGATACTGGAGTCACTACCAACTCGGAAGTCAGCCTTCAACTGAGAAGAACCGGCAAGTTCCACAATCGAACTTTTGGCGATCCAGTTGGCGTTTGGGTGTATAAACATAATTTGTTCAAAGATGACGAACCAAGATGCCATTTAATTAAAATATAAAAAAAAACTAAAATGGTACTATATGCTAAATAAATAAAAAGTTGAATAAGTAATGGTAAACAAAATAAAAAAGGTTGAATTACTAATGTGATAAACAAAAATAAGGTTGTATTATTATATTATACGAGCTGTCCTCCGCAGTTTCACCCGCGTTCCCGAGGTTCATTACGTATTTCCGGATACATATCCTATAGCCTATACGCTACTACAGACCATAATATATCTGTGCCCATATTTCATTCAGATCCATTCAGTCGTTCTGACATGATAGAGGAACTAACATCCAGCCATGCAAACGTTCGCATTTATAGCAATAAGATTGGATCAAACGCTCTTACCTTGTGCTTATATTCCTTATCAACTTATGTAACATTTTCCCGGCACAAAAAGTATCCTATGTTACTTCTAATAAGCCTCCAACCTCAAACCTCCAAGAATATGTGTACAAAGTTTCATGATGATCGGTTAAGTAAAAGCGTAACAAACAAACTTACATTCTCATTTATAATATTAGTAGGGATGTATTGTACTAAACAAAATAAAAAAAAGCGTTTTATTTTATTTAGAATTACTATTATTCTGTGATTAATGAGTCAGTGTCTTATAAAATACTGGCTCCTTTGGTTTCACCAAGTTCCCGAGGGATGGAATTTTTTTCCGGAATTCTAAGATAGCTACTTGCTAATAGTGTTGCTTTTGCACTGAGTAAATGACATTTAATGTGTTTCCTGAGTTAAGAGACCAAAAGCCTTAAACTGCTCAATTTCATAGCCCTCCCATAAGAAGTTTCACTTCAAAGACTCAAATATGGGAGAGGTATTTAGATAGGTCTAAGCTTTTCTTGAATTCTAAAATATTTTTGGCGTGTTTGGGAACAGCTCAGAGCGCTAAGCACGAACATATATCGTAAGCGTATCGTCATCGTATCGAGAGCGCCAAAAACCAATGCAATGGGAAATTGAACATCGCGCAACGTCACGGTATGCGCGGTGCTCAATTTTCTATACCAGTGTTTCTCAATCTTATTGAATTAGCGACTCCATTACAGGTTGAAAAATTCTGGTGACCCCCTTGTCAGACAGATGAAGGATTTATAATTTAAAAGGCTACGATAATGATTGTCTTTATTTTGATACCTTTATTCATTACCATTATATATTAGTCTGCAAGAGCCACGAGAGGTTTGCAAGTAAGCACGAGGTAAGTTGGACGCCAATTTTCGCGCGCTAATCAGAGACTGGCTACATTTTCCCTTCAGCCGGCGAGTCTCAGTTCAGAAGCTCGAAAGATTGAAAGACACTGTTCTATACAAACCAGTTTTTTCGGCGCTCTCAATACGATGACGATACTCTTACGATAGATGTTCGTGCTTAGGCCTTAGAGCATTTTTTTTTGCGAGGGACGAAGTTACGCGCGCTGTTGCAATGCATAATTTATTTGTCAACTTTTGTCTATTGGTCTATTGCTCAATAACAATTTTTGAAGGGAATTTTCTTATGCAGCGGCGGCCTTACCCATTGCGAGGCTCCGGGCGGCAGGTCATTGCGAGGCCCTTTTTCCTTCTAAAAGCTGAAAGTAAGTCTGGTTGTTTGGTTTCGGTATTTGGTTTCGTTGCGCGAGGCTCCAGCAAGAGCGAGGCCCCGGGCGATTGTCCCGTTAACCACCCCCTAAGGCCGCCTCTGTTCATATGCTAAAGCTTTGAAATTGTGATCCGCAACCTTTATGTGTGACGAAAAATAAATGAGTGATAAACACAATGTATGCTATTCAAAAGTGATTGTTGAATAATTAAAATGTTTCCCTGTAATACAAATGGTTCACTTCTATCGTGTGTCTTTACGACACCCCCTGTTAATGCATGGTAGAATTATTTCTTTAATTAGGCCAATGAAAAACGTTTTACGTGCGTTCATATGCTTTTTGTAATAGTTGATTTATTTATGACCATATTCTTTTAGGGTTCAGTACTCAAAGGGTAAAACGGGACCCTATTACTAAGACTCTGTCTGTCCGTCTGTCCGTCTGTGTCAGTTAGTGATCATAGTGATCTAGTTAGTTCATCCATGATAGATTGTTGAAAATTCACAGATAATGTATTTCTGTTGCCGCTATAACAACAATTACAAAAAAATAAATATTTAACGGGCTCCCATACAACAGACATGATTTTTTTGGCCGTTTTTATAGATAATGGTACCGAACCCTTCGTGCGCGAGTCCGACTCGCACTTGGCCGGTTTTTAATTAACAAATTATGTTTCCTAGATTATGTTCTTTTTTGTTGAAATAAATTCATTTTTTTAAATTAATTTACCTTGAATTTAATTAGTTCACTTATTATATTGTTAGGTATTGTTTTTTTGGAGATTTTAAATAATTTAAAACTACACAAAGCATATGTTCTTGTTCTGAATGAAAACAAAGAAAACAAAGAAAACGATGGGAAGAAGATTTTGCTTTTTTGTACCACATATGCCGACAATCAAGCAGACGGTCCACCTGATGGTAAGTGGTCACCGCCTATGGACATTAGCAACACCAGGGGCATCGCCGCGTTGTGGTTTAAGACGTGAAGTTAAGTCTCATGTGCCTGTAATGTCTTGCCTTACCTTTCTAACCGAAACACAGTAATACAATATTCAGAGTGGATCTGGATAACGAGAGACAAAGAAGTGGAAGTCTTTGAAAGCCTTTGTCGATGGTAACCTGTTGATAAACGCCGATTAAAAAAGAAAATTATTTTCGGCATGAAGTCGGTTGAAAATAATTAGTAAATAAATATACCGGGACATGCTCCTTTACGGTCATCAAGGGCTCGATTCTGTAAGGAAAATGACACTAACTCGAGGATGTTTAACCGCGTCCTCCATGCTCTGTCTCTTTACTACTAATCACGTGAGAGATAAGCTCTCCAAGGCCTCCGTGAAGCTCGCCGACGAAGTTTGTATTAGCTAAATAAGGGGGCTGGTCTCAAACTAAGCAACTTGTACTATGGAAACCAGATAACTGATATACTACATATACTTTTTTAAATACATACTTATATAGATATTTACCCCCAGACACAGAACAAACAGACATGTTCATGTACACAAATGTTTGACTTGGATGGGAATCGAACCCACGACCTGTGGCGTGGGGTCTCTAACCACCAAGCCAACTGGGCCGTTTGGCATGAAGTCGGTTGAAAATACACACGATAGAAGTAAACCTTTAGTATTACAGGGAAACATTTTAATTATTCATCAATCACTTTTGAATAGCATAGATTGTGTTTATTTGTTTTTCGTCACTAAAAGGTTGCGGATCAGAAATTCAAAGCCCTCCCATTAGAAGTTTTATTTCAAAAACATTTTGAGTTTCATATTTTCATGTTCAGTTTTGTTAATTTAATGTTAGTACCTCGGATCCTCGGTATTTTATGGTAAATTGTGTAAAGTTGAATATTGGCTTAGTGTTGCTTAACAACGCCATCTACTGGAGTAGGTTTAATGTTGTTGTGTCGTTAAAACAGTTAATGTCAGGAAGTCCTTTTTTTTAGGTTATGTTTAAGTCAATTATCGATAAAGTTGATCATCGAAAACACGGATAAAACGACATTTTCTGAAAATGAAACCTAGCTAGATTTAACGCCCCCGAAACCCTCTGCATACTAAATTTCATGAAAATCGTTGGAGCCGTTTTCTTTTAAAAGGATTGCTCGTTTAAAGGTATAAGATAAGAAGCTACAAGAATATCATGAAAAAGAATAACATCTAAAATCTTTTAGACTAGAAACAAAAAAAAATGTAAATCTATAATATATATATAAAAATGTTATGTTGGTTTGTGTACGCTCCAAAAACTCAAAAAGTTCTGCACCGATCGAGCTGAAATTTTAGCATGATATATAATCCGCACCAAGGATTGTTTTTATCTATTTTTTGCATCAGTCACATATCCGCGACCGTCTTTGTTTTGTTTCTCATTTCTCAACCATTCAATCACAATGTGCCACAGCGAAGCGAGGTCATTCGTTCGCATAACAATATTTTATAAACACTAAAATACAGCAGGAATGGCTTCTTTTATTTATTTTTATTAGAGCCACTGTTGCCAGCTTACAAATATACTGTGCCATAGTAACTTTTCTTTTGACATTGAATATAAATAAGGTCTTAATATATTACGTATTGTGATTTTGTTTCATTCAACCTCTAACCTCAGAATTCACTTAATAATAATTACTTTGATGTCACTTGAATTATAATTAAAAAGGTATTTTAAAAACAGTTTTTAATCAAATGGGTCAGCTGCTTATTTGGCGGCTCAATTTTTGGAACGAAGTTCCTTATCGCGCGTTGTGAAGGGGGGCTAGACGGAAAAAATTCATACGAAAAGTTGTAACGACACTTTTTTTCGAAATTTAAATGATATGGTTTATTATTGGGTTTGTTTTTTTCATAATTTATTTAAAGGCTACATACAACATGTTTAAAATTCTGTTCCATTTATAAATTAGTATAATTTGTAATTATTAGCACAGTCTTGATCTTTTATTGAAAACCTAATACTAAAGACGAGAGATTGCAAGTTTTTCTCAACACTGGACCTAAACTCAGCGTTTTGGTCAATTCCAATGCGTATCTTCGTTCCATCCGGGTGTCCCTTGACACCTCTCAAGTTTTTTTTTATATGTCTGTTTTTCACTTACCTTTTTGAAAGGGTAAAAATGGAACCCTATTACTAAGACTCCTCTGTCCGTCTGTCTGTCTATCTGTACGTCTGTCACCAGTCCGTATCTCGTGAACCTCTGTCTGTTACCGCTATAACAAAACAAATAGTAAAAAATATAATAAAATAAATATTTTTGGGGGCTCCCATGCGTCGTGATTTTGTTGCCCTTTATAAATTGTAGATAATGGTACAGAACCCTTTGCGCGCGAGTCTGTTTCGCACTTGGCCGGTTTTTTGTTAATTCATCGTCGTCATCATCATCATCAGCCTATCTCCGCCCACTGCTGGACATAGGCCTCACCTATGGCACGCCACTGAGCTCGATCTTCAGCTCTTTGTTTCCAACCGCTGCCAGCCAGCTTGCTTTTGTTAATTGGTATTAAATTATTAGTATTCTAGAAAAATAATCAATATTCATTGCAAGTAACACATCTATTATATATACTAGCTGTCCCCCGCGGTTTTACCCGCGTTCCCGAGGGATGTCACATGTATTATACATAAAAACCTTCCTCTTCAATCACTCTATCAATTAAAAAAACCGCATCTCATCAAAAGCATACATAGGGATATAGGGACAGAGAGAGAGACTTTGTTTTATACTATGTAGTGTTGCAAATGTCCATAGGCGGCGGTGACCACTTACCATGAGGTGGACCGTCCGCTTGTTTGTCAGCTAAGTAAAGCTGAATGGAGGTTAAATGGAGCCATAAACGAGTCCATTCACAAAATTTAAGAACCGTAGTAACGCTGTATAACATACCCCAAAAAAATACAACTACATTTTTATGAATGAAAAATAGAAAAATTATTAAAGTAGACAATTATTAGGTAAAATAGGTACGTAGGCCTTTCCGTTAAATAATCTGGTTCCCTGACATGACAGCTTACTAGAGTTGTTGGCTTTGATAATTAATTATATTTTACCGGGGTATTTTGTAACACGTTGTATATATAAAAATGAATGTTTGTCTGTATGTCCTTTATAGAATCGTAAACTATGTAACGGACGTTTATAACCAGGATTGAAAGCGGGCAAAGCCGCAGGGCGCAGCTAGTTAAAAAATAAAATAACTTTGAAACTTGATATCAGTAACTTACTAAATTAGTGTCAATGAGTGTAACAAGTCAATAGTTCTATGTGGCGACTTTAATGTAGATACTCTTAGTAATTCATCTGAAAGTCGGAATTTAGTTGCCTTATTCAAATCATTCAACTTAGATATATTATTTAATGAGTCAACAAGATCTACAGCCACTTCGGCTACTTGTATTGATAATATATTAACTAATAGTAGTATACTAGGGAAATCGATTATTAGTGGTGTTCGCTCGGATCATAAGGCTCAATTAATAGAATTGCCATTTAAAAGACAAGTATTTAAAGTAACGAAAGTAATTAGACCTACTACTAAGGCAAGATTAGACAACTTTAAGAATAATTTAGAACTGAAACTCTGTAATACAATATATCATAGTAATGAGCCCAATGTCTTGTATGAAGGTTTATTGTCCGGGATTTGCGATAATTTTAATAGAGCCTGTCCTACTAAAATAGTGAAGGTAAAATGGAATGTAGTGACTGGGCTACTAAAGGTATTCGTAAGAGCAGGGATAGGTTGTATGAACTTTATCATTTAAAATCTCTAACTCATAACGAGGAATTTCATAAATATGTTAGAAACTTTTCAAAAACATTCAAGTTAGTGTGTAATCAAGCTAAATCTTACTTTATATGTAATAAAATAGGTAATGCGAATAATAAAATAAAGACAGTCTGGAATGTTATTAATACGGAAACTGGTAAAATTAGAAATAATAATGAACAGGTAACTCTTAAAATTAATGATAAAATTTTAACGAATAATTTAGATGTAGCCTGTGCTTTCGAAAACTTCTTCACGAGTATACCTGGTAAAACTACTAAAAGCCTTAAATCATGTCCTATATCTTTACTCAAACAGCATATTCATAATATATTTCCTAGTTTTAAATTTGAGCATATTAATGCTAGCGATATCTTAAATACTTTTAATTCGCTCAATATGAAAAGTACTGAAGATTTATGGGGCTTATCAGTAACAATCGTAAAATCAATAATAACAGTGATTGCACCGGTTTTGTCAAATATTTTTAATGAATGTATTGATCAGGGTTGTTTTCCTGATTTGATGAAATACAGTAAAATAGTACCTATTTTTAAGTCCAGTTGTAAGGAGAATCCTTCTGATTACAGACCAGTTTCCGTTCTGCCAGCACTTAGTAAAATTTTTGAAAAACTGCTGCTTAATCAAATGTTAGGTCACTTTACTAAGCATAAGATATTGCATGGTCATCAGTTCGGTTTCACGAAAGGAAGATCTACATCCGATGCGGCAGCAGCATTGCTGAGACACATTTATGGCGCATGGGAGGATTCTCAGGATGCGATTGGCATTTTTTGTGATCTATCCAAGGCTTTCGATTGCGTTGACCACCGTCCGCTACTTCTAAAACTTGACTACTACGGAATTCGTGGAACTGCTCATGATCTTGTTTTATCTTATTTATCAAATCGTCAACAAAAGTTAGGGATTACTGGCACAACATCCAAGGGCTCTTTAGTCGAAATGGGGGTACCCCAGGGTTCAATTTTAGGTCCATTTTTGTTTTTAGTCTATATAAATGACTTGCCATATGTTGTAAATGATCTCGCAGATATTGTCTTGTTTGCTGATGATACATCATTAATTTTTAAAGTTGATAGAAAAGACAAAGATCTAACTAAAGTTAATCATACTATGTCAATTGTCTGTGGGTGGTTTGCTACAAATAATCTATTACTAAATTCAAAGAAAACTAAATGCTTAAGGTTTTCTTTACCGAATGTAGCACAAGTAGATAGCCAAATAATAATAGATGGGAGCCATATTGTTCTTGTTAATAAAACGGTATTTTTGGGTCTTACATTAGACAATAAATTGCAGTGGGGACCTCAGGTTGATACTCTAGCTGCTAAGTTAAGTTCGGCTGCATTTGCTGTTAGGAAAATTAAACAATTGACGAATGTTGAGACAGCCAAATTAGTTTATTTTGCATATTTTCATAGCCTCTTGTCCTATGGTATTTTATTTTGGGGAGCAGCAGCGGATATAGAATCAATATTTATTATACAAAACAGAGCAATTCGTGCAATTTACGGTATGGGTCCCCGTGAATCATTAAGAGATTTATTTAGGGAAATAAATATAAGGACATTGCCTTCATTATATATTTATGAAAATATAATGTTTATACGTAGAAACATAGGAATGTTTGAGTCAAAATTGGATATCCATAATATTAATACAAGACAAAGGGAGAAGTTAGTTGTTCCATATTTTAGACTAACTAAAGTAAACAAGTCATTTCTTGGTAATTGTGTTCGATTTTATAATAAGATACCGCTTTCAGTAACCAAAATGTCTGATCATAAATTTAAAAATTATATTAGGAAAGTTTTGAAAGAAAAAGCGTATTACAAGGTGGTTCATTATATTGAAGATAAAAATGTATGGAAATAGCTGCTCTCTGCACAGTGCACCTCTAATTTTCGTGTTTAAGTTGTAAGTAATTATTGTCATTTTCTATTTTGTAGTCTTGTTATTTCTTTTTTTTGTTTTTTGTTTTTGAATGTTAGCTTTATTAAGTATTTTGTAATTGTTAAATATAAAAATATGTAAAATTGATGTTATAAAATAGCCAAAAAGTCAGAATAGATAAAAAAGAATTTAATAAAATAAAAAAGAATGTAACCTTGCTGAGTTTCTTGCCGGTTCTTCTCAGTTGAAGGCTTACTTCCGAACCGGTAGTAGCTTCAGTAACTTTAAATTTGACCTTCATAAGTGCCTTCTGAGGGCCTAAACTGAATAAATGGTTTTGAATTTTGAATTTTTTTGAATGAAGTTATTGTCAATAATAACCTAACAACGTCAAAAAATTGTTATTCGTTGCTACCGACAGGTGCAAAGTGTTTGGACACTACAATTTCACGACTGAATAGTAAAAAATTATTTTAGTGCAGTTTTCCTCACCTATAATTTCGGGTATAACTTCTTACGTGCGTACATAAGTACACACACACGTTTTTTTACTTAACAAAAACTAACAAGAGTTTTTAGTAATTAATATAATATAAGTATATACAATATAAATTGGTACATAGTTAAGCAATAAAGAATCACAACATAACACCTAAAAAGTGGGAGGTAAATGAAATACCCACTTTTTGCGTTGATGTTAAGTAACGCTTATACGTCACAGCAAAACACGTCACAAACATGCTGTGCGAAAAAACTAATCTAGTTTCAATGCCGCTTAACCGTGGAGTTATTTTTCATATCGTAAAGAAAACCATCATAGTATACCTAGCAAAGAGATATTACAACATTTTTCAAATAAGGAAAACATTATATTCCCTCATTAATTTCAATCATAGACACTATACAATTGTGTTCAATTGTGTCATCAATAACCTGTGTAATATTGGCTACTTTCTATACTAGTTGGAAAACACCTGTCCTTCTCAAATGACAATCGGTTTCACGTAATATGAAAGTGGTGGAAATATCTTGTAAACAAATGACATACGACTCAGTAAACTTCAATATGATAGTATACTTTATGTCGATGCGTTAAGGCCTAAAATTTATTGTGTATATTATTGCGCATAGTTTAAATAAATTTAGAATTTTCTCCGGTGAATGGAAACCCACACCTATTGCAGTTCACATATGCGTGCAGTTAATTTAAATCTTAACGGGACAGACATAAGGTGACATTTTTAATACAAGTCCTTGAGCACTTAATTCGAAATGTTTTCAAAATTCGAACACATGGACCCTTCGAATTCACTTGAGAAAAAGATACACATGCATGATTCAGAGTTATGGAATGTGTGTCTTATAACGCTAATGATAAAGTGATTATTCAATTGATGATTACGACAATTTAAACCTTTGTGTGAATAGTGAAAGTTTTGCGACAGCGCCGTCATGTGTTTCTGCGGTCAGTTTGGCGGTAAACCCAGTGGCACTGACAGTTTATTTTTTAAATATTACTTTTTTAATAAATCGAGGTTAAAGAATGTGCCTGTTGTGTGAAGGTTTATAATAAAATGTTATTCAGTTAAAAGTTATTACATAACCTTGTTTCTTTGCACTATAGTTCGAGATGGAAGTACAAACTCTTTTGTTCCTGTTCCTACTTTCTTTTGGTAAGTTGATTTATTTGCAATGCTTCGATATTTAAATTAATGAATGTTCGATTTCTTTCGTGTACCTTACATAATCTATGAATCAACCGTTTTTATTTTTTAATTTATATTTATCGCCATAATCAAGTTAAAACATGAGAATTCCACTTCAGGGCTACGATCTTCCTTAGAGGGGATGGATCCCATAGCCCACCAGTGGGAAGTGGGCCTTGGGAGTAATTACCAGCTCTTATTTCCAACCATTTGACAGTGTGACAAACTAAAGTTGGCCTAATTTGACAACTAAGAATGTTATAGAAAAATGAACCCTATGTGCCTATGATAGATGAACCTTATGCTTTAAGCTATAAAGATGGTTTTTCAATGACATCCTTCTAAAATCGGTGTTATGCAGTTTGTTAGTACTCGCAGGTTACTTCTCATTTGACCTTACAAGCAAAGAGTTTGGCTGCAATGACAGAAACTGTAAAATAAACTAAATAACTATACTAATAAAAGCCTTTATTGGCTGACCATTTTTAACTTCCATGTTATTTTATAAAACAGTAGTATTCTTAAATCTGATTTTTATAGCAAAAAATGGTTGTCTGTAAAGTCGGTATACGGACGATAGTTTAACGTGACGACGTCATAATAAAACATTAATGAAATGATTGCATAATTTTATCAATAAAATTGAATCATTTTTATTGTTTTTTTTTATTTATTTACGTCAGACAATGTCCATATTTGTTAGAATACAATTTATCTTTATCCTAATGTTAGCTCAGTATAAAGAACAACAGTATTTTTTTTTTTGTGGATAACTCCTTAGAATATTCTATATATATATTAATATGAATTATCATTATTTTTTTTTTGTCAAATTTAATATAACCTATTATTATTATTATACTACTGGCCGACCAATGCTACTTTTTTTAATAATTAAAGCATAAATACTTGAAATTATACAAGTAATCAGCTTTTTTAAAATGCATGAATAATTAACCTTGTACAATGAGCGTAACGGGAGGAGATTAGACGTTGTCACGTCAAAAAATTATAAATTTATTAGCAAACACTTTGGTCAGGTTGTCTGGCAACATATGCTTCCCCCACGTCCATATCCACGTCTCTATCCTTGGCAGACCCTCTCCATCCTTTTGGTAGATTCGATTGTAGAATATAAGTATCGATATAGATTTACACACAGAACACAAAGACATGTTAATGCACAAAAATATTTGTCCTGGGAGGGAATCGAACCTTTGACTTAACAGTCAGGGTATCTAACAACCGAGCCAACTGGCCTGTTTAACAAATAAAACTTAAATATTACAATGTCGTAAGGTGCTATTTTCCTTGACCCTCTAAGTTGCCTTTGCGTGACACCAAAAACGCTTGCATAAATTCGCATCTTTTATAACGATTGGCCTCTCGTCGTCGTTTTATTTTATAGTTCCATTTATCGCGGCTTTTTTCTATAATATATGTCCCTGGCTGTTACCCGCGTTCTCGAAGGATATCACATTTTCCCGGGATAAACGGCAGCCTATATGTTATTCCAGGATATGTTCTATCTATGTGCCTAGTCCTTCATCCATATTCGTTTAGTAGTTTTTACGTGAAAGAGTAACAAACATACTTACATACAAATCTTTGTGTAGTGATGAGTATAGATAAAAAAATCTGTTTGTTCTTCCTATAGATTGAATATTAGATTAATTTAATAGTATTTTTTTTATTTTATTTTTTATTATAAAATTTATGCTAGACTTTGAAATAATAACCTGACTGTTTAGATATGCAAGAAATAAAAATATTCTTTTTTAAAGTGAAACTTCTTATGCTAAAGCTTTGAAATTCTTATCCGCAACCTTTTTGTGTGACGAAAAATAAATGAATGATAAACACAATGTATGCTATTCAAAAGTGATTGATGAATAATTAAAATGTTTCCCTGTAATACTAAAGTTTCGCTTCTGTCGTGTGCCTTTACTTACATCCTGTTTTATAAAAAGTTTCATATCAAAAATACTTGCGAGGTGTCAAGGGACACCCAGATGGAACGAAGATACGCATTGGAATTGACCAAAACGCTGAGTTTAGGTCCAGTGTTGAGAAAAACTTGCAATCTCTCGTCTTTAGTATTAGGTCTTCAATAAAAGATCAAGACTGTGCTAATAATTACAAATTATACTAATTTATAAATGGAACAGAATTTTAAACATGTTGTATGTAGCCTTTAAATAAATTATGAAAAAAACAAACCCAATAATAAACCATATCATTTAAATTTCGAAAAAAAGTGTCGTTACAACTTTTCGTATGAATTTTTTCCGTCTAGCCCCCTTTCACAACGCGCGATAAGGAACTTCGTTCCTATATCAGTTATCTGGTTTCCACAGTACAACCTCTGTTTACTTTGAGATCAGATGGCCGTGTGTAAAATTTCCCTTGCTATTTAATATTATTACAATCTAGTATCTAACACGACAAACTGACTAAGTAGGTAATTGCACAACACATGCTCAAGCGACAGAGTTCGCGTTGCATAACCACAACGTAATGTTTGACTTAACAGTGAATTTTGTGAGAAATCAGCTATTCTTGTTGGAAGGTTAAACTAAAAAGCATGTGACATACTTTTTCCCAATGTTCACATACAAATGCCTTAAGCCGAACTTGTAACTATTATAATAAAAATAGTTACTAAGTAGCCACGGACAGAGGCGGCCTTAGGAGGTGGCGAACGGGGCATTCGCCCGGGCCTCGCCATTTGTATAACTTTAGCATTTCTTGTCAAACATGACAAATACCTAAACGAAACAACCAGACTTACTTTCGCATCACATACTTTTCACGAAGGACAAAGGGCCTCGTAATGACCTGCTGCCCGGAGCCTCGCAATGGGTAAAGCCGCCGCTGGCCACGGTAGTTAGGCCTAGAATAGAACATAGGCTTTTTTTATCCCGGTAATATGTAACATCCCTCAACATGTAACAACGTGTTATAAAATACTCCGTAAAATATAATTGATTACCATGCCAACAACCCTAGTAAGCTGTCATGTCAGGGAACCAGATTATTTAACAGAAAGCCCTACGTACCTATTTTACCTAATAATTGTCTACTTTAATAGTTTTTTTTATTTTTCATTCATAAAAATCAGTTTCTTTTATTTTTTTGGGGTATGTTATACAGCGTTACTACGGTTCTTAAATATTGTGAATGGACTCGTTATAAGGCCACATTTAACCTCCTTTCGGCTTTACGGGTAGTTTTGTAACATTCTTCATATATCTGAAAGGCGTACCTACTAACGTTTGTAAAATACCTATTTTAATTCTATAATATTTGATAATTTTTCTTTTTCAGGAGGATGCTCCATCATCATACCTGAAGAGCTACCGTCATTGCTGTCTGTCGCTTACTCCAACATACCACCAATTAAGAAAGGTAAGCTATTACATCTACCATAAAGACACCATTGGCAGAACAGGGCTTGCGAGTAGTTGTCAATCTAGTTTATATATTAAACTGCCCCCTTATTCAGCTAATACAAACTTCGTCGGCGAGCCGCTTCACGGAGGCCTCAGAGAGCTTATCTCTCACGTGATTGCGGTATTAGCGTAGTATTTTTCGAGTAGTAGAGCTCTTAGTGCAGAGTTCGTCCGGGGAAGTACTCCCATCTTACCCATTTCTGCCGTGAAGCAGTAGTGCACTTGTGTTACTGTGTTTCGGTTATAAAGGTAAGGCCGGTGAAATTACAGGCACATGACACTTAACAACTTCACGTCTCAGGTTCGGCAACGCATTGGCGATGCCCCTAGTGTTGCAAATGTCTATAGGCGGCGGTGACCACTTACCAACCAGGTGGACCGTAAGCATGTTTGTAGGCCCAAATGGTATATAAAAAAAGTAAGCGACAGAGACAAAGCACGAAGGCCGACGAAACATCCTCGAGTTAGTATCATTTTCCTTACATAATCGGGCCTATACTTTGATCCATGTTTGTCAATTTCCAGGTAATGACCACCGCATCGGGTTTGGCTTCGCTTTTGGGAACCATGCCGATGTTCAAGTCATGCTCGAGTTGGGGCCCCAAACTAATACTATGAACCTTAGTAAGTATCACTTGTGTATCTACAGTCAACTGTACCTCCTAACTGTTATCCTATCGGGCTTAAGATGAACCAGTTTGGACTAGGCTATACTAGTTAATTCTATCGCCTATAGGAAGAACTAGTTTAGCCTAGGCAAAACTATTTTGTCCTGAAATTGGGTATGGCCGGTAACATATATATCAAATCCTGAGAGAATCTTGATAGTGCGATGTACGATTCTCGAGTGTTTCTACTCGTTCCTAGATGCTCGCCACAGTGAGAAAATCATCCGAAGCATTTTTAATTTATTAACTTAAAATATATGCAAATTAAAAGAATTTTTCTTTTTACACTACTTGCTGTCCCCTGCGGTTTCACCCGCGTTTATCTGTTGTTGTCAATATTAAAGCAAGTATGTATTTGAAAAGTAATATGTGTAGTACTAGCTGTCCCCCGCAGTGTCAAGCGGGTTTATCGATATCATATAGACCTTATATTGATCTAGGAAAAAATCCGCGTCGAATGGTAGCGGTCCCATCCCAATATGTTCAGTAGTTTTGAGGTGATGCTGCGTCATAGGAACCGTATATTATCTATCTATCTACTACCTTTAACGAGCAATTCTTGTATATGTATATACAAGAATCTCGGAAACGGCTCCAACGATTTTCATGAAATTTTGTATGCAGGGGGTTTCGGGGTTAAATTTAGCTAGGTTTCATTTTCAGAAAATGTCGTTTTATCCGTGTTTTTAGGCAATGAAAACTGCTACAATGTAAGAAGGTAAGGTTTTCAAGTTACATCTTTTGTTAGAAATACTGTTATTGGGAGCCCTTTATTATTGCATATAATTCGTATCTAGGTATAAATGAGAGTGCTTTAAAAAAGAGAATACGGTAGAAGTCACGTTAGTAAAGAAATCCCGAGCAATGCTCGGCCATCCAGGTACTATAGATTAATTAATCACAAGCCTCAGCTCAAAACATCGAGCTGAGCAAACGCGGAAAGATGTTAATCTATAAAAATGCAATACAAAATATATCTTACAATATAGTGTGTAGAACATTTTAAAAGATATAAATATATAAAAAAGCATCGATACTTTATTTAGGATTACTTCTTTGTTTTCAGCCGGACAACCCTTCCCTTCATCTTCTTCAAACACGAAGCGACAAGCGCCTTCCTTGCCGCCTTCCAAAATCAACAAGAATAAAGAAAAGGTGAGTTTTAATGTACAAGGACAGTTGAAGATTCTGACTGTCACGCCACAGGATGTAGGTTTGATTCCGCTCAGTGCCTTTACCATGAGTTTTTAACGTACGTACTCGCTAGCGACTGCGTAAAACATTTCTATGGCAAATGTGTACAGCGCCACTAGCGGTCACCTAAAGAACTAAAATCGATAGTACGAGTCGATAGGTAAAAAACCTATCGAAATGTAAACACTAGCGAGTAACGTTTTTTAGCCTTTGCTATAGAAATTCGGTACCATGAGTATAAATTTGACAGTTGCTATCGAGAAATACTGCATCGATAGTAGTTTACTTGCTAGTGACTAAAGTAAGTTTCGATAGCAACTCATGGTAGAGGTACAGGACTAACATTTGGAGGGCATGAAGATGTCTGTTTGTTCAGTAACTTTGTGTTATTCTTAGAGTAGTCGAGCTCTTAGTGCGGAGTTCGTCCGGGGAAATAATACTGCCTTACACATTTGGTGTTGCAAATGTCCGTAGGCAGCGGTAACCACATAGGAAACTCGTCTGCAGGTGCTTTATGTAGAAGCGAAACACGCGTCGATTAGCTGAGTTTCCATGTTTGGGACTTGACAGGGAAGGAAATCCAGCGGAGTTAGTTAATAAATATATTTTTTTTATATTAAAATCATCAAAGTCCTCTACAAAAAAACAAAATTATTTATCCTACAAAAATTGTATACAGGTATGACTATCCGAAAGATCCTTAAGACCAACATACACATATTTCGTTTACACAAAAGACCCAGTGATATAATACACACAATCAAGACGAGTTAGAAGTGCTAAGAGTGAGAACCCTGTCCGGCATGAAAACTATACAGTAAGAGGGGGTTCGGCTATATAATAAATTACCTAAAAACGTCAGGGAGTGTACAAGCATACCAACATTTAAAAAAGGCCTAAGGAATTACATATTAGACCCTATGCCATAAGTTTAGCAGAACTGTTTTGTTTAAGTTTCTCTTTAAGTGAACTGTAATTTGTTCTTTGAGAAATCTTTCATCTATCTTTAAACCGATTTTTTTGTATAATCTTAAAATGGATATCCGCAAAGCCACGCCTGAGTCAATAAGTTATCTGAAACTGTCTTAGTTTATTGTTGTCATAAAAGATGTTAATTTGATTTTCCAGTATCGACAAACCGACGGTAGTAACTACCTCTTAAACTGGGCGCAGAAGATGAAGTACCCCCATAAACCCGTCATTACTGCACCCCAAGAACCCAGACCAGGCGAAGTACCCAATCTGGAAGAGTCTATGGTGGAACTAGTGAAGAACGACAAAGGGGAATATGAAATTCACCAACCGATACCTGGTAATATGCCGTCGAAAGTTCTGGAGACTCTGATGAAGCTGTACGGCCAGAAGAGAGAAGAAGCGATGAAACTGACGGAGCAGAAGAGAAGTGATGAACAAGTGAAAAGAATAACAGAAGACTTGTCTAATGTTGATTTGGATTGATTTTGTAAATTTTAGTTTTAAATAGTTGTAGGTATTCTTTTATGTAGTTTTTTTTTCACCTTAGTTTACGACATTTGACAGTTTACAGTCTACAACAATATCAATTAAAATAAAAAATGGTGTCGTGGGACACCAGATAGGAACGAAGTTCCTTATTATAAATAATATGAGAAAGTATCATTTCTGTGATTATTTAAACAAAACATGGCTGCGGTGACCGTTTACCATCAGACTGGCTGTCAACTTGTTTGCCACCTTAGTAATTAGTAGTAACAAAAGAAACAAATATTTTCGCTTCCGTAGTCACGATGCAAATTAATTTACCCTAACATCTTCGTCCTTGCCGTCTGTCGATTAGTCCATCAGTCCATCAGTCCATCAGTCCATCAGTCCATCAGTCCATCAGTCCATCAGTCCATCAGTCCATCAGTCCATCAGTCCATCAGTCCATCAGTCCATCAGTCCATCAGTCCATCAGTCCATCAGTCCATCAGTCCATCAGTCCATCAGTCCATCAGTCCATCAGTCCATCAGTCCGTCAGTCCATCAGTCTGTCAGTCTGTCAGTCCGCCAGTCCGCCAGTCCATCAGTCCATCAGTCCATCAGTCCATCAGTCCGTCAGTCCATCAGTCTGTCAGTCCGTCAGTCCGTTCATTCGTAAAAAGAAGCTTATTGAAAATAGTGTGAACAGTGCTTTTTGTTGGTAAGCGCATCATTTGAAAACCTTATTAGTCCGAATAAGGGTTTTAGGGACAACAGTTATGGAATAGTTTCCTATAAATTTAAGTGTTTTATTTTTAACTCAGCTCCACAGCTCACGCCTCGAAAATGCATGGCAACGAATACCGGGAACAGCTAGTAGACCTTGTTAATATTATAAAGCCAAAAGACTGCGAGAATGGACTTGTGGATTGTTACTCTTTCACACAGGATTCACGGTTTGGATGCAACTTGGCACATAGATAAAGAATGCCTTAGAATATACGATACTTTTTATCATGGGGAAATATAACATCCCTCGGGAACGCGGGTCAGAGACAGCTGATAAAAGATAGTATAGGTATCAATCTATTAATCTACATCTTGGAACTATGTCCCTCCTTCCAAAAAGATCTTGGGCCAAGGAATCCTAAAAAGACAAAGACATTTATTTTATTTTTATAATTTACTTTCTACAGTCTTCAAGGTTATCTCAGAATAATATAATGAAAAAAAATGATTTGATGGTATGATTTTGTGGCCGAAAAGAACATGGTAAGTGGTTGGCGACACATTTTAATCTTGATTGCTGCAGAATCTAGACCCCTACTTCGTTCTGAACCTATGGGCTTGTATTTCACCCCAATATCTCCATAGTAAGTGTTGAGGTAGCCAAAGATAGTACGCACACAAAACCTAGACGGAGCCTAGCTCTCATATGATGTCGGATCATACAGGATGCTTGTTGACAGATTTGAACTAGAGGGTAGTAGCCAGCCAGCGGGAACTACACAGTACCCTACCGCCGTGCTATGGTTTCCGCACGATGTTCTCCTTTACCAGCTCAAGCTCTTTGTAGAATTTGAGCCCTCGACTGGCCCATCACGGCATTCGACGTTACCAACTGAGCTATCTTCGCCTTCAAACTCTTTGCTGCAATTCGTCACGTGGTTGTGATACTAAGTGTGTCAGAAGCTTTAAGCAAACAGAGATCATGCTATTCTAAAGAGCCTTAGAAGTAGTAGAGCTCTTAGTGCAGAGTTCGTCCGGGGAAGTACTACCTTACCCATTTCCGCCGTGAAGCAGTAGTGCACTTGTATTACTGTTTCGGTTAGAAAGGTAAGGCCGTCAAAATTACAGACACATGAGATTTAACAACTTCATGTCTCAAGCGACAACGCGCCGATGCCCCTGGTGTTGCAGACCACAGACGGTGACCACTTACCATCAGGTGGGACAGCCTTCTTGAGGGCTCGCAGCGACAAATGCTACTCTTCTATTTAGCCGGGTTATAGAACGCAAACTATAATGTTAGTCGAGATTGTACCATTTAAATTTGAGCCCTGGAAATATGTTTTAGGGTTGATTCTCGGTCTGCCTCAGGAAATCAGGATGGTAAACAGTCGTTACACATTTAAAATGAAACTTAAGAGGTACCTAGGCCTGAAAAGTTAGCGGAACCTATTTCTTATGTATTCTCATGTATATATATAAAAAAAAATAATAGTATGTAGGTATATGTAATATTGTATTATTGTGTAAGTTTATTTAACTATTTTATTACAATATTTTAAATATATATATATACAATAGAATTATTATGTAGAATGTTTCAATAAGTTTCTTTTTTTTTTAGAACACTTATCTTGAGCACCCTTTAGTGCACCTGCCTCGCTTGTTTCTGCATCACCCCAAGGTAGACAGGTAGAAAATGCCTAAGGCATTATGTTCGCCTTTGTACTTTAGTGCATTAATTTTAATAAATAAAAACTAAGCTAGTGCAATATTGATGATTGTAATACACTGCGCACCGAGTGGACACGAGCATTCCCGAAGAAGGCTGGCGTCAGGTAGACAAATACTACCACCCCAACTCATCTGTAGGGTGTCGTGAGCGACTGAAGAGTACACCGATGACCGCGTGCCCTTTACACCGCGCGCCGAGTGGACACGAGCATTCCCGAAGAGGGCTAGCGTCAGGTAGACAAATACTACCACCCCAACTCATCTGTAGGGTGTCGTGAGCGACTGAAGAGTATACGATGACCGCGTGCACTTTACACCGCGCGCCGAGTGGACACGAGCATTCCCGAAAAGGGCAGGAGTCAGACAAATGGCTGACCGATAAATACCTATTCTCTTGTATCTATTTAAAGTATCGATTCGATAAAGCATATAGGTACTTGCAGTAAACTCCGATTATGTTATAAGTATTATACAAAAAGGTTTCCAAACAAGCAGCTATAAAAATTAACAATTACGTTGACGTGAGAAAATATTCCAGACAATGGCTCGTTGCAGAATGGACACACGGGTATTGTATCTTTACACACGCTCTTGAGATAGTATAGGTGTGTGTAGTGCGTAATTAATTTAGTAATATTGATTGGAAATATTCACAACATTTTTTTTTATTGAAATACGGCGTTTATTGCTATTTTTGTTTTTTATGGCCAGATCTTTATCTAAAAGTATTGATATACAATATTTTTTTTATTTTTTATTCTAGTTTTTGTTTTGTTTTTTGTGCTATAAAATTTATTGATTTGAGGTTTTATAACGTATTTCTTAAACCATGGCTTATTCAGGATTGCTGATAGCTCTCATGATCTTCCTTCTAAAATGTAAGTACTTAGTTCTTTTTTTTTTCTTTTCTATGGCTAGGTAGGTATTTATATTATTTACATAAATTCACCCCGAAAATATTAAAGTCAACTCTACTGAAGCTGTCACTGCTTCAAAAGTTAGTCTTGAACTAAGAAGAACAGTTAATAAATAAGGTAATTTTTTTTTTACAATCTGTTGTCTTTTTTTCTATGTATCTGTAAAGTGTATACAACAAAGTCACTATTTCTGTTTGTCTGTTAGAATGCATCTTATTAACTACGAAAAAGATGTTGAGCCTTTCACCATAATTTAAAGAATTTCTTTGCAAGGATTTATATAAAAAAATATTCATAACTTTTATATTCACACTCAGAGAGCTGCTCACTCACGGAGCCAGCGCCTCTAATATCTACTTAATATAATCATTCATACCAAAAATAACAACAAAATCAATCAACGTAAAACTTATTTCAGGTCCTCCAATCGAAACCATATTTCTGATAATTCCTGAAGACGTACCAGCAGGATTCGCTGCCATATATGGGTTTACACCAAAACTTATCAAAGGTAAACATATTCCATGTAATTATGGGAACCGCTGTAGATAAAGGTGGTAAAGTGGTAAGCACAGAAAGGGTAGAGAGATGTATTATGAAAATAATGAAAATTCCGTTTGGAAGCATCGTATGTGTTAGTGTGTTTACACGTAATTTGAATTTTTATATGTCAGGGTCGACAACACATTGGTAATGCTCCTGGTATTGGTAATGTTTGAGCTGATGGTGACCTATTACCATCTAGTAGACCGTATGCCTGTTCATTAGATTAATTACTCAAAAAAAGTATGAAATCTATGTACAAAAAAATGTTATAGCACGGCTGACTTGCTGGTTGGGTACATATGCTACAGGCTGTGGATTCGATTCCCACCCAAGACAATTGTGCAATTGTGTACATGATCATGTCAGTTTGATCTAAGTCACCAGGGTGATTGTGTAATTCTCTCGGAATCAATCGCAGTCAATTTTGTATTACATCGATGGCTCTATTACTGTTGTTCCTCGCTGCTCGCGCGCCGTACCAGCAATCTATTATAAAATGGGCTTCCACATTGAATTCGAGAGAGTTAACAATTCGGGTACTGGTTGCAAATATCTTTATAAGTTTAAAATTGTATGTATCAGTTATCTGGTTTCCATATTAGTAGCTCTGCTTAGTTTGCAATCAGACGGCCGTGTGTAAAGAATGTCCCGGGATATTTATTTGATTCTTTAATTGACCCATAAAATGTTAATCTTTCCAGGGAACGACCACCGTTTCGGCTTTGGCTTTCGCTTCGGCAACCATGCCGACTTTCAAATATTGTACGAATTTGGACCTCAGGGGCTCACAAAGCCTTTGCAACCACCCAGTTAGTATTTTTTATTTAAATAAAGCGTGTTTCCATCTGAATGGACCAGAGGCGGCCTTAAGGGGTGGCGAACGGGGCAATCGCCCAGGGCCTCACTCTTAAAGGGCCCTCGCGCAACCCAAGCAAATTAAAAAATATATGGATTTCAAATTTTATTTATTTGTGTAACTTTAGCATTTCTTGTCAAACATGACAAATACCTAAACCAAACAACCAGACTTACTTTCGCATCACATACTTTTCACGAAGGACAAAGGGCCTCGCAATGACCTGCCGCCTGGAGCCTCGCAATGGGTAAGGCCGCCGCTGGAATGTACCTTTAAAATGATAAAAAATATTAAGTAGAGCTCTTAGTGTACATTTCGTCCGGGGAGGTACTAATCTCATACCCATGGCCGCTGTAAAGTACAAATGCACTAGTATTACTGTGTTTCGGTTAGAAAAGTAAGGGCCGGTGACATTACAGGCACATGAGACATACACCCATATTCTAAGACGTTTCCTCAGACGGCACTCGACTCCAACTCGAGTGGAGGAGATTTTTGCAACTATGAATACTAATCTCTTGGAGTGAGGTTGAGTGGAGTCGAGAAATTTTCGAGGAAACGTCTTAGAATATGGGTGTTAACTTCACTTCTCCGACAACGCGCCGATGCCCCTAGTGTTGCTAATGAAAATAGGCGAAGGTGACCACATACCTTTAGGTGGACCGATTACCCTTCTCATATAAACAAACCTACAAAATCCCCTGTCTCTCTGCATAATATTAGTACTAATAGATTACTTGATGTTCCCGGCAAAGTTTCACACACACACACACAAACCCTTACTCACACATTTATACACACTTACGCACCACGTTGACTACTGTAATTAAAGGAAATGGTGCCTGGAGCTCCAAAATACAGGCTCAGGCTTAGTTTGGACTCCAGATCTCCCTCAAATTGCAATTTTTTCCCAATCTTCCTGTCAACTGTATTTTATCATTGCATGTAATTTGTGGAGATAAATAAAATAAATTATTATTATTATATTAGACAAACAACACCCGGCAGCAGTCTGGAAAATAGTACAGACGTTACGGATATATCACTGAATTATTTAAGCTTCCCCGAACAAAAGTAGGTACAAAGATATACTTCTGCTCTTTCAGTTGTTCTTCTGTTTCAGAAATTCGTTCAGCTCCCTACCGCCGAGTGAGAAGGCCTCTAATAGACCTATTATTCAGAATAGGCGTGGTGAAAGAGGCCTCATACGACACCAATTTTGTTTATGATGATGATTCGTATTGTGATAAAGAACCTAGATAGTAAATTTGTATTTAATTTAATTTGCTCATATATCAAATTAAAAAGCAATAATAATAAATATAATGTATTTTTCTTATTTTGACGTAAAAATATACCTATTTCCAACATGTATCAAAAATACTTGTCAGAAAGAATGTGAAGAAAAGACAGACTAACTCATTTTCGGATTTAGTTCGTTTTCCAACTTTGAGTCTCTTGTGACGTTTCGAAAATCATACAAAAGTTAACTTTATTATTTGTACAATAAAGTTCAACTAATAATTCACTGGTAAATTTAATGATGATGCAGTTAAACCTTATTGTTAAGGGATAGCGTTAATTTTTCCTTGACAGTCTAAAACATCAAATCGACTACTTGGATCAGTTTGGGTAAGAAATAAACCGTAATTTTTTTTGTAAATTTTATTTTTTTTCCATAAAAATGTCCTTACCAACACTACTCTGTACATTTTCATTAAATAAACAATGTTAACATCCGAATTCCCGCGTTCGGGAAAGGCGGCCATCTTGCTTTAATTTAATCGATCGCAAAATGGCCGAATCTCTTAATAGATTAATGAGACTACATAAAGCGTTTAATATATTATCTTTATGTCTTATATATGCAGGTAAATATATAACCAATAACTTATAATGTAATGACTTCCTTATGTACCTATACTTGGTATGTAGAACGATTAATTTTTAATGTAACACCCAAGACAAACCTTTTTTTTGGATTTAAAGAGTTTATTGTTGGCAATCGACAATACCGCACGAGTTGCAGATACTATTTTTCATTACACTTGCGGGATAAGTACTAAATGCACTCACTTTTTTATATTGACACTATTGGCACACCTATTTTGTTTTTTTTTTTTGTTACTTTTATTAGGTTTTGTTTTTCAATTTTTGCAGTTTAAAAATTTGCATGCACCAAGAATAATATGTGTGCGGTTATTTGCTATAAAATAACACTGGAGGACACAAACAGTAGACAGAAGACTACTTTAAAATGCAAAAATTTTGTTGAACTCGGGTAACAGGATTAATTGAATTAACCGCACCCAAACAAACGTTTGATTTATATAAAACTCATGATGTAATTATAAAATGAGTAATCAGTACAAAACGTGAGCTAAGGTAGTACTTAAGTAACCCGCATGTAAAATGAATAATATATTGTAACTATGTTGAATAAATATATATAAAAGATTCGACAAAAAATATTATTCGTTGCTATTCAAAATCTCTGTAAAAATATTTATTTTCTATGTATGTTCACCGATTTTTGAAATTACTATCAAAAAGTATACATCACTCCACGATTTTAATCCAAGAAAACTGAATGAAGTAACTATAGTAGCTTAGCTCAATACCAACTTTAAGTAGAAAATCTTGCCATAAAAGTACTAGTGAGTTTCAACATCTCCACTTGAGAGTACCTTTTAGGCATTTTGACCTCATATGGCCTTACACAGGCGTGTCGTGACACACGATAGAAGTGAAACTTTTGTATTACTGGAAACCCTTTTAATTTTTCATCAATCACTTTTGAATAGCATACATTGTGTTTACCACTCATTTATTTTTCGTCACACAAAAAGGTTGCGGATCAGAATTTCAAAGCCCATAAGAAGTTCCAATTTTTAAGTATTTATTTATTCACTTATGGACTGAATGTTGAATAAGTCATTCATCTTATAAACCTCTGTGGCTTTTTGCAAATGATATCATGTTTTATTATTCCCATGTATTTATCTTTGTCCAATAAAAGATATTGGAAGGTCAAACGCAGGCCCATACAAAAAAAAATAAAAAACTTAAAAAATATGTTGTTTTTTTCATAAACAACCAAACCATAGAGAAAAAATATTTCTTACCTGCATATATGTATAGACTTAAGTACCATTAATATTAACTTACTAACTTACCAATTTATTGGCGTAATATTACTTCATAAGATGTGTTTACGAGATAAGTGACAATGAAAAAGAAATTTAACTTTTCGTGTAAATACAATTTTTTTTACATATCCCAGTGCAATTCCTCAAAGAAACTTATCAAATCCGTTTAATTCCTAATAATTTCGTGACAGAACTTTCAAGCTAATGAATTCTTTATTCATGGCAACCCCGACATAGGGCTGCCATCACCTAAATTGCCAACCCCGGACAACTTAAAAATGCCCCGGACATTTAGATGAAATTGGGTTTATCCCGGACGCGCCTATAAAATATTTTACACTATAGTTTACATTTTAATTGAATGTGGTTCACGATTATTAATCATTTTTGAACTGCATTTTTACTTTTTTAATAGCAATTAATTGGGATTTCCTTGACACAAAATTGACTCTTTTTGAAAACCCCATCGGGACGCTCCCCGGACACCATCTAAGCTAGGACAAATCCGGACAGATGGCAGCTCTACCCCGACTGCCAATAAAACTATTCATTCCAACATGCATTTTAACCTTTACACAAAAGTTGCTTGAAAATGTTGACATTTCTTGTATTGTTTCTTGTTCAATCATTTAAACTACAATTTTATTGGAATTTTAGTTCCTTACCGCGGCTTACGGGTACTACGTTTTAGTAGCGAAATGCCCTATGTGTGTGTATCGAGCCAACTACAAGCAAATGAGCATACGAGCAATTCACTCACGCTTTTGTCTATTGAAATGCTGTTAAACTTTGTTTGTAAAGGCTAAAAAACAAAATTCCTTTACATAACATATTATTTGTTTCACTATCCAATTCCAAAATCAACTAATGACTTACGTCACTTAAGAAAAAAATCATTTTTAGTGGCCACTATAACAATAGTTTTGCAAACATGAATTCATTAGCTACATAAAAAAATAAAGTAAAACAAACATTACGTCACCACACCATGGACGAGCACTAAAGCGAAATCCCAACAGTAAAAATAAAAACAAATAAAAGGAACCAAAAAGAAAACAAAAATAATACTCGAAATAATAATTGTAATATCGTAAACATTAATATATAAACATTAGTCTTTTCCGTAAATGGCAATACAATTTTGAACATTAAATAATAAAAAATATTAATAAAAACTATACACAATGAGGGGTCGGTGATATTTTTAACTTTTCACTACATTATATAAAAAGTTTAGCGCACACTTGGGGAGATGTCAAAAATTTTCAAAGTACAGTGTCTCGGTGTCACTTTTATACCAAAATTGTAAAAAACTAGCCAGTAAATCTTTAAAGAAGGTAAGTTAAACAATTCTTTTATACGTTGCATCCATTGGCGTATCCATTAATTTATAATGTACAACGTACTAGAGACGCCTCAATTCGATTGTACGAACACACGTTAGAGCGCGCGCACTCCAACTCAACTTGTCTATGAGCTGATCCCGCGCATGGACCGCTGTCATCAAATGCGGACGCTGTCTAGCTTCTCTAGTATGTAGTACATTAGAACTCAATAGGCCTATCTAGGGAGATCTGACCATTTGTTTTATTCCATTAGAATCAACAGTAAATTTAGCAAAGTAATGTTAGACAAACCTATGTATTCGCTTTAGATCACCGGACACTTTGACATAAGTAATAAATTGTTAATAATTATTATATACACTAGACTCTCCCCATCCAACAATCATTCATACATACAAATTACTTTTTAGTGGTAGTTCATTCAAGAAACGAACGCACGAACGAAGGATTAAAAAAAACAGGATATGTCAACATTGACAGTTGGAAAACAGTGTTGCCCTATAGAAAAATTCGAAATCTTTCCAGTCAGTAAAACTGGCAGAGTTCACGCGTTCGTCCCCGGAATGAACTATGAATTGTGACACGTGGTGGAAACATTATTGCAATAAAAAAACACTTAAATTCTATTAAACATTGACATTACGGACGCGATTCGTATTTAAAGACGTTAGTTACAATAATTCCGTTTTATTCCGTTGGCAACACTAACTATTTTCATTATATTATAAATTAAAAAACTATGACTTGGCTTAGTAATATCTATTAAAAAAAAACTCCGTAGCTTATTCATTTATTTCAAGATATAAGTTATTCATACAAAAATACATTTTAGTGAAATATCCTTATTTTATCTTTGCTATAGTCATATAAAAATAGTCAGTGTTGCCAGCTTCAAATAAAGAGAGAAACTACATCGTATTCCACCGAAATTGATCATTAAGAAGTGTTAGTTAAAGCATATTTTACATCGAACACTTAAGGCATTAGAATACTGGCTGATATCTGTCACAATGACACTGACACCTGTCATTTCACCGATGTATTCCGATGCGGCTCCTTCTTTTCTTACATAAACAATTGCGCTTCGATAAATATATTGTACAAAAGTGATTTATTCTATATACATGTTTCAAAGTCCGTGTTTTGGTGTCGTGTAAAATTGTACAAATCGTTTTGATCTTTATTTTTTGTGCTTTTAGATTCATAATTGTGTAACCTGTGTTTTAAACTTTTCAGAATTTCCATCTCCTGGCTCTGATTAAATGTATATCTGTCGCTTTATACGTCTTATAAAATGATAAGGATAGCAATAGTTTTGATCATGAGTTCTAAACAGTTTTGTACAATTTTGCAGAACCTGTATTAAAGCCCTGTCAACAGCTTTTAAAATGGTTGCAGTTGTTTTTTTTTTAACACTTTTTCCACAATGTTGTAGAAGTTCTCATGTTAAGTATCATTATGCAGATGGTAGCGAGAATGTAATATTAATTTTGACCACTTTTTAATTAAAACATAAAACTTTTGTTTATAAGTAATTTTGTCATTGAAAAGGTTTAAAATATTGTCTTTTAAATTTTCCATATTAATAGCTTATTGTTCTAAATTATTAATGGATTCAAAATAAAATGTTACATAATCTTTGTATTGTTTCATTATAGACCTTAGTAACGAAAATTTGAATTACTAAATAAAAAAATACAACAATGACAATTAATATATTGGAATGACATTATAAATGCATAGTTAATAATAAATAAACAATTATTAGCCGAAAAGATTATTTTCAAATTTTTATTTTTTGTAAAATTTTAAATGTTTAGAATGTCAAAGTTAAAAATTATACGTTGTACTGTAGCTACATTTTAATAAAATAATTATAATTCAATAAAAAATATAAATAAACAATTAAATTTTGTCTTTTCAAAAAATAATTAATATTAGTGACTCACAATTAAACAATTTATAAAAGGATAAGAATTGCATTTTATTTGTTTGAAAGTAAACTTTATATCCAATTATTTATGATAGCTTTTCCTTTCTACATCAAGAAATTACAGGTCATATAACTGAAGTAAATTACTGAACAGGTTTTTGGTAACCAAAGGCCCCATCTATCAACGGTCCGACCGTCTGTCCGTCGATCTGTCAGCGGACTGTATCTCATGAACGATAATAGATAGATGGCCGCTTTAACAAGTGTCCGGTGGTACTGAACCCTCAGAGTCTGCCTCACACTTGGTCTCATTTTTATAGATTAGTTGACAAAATGCTTCATTGCCTCTTTATTTAAAATAGAAATCTCCGAAGCATGTTCCTTTTAAGCAACGTTTCGTGCAAGGAAGAGCGAGACGGTTGCCACTGGATCAAAACTCAAAGGCCTGATTTATAGGTTACTTTAATTGTGTCGATTCTGTGGTGCATCTCTTTCTATTTGAATATAATGAAAGGGACAGTCATATGTTTGTTTTACTCGCGGCAAACAAGTTTGTTTTGATAATAATATTTAATTCGCGTAACATGTAATTAAAAAGTGAATGATTTCATAGATTTTAGTTACCAATGTTTTTAGTTTAGCGCACAACAGATTTTGGACTATTATAAAACCCTCATCGAAACATTTCGCCTTTATTCACATATACATAAAGTTTATTTTCGATGTAAATAAAGGAATATCGGCTTCTATGGATGCCATGTTGTTTATCGGCTGTTCAAATATCGATAGATGTTTGCCAAACATTTCTTCAAATATCAACAAATGTTTGTCAAATATTTCTTTAACCGTCAACTAATATTTGACATCCATTGAAACATCAGCAATTTTTTGCCAAATATCAATCTACAAGTATTAACAAATGTTTGTCAAACATCAACCAATATATGTCTAAAATCCCTTTTAATACCAACAAATGTTAGTCAAATATCCTTTCAAATATCAACTAATGTGTGTCAAACATTATCTTCACAAGTAAACCAATGATTGCCAAACATTTCTTCAAATATCAACTAATGTGTGTCAGACATATCTTCATAAGTAAACCAATGTTTGCCAAACATTTGTCCAATACCAACAAATGTTTGCCAAACATTTTTCCAAATATTAACAAATGTTTGCCAAACATTTTCAAAAATCAAGAAATCACGTTCTGTTCATCTCAATTTGTTTAACGTCTTTGTTCCACCTCCAATCCGCCATTAAACCAGACGGCACTATAAATAATTTACATACACAAAGTATTTACACTGTAATTGTTTCTATCACATACATAATGGCGTATACTAGCTCTCTGCCCCGGGATCCCTCGAGTTGGAGTTCGGAGGCAAGCTCTGCGGACTCTGGGAGAACTGATTGACCATTTTACTCTGCATCATATTTAATAAGATATCTGAGTATTGGTCGATGAAGGACATGGCTGGATTACCTTGGTTTGTCGCTTCTGGAAACAAAATCACAGCATATCTTATATATATAGAAATAGTAGACCTCTTAGTGCAGAGTTCGTCCGGGGAAGTACTCAAGTACCACAATACACATTTCCGCCGTGAAGCAGTAGTGAGTAGTGCACTTGTGGTGAAATTACAGGCACGTGAGACTTAACAACTTCAGATCTCATGCGACAAAGCGGCGATGCCCCTGGTGTTATAAATGTTTTTTCTCTAATTTAAATATCTGGGACATTCTTTAACCCAAACAAAAATAGTTATTTCCGAAACTAAGCAGAGCTTATACTATGGAAACCAAATAACTGGTATCGGTAATCACATAATACCAACACATATAGAGCTGGGCTGTAACTCAAAACATATGTATACAGAAAAACAAAACTAGAAATGAATACCAAGACAAATGCGATGAAAGTGCAAGTGAGCACTCCCAAATGACAATATAGTTAAAAATCTTATTTAGAAACTATTTCAATCTCTTTTTTATTTTCCTAAATTCATACTTATATAGATATTTAAACCCAGATACAGGACAAACAGACATGGTCATCCCCACAAATGTTTGTCCTTGATAGGAATCGAACCTGCGACTTGCCAGTCAGGGCCTTAACCACCAAGCCACCTGCCTGTCAAATTTTGATAGGCAGCGGTGACCACTTACCATCAGGTGGGCCGTCTGCCTGTATATAGGCACTTTAATATTAGTCTATATACCTTTAGAGACAAGGTGCTCCAACTTCTGCCTGGTGGAGTGCACGTTGTGCCTGGTGTCTCCGTCGTTGGACGAGAGGCTGCTCAGGGCTTCGCCCCCGTTCTGTGCGCGAGGTACGGCCGTGCGGAGTACCTTCTGTGTCTCTTCTATAGCTGCTTTCAGACCTAAGGTATGAAATGTATGAAAACAGTACAGTCTCAGAGGTGCTTGCTGTGTTATTCAAATTAATATTATTTATAATATGTATTTTTGTGACGTTCAACAACGACAAACGAAAATAAACTTTATTCGTTCATATACAAGGGACATCTATTGATTAGTCAATTGTATGATAATATATGTAGATGGAACTTGTTATCGAGCAATAGGGTTAAATTTCCTATGAAATTCTTGAGCATCAAAAAGGACTTGATACAGGAAACAGAATGGAGAAGTTTTTCCACTGTTAATAATAATATGAATATATCGCACCCTCAGTACGATAATGGCTTAACTCAAAATTTTACGAAATGGAGTTACGATCATAGAGAGACTAAACAAAGTACGCTCTATCCGATGAAGAGTAGAACATAGTCAATTTAATGATAGAATAAGCATACCGATACTTCAGCCTCTTTAACACCGGGACCCACCCTCCCCGCTCAGTGCAAAAGTGACCTAATCAGAGATGTGCCAAAAGTGTTTTTTTGAGTTAAGCCCCTATCGTTCTGAGGATGCGATATGTAGTTATATCTAAATAGACCTTCACAGACACTTATGAATTGAATCTTTAACCCTGGTTTGAAAGAGAAAAAAGAAACAATTATTTAGCAAAAACAATAATAAAAATTATCACCCAACCATAAATATGATTTTTACGACTTTAAATCTCAATCAGTCGAAAATATAGTTCAAAATAGCTTACCACTGATATCAGCCGCGGCATTGGGCTCCCTCTGCAAGCTGGCGTACAGATGGACCACTTTCGATGCAGTTTTCGTCAACTGTTCAATTAGCGCCGAGCAGAGCTGCGATGAGGACACTGAAAAAAATTTTGATTTGATTCGATTCCCTAGTTGGACAAAGCTTGAAACAAACTCAGTTTATATGCTCAGGCCCTAGAAGGTCAAATCTACTGAAGTTACTACCTATTTGGACAAGTGTTCAACTGGGAAAAACCTACAAGAAACTGATCAAGGTAGCATTTTTTAATTTTCTCAAAAGTAATAAAAATCAAAAAACAAAATATACTAAATTTTTTGGTTTAGTCAATTATACTGACAAACATGCAGACGGTCCACCTGATGGTAAGTGACCACCACCACCTATGGACATTTGCAACACCCCATTTCATAAAGAACGGGCTAGGCAATTCGTCGTCAGGGTTGGCGAAAGGCCAAATTGATCTTGTGATATGAGGAAGACAGAATTTATTTTTAAAGTAGGACAATGTGCCATAATGAGACTTAAAACGAATATTTGTCACAAAAAATATAATTATGAAATTACCTATATTTTTTTTTTAATTCCTTTATTACAGGCTCAAAAATAACAATAAAATAATGATTACATAGTAGCATTTAAAAACCACAAAGGTTTGTGACAATACTACACATATCGAGTTTATTTGTACCACATAGTCCCACTGCTGGACAAAGGCCTGCCTTTTCGTTTAACAATTTAGTAGGTCAGTTTCAATATTATGATTGGCTGATATGATGAGGAAGCACTTACAGTTCGCTTCAGCTGGAGAGTCCTTCCTTTGTCTCGTAGTAGACGTCAGCCTGGCGGTGACTTCTCGAGCTTTCAAAGAAAGATCTCGCTCGCTACCACTCCGCCCTGGAAGTGGAACATTGTTTAAACTAAGTTTCCGTGCTACGGCTTCACCTGTATTCCATGGGGATGTGATGTATTCCGGTATTATATAATAACATAGACTGTGTTCATCCGAAATATTCTTTTTTAAGAGACGAAGGTGTTAGCCCTCAGATGTCTCTGACACGGACATTTCAAAAATAATATTTGTTGTTTTCCAGATACCGGGGTTCCGGAGATTACCCACCCCGTACAAACAAACTCACAAAATATGCACTCTCTTTTTATTGTATTAGTACTAGCTCCACCCTGCGGCTTTGCCTGCTTTCAATCCTGGTTATAAACCTCTTGAATTACTCTATCTATTGCCGAAAACTGCATTAAAATCCGTTGCATATTTTACAATTCTATAAAGGACATACAGACAAACATTCATGTTTATATAGATATATAGGCTTGCGTTTGACCACAATCTCATATCTCGGTCTCGCTACTGAGACCTCTGCCTACCTCTTCAAGGAGAATGGTAAATATTTATACCAGGTAGAGCAGCGTCTGCAGAACCAGCTAAACTCATAAGAGAAGAAATTATTTGTTAATTATTGTGTGGTGTACGGTTATAGATAATATTACTAAGATAAAGCTGTGTGCAAACTTACCGATGCGGCGCTGGTCGACAGAGGAGGCGCGTGGCCGCGTGGGGGGAGCAGGGGGGCCTCCCCCCACACCACCCCCACCCCCTCCCCCGGCTATCTGCTCGTCCGCCTCCGAGCTGGACTCCTCGCCACCACCGCCCCCCCCTCCGCCGCCGGACAGGCTCACTGTACGTGCCCCAGGTGCGGTTATTAACAATGTACTACTTAACCGACTTCAAAAATAGATAGTTGTGACGCTAGCCAAGCTGTCTATCATGATTGCTTTTATCATCCACTTTCACAAAAGAAGAACTGATGTCTTCGCGATAATGTCTGGTTGTCGTATATGGTGGTAGTATATCAGTTATCTGGTTGTACAAGCTCTGCTTAGTTTGGGATCAGAAACCGAAGCACGAATGTCTATCGCAAGCGTACCGTTATCGTGCCGAGAGTGCCAAAAACATGATTTGTATGAAAACTTGAACATCGCGCCTAACGTGACGTTGTGCGATGTTCAATTTCCCATTGCATTGGTTTTTGGTGTCGATACGATGACGATACACTTACGATAGATGTTCGTGCTTAGTCACAGTTGCATCTTGAAGTCGGCTTTTGTTAAAATCAATATTAAGAGCAAGTGTTCAAGGCACTATTGGTGTTAATTATTCTATAACCAGAGATTTGGCTTTACTGGTTTGTGAGAGCATTTGTAAATGCTTTGGTAATTTGAACGTTAGGTCCTTGCAAATAGAGTTCAAATTTTAGTAGTGACAATTCCTTTCTGCTCGCTACGTATAGGATATATAGGGTTACTAATTAATTAATTAATTACAATATGTATATCTAAAACAAAATTCAAGGGAATTGTTATTAGGAGTCAGAAAAAGTAATAAAAACAATATTGCTTAATGAAAAACATTTTCCGGTTGGAAATAAAGAGCTGAAGATCGAGCTCAGTGGCATGTAGGTGAGGCCTATGTCCAGCAGTGGACGGAGATAGACTGATGATGATTTGTCGCACACAGCATTGTATTGGATGCGTGGAAAATGTATTTAAATCAGCAATATTTATCTAGTTTCTTTTTTCGACCGAGAATCAACGCTAAATCATACATCCAGGGTACAAATTCAAATGGTTCAATTTCGCGTTACATAACCTGGCGAAATAGAAGAGTAGTCAACTTACCGGCGCTATAAGCGTTGGTCAGACCTCGTCTCCTGGCAGTGCTGGCCGCTTGTTTGTTCATGGAACTGATGGTCGGTCTCATAAGACCCTGGGTGCGAGTGTTTGATTGGCGGGAAGGTGCTGGATCAGATTCTGAATCACTCTGTTGAATAAGTTAACAAAATAAATAAATTTATTTATTTATTTATTTATCCTCACTTACAACTACTTTTACAGGACACTTACCTAATACAGTAGTGGCGACAACTTATTTTCTATATTTTCAATATATTATATATTTCTGTAGCATAATATTTTGGTAGCTATCTTTGTGAATTCACTCAGAGTACAGTGGAATATGTCAATCTCAGTAGCAATTAGATTGAGAGTGGAATGAGAATTGAATGTATGGAGGAGCGAGCTGTGAGACTCCTCCATTTAAAAGGAAAGATCTTCCGGCGCTAGGTGACCATGCCTGGGGACCGCGGTCCAACTGTTGATGTTGGATGCTTGTATATATGTCAAATCCTGAGAGAATCTTGATAGTGCGATGTAGGATTCTCACGTGTTTCTACTCATTTATAGATGTCGCCACAAATGTTTCGGAATATTTTCGTACAAGACCATCAGAGGCCGTCGCATCATCGTATCGAGTGCGCCAAAAAGCTGGTTTGTATAGAAAATTGAACACCGCGCATACCGTGACGTTGCGCGATGTTCAATTTCCCATTGCATTGGTTTTTGGCACACTCGATACGATGACGATACGCTGACGGTAGATGTTCGTGCTTGTACACTACTGCACGTTCGCGCACTGTGTTACCAAGATAAAATTAAATACTTATATAGATTTACAACCAGACACAGAATTAATGTTTGTCCTGCATGGAGTCGAACCTACGACCTCCGATTTGGTAGTTAGGGTACATAGCCAGGGTAATTCGGGGAAGTACTACCGTACCCATTTCCGCCGTGAAGCAGTAGTGCACTTGTGTCACTGTTTCGGTTAGAAATGTAAGGCCGGTGGAAACGGCACATGAGACTTAACTTCACGTCTCATGCGACAACGCGACGATACTCCTAGAGTTGCAAATGTTCATAAGCGGTGGCGACCGCTTACCATCAATTACTGTCCGTTTACCAGACCACTTGAAAAAAAGAAACAGTCCAGCAGGCCCGCATCTGATTTATACCCAATTTAATTTGGCACTATCTAGCTAGATATGGTGGTCGTCTCTGATTCTCTGGCATTCAGTCTGACATTCTTTTACACACGACCATTTGATCCCAAACTAAGCAGAGCTTGTACTATGGAAACCAGATAACTGTTATACTGCATATACAACATTTTTTTTCTAAATACATACATATAAAAATATTGACACCCAGACACAGAACAAACAGATATGTTCATGCACACAAATGTTTGTCCTGGGTGGGAATCGAACCCGGGACCTTCGACTTAGCTGTCATAGACTGGCATGTCTCTTACCTGATTCAAAACCCCCACGCTGGAACTCCTGGTCATATTTGACTTGTTGTTGTACCGCGGGGCTGGTCGCAGGAAGCCGCTCGGTGATTTGCTACTATTGCCGTTTTGTGGAGTCGACACTTTTTGTAGACCTGCCGGTTATATTCAGTTTCATGAGCTTTTAGAAGTTTATAAGAAATAATTTCTTGATTTTTCTATTTATTACAATAAATGCTTCATTTATATTGGATGTGCACCAAGCATGCTCCTTTTATTTGAAATTTAGTATTTTTTATTTTTATGTATTATCTGTTGGCAACCCTAATATATAAATAAATACTAGAGTCAGCCTATCCATAAGTACCCGTTAAAAAAAATGTTTTTGTTCATTTATAATAAAAAGTTGTAACTTCAATTATTCAAAAAATAGAACTAGTAGGTATTATAGGAATTTAAAATTAAAAAATACTTGCAAAATGGAATGGGTTATTCAGTATCAGGAATGGCCAACAAACAAAATGACCAGAATCTTTTATATTTTATTAATTATTTGTCTACCTTAACTTGACTATAACATATCACTTCTGTTATCTATACATGATACTTAATAACTCACCAAAATATATTCAGATACAATATATTAAACTAGTATTTTAGTATTATAACAATACTAGTTGTCCCCCGTGGTTCCACCCGCGTTTACCGATATCATATATAGCCTATATCCATCAACGAAAAATTCCGCGTCGAATGGTGGCACTCCCATCCCGATATGTTCAGTAGTTTTGAGGTGATGGTGCGTCAAAGGAACCCTATTTTGCGAATAATATACATATTCAATATACTATAAGAAGTGATAATTCGGCTGATATATGAAAAGTATTAATAACTACATTTTTAAAATATATTAATTACTACCTGTCCCCCTCGGTTTCACCCGCATTCCCGAGGGATGTAACATTTTCCCGGCACAAAATCTAACCATGTTACTTCTAATACCTCCAAGAATATGTGTACAAAGTTTCATGATGATCGGTTAAGTCGATATCGCGTGAAAGCGTAACAAACAAACTTACATTCACATTTATAATATTAGTAGGGATTTTATAAGTCATAAATTGTGTCAATAAATATGCGTTATCTACAAAATGTTATAATTAAAACATGCTGTGCAAGCTGTTAATTATTAAATGCTTTTTTGGTTATATGCTATTAAACGGTTGAAAAAGCTCTTACGGTTACACTCGCTCCAATGTTCTTTTAATAAGTTCCCACCACTTTTTGATCACAATCTTACCGTGGTAGATCACGGGATGTCAATTAGAGACTGCCACTCAAGTGCAGCTACCGGAACTCACTTTGCGACAGATCTTCAACTTGACACAATTGTTAAAGCAAGTGTGACGACTAAATGAGATGTTATGAAGGTCGAATTATGTTATTACTGTATTCAACAATACCCTTGATTTTAATATGAAAGAGCTGTGCGACTTTGAACCTAATGTGTCGGTTAGCTAAAGTAAATATTCCCATTTTTTTAAAATAAACAAATCATGCTCTAATGCAAGGAAATAATAATTGTGTTAACTTGATACTAATAAATAATTTTATTATTAAAATCAAGAGATATTAATTTATTCAGAAATATAAAGAAGAGTTATTCCTATTCATAACATATTATATTACATATTCAATTACAACAAATTTACCCCATAACCGAATAGGCCCCTATAACCAAACATGCCCCAACTGATTATATTGATCCAAACCGTCGTAACGAAATAAACTTCAAAGGAGAACTGTTAACCAAATTTATCAATTAGCCTCAACCAATAAGGCCCAGATCTACCACCAATAGATACCTTGCGGCGTTCTCGGCGCTGGCATTGGCTTGGCCGCCAGGTCCGAGAGCGATATGGCCCTCCGCATGCCCGTGCTCTCCTCCTCGCGGTCCGACGGGGACAGGTGGGAGCGACCGGCTGGCAAGGCATTCGTAATTTAAAACATGCATGACATCGCTTTGGGGCAATCTGAACCATTGTGTACCCAATCCGAATTTGTTATGCCCCAGTTATTTTAAAAAGAGAATAATGTTGGTATGAATTTAATTCTAGATCAGATTGGATCACAAAATGCAGACTACCAAAATAAGCAAAAGCAAATAACAACTGTATTCGAAAATAAAAAAGAATTACGTAAACATGCAATGCATTTGAATTCTTCAAACGTACAAATAACCTAAAAATGGAATCAAAAACATGCAAAAACACTTAAAAATAATTAAACAAAGCATGGGTATGTGATATGTTGTGAAGAAGCCAGTGCGAAAGTCAAAATTAAAAACTATGCGATAAATATCGTATATAAATATCTTATAACTTTACGGCCTCTTCACAAATTATCACGTTTTTGGCACGAATAAAAAAATTGGAACCGAAAGTAAAAGGGACTATTTACGACATAAATTTATATTTTTCTCAACATGCAACCCCAACCTGGTGTTGGCGCGAATTTCGATGGCAGGACCGGTTGTTGAATTGGAACTTTTTTCGATAAGTAACCCCTTACGACATTCCCGGTAAATAAAACCGGTCTTGCGCATGGAAACATACGGTTTTCCATACACAACCTCGGAGTGGGACCACGTATTATTTTCCTAAAGGGAGTTTTTGGCCTGTTAAAGCCGTAGAAAGACAATCTTTTTGGTGAATTTGTACAACTGGAACTAGTCGTTGAAGATTCATAATTCTCACTATCAAGATGAACGTCTGTTTTGGGTATCACCATTTCGTTATAAACTCTCTGTTTGAGAGATCTAGGAGCATTTTCCGTTGCGTTTAGAGCGGTGTTATTCAATTTCACATCTTCAAATGGTTCTTCATTTCCTGCCTCATTGGAATTGTCCATTCCTGCCGTTACTAGTCCACCTATTTGCTCTGAATCTAGTATATCTGGCAGACTTAAGTTACGTTTGATTTCTTTATTATCAGTGTTTGAGACAGCCTCTGTCTCAGCCTCTTCTAGAGTTAAAGAAGCAAAATTTGGCACTGTAGTCTGTTTTGTGGCTAACTTTTCGAATTTCCTAGACAATAGTTTAACAACGCCTTGCCCATCGTTTATATTTGCTTTCAGAGGTCTCATGCGCCATTCTTTTAAGATCTTCTCTTGCAGTATCTTGCGCTCTTCCATTTCAACTAACTTGTTAATGATTTCGATTTTCCTTTCAATATATTTGTATTTCTTTATCTCCTCGCTCACTTCCATTGGTGCTATGTTTTCCTTAGCTTCAATGTTGCGGCTATGACACGGTAATGTCAAATCACGTTCGTTTCGAGATAGCTTGTTGATGTTATCTTTAGCGGACTTTCCATAGTGGAACTTATTGTCTTGCTCCGCGTAGTAATCTAGGGAATCCTTTGCAAAATCATTACTGTCCTCTAAAACATCAAGGGAATCCATACTGACTTGTTTCATCCTCTCCATTTTCTGCATTGCGTATACTTCTAAGCTATCCATTTGTATTTCTGATTTGTTTTCATTGAAGTCTTTCTCTTTTACGAAAACGTCAAACGTTTTCTCCGTACTCTCTGAATCAACTTGATTTGAATTCTTGTCTTCGTGCTTTTTATTTGCCAAATAATTCTTATTCTGTAGACCATCTAACTTTGCCTTATATTGCGATGATATTGACGAACTTAGACTACTCTTGTCTAGGCCTGCTTTGAGTCTATTATTCATTTTCACTGACGAAGTCCTTTTAATAGGTTTCGGAGGTTTATGTGGAACAAATTCCATGGTAATTTTGACGTTATTGTTCTTCTGCCCCGAGCCTCTCTCAAGGCTCTTCGTTGCGTTGTTATATTTCGCACCATTCGCCTTTTCTTTGTTCAATTGATTCTTATTTATTTTCGTCTGTGTATTCTTCCGTATTTGATCCTCGAATTTCTCCAAATTCTTCTGCACATGAGAATTTCGTTTCTCCATTAAGTTCTTTAATGGATTAGGTTTAGATGCCGGTTCGAGGACTACTTCGAAACTGCAGCTTTTAGATTTAATCATAGCACTTTTATCGCACCCTTCCATTTCGCTCTTGTATTTGTCCGTGAATTTTGGATGTAGCGATTTCGTATGACCCATTTCTGTTTTATTTTTCAGCCTTGGAATCTCGTCAGTCTGTTTCCTATCTTTAGTATACTGCTGTACATTATTTCCGTCGAAATAATACGCAATATTCTTGGCAGGTGGTGGTTGTTTACTCGCCGAATCGTACAGACTTTTCGATCGAGTCACCGTTTTGTGTCCTGAAAATTCTGAAACGGGCATTTCGAAACCGTACACCTTATTTACTGGAGGTTTTGAGCTTGTATTAACAACTGGTTTTTCTCTTGCTTCACGATAGTTAGGGCTAGTTCCTTCACCTAAATAATTATTATACATATAACCACCGATGTATGGAGCGTTATTTGGACTCGATCCGTAACTTTTAGAAGCGTTATCGAATTCATAGCAACTCTTACTGTTTCTAGGTATGCCTACAGCTGGATTTTTTTGCTGGCGCTTAGGCCTGGTCCCTTCGAAGAGCATTTCTAGTGGAGCACTTTTAGTGCATTCAGAATCGTCTGAGAGGACACTTTCCAAAGAATTACAATTAGTTCTAGACAGCTGATTATCGTTCTCCAAGAACATTTCATCCGACAAAACGGACTCCTGGCTACAGCTAGTTTTCATATACTTCTTCTGATTCAGGAAGAAGCTTGCACTGCTGTGTCTATGGTTTTCTAAATACTGGCCATCGGCCTCGTTAATATTTTCATAGGAACAATTCTGAGAATCGTTGAGATTATATCTGCTGTCGAATTTAGCCTGTTGGAACGCTACTTCGTTACCGTATTTAAGGAATATCTCGTTAGATACACTGGAACAATTAGAATTGTCACTCAAGACCGATTCATTAGAACGAGTCACACATCTTTTAGTCAGCACACTTTGACATCTGTACATGTTCGCATAATTGCAATTTACAGTATCATCTTCATATAGAATATCTTCTAGGTTTGACGGCATATTTCTAGGCAGTGTTGAGCTCTTTTGTCCAGCTATATAAGACGGCTTTACTGGCACTACGGGCTTCTCTGAACCGCCATAAATTTCATAATTAGATATCGCCCGTCTCGCAAAACTCTTCGTATGTTTCTTACACACTTTTTTCGAATACAGTTTATTTTTACAGCTTGCGTCTTGACTTAAACTGCAATCTTCTAGAGAATCTGAGGAGAAATTACCGTCTCTCTCCTCAACTTCTTTTGTCGGATGCAAGTCTAGATCATTGTTAGGTTCGTATACATCTAAATCTCCATATTTCTTCGTGATCTCCGCTATCATTCTCTCTGTATCACTTTTAATCGTATCTACAATACTTTTGCCGCTATCTTTTATACCTTTATCCAGCCCGATGAAGAAACTTAACGAGTTCCTTTTCTTAGGATCTAGGGAATTACTATCAACTTTTTGATTAGAATTCTGTTTATTCTGAGCTACTTTATCAGCCCATTTGCATTCTTCTGACACGGGTGATACTGGACACGATTTGTAGTTTTTGAATATGCTTCTAGCGTTAGGTTTAGGTAATTTAGGCTGGGGTTTCTCGTCTTTGTTGAGATTCAAGTGGAAATTCCTAGGAGGTACTTTTGGGGGTTCATTACCTTCTTGCGTTGGGAAGAGTCTGTTAAAAACTTTTGATTGGACCGGTTTCTTTCCCATATCTATGGTGAAGGCCAGTGGTTGTTGCTGAGGCAATTGTTCCTTAAAGACCATGGGTTTGTATGGAGTCAAGTTAATATTTCGCTTGTCAGTTTTAGTGGTTGGTATATTAGCGTGTGGCGGTACGTAGGGAGCGATATTTTCGAAATAGTCGGGTATTAAGTTATGGTTTAAATTAGCAGGAATGGCGTAAGGGTTTTTATTACGAAAGTCCATGTTCACATTTTGATAAGGGTTGAGACTGTCGTAGAAATTTGAGTTTAGGCTGTCTAGATTATCTTCTTGGTAGATAGGGGGAGGTGGGAGTCCTGGTCAGCATTGTTAAAAGGGGGGAAACATTGGTTAGTACATTGTTATTATAAATTGCTTTGCTTATGAACGTTGCTTTTGCTTGAGAACATTGAATAATGGACTTTATTTCAAGTTATTTAAATCTTCTTCTTCTTCTTCTTGTAATTATAAACATTTATAAGTAAAGCTTAAAAATGATTTATGTTAGTGATTCATGATTGTAGAGTCAAAAGATTTGTTATTTTAAAATGAACTCTATATAGAATAGCTTAAGGATTCTTTTTTAGCCCCATAGACTAGCGAATAGCTACAGTATAGTCAATTCAATCTTGCCTTTAAGGTACTAGTTTGTTATTTTGGAATTTAGTTGTAAATTTTCATAAAATATAACAAATCCTTTAACTTAGTAATTGTTGGAAACTTAGCATTCCTCTTTAAACTTTAGACAACTTTATTCCAAGATTTTATGTAAAATATATATACGACCTTATTGCTGAAGAAACAAAATCAAAATTACAATATCACGTACTCTATTCTCACTACAACTAAGTATTGAGTTATTGCTAAGTTTCCATCAAAAATAAACACAAAACAATACGAACTGTATACAACTTACCGTAAGGTCGAGAATTGCTCGGCACAGCCATGGAAACGGGCCTGCTACGTCTGGCGTTATCCTTTTCGGGTATATACGAGAGGTCCGTTGTTGATTGGCTGGATTTAAGGTTCGAGCGGAAGGCCACCTTAGGGGTAAATAATCAGATTAAAATTTGCGAACAACTTCGGGTATGATCGGTATTTGGTCGGTTAATGATTCGAATGGTGTATTTTTTGTATTTTACATTTGGAACGAGGCAGTCGGTAAAGAAATACTTCTACATGCTGTATCAGTGTTAATATATAAGTACCTGGATGGCCGAACTTTGCTCGGCCCTCGGCTCTTTCTCTTTTTTAAAGCACTGTCATATATACCTAGATACGAATTAGATGCGATCATAAAGGGCGTACCTTTAAGTGTAAGTGCTTTTACCTCTAATGGTACTGTAGCAGTTTTCATAGCCTAAAAATACGGATAAAACGACGTTTTCTAAAAATGAAACTTAGCTAGATCGATTTATCGCCCCCGAAACTCCCTGCATACAAAATTTCATGAAAATCGTTGGAGCCGTTTCCGAGATCCTAATTATATATACAAGAATTGCTCGTTTAAAGGTATTAGATAAATAGAGATACTAAATTCTTTCAGTTTGATCAACACCTACATATCAATAATCATGCAAAAAGAAGCAAAATGAACAAAGCGAATGACAGGATTTAACTAAATTAAAGTCTTACTATCTCATCTTTAAAAAAAGTAAAAATATGAAATATTTGCGTCGTATTCAAAATGAAAACAGTGTTTTTTCGAAAAACCCTTGCTCGATTTTCGTATCGATTCGTAAAACGTACATCGAGTTAAATTGCCTAGAATACAGTTAAAAAGTAAGCTAAACTAAATTTAATGTCTCTTTTCATATTTTTGAAATAGCAAGAGAGGCAAATTTGGCTTGTATTCTATTCGATTTATAAATCCAGTTAAGTAAGTACCTAAACAAGTTCTTAAATATATTTTTTTAAACGATATACCAAACTAATACTAGTAACAAATGAAACTCACACTCTCCAGCTGTCTCCTAGTCTCCAGTATCCTCCTGTTGAGCTCCTCCCGCCGCCTCGCCGCCTCGGGGTCGACCACCTTACCGGCGCGGGGCGCAGGGGAGGGCCGGCTGGGCGCGGGGGCCGGGGCCGGGGCCGGGGCCGGGCCGGGGGCCGCGCTGGGGGCCGGTAGGCCGGGTGCGCGAGACAAGTGCATGGACGACAATGAGGTGGTACCTACTCGAAAGAAAAGACAAGTTTAATTGTCTGTCGACGAACCGTGGCTTGATGGTTAGGGACCCTGACCGCCACGCCGCAGGTCGTGAGTTCGATTGCTACCCGGGATTAACATTTATGTGCGTGAACATGTCTGTTTATTATGTGTCTAGATGTAGATATCTATATAACTATGTATGTAAAAAAGTAGTATATGTAGTATATCAGTCATCTGGTTTCCATAGTACAAGCTCTGCTTAGTTTGGGATCAGATGGTCGTGTGTAAAGAATCTCCCGGGATATTTATTAGCTTTCCGTCCCGCTTTCCCGAAGGATTAATGTATCCCGAGATAACATAGGCTGTGTCCATCTGGAATAATATACACTTCAACTGATTAAAAAAAAATCAAATAAATGATAATTTGTCTGCATACTTAAAATTTAAAATAAATATAGTATCTGGTACAAACCAGCATTCAACGTAGCGTCAGCATCAGCGGCACTCAGGCTGTCGAATGCAGACTTGATGTACTTCTCCCTTCTCCCCGCCGTATCTATTGATTCGCAGGACCCGGATAAGGGGTTGCGGTCTGCGTTGTCGCCCGACGGGGTCGATACCTGGGTATAAATAGGGTATCGTTTGAAAGAGCAATGTAACATAATCTTAGAATAATTAAATATAAAATCTTGAAAGAGATACCATGAGAAAAAATATGGTATCATTTGGACTATACCGGTTTCTGAGTCATTATGACAGACCCTTCTAAAGGCCTATTTGATTATCAACACTTTAATTTATAAACCTGCCTCTTGTAAATTCAGCTTGCTATCAGCTCCAGGTCCAATAAATTATTTGTTTGGTTATTTTGACATATCTTTAGTGAAATGTGGGTCTCAGTAGCAAAAACCTTTGGCTCTCTACAGGGATAATTAACTAATTTATTAACTTTAATTAATCACTTCAAATTATTACAGATTGATGTCATATTTCAAACTAATATATTTCGCTTTGAACTTCTTCTACATCTCGTTAGGTTTATCAACAGTGGCAGCACTTTCTCCCTCTCAATCATTCCCCCCCTTTTCTACTCTCAATCTCCCTCTCTCACACCATCCCACCTTTCTTTCTCCCTCTCCCCTATACATTTCTTTCCCTACCTCCCCCCTGCATTTCGCTTCTCCACCTCTCTCTCACTCTATTTCTCCCTCACCTCATCATCATCCGAGTCGTGTCCGGAGCCGCTGAGCGAGGCGGCGGGCGGCAGGTCGAGGCGGGGCGGGGAGCCGCGCCACCGCTTCGAGCGACGCATCGATTGTCGAAGCTCTTCGGCATCCATTGCGTTCACCATGAACTCCCTGGAAGGTTATCATCGTTATTACATTAGTAATTAATGTATATATTCTTTATTGATATAGCTTTCACAAGGTCTTATAAGTCGTAGTCTTCATAATTAAAAGAACTTAACAATAAAAAATATAAGATCATACAAAAAACTAATATCTCGGAGCAATGCATTGCCAACGGCTATTTTCGATTCGAAAGATGAGGGGACTGGTGAAATTACAGGCACTTGAGACCTAACAACTTCACGTCTCAAGCGACAACGCATTGGCGATGCCCCTGGTGTTGCAAATTTCCATAGGCGGCGGTGACCACTTACCATCAGGTGGACTGTCTGCCTGTCGGCCAAGGTGATAAAAAATAACTTACCCAGGTGTATCATCATCGTTATTCCCCGGGTAGTAGGTGGGTCGGTTCCTGCTCTCAGATGATGAGGTCCTCTCTCCATCAGATATGTCTTCAATGTCCCCATCATGCTCCGTAGACTCTTGGTCCTGGAGACAACATGATTCGTGTTAATTATGATGAAAATCTATACTAATATTATAATCTATTTATATAAAAATGAATCCCTATTTCCCTTGGTCACGGCATCACGCATGGACGGCTGGACCGATTTCGCTAATTCTTTTTTTGTTGTTTGTTTTTGTCTGGAGAAGGTTCTTATGAAAGAAAAAAATAAGAAAATTGCGTGGAAAATTAAAAAATTTAAGAAAGCAACGACCATATTATTTTTTCTAATATAACCTTACCGCTTTTGACGATGGTAACTCGTATAATGTTACCTTATAGTGTTTGACATAAAAAAATTTTTTTTTTTTCCGGGACATTATTTACACACGGCCATCTGGTCCCAAACTAAGCAGAGCTTGTACTATGGAAACCAGATAACTGATATACTACATATACTACATTTTTTTTTTTTTCATTTTTTTTTTCTAAATACATACTTATATAGATATTAACACCCAGACACAGAACAAACAGACATGTTCATGCACACAAATGTTTGTCCTGGGTGGGAATCGAACCCGCGACCTTCGGTTTGGCAGTCAGAGCATTAACCACCAAGCCAACTGGCCTGTCAATAAAAATGTTATTAATATTTGGCAGGTCAGTTGGCATGTTAGATGAATGGTAGGGACCCTGACTGCCATGCTACAGATCGTAGATTAAACTCTTATTCTCTTTGTTCTGTGTATGTATATGGAAATCTTTAAAAGTAGTAGAGTCCTTTAGCGCAGTCGTCCGTGAAAATACTACCACTTTACCCATTTCCATCGTGAAGCAGCACTGCACTTGTATTACTGTGTTTCAGTTGTACATGCTCGGTGAAATTACAGGCACATGAGACTTAACAACTTCACGTCTCAGCGACAACGCGGCGATGTCCCTGGTGCTGCAAATGTCCATAGGCGGTGACCACTTACCATCAGCTCCATATACCTTCTTGCCGTCATACGTGACATAAAGAAATATTCGAACCTCATATTTAAAACTGCCAAGCGAAGAGTCGTCCGTGTGGTGTCTCGTACGACTATCGTTCTGCCGCGGTTTCGCCGTATTTATCGTTACCTAGACGAAACGTAAAAAACAAAAAAGAAACATATAAACAAAAGATAAATAAAATCAAAATGAATAGCTGAGCTGTGCTGTGTTCCTTTTGTTAAAACAATTAATTTAATAAATAATATTACAGATGCAAGAGTGAGTCTATAATGGCTGATCAGATTCTAATGAAATTTGGTACATAATAGCTTTTATTTTTAAATTTATTTTTTTTATTACAGGGAAAAAAAATTATCCTTAGGGAAGGCCGGTTTAACCTTTGACAGAGTAGCAAAAGTAAATACAAAATTAAGAAAAAACAATATGAATCCTTACTAATATTATAAAAGAACTAAAAACTAGTAGAGTAATAATTAAAAATACCTTTTTTTAAAACCCAACTGCATATCTTCCCGGTTCTTCTCAGTCGTAACCTTATCAACAAACCAGTACTACGTAGAGATGATTCAATGTAAAACACAGCACAACTCATGAACTAACCAAATAATTAAATAAATTATAAAACAAATAACTTAGCAAACTAGGCAAAGAAGCGGGGCAAACCAATATGCTATGTATGATCATGAAAATACTTACATATACAGTGTAAACTCTTTATAACGAAACTCAAGGGACTGAGCATTTTTTGTCGTTATAGAGAGTTATCGTTATATGGAGTGAACAAAAAAAAAACAAAACAAAGTGAACAAACCAACCAACTTGGGCTCACTTCAACGTTATAGGGAGTTTATCGTTATAAAGGATAACGTTATAAAGAGTTTACACTGTATGTATGTATACAGACAGACTGTATAAAGACCAATTCCAAGAAAATTTAAAACTATAATACTACTAATATTATAAATGCCAAAGTTTGTATGTATCTTTGTTACTGGCTCACGTAAAAACTACCAAACGGATTTGAATGAAACTTGGCACATAGATAGATCAAGCACTGTAATAACATATAGGCTATACACTATCCCGGGAAAATGTTATATCCCTCGGGAACTGTGAATTTGCTAGGGACAAGATTTGAGATATAATTTTATTGCGGAAACATGTACGAACTGGGATAGTGGTCCCCAATGCTGTTTTTTTTCAATACAGAGCGAGGTATGCTGTATGTCCTTCAATTAGATAATAAATAAACATTCTGAGACATTCTTGAGCCATCTAATCACAAAATCAGCTGAACTTGTACTATGGAAACCAGATAACTGATATACCACTACATTTTATTTAAAAAAAGTAGTATGTGTAGTAAAATATAAATAAATATCCCGGGACATTCTTTACACACGGCCATCTGATACCATACTAAGCAGAGCTTGTACTATGGTAACCAGATAACTGATATATTATACGTGTTACAGAATACCCCGCAAAAATATAATTAATTATCAAAGCCAACAACCCTAGTAAGCTGTCATGTCAGGGAACCAGATTATTTAACAGAAAGGCCAACGTACCTATTTTACCTAATAATTGTCTACTTTAAGTTTTACTATTGTTCATTCTTAAAAAAAATCAGTTTGTTTATATTTTTGGGGTATGTTATACAGCGTTACTACGGTTCTTAAATATTGTGAATGGACTCGTTATAAGGCCCCATTTAACCTCCTTTCGGCTTTACGGGTAGTTTTCTAACATTCTCTATAGATATTAAAATTGTTTGAATTAATATTAATTTTCAGAAGCAGTCTTTATCAGCCTGTCTTAAACCGTCGACATGCCTTAATGAAAGCTTGGATGGGTGGAATGCAACTACAGCCATGTTTCATTTTAAATATAAAATAGATATTTAAACCCGTCACAGAACAAACAGACATTTTCATTTATGTCTTTTTTGTTCTGAGAACCGAACCTTCGCCCAGTGGGATGGGTAAACACTGGATCTAATCACTGCACTAAGTGGCCAAAAGTCTGTATATACAATTAAGTTTTACATTTTTATAATATTTCTTCATTAATTTATAAATATCCAATATTAAATGAAAGATGTTAAAAATCTAATTATCAAAATTAATCAATATTTAATATATTGATGAATTTAAACTTATATTCCTTTAAATTCTATAATATTCTTGGTAAATTTGAAACGCTAGTTTTTGTAAAATAATACATATTTATACATGAAAATCCTTTCTAACGTATAAAATTGTCACAGGAAAAGGAACCTTATCTATCTTACAACAAGATTCATCTTCATCACCTTACAACGAACCATTGTATAAGCAAATAATGTTCATTTTCCAATGACATAATTAAACGTCATGAAAGAACATTCCAAAGTGATTTTATACTTTACGACCATGCTTTTAAGATTCAAAATGCAATGGTGATGCAAACACAAGCTAAACAGAACAACAAACACAAAATGGTTGCAAAACAAAAAAAAAACTCGAATAAAACCTTTTCAACTCTCGGCGATATTGTCAATATATCGTATGTTTTTCTCATGGTAGCGTCAAAATGTCTGAATAACGCTTCCACGCGGGGCAGCTGGGATATGTTCAGCGATTTCGGCCTCTATTGCGTTGGGAATAAGTACCATAACCGTATGAACGTATTTATTATGCATAAGTGGCTGATTCAAAAATTTACTTTGTATTTTAATTATTTTGAAGCTATTTTAAGCAAGTTAGATATTTTTGAATCATCCAGTATTAAGGAATATTATATAAAAACACAAGAAAATAAAATAAAAACATGATTAAAGGCAAACCAGAATGTGACCAAAGGTATTTTTTACTATAATAAATATATACATAATATAACTGTTAAAGTAATAGAACTCTTAGTGCAGAGTTCGTCCGGGGAGGTACTACCACCTTACCCATTTCCACCGTGAAGCAGTAGTGCACTTGTATTACTGTGTTTCGGTTAGAACACATGAGACTTAACAACTCCACGTCTCAAGGTCATCATTTTATTTTTATCTTTGATGTCAAATATTGGTAACAGGACTGCAAGATGATGGCCCAAACCATATAGTTAAGGATATAATTAAGTCTAGACTTTCTACAACGTAAACGATTATTTTAATGACGACAATGCTTGGGTGTAGCGCTCGCTCCAGCAGGACACATCTTTATGTACAAAATATTATTTTGAAAAGAGTAATTGCTGTAAAAGCAACCATCCGAGGCGTTAAAGTCTGACCATTCATAAGTGCCTGTGAAGGCCTATTTGATGAAATATTTATCATCAATTCTGGTTTACCTTCAATTTAATATTTATTTACACGCGTTAACAATAAGAAAACCGACACCGAAAAACCAAAACCGTGTCATGAAATGAGTCAACAAGAGACATTATTAGTAAATACAAACATAGTAGGTACTTTGAATTGTTCAATGTGAAGTAATAGATAAACGAAATAAATAAATATCCCGGGACATTCTTTACACACGGCCATCTGATCCCAAATTAAGCAGAGCTTGTACTATGGAAACCAGATAACTGATTTATTACATATTATTACAAGACTTATATTCCTTGTATTATAGGATACAAATAAAAAAATCGTATAATAAAAAAAAAAAGGAAAACTGCTGGAGAAGTACTGTTTGGTTTCTACGTAAGGACATGGGGGAACACGAAAAAGGGGGTAAATATGGGTACGCGGGGGTAAATAGGAGTAAGTGGGGGTAAATGGGGAAATACTGGGTAACGAGGGTAAAAGGGGGTTACAACGGTGGTAAAAAAGAGTTAAAAGTTTCTATAGCAAACAGAGCATTTGAAAGATATTTCCAGAGAAACAAGTACAACAATTCAAAGTACCTAAGGTACACCAACACTAAGTATACAATGGAACATACCTGCTTAACTCCATGGTCTCTCCTCTTCTCTATATACCGCGTGTCTGTCCCGCTGTCGAGTGAACTGTCTTTTGAGCCGTCAGAGTCTACACGCTTGTCTGTAAATTCAATTACTATTAAAAAACAAAAGATTCTCCAGAATACACCAAAAATGTTACATTTCTTAAAAAAATATTTGCTATATTAGGAATATTTCATAATTTTTATTAATTTATTCTATTCTTATTACAGAATGGAAATTTAATTAAAAAACGATTTTTAGATTATATATTACTATTAAATAAAATTATTATTATGGTTTTGTTTAGTAATATAACAAAATCCACCGCTCTTAATCTCGTAAATAAATTCCGTATAAATAAGCTCCAAATAGACAATTATAGATAAAAATTTTACTGATTAACTAGACAGTTTTATATTAAACTTAATTATTTCAAAAATAGGAGCAACCATTATTTTTTACTTATCTTTTATTTAGAAAACTTATCGCACCATATTTCATTTCTATAAAATATGTGACAATCTTTTATTTGACCAGGTCCACAAATCAAAGAGTTTACTTAAGTGTAGCTTACCTTGTGAAGGATGCATCCTTGTGGCCCACTTCCCCCGCGCGGGGGGTTCCGGAGTAGGGGAAGACACCTCCGCCCTTGCCGCCTCTGCCCCCGCCCCCGCCACGGCAGTATCCCCCAGGCTTTTAGCCGCCCATGAAGGAAGCCGTCCGATACGCAGACTGTAGGTAAAAAAACTAAGACATGAGAAAACACGTTTATCAAATCCCAAACTAAGCAGAACTCGAAAGCAAGAGGAGAGTTCTGCAATAATCATTGTTTTTTATACTACTAAGTTAGCAAACCAGCTGACGGCCCGTCTGATGGTAAACGGTCACCGCAGCCTATTGACGCTTCCAACACCGTAGGTATCACCTCGTTGCCGACCCTGAACACATCAATTAATTCATCAATTTCTCTTCTGCTAGACGGCTCAACTAATACAACAACTCTGTCTGATGTTCCTAGTACTGCAAATGTCCACTGCAGCGGTGACCACTAACCATCTGTTTTATTCTATATTTGAAAGAAAGAAAATAAATTAAACAAAAAAAACTACTTAGAATACTTAATACAATAGGGGGTACTCACGTGTAGTCAGGCACGACGGGGGTCCCGTAGTTGCCTTGCCCCGGGGGTTCCCCCGCCCCTACCCCCACCGGGGCCTCGCCCTCGCTCTCCGCACACGACACTCCATTAGACACCGATACCTTCCTGGATAGCAAAAACAAAAGTAGTAAGGCACAATCATGAGATGTAGAATGTAGCGAACTTTTATTTTTATTCATGTTAAGGGTAAAAAGTCATTTTTATTCTTTTTGAAGTGAATTCTTTTGCACCATTGTAATTTGAAACTCGTTGAAAGGAAAAAGAGAAAAACATATACATCTATAGGACATAGCCTGCGTGAGAAAGAGATAGGTACCTAGTTTTACATTTTAGCGCGGTATCCTAATTATTTGTCTATAATATGCGTAGCCTTAGTAACTCCTTATAGCATAAATTATCTGCCACTGGAAGTTTCGTCAAAATTGGTTCACCCGTTTTACAGTCCATATCGAACACATACATTCACACATCGATTTTTATAACATATATAGATTCATATTGAGTAGTGGTTAGCCCTACTTAATATGATAAACGCGAATGTTTGTATGTATAGATGTTTCTTACTCTTTCACGCAAAAACTACCAAACGGATTTGGATGAAACTTGGCACACATATTGAAAATTACCTGGAATAACACATAGGATACTATTTGTGCCGGGAAAATAGTACGTCCCTCGGGAACTCGGGTGAAACCGCGGGGGACAGATAGTACATACATTGTGAATAGTGTATTTGATTATGTGTGTATATGTGTGTATGAATGGTGTATGGTGCATGATGTATGTTGTGTGTTGTATACTGACTTGCCGAGGCGCATGGCCTGCTGCGCGAGGCGGGCGCGCATGGTGACCACCATGTCGTGCGGCACGCGCCACACGAACACGCAGCCGTCGCCCGACGCCGACACCAGGTGCTGGCAGTCCGGGGTGAACCTGGGGACGACAAGCAGGGGGGCACGTTCAAATTCATATCCTAGAACATTCTTTAAACATGGCCACCTGATCCCAAACTAAGCAAAGCTTGTATGGAAACCAGATAACTGATATACTCGTACAGGGCCCTGGGGTAGAGCGAGAGGATCGGTTGCTCTAGGCGCAAGGTGGCAAAGGGCACCAAAATAAATAGTTTATTACATAACGGTAGGAACTACGCTTATGTTACAGAAGCACTAGTGTTATATTTAGAGCTTCTTGATCTAACTTCAATAAATGTTGATTTTTGCAATCAATGTTATTTATTTAACTAAACTGAAATACTATTTGTCATTTGAAACCATCAACTAAAGAGCGCCGCAAAACAATATCCGGCGGCCTCTGCTCTTATCTATGGTAAACCTATAAATGTATGTATGTATAGTGAAAATTAAAGTGTAACTGAACATACCTGAGGCCGGTAACTATCTCCGAATGTCCATACATAGTGGCCATACACTCCCCAGAGTAATAATCGTAAACGCTCAGAATTTTATCGGTGCTCGACGTCGCCAGGTATATACCGCTGTTGTCCAGCGCCACCTGGTGGGGAAATAAATAAAACATTACTACACTGTTGGGCAAGAACAACATCGAGATCCTAGAAAGATTTCAGAGCAAAACTCTTAGAAACATATTTAATATACCTAAGTGTAAAGTAATAAATAAATATCCTGGAACATTCTTTAAGACACGGCCATCTGATGCCAATCTAAGCAGGGCTTGTACTATGGAAATCAGAGAACTGATATACTACATATACTATATTTTATTTTTCTAAATACATACATATATAGATATTTACAAACAGACATGTTCATGCACACAAATGTTTGTCCTGGGTGGGAATCGAACCCGCAACCTTCGACTTGACATTCAGGGGCGCTAACCACCAAGCCAACTGGCCTGTCAAAATTTTAATACACCTAAGTGTATAAGTAATAAATAAATATTAATAAATATCCCGGGACATTCTTTACACACGGCCATCTGGTCCCAAACTAAGCAGAGCTTGTACTATGGAAACCAGATAACTGATATACTACATATACTACTTTTCATTTTTATAAATACATACTTATATAGATATTTACACCCAGACACAGAAGAAAGAGACATGTTCATGCACACAAACGTTTGTCCCAGGTGGGAATCGAACCCGCAACTTCGACTTGGCAGTCAGGGGCGCTAACCACAAAGCCAATTGACCTGCCATACATTAACCTCGACCTCAACATACCTACCGTTAAGCAAGAAATAAGTCAGCATAGCCAAAGATATCAGAAAAGACTTGCACAACACTGAAATGAGCTGGCGCTATCACTGAGTGCAACAGGAGGACAACAACATGCGAGCCTAAAGAGAAGTGACATCCCCAGCCTCAGCAACAGATTTGTATAGAGAGAAGAGAGCACTGCAACTAGGAAGCCCTCTCCATAAATAAAGCCAAACCAACAGACTTCAAGTTAGTCAACTCACTGGCTTATTGTCCTAAGACAGATTGCCATAAAGCAGAAAGAAACAATAAAAAAAACTACACTGTTAGGGAAATATATATCTTCTTCAATCTTTTGATACTACTAATATTATGAAAAGAGTAATTGCTGAGTTTATTGCCGGCTCTTCTCAGTAAAAGCGACCTTCCGAACCGGTGTTAGTTCACGTTCTTGTCGTACGTGATCCACTTTTCATCACCAGTTATCAGCTTCTTCAAAAATGGTTCGGTTTTATGACGTCGTAATAAAGAATCACAAATGAGTACACGGTTCATTAGGTTTCTTTCAGTGAGCTTGTGAGGTACCCAAATATCTAGTTTCTTTTTGTGTATCCAGTTTCTTTCAAATGCGCCAAAACTGTTTTGTGGTCAATTCCCAGTTCTTCAGCTATATCGTAACTACTGATATGCCGATCTTGCTCCACTTTTTCAAAAATGCCATCCATTTTATCCGTAATGGGGCGACCAGAGCGACGTGCATCTTTGACATCAACATTTCAGGATTGAAAACGCTTAAACCAAATTTGTGCTACTCTCACAGACACTGCACTAGGTCCATAAACATCGCAAATTTTTTTCGCTGCTTGCGTTGCATTTTACCTTTTTTGTAGTAAAATTTTAAAATGAATCGAATTTCTTCATTAGATTCACTCATCTTGGCGGTACGAAAAATAAATGCAAATCACACATTTTCCTAATTTGAATTTGGAATTTTGTTCTTTAAAATTTAAACTTTCAATGATACCAAAACCAGCCAGATACAAATAGTATAGCCAAAGAGATTTTATTACAAGTTCATACATACTATAATGCGAAAAGACTTTTTTCCCAACCTAATATTTTAATTTAATTTATAAATGTGAAAGTTTGTGATGATAAATGCATTGATGTTTAATTATCTATCACGGAAAAAATACTAAATCGATTTCGATGAAACATGGCATATCGATAGAGCATGCCCTGGAATAACATAAAATACATTTATCTCGTGAAAATAAAACTGATATACTACTTTAATTACTTTTAATACTTCGTGTAGAAACTAACCACGTGTCGATTTCCTGTTGATTTTCCTTGTTTAGGACTTGACAGAGAAGGAGATCAGCGGATTTAGTTACTATATATGTTTTTCTATAATCCTTTTTATAACCATACATCTTCCTTTATTTTTTTTTTATACCACTTGGGCCGACAAACAAGCGGACGGTCCACCTGATGGTAAGTGGTCACCGCCGCCTATGGACATTTGCAACACTAGGGGCATCGCCAATGCGTTGTCGACCCTGAGCTGTGAAATTGTTAAGTCTCATGTGCGTGTAATTTCACCGGCCCCCTTACCTTTCTAACCGAAATACAGTAATGCAAGTGCAATACTGCTTCACGGCAGAAATGGGTAAGGTGGTAGTACTTCCCCGGACGAACTCTGCACTAAGAGCCCTACTACTCTAGGTGTGATCTGATCTGTTGAACCGGTTCAGAACTGAGTTACACATGCCTAATAGCTAGTAAATGCAAACTGCTAAACTTTACAGGAGAGATAAAAAAGCTTATTTTAAAACTATCTTTTAGTTTCTTGCCGTCAAAATGATTTTTAATTCTCAAGATATTTACCAAAATTTTCAATATCTTTTATCAAAAATTTTTAGTTACGTGCTGTCACACCTAGACCGACGATATTCAAAATGTTATTGATTATCTGGTTTTCATAGTACAAGTTCCTAATTCGGCACCAGGTAAAAGAAAGTAATTATTAAGATGACTCATACCTTTATAAGCGTGCCGTCTTCAGCAGTTGTCCCTCGGAAGGTCTTCGTGTGTCTCCCATGAGCCGCGCTGTACACCCGCACGTTGCGATCCTGACAACCATCAAAAACAGGTGTGAGCACCAAGGTACTAAGGAGAATTGATGTGAAATATAAGAGCAAGAATCAGTACACACTCTTTAGTGTCTACCAGTTAACTTTGGGTTCATTTGTTTTGTCAAGGTAATGAAGGTCTCATGATGGATCCCAGGATGTGGATAGTGGAACTCTTCAGTAGCTCCTAGTTAGCCCCTTAAGTGTGGACTCATTTGTTTAGACAAATCTTATACATAACATTTGGTAATGCAGGTCTTTTGGAGGAGTCAGGTGTAAGACTCCATTTAAAGGGAAGATCATCCGCAGCTAGGTGATCATGCCTGGGGACCGCGGTCCAACTGTAATTTTTTTATTTTAAGTGACGACGTTGTTAGCCTCTGATGGCTCTTATACCCTTATAGGGACAATTCCGGCGAGCGCAGAGGGCTCTCAGCCGAAAATACATTAGATTTTAAGCAACAGGTCACTGAGGGTGCCTGTGGGGCTCAGACCTCGGGCTCAGGGCATTGCGTGGGTGGTCTGAAAGACTTTAATTATCTGATTATTAATGGTTCTTAATATCAAAACATAACAAAAAATAAGAATGATTTTAGTATGTGTGCATCCAACTGTTGATGTTGGCAGCTTCTATATATGTCAAATCTTGAGAAAACTTCGATATCGCGATGTAGGATTTTCGCGTGTTTCTACTCGTTCATAGATGTCGCCACATCACTATGGTGTGGGCGGTGAAGGATTGTAGGCGTGTCCATAGATATCGCCACAGTGTAATATTGTAGTGATTTGTGGCAATTATGTACCTCGTTTCTTTTTGTTAACTTTTTTTATGTGTTATATTTGAAATTTTTTTGACACAAATAAATTTGTTTCTTTCTTTCATTCTTTAAATAGAGCCAGGTGGTAGATATTGGACCTCTCCTGTGGCTACTAGAGCTCCTCGAGTTTGGGCTCATTTGTTTTATTTTACAGAGTCCAATACATATTTTTTTTTGTTTTTAATCTGCAATAAATAAATGTAATTAGTTGTCCGGTCGTGAAGTACCTGACAAGCTGTCAGTATGTGTCTGCCTCCAGCGTCCACCTCCATATCGTACAGCGTAGTTCTGCCGGAGACGTTCTGACCCCTCGCGAATTGGTATCCGCCGTCTTGTGTCTGAAAAACATATTCATAAGTACATTTATAGTGAAAGAGAAGTAAAATGAGACGACACTAACAGTGTAAGTATAGTAACAATAATATATAATAACGATAGTTGGCTTGGTGGTTAGATATGGGTAAAAACCTTCAACTGTCGCAACTCATCCTATGTGAAACAGATTATAATAGGGAACTATCCTGTATCCTTGATTAATGATCAAACACTAGCCAGTGTATTGAACATCCAAAAATACACGAATACATGAAATGTGATCAAAATTTTATAATCATTATGATTTCTAAATACCAAGCCAACCAAAAAGAGTAGATATTTTGATGCTATAATTATGACGTCACAACTTGCTATTTCATACAAAACTCCATACATTCGATCGTTTTGACAATAAATAAAAAGTTGATAATTTGACATGTCAGTCAACATTGTATTTATAGATAACATTAATTTTAAATACAATAAAAATGTGTAAAAAAATTGGTGCAAAATAATAATTAATTAGTGTTTTAATAAATTTAATATGTTTAACTCACAGTCCTCAACTGCCTGAACAATATAGTCTTGTCAGCGCCGCACGACACCATCTGCAGGCCGCCTCCGGAGTTGAGGAACCTCACCGCGGTGATGGAAGACGAGTGCTCATCCAGGGTCTGGAGTATTTGGTAACCCTGGTGGAGACAAATACTTATATTAAAACCCTATTACACAGAATCCGTTGCCATTCCGATCCGATTTGCTTAGTAACCAGTGAAATATTTATCCATCTCTGTCAGATTACCTTCTCGCTCTCTTTTTAAAGGGTCTTTCAATACAAAATATTTATTAGAAATATTCTCTCGCAGGCTAAATACTAAAGATGTATTGTCCCTCTTTAGTATTGATTTTTGATTCAGCAAAGCGAGTACAAAGTAAACTGATAAAGCCGGATATTTATTTTAAAATCCTCATTTATGCTGGTGGTATAGTGCACAATGTAAATAATAACAAAATGGTGTTGTGGGACACCAGACAGGAACGAAGTTTTCATTGACATAATACATGCTTCTTTCAATTCAGTGCGATTCAAAATTTACTTTTAACTTATTCCTTTTCTTATAATAATTACTAATTTATAAATGGAACAAATTTTTAAACATGTTGTATGTAGCCTTTAAATAAATTATGAAAAAAACAAACCCAATAATAAACCATATCATTTAAATTTCGAACGTAACAATATGAAAAAAAGTGTCGTTACAACTTTTCGTATGAATTTTTTCCGTCTAGCCCCCTTTCACAACGCGCGATAGGAACTTCGTTCCAAAACTTTACTAGTAAAACTCGATAAAACTAAAAAGCGACACTAGGCACCGACAAACATAGATTATTTTGGATTTTTGCAAAAGAAGTAGATAGGTAATTATTATATTATCGTTCTTACATTATCCTGATGGAAGACATGTATCAGTCGGTCTCGCGAGGCTGAAGCGAGCAGTCGGGGCTCGGCGGAGTACTCCAGGCAGAGGACTTCAGCGTCGTGGGCCTCCAGCGTGTGCAGCAGCGCCCCGCCCGCGCCGCCCACGCCGGCCGCGTGCACCCACACGTTCCCCGCGCGGTCCCCGGCCGCCACGTGTAGCCCGTCGGGTGACACGCGGACACACCTGTAAAAAAAAATCATTAATACGGAATATATGATTATAATAACTATTATTCAAAATTATGATTCGAAAGACTATAATAAGTGTTATGGGCGTAAATAAGCACGCATTTAGAATAAAAATTATGTAGTGTCTGAAAAAAATATTTTAAATTCGCCTTTATTAAAATTTTAGGAAAGAATGAAGACTGTTTTAGTACAAAAGTCTTTCTACAACACAAACGATTATTTTAATGACGACAATGCTTGGGTGTAGCGCCCGTTCCAGCAGAACACATCTTTATGTACAAAATCTTATTTTGAAAAGAGTAATTGCTGAGTTTATTGCCGGCTCTTCTCAGTAAAAGCAACCTTCCGAACCGGTGTTAGAGTCTGACCTCACAAGTGCCTGTGAAGGCCTATTTGAATAAGTATATTATGTTAAATCTGTTATACCAGTTATCTGATTACCATAGTACAAACTCTCCTTAGTTGGGGTTATACAAAAATATGATGAAAAGAATGAATAGGGTATTGTATAGAATTGACAAAAAGTATAGTATAATGTAATATATCAGTTATCTGGTTTCCATAGTACAAGCTCTGCTTAGTTTGGGATCAGATGGCAGGCAAAGATACTAATCTTACTATTATAAATACGAAAGTTTACATTGATGATGTTTGTTTATCAATCACTCCAGAACTGCTGAACTGATCTCAATGAAATTTGCCACAGAGATAGTTTATACTCTGGAATAGCACATAGCTTTTTATCCCGGGAATAGGTTACATCCCCCGGGAACTTGGGGGATAGCTAGTACTATATATACTAACGTAGTGTCCTTACCGAACTCCAGTTTTGTCGTCGTAAGACTTTGATTTGTCCTTCTCATTTGTGGCCGTGAGGTCAACGTCCTTTAGGAATTTTAGCTCGGGGTCAATGTACAGCACTTTGTTCAGTTCCTGTGGAAAAATCAACATTATTACTTGTTGATAAGGTCTGTATTTGGATAAACAGGGTAAGTGTATGGGATCATAGATTTATTTCCTTTTTAACTTTAATAAGTTTGTTTTTTTATGCAATCTCACTATATGCCCTCACATAGAGCCTAAAAGGGCTATGTAAGTCTGAGTTGAGGTTAAGTAAAATTTAAGTTTTGATAAGTTTCTGTTAAACAATTAGTAAAGTTTTATTTAACTAGTTTAAGTTAAGTCTAAGTTAAGATAACTTCCAGCTAAATTTAAGTTTAGTTTAAGTTAAGCTTAACACTAAACATACCATAACCGGGTCAAATGACCCATTTTTTTTTTGTTTTTTTTTTTTTTTTTATGCCACTTGGGCCGACAAACAAGCAGACGGTCCACCTGATGGTAAGTGGTCACCGCCGCCTATGGACATTTGCAACACTAGGGGCATCGCCAATGCGTTGTCGACCCTGAGACGTGAAGTTGTTAAGTCTCATGTGCCTGTAATTTCACCGGCCCCCTTACCTTTCTAACCGAAACACAGTAATACAATTGCACTACTGCTTCACGGCGGAAATGGGTAAGGTGGTAGTACTTCCCCGGACGTATCATCTTATTGCATTTGCACATTTGACTTCATGACTTTTTCTTACTAATTAATATACAGTTATACTATTTATTTCCCTTCCTAACAACCATATTTCATACATTCAAGCAGGAAACAAAGCCACATTTGACCCACTATTGGTAGAAAAAGGTACCTAGTAAGTGTCGGTATGATTAGTGTTAAGTCAAATTCAAATGAATTCTAAGTAAAGTTTTATTTAAGTCAAATTGAATTCTAATTTAAGTTTCAGTTAAGATTATGTAAGTTTAAAGCCGGGTTACTATATACGATCCCAATCAAAAATCCATGGATTGATGAACCTTTTGACAGTAATTTTAATACACGTAATGTCAAAATTCTACTTCAATCCTGCGATTTTAGATCGGGATCGTATATAGTAACCCGGCATAAGACAAGTCTTAGTCAAGTTTAAGTCAAATCTCAGTCAAGTTACAGTTCAGTAACACAATACTCACATTACTATATATATTGGGGTTGGCGGGCTTGATGTGCCACATGCGGACGGTGTCGTCGCTGGAGCAGGTGAGGAAGGTGCCGGCGGGCAGCGGGCCGGCCGCGCCCACCATGTCCACGCCCCAGATGCACGCCGAGTGGTACAGCGCCGAGTGGGACTTGCCCACCTGTGGACAACATGGTGACTTTGTTAAAAGTTCAATAATAACAAAAATATTTTTTGTGTTTTGTTATCCTTTTGAACGCCAATGTCATCTATACTCGACAATAAACAGCTCACAGAAAAATACTAAATAAAAATAAGGTAGCGGGTTCGATTCCCACCCAGGACAAACATTTATGTGCATGAACATGTCTGTTTGTTCTGTATCTGGGTGTAAAGATCTATATAAGTATGTATTTAGAAAAATAAAAAGTAGTATATGTAGTATATCAGTTATCTGGTTTCCATAGTACAAGCTCTGCTTAGTTTGGGACCAGATGGCCGTGTGTAAAGAATGTCCCGGGATATTCATTTATTTATTTATATTAAATCAATCATTCTATGTGTTTTATTGATATAGGTATTTGTATCGATTTTTGAGCTTTAGCTCCATCCCGAATAGGAGAATAAGTAATTTAATTTAAAAACAAAACCAAATTATTTTTTACGAAAACTGGTATTCTCAACCCTTTTTTCTTTATCAACGCTATCTCTGAGGACAGAAACTACAATCCTCGCGAACGCAGCTAAAACTGCGGGACACAACTAGTTATTAATAAAAATCACTTACCCTTTTAATATCTCTGACGTCCCACACGTATAAGCTGTGGTCGTTGTAGACGCACGTTAGTTTATGGTTTCTCTCGTCGTACGTCAGCGCTACAGCATCTGGGTACCTCGCGTTTGGCGGCTGAGTGAACATGTGGCTGGAAATTTATATAATTAATTAATATTTGACGAGTCAGTTGGCTTGGTGGTTGGCGACCCTGGTTTCATTTGTGTTTGTATGTTTGTAGAAAATAAAAATCTTTGGACATTCTTCACACACGGCCATCTGATCCCAAACTAAGCAGAGCTTGTACTATGGAAACCAGATAACTGATATACTACATATACTACTTTTTATTTCTCTAAATACATACATATACATATAGATATTTACACCCAGACACAGAACAAACAGACAAGTTCATGAGCAAAAGCATCTATATGTAATCAGTTATCTGGTCTCCATAGTACAAGCTCTGCTTAATTTAGGTTTAAGATAGCCGTGTAATATATACGATAGCTGTCCCCCGCGGTTTCACACGCGTTCCCGAGGCATGTTACATTATTTTGTTCATTCTATCATCAATAGTTTTCGCAGCGCACGCGATGTAAGAATGTTTTGTAATTTTTTCACACCTTGGGTTACACTATTGGAGTTTTAGTATGGATCCCTAACTTTTTTGAAAATTTTATATAGCCTATGTTACTCAGTGATAATGTAGCTTTCTAATGAAAAAAGAATTATTAAAATCGGTCCAGTACTTTTTGAGTTTATTCGTTACGTACAAAAATACAAATCTTTCCTCTTTATAATATTATTATAGTGTAGATAAATGATTTACATCGAGGAGCACTTGCGGTGGAGCTCGCACGGCAACGACTTAATGTCACAGCGTGTGACACCGTACAGAAAGTATTGTTAAACCTGTCCTGTTGTTTATGAAGTTATACTACTTTAGGCGCGTTATGAAAAAATTATGAGAGTGAAATTTTAAGATGCGCGAACATCAGTGTAACACAAAATTCTCACGGATGAAGTTAGCTGATAACGGTCACACATTCGAGACGCATTCAACAACAAACGACCGCACTTACCTACTAATATCTACATTATAATACGTTCTTAATGGGGATATGAGTTCATTTGTTACTTCCAGACGTTGCAGGATGACGTCACGTCTCGTAGTGTGATTTTTAGGTACTCAGACTGGTCTCTTTAATTTTTTAATATCCGTACCAATGGTGAATAGGTTGATCAGTCGTCATTTTTGAAGTTATACCTCTTTAGGCGCGTTATGAAAAAATTATGAGAGTGAAATTTGTAACACAAAATTCTAACAGTCTCTCCGGAACATCGCACAAATCGCAACTGTCAGTGTCAATGAGTGAGTAATGATGTTATTGTCAATAATAACCTAACAACGTCAACGTTATTCGTTGCTACAGACAGGTGCAAAGAGTTTGGACACCACAATTTCACGACTGAATAGTAAAAAATGCTTTTAGTGCAGTTTTTCTCACCTATAATTTCAGGTATAACTTACGTACGTACATAAGTACACACATACGTTTTTTAATTTATTCTTTACAGACACAAAAATACAAATATTGTCTTTTTATAATATTAAAGTAAAGATAACCTAGATCACATTGGATACTTCTTATCCCGGGAAAATGTGAGATCCCTCGGGAACGCGGGGGACAGGAACTTTATAAAATTAATAGGTAAGTATTTTGTAACAATTTAAATCTTGTATACTACTCACTTGATATTAACTCCTTGCGCGACATCGACACCGAGGTAATGCGTCCGGGGTAGCGTAGTGATGTACCGCAGGGAATCCGGCGCGAAGCACCGCACTATGCCCTCTGCGCATCCCACGAATATGTAGTTGGACCCCACTGCCATGCAGTTCGCTGACGTTGTCTGTGGAAGAGAAAATCTCACGTTAAAAAAAATCAAGTTAAACAATGATATAGAAGAATTAACTCTACGGCTTTTGTAATAGGGTGCATTTATTGACTCTTAACGCTGGTTCCGAAGGTTGCTTTTACCGAGAAAAGTCGGCAATAAACTCTCACTCTCCTCTCTCTACTCTTCTCAAATTCTTCCAGTGAAAAGGTCTGTTCAAAACGCTACTCGACGCTAGATGGCGTTTTATTATTTAAATCAACGCCATCTAGCGGCAGTCAATGTCAAATACAAATATTTTTATTCAAATAGGCCTTTACAAGCACTTATGAATAGTCTGACTCTTACACCGGTTCGGAAGGTTGTTTTTTACTGAGAAGAGCCGGCAATAAACTCAGCAATTACAGTTTTTAAAAACGATCTTAGATTTATTACAAAATATTTATTTAGTCTCACTGACAAAACCTGTGTGTTATCACAGAAGTGAAGAATTATTAAACAGTCATTACATATTAATTGTTTGCACTCGATTAAAACGATCGTTTGCTATATATACAATATTATTCAACGTACAACGACTTACTTTTGTAAAGCTAGCAAGGCTATACACACATATAACAATTCATTGATATGTACTTCGCTTCCTTTTGCCAGCAAAATTAGCAGAAGGATTAAAAATGAGTGAATATCTTCCTATATAATACTTGAACGGCCCCACATGGGCAACATTCAGCTTCTGGTACATTGTTAACTAAGCGAGGACATGGGAAACTCACTCTCAACTCCACCCACTTGTCCAGCAGCCGACGGCTATTGAACTCGCAGAGCAGCCCTCCCCTGGTGATGGCGTAGGTGCTGTCGGCCGACTGGCCGCGCCCGCAGACCACGTCGCAGAACTCGTTGTCTTTCTGCTCGCCGAGGATGGCTGAACGACCCATTAGGGGTACCGGCTCCTTAAACTGGAAGGGAGAAAGTAAATTTATTTATTATGAAAAATACAGACAATACTACCAACATTTTTCAATTCAAAACCATTATTTAGTTTCGGACCGCAGTGGGCACTTATGAAGGTCCAATTTCAAGCTTTAAGTTACTGAAGCTACCATCGGTTCGGAACCATCAACTGAGAAGAACCGGCAAGACACTCAGCAAGGTTATTTTTTATATAAATTTTATCTTTTCTGACTTTTTAGCAATTTTTTAAAATATCAATCACTACATAGTATGAATGAATGAAAATGAATGAAAATATTTTTTATTCAAATTCAAATAGGCCTTTACAAGCACTTATGAATAGTCTGACTCTAATACCGGTTCGGAAGGTTGTTTTTTACTGAGAAGAGCCGGCAATAAACTCAGCAATTACTCTTTTAAAAAAAAAAACAAACTTAGATTTATTACATAAAATATTATTTAGTCTCATTGACAATACCTGTGTGTTATGGCAATATTGCAGAATTATTTAACAATAATATAATATTATAAATATCTAATGAAAAAAAAAAAAACAAACAAACTAAAGCCGACCAGCCCCCACAAGCAGCACCTGTTCACAAGTATGACGCATGTGGCAGCCATCGCCCTCCTCGCCATATTGTAGGGAAGTGAGCGACCCGCCACACGACGCCGCCACAAGCAAAGGCATTAAAGCGAGCATGACTAACTTAAGTTTGAAGCACATCAAAAAAAAAAAAATTATGAATTTTAGAATACACACAAAGTGTTATCACTGTGACCATAACATGTTCAAAGTTATAGATAAATTTACATTGCATTCAAATAAAAAATAAATCATACCATACAACAATACATTTACAACCAGGCACTATTATCATTTAAATATTCATTTATGTTGTAATAAGCCTTTTTTACCAATACAGCTTTAATATGATCCTTAAATTTTTGCAAGGACAAATCTAAAGTCGATGCAGGGATTTTGTTATAGAAGCGCGCACCTAGTCCCAGAAATGAACCTTGTACTTTTTGCAGTCGATAAGCAGAGGTCACGAGTTTGTGCTTATTTCTAGTATTTATTGAGTGCATATCACATTTTTTAGCAAAATGACTAATGTTTCGATGGACAAATAATATGTTTGCATAAATGTACTGTGATGCAACTGTAAGTATTCCTATTTCTGCAAACTTATCTCTAAGGGAAGTTCGAGAACCCCAATTATACATAGCTCGCACCGCCCGCTTTTGCAAAATAAATATAGTTTCTATATCAGCAGCTTTGCCCCAGAGCAAAATGCCATAGGACATAACACTATGAAAGTAACTAAAATATACTAATCGTGCTGTATCTACATCTGTTAGTTGTCTAATTTTTCTCAATGCGTAAGCTGCCGAACTGAGTTTTCCCGCAAGGGATGATATTTGGGTACCCCACTGAAGTTTTGAGTCTAAAGTAATTCCTAAAAATACTGTAGATTCAACTAGATTAAGAGCTTCATTATTTATCATTAAATTACAGCCTACTTTTCTCACATTGGGTAACGCAAATTTAATACATTTAGTCTTCTTTGCATTAAAAACTAGATTATTTACTGTAAACCAATTTAATACCTGGGCCAATGCACCGTTTACATCGTCATAGTTTGATTTCAGTCTATCAACACTAAAAATCAGTGAGGTGTCATCAGCAAACAGTACAATTCCACAGGTATTTTTAACATAAAATGGAAGGTCATTAATGTAAATTAAAAATAAAAATGGACCTAGGATTGAGCCCTGCGGTACACCCATATGCACGGAAGAACCAGACGATTTGACCCTTATATAGTATTATTAGTATAAAACAAAGTCGCTTTCTCTATCCCTATATCCCTATGTATGCTTCAATCTTTAAAACTACGCAACGGATAGTGATGCGGTTTTATGTATAATACATGTGACATCCCACGGGAACGCGGGTAAAACCGCGGGGACAGCATATAATATTTTTATAATTAACAATAAAAAAATACTTAATACCTATAGGTAACATTGAAAAAACAAACACATTCCAAAACAAGAATCTACAATAATACAAGATAACTAACAATCAACCTTAATACTATAAAAATAATACTCACTTTAGCATTCCTCGAATACTCCAAATACCAGAATTTGACATGTCTGAACCCGACTGTGACGAAGTAGTTCCCATTCTCAGAGAAACTGACTGCCTTCACTCGTGAGGATACCTGAAAATATTGAGAAAATAAAATTGTTAAACACATAGTTTACTTGGTACTGGTAAGTGGTCACCGCCTATGGACATTAGCAACAACAGGGGCATCGCCGCTTGAGGCATGAAGTTGTTAAGTCTCATGTGCCTTGACATGAGGGTTGACAAGACCTGAAAATGGCCATACAACACTGAGACGCATTTGTCACACAGAGACCGAAATTTAATAATGATAATTGTAACTAAAATTAATTAACCAAATTAAAAAAACAACGGGTTGCACTCCGGGAGTGCCGGCAGAAGTGAAAAATTGAAAACTAACGTTGTGCATTTTTACCGTCTTACGAATTTTCGATCTGGCCATGTCCTGACGCGACAACATTTTAAACCCATCCCAAGAAAAGTGCTTAACGACGCTAAACAAGTTTTCACTTCAAAAAACATCAAGCTGCAAGGGTGGAAAGGTGTTATTTTATAAAAAGGAATGCGACATAATCTTACAATAACAAAACATTAAATCTTTATGGAGTCAGACCCAGTTCGTAAAAAACAGGAAAGTTATAGTCATTTTCAAATAGCATGAGTTGTGTGACACATGGTGTTTTATAAGATTTCTCAATGGTTTATGTTTATTTCGACATAATAAGGATACCGTAACAGAGCAAGGTCTCATGAAGCATTTAGTGAATCTCAGTGTAATCAAGTGCTCACAAGATATGGGTTAAAAACCTTCTACTGTCACAACTCATCCTATGTGAAATACATTACAATAGTCTCCATCACACGCGGTAGAAGTGAAACTTTCAGAATACTACCTATCCCATTCTCTCGCAGGCAAAACCCTAGATATTTGTCTCTTTTTACAGTCACTCGATTCCATCGAATTTTAAATCACAACGTTGCTAATGAAGATATTATGGAGGAGCGAGGTGTGAGATGCCTGGGGACCGCGGTCCAACTGTTAATGTTGGATGTATCCTGAGAGAATGAAGGATTTGTAGGCGAGTTCATAGATGTCGCCACAATTGCATTTCAAAAAATCAATAAAGCAAAATATACCTTATTACTGGCTAATTTAAGGTTTGCTCTCCAATCCCACACGTTCACAATCATGTCGTGCTGGGAGCCGACGGACACCAGGTACTTGGAGGATGTTGAGAATGCCTGAAAGAATTGATAAGCATAATAATTGTCAATTGAAGTTCGAAGAGTTCATCTTATTATTATAATAAATGTGAATGTTTGGATAGATAAAGAAATTAATAAATAAATATACTGGGAGATTCTTTACACACGGCCATCTGAACCCAAACTAAGCCGAGCTTGTACGGTCGTGAGTTCGATGCCCATCCAGGACAAACATTTGTGTGCATTAACAATACTGTTTGTTCTGTCTGGTTGTCTGGGTGTGAATATATAATTATATTTAGAAAAAATAAGTAGAATAATATGTAGTATATCAGTTATCTGGTTCCCATAGTACAGGCTCTGCTTAGTTTGGGACCAGATAGCCGTGTGTATAGAATGTCCCGGGATATTTATTAATCTATATCTATACTAATATTATAAACAGGAAAGATTTGTAAGTATGTTTGTTACTCTTTCACGCAATAACTAGCAGACGAAATTAGATGCAACTTGGCACATAGATACAGCATATCCTGGAATAACATATAGGCTACATTTTATCCCGGGAAAATGTGATATCCCACGGGAACGCTGGTAAATAATAAAATTGTATTCATACCACACAACTAACTCCATGCGTGTGTCCTGGGAACTCGCCTATCTGCACTGCTCCCGATGCTGTCGGATCCTGGAATCAAAATAAATAATACAATTATTAATCTATATATATACAAATGAATTCCTATTTCCCTTGGTCACGACATCACGCGTGGACGGCTGGACCGATTTCGCTAATTCTTTTTTTGTTGTGTTTGTTATTCGCAGTAGAAGGTTCTTATGAATGAAACAATAAGAAAATTGAGCGGAAAATTAGAAAATTTAAGAAAACTTAACGACTTTACTAGCGCTTTGACTTTTTAATGTTACCTGTTTGATATTATTGTCAATCTTTTAACAGTTGGTGCGATTGACAGAACGCTGCAAATATCGTTCAAAATAGAGGCATGGGTCGGAATTATATTGATTAAATGAATTCATTTATAATTTCTATATAATTAAGTGCACATTTCACTGTCGATTCAATCGGAAGATTCGAATTCAATATTCACAGTTGAGACAGGACAACGTCTGTCGGGTCAGCTATCGAATATAATAATTATAGTACAATAATTTTTATGTATAGTTTATAATAAAGTAAATATGGCAAAACAACGTTTGCCGGGTCAGCTAGTGAATAATAAACTGTAACATAAGATGTTATATATTATTATTCGTCCGGGGAAGTACTACCTTACCCATTTCCGCCGTGAAGCAGTACACTTGTATTACTGTGTTTCGGTTAGTAAAGTTAGGCCGGTGAAATTACAGGCACGTGACTTTACAAGTTCACGTCTCAGGGTGGACAACGCATTGGCGATGCCCGTAGTGTTGCACCGTCAACTTGTTTGTCGGCTCAAGTGGAAAAAGGATATATTCATATCTTGCCGTGCGCATTCACCTGGCATATACACGAGAAGTCTTTGATATGAGTCTGTCTCCATCTACTACTCTAGTTAGAAAGGGATGACATCCTTCACCTGGCTTAGACATTTTTAAACTATACAAGTCTTTCTACAAGTACCGCCACTCAATACTAGATGGCGTTACTTCTTTTTATCTATAAAAATAAATTGAAAACGAAAACTTACTGAACTAATTTGGAATATCTTTTTTTTTATCGTATAAGTTCAAAGAAAGTTCGATTGGATTTTTTTTTTCGATGTCGCATTGTACCGCATGCCGCGTATAACGAATCTTTAATTAAATAAAAAAGCTACCCAACGCTAGATGGCGCTGCCAATCTGTTCAATTTTATATCACTTTTCTCTGTCCTAAAACGGTGGTGCCAAACTTCAGTAGCTTTGTCCTTCATAAGAGTCCTTCAAGCTCCTTATACTTAAATAACAGTATTTGAGTTTTATCCTTTACTACGGTACTTTTTTTTTACTGCACTTGAAGGTGGTGCCTGGGATGGCTTTTAGATACGGATCCAGGGGGCAGATACAGAAGGCGCACTGCCTTCTGAATCCTGGAGACGGCACGCATAGAGGCGAAGTTCTCTCTGGTGTCTTGACCACCGGTAACTTGACCACCGGTAACTTGGACCCTGTTCCCGATGGCGGTAGGGAACAATTTTTTCTTATTTTTAAATGAATGTATTCTCTTTTTATAATTAAATATATTAAATAAGCATAGCCAAGCGTTTGGTCTAAGCGCCTGGGGACTTGAGCCAGGGACTCTTTTGCCCAGAGACCTAGCTTAGACATCTAACGGGGCAACGCCGCTTGTATCATTGGGACAATTAGAAGATCTTCTATTTCAGATATCTTTTCGGTTTTGTTATAAAGTGTAACTAATATAATTTTAAGTTAAATAATTGACTCAGGCGTGACCTTGCGGAAATCCATTGTAAGATTATCCAAAAAACAAATATCTCTTTCAAGTCCCAAACTCAAAAGGATATCGACACGTGTTTCTCTTCTACACGAAGAATCTTCAGGACGTATTAGTAACGCTAGAAGGAATTCGTCTTTAGTCTAGTGCGTCGACTCAGTGACAGCGGGTCTAATACGTCCTGAAGATGCTTCGTGTAGAAAAGAAACACGTGTCGATTTCCTGTTGAGTGTCCTTGTTTGGGACTTGACAGAGAATGAGATCCAGCGGAATTAGTTACTAGATATTTGTTTTTGTATAATGTTGTTTTTTTTTTATAAATATGAGTGAAATCATGGATAAATAAATGGAATATTACCTGTAGATCCCAGACCCTGACAGCGGGGGCGTGGCCGCACTCCCCGGTGGCGAGGTAACGCCCGTCCGGGGAGAACGCGACGCATGTGACGCTCTTGCGCGACGCGTTGAGAACATGCGACTGTCGGTTCTTTCGTACATTGTAGAGAACTACTGTGCATCTGTGGAGGAGACAAACAAAACATAAGTCATTATAGACGAGGCATATGTCGTAGCAAATGTGTAGGAGAGATCCCTGCCAGGAAAAAACATCAGTGTGTCGCAGACTAGAAGTGAATTTGGCTTGGTGGTGGCGAACCTTACTGCCAAGCCGAAGGTCGCGGGTTCGATTCCCACCCAGGACAAACATGTGTGTGCATGAACATGTCTGTTTGTTCTGTGTCTGGGTGTAAATATCTATATAAGTATGTATTTAGAAAAAAAAATAGTATATGTAGTATATCAGTTATCTGGTTTCCATAGTACAAGCTCTGCTTAGTTTGGGATAAGATGGCAGTGTGTAAAGAATGTCCCGGGATATTTATTTATTATTATAAACAAACTTTTTACTTCTAACTTCTAAGTGAAACCGCTAGTATATTTATAGAGTTGTTTTTACATATATTCACGCATTTTATCTCCGAAGGAGCTGACAGAGTATTGAAACCCTCATTTGAGGCCGAAGTGACCCCACACCGTCTCTCAGGTATATTATTAAGATGTATTTTGAAATGAATATTATTTTCTAATAAATAAATAAATATCCCGGGACATTCTCTTACACGCGGCCATCTGGTCCCAAACAAAGCAGAGCTTGTACTATGGAAACCAGATAACTGATATACTACATATACTATTTTTTTTTCTAAATACATACTTATATAGATATTTACACCCAGACACAGAACAAACAGACATGTTCATGCACACACATGTTTGTCCTGGGTGGGAATCGAACCCACGACCTTCGGCTTGGCAGTCAGTCGCTATCCACCAAGCCAACATACATTAATGTAGCTAATTAATTTAATTTAAGCTAATCAATTAATAGTTTCTATTTTAATCAGTTATACAATAATATGACTATATAAAACTTTATAATTACCTAAAATTTAAATATAGATAGATTTCTCACGTAATATATTGGAAATAATTCTAATTGATATTGAGTGAAAGTTTAAATGAAATAATATATCTAGATAGTTAGACAGGCCAGTTGGCTTGGCGGTTAACGCTCTGACTGCCAAACCTAAGGTCGCGGGTTAGATTCCCATCCATGACAAACATTTGTGTGCATGAACATGTCTGTTTGTTCTGTGTCTGGGTGTAAATATCTATATAAGTATGTATTTAGAAATCAAAAAGTAGTATATGTAGTATGTCAGTTATCTGGTTTCCATAGTGCTAGCTCTGCTTAGTTTGGGACCAGATGGCGCTGTGTAAAAGAATGTCCCAGGATATATATTTATTATTATTCATTTATTTAATCGACAATCTATTTGTGGAATTAAAATATCTAATATTATTTTCTTATTTTTATTTATTTTGACATATTACTCTAGCGTGTACACTGTATCAGCATGGTGAGCTTATTCCGTCCGCGTAATAAACACTCCATGTATCAATTAATCCATGTCCTTTATTTCTTTAACTAATTTTAAATGACACAGTTAAGCCATCTGTATGGATGTTTGTTACTCTTCCACGTAAAAACTACCGGACAGATTTGGATGAAACTTGGCACATAGGTAGAGCATATCCTAAAATAACATATAGGCTGCTTTTTATCCCGAGAAAATGTGACACTCCTCGGGAATGCGAAGAAAACCGCGGGGGACAGCATGTAATATATCAGTTATCTGGTTTCCATAGTACAAGCTCTGCTTAGATCATCAGAGGCCGTGTGTAAAGAATGATTCGGGATATTTTTTTCAGGCAATCAGCAGAGAGATTGTGTAATTCTCTCGCAAACCGAAGCCGATTGGTCGAGACATTGGCGACCCTACTATTGTTATCTCTCTCTGAGCGTAGCTGTCTGAATGTTATAGCAATCACCGAATGGTCGATCTAGTAGCCAATCCGCCTTAACTTTGATACCAAGAGCATTATACAATCGCCTGGCGGTTTGAATCCGCTTATGAACATACTAGCTTCACAAACGCGTGAGCTACACTAATTCGTATGCGCGACGATAATGTGGTAGCGGCCTTTCTCACGGTTGTCGTGACATACCATGGTGTAGACATGGCTTAACTAGGCGTTAAGATTCTATAGTGTATTATTTACAGTACGATCACCAATATAAGTAGTAGATTAGAGCTCTTAGTGCAAAGTTCGTCCGGGGAAATACTACCTTACCCATTTCCGCCGTGAAGCAGTAGTGCACTTGTATTACTGTGTTTCGGTTACAAAGGTAAGGGGGCCGGTGAAATTACAGGCACATGAGACTTAATAACTTCACGTCTCAGGGTCGACAACGCATGGGCGATGCCCCTAGTGTTGCAAATGGCGGCGGTGACCAATTATCATCAGGTGGACCGTCTGCTTGTTTGTCGGCCCAAGTGGCATAAAAAAAAAAACATGAGACTTAACTTCACGTCTCAAGCGACAAGTATTGCTTATGTCCATAGGCGGCGGTGACCACTTACGATCAGGTGGGCTGTCTGATTGTTTTTGGCAAAGTGGTACAAAAAGCCAGGTTAATGAAGAGGTATGCGTCTGTTTGAGCGCGCTTATATCAGAAACTACCAGTAGGCTCTCAAGAGAGTAGTAGAACGTAGTTTGTATGTGAATGATTTTCGTAAAAAAATGTTTCATTTTTATTTTGAACTAGCTGTCTCCCGCGGTTTCACCCCCGTTCCCGAGGGATGTAACATTCTCCCGCCACAAAAAATATCCTATGTTACTTCTTGTACCGCCAAGAATATGTCTACAAAGTTTCATGATAATCGGTCAAGTAGTTATCGCGTGAAAGCGTAACAAACTTACATTCACATTTATAATATTCAAAAATTCAAAACCATTTAATCAGTTTAGGCCCTCGGAAGGCACCTATGAAGGTCAAATTTAAAGTTACTGAAGCTATAGCTAGTAGGGATTACTTATTCTGCTATTCGGGACGGAGATAATTCCAACAAATCAAAGATCATTGAAAACTGTGCAGCCGTTATCACTACATAGTATATAAACAAAGTCGCTTTCTCTGTCCCTATATCCCTATGTATGCTTAAATCTTTAAAACTACGCAACGGATTTTGTTGCGGTTTTTTTAATAGATAGAGTGATTGAAGAGGAAGGTTTATATGTATTAGTATATACATTGCACCCGAGCGAAGCCGGGGCGGGTCGCTATTGAGTTATAAATGGTGTAACTAACCCTATGTTTTATATGTTTACATAGATAGTACCTGGATGGCCGAGTTTTGCTCGGGATTTCTTTGCTAACATGACTTCTACCGTATTCTCTTTTTTAAAGCACTGTCATATATACCTAGATACGAATTAGATGCGATCATAAAGGCGTACCTTTAAGTGTAAGTGCCTTTACCTCTATGGTATTGTAGCAACTTTCATTGCCTAAAAACACGGGTAAAACAACGTTTTCTAAAAATGAATCCTAGCTAGATCGATTTATTGCCCCCGAAACCCCCTGCATACTAAATTTCATGAAAATCGTTGGAGCCGTTTCCGAGATCCTAATTATATATATATATATATATATATATAACAAGAATTGTTCGTTTAAAGGTATTGGATATATTTATACCAAACTATTAGAACTATTTTTTACGATGGGTTAAGGTAACAAACTTGACCGGCTCTCGGTCGATGACCGCGTCGATTGTCTATGCCCAGTACTTGTGGGCTTCCGTTTCCGCAAACTGCGCCGTTTGATGATTCTTGCTTGAGTCATCGTAAAAAAATAATTTGTGAGACGTGATTTTAAGGTATCAATTTTGACCGGCTTTCCACCAGCCTTCCAACGAAAGCTTTAATTCTTTGCCTTAAGCAATCACTCACATCACGGAAAATGATGTTTTAACCCTGTATATTATACAAAATGTATTCATGATATTTTAAATACGGCAGTCGAAGAAAACCAAGTTTTATGAGTCAGTCAATAAATTTCAAATTTAATTCATGGAGCTCGATTCTGTAAGGAAAATGACTGTAACTCGAGGATGTTTCGTCGCGGCCTCCGTGCTCTGTCTCTTTCGCTAACTACGCTAATACTACTATACTACAGGCACGCTATGACAGCCGTTTTAATATTTAATATAAGTACGAAAGTTTGTAAGTATGGATGTTTGTTACTCTTTCACGGATAAACTACTCAACGGATTTGGATGAAACTTGCCACACATATAGAGCATACCCTAGAATAAGATATAGGATACTTTTTATCTCGGGAAAATGTGACATCCCTCAGGAACGCAGGTAAAAACCGCGGGGGACAGCTAGTAAACCATATTTTTATTATACGAGCCTCTATTTCTAAATCATAGACAGTTCGCGATCGATCTAAGGGTGCGGCCACAACACACCTTGCCGTGTAAAGGCGCGGCCACACGAGGGGTTCATTTTAAAGTTCATTACCCTGCCTTGGGGGGCGAGAATGGTTACCAACTCGTTACTTTTTGTAAAAAAAATTCGTGTGTTATTTTTCCCGTTGTCACATATAAATTTGTTTGTTTCTTTCTTTCAAACTATTAATACCATGGTGTTATTGAACTAGACATGTTTTATTCGTGTAGGCCTTCACTGTGTAATCAATAGTTTTATTTGATTTCTATCATCCAAATACTTTTAAACGAGCAATCCTTATATGTAATAAGGATATCGGAAACGACTCCAACGATTTTCATAAAATTTGTATGCAGGGGGTTTCGAGGATGTTAAATCGATCTAGCTAGGATTCATTTTCAGAAAATGTCGTTTTATCCGCGTTTTTAGGCAATGAAAACTGTTACCATGTCATTAGAAGGTAAGGTTTTTACGTTACATCTTTTGTGAGAAATACTGTTATTGGGAGCCCTTTATTATGGCATCTAATTCGTATCTAGGTATATATGACAGTGCTTTAAAAAAGAGAATACGGTAGAAGTCACGTTAGTTAAAAAATCTCGAGCAATGCTCGGCCATCCAGGTATTTTAATAAAACAAACAATAAGTTGACAGTAAATTTACAGTTACAATCTGCTGGGGCTCGACTCAGTAAAGAAAATGACACTAGCTCGAGGATGTTTCGTCGCGGCCTCCGTGCTCTGTCTCTGTTGCTTACTACGCTAATACTACTAATCACGTGAGAGATAAGCTCTCCGAGGTCTCCGTGAAGCGGCTCGCCGACAAAGTTTGTATTATCTGAATAAGGGGGCTGTTTCTAGGGGTAAATATCTATATAAGTACTAGCTGCCCGAACAGACGTCGTTCTGTCGAAATAAGTCAATACAAAAGTGCAGGAATTCGCTCGCAGCACCACCTACCGGGTCCAATTGTGAATCTAAACCATCCTGGGCGCCACCCAAACGCATACAAAAAATTATTCAAATCGGTACAGCCGTTTAGGAGGAGTTCTCTGTCAACACACGTACAGAAGAATATATATACAAATATAGCTGTCCCGGCAAACGTGGTTTTGCTATATTTACTTTATTATAAACTATATAAGAAAATTTATCGTAATACAATCATTATATTCGGTAGCTGACCCGACAGTCGTTGTCCTGTTTAAACTATGAATATTGAATTCGAACTGGTATGTACGATTAATAAAAAAGAATACAAAAAAATAGTATTTATAAATCTAATACTTTAAGATACACAACAATTGGACGTAGTTATGCAAACTGGAACCCACCCACATCTTTAGTCATATTAAGTTAAGCATACCAAACGATTCCAAATGATTCCAAAAAGTGTATTTTATAATGTGGTAAAAAGACCTAAGCCGTCGAGTTCGTATGAAAAAATACTATCAACCTAAGATACCAAGCCACATAAACTTAGTTTCATAAATAGGAAAATAGAACCATGCTGCATAATTCCGAATTCTAAGGTAAATAAACGATTTTAAAAAGAGGCATGTATCTTGGTACTTTTGTAACCTAAAGTCTTAGTGAAATAAGAATTTAAAAAAGATCCATATTCATTTAATTTTTATAAAAGGCAAATGTGGTCGTACAATTTTGGTATCCACATAGGAAGCGACGATCTAGCACATTGTAACCATTTCGATTCTGCAATTAACCACAAAAATCCCGTCATAATAAAGACCGCATCCTACACTCCATCCCGTATCAGTCGCGTTCGCAGACCGAGGCTCGCCCTCGCCGAGTCTGACGACGAAATCACCAAAGCCCAGACAGCTGCATCCGAATCTTCAGCTCGCGATACTACACAATACACCTCCTCGCCGGCGTGGACGTTAGCCGCGCTCTCTATAATATTTATTAATTGCTGTTTTGTGTTTTGAGTTAAAGAACCACTAATAATAAATCAGATAATGTAAAGTCTTTTGACCCCCCCCCCACGCAACGTCCTGATCCCGAGGTCCGAGCCCCACAGGGGGCACCCTCAGAGTGCTTGTTGCTTAAAATCTAAATGTATTTTCGGCTGAGCTTATGCTTTGGAACTCGTATTTTACAAAAATCTTAATTATCTCAAAACTGACATTCTATGGCTTGGTTCTGGTTTGCGTAACTACGTCCAATTGAACTTTTAATATGAGGCGTGATTGCTCTGAACTAACTGTGATGAACACACACTTCTCAAAAACTAAGTGTGAAAATGTTCATAAATTATCCGATTGAATCGACTGTGAAATATGGACTGAGTAATGATAAATCAATTATTTTATCAATATAATTCCGACCCATGCCTCTGTTTTAAACGATGTTGTCAAACGACTGACATTTATGTCAAACACCTTAAGGTTACATTGCAAGAGTTTATGTTGTCAAAAGCGGTTACATTAGAAAATTTAAAATGGTCGTTTTCTTAATTTATTTAATTTTCCGCGCAACTTTCTTATTTTTTTTTCTTTTTAATAACCTTCTGTCAATAACAAACACAACAAAAAAAAAAAGAATTAGCAAAATCGGTCCAGCCGTTCTGAAGTTATGGGCGTACATACATTTCACAGATTCATTTTTATATATTATGTGACTGTCAATTAATTATTATAGACCAATAATTTGCAATAAAATAAAATTGCGACTATAATGAAAGATCTAAGCTATCCTATCTCTTAAGTTGGACCAGACTGCTCACGGTGTGCCAATTTTATTTAAAATCGGTAAAGTAATTTAGGAGTCCATCGCGGACAAACATCGTGACAGGAGATTTATATATATTAAGATGTATTTGAAAATAGTATATGTAATGTATCAGTTGTCTGGTTTCCATAGAACAAGCTCTGCTTAGTTTGGGATCAGATGGCCGTGTGTAAAGAATGTCCCGGGATATTTATTTATATACAATAGGGAACTATCCTGTATTCAAGATAAATGATCAAACACTAACCAGTGTATTAATTATCCCAAAAATACACTGATACATCAAATATGATCTAATTTTTATAATTAATATGATTTTTAAATACCGATTTAACAACAAAGAGTAGCTCTTTTGATGCTGTACAATTATGACGTCACAACTTGTTATCTCAAACAAAACTCCATACATTCAATCGTTTTGACGTTTAATAAAAAGTTGCTGATTTGACAAACCAGTCAACATATCTATTGATATTAATATATTATGATTATCAGTGAGTTGTCACACCATAACGAACGTACAGACGGACAGACGGACGGACGTAGAGCGCATTATTGGTGTTGTTACATCATTATTATGCCAGTGGCGTGGTCACTGACCCTCTACGTTGTGAATTACAGTTGCGGGTTCGAAATCAGTTCAACCTTGTGTTTTTCGATAGCTAAATTTAACTTAGTTGCGGTTTCATTCGCGTTCCCGGGGGATGTAACATTTTCCCGGGGTAAAAAAGTATCCTATATATTAATTCAGGGTATGCTCTATCTATGTGCCAAGTTACATCCAAATCCATTCAGTAGTTTTTGGGTAAAAGAGTAACAAACGTTCATATACACTTTCGCATTTATAACACTTACTATCCTCTGCGGTTTCACCCGCGTTCCCGAGGGATTTAACATTTTCCCGGCACAAAAAGTTTCATATGTGTTATTCCAGGACATTTTCTATATATTTGCCAAGTTTCATAAAAATCCGTTAGGTAGTTTTTGCGTGAAAGAGTAACAAACATCCATACATACAAAATTTCGCATCACTACATAGTATAAAACAAAGTCGCTTTCTCTGTCCCTATATCCCTATGTATGCTTAAATCTTTAAAACTAAGCATCTGATTTTGATGCGGTTTTTTTAAATAGATAGAGTGATTGAAGAGGAAGGTTTTAATGTATAATACATGTGACATCTCACGGGAACGCGGGTAAAACCGCGGGGGACAGCTATTTATAATATGTATTAGATAGATTAGAATTAGACCAAATTCATTTTTGTGATATCTCTACCATCCATTTCCTAACATCAAACACTTCCGTTCCGTTAGTAAACGAGGTCATATCAGGTATTTTAGGAAATTGCCTCCCCATAGTAGAGGCTACTTGGAAATTGCCTGCAGTACTATATTTAGCACACGGTTTCGCTCGACTGCGAATCGTGATTCGCGATGGCTTGATAATTTTGATATTTATTTTAGACGAGACAAAGGTAGTACTGTTATTTCACCATAAATAGAGGCAAAACATAGTTTTATTAACAGTTTGGTATTTTATTTTAAACTAGCTGATCCGACAGACGTTGTCCTGTCTTAACAATGAATATTGAATTCGAATATTCCGATTGAATCGACAGTGAAATGTGCACTTAATTATATAGAAATTATAAATTAATTATTTTATCAATAATATACTCTGTTTTTAACAAAATTGTCAAACGACTGACATTTATGTCAAGAGTTTATATTGTCAAAAGCGGTAGGTAAGGTTACATTAGGAAAGTTAATATGGTCGTTATGTTTTCTTAAATTTTCTAATTTTCCACGCGGCTTTCTTAATTTTTTCTTACATAAGAACCTTCTCCTGACAATAACAAACACAACAAAAAAAGAATTAGCGAAATCGGTCCAGCCGTCCATGCGTGATGCCGTGACCAAGGGAAATAGGGATTCATTTTAATTTATTTTAATTTGAACGCGACACTTGACTTTTGAATGTCTATTACACTCACACAAAAACTTACAGCTTTGTATGAAACTTGGCACACAGATACAGCATGCCCTAGAAAAACATATGGGATACTCTATATATCGGAAAAATTAAACTTCCCTCGAGGCCAAAATTAATATACGATACCGATCTAAAATCGCAAGATTGAAGTAGAATTTTGACATTACGTGTATTAAAATTACTGTCAAAAGGTTCATCAATCCATGGATTTTCAATCGGGATTTCATATTAATTTTCGCCGTTAGTGTTTAAAATATATATTCCACAATCTCCTCCAATAATCAAATCAAAGCACAGTACAATAAAATTGCTGAAATTTTACTCGATTGCAGAGATAATTAAGGATTAAAAAAAATCTATATGTATTATATTTATAAAAGAAGAAGCTGACTGACTGACATATCAACGCAGGGCCTACACTATAAGGGTTAGAACCTTTTATAACGTTGGGGAGCACTAAGAAAGGATTTTTGAAAATCCACCCCCTGAGGGGGTAGAACGCGGATGCAAAATTTGTATGAAACAATGCGTTTTCTTGGTCTGATCTACTTCAAACCAAACGCGGGTGAAACCGTGGGGGATACTAATGTTATAAACAGGTAAGATTTGTATGTAAGTATGTTTGTTACTCTTTCACGCAAAAACTACTAAACGGGTACGGATGAAACTTGGCACATAGATAGAGTATATCCTGGAATAGCATATAGGCTACTTTTCATCCCGGGAAAATGTGATATTCCTCTGGAACGCGGGTAAAATACTTAATAACAAAAGATAAATTAGTGCATGTCACACGCGGTAGAAGTGAAATCTTCAGAAAACTATCTATCTTATTCTCTCGCAGGCAAAATCCTATAGATGTTTGTCTCTTTCTAATTTTAATAGTCCGCCTTTATTGACGGCGGATCGAAAGAGTTCGACAAATGAACAACCAACCAATTTTATCGATATTGTTTTAAATAAAGAAAGCAACACAACGGTTTTATATCCTTGACCCCACGACGGCAGTTGAATATTCATATTCTTAAAAAAGCACACACAAAGGTCAAACGCTACCAAAAACTAAATTAGAATCTGCAGACCCACGCGAAATGTAGCAAGATTTTTTCGATAGAAGAGGAATATTTTGCATAGGTCTATTTGTTTATTATGTTTTTTTATACCACATGAGCCGACAAACAAGCAGACGGTCCACCTGATGGTAAGTGTCACCGCCTATGGACATTGCAACAGTTTTTAGACCTTTCAAACCAAGAATCAACCTTATTTTATACTTCCAGGGTTCAAATTCAAATGGTACAATTTCAATTAACATTATTTATAGTTCGCGTCCCATAAACCAGCAAAATAGAAGAGTAGCATTCGTCACCGCAGTGAGGTGTCAATCAGGCTGACGGTTCACCTGGTGGTAAGTGGTCACCGCCGCCTACGAACATTTGCAACACTGGGGGCAACGCCGCGTAGTCGCTTGAGATGTGAAGTTGTTAAGTCTCACGTGCCTGTAATGTCACCGGTCTTACCTTTCTAACCGAAACACAGTAATACAAGTGCACTACTGTCTCACGGCGGAAATGGGTAAGGTGGTAGTACTTCCCCGGACGAACTCTGCACTAAGAACCATAGTACAAGCAGTACACTTTGCTTAATTTGGGATCAGATGGCCATGTGTAAAGAATGTCATGAAAGATAAGTAATAATATGGCGAAAGTGGTAAGCTGTTAGCAGCTATCGGAACACACCGACAGGTGCTTGACAACAGATTTTAAACTTGAAGGTGAACCAGGAGGATGAATCTTATCTCAAAGGTATACGGTACATTTTTAAATGACAAACTTAGCTGTCAAAACTGACATATAAAACTAAACATCAAAATTGGACCTATTCAATTAGTGTATTTGAAACGCAGTAGAAGAGAAACCTTCAAATAACTACCTGTCTCGTTCTATCGCAGGCTTAATCCTATCTAAACCTCTTTCAATATCGCTATTACGTTGCTAAAGAAATTTTCAATTCAAAACTTTGTTCAAAGACCGTCCAACTCCATTTACTTCAAAGATCTATCTCGCCAAACTCGGCCAAGTAATACACCGTTGCGAAAATCTGGCCTAATATCATCAGAAGAGTATATCTAGCCGGCATGTCCGCATGTTGGCATGTTGGCATGCAGAGGCGTCAACGTCTGCCGCCCTGACCGGAAAATTGGATGCACCAGTCCGTGAAATGTTGGCGGGGGATTGAATTTGACGAGATCATCTTAAATGTAAATGTAACGGTGTGCCATACTAAAAATTGAGGATTATATTCCAATCCAGAATAGACATTACTGTCCGCAAACATGTCTGGATGTAATTATCTATTAAAAACCCGGGTTGTGTTTAAAATATACAAAATATAGTCTATATTGGAAAGTGACTTGTAAGAAACGTCAGAAAAATAATAAAAAAAAACACATCTATAGACGATTCATAATAAATATCCCAAGACATTCTTCACACATGGTTACCTGATCCCAAGTTAAGCAGAGTGTACTGCTTGTAGCATGGCTACCAGGTAACTGATATACTACATATACAACTTTTTTTAAATACATACTTATATAGATATTTACACCCAGACACAAAACAAACAGACATGTTCAATATGTTCATGCACACAAATGTCTTGGTAGGAATCGAACCCGCGACCTTCGGTTTGGCAGTCAGAGCGTTAACCACCAAGCCAACTGGCCTGTCAAATAATCATAATCATAATAAACAGCCTTTGTGAGTTCGTTCCGTGTACATGAGATGTGCATAGGCAATAATAAAGATAATCGACTATCGGATTAATCGATAAATAATCGAATCAACAATCACTAATCGTAAAGCCATTTCAACGTACTAATTGATGCTGTCACCTATGGTGTTGCAACTTACAAAACCTAAAAAGGAACTATAATTATAAAAGGATGTTATAACTCACCCAGCAGGATAGGCGACTAGTTCAGTATTAGGATCGCAATCTAGAGCTGCGTTACTGGACACTGTCAGCCCGAACACGCTCTCCAGTTTGATCTGTAACAAGAGAAAACAAATATTAAAAATGATGTTCTCAGTTTAAAACATGGCAATAAAATTCTTGACTTATTTTCGCCAGTAACGTGTTTATATCTTCTCGACGTATATAAATAAGTCAAGTCAATCGGTGCCCTAAATGTCAGAATTTAGGCAAAATGGCGGCAGTGTTACCAAATCTTTTCACAGGCATTTTAAGACAACTTGGAGTCACATATCGTTGACAATAATTAATAAAAAATTATTACGGTACACCATTTACAATAACTATAAATAATGTTAAATTAAATACAACTAAAATTAATAATAATTACACAATCATACATACATCACACAAAAATGCTAACACTCGGGCAATATTTTAAACAAATAATTATTAAAAAATAAAAATCTCTCACACAGGTCATCATATAGCAAGGCCACCGCCCCATAATGGGTTTAAAAAACAATATATAAAAAGAATTTTATTTAAGGACGAAACTATTTGGCTCAATGCCTTTTTGCCTAAACTGTAAGTCCGTCCTACTCAGTTCAAAATGAGAATGCAAATTATGAGATTAGAAGATATGTTATCTGTTTTCTATGAATATTTTAAACAAAGCCTTTACAGAATAGTGTACTAGTGAATTCTGTGCCTGGGTGTAAATCACTACATAGTATAAAACGAAGTCGCTTTCTCTGTCCCTATATCCCTATGTATGCTTAAATCTTTAAAACTTCGCAACGGATTTTGATGCGGTTTTTTTAATAGATAGAGTGATTGAAGAGGAAGGTTTTATGTATAATACATGTGACATCTCACGGGAACACGGGTAAAACCGCGGGGGACAGCTATATCACAAGTACAAGCTCTGCTTAGTTTGGTATCAGATGGCCGTGTGTGAAGAATGTCCCAAGATATTTATTATTCAAGCTAGCAATGCGTTAATCTAGATTGTAAACTATCAATGTGCTAAATTTCATCCAAATGCATATAGTTGTTGGAGTAACTAACATTTATACATCCATATATGCAACCTAACAAACTCGCATTTATAATATTGGTAAGAGATTGCCATTGGAATAATTAGGAAACAAAATAAAAAAGGCTAAGATTTAGACAAGAAAAAATGATTTGATTCTGAACTAGTATGAATTATTTAATGTTGCCAATTTAAGACATTTTCACGCGTGACTTACGCAATGCTGCCAGCTCATAATAGTTAACTAAACACACCACAAGGCTGTAATAGTGCCCAAAACAAATATGCTCAGCCTCGGCTGAATAAGATAACAAAAGGTTTGTTTGGTTAAGTACCTAGGCGAAGATTACAGAAAAAATAAATAGTGTTAAGTATGGCAAACAAATTCTTTTCTATCTTTTGCCAGTTTCGAGTTACATATTTTATAAGTTTACGACACCTCGCTTTACTGATTTACCTGCATTGATATCTATTGTATGAAACACGATAGTAACTACTCCATAAATCAAAAAAAATTACAAATACGCATCGTCAATTTGTATGTTCCCGACAAAAAAGTATTATTAAAAATGTAAATAAGGGTTTGTTTATAGCTACAATAATAAAAAACAAAAGTCGACCAAAGTATACAGCAGTATACTGCAAAAAGATTAAGACGATTAAAATCTATATTGCCACTCCCATACCTAACGTTTAACTTTAAAAAAACAAATAAAAACACAATTTCCGACCGACAAACGAACATCAAAGTTCAAGATAAAATCAACACCAAAGAAAAAGAAAAGAGAATTCCATATTTAAATTCCGCGCTCCGCTTGGCATCTGTCAAGGTCGGCATACACCTGATTCAAGATGGCCGGGCGTCCTTGGAGGTAAGCGCGGCAAGGATGCGCACGCGACCGCGTTGTAACAGACCGGTTATTGTAACCTTGTGAAGGAAGATTGTTAACACTATAAAATGAGGCGCCACATGATACATTAGCTACTGACTAGCGGTTTCACCCGCGTTCCCGATGGACGTTATTTTTCCCCGGGGTAAAGTATCCTATAAGTTATTACAGGTCATGTTCTATTTATTTGTCAAGTTTCATTGAAATCCATAACAATAATCCAACCTCAGAAACTTTCGCATTTATAATATTTACTAATATTAGACTAAGACTAGCATCTGTCTCGCGGTTATTTCTCTTTTTAACTTTAGTAGATAAAAGTGAAAGATCACACATTCAGTCACTGAAATACAAAATCTCGACAACTTCTTGACTGAATACTAAATAAATGTTATGCAATAACTCTTAGTTCATGTTTTAGTTAAAAAGAGTTATAGCAGACTCTTCTCAGTAAAATCAACCATCCGAACCGGTAGAGTCCAGACTTTACATAAATACCTATTTGAATAGAAATATCTTCATTTAATTTCATCATACAAGCTTTTCCTAACAACGCCGAGGATGGACTTCTAGACCTAGAGTACTATTTCTCGCCCGTCTTCTTCTAAGCTAAAAGCTGAAGGCTGACTTCCGAACCGGAGGTAACTTCAGTAGTAGACTTTAATAAGTGACTTTCTACACCCAACATCAAATAAACGTCTTTTAATTTAGAATTTCCGACGGGTATCTGCGTCAGTATTGTTTAGTTTGGTGATTTAAAAAAATTTAAAAGAAAAAGTGTATCAAATGAGGTCCATAAACATAATAATGTTAGTTTCATCATAAAGCAGTTAAATTACAAGGAGATTGTATTTGTCCGCATTTAATTTTAATAATTTCTTTATTGCCAATTTGTAGTGATATAAAAGTTTAATTTGGCAATACGCAACGGTCGACATTTACTTTCACTAGGAGATTGGATCGCCATTCTGATGGGAAATAAATCAACAATCATTTTCAAACGGTTTTTTTGTAGATAGAACAAATTAACAAAAATGTAATTAAGGTTTTATGTGGTGCTGAAATTCGGAGATGAAACATATTTTTTTTGATATAACAGTTACAGAGTAACGTTACATTTCTCCGGTATAAAAAGTATCTTTATGTAAAGTTTCATCCAAATCCATTCAGTAGTTTTTACGTAAGAGAGAGAAACACCCATTCATCGAACCTAAAACATTCGCATTTTCAATATTATAACTGTCATCCGCGGTTACATCCGCGTTCCGGAGAGATTTTAAATTCCCGGGGATAAAAAATCACTACATAGTATAAAACAAAGTCGCTTTCCCTGTCCCTATATCCTTATGTATGCTTAAATCTTTAAAACTACGCAACGGATTTTGAAGCGTTTTTTTTTAATAGATAGAGTGATTGAAGAGGAAGGTTTATATGTATTAGTATATACATTGCACCTGAGCGAAGCCGGGGCACACATCCATCAATTCTTCCTTACAAACTTTCGCATTTATAATATTCCTAGCTGTCCCCCGCGGTTTCACCCGCGTTTATCGATATCTTATATAGCCTATAACCATTAAGGAAAAATTCCGCGTCGAATGGTAGCAGTCCCATCCCGATATGTTCAGTAGTTTTGAGGTGATGGTGCGTCAAAGGAACCCTATTTTGTTTATATATTTATAGACAGACTAGCTGTCCCCCGCGGTTTCACCCGCATTTAGTTTGAAGTTAATCAAACCAAGAAAACACTTTGTTTCATACAAATTTTGCACCCCCGTTTTACCCCCTTAGGGGGTGAAATGTCAAAAATCCTGTTTTAGTGCTACCCTACGTTATAAAACCCCTGTGCAAAATTTCAAGTTCCTAACCCTTATAGTTTAGACCCTGCGTTGATATGTCAGTCAGGCAGCTTCTCCTTTATACATATTTATATAGATAGATAGAAGTAGTAATTCGAATGGAAGAACGATTCCAAATGAATGATTTAATATTGCCGTTATGTCAAACTTCATCCGTCAGCTGACTACAAGCCACGTGGGAGTAGTAACTGGTGTAGTGTTGCAAGCCTGTAGAATTTCAACACCTGCAAACCGGTCCGGCATTCCTGCGATAAGCGAATCGGTTCGTTATAGTTTTACTATTTGGCAACATTGGCGCGACGCGAAAAAACTTGTATGGGGACTGTAGGTTAATGAATATGAAATTTTAGTAATAGTGAAATAAAATTTTGCTGGCAAATTCGCATGGTGGTTAGAGACCATGCGCACAGCCCCCTTATTCAGCTAATACAAACTCCGTCGGCGAGCCGCTTCACGGAGGCCTCGGAGAGCTTACATCTCACGTGATTAGTAGTATTAGCGTGGTTAGCGAAAGAGACAGAGCATAGAGGCCGCGACGAAACTTCGAAATCATCGAATTAGTGTGATTTTCCATACAGAATCGAGCCCCTGGTCGTTGGTTTGATTCTCACCCGGGACGAACATTTATGTGCACGAACACGTCTGTTTGCTCTGCCTGGGTGTAAGTACGAATTTAAAAGATTAGTAACTATAATATCAGTATATTCATTTTATTTAATATTTTACTAGCTGCTACCTATAATAATTGAAAATATATTGGATGAATAATTTTATAAATAATACGATTTTGTGAGTAAATTTTTATTTAATTTTATTGTACTTATTTCTTCTAACGAATTACTATTCACGCACCTTACTTTGCTAATCGAAACACAGTAAATAAATAAATATCCTGGGACATTTTAAAAATCTTATTTTGAAAAGAGTAATTGCTGAGTTTATTGCCGGCTCATCTCAGTAAAAGCAACCTTCCGAACCGGTGGTAGAGTCTGACCATTCATAAGTGCCTGTGAAGGCCTATTTGAACAAATATATCATTTAATTTCATTACACGGCCAATGGCCATTTGACTCTAGCTAGACTAAGCAAAACTGCATACACAAACACATTTTTTAATACTTTAATAGATATTTACACCCAGACACAGAACCGACACTTTCAGGCGCAGAAATGTTTGTCTCAGACGGAATTCAAACTCACAACCCTTGGCGTGGCAATCAGGTCTCTAACTTCCAACCCAACAGACCTAACTTCACGCCAGTAATAGCACAGAGCTTTATCACTACATAGTATAAAACAAAGTCGCTTTCTCTGTCCCTATATCCCTATGTATGCTTAAATCTTTAAAACTATGCAACGGATTTTGATGCGATTTTTTTAATAGATAGAGTGATTGAAGAGGAAGGTTTTTATGTATAATACATGTGACATCCCACGGGAATGTGGGTAAAACCGCGGGAGACAGCTAGTTACTTATAAAACAGTTATTTCATAGACTAAAATCACCTGACCAGAATAGTCAAACCATTACAAACATGGCGTGAGGTATTTGCGTCGGCGTCCTACGTCTGCGATCATCCGGTGAAGTTGTTATTACGTCTCTAGAATATTAATATAGCTTACCTACAAAAAGAAGTCCCATTTGCCTCTCAAAAATCTCATACAAATAAACCCTATTGCTTTACATTAAAGTACATTTTACATCACCATACGATTAAAACCGCTAGATGAAAAAATTAACTTTATTACTTAGGTGATAAGATTTATTTTCCAATGACATTTTTAAACGTCAAAAGGGACTTTATTGGAATGACACGTGGCATTGGAAATTTACATGGTCTGATGACGTAACAGCAAAGTTGCTCGACTGGTCGTCGTTTATTATTGTTTTAAACATCTATAACTTAACTCGAGACCTTTATTGGAAAATTATATGAAAAACATTATGTTAAATTCCTATTGCAATATAATATTGTTATTTGTTTATCTATTAAAATCTTACTTATATTAAAATAGCGGATGTTCGTTACTTATTCACGTGAAAACTGTTTAACGGATTTGGATGAAATTTTGCACATTAGATACTTTTTATCCTGTGAAAATCGGGAACGAGGATGAAACCGCGGGGGACAACTAGTAAAATTATGAATGCGATAGTTTGTGACGATAGATGTATGAATGTTTATTATTCTTTTAGGCAAAAACTACTGGACGGATTTAGTTGAAATTCGGCACATAGATAGATTACAACCTGGATTTGCACGGGGATGAAACCGCGGGTGACAGCTAGTAAAATTACACTCCTTCACGCAAAAACTTGGATTTGGATAAAACTTGGCAATTGATTTGGATTGTATCTTTAAATATTCAACAACTAGCTATGCCCCGCAGTTTTGCCCGCGTACCCGAAGATTGTAGTTCCTGTCCTCAGAGATAGCGTTGAAAACGATAAATTTGAGAGAAAAGCTCTCAAATGGAATATGTTTTCCCGTTTTTGTCACATTTTCCATAGATGCTCCGCTCCTGGTCGTAGCATGATGATATAGCCTATCTCTTTAAAGGGATTGCTAAACACAAAATTCAATTCGAGCCAGTAGTTCCTGAGATTTGCGCGTTCAGCCAAACAAACAAACTCATTGGTTTTATATATTAGTATAGATAGTGCGTAGGTTACGAAAACCATTCGCACATCAATAATTTACTCTGTTAAACAGACGCTGCGTATCGGCTAATGCCGGGTTACTATATACGATCCCGATCTAAAATCGCAAGATTGAAGTAGAATTTTGACATTACGTGTATTAAAATTACTGTCAAAAGATTCATCAATCCATGGATTTTCGATCGGGATCGTATATAGTAACCCGGCTTAAGAAAACATCATTTTACACCTATATGAGCCGAGTTATCTGTCTGGGCTTTTTAATTCTTACTACTTTTCCAATTTATACCAATAACTTAGTCCAGTTATATCTCAAGGCGTTTGGGTAACCCTAATGGGTCCAAAACGGTCATTATAGCATCACGAACTGTATCGAATCCCACACGGGCCACTGTCGCTTTCAATACACGCATTATATTCACTTTCTGTGTCGTCGCCAGCTGGTCGGTTTATGGCGTTAAGTCTTTGGTGTTTATAGTTTGTATTAAAAAAAAATTAATATACGATACCGATCTAAAATCGCAAGATTGAAGTAGAATTTTGACATTACGTGTATTAAAATTACTGTCAAAAGGTTCATCAATCCATGGATTTTCGATCGGGATTGCATATTAATATTCGCCGTTAGCCTGTAGCTCAGAATTCAGACACCACGCTAACAATTTTTTTGTTCATCAAAATACAAATTTTCAATTATAGTTAGAATAATAATAATATGACTAGTTTTTATATTTTTTAATGTATTTTTTTTTTAATAATTATACTAGTTATCTCCCGCGGTTTCACCCATCTATGAAAAATTCCCCGTCGAATGGTAGCAGTCCCATTCCGATATGTTCAGTAGTTTTGAGGTGATGATTTTTCAGACACGGTTATTTCATTCCAAATTAAGCAGTATGTACTGTTAATTCTACGGCAACCAGATAGATGACATACTACTTTTTAAATACATACTTATATAGATATTAACATCCAGACACAGAACAAACAGACATGTTCATTCACACAAATGTTAGTCCTGGGAGAAAATCGAACTCGACTGCGGCGTGGCAAGACAGCGTCTTTAACACCAAGCCGAAATAAGGAAAATAGGATACCTTTGACGCACCATCACCTCAAAACTACTGAACATATCGGGATGGGACTGCTACCATTCGACGCGATTTTTTTCTAGATCATTTAAGGTTATATATGTATATGTATGAATCCGCGGGGGACAGCTAGTAACCTACATAAATGTACATCTCTTATTACAATGTACATAGTTCCGGGTGCTGAAAAAAAAACATAAAAAAAATAACAACGATGCTAGAATTTAATGAGTTGTGTTTACGAAGAGAGATGTAAAAAAACCATAAATCATGATGATGAAGCGTTGGTGCAAAAATTAACGTAATATTTCCGCGATCATTATTATAAACAGTTATTATTAATGTTTTTCTATTTCATTACATAATCATTGTTAACTTCGAATAGGAGCCATATTACTAGTTTAAATAAGATTTATATTACACTGAAGATGATATACTTTGAACTTTCAATTTAAAGTTTTCTATTAAATCACTACATAGTATAAAACAAAGTCGCTTTCTCTGTCCCTATATCCCTATGTTCCTTATGTTTGCTTAAATCTTTAAAACTACGCAACGGATTTTGATGCGGTTTTTTTAAATAGATAGAGTGATTGAAGAGGAAGGTTTTTATGTATAATACATGTGACATCCCACGGGAACGTGGGTAAAACCGCGGGGGACATTAATAATATTTTAGAAGTAGTGAAGCTCTTAGTGCAGAGTTCGTCCGGGGAAGTACTACCGTACCCATTTCCGTTGTGAAGCAGTAGTGCACTTGCATTACTGTTTCGGTTAGAAAGGTAAGGGATAAAGTGAAATTAGGTGAGTCTAGGCATGAGACTCAACAACTTCACGCCTGAGGGTCGGCAACGCAATGGCAATCCCCCTGGTATTGCAAGTCGGTTGCGGCGGTGACCACTTACCATTTGATGGACCGTCTTCCTGTTTCTCGGCATTTTTGATAAAAAATCATTGACGTCTGTAGAAAATAAATCTAGCTTTAGCTGTGATACAAGAACAGTCAGTCATAGTCAATGTTTGCGATAAATCATGCAACTAGATTTTAGACCAGCTCTCCCAACCGATCGAGCTGGAGTTTTGCACATTCAATTGTTTCTATTGACATTGCACGAATAGCTTAGTGACGTCATTCTAAATCCAATATGGTGGACGTGGAAAGGGCATTTATTAGTTCATAAGCCACCTCCATGTATTGGGTGTCTAATGAAAGGGTTTGCCAAGGAGCATACGTGACGTCTGTTATATTTATTTATTTTAGCTTTTTAAAGTTGAAATTCTGATCTGCAACCTTTTTGTGTGACGAAAAATAAATGATAAACACAATGTATGCTATTCAAAAGCGATTGATGAATAATTTAAATGTTTCCCTGTAATACAATAGTTTCACTTCTATTTCACTTTCGTCTTTTCGACACACTCTGTAAACAGTTTCTTTTTTTGTGATTTTGTTTAATTTTTTTTTTAATATTTTTTTTATTTCAACAAAATCAGAAAAAATTATCTACGGATCCCTAAAAACAAATGTTTGCTTAACCTCACATATCAATCACACTACACTGAGATATACTTATTAAGTAAATACAAACTGTAATAAAAACAGAATCATGACAGACACTCGCATATCACGATTAAGTAATATTAACTATTACTCCAACATTTAAAATGAGCACAGCGTACGTAATTTCATGGTTCTTAATTTTATTGATATAGAGATTATTATCGAATGCACTTGTGTGAGAGATTGTCTCATGTTACATAATGGTATTGAACATACGTGTATTTTGTTTGTACCAAGTGGTAAAGAGGTTGCAACTTATATTATATCAATCACATTAGATTTAGAGAACTATAAAGATTAGAGAGGGACAGGGCCTAGGGACCCTGACTGCCAAGTCGTAGGTCGCGGGTTCGATTCCGACCGAGGACAAGCATTTGTGTGCATGAACATGTCTGTTTGTTCTGTGTCTGGGTGTAAATATCCATTTAAGTATGTTTGTAGAAGCAAAAGCAATATATGTAGTATATCAGTTATCTGGTTTCCATAGTACAAGCACATAATAACTGACTGCACCATTAAATAATTTCATCACTATTTAATATCGCCCGTATGGTATGTTTGTGAATGGACTGGACTTGCAATCTGATAGGAGCGGGTTCGAAACCAAGCTCTGAAATCTTTTTGTATTATATTAAAATATAACAAGATCCTAAAGACATCGGATATCACCATCCGTACAAAGTTACACATAAGCAAATGAAATAAAGAAATAAAATTATTTTGTGACTTATCTCATATTCATAATAATAGATAAGACTATAGCGAGCAAGCAGCGCCATCAAGTTGATTGTAAGGTAAACTAAAAGGTAAATTGCAACAATAGATAAAATGGAACATAACACTGACTCGGTGAACGTTACTATCAGAACAAAAAGAAATTTATTCAGAGCTAAATCATGTGAATCATTGGATACAACTGCAGATTCTGAGTTAGCAGTAAGAAGTTTGGACTTGTCAACTTGTTATGATCATGATCAAATTGAAAGCTTACGGTCAGAAATTAGTACACTAAAGACACAATTAGATAGTGCTCATGCGGAAATTGATAAACTGATACTCGAAAACAATTTATTGAAAAAACAAACCAAAAATCAGCAACAACAAATAAATACCTTAAAATGTATATGTACAAGCCCAATAGGCACAATAAACGCAAACCAAGAAATAAACACCCCAAAAAGAGTAACAAATATAACAAATAAGCACATAGCGTTTTCTGTAACAAAAAAGCAAAAACTCAAAGCTAATCATGACGAGTTATTGAGTTCTATTTCCGACTCGTCTGAAAACCAACAAAATAATAACAAAGAGGAAGTATTGACTAAAATGGAGGCTCAAGAGCCTGCCTATTCCAGTTACGAGCAACCAAATAAAAAACAACATAATGTAACGAACAAACCCAAAACAATGTACATTTTTGGAGGAAGTCAGTGTAAGAATTTGTCAGTAGGACTCACTAAGTCGAGAAGAAACTATACAAGGGATAACTATAATATAACATCTTTTATAAAACCAGAAGCCAGTACAGAGGAGATTACGAAGACAATAAGCTCTTATGATTTACATAACGAAGATATTATTATTTTATCATTGGGACAACACGACACAAATCCTACCAAAATTATGTGTGATTTAAGTATAGCTTTAAATTCCCTAAAAAATAATTTAGTTTTGGTACTTGAAATTGGATATAATAGATATTTGAATACAATGGAATTGAATAATTTAATTAAGCTAACATGTAACAATTTTTCAAACTGTAAATTTATAAAGTGGAATTATGAGAATGAATATTACTGTACGGACAAAATGTGTAAAGTATTGAATACTGGAATTGATCAATATAACTATGATACTACATTTTTAAACTTTAAAAATCTTAGAAACCTGATGAAACCATCTGCGGGGCATGTAGGTGCAAGATATCGGCCTAACAGTAGAGGAAATGTTTCAGTAGTTTCTGCTAACGAATCAAAACGAATAAGGAAAGGGACTATACCATTTTATTTTAAACCAACACCAAAATCAGATAACTTAATTCAACACATAAACGATAATTCAGGAACCCAAAATTTAACAAGCAACAAAAAATTTTTTCGTGAAGCAGAATCAATTCATTAAAATTCTACACCAAAATATTGCTAGTCTTTTGGCAAAAAAAGACATGGTTAGCATCTCGTTAGATGATTTGAAAAGTAAAGACCTAGAGCCTGACATACTATGTTTTACGGAGACATTTGTGAAATTGGGTGAGGAAAAAAATATTGCCATTGATGGCTACGAATTAGCTTCACAATTTTGTAGACAAAACATTAAAAGAGGTGGTGTATGTATATTAGCAAAAAGAGGTACAGACTTCAAAATAATACCATCGCTCAAAAACATTTCTAAGTCTATGGAATTTGAATGCTGCGGTATAATTATTCCAGATGTTAATTTATATATAGTTTGCTTGTATAGAACACCAAATTCGAACATAGATACGTTTTTTAGCAAATTGCAGGAACTTCTATACAATCTTTGTAGAAATAACAGAATAAATTTAGTTCTTACAGGCGACTTTAACATAGACACACAAAAAAAAAGTAAAATAGTTCAAAATTTTAAAGATATTTTATATAATTTTAATCTTACTATGCATATCGATAAGCCAACAAGGCAGGGTGCATGCTTGGACCATATTATTAGTAATATTTCTAATATAAACAGTACTCTGCTACCTTTGGGCTTGTCTGATCATGAGACTGCACAAATGGGTTTAATACCAATACAGAAGAAACAAAAGCTTGCAGAGAAAATTCATATATTTAAAAGAGATTATAATAAAGACAACATAGAGAAATTCAAAAAATATTTACAAAAATTAACGTTTAGTGATGTCTATAATTCTGACAATTTGGATAGGGCTTTTAGTATTTTTTACGAGGACTTTAAATTACTGTACAAACTTTGTTTTCCTAAAATAAAAATCACAATAAGTAATAACCGAAAAATAACTTGGCTGACTAAGGGTATTAAAACTAGTTCAAAAATCAAACGTAACTTACGCTTTCAATATTACAAACATAAAAGTAGCATTAATAAAAATAAATTTATTTCTTATTCTAAAATATTGAAGAATTGTATAGATGTTTCTCGAAAAATAAATAATCACAAAATACTTATGAATAGTAGTAATAAAGGTAAAGTTTCATGGAATATAATAAAAAAAGAATCTGGAAATACTATACCTAGCTCGTATATACCATAGATAAAAACAAAAAATGAAGTTATTACCGATCCACTTTCGATAGCGCAAGAATTTAATAAACATTTTATAGATTTCACTGAAAATGGTAAGGAATATGAATGGTTTAAGGATGATTATTGTGTGAATTTTTCCCGGCATAGCTCAAGTATTTTCCTAGCACCCGTTGATGAAAAAGAAGTAAAAAGCTTAATTCATCTTCTAAAAAACAGTAAGGCTGAGGGCTATGATGGCATATGCACAAAAGTTCTAAAGGCTTGTTCAAGTGAATTAGCACCATTATTGTCATATTTGATCAATCTCTCATTTGAGGAAGGTAAATTTCCAAATGTTTTAAAAAAATCAATTGTAAAACCTTTATATAAGCGAAAGGGAAATAAATTGGAAATACTTAATTACCGCCCTATAACCTTAATTCCTGTTATATCTAAGGTTTTTGAAAAGTCTATGCACAATAGGATAACTAGCTTTTTTCATAAAAACTGTATACTTACAGAAGAACAATACGGCTTTCAGAAAAATAAATCCACAACGTCTGCAATATTTGACTTAGTCACAAAAATTGTTAACTCTCTCGATTGTAAACAACTGGTAACAACTGTATACTTCGATATGACCAAGGCATTCGATTTTGTTGTGCATAAAATACTATTGCATAAACTGGAATTAGCTGGCATACGGGGCCCAGCACTGGACTGGATTAAGAGCTACTTATCAGAGAGATGGCAATGTGTCGAGATTACAAACCTAAATAATAACGGTATAACTAAATCGTATAAGTCGGATTACCAGCAAAACAGAAGGGGAGTACCTCAAGGAAGTGTACTTGGGCCACTTTTATTTATTATATATATTAATGACCTTCCAAAGGTAACAAAACGTCCATGTATTTTGTTCGCTGATGACATATCTTTAATAATAAGTACTAATAAAAATGACATAAATAAACATGAATTTGACATTAATGAATCAGTGAATCGTATTATAGATTGGGTGGACAAAAATGGGTTGAAAATTAATTTAAATAAAACTAGTTACATGAATTTTTCTATTAAAAATGAGAAAAGTCACAATTTAAATATAAATTATAAGGGTCAAACAATTAATGAAGCTAATGAAGTGAAATTCCTAGGCCTAAATCTTGACAAATCCCTAAACTGGAAACCACATATTGCCAAAGTAAATATTGGTATAAATAGATTTGTTTATGTCTTAAACAGGTTAAGACGAACTGCAGCTACGGAAACAGTACTAGCTGCGTATCATGGGTATGTTTCCTCTCTCTTAAAATATGGATTACCAATTTTCGGAAACAGCGTAGATATAAATAAAGCATTTATAACCCAAAAAAAATGTGTCCGGGCAATCTACGGCGTAGCTCCTTGGATTTCGTGTAGACCATTATTTAAAAGACTTAATATAATGCCGTTAGCTTGCATGTACATTGCTGAAGTATGTAAATTTGTGAAAGGTAACATGCATTTATTTAGTATGGCAAAGGATGTTTATCCTAGAAATACCAGAAATGCACACAGATTGGTCTTGCCGCGTAAAGCTTCAACAGTATTTTTGCAAAGGAACTGCTATGCAATGTCTATTAGGATTTATAATGATCTTCCGGATTTCATCAAAGAATTGCCTATGACGAAGTTTAACGTTCAACTTCGGAAGTGGCTTCAGTTCCACAATTTTTATTCCATTACTGAATACTTTACACATTGCAAAAAAATTCCTACTAGTCACAATTTTTTATAGTAGTGCGCTAAATATTGACACACTGACATATTTAATGACATACTTCTAATTAATTTATTAACATTTTATTTGACAATCTAAACATTGTAAATTTTGCATGCCCTTATTCTGGCTTGTGTGACCACTCTTAATTATTTTTGTAACATCTATCTGTACACATTACTGCAAATAAAATTATTATTATTATTATTATTAAGCACTGCTTAGTTTGGGATCAGGTGGCCGTGTGTAAAGAATGTCCCGGGATATTTATTTATTATTATTATTTTTAATAGAGCGAGAGAGAGAGAGAGATTAAAACTTTGGCTTAGAAAAAAGCAAAACAAAGAAGGCACAACAAAAAAGAGGTAGCATTCATCGGAAAAACAAAAAAGTTTTGAATGAAATTTATAAGTATATGTTTTTAATTAAAAATACAAAAAACTATTCATATATTTAGAAGCTCAAATGTTACGTATTTTAACAAGATAGCATAATTAAAAACCTTTTTTATATTTAATCATAACCATGAAAGTAACATTTCGTAGTGACCGCAAACTTTTTGTTGTTGTGTATTCAGCATAGACTATACATTTTTCTTTAACGAAATAAAAAAAAATTGGGTTACCAATTAATCTTTATCTCAGAAAATTCCTTATGTCAATATATATTTCATAAATACTTGTAGTCTTTTATGAAGAGGTTGAACTTAAATTATGACAGGACAAAATCGTCGCCATTTTGATTAAACTGACACATTAAACTATATTTAAAGTACCTATCACTCAATATCAGACCTTCTGGTGACTCAACTAGCTTAAGGCTTACACCCATATTCTAAGACGTTTCCTCGAAAATTCCTCGACTCCACTCAACCTCACTCAAAGATATTAGTATTCTAATTACAAAAATCTCCTCCACTCGACTTGACATCTCTCACTCGAGGTGAGGAAACAACTGTTAGCTTCAAGATACGTCGGGACCAACCTTAAGGAAGCTTATTGCTTGTAACTAGTTACTTTAGTTTAATTGTATCTATAATAGAATGACGTTATTAATGACATGTTACCTTGACTACACTTCGATTCGACATCAGTCGGGATTGCTCGAGTTTTGCTCAAGTTATGACTTAGAATACCAATTTTGAGAATTCGTCGAGAAAATGCTTAAGGTATCCTCAGTCGAGTTGGAGTCGAGTGCCATCTGAGTAAACGTCTTAGAATATGGGTGTTAGACAGGTCCCTAGACTAGTCTTAACTAATATAATAAAGAGAGAACGAGTTTTGTGAAGTTGTGAGTATTATACTAAGCTGGCTAGCAGCGGTTGGAAACAAAGAGCTGAAGACCGAGCTCAGTGGCGTGCCATAGGTGAGGCCTATGTCCAGCAGTGGACGGAGATAGGCTGATGATGATGATGTGTGCATGTGGGTAATCTGAAATCACTGCCCCTATTCAAAAATAATTTCATTTATAGAATGCTAACAATTCCAGAATAACATAGCCTATGTTACAATACCGGGACATATTTCATGCCTCAGCAACGCGTGTGAAAAAAGGAAAGGATAGCAAATAATTGATTAAAATCATCAATTGCGATTAATTAAACAAATATTTTTAAATATTTTGCAAAACTATAATAGTATAAAATAAGTCTTTTATCTATACAGGTTATCTATCTATCTAACTACAATTTATAAATGCGAATGTTTAGCTGAACGGATTTGTATGTAATTTGGCATAGGGATAGAATATAACTTGGAATAGCACATAGGCTATTTTTAACCCAGGAAAATGTCAAATACTTCAAGGACAAGGGTGAAACCGCGGGGAACAGCTTCTATATATATTTATCTGTTACTTTACCAGTTACAATAACGTGCGACCTGTCCCGCCCACACCCCTGTAATGTCAATTTGAAACGTCATCTGCAGAGTTTTATGGTCCGTAAGCAATTTATTTATTTCGCATGAGGTCACACTGGCTGGAGTTTAAAAATAGACAACTGCGTTTGTCGTTTAAAGTTTAAATTGCAGTGTTCTCATGCTATTACCAATGATACCTATTCTCTGTATTTGAATGCGTAAGTACTTTAAACAAATATTCTAGAGACAAAAGTAACTAGTAATGCGACAGATAAAAAATAAATCAAAATCAATGTTTATATCTGTTTGTTTGTATTTTATAAATAAAAAGCTGTCCCCCGCGGTTTTACTCGCAGGGATAAAAAGTAGCCTATATGTTATTCCAGGATATGCTCTATCCATGTGCCAAGTTTCATCCGTATCCGTTGAGTAGATTTTGCGTGAAAGAGTAACAAACATACATGTATACATACAATTCCTCTTTATAATATTAGTATAGACATCGCAAATATTAAAATAAACAATACATCAAATTAATCACATTATCATTACACGAACATTTAGCGTAATGTGTGTCGGTGTAATCATAATTTAATTAAAACCTTTTTTTTTCTGTAAAACCTGTTAATCAATTCAAATTATTCCGTGCGATGCAAAATAATCGTTTCATGTAAAAGCGTTTCCCAATTAAACTTTGCTATTTCATTACGCTTTCATTGGTTCAATAAAGGATTTAATATATACGCATTCGTTTTCAAAAGTAGTAGAGCTTAGAGTTTTTTTTTTTTTCATGTTCATTTATTTATTTATTAATGATGAATTTATGAATTCCTTCTCTGGTAAGTGCATCTAAATTTTAAACAAGCTTTTCAATTCGAGTAATAAATTTGTTCAAAGGTTTAACTGAGAATGGATTTGAGTAGTAGAGCTCTTAGTGCAGAGTTCATCCGGAGAAGTGCTACCTTTATTTCCGCCGTGAAGCAGTAGCGCATTTGTTATACTATGTTTAGTAGGAAATGTAAAGCCGGTGACATTACAGGCACATGAGACTTAACAACTGCAAATGTCTATAGACAGCTGTGACCATGTACCATCAGGTTATGTATGTCGGTCTACATGAAAACTAGTATGTTTTGTCTCGTTATTTTTTTATACCAAAAAGGTTTTATTTAAAATCGGTTTAAATTTAAACTATAATTGTAACTCACCTCATATGCCGGCGTGTGTAAACTATCCTTGATGACGGGCACACTGTTCCTCGGTCCGATAAACGCCATATTCTCATTTTAATAACATAAAACGATAAATAATCGTCACGCACCAGTTGGCTTCGAAAATCGAATATTTGCACTTCACTATGCTTTCCGATTTTGTGTTATTCGGATAATTTTAAATTACTGTCACTGCACTATTCGTGTTCTAATTTCAATTGGCACAATTTTTTTTTATATTGCCTCATCTGTCACCTGTTCCACTAGAATAATATTCATGTTCGTAATGCATAGAATCCTCATTTTTTTTTTAGCTTAACGCTAAGTAAATTCTGTATGAGCCTATATTCAAACCTAGCGCACTACAGTAGTATAAATCTGTAGTAAGCACAATAATCTATGGTCAATCAATAATACATCAAGAAATACTGACTCTATGATACATAATCATAATGCTCAAAAATGCACGACTTATTTAACGTTCTGTGGTTGCTTAACATTAACACTTACTTCAGCTGATATAACGCAAGGTCAGCAGACTTATCGTTGTTACCGTAACAAATTCAAAGTTATACGTTAAAATAAATATTTGTATTGTTATTTTGTAAGCCAATATCGCTCTCGTATAAAAATAATACTATGTCACCAAACCGTTTAAAAAGTCAGAACGAGATGATAAAAAACTAGCACAGACAATAAGTAACATGGCAACATTTTTATCACAACCATAACAATAACACGAACACGCCATAAAAGGTACTACACACCCTTCCACTTCACTTTCACTGAGAGAAATTCTGCAGTTAATTGGAGATAGCTTTCTACGGTGTATCGGGCCGCGGGCGCGTTCGATTCACTGATCGTCGGTAGATGGCGGGAATGCGAGCCCGCGGTGATGGATCTTGTCTATGACTCTTTTATTTGCATGTTGGCATCAATGCCAGCGGCGATGTTCTGTGCAATATTTCGTTATTGGAATAAATTACTATATCGTCGAGAAGTATATTGATGAGCAACACTATACAGTTGTGTAAGTATATATACTGACCAGAGTACTCAATAAAATAAGAGTTTAAGGTTATTCATAGATGCTGACACAACCAGTTTCTACCTATTTATGAAACTGGAGTTTAGTAGAGTAAATAAATCAGATTTCGGAATTTGGTGAAAACCTATAAATTCAAAATTCAAAACCATTTATTCAGTTTAGGCCCTCGGAGGGCACTTATGAAGGTCAAATTTAAAGTTACTGAAGCTACAACCATTGCTTAGTGCAAGTTAAGCCACCCTCAAAAAAAACTTTATTTAACAATAATGTGTCAAGTCACAAAACCGCTGAACTGTATCAGAGAATATCTTAAATGCCTCGAAAGTTTCGCGCCTTGGAACTCCGAGACTTGTTTCAAACTGAAATGCCTTTTCCAAGGCCGAGATTAAGCGTCAAAATGTCTTATAGTACTTAAAAGCTTAGTTGTTGGCTGTTAGTTTTGTTTACGATTCGGTTTACTTAGGGAGTGGGGGAAGGTTGACTAACTCAAATTGAAATTTGACTCAAATTGACAGGCCAGTTGGCTTGGTGGTTAACGCTCTGACTGCCAAACCGAAGGTCGCGGGTTCGATTCCCACCCAGGACAAACATTTGTGTGCATGAACATGTCTGTTTGTTCTGTGTCTGGGTGTAAATATCTATATAAGTATGTATTTAGAAAAAAAAAGTAGTATATGTAGTATATCAGTTATCTGGTTTCCATAGTACAAGCTCTGCTTAGTTTGGGACCAGATGGCCGTGTGTAAAGAATGTCTGATGAACTGATGATGATGATGAAATGCCTGATAACTGTTTGGATATCGCTTGTAGGGTTGCCAAATAGTATCGAAAGAAGGCTTTATCTAGTAACTAATTCAGCTGGATCTCCTTCTCTGTCAAATCCCAAATAAGGAAACTCAACAGGAGATCCACCAGAATTAGATACTATATTTGCTTTTTGTATTACCTAGTGAGAGTTTTCAGCCAGTAACATAGACTAACATGTGAAGGTTGCTAGATCAAAAATTTGAAAAGATGATCGTTAATTTTGCCCTTAAAAGTTCAATATAGAAAATAAAGGTTAGAAGGAAAAAAGAGACTTCTCTTTTTTAAAGTCTCCAATATGAATTCCATGAATATATGAAGATTATCACTACCTCTTACGAAGTGATGACTACTGATCTGAAAAGATGGTTTTCGTGTAAAATGATGTGTTTATTATTTTCTATATTCAACTTTTAGGGCAAAATTAACAACCGAAATAATTTTTAAATTTTTCATCTGGCAACCCTCACATGTCCGGTTATGTTACTGGCTGAAAACTATCACCAGGTAATACAAAAAACAAATATCTAGTTATTAATTCTGCTGGATCTCCTGTTGAGTTTTCTTGTTTGGGACTTGATAAAGAAGGAGACCCACCTGAATTAGTTACTAGATATCTGTTTTGTGTATAATCTTACAATGAATTTCCGCAAAGGCACACCTGAATCAATTAGTTAACTATTACCCGTTAACGAGCACGCACACATAGTTACAATCTATATCTTAACTAAAACCACCAAAGCGAGCAACATTTTCAAGTCATACAACGTCATTCATGCACTCCTTGCATACTTGATGCAAATTGCGAGAGTAAGGTATTGTTTCAGAACAATTGACGCTTTGTAACCAGGTCAGCGTCCGAGATGGCACTAGGCGAGCAATGCATGTGCGACATGGCGTGGAACTTTGTTTATAGGGTTGGCGAAGACGTCCATGATATTTTTTTGAAGTGAATACTACTTTTTATTTGGTATTTGGGTATTTTGTAGGTATAGTTATGCTTCATATATTATAATATAAATAATTTTATATAAATATTAATAGGACTATTTTTCAAAGATTTTATCTCTCTTCCTACCTTCCGAATCCAAATGTAATTTGTGCATCAAACTCCAAATAGTTAATTAAAAATTTATAATCAAAAATAAAAAGTAAAGTGTAAATATTATTTAACTATGTATTTCGAAGAAAAAAGAAGTAAATGTTAGTTTGGTCGTGTGAAAAGAATATACCCAGGATATTAATTTTGTGAGTTTAATTTAATTCTAAACTGGCAACCCTAAGCTCGAGTGAGGCCTGACTTGTCAAATGGCATCACTAATGGCGGCTCTAAACGGAAGCCTAAGTATTTTTTTTGCTATAGGTATAGAGTTATTTTCGCTGACTGCAACACCACAGGGGTTCGATTCCCTTCCAAAACAAACATTTGTGTAAAGTATGTTCTGATAAATACATAAATAAGGAAAATAATATAGATCTATAATACTATATAAATCAGGATCTGATAGTACATATAATGTTGTTCAAATTTGACGCCAATTCTACTTATTTTAAATATTTTTATCGTGTTTTAAAGCGCAATAACGATTCGACCAATCTTGATGAAAATCGGTTTATAGTCAGAATATATGATTCCTCAAATGTTAGGCTTTATGATATCGATAAACGCGAGCGAAACAGCATGTGAATTTGCGATATTTAAATTGATATCTATACTAATATTATAAAGAGGAAAGATTTGTATGTAAGTATGTTTGTTACTCTTTCACGCAAAAACTTCTAAACGGATATGGATGAAACTTGGCACATAAATAGAGCATATCCTGGAATAACATATAGGCTACTTTTTATCCCGGGAAAATGTGATATCCCTCGGGAACGCGGGTAAAACCGTGCGGGATACATACAGTATAAATTTAATATATAACTACCATAGTGGTAGCGTATATCGCTTTTAATGGAACAAGGTTGATAAGGTTGTATATCTGTACTAAACAACTTCAGGGGCAGTTGAAGGCACCTTGGTCCTTCTCTACCCAGTCATATTGCGTTATATTATCGAACGAGTTACATGTCGTGCGACAATCGCCGCTGTTCGTTTCTCTACGTAACTCAATGTCGTGCGTTAAATTACATTATTTGTACAATTGGATATTAACAAGAACATAGTGCAAGAAGTAGAGTACTTAGTGCAGAGTTCGTCCGAGGAAGTACTGTCACCATACCCATTTCCGCCGTGAAGCAGTAGTGCGCTTGAATTACTGTGTTTCGGTTGGAAAGGTAAAGCCGGTGAAATTACAAGCAGATGAGACTGAACTTCACGTCTCAGGGTCGACAATGCGGCGATGCCCCTGCTGTTCCAAATGTTCATAGGCAGCGCTGAGCACTAATCATCTGGTGACCGTCTGTCATATTAGCGGAATTCTTGACAATATAAAACAAAATGGCCACCTGTCAAAGTCAAATTTAACTGCCACAGATAATTCCTAAAAAGTCATAGTAAATATAAAACTACAATATCTTAATGCCTATGCTTGGAATAATATTTATAATTGTTCTTATAGAGGTATCTGGTATAGTAGGGTAAATGCCAGAATTGGGGGTAAAACTTGCATTTGACAGTAGGTACTTATATGTCAACAAAAAAAAAACAATGCGGTATACAAAATCGTGAGTTCCAATCCAACAATAATAGGCTAGAACAGAATTCTAGCTAATATTATAAATGTGAAAGTGTATTTGAGTTTGTTTGTTACGCATTCATGGCTAAACGGCTGAACCGATCATGCCGAATTTGGGCACACACATAGCTTATGGTATGGAGATGAACATAGGTAACTTTTATCCTGGGAAAACAGAGGACAGCTTGTACTTTATAAGAAGTCCCCGTCTGGTACCACCTACAAGATAAAAATCTGTAGCAAGCACCCATCACATAAGATAATCACCCATGAAATAAGAAGATTCACAAAAAAAAACGTTCAAAACCATTTCAATAACAGTGGCAGTACAAAATGTTGCCAGTACTCTCCGAAAAAACAAATGTAACCAGAAGTGAATAATGTAGAACGTTTGTGGTTTGAGCAAACCTTAGTAACCCGACCCTGGGCGTGATAATCACGACTTCACAGTTCGCATTCACGGGTCACGATCAGAAATCAGAGTGTATGCCTTTGGGCTAATGACATTTGACGTCTCTTGACTTTCGCAATCGGTTGGAATGCTTGTTTTCCAATTTTTAATCGTATTGAAATACTTATCGAGCGATTTGACGAACGTCTTGTGTCCGATTTTCATCCAGGACAAACATGCATAAATTTGTCAGGGCGTAATATGTCACTAATATGTAATAAGTACCTGGATGGCCGAGCATTGCTCGGGATTTCTTTACTAACGTGACTTCTACTGTATTCTCTTTTCACTGCACTGTCATATATACCTAGATACGAATTAGATGCAATAATAAAGGGCTCCCAATAACAGTATTTCTAACAAAAAATGTAACTTGAAAACTTCACCTTCTAATGACATTGTGGCAGTTTTCATTGCCTAAAAACACGGTTAAAACGACATTTTCTGAAAATTTATCCTAGCTAGATCGATTTAACTCCCCCGAATCCCCCTGCATACTAAATTTCATGAAAATCATTGGAGCCGTTTCAGAGATCCTTTATACAAGAATTGCTCGTTTAAAGGTAATAGATAGATAGATTTATTTTCTTAATTTTCTTTCATAGAGTGTTTCCTAGCAAATGTCTGAGTTATAGCATACCTATCAATTATTTAATGTATAGGTTCGTACTTTAAAAAAAAAACAATCCTATCATTTAGATGCATGCGAGAAAAGTAACTGTAATAGTATTATATTATAAGATAATGATAAGTGTGTATTTTAGTATAGTTGGTAAGTCAATAATTAAAAAAATTAAATATAATAAAGATACCCAGTCTACCTACCCCGAGCCAGCTCTTGTAATATGTAATAAATAGAAACAAATACAGACAAGAACAAGGCAGGTACCTTAACATAAAGACGTGTCAAAAACAATTTCATCACGCAAACTTAAAACAAAACATTCAATAAACTATGAAATAAAAAAATCCGCACACAGATCAATTAAAAAGAGATTTCCAATCAATTTAACGAGAGACACAACTTTCAACATTCTCGTATTACGCATTAATATCATCTAACGTATTTATTGACGGAAGCTGGCAATACTACCGACTGGTGAATAAAGCTGTCTGCACACCAGTCGAGCGTAGATCCGCAGTGTGGAACGAAAAAATGCTGGATAGGCCATTCTATTCATATTATATTTGTTACGCAAAATCTACTACACGTATGTGATTGAAACTTAAAAACAGTTTGCGTTAAAACTGTAAATTAGCTTCGGAGATAACCTCCAACAACCAAACATACAAAATTAACCTCCTTATGTTAGTGTAGAATTGTATACAAAGTCAGTCAGGATTTTAACATAGAGCAGATGAGTGAAAAATCATAGTCAGTGTTGTGGCTGTGCAAATGGGAAATGGGGGACCAGGGAATCAAACCCACAACCTGTGCCGCTGTAGCCAAGGTCTCTAACCACCAAGCCATCTGGCCCGTCTCTCACCTCCTCACAACCAACAACCAAAAACCCACAATTGAGCAATTGCTCATACTTTCATAAAACCTTCCAACTATTCGATATTCAGTGTAAATACCGCATCATCAATTCCGCAGCATAGCCAGTCAACTTCGCTTTGAGCTCCGACTCTGGGAAAGAGTCGACGAGGCCGATACTCATTTTAATTGACCTCAAAAGAGTATTAATAGAGACCTTTATAAATTCCTTCTCTGGTAAGTGCATCTGCATTGATGAGGATTTTTTTCACGAGCTTTTTAAATCGAGTAATAATTTGTTTAAAGGTTTAACCGAGAATGGATTTTGCAAACGGATACCGACTAGCTTTTTGCACTAAGAACACTACTACTCTAAAAACTTAGTTCCCACAGATGGCAAAAATATTGCTCCACCTTTGAGTAATAGAGCTCTTAGTGCAGAGTTCTTCTGGTAAAGTACTACCTTACCCATTTCCGCCGTGAGCAGTAGTGCACTTGTATTACTGTGTTTCGGTTAGAAAGATAAGGCAGTCGGTGAAATTTGACTCGTTATAAGGCCCCATTTAACCTTCTTTCGGTTTTACGGGTAGTTTTGTAACACCTGTATATATGTAAGGAAAATAGGGTTCCTTTGACGCACCATCACCGCAAAACTACTGCTGGGACTGCTACCATTCGACGGGGAATTTTTCCTAGATGGTTATAGACTATATATGATATCGATAAACGCGGGTGAAATCGTTGGGGACGGCTAGTAAAGAATAAAATGACTGAGGATGAACCACTATTGTGTATCATGCCTAAAATTATCAATCAATCGAATCAAATCTATAAACTGACTATTGCCTACGAATCTCTAACATTGTATTCTTTGTTAAATACATTTAATCGATTTTGAACGATCTTAATCGTTCGTAGAGAAAGTATCGATGTGTTAAATTATGTTATTGATTGGTAGAATATTTCTCATGATTTGACAGACAAGAATATTGTTATATATTTGTAAATAATATTAGACAAGACAATATAAGAAATAAGCTGTCCCCCGCGGTTTTACCCGCGTTCCCGTGGGATGTCACATGTATTATACATAAAAACCTTCCTCTTCAATCACTCTATCTATTAAAAAAGACCGCATCAAAATCCGTTGCGTAGTTTTAAAAATTTAAGCATACATAGGGATATAGGGACAGAGAAAGCGACTTTGTTTTATACTATGTAGTGATTAGATCTGTTACAATGCAGCTATGTAAGGTATTTAATTTGTTTTTTCAATTAAACTTGATTACTTCACTTAACCAGGAATTTCTCAGGGTTTTTTAATTAAAATTTTTAGAGACCACACTAAAGCTCATCATAAACGATAGTTACAAAATAAAACAAATACAAAAAACATCTATACTAATATTATAAAGAGGAAAGATTTGTATGTAAATATGTTTGTTACTCATTCACGCAAAAACTAATAAACGGATATGGATGAAACTTGGCACATAGATAAAGCATATCATGATAACATATAGGCTACTTTTTATCCCGGGAAACGTTTGACGCGGGGGACAACTATTAACAATAAATATAAATAAAATGGCATTAAACTAATTTGTCTTTACCTATTTATAGATAGATAACCTACAAATATTAAAAATTAATCACGCATAATACACATCACATGTGATACTTTTTACTGGGAAAACTTTTGATCCCCGGGGAACGCGAATAAACCCACGGAGCAGTTTATAGCATATTTAAAGCATACCCTATTATAGAACTTTAATACGAACTGCAATCCAATATGGCGGTATGATTTCCCGCGAACTGTTTCTCGCTTATTTCCGGTTGGATTCAAAGATGGCGGCGCTTCCGGTTGCCCTCTAGCGACATGGTCGTATGGTGCATGATGACTGTTTAATTTTATATGTTACTGAGTTTAAATAGAATTGAAAAGGTCTTGTTATAGTCTACTGTGAGTGAGAGAGAGCACCCTCTGTTGCTAGGTAAGTAAATAAATAATTATCTTGTACATTCTTTACACTTTATTAAAGAAAGAAGAGAGGTAGACCGCAGAAAAGGTGGGATGACGACAACAGACAAGTGGCGGGAGTCATGTGGAACAGAGTGGCTCAAGAAAGGAGCTAATGGAGGAGGCCTTTGCTGGCTGGCAAACAGAACTAGGGATGATAACCAAAGAGCAGATATTAGTTTAAATGGTTATTAAGTTTAAGAACATTAGTTTTAAGTTTAAATTCGTTGTAATCAGTTTTTAGAGATCTGAATAAAAGGCTATAATATTATTATTACATTCTTTACGCACGGCCTTCTGATCCCAAACTAACCAGATAACTGATATACATTTTTATTAAATACACTGATCTGCCCTTTTTCAGCTAATACAAAGTTCGTCGGCAAGCCGCTGCACGGAAGCCTCAGAGAACTTACCTCTCCCGTGTTTGTGCGAGACATCCACAGGTTAGTGTCGTTTTCCTTACAAAATCGAGCCCCGAAGCCCTAAGTACGAGCATCTATGGTAAGCGCATCGTCATCTTGTCAAGTGGATCAAAAACCAATACAAAGAATTTTGGCGCACTCGATACGCTTGCGTATAGTGGTTCTATCTAGAGCTCCATTCTGTAAGGTAAAATACACTAGCTCGTGGATGTTTCGTCGTGGCCTCCGTGCTCTGTCTCTGTCGCTTACTACGCTAATACTACTAATCACGTGAGTGGTAAGCTCTCCGAGGCCTCCGTGAAGCGACTCGCCAACGAAGTTTGTATTAGCTGAATAAGGGGTGCAGGTTTCTCAAATGCGCAAAAAGAAGTATAACTTCAAAAAAGTACTCCACGTATGATTCATTCTATTCTCACGTGGGTACAGTACATATATAATCTGTGTAATGAATTCAATTAGTATCCGCCCACGGCATAGCATTGTAAGCAAAATGGTTACTAAAGAAGTGTCATTAATTCATTAAACTCTTACATAAAGATAGATTTAAAGTAAGAAATACTATGCTATTAGATTAAGTTAGGTTGTTCAAATACGCATTAATTGTATATATTATTGACTGGCCAGTTGGCTTGTGATTCGATTCCCACCCAGAACAAATAGTGTGCATGAACATGTCTGTTTGTTCTGTGTCTGGGTGTAAATATCTATATAAGTATGTATTTAGAAAAAATAAGTATATGTAGTATGTCAGTTATCTGGTTTCCATAGTACAAGCTCTGCTTAGTTTGGGATCAGATGGCCGTGTGTAAAGAATGTCCCCGGGCATTTAATTATTATGAAAAAGTAGTATATTGTTAAGTATCTGGTTTCCATAGTACAAGCTCTGCTAAGTTTGTTGGTAAAGATACTTCCCCGAACGAACTCTGCACTAAGAGCTCTTCGAAAGCAGTTCGGAAGTACAGCCACCTTACCCATTTCCGCCGTGAAGCAGTAGAGCACTTGAATTACTGTGATTCGGTTAGAAAGGTAAGGCCGGTGAAGTTACAGGCACATGAGACTTAACAACTTCACGTCTCAAGCGACAACGCGTTGGCGTTGCCCTGGTGTTGCAAATGTCCATAGGCGGCGGTAACCTCATACCATCAGGTGGACTGTGTACTTTTTTGTCGGTTCATGTAATATAGAAAAAACGATGCATTGGTGCGCAAAACTTGATACTAATTCCTTTTTTGTTTTAATCATATTTTAATATTTATTTGAACAAAAGAGGTTTGTCATATTATTGTTCATGGCTCCCTGAGACCAATAAGTTTGTGTTTTATCTATACTACCTATTTCAATTTTAATTATTAATTCCGAGCTCACGAAGGCTACAAAGAGAATATTCCAAAACGAGACCTCTTTTTTGTATTGTTTTTTTTTTAAAGTACATAATACTGCTTGACGGAAGCTTGTTAATAAATGTAATATTTGTAAAATAATTATCACAGTTATACAGACTGTTATAAAACCGAAAGGAGGTTAAATGTGGCCTTATAACGAGTCCATTCACAATATTTAAGAACCGTAGTAACGCTGTATAACATACCCCAAAAAAATAAAAATACAGATTTTTATGAATGAAAAATAGAAAAACTATTAAGGTAGACAATTATTAGGTAAAATAGGAACGTAGGCCTTTCTGTTAAATAATCTGGTTCCCTGACATGACAGCTTACTAGGGTTGTTGGCTTTGATAATTAATTATATTTTACGGGGTATTTTGTAACCCGTTGTATAGAACTTCGGTAAACAATAATTTTATTTTCACACCTACATAAAATAATTTATGCAAGCGTAATAAATGTAATAATTATGCGCATATTCATGTGTTATTAATTATTAGACAATGTCCCTTGTGGTTTGTATAAATATTTATTCTATGCTTGAGGTCTGTGGCGAAATGTATTGGCAACACTGAGATTTTTTTCAAATATTACTGGGACATTTTAAACACACGACATTTTTTACCTAAATTTGATTCGAATTACTGTATTTATGATTAGAATAGAAGAAAAGTGTGTGTGTACTTATGTACGCACGTAAGAAGTTATACCCGAAATTATATGTGAGAAAAAAACTAAAAGCAATTTTTTACTATTCAATCGTGAAATTGTAGTGTCCAAACTCTTTGCACTGTCTGTAGCAACGAATAACAATTTTTGACGTTGTTAGGTTATTATTGATAATAACATCATTACTCACTCATTGACACTGACAGTTGCGATTTGTGCAATGTTCCGGAGAGACCGTTATCAGCTAACTTCATCCGTGAGAATTTTGTGTTACACTGATGCGCCCGCATCAAAAAATTACATTCGTTTTTTCATAACGCGCCTAAAGAAGTATAACTTCAAAAATGACGACTGATCAACCTATTCACCATTGGTACGGATATAAAAAAATTAAAGAGACCAGTCTGAGTACCTAAAAATCACACTACGAGACGTGACGTCATCCTGCAACGTCTGGAAGTAACAAATGAACTCATATCCCCATTAAGAACGTATTATAATGTAGATATTAGTAGATAAGTGCGGTCGTTTGTTGTTGAATGCGTCTTGTAGTGACACAGTGTCATTGAGGCCCACGCGGAGGCCCGGTGAGATAGACAGAAGTATTATGAATGCACGAACTCATTCTGCCATCTTTTCGGTAACTGGCGGGGTAAAACTACAGGAATATCATTAAGAAAGTTTAAATATATTTTTAACTATATTAAAAATTGCATGGTTGGTTTTGTGGTTAGTGTTGCGTTAGTCGTGCGTTCTATTCCCACCCAGGACAGTTTTGTGTGTCTAAGGGGGCATCCATTAATTACGTGAGGTGATTTTGGCGATGTTTCGACCCCCCCACTCCCCTTGGTGAGATGTCATGAGATTTTGCTCGACCCCCTTTCCCCGCCCCTAATCTCACGTGAGATTTGATATTATCATCATAAGTATGCGATTTAGATGTGAAAAAATATTACTACTCAATATAACCCTCTTCTAGGAATTTTACACTGTTTCTTGCTAATAAAAAAATGACGTGATATTTGCCGATTTGCCGTGAGATTCGGCTTGACCCCCCTAAATGCCTCACGTTATTAATGGACGCCCCCTAAACATGTCTGTTCTGTGTCTGGTTGTAAATATTTAATTATGTATTTATAAACAAAAAGGTAGTTAGCTGCTTAGTTTGGGATCAGATGGCCGTGTGTAAAGAATTTCCCGGGATATTTACCAAGTTCCAAGGTGTGAATCCAGGTCGTAAACTACATATAAGCCATGTGTCATTCAAATGAGCGTGAAAGAGTAACGTATTTATATATTTTTTTATACCACATGGGCCGACAAACAAGCAGACGGTCCACCTGATGGTAAGTGGTCACCGACGCCTATAGACATTTGCAACACCAACATCGCCAATACGTTGTCGACCCTGAGACGTGAAGTTGGTAAGCCTCATGTGCCTGTAATTTTAGTATAATTTACAATCGAACACAGAAAACATACGTCAATCCAAACGAATGTTTGTCCTGGACGGGAATCGCACCCACGACCCGTGGAGATAGTTCCACAGTAAAAAATTACCTCGTGACAGCGAAGACAGCAACACACAATTAAAACGTCCACACATTATAAATTGACTTTTAAATTATTGAACACGACACATCGCATGGCTAGATATTAATTAATCAAACTTGTGTAAACTGTGGAAAAATGCATAATTTATGCATTAATTACATTTTCTCTAAACGTCACTTAAAACTATTATATACAGACTAGCTATCCCCGCGGTTTCACCCACGTTTAATTCGAAGTTGATCAGTCCAAGAAAACACATTGTTTCATAGAAATTTAGCAGCAAAACATCCTTTGTTAGTGCTCCCCTATGTTATAAAAGGAACTCCTGTGCAAAATTTCAAGTTTCTAAGCCTTATAGGCCCTGCGTTGATATGTCAGTCAGTCAGCTTCCCCTTTTATACTATACTATAGATCATCTCTCATAAGTCTCATCCCGATATGTTCAGTAGTTTTGAAAAATCAACCTTCGGAACCGATGTTAAGAGTTTAACAGTCCATGTCTTAAATTAAATAATAATAAATATCCCGGGGCATTCTTTACACAGGGCCATCTGATCCCAAACTAAGCAGAGCTTGTACTATGGACACCAGATAACAGATATACTACATATATGTACTTACTAGTTTTTTTTTCTACTTATATATACCTACTAGCTGTCCAGACAGACGTTGTCCTGCCAAAATAAGTCCATACAAAAATTCAGGGTTTCGATCGCAGCGCCCCCTACCGGGTCCAATTGTAAATCTAAACCATTCTCGAATCTCCACGAACACACACAAAAAATTTCATCAAAATCGGTCCAGTCGTTTAGGAGGAGTTCAGTCACATACACACGCACACAAGAAATATATATATTAAGATATACTATTATATATACCTACCTATATAGATATTGTCATTTAGACACAAAAACCGACATGTTCAAAAACAAATGTTTGTTCTGGGTAGCAGTCAGGGTTGCTAACCACCAAGTCAATAGGCCTTTAAAATATTTCCATTATTGTTTACAGTCATTTTAGTGATTGTTTTTAGGAATCATTCAAAACCATTATATATTTATAATTATTGTATCCTATATCTCAAATGTTTAATTAATAATACTTAATTAGAATTATAATTATTTATTTTTGTTATTGTTGTATTTATAATTATTATTTTTTGCTATGTTACCTGTCTGCGCTTTCTGTGATGTTCTATAATTGAAGAAGCACTAGGTGTATAAACGCTGTTATTGTTGTTTTAAATGTGAGGTGTATTCTTTGTTGGACATCCAAATAAAATAAATAAAATCTTGGCAACCCTATTATTAAGGCTCTCCTGTCAGTTCGTCCGTTTGTCACGAGGTAAATTTAAAACCAAAATAGGTAAACACTATCAAATATCTTTAAGGCAAGAGTGAATAGGCATTACTTGAGTTCGCGTGTACCATCCTCGACTGCATCGTCACTTTCCATCAGGTGAGATCTAGTCAAATGCAAGTTTTTATATAAAAAAAAAAAAAAAAAAATTATAATACTAAATCATATTATAAGTAGTACGGAAAATGTGAGAGAGAGTGAGTGTGAGAGATCAGTTAGTCGACATCATTGACTCTCATTATAACACACAAAACCACTTATATAACATTCACTGGCTAGTATGTACTTAGTAAATTGTCAGTACAATATTAAAACAGATAAATAAACATTCTGTAATACACGAATTATTAGCTAAGAGTGTGTGAAGTTAACAAATAAGTGATTGTAATTCTAAGTGACGTAGTGGCAGAAGGTGCAGCTGGTAAATTGATTATTTATTTATTTAGGATACACAATACAAATTATTTATTAATATGGGGTATGCTCTATCTATGTGTCTAATTTCGTCCAAATCTGTTTGGTGGTTTTTGCGTGAAAGAGTAACAAATATTTATACATCCATTAATTACGTGAGGCATTTAGGAGGGGGGTCAAGAAGAATCTCACCGAATCTCACGTGGAGGTCTTGGCAAATATCACGTAATTTTTCAAATTTCATGTGAGATTAGGGGCGGGGAGAGGGGATCGAGCAAAATCTCATGACATCTCACCAAGGGGAGTGGGGGGGTTGAAAAATCGCCAAATGCACCTCACGTAATTAATGGATGCCCCCATGTTACAGATTACCCCCTATCCCCCGATCCCTACCGGTAGAAATAAATCTACAAAAAGTGCACTTATCCCTACCAGTAAAGTATCAACCACCCAAATCTACTGATCCGTCGAATTTATTTATTTATTTATGGATCTCCAACAAAAGATACACGCTTACATTACATTATTATAATACACAGTAATTAAGAGGTGGCGTGTTCCTTCAATTAGAGGAGACCACAGCATCCAAAAATATAAATCGCAATGCCGTCTAAAAAAAAAAAAATGGGCGTAAAGTTACAAATATAAAATCAGAAACAAAATCAAATACAAAAACACTAAAATATCTTTCATTAGTTGATAATTGGAGCTAAAGTCCAGGGATTAAGGTTCTAAATCAATTGTGGCTATTAAACCAGTTTCTTTTGTTTCAGACTTGCAAAACAATGCGAATTATTACAGATGTTTATTCAGTCTATAAACCGACTATGTTAATGAGACGCGTAATACCTATTAATGTTACGTGGGCGCCGACATCTTATCTCATACGGGTTACTTCACGGCTGGCCGATGTTGCCAACAAAAAAAAAAGATTATATGTAATGATTACTTAATTTTTATACTTACTTCAAGGACGGAAATTATGAAGCGTGTTATTGTTAAGTTGATGATAATTTGTAAAAAAAAATCACACGGAAAACATAAAATGTTATAAGTACTTGTTTAATTGAATATTAATAAAAACTATAAGTGGTAGCAGTTTTTTTATTAATTTGTTTTTTTTTATCGAGCATTATAGAGCTCGGCTGGAGACCGGAGGGTCCTGGATTCAATTCCCGGGTCGGGCAAGGTAATCTACTGGTTTCTTTTAGAAATTATGACTATAAAACTTTGGTACTTAAAAATATTTTAGATTGCATGTGGGTCACTAAATTTTGAGCAGTTATTGAGACCCCTGTCTACCACTTCGGGAATTATGGGCGTGAAGATATACTCATAAGTAAAAAAATATTTTAGTATCTGTTTGTAATTTTTTAACAGCTTTTTACAAAGTGCATATGAAAGTAGGTTTTGACGGTATTTTTAATAAAACTAACAAAAAAAGTTTTTGTCACTGTCTGGACCAATATTGACGTGACTTTCCCTAGCAGACAGCTGATTTCATAACGTGTAACTTAAGCTGCTTTTTATACCGATAAAATGTAACATCCCTTGACAAAGGGGGTTGAAATCACGGAGCACAGCAAATTGCAATCTCAAATTCCGGTATCAAAAACTGTTTCTGATAACGACTCGAGATGCGCCTACATCAACAACGAGTCTTCATCACCACGTCCTACTTAAAGAGATAACCAAACGAGTTTTTCCAAAGAAACATTATAAACAACTACGGGTTTGTGCAAACACGCGCTAAGTCATTGTAAATAAAACTGAAGTGTGGTGCACGATGTAGAAATAGAGCCAAGTTCTCTTGCAATGCGTCTAACCGATCTAGTTATGAGTTGAGATGGCATATGAATGTTGCCAAGTTGTCCATCTTTAAAATGCAAATAAGTTATTAATAAATAAATATCCCGGGACATTCTTCACACACAGCCATCTGGTCCAAAACTAAGCAGAGCTTGTACTATGGAAACCAGATAACTGATATATTACGTATACTTTAATGTTGATGCTTATACAGATATTTACACCCAGACACAGAACAAACAGACATGTTCATGCACACACATGTTTGTTCTGGGTGGGAATCGAACCCACGACCTGCGTGGTAACCACAAAGCCAACTGGCCCGATTTTCGATTTGAGAGATGAGAAATATCTGGTTTGTAACTTTATCCAAATTAATATATATATTTACAAGTTAAATAGGTACACTATTATACGAGGTTGATTAATGCCGAATCAACCTTTGGCTGTATCACCATCAAAGGCAAACATTTTTTTTAGCCAAAAATTTTCTTCGACAGTGAAAATTATATTTTTAACTTCATAATTCATATCTATTATTTCTTAACAAACTTGTCCTTCGCACTACCAGCACCTTATAAAACACTCATACGCCCGACATAGATGTGATCTAACTTTGTTGATCCACTTATCTGTTTCAATTCGAAACAGTCGTCGGTGACGTCATGCCCTTTTGATAGCTTGTCTTGTTGAATATAACCACTATATTTAAAGCTGGTTAATTTGTAGGAATTAAAAAAAGTGCTGCGGTATTTTTATCTATGACGTCATATTGGCAGAAGAAATAATCACGATAGCTTTTGTTTTAACTAGATAGCGCAGATGTAATGATGAAATTAACTTTTAACAAGGAGACGGTCCACCTGATGGTAAGTGGTCACTGCTGCCAATGGACATTCGCAACACAGGGGCCTCGCCGCGTTCTCTTGAGGCGTGAAGTTGTTAAGTCTCATGTGCCTGTAACTTCAGTGGCCTCACCTTTCTGACCGAAACACAGTAAGTGCGCTGCTGCTTCAAACTATAGCGAACATTTAAAAAAAATCCTAATCGCTTTAAAGCGATGCGCTTACCAACGAACAGCATTACATATTTATTTATTTAGACTAGGTATAAACTTAAGTTCATTAAAAAAAACAGGAAGGAGAATTTCACAAATTTTCCAATAACCAAATTTTCCTTCACGAAAAACCTTAGCCGGGCTATGACTTTATTTTCAAAATAAATAAGGCAAATCAATCTACCAGTTTCCAAATAATACCCTTACCAACAATAAGTATTTTATATAACATTTATAAAGATTTAAAAAAAAAAACTTAGGTAATATAAAAATTGTCATTTATGGTATCTACAATTAGTAAAACCCTTCAACACTAATTGCAAAACTAATTGCGAAGACAAACAGTCACGTTGCGCCATAACGATCACAAATTCAATTACATATAATGAACTCGGAGATTTGTCAATCAAACATGTTGACGACCTACTACACGCGTGAATTTCATCATCAAAAACCGGTATTTGTAATGTTATATCTCAAATAACCGGTTATTACAATACCCATATCACATCCCTAGTGTCGTTCTACGAAACCGAATTAAAAGGACAAGGTCAAAACGTTCATTCATCTAATAGCGGGATTGACATTCTCGATTGTTTTACCGAATGGAATCAACTTTTGAACTGGGGCTCGATTCTGTTAGGAAAGTGACACTAACTCGAGGATGTTTCGTCGCGGCCTCTATGGTCTGCCTCCTGTCGCTTACTAAGATAATACTACTAATCACGTTTGTTTTATTTTGGGCGTAGAAAGCCACTTATTAAAGTCTACTACTGAAGTTACCTCCGGTGCGGAAGTCAGCCTTCAGCTTTCAAGGCGCAGCCTTCATGCTCTGTCTCTATCACTTACTACGCTAATACTATTAATCACTTGAGAGGTAAGCTCTCCGAGGCCTCCGTGAAGCGGCTCGCCGACGAAGTTTGTATTAGCTTAATAAGGGGGCTAATATTCTAATCTGTAAGACAATGACATTTGAATTTAATAAAAAAAAAATTTTTATTAATGTAACACGAAAAAGTATTTATTCTGTATTCGAATTACAAATTTGTGATTTGAATTCAAAATAAGGATGAAATAAATAGTAATATAAACGAGAGAGTTTGGATGGACGGATGTTAGTTACGCTTTCACGCAAAAACTGCTTCACGGATTTGGATGAAACTTGGTACATAGATAGTTTATAACCTGGATTAACTCATAGGATACTTTTCATACCGTCAAAATGTAACATCACTCGAGAATGCGGGTGATAGAGAAAATCATGAATTTGAATGACTAGCTGTCCCCCGCGGTTTTACCCGCGTTCCCGAGGGATAGCACATTTTCCCGGGATAAAAAGTAGTCTATATGTTATTCCAGGATATGCTCTATCTATGTGCCAAGTTTCATCCATAACCGTTTAGTAGTTTTTGCGTGAAAGAGTAACAAACATACAAATCTTTCCTCTTTATAATATTAGAATTTTTTTTTGTGTGTTCCAGTGGATTCGAGAATGGTTTAGATTCACAATTGGACGAAAAGGGTGACGCTGCGATCGAATTCCTACATTGTATTTTTTTATGGAACTTTTATACTCGTATATGAACTTATTTCGACAGGACAACGTCTGTTGGAGCAGCAAAATAGTTCATCAAGGAGAACACGAGGAAATCCAAAATAACGTATATAGGAAAGTGACGTTTCCGTGACGTTCGATCAACACTTACATAAACAACCGCCTTTTACCAACAAGACTATACTGCACAAATACCTAAGTCATATCCAGTCGCTCGAGTTTATCAAGATCATATTAGCTATTCAAATAATGTACTGTTTGTTTACACACAAAGACTTGTCTGTTTTCCTGATTCGGTTCAAGATACATTACGTTTGCCTAATTAGGACTTGGCTAGGCAAGCTGGTAATAAATAACAGTTTTTCTTTCGTTTTTTACATAATGAATTGATTATGGTAATGTGTGCAATATTTGTCGAGGTCAGTGACTTTGATAAAATGATCAGCGCATTTGACAGCTAATGCGTTCACTGCTGAAGGAACCTCTCCAAAGCCTCCTCAAGCAGGCTAGCAAAGCTACTAAATTTACCAGCGATTCGAAAGTCAGAATAGTAGAGCTCTTAGTGCAGAGTTCCTCCAAGTACCACCTTACCCATTTCCGCACGTGTACTGTGTTTCAGTTAGAAAGGTAAGGCTGGTGAAATTACAGGCACATGAGACTTAACAACTTCACGTCCCAAGCGACAACGCATTGGCGATGCCCCTGGTATTGCAAATGTCCATAGGCGGCGGTGACCACGCCAGAAGACCATGGTTCTACGCAGGTTTAACAATGTTTTCCATCCCAAAAACCTTCCTAAATACAATAAGACGCCCCTTTAATAGTGAAATCGCAAACCTGCTAACAACGAGTGTAGTTTTATGATATTTTGATTGTCTCGACGAGTCCTTGGCTCACAGAGAAGTCGTTAAATATCCAACTGCTATTCGAACGTTGCAACTACATTTGTTACTTAGTTACTTGAACATTAATCAATGTATTGGCAACTTGTAAACCAAGGACATGTTGTCTTTTTAGTCCTGTAAAATACTAACGAAAAGACGTCAGGAATTGGAAACGTTTTCGCGGTCATATTAATCATGGAAACAGCATTGAGACGATGTGACAATGTGGCGGCCAATTTCACAATAGATTGATACTTCGATGCAACCAGCGTGAAACAACAGTCATAGCACCGTCAATGTAATACAAAATTGACTGCAACTACAATTTCGAGAGCACTATAAACGCCATGCTCTTCAGGTCTGTGAGATAAAGGCGAAATAAAACCAGTCCTATGTCAAATCGGTCTTTGAAAGATTCTAAAGAGCCAAGGGCCTCTAATTTTTATTTATTTAGGATACACAATACAAATTACAACCAAAAGGTAACCACATAATAAGTAATAATACATATAGAGCTGGGTTGTAACTCAAAACATATGTATACAGAAAAACAAAACTAGAAATGAATACCAAGACAAATGCGACGAAAGTGCAAGTGAGCACTCCCAGAAAATCTTATTATTTAGAAACTATATAAATATTATTTATTTAGACTTAAATTATCTGCTGGGTATGAACCGGTTTTTTTTGGAGTATATCTTTTATGGTTTTTTTTAAATTGCTTAACATAGGATCAAAAATATCAGCTTCTAAATTATTTTTAGACAATTTATGAGCCATTCTTACTATTGGATACATAATATATATGCTATGTAACATTACCGGAATAAAAAGTAGCCAATATGTTATTCCAATATATGCTCTATCTATGTGCCAAGTTTCATCCAATAATAATATTTTCATACAATTGTAGTAGGTGATTTATGTTGTACTGATTGTGTAAGTAGTTCATCATACTCATTATTATGCTGTGTTTACTTTTACTTTCGTCTTTTTTTTTGTTTTTAACTAATTGTAATATCGTCGATGCGACTGCAATAGCGCGTAAGAGCATTTTGCAATACCGCGTATTTACAAAAATCCCAAAAATTCGTTATTGCGCCATCGACTTTCTATTGACCGAGATAATCAATTACTTCTTCCTCCTGTAAAATTGATAAAATACTGATACGCGGTATTGCAAATAGCTCTTACGCGCTATTGCAGTCGCGTCGACGATATGTCATGTGGTGTTTGCCTGTAATTGGTTGTGCTCTTAGATTAAGTTTTTAATATATGTATAATGTATATGTTCATATGTATTATTGTAACAACTGTTGGCGGACGGTCCACCTGATGGTAAGTGGTCACCGCCGCCTATGGACATTTGCAACACCAACATCGCCAATACGTTGTCGACTCTGAGACGTGAAGTTGTCAAGTCTCAGGTGCCTGTAATTTCACCGGCTCCCTTACCTTTCTAACCGAAACACAGTAATACAATTGCACTACTGCTTCACGGCAGAAATGGGTAAGGTGGTAGTACTTCCCCGGACGAACTCTGCACTTAGAGCTCTACTACTTTAAATAAATAAATACGTTGGATAGTTTTTGCGTGATAGAGGAACAAACATACATACATCCTTTCGCGTTTTATTATATTATTAGGATATGAGATCGATTACCGCAAGAGACAGCTAGTGTCCTGTAATATTTTGAATTCAAATAGCTTAACAATAATGTAATTATTTGCTCTCGCGAAACAATAATGACATCATGGCCTCAGGTAATTTACAACTGATCGTTTAGTTGATTATGTGTATATTATTTATTCTCAGTCTTCATTATAAAGTACTATATATTCCAAGGTGACATTACTATGGTCTGATGGGATTTATTGATTAAATCATATTGTTTGACCCTTTAAGGCTTACGAAGGAAGATTTTTGTATAACCTTACGTAAGGGTTACCAATATTTATAAAAAAAAATACTATTAAAAAAATCAGACGAATTGAAAACCTCCCCCTTTTTGAAGATAAAATTTTTAGAGTAGTAGAGCTCTTAGTGCAGAGTTCGTCCGGGGAAGTACTACCACCTTACCCATTTCCGCCGTGAAGCAGTAGTGCACTTGTATTACTGTGTTTCGGTTAGAAAGGTAAGGGAGCCGGTGAAATTACCGGCACCTGAGACTTAACAACTTCACGTCTCAGGGTCGACAACGCATTGGCGATACTAGGGGCCTAGTGTTGCAAATGTTCATAGGCGGCGGTGACCACTTACCATCAGGTGGACCGTCTGCTTGTTTGTCGAATCGAATTATTTGACCCTTTAGGGCTTACGAAGGAAGATTTTTGTATAACCTTACGTAAGGGTTACCAATATTTATCACAGAAGCTACTTAAAAAAAATTACAGGTTGGTTGGCTTGGTGGTTAAAGACTGGCTGCCACGCTGCAGGTCATGGGTTCAATCCCACCCTCAAAAAAATGTGTGAATAAACATGCATGTTTGTTACGTCTTAGTGCAAGTATGTATTAAGAAAGAAAAATTAATGTAGTATATCAGTTATGTGGTTTCCATAGTACAAGCTCTGCTTAGTTTGGGATCAGATGGCTGAGTGATTTGTCAAATAAGCGACAACCAAAACTAATAATAATATATATCAATATAACAAACATAAACAGCTGTAAAATACCTAATTAACAAAACACCCGTAAAACTAAAACTAATGAATTATATAGGAATGTGTAACAGTGAAGATTTCAAAGTCACATATTTACAAAACACATGCTTCCTCTATCTATGCTATCTATAGATATCATAAAACTATAGTTATAGGTGTATGACAAAAGAGTTGTCCAATTATGTTGTGTACCGTACATGTACAACGTGTTCCAATATAATTAATTATCAAAGCCAACAACCTTAGTAAGCTATCATGTCAGGGAACCAGATTATTTAACAGAAAGGCCTACGTACCTATTTTACCTAATAATTGTCTACTTTAATAGTATTTCTATTATTCATTCATAAAAATCTGTTTATTTTTTGAGGTATGTTATACAGCGTTATTACGGTTCTTAAATATTGTGAATGGACTCGTTATAAGGCCCCATTTAACTTCCTTTCGGCTTTACTAGCTGTCCCCTGCGGTTTCATGCGCGTTCCCGAGGGATGTAACATTTTCCCGGCACAAAAAGTATCCTATGTTACTTCTAATACCTCCAATAATATGTGTACAAAGTTTCATGATGATCGGTTAAGTAGTTTTCGCGTGAGAGCGTAACAAACAAAGTTACATTCACATTTATAATATTAGTAGGGATAAACGTTCAACTCTAACGCTAGAAGGCTAATCCGAGCTAAGGTTTCTAAAGTCGGACAGCCCTAACGATACGGCAGCCCTAAGAAGTTTATATATAGCATTACCTTTTATAAATAGGAAACAATTCTGGTATGTAGAACACTGAACATTCCAAATAGGTATCGATCAACAAATGGATAGGAAGTTATTATTAAACCTTATTCGATAAGGTCGGAGTGGAGAGATCATCAGAATCAATGATATATTCCACATAATAGTATTTAAAATTTCGTGAGGTTGTATAAAAAAATATCCTGGGACATTCTCTTACACACGGCCATCTGGTCCCAAACTAAGCAGAGCTTGTACTATGGAAACGAGATAACTGATATACTACATTAACATTCTTTTTTTCTAAATAACACTACTATTTACACCCCCACAGAACACACAGACATGTTCATGCACACAAATGTTTGTCCTGGGTTGGAATCGAACCAGCGACTTGCGACTTGGCAGTCAGGGTCGCCAACCACAAAGCCAACTGGCCTTATTCTAATCTCGGAGAGTAAAGAACAAGCAAAGCACACTTTAATATATTTGTTCAAACGTTTGTTTGTCACGAGAAAACGGGCAATGTAAGATGTTTTTTTGGGATGGAAGTATGTTGTTCCACATAATTCACTAGGGATACGTATAAAAACAGACTGATAGAACAAATATTCCTGCTATTCTTTCGTAAAAGGAAAATGTATTATGTAATAGGTCATTGTAGGTAAACCATTAATCATTACATTTGACTACATAGTATAAAACAAGGTCGCATTCTCTGCCCCTATATCCCTATGTATGCTTAAATCTTTAAAACTACGCAACGGATTTTGATGCGGTTTTAATAGATAGAGTGATTGAAGAGGAAGGTTTTTATGTATAATACATGTGACATCCCACGGGAACGCGGGTAAAACCGCGGGGGACAGCTTAAAACTATAAAAAAGAACGAATGTTGCAATCTTAAGGCAAAATTTCCTGACAAAACAGTTTTACGCGATGACATGTCACGACATTCAAATTTTTTTGACATAACTGTAACCCACGACGGGTTCGATTCCCATCCAGGACAAACATTTGTGTGCATCGACATATCTGTTTGTTCTGTGTCTGGGTGTTAATATCTATCAAAGTATGTATGAAGTATTATAGTACACGTAGTATATCAGTATTCCCTCAGTTTAGGATCAGAACATCCCAGCACATTTATATATTTTGAATTCTATTGACACAAACTAGTGATGTACAAAAAACCGGTTTTTTCCTTCAATCGGTGACACAATATCATCACACACTAAAAAACGGTAGCAGAGCTATAAAATAAAAACAAAACGCCGACAAAAATGTACCCAAAGCGAAAAAGTTGCAGTTATCTCATAAAGTAGAAACATTATACGAAGAATGGCTCTTTATAAAAATGTTGCCAAGAAATTTATATATCTTACACACGCTAGTACCGTGTAATGTTAACACGTGAACACGATAAAGTGTAGTTATTTTTGGTTTTACTCCATTTAAGAGATTAACCTGACCCAAGGTTCTGTACGGTTCACGTAACCTTGACCATGGCATGACCAGCGTAACGGTGGTTGAAAACTGTGGTATATTTTTTTTAATATAGTAATTTTTGCTAGTTAAATCGCAGGTAACACCGGCCACCAAAATAGATGAAGATTTAAAATTGTTACCGAATCCTACTTCTCTCATCCTTATTAATTTCTATATACGAAAAATAGGGTTCCTTTGACGTACTATTACTTCAAAACTACAGAACATATCGGGATGGGACTGCTACCATTCGACGCGGTTTTTTTCCTAGATGGTTATAGGCTATATATGATATCGATAAACGCAGGCGGGGGACAGTTAGTAATAACATAAATGGGAAAGTAAGTTCTTTGTAACTCTATCACGGCTAAGCGACAGAACCTATCTTGCTGAAATTGTCACACACACACACAGCCATTTTTTTTTGGGTTTTCTATCCCAAAAACGCGGGTGGAACTGTGGGAGACAGCTAGCTTATTTTTTTTTTTATAAATATTAATAATATCTTTAATCATGAAGTTTGTCCTTCCTTATCATAAAAGGCAAATACGTACGATTGTTTATGAGATACCATTGACACATATAAACAAATATAGGTAAGGTTCACGGCCAGTGACGCCCCCGATAATGTTTCGCGAACAAGTAGGCAGTGAATTACACATACAGAAGGTCGAAATGTCTTATAATTGACACATTAACAATGTGTTTCAATTTATGATGTAACAATTTTAGTGCGTCGGTTCGGTATTTATCGATGAAAAAAAAACCGGTTTTTTCCGTTTGTCGATAACATTATCGTAATTTGTAACCGATTTTGTAAAGGTTGTTTCAATGTGTTCTAATTTTAGATTGGAATTTGTATATATTTTTTTTTAATTCCACGATAAATGCTATTTCGTTAGACTCCACAACGGATTTGTAGAAATTATAGTTGGATGGAACATGTATTATTTTCAACTAGCGGCACTTCCCGGCATCGCATGAATTACTATACATATTCAAAACTATTCATTCAGTTTAGGCCTTCGGAAGGTCAAAGTTACTAAATCTATCACCGTGAATAAATCGCCTTTGACAGGCCAGTTGGCTTGGTGGTTAGCGACTCTGACTGCCGCGGGTTCGATTCCCACCCAGGACAAACATTTGTGTGAATGAACATGTCTGTTTGTTCTGTGTCTGGGTGTCAATATCTATATAAGTATACATTTCGAAAAAAAAAAAGTAGTATATGTAGTATATCAGTTATCTGGTTTCCATAGTACAAGCGCTGCTTAGTTTGGGATCAGATGGCCGTGTGTAAAGAATGTCCTAGGATATTTATTTATTTATTTACCTTTTGCTAGAAATTCTCTAAATTATTGTCATAGCCGCATTAAAATCTATTGCGTAGTAATAATAAATGAAGTTATAGTTAAAGCCAAGATATAATATTTGCAAATTATTCTTATTTATGCAATATACAAGTACCTTGTTACTAAATAAACTTATATACTTATTTGCATTGTTTGCTATATTATATTAAAGTTACAGGTACAGTAAAGATGACTTTTGCATGGCATTCTTACCGTCAAATCAGACCTTTTAGTTCGCAACAACTACAAGTCATAATTTATGGGAAAATATTAATAAACAAATTACGTAACATTAAGTGTTACCAGCAATGTCATAGAATATATTATTGGAAACTCTCACGTAGGTGTACTATCACGACCCACATTTTATGGAAAAACATTGCGTTATACATCGCAATCTCTGCAACGCTCACAGGCGCCTTTCTCAAGCCAAGACACGCAGCAATACTAATTATTTCCGTGTTTTCTACGAGAAAATCGAATAGAATCGTTTCATGCATTACGAACGTATTAACAACTTTAACTAATAAAATTTCCGACCTCGCTGTGGTCACCTTTACCATAAACACCTCCGCACGTATATTTAAATTTCGAACACCGACACTTGCGCACTGTTTTTTTTTATGTAAAAACGAAGAAATCACTAACACTGGCCAGTTTGATACGTTATTCGATATCAAAACTACTCTCGTTCCGAGAGAATTTTTAACGGTTTTATTTAATCGGTTTTGTGGTAACACTACGCGTGCGGCGCACACAGCGCTCCCAGCGAAACTGATTATAGTTTAGTGTTAGTGGTGGGAGTCGGTTAAACGGGGAGTCATGTGTTATGTCGTGTTATTTGACGGATGTGTGCAGTTAGACTTTAAGGCTACGACTTTATGCCGTTTTTAATTAAATATATCTGGATGCATATATATATATGATATACACAAGCAAAATAGGGTACCTTTGGCGATCCATCACGTCAAAACTACTGAACATATCGGGATGGGACTGCTACCATTCGACGGGGAATTTTTCGTAGATGATTATAGGCATGATACCTATAAACGCGGGTGATGCCGCGGGGAATAGCTAGTAACCAGGAGTAGCTTCTTCGTGTGGGCGTGCAATAATGACATGATCGGACAAGGTCGTCTTTGTAACTTAGTAGATAGAAGTTACAGCAACATAGAACAACTCAAAGACCTAATACAGGTATAAGGGCTACAAACGTTACAAGTATGTGGGAATCGGGTGGCGGTACAAAAATTTTATACTCACGACGGAGCCAAGAGTTGAATAGAAATAAATAAAATAACTCAAAACCCCCGACTTAACCCAATTATTATGTACCGAAATATTATAATAGACGTAAAAATAATTTCCAAAAAAAAAGAGTTGATATCTCGAGAAATCGGTAATAGATATACTTAAGTACCTAAACAATGAATATCAATGTTTACAGTTTTTTCCTAACGTGTCTGTTTCCCGAAGATATACTTAAATGTAGCGATAATAATTTTACCATAATACATAACCGAGGAATATCCGTCGGGGGCTGCCATAAACCCAGCTTAAGGTTTTCTAGTGACGTGAATACAATTATTGAAGAATTGTAGATGTTTAACGACGACATAAAACCTACGAGTAAGATAAAATTTTGGTTGAAATTGAATATAGGAAAGGCAACAAACAATAAAAAAAACAAGTTTGTTGCATGGGAGTCCCCCATACAACACGTGATTTTTTTGCTAATTTTTATAGATAACGCTACAGAGCTCTTCGTGCGCGAATCCGACTGGCACTTAGCCGGTATTGCACTTTTTAATCCCTTGTTATTTGACAGTCGATTAAACGAGAAAGAGACAAACGTACATCTATAGGATTTAAGCTGCGAGAGAAAGAGATAGGTAGATTTCTGGTTTCTACCGCGTGGGAAATGCATACATTTTTTAATTATTACATACATATTGCAAACCAGCCCCCACAAGCACCTGTTCACATGTATGACGCATGTGACAGCTATCGCCCTCGCCCCTAAATTAAATAATTAAGTATTCTATCTAATCGCTACGTTTCATATAAATACGTACAGCCGTTTGTGAGTCACAAATACATGCTCATAAAAACGTTCAAATATAAAAAAAACGACGGGTTGCACTCCGGGAATGCCGGCAGAAGTGAAAACTGGAACATTAACTTTATGCATTTTTAACGTATTTTTACAGGTGAAACTAACAAAAGCATGTTAAGAATAAATAGTATAAAAAATAAACCCCAAGACATTCTTCACACATGGTTACCTGATCCCAAGTTAAGCTGAGTGTACTGCTTGTAGTATGGCTACCAGGTAACTGATATACTACATATACTACTTTTTAAATACATACTTATATAGATATTTACACCCAGCCACAGAACAAACAGACATGTTCATGCACACAAATGTTTGTTCTGGGTGGGAAACGAATCCGCGACCTTAGATTTGGCAGTCAGGGTCTCTAACCACCAAGCCAACTGGCCCATCAAAAAATATTATTAAACAAATGTAAATTACGGCAATAACAAAGGTATTTTATTACCACCATATTAAAAATAATTTCTATTACCCTAGGTTGTCTGGATGAAATTGCTTCAGCACTAAGGCCGCCTAGATTGTTTGCACGGAATGTTTGTAGAATACTTTTTTAATTTTTTATGTGATGTGAACAATAAATTATATTTGTATATTTTTACATAATTTATTAGGTATTTTATTAAATGATGAACTCTTTAGTGCAAGTTGCTGTGTTCTCGTGTTCCACACAAAATAGATCGGCGGTCCGCCATTTGGTGCCTTATTCAGCTAATACAAACTTCGTCGGCGAGCCGCTTACGGAGGCCTCGGAGAGCTTACCTCTCACGTGATTAGAAGTATTAGCGTAGTTAGCGATAGAGGCAGAGCATAGAGGCCGCGACGAAACATCCTCGAGTTAGTGTCATTTTCTTTACAGAATTGAGCCACATAGACCATGTAAAGCCGTCGCAAAATAGAGTTTATTCCTATATCCAAAAGGCCTACAATATTGAATTAAAGTCAGAACATTTCGGAACTTATTTGGGGCATTAATGTCAGAAGTTAAAATATCTAGGGTAAATTAGATGATGAAATATTCTGACCTAGTTGTTCCATTACTAAGTTAAACCACTTCATATTATTACAAAGTTGTATCTGAAGTCACTTACGATATTGAAAGAGATGGTTCCTGATCTACAGTTGTTACAAAACTACCCGTAAAGCCGAAATGGGGCCTTATAACAAGTCCATTCACAATATTTAAGAACCGTAGTAACGCTGTATAAGATACACCAAAAATTAAAAAAGTGATTTTTATGAATGAAAAATAGATAAACTATTAAAGTAGACAATCATTAGGCCTTTCTGTTAAATAATCTGGTTCCCTGACATGACAGCTTACTAGGGTTGTTGGCTTTGATAATCTACACTAATATTATAAAGAGGAGAGATTTGTATTTTTGTATGTAACGAATAAACTCAAAAAGTACTGGACCGATTTTAATAATTCTTTTTTCATTAGAAAGCTACATTATCACTGAGTAACATAGGCTACTTTTTATCCAGGGAAAATGTAAATCCCTCAGGAACGCGGGTGAAACCGCGGGGGACAGCTAGTTAATTATATTTTTACGGGGTATTTTGTAACACGTTGTATATCCGCTATGTAACAGATTTGTTATATCATAGTTGTCAATGGAGAACCATGGGAATTAAATATAAATATTCCAGGACATTCTTCACACATGGTTACCTGATCCCAAATTAAGCAGAGTGTACTGCTTGTACTATGGCTACCAGGTAACTGATATACTACTTTTTAAATACACCCTTATATAGATATTTACACCCATACAGTCAGAGCGTTAACCACCAAGCCAACTGGCCTGTCAATCTAGTAAATTGTAGGAAGAAAAGACGATAAACACACTATAAAACAAACTAGGTACTTATACAACATAAGATATATAGACCCGTATAATTCCAAGAATATCAAACAGTTTTTTAAACTCTCTATTACATTTTTTACGTTTCGCCCACACAACTAAGCATTAGACACCAGAGTGACTAATCTTAAGAAATTGTCATTGACAAACCTAACAGGCAATTCCACTGATGCATTCCAGTTCAAATTTATAATGCGAAACGATGTTTGAACTTGCTGAAATCCTGCAAGAACTTGTTTTAGAACAGTTCTTTTATCGACAACAGCTTAATACCCACGTGCTGGGAAACCTCCCTTAAGCCAGGAGTTAAGCAGTGCCGGATTAAGCAAGCCCGTAGCAAATTCTGTCGGAGAGCTTTTGGTCTGCTATGGGTTCTTTAGTATAAAGTACTAAAAAAAAGCAATCGGTGAAGGGCGACCTTAGACACCTCTTTTCTGCGGGGCCCTTAGCATTTGCTACTCTTGCTTCGTGGTTAATCCGGCACTGGAGTTAAGGTAATACTCCGCACATGTTTACTCTTTACCATTCTTCTTGACATTTTGGGCAAGTAAGCCGACAAACTGGCAGTCGGTCCGCCTTATTGTAAATGGTCACCATGGAAATTACCATCACCAGATGCATTGCTACTTTGTCGTCCCTGAGTTATGAAGTTGTTAAGTCTCACGTGCCTGTAATGTCACCGGCCTTTTTCTAACCGAAACAGTTATACAAGTACACTACTTCACAGCGGAATTGGCAAAGTTTCCTTTTGAAGTATTTCTTCAGCGAAGACCACTAAGAAGAAATCTACATGAAATTAACAGAAATACCTAAGGTTATCTACAAGATGTGCCATCTTGCCCCTTGATATCTAGAAGGGCTCTCGTAGAAAAGAGCAACACTCGTAATACGTCGAGTCGAGAGCCCTTTGCAAGCCTCGCTTTGACCTTACGCCTACATTTATTACATTCTGTTCTTCACCTTGTCATATTTACTTAATGTGGGATGAGAAAGGTATTTGCAAGAGTAGATTCTCAAGATTTTAATCTGCAACTTTTCGTGTGGTGAAAATCATAGGAGTCTTGGTTCGATTCGATACCCACGCAGGATTTTTCTGTTTTTTTTTTATACCACTTGGGCCGACAAGCAAGCACACGGTCCACCTGATGGCAAGTGGTCACCGCCGCCTATGGACATTTGCAACACTAGGAGCATCGCCAATGCGTTGTCGGCCCTGATACGTGAAGTTGTTAAGTCTCGTGTGCGTGTTATTTCACCGGCCGCCTTATCTTTCTAACCGAAACACAGTTATATTATTATTATGTATTAATATTCAAAAAATGTAGTATGTTATATTTTGACAGTTAAATATCTGGTTTCCATAGTACAAGCTCTGCTTGGTTTATTATTGACATTGGGTAAAGTGGTAGTACTTCCCCGGACGAACTCTGCACTTAGAGCTCTACTACTCAAAAAAGGCTGTTTACAGATATGTACAATTTTAACTGTCGACCAATATTGCACGATCAAACCCCTCGTACGATCGTTATTAAGAATTTCCTGTGGTCGCGCGATATCGTGCAAGCTTCAATTAAGATACTCTAAATAAATGTGTCCGTTTAATCTTGTCGTGCGACGAAAACGCATCGTACGATCTACGCGAATTAGGACAACGCCTTATAGCTGGACCTCGATTCTGTAAGGAAACTGACACTAACTCGAGGGTGTTTCGTCGCGGCCTCCTTGCTCTGTCTCTTTCGCTAACTACGCTAATACTGCTAATCACGTGAGAGGTAAACTCTCCGGAACCTCCGTGAAGCAGCTCGCCGGCGAAGTTTGTATTAGCTGAAAAAGGGGGCTGATATATCAGCGTCTTAAAAAAGTAAGAATAACGCTACAAGCTACACAAAAACCCGCGAAAGTAATTAAAAAGAATCCTCTATAATCAATACATACCTCTGCAGGAAGCATATGGACTGCACATCTTAAAGATCTTAAAGTTAGTTTAACTACTCGACAATTGTAAGACGATACTTGTTAGTGATGTTAACGCTGGCATTACAGGAATTCCATTTAAGCGTCCAGTTTCCGAGCTATGCGGGACGTACTGCGGAGAAATACTAGATAGCAGTGACTCACTTTAAATATAGACACGTCATCTAACAATATCACGGCTCTCAAAAACAGTGTAAATACTAGATAGTAGGAAAAAAAATATGTGCAACCTTATAGCAGGGGCTCGATTCCGTAAGGAAAATAACATAAACTCGAGGATGTTTCGGCGCAGCCTCTATGCTTTGTCTCTGTCGCGCTAATACTGCTAATCACGTGAGAGGTAAGCTCTCCGAGGCCACCGTGAAGCGGCTCGCCGACGAAGTTTGTATTAGCTGAATAAGGGGGGTGATTTGCGTTTTAGAAATAACAACAGTTTGGCACTTCGTCTGATCCAAATTCGTGAAAATACAAAAATCGGATCTTGTGCATAAACAATCATACAAATAGTTTAACGACTACTGGAAACCGTACTTTCACGGATTCAGATCGGGCGTAGTGCGAAACCGCTATAACGGTGTACCTGTTGTTAAAGAGAGATGAATATACATCGTTAGTTACGTTAAGATTGTGTGCTGCATGCTCCGCGCGTGCCGTCGCGACCGTGGTTGGTGCGCGGCTAAATGGAATTAGGTCAATTGCCAGCATTTAATGTTGTCGAGGGCATCTATAGTTGGCCTATATACAATTGTCAGATAGTCTTACATGGTGGCATCTTGGTTGGTCGAATCCAATGACATTTCGAAATTGATCTAAATTCCTGAACGACCTATATCCAATAGACTCTGTGTCTTATTAAGCTATGTTGAAAACCAATTTTCCACCAAGTTTAATATTGAATTATTTCTACGTAGTACTGATTTATTGATTAGGCTTTGAAAACATTTGCTATAAAATTAATAGGAATTTAAAAGTTTTAAGTCAGACTTTTTGTCCAATGTAATGCTTTGAAACAAAGATAATTATCAATAAAGCATTTTGCTCACATTGCGACCTTCACACCCTCGTCAAATCGAAGTAGCTAGAACTTAGAGGTGTCATCATTTCTTAGGACCGTAAAAAATCCCAAAAAGACCAATCAAATACGTCTTTATAGCTTCGATGACGATGTTTCCTCGTAATATATTCCTATATGCTCTGTTTATGAGCTGGAATGCTTATATTATGCGAGTTATGCGCATTTAATAACACTATTTCAGTGCAATGCGCACTAGGGTGAGTAAAAGTGTTTAAAGGTTGAAAGCCTCCAGTGCCTTTACCATGAGATTTTAGCGTACACACTCGCTAGCGAAGGCGTAAAACAGTTCTATGGCAAATGTGTACAGCGCCACTAGCTGTCACCTAAAGAACTAAAATCGATAGTACGAGTCGATAGGTAAAAAACCTATCGAAATGTAAACACTAGCGAGTAACGTTTTTTAGCCTTTGCTCTAGAAATTCGGTACCATGAGTCACAAATTTGACAGTTGCTATCGAGAAATACTGTATCGATAGTAGTTTACTCTAGCGAGGGACTAAAGTAAGTTTCGATAGCAACTCATGGTACAGAAACCCCTTCATTGGAAACGTTTATCAAAGAACATTTTATTAAATTATTCCAATATCAATCGAGATTGGCATAGGTAAATAAATATTAACGAAGAAATCAACTGACTAAATGAATCTTTATGTACTAAATACAGTCTGAATAAACGAAACCGCGGTAAAAAACTAGTAACTAAATAAATATCCCGGGACATTCTTTACACACGGCCATCTGATCCCAACCTTTCTTAAAATTTCTGCTGGAAACCAGATGACTGATATACTACTTTTTTTTTTGCTAAATACATACATATATAGATATTAACACCCAGACACAGAACAAACAGACATGTTCATGCACACAAATGTTTGTCCTGGGTGGGAATCGAACCCGCGACCTTCGACTTGGCAGTCAGAGTTGCTAACCACCAAGCCAACTGGCCTGTCAATATCTTGCTTTCAAGTGAATCTCTAAAAGACTGAGTTCTCACAGTTGTGACTGTTACATTCCACCAAAGAAGTCTGAAATTGCAATGTGATTTTTTTAATGTCTGTGTTTATTTTGTCATGTTGTATTTTTAAAATTATCGTTGTTTCTGCTCCTCGTGGTGTCGTGGACTTAGGGTGCGTCTGGAAACCAGCGCTAGGACTAACTTACAGGCTCAGCTTTATACTACGTTGGTACCCATACTTAGCATCACGCAACCTATATTTCTTGTTTTCTTTATTTATTCTTCTATCGTTTCGCAAATTTTATGTAATATAGCTGTCCCCCGCGGTTTTACCCGCGTTCCCGTGGGATGTCACATGTATTATATATAAAAACCTTCCTCTTCAATCACTATTTATTAAAAAAAAACGCATCAAAATCCGTTGCGTAGTTTTAAAGATTTAAGCATACATGGGGATATAGGGACAGAGAAAGCGACTTTGTTTTATACTATGTAGTGATGCTGTGTGTTGTTAAGAATAGACGTATTTTATTTATTTCTTATATGTAGCACACATTGTTCCTATTTGGCGGGTTTTTTAACAATCCTAAATGTACAAGTAGTAATTCCTTTACAAAGTAGGGTATCTTTTGTTCGATGCTCGACGCGGAAATTGGAATTACAGTGTAAACTCTTTATAACGTTATCCTTTATAACGATAAACTCCCTATAACGTTGAAGTGAGCCCAAGTTGGTTGGTTTGTTCACTTTGTTTTGTTTTTTTTTGTTCACTCCATATAACGATAACTCTCTATAACGACAAAAAATGCTCAGTCCCTTGAGTTTCGTTATAAAGAGTTTACACTGTATGTCTTTTATTTTCATTCTAAAGGGATGAACTGTTGGAGGAGGTAAATAATGAAGATAGGAATCAAGTTAGTAAGGGAAGGAAAAGAATGGTTTAGTTTTGTTGTTTCGATTTATTCTTAAAATCTTCGAGTGTCTGACAAACGTCCAGATTGCGTAACTCAATTCATTTTCTTAAAAGATTTTTTCAATTGGCGCCCAACGAGATAGCTTTGCTTCTAACTAGAAATTTTCGAGGGTCCACTTAACCTAAAACAGACACAATTTATCTTGGATTCCATAACAAGCTAATTGATAAAAAAAAACACTTACCCGATCAGTAATCGCCTCCTCCATTTTCCCGCGCTTCAAACCCGGCGCGCGAACAACATTCGCTGGTGGCGCCACAACAGTATTGGCGGGAAGCGGCGCGATCCCGCCAACACCCGCCACAACCGGTATGTAACCGGCTTCCATCGCGTCAAGTGTCACGCATTCCCGCCGCTCGACAATAGATGGCGCTGTACTTGATAAAAAACTATAAGTCGGATCCACTACACTTATAAAACACTATTTATTTCACAGCGATTCAATTCACAGATATTTTCTATTGGACGATTTTATCACTAGCCAATTAAAAAAGGAACTATATTGAGCACAAATTTATGCGTTACTTAATTTTGAGCATTATTGAACGGAATATTTAGCGCGAAAATCACTTCATTTTTTAAATAACGAACACGTTTTTTTCCTTTTAAATCACGAACAATACACGTTTACGAGACGGCGGTCGACAATTTTCTGCATTTCTGACAGCTTGGCTATACCCATCTCTGTCTCCGTCATATCTGCGAAAGAGACGGCACACATTGAGATAATTGACAAAACAACATCGTAACGTGAATGGAGACAGGTTTTGCTTCAATAAACATTTATAAATATTATAATTTCTTAACGAATATCAAGGACTTTGTGTTATAAATGTCATGTTGATAGAATTGGATTTTAATTGATCCCTTTTCTTGGGCACGGTCGTGACGTCAGACCCCAACCGGTCATCAAAACAGTCATCCCAAGGTCAAATTATCCTGAAGTGAAATTTTTTTTTTTTTTTTATAAATTATTTTTTCCAGGTAATGATTTTTGTTTTTTTTTTTTATAAAAACTTGATCGCATTTGAGGATGGTACACGCGGACTCAAGTAATGCCTATTTACTCTTGTTATAATTAATAATAAAAATATATTTATTAAAAAAAATGTACAATTACAATATTTTTTTTACAGGAGACGTTAAACTTTTACAATGTAATATATTATATATGTATATATATATATTATTTTTTTATACCACCTGGGCCGACAAACAAGCGGACGGTCCACCTGATGGCAAGTGATCACTGCCGCCTATGGACATTTGCAACACTAAGGTTATCGCCAATGCGTTGTCGACCCTGAGACGTGAAGTTGTTAAGTCTCATGTGCCTGTAATTTCACCGGCCCCCTTACCATTCTAACCGAAACACAGTAACACAAGTGCACTACTGCTTCACGTCAGAAATGGGTATGGTGGTAGTACTTCCCCGGACGAACTCTGCACTAAGAGCTCTACTACTCGAGCACTACTATATAGCAGAATCTGGTATCGTAGTAGTAAATTTAATTTTTAACTAAAATATAAATACTAATTCGAAAAATCTTTTAAGCAAGTTGACGGGCCTGTTGGCTTGGTGGTTAGAGAACCTGCCTGACACGCCACACACACGCCAGGTCGTGGATTGGATCTCACCCAGGACAAACATGTCGCACCCTCAAAACGATAGGGGATTAACTCAAAAAATCACTTTTGGCACATCTCTGATTCACTTTTGCACTGAGCGGGGAGGGTGCCCGGTGTTAAAGAGAATTATTTTATTATTAATTTAATTAATTATTAATTTCATTAAAACATTGTATCTGAGAGTTACACAATTCGGCAGCTGATATACCAAAACCCTGATACGATAAATATTTGTAAACTCAAGTTTTAACAATACCGGAAATAATATCGTCCATAGAAGCTAATCTGAAACCGTAATTAATCAAATATAATCTGCATTCCACAGATAGGCATAATATTTTCGTAACATTTCTATGATCGTGCAAAAAATGTGTTTTGATGTGATATCTACATATGTTGTATATCTATCTATATTTTTGCACCCCCGTTTTACCCCTTAGGGGGTGAAATGTCAAAAATCCTGTCTTAGTGCTCTCCTACGTTATAAAAGGAACCCCTGTGCAAAATTTCAAGTTTCTAACCCTTATAGTTTAGGCCCTGCGTTGATATGTCAGCTAGTCAGTCACCTTCTACTTACTAATCTATATCTATACTCATCACTACATAGTATAAAACAAAGTCGCTTTCTCTGTCCCTATATCCCTATGTATGCTTAAATCTTTAAAACTACGCAACGGATTTTGATGCGGTTTTTTTTAATAGATAGAGTGATTGAAGAGAAAGGTTTTTATGTATAACACATGTGACATTCCACGGTAACGCGCGAGTGATACCCACGGTGTTGCAAGCGTCCATAGGCTGCGGTGACCGTTTACCATCAGACGGGCCGTCAGCTTGTTTGCTACCTTAGTAGTATAAAGAAAAACAGCTAGTGTTATAATAAATAAATAAATATAGACTGGCCAGGTGGAGACAATCTCAGCCAAGTCAGCAATAACCCAACCTACTTCAGAATATTGAATCTAAAGCAATATTTTAATAGCCTTCTTTTCAGCAGAGTTGTAAAAAAACGTCAGTTTATTCTACAATGCTCTATTGAAATTTGCATTCAAATATAAACTTTTAATGTAGTGGTAGAGTGTCGAAAATCATTTGGAGACTTTCCACTCTCGATCTTTCAAATTATACCGGCACACTATGATGGCCGTTTTGACGTTTCAGATTGTCATAGGAAAAGAAACTGTACTGCTTTGGAATAAGGTTGATTTCCATCATCATACAATTATAGCTGTTGGATCAACAAATGCATCTTATGTCGGAAGGAATAAAGGTTATTTTTCTTTGTCATTGTTAAACGTCAAAACGGCCATCATAGCGTGCTGCAAGTTTAGTAAAGTGTTATTTATGCTTACTAAGTTTAATACCACTTGGCCCGACAATCAGGCACACGGTCCACCCTATGGTAAGTGATCATCGCCGCCTATGGACATTTGCAACACCAGGGGCATCGCCGCGTTGTCGCTTGAGACGTGAAGTAGTTAAGTCCCATCTGTAATGTCACAGGCCTTACCTTTCTAACCGAAACACAGTAATACAAGTGCACTACTGCTTCACAGCTAAGGTGGTAGTAATTCCCCGGACGAACTGCACTAAGAGCTGTATGTACTATTGTAAGTTTAGTATTTTTTATAGTTAGTAAACATGTAGGTACGTGAGTCAATTGTGTTTTTTCAGTCATTCGATAAAACACCCTATATCCTACAGTCCAGGGTTTCAATTCAACACTTACGTTTAGATTCCTACGTATCAGAGAATTGACAAGAGGTACCATGTTTGCATATGTTTAGCGCTGTGGTGTGATACATCGTGTTTATTGACAACTTTCCCTTCCTATTTTCTTTTTAAGCACTCTGTGAGGTGTCAATAGCCGTTCGTATATTCGTTAAGGCGATGATTTATGAAAAAAAAATATTTGCAATGAAGGTTTCCTCTGTTTCAGTGATTGCATATGCAACGCATGAGCGAGGTATGAGACTCCTCCATTTAAAAGGGAAGATCTTCCGCCGTTAGGCGATCGTACCGCCGCGTGGAGACCGCTGTCCAAGTGGTTGGATGGGACGAAGGTGGCTCTGGTGGCTCTTACACCCTTACGCGGTGAAATATAGGAACAATAGGGAACTGACCTGTATCATCACTACATAGTATAAAACAAAGTCGCTTTCTCTTTCCCTATATCCCTATGTATGCTTAAATATTTAAAACTACGCAACGGATTTTGATGCGGTTTGGTGCGTACGTACTCGATAGCGACGGCATAAAACATTTCTATGGCAAATGTGTACAGCGCCACTAGCGGTCACGTAATGAACTAAAATCGATAATACGAGTCGATAGGTAAAAAGCCTATCGAAATGTAGACACTAGCGAGCGTGGACTCATTATTCATTTATATTAAGCATGTATAATTATAAGCTGTTGGATATCCTCAGAAATAAAATAAAATAAAAATTTATGGTCAAATCCTGAGAAAACATTCATAGATGTCGCCATATTGCAAGATTTGTTAATATATGTTAAACTAGATATATACTAGATATATGTCATAAAACTATTTATAAAAAAATAACATTGATAACTTCAAAAGACATCGAGATAATGAACTTCTTGATAATTATTCACGATATGTTCTTCTATTTACTGAACCAAACAATTTGAAAAGCTTTGTTCTATTCGCTTGCCTGACAGTGGGCTTGTAGGCCCAATCAAGTAAACTCATGCACGTATATCGTCACCTTAAAGAATTGTCCAAAACAATGAGGATATTTTTTGAGTAGTAGTGCTCTTAGTGCAGAGTTCGTCCGGGGAAGTACTACCACCTTACCCATTTCCGCCGTGAAGCAGTAGTGCAATTGTATTACTGTGTTTCGGTTAGAAAGATAAGGGGGCCGGTGAAATTACAGGCACATGAGACTTAACAACTTCACGTCTCAGGATCGACAACGCATTGGCGATGCTCCTAGTGTTGCAAATGTCCATAGGCGGCGGTGACCACTTACCATCAGGTGGACCATCTGCTTGTTTGTCGGCCAAAAAAAAAAAAAAAAATACATAGACCCTATTGTGTCTATCTGTAAGTGTGATAATTTCACTTACCACTTAAAGAAATATGAAAAAGTTTCATGTTTAAAAGATGCCTCCAATTGCTCCCCAGTGCACTAAAGCTAACAAACTCAGCACAATCCTACTAATATTATAAATGCGAAAGTTTATGATAATGTTTGTTACTCTTTCACGCAAAAACTACCGGACGGATTAGGATGAAACTTGTCAAACATATAGTTTATAACCTGGATTAACATGTAGGTTTTTTTTTTAATCTGGGAAATGTTACACTCTCTGGGAACGCGGGCGAAACCGCGATGGACAACTAGTTAGTAACCAGCTGTGTCATCTACAGGTTCAATATTTTCAATGCCCAAAATCGCTGCACACCAAAAGCGTGCCAAAAGCGGACGAACTTATCACAAATTAGAGATAGATTTAAGACCAAAATATTCGTGTGGTTCCCTACCGAGCTGTCCCTACTGGTAGGGATAAGTGCACTTTTTGTTCATTTATTTCTGCCGGTAGGGATAAGTGCACTGCCCATTACCGAGTGGTACACTGATTCCTACCGAGCTATCGCTACTGGTAGGTAAAAAAAAATATCAATACAGTGGAGCCCCGGTAATACGACAAGCGTTTCGCAGGGCAGTGTCGGACTATCGAATTTGTCGGACTATAGAGTACTGCCTAAGACGCCCTACAAAGTCCGGATTTATTTTTAAAGGAGTACCTTGTAATTTGACAAATTACAGATCAAAATTATAACACTGTACCTGAACTACAAATCACATTATACTACCGGCTTTGATGGCCGTTTTGACGTCTCAGATTGTTATAGGAAAAGAAACTGTATTGCTTTGAAATAAGGTTGATTTCCATCATCATACAATTAGCTGTTGGATCAACGGATGCACCTTATGTTTGAAGGAATAAAGGTTATTTTTCTTTGTCATTGTTAAACGCCAAAACGGCCATCATAACTGTCGCAAGTTTAGTGAAAATTTTCTAAAATAATGTTCGTGTTATTCGGATTACAGGGGGCGCCGGATTAGACAGAGGCCGGATTACCGGGGCTCCACTGTAATACTATTTTAGTTATCTTTTAATAATACAAATAAGTTTAAATAATATTTAAAAAAAAATATTATTATATATTTTTATCTATGCAATCTTTTTTTCTTTGTTATAATAAATTAATTGAAAGAATATAAACTGTATATTTGTCCCATGTGCCTGTAAACGTGCACTTATTCCTACCAATAGGGATAACTCGGTAATGGGCAGTGCACCTATCCCTACCGGCAGAAATAAATGAACAAAAAGTGCACTTATCCCTACCAATAGGAATAAATCGATAATGGGCAGTGCACCTATCCCTACCGGCAGAAATAAATGAACAAAAAGTGCACTTATCCCTACCAATAGGGATAAATCGATAATGGGCAGTGCACCTATCCCTACCGGCAGAAATAAATGAACAAAAAGTGCACTTATCCCTACCAATAGGGATAAATCGATAATGGGCAGTGCACCTATCCCTACCGGCAGAAATAAATGAACAAAAAGTGCACTTATCCCTACCAATAGGGATAAATCGATAATGGGCAGTGCACCTATCCCTACCGGCAGAAATAAATGAACAAAAAGTGCACTTATCCCTACCAATAGGGATAAATCGATAATGGGCAGTGCACCTATCCCTACCGGCAGAAATAAATGAACAAAAAGTGCACTTATCCCTACCAATAGGGATAAATCGATAATGGGCAGTGCACCTATCCCTACCGGCAGAAATAAATGAACAAAAAGTGCACTTATCCCTACCAGTAGGGATAGTTTGGTAGGGATAAGTGTACTAACCGAAAATATTTACACTTCACCTAGATAAATTAATACTACATCCATCCGAAACAAAAAACAAGAAGCGTGACGAAAAACATGTCCACAAACTCGTCTTCCAAGACCTGCGGTAACAAAGACAAATTTAACCTTAATTATCAATGCAAAACAATTCTCAATTTCGCATTCTAGCCGAGTCCGGAATGTCTAAATAACCATATGCGATGTGATTTAGAATGTCAGCGAGGTAGAAAAACAGTGCGTGCGTGCCCAACTCGTGGTGTTGCATAATTGAGCGTGGGCAATATTTGCATACAAAGTGAGCAAGGCGCGGGCGCAGGCCAAGTATTGTATCTGACAATGAACGTACGCTGGCGAAATTCCATCCAGTTTATCGGTAGCCGACGTTAAGTAGCTACTGTTAATGAACTCGTGATTTATTGACGTTTTCTGCTAATATTATAAATGCTAGTGTTTGGAAGGTTGGTTTTTTAAATAAAAATACTGATCCTGGCCATCTGATCCCAAATACATTCTTGTATATTTACACCCAGACACAGAACATATAGACATATTCATACACACAAATGTTTGTCCTGGGTAGGAATCGAACCCACGGCCTGCCGCTTAACAGTTAGGGTCTTTAACCATCAAGCCAACTGGCCCGTCGATGGTGCAATGTCGATAAATACATATAACCATAAAAACGTTATTTAAGATCTAAGCGTACAGACAGCGGGAAACGGCTTTGTTTTCTAGATATTTGTTACTCTGTCACGCAAAAACTAACGTACAGATTTGGATAAGCATTGGCACATAGACAGAGCATGCCCTAGAATAACATATAGGCTTTTATATGGCCTTCTAAAATACTATTAAAAAAATTGTTAAATAATAACTGTCCTCCGCAGTCCAGTGGGATGTTATATTCTATATGTTATTCTACATGCTCTATATATGTGCCAAGTTTCATCCAAATCCGTACTATAGTTTTTCCGTAAGAGTAACAAACATACATACTATTCCATCCTTACAAACTGTTGCATTTATAATATTAGTTGAGAGTTGGCAGGTATTTTGCGCCGTTTTTTTTATACCACATGGGCCGACATACGAACGGATGGTCCACCTGATGGTAAGTGATCACCGCAGCCTATGAACATTTGCAATACCAGGGTTATCGATCGCCTATGCGTTGTCGTCCCTGACACGTGAAGTTGATAAGTCCCAAGTGCCTGTGATTTTACGCCCCCCTTTCTAACCGAAACACAGTAATACAAGCTCATTACCGCTTCACGGCGGAAATGGGTAAGGTAGTACTTCCCCAGACAAACTCTGAACTTAGAGCTCTACTACTCAAAAATATTTATTGACGGATACTCCTGCTGAGCTATTGCCTGGATTCTTAAAAAAAAATTATAGAACATTATACACCCGTAGTTTAAAAGTCCTATCAAGCCCCCTAGAGGATCCAGGCCTCGTACCTCACATGCCGTCATGGTGAAGACTGAAATGGGCGACTATATGCCTTTGATTATCGCCTCCCCCCTCATTGAATACCACGAGACCCGTTTTTTAAGGACAAGTAGGCTGAAACAGGCAGACGGTCGACCTGATGGTAAGTGGTTACCGCCGCCTATGGACATTTGCAACACCAGATGTATAACCGCTTTATATCTAGGAAGGTAAGAATCTTAACGTATCTTGATTTGAAATCATAGACTATGATATATGACAGAGGGTTGATCTTCGAGTAACACCACAATTTTTTGTTTTACCACTAAGGTCGACAAACTAGCAGCTTACCTGATGGTAAGTGGTCACCACCTATGTACATTAGCAACAGCAGGGGCATCGCCGCGTTTTCGCTTGACACGTGAAGTTAAGTCTCACGTGTCTGTAATGTCACCGGCCTTACCTTTCTAACTGAAACACAGTAACACAAGCGCACTACTGCTTCACGGATGAAATGTTTAAGGTAGTACTTCCAAAGTAAACTCAAATCAACTTAAACTTAACTTCACATGATTCATTTTTCCTTATTTATTAATCAACTATAACTTTCAACGAAAAAACCGTAATACCTGTGTTATATCAATAGCTGGTTGCTAGGGGAATGGAGAAAACCGCCCTATTCAAGAAGTCCCTATTGACATTAAGCAATCTCCAAAGAAAAACTAGCCCTATTACTTAACAATAAAGATCATTATAATTTAACATAAAATAAATCATTTGATAATTATTTGACCCTATTTCAAATGCCATAAAGTATATTTTGACTACATTATTAAACTTCAAAATGAACTACATATTGTTTGGTTTACACGATTCATTAAATACGCCATCTAGCGATGAATAGCTGTATCTATAGTTCTAACCAGTGCACTTGCGGCGCCTCCCCTCAGACAATGGCACATCTATTGTCGTGCCCTGCGTGCCCCTCATCTTGCACGCCAGAAGAACTGTATAATGCTACAGATGACACAGTACGCCTGGCAGAATTCTGGTCTAAACAAATTTAGCCAAAACGATCGACACACAAAAAAAATAGTTCTAATTTGAATTACTGTTAACTAGCTGTCCCCGCAGTTTTACTCGCGTTCCCGAGGGATCTTACATTTTCCCGGTACTAAAAGTTTCCTATATGTTAATCCAGGGCATGCTCTATCTTTGTGCCAAGTTTAATCTAAATCGCTAGTTTTAGCAAAAAAAACGTAACAAGAAAATGAGAAGAAACTACAGATTTGCTAACAAGTTCCTAAAAACGGACCAGTTGGCTTGGTGGTTAGGTTACCATGACAGTCACGCCACAGGTCGTGGTTTCGATTCCCACCTATCCCTATCACATCTAATGGCTGTGAATAAAACCTTTTTAGAGTTTTAAATAGCGCCAACAATCATTATATTTCTTTATTTATTTCAACTATCTTAAAGTGCAACCTGCTATCCCCTTCCGTATCATGCTACCCCTATATTGTCTCGAAGAAATCGCTTTTCCCGATAAGACCTACTTTGAAAACACTTGTTCTGTTATATTAGATAGCTGATATTGTTTTTTATATCAGCCATCTGGTTTCCATAGTACAAGCCGCTTAGTTAGGGATCATATGGCCGTGTGTAAAGAATGTCCCGGGATATTTATTTATTTATTTAATATACTGGCTGTACCCTGCCACGCTTCGCTGTGGCACATTGTGATTGAATGGTTGAGAAATGAGAAACAAAACAAAGACGGTCGCGGATATGTGACTGATGAAAAAAATTGCTAAAAACAATCCTTGCTGCGGATTATATATCATGTTATAATTTCAGCTCGATCGGTGCAGAACTTTTTGAGTTTTTGAAGCGTACACAAACCAACATAACATTTATATATATGTATATAGATTAATAAATATCAATAAACAAACATTGGCGGTTGCATCAAACCTTGTAACAACATTGGCCCAACCCAATACTATCAACCATATAAGAGACAATGAATGACAAATGATTCAAACGAATCATAACTGAAACAATGGTAATTTAATACATGATTGTATGAATGAATCGATTATACGCGTTCAGTGACGCGTATCGAGCGAAACGATTCGATAGTATCGATGCATTCGCGTTTACAACATCGCATTGGATATATTGAACAACATTTTTTATTAAAATTTATTTATTTATTTAGATCACCAACAAGATACACACTCTAGTTGTCTAACTGGAGGGCGCCCTACACTACGTTTACCGAGCCGTGGTCTCCACTCTAGAACACTAATATTCGACTAAAAAATACACGGTACTAAAAAATCACATTAATGATTAATTTTTGATCATATTTAACGTTTTCGTATATTTTTGGATGTTCAATACACTAGTTAGCTAACCCAGCAAACGTTGTTTTGACATATTTACTTTATTATAAATTACCCGCGTTCCCGTGGGATGTCACATGTATTATACATAAAGACCTTCCTCTTCAATCACTCTATCTATTAAAAAAACCGCATCAAAATCCGTTGCGTAGTTTTAAAGATTTAAGCATACATAGGGATATAGGGACAGAGAAAGCGCCATTGTTTTATACTATGTAGTGATACAGGAGACATCCCAATTCGGCCAGAAAACTCGCAGAATATACGGTATTTGGCGTATGGCCGAATATACAATTTTTTGCAAGTCTAGGGTTACCCAAACCATAGCCCCTATCTCTTACCAAGGTTACCCGTTATCAAACAAGAACCGTACCCACATACCAACCCAGCCCGACTAGGTGAAGGACGTATTCAAATCGCTATACAGACAAACAACATGTATGACAAAACTAAATTCTTACATATACATAAACATTACGCATATTTTAAATTGTTTACTTATTTCGCAACGAACGGAGTACCAACTATTCAAGTAGGTATCGAGAATCGAAATCTTTTAATAGACGAGAATAACTGTGAGGTATTTGTTTAAAATTGATTATTGATGCTTCTTTTTAGGGTCCCGTACCCAAAGGGTAAAACGGGAACCCTTTAACTAAGACTCCGCTGTCCGTCTGTCACCAGGCTGTATCTCATGAACCGTGATATTTAAGCAGTTGAAATTTTCACAGATGATGTATTTCTGTTGTCGCTATAACAACTAATATTAAAAAGCAGAATAAAATTAATATGTAACGGGGATCCCATACAATGAACGTGATTTTCTTGCCGTTTTTATAGATAATGGTACAGAACCCTTCGTGCGTGAGTACGACTCGCATTTGGCCGGTTTTTATATACCACTTACGCTGACAAACAAACATGGACATTTGCAACACCAGGGGTATCGCTAATGTCTTGTGGACCCTGAGACGTGAAGTTGTTTAGTCTCATGTGCCTGTAATTTCACCGGCCTTACCTTTCTAACCGAATTACAGTAATACAAGTGCACTACTGCTTCACGGCGGAAAGTGTTCATCTACTCTAAAATTTCACTATTTTAAAGGTGTTATTTTTGGTGGAAAAAAACAATGTCATACACATCAGAAAAAACATTCGTTCCTTGGAAAAACTGAAAAATGTTGAATATTTTTAAACTAGACTTGCAAAAAAATTGTATATTCGGCCAAACGCCAAATACCTTATATTTTGCGAGCTTTTTAGCCGAATAGTCGAATATTAGTGTTCTAGAGTGGAGACCACGGCTCGGTAAACGTAGTGTAGCGCGACCTCCAGCTAGATGGAGCGATGATATACGCAAGCTGGCTGTAAAGTTGAAGTCTATTTAAAATATCTACTTGTACTTTATTTAAAAAAAACCTAATAAATATATATTTCCTAAATCAAAATATACCAACAATCATTATTAACCTTTAATTAGGCGCGCGGGGTCGCCGCGACCCCAAGTGATCTTCAAGTTATATTTTTACACCTATTAACGCTGTCAACCCGAATTTCTTGCTAGCTTCCTAACTCTCTAGTCCCCTAGTTCTAGGTCTAGTTTCTTATTTCATACCTATCAATTTGGTAACTGCAGACCCCGCGCGACTAACAATAATAGTTTATCGCGCCTAATTAAAGGTTAATTTATATATTTTATCATAACAATAAATATATCTTAATTATTCCAAAACATCAAAACTTTTTTTATTGTGTCTAATCTCAACATACATTAAATCAGTCAGGAAAGCGGGTGAAACCGCGGCACGGGAGCTACTTATACTAACAAACAAAGGATACACTATACATCGAAGTTATTTAACGTTTCATCCAAATAATAGCCATAAGCGAACAATTTTATACCGCCATGTTAACTGGATGTGTAATGAAGTACTTACGTATTAAAATTGGTATATATTTACTAGCTGTTCCCCGCGGTTTCACCAGCGTTTATCGATATCATATATAGCCTATAATCATCTAGGAAAAAATCCGCGTCGAATGGTAGCAGTGTCGTTTCGATATGTTCAGTAGTTTTGAGGTGATGGTCAGATAGCAGACTAGATACCTTTTTTAGTTAGGGAATTCAAGTATTCTCTGGTAAAAGTCTTTATATATATCACCCTACAATTGCTGTCATGTCCAAAATGTTATATTAATAGTCTTAAAAATATTTAATTATTTTTAATAAAAATTACCAACCCCCAACCTATTAAATCCAAAACAACTGATTCTAATATATAAAGTATAAAAAAATATATTGATCTCTTTATAATTTAAAAAAAAAAATATATTTTATTTCTCACCACAGACCCAATAATAAAACTACAAATTTAGAACTTAACTATAAAAATTAACAATAAATAATATATATATTACATTCTAAGTAGTCTAGTGTGGTGGCAGCGGATAGTAGCACCAAATATGGACTCTATCCTCTGGACTAGGCAGGAGCCTGTATCTCAGAGGATAGCGTTCGACCACGATACATTCAAACGTGCCGCTTTAAAATGTGTGTCACTGATGTGACTACAACAAGTCTATGGTCTTTAAATCAGATTGTTTACCTATCGATATATTTTTAATAACAATACACTAACAGTATCAAACACTCGGCCACGTACGCGAGTAACAGAAACATCGGCGGGAACTGTCATCGGCTTTACGCTCCAATTAACAAAGCAAATGTCATTGGAACAACGCGTTTCATATTTAGAACATTGAATTCACATTTCAAGTTCACATCACGTTCTTACTGATGGAAATAATGAATGGAGAAGTTGGAGTAGTTCTTAGTGCATAGTTCGTCCGGGGAAGTACTACCACCTTACCCATTTTCGCATTGACGCCGTAGTGCACATGTATTACTGTGTTTCGGTTAGAAAGGTAAGGGGTTGGACCATCTGCTGGTTTGTTGACCCATGTATATAAAAAAAACTTGCGAGGTGTCAAGGGACACCCGGATGGAACGAAGATACGCATTGGAATTGACCAAAACGCTGAGTTTAGGTCCAGTGTTGAGAAAAACTTGCAATCTCTCGTCTTTAGTATTACGTCTTCAATAAAAGATCAAAACTGTGCTAATCATTACTAATTATACTAATCTATAAATGGAACAGTATTTTAAACATGTTGTATGTAGCCTTTAAATAAATTATGAAAAAAACAAACCCAATAATAAACCGTATCAATTAAATTTCGAAAAAAAGTGTCGGTACAACTTTTCGTATGATTTTTTTCCGTCTAGCCCCCTTTCACAACGCGCGATAAGGAACTTCGTTCCAACACAGACATTCGGTCAAAGGCACAATCTGAGAAATGGACATTTTGCTTCCTGTAGTCAATTCAAAAAAGAATCTGCGCCTGAACCATCGATATCACATTGGGACTTGGAAATGTCTCCAGTGAATTGTAATATCGACATCTGCCTATCACTTCGGCGATAATGGGCGTAATGGGCTATAAAAAATTGTGGAATAATCAACAGCGTCAACCAGATTGATTCCATCCCACCTGATGGTAAGAGGTCACCGCCGCTTATGGACATTTGTAACAGCAAGGGCATCACCGCGTTGTCGGTTAAGTCCCATGTGCCTGTAATTTCACCGGCCTTACCATTCTAACTGAAACAGTAATACAAGTACGCCAATACTTCACGGCGGAAATGGGTAAGGGTCTACTTCAATGAATAATACAAAAATATCTTATATATCTTTTTTTCCTTTAAATTCTACCAAAACTACCATCCTGCCAACACTAGAACCTAGGCTATAAAAAAACCCAAAAAAAAACATATATCCTCCGTAAATATTCGATATGAAAAACGATTAAAACTGTACAATATATTAAGTTGAATCGATTATATTGAACGAACGAAACAAATCGATTGTCCACGGGCAATTAGATACAGTCTCATTGTACGGGTCGCGCTCCAGTTAGCTGTGATTGGCCGATGGTTCTTCTACCATCCTTTGGGATGATAACTGTTTTTAACATCTACACTAAAATTATATATATCTAAGCTTGTTTGATTTAGATGTGGGAGATAATCTCTGAAACTACTGATTAGTTTTCAAAATTTTCTTTCACTGGAAGATAGCTGATGATAGGGAAGTATGTACTACCTACTTCTCTGTCCCTATGTATGCTTAAATCTTTAAAACTACGCAACGGATTTTATATGCGGTTCTTTTTCATAGATAGTGAGTGAAGAGGAAGGTATTTATGTATAATAAAAAATAAATAAAAAAATACTGATCCTTCCATATGTTTTAAATGCGAATGTTTGTGGGGCTGGGTGTAGGGACGTTTGTTACTATTTCACGCAAAACCTTCTATACGGATTTGGATAAAACTTTGGACATAGATAGTTAGCCCTTCTTTATTCCGAAGCTAGTGTTAGATAAATAGCGAATCATAGGTACACGACTGAGTCAGTTAAAAAATTTTACACATTTTCGCCGTGAAGCAGTAGTGCACTTGTATTACTGTGTTTCTGTTAGAAAGGTAATGCCGGTGAAATTACAGGCACATGAGACTTAACAACTTCACGTCTGATGCGACAACAAGGCGATGTTGCAAATGTCTATAGGCGGCGGTGACCACTTATCATTACGTGGACAGTTTGCTTGTTTATCGTCCATCAATAGAAACGCATTACAATACAATATAGTTTATTTGTACAACACATAACAAGAGAAGAAGAAACATAAAGAAGTGGCTAACGCCATTTCTTCCAGACAACCTAGGGGTAGCAGAATACAGAAGAAGATAGCAGGTGTTGCACGTTCAGACATTCGAAATAAATAACGAAATCTACATTTATGTTAATAAATACTAAAATCTAATACTTATTGGAGCTATGACAGGCGAGGGTATGACAATGGAGCGTTCTTATTGGCAGACTCGCCGCATAGCTACCTCGTACCAGTGGCGTAGCTACCGGAGGATTAGACGGGGCAGTATCCCGGGGCCCTCAACATTCGGCTGGAGGACAAACGATTTTACATAGTTTAGTTGGGGCCCTACTAAATTTTTATGGTTACTTAGCTACGCCACTGCCTCGTACATCTGTGGTGGAAAGGCAGCCTAATGATAGGTACAGCCATTAGCATAAGATATATTATTTACGACAAACCCCACTTAGACGACACCAATTACGGTAGACATTATGAAACCCATACGAAAGGTATTTGATAGCCTCAGGATTAGTGGACACATCTGTTCAGAAATTTACGGACAATTCTAACCTTTAGCCCGCACAAGTCAAATCCCAAACAAGGAAACTCAACATGACTTGACAGAGGAGATCCAGGGGAATTAGTTACTAGATATTTGTTTTGTATAATCTTAGAATGGATTTCCGCAAGGACACGCCTGAGTCAATTAGTTATCGCTTCTAGGTTATTTATTTTTTTTTTTTTTTTTATGCTACTTGGGCCGACAAACAAGCAGACGGTCCACCTGATGGTAAGTGGTCACCGCCGCCTATGGACATTTGCAACACTAGGAGCATCGCCAATGCGTTGTCGACCCTGAGACGTGAAGTTGTAAAGTCTCATGTGCCGGTAATTTCACCGGCGCCCTTACCTTTCTAACCGAAACACAGTAATACAATAGCACTACTGCTTCACGGCAGAAATGGGTAAGATGGTAGTACTTCCCCGGACGAACTCTGCACTAAGAGCTCTACTACTCTGAAAATATATTTTATTTCTTACCAAACGCTTCTTAAAAGTATACATGCTTAATATAAATGAATAGGACATCCTAGGACATCGACCATGACATGGAAGACCAAAAATCACTACATAGTATAAAACAAAGTCGCTTTCTCTGTCCCTATATCTCTATGTATGCTTAAATCTTTAAAACTACGCAACGGATTTTGATGCGATTTTTTTAATAGATAGAGTGATTGAAGAGGAAGGTTTTTATGTATAATACATGTGACATTCCGCGGGAACGCGGGGGACAGCTAGTAAATTATAAATGAACGTTTCAAAAAGTTTAAATTAGTAATTATTAAGTTTGTTATACTGTAGTCTTAAGGTCGCACTAAAATAAGACGTTTCGCTTTTGAAAGGAAGATAGCGAATCAATGTTTAATTTCATAAATCTTTAAATGTTTAGTACAGCATTTTAAAACTAAGGAGTTTCTATATATTTAAATGGTATCCCATATCGTTTTTATGGACAGTTCTTAATTAAGGACCTAAAACAAATAAATATTTTTTTACATTTTCAAATTAAGAATCGACTATTAAACATCGCCAAAAAAATATTATCACACGATTAGTAAAGCACTTTTTCGTTACAATAACTCGACAAATCATCGTTCCATTTCCAAAACAATCGTAAAAACAGAACCGTAACTTAAAAATTCAAACTCGCACATAACAGTACTAAAAGACAATAAAAACCGTAACGACACTCGCTCATCCCTTTACGTATCATGACTAACTGACAGCTGGCATACAGCCAACATTCAAAATTAAGTCCTTCAGCCAGTTCAGCCAACATAACACAAACAGTTCGAAATTCGAAAATCCATTCTGTCATTTGAAGCTTTACGGGATAATGCGCGCACGGCTAACTTTGTCTGCAGAATTGTCTTTAATTTACAATGTTGGTATTATAGCTTCTATTCTGTTAGTTTTAGAGTCGAATTTTGTTTATTCGTACAGAGTTTACTAATGAGCCATTAAACTTGCTTAGTAAGTGAGCAAGTAAAATTGTTTACAATTGGAAATTGCTGTGAGACGTGTCAGAGAGCTAAAATAGTTTGTTTGTATGAGACTTGACGTGGTATTGACCTGACAGCGATGATAGCAGTTAGTGACTTCGAATACCGTGACTAAGATAGTGGGTTCGAATCCTACAAAAAGGTTCGATGAAAAAAATACAATAAAAAGAAACTTTTATTGTTTCCAAAATCAGATTCATCTCTTGATCTTACAGTCATAATAATAATATCCTGGGACATTCTTAACACACGGCCATCTGATCCCGAACTAAGCAGAGCTTGTACTATGGAAACCAGATAACTGATATACTACATATAAAAATCAATGTTTGTCTATACGAGTATGTCCTTTATAGTTGTAAACTATGCAACGGATTTTAATGCAGTTTTCAGCAATAGATAGAGTAATTCAAGAGGAAGGTTACACACAAATGTATGTCCAGGGTCGCTAACCACCAAGCCAACCGTCTTGTCTCGTATAAAGCAATAGAGTTCATATTTCCATAACATTAATAGATATCAAAACCTAGCAGACTATGTTTACCGTGGTAAAGATCAATAAACAAATACAGGAATAATAAAAAACAATCTTGTGGCAGTAGCGAAGCCATCGAGACAATGGCAGGATGCGACGCGATGAAATTTTAATGCAATCTCTATCTGTAAGGCTTATAGTGTAATGGAAGCTACACTTTTGTTCTCATAAGTAATTTTGTAACTTCTCGTGGGAGCGCTGCGAAATTCTGATCCACAACCTTTATGTGTGACGAAAAATAAATTTATGATAAACACAATGTATGCTATTCAAAAGTGATTGATGAATAATTAAAATGTTTCCCTGTAATACAAAACTTTAAATTCTACCGTGTCTTTACGACACTCCCAATTAATGTTGATTTTTAAAATCAAGAATTCCGACTATCATGTGGACCTTGATGGCAGAGGCGGCCTTAGGGGGTGGCGAACGGGGCAATCGCCCGGGGCCTCGCTCTTGCAGGGGCCTCGCGCAACCCAAGCAAATTAAAAAAATATGGATTTCAAATTTTAATTATTTGTATAACTTTATCATTTCTTGTCAAACATGACAAATAACTAAACCAAACAACCAGACTTACTTTCGCATCACATACTTTTCACGAAGGACAAAGGGCCGCCGCTGCCTGATGGTAAGTTGTTACCGCCGCCTATGGACACTTGCAGTACCAGGAGCATCGTCAACAATCGTAGCAGACCCATGGGATATGTATACCTAGCGGAAACTATCTCTGCCTGACCTATTGAAGAACTATTTACTACAGCCAACAAAAGGTAAAGTCAACAAAAAGATACTATTTTTTACGTCAAATAGACCGAGAAAAACAGGCAATCATCTGATTATAAGTGGTCACCGAATCTACAATGCGTTGCCAACCCTGATACGTGAAGTTGTTAAGTTTCGTGTGCCTGGACTACTGCATCACGGCTTTGTTTCAAAATATAAAATAATATTTATATCGTAGCTCATATGATACGTGTATTTAATAAGGTTAAGACGGTACTTTTTTATTTTTTAAATACAGTGTAAACTCTTTATAACGAAACTCAAGGGACTGAGCATTTTTTGTCGTTATAGAGAGTTATCGTTATATGGAGTGAACAAAAAAAAACAAAACAAAGTGAACAAACCAACCAACTTGGGCTCACTTCAACGTTATAGGGAGTTTATCGTTATAAAGGATAACGTTATAAAGAGTTTACACTGTATCATAAGTTTTCGAAATAAACGCAAAACTTTTTTTATTGACTGCGCCAAAGCATATAATGAGCTATATTTGACATAATATATAGTATAGCATAGCTTGACTATAGCTATACACAACAACAACGCCTTAAAATTACTTAGCTTAGATAAAACCACACACAGACAGACCGGAGGCGGCCGCAGCTCTTTGAAATATTCATTACATCAAATCATCTGAGATATGTTTTACAATTTTTATTTCACATCTAAACTTCTTCATAAATTATTTAAGTGATTGAGTATTTTTAAAAAAAACATGGCCACCGATTTAAACAACCATGGTTTCTTTCTATATCGACAAACAAGTACATGGTCCGATGGTAAGTGGTCACCGCCGCCTATGGACATTTGCAACACCAGAGCCGCGCCAATGCGTTGTCGACCCTGAGTCGTGAAGTTGTTAAGTCTCATGTGCCTGTAATTTCACCGGCCTTACCATTCTAACCGAAACACAGTAATACAAGTGCACTACTGCTTCACGGACGTACTCTGCATTAAGAGCTCACTTCCATAAACCTGAATAATAATTGTTATTAAACATTTGATTTGGCAGACGTCCCGTTGCCTCAATCAATAACCAAGTAAACTGGCTAGCAAGTTCCTCTCTATAGACCAAATATATATATATTTTTTTATTTAGAAAACCAACAGCTATATTACAGAACATGTTTACAATCAAAAACAGAACTTATCATAAGCCAATTATAGGTTTTCCTAGATTAATTAATACAAAAGGTAAGGAGCAGAAATGAAACATACATAAGAAAGCTAAGTAAGTACAACAGTTTAACAAAGTGATATTTCCTTTTAGAAGCAGGCAAGTACAGTAATCGTTTTATGATCCCCGGTCAGTGTTTTTAGTAATTTTGTTCCTTGATTCCTTTTTTTTTTTATGCCACTTGGGCCGACAAACAAGCAGACGGTCCACCTGATGGTAAGTGGTCACCGCCGCCTATGGACGTTTGCAACACTAGGAGCATCGCCAATGCGTTGTCGACCCTGAGACGTGAAGTTGTTAAGTCTCATGTGCCTGTAATTTCACCGGCCCCCTTACCTTTATAACCGAAACACAGTAATACAATTGCACTACTGCTTCACGGCGGAAATGGGTAAGGTGGTAGTACTTCCCCGGGCGAACTCTGCACTAAGAGCTCTACTACTCTAAAAATTCTTCTTTTTGCAATAGCCCTTGAACACTCAAGTAGTTAAAGCTCTTAGTGCTGACACAACAAAAAAGTGTCTCTACTACTTTTTAATATATACACACATACTTTCGTCCGCGTTATAGAGAACTAGGAACCGTCTCGCGGTTTCACCCGCGTTCCCTAGGGATTTTATGTATCCTTGTATTATAACATCAGATTTTCCCGATTCATACAATCTAGGAGTATCTAAGGCAAGAGTGAATAGGCATTACTCGAGTCCGCCTGTACCATCCTCGACTACATCGTCCTTTTCCATCAGGTGAGATGTCAAACGCGCTCAAATTTTTATAAAAAGAAAAAAATTATATAAATGCAATAAGAAAGCATACTGGCGTGATAGATGCCTTATTCTTCGCACGAGGTATGAAATGGAGGTGGGCGAGTCACGTGACACGCTACACTGACTGCAGGTGGACGAAGACCTATGTAGAGAAAACCTCATGGGCACAGAAGCAGAGGGAGACCAAAAGCAAGGAAGAAGATCGAGATAGAGATTAATTACGTGAGGTGATTTTGGCGATTTTTCGACCCCCCTACTCCCCTTGGTGAGATGTCGTGATATTTTTCCGCGACCCCATCACCCCGCCTCTAATCACACGTGAGAATTGCTACTGATACTTTATGGTGTTCGGATACCGCGATGTTACGATTAGTTTAATTATATAATAGATATATAATAGATTAGACGAGTATACGACATGTGAAAAAAACTAACTATTTTTGACTAAATATAACCTTTTTCTGGCAATTTTACACTGTTTTTATTTTTTTATTTTTATTGCTACCGCCCAAATTGGCTCCATGCTGCCTGATGGTAAGCAGTCAATGAAGTCCCCTAGTGATGGCCATCATCCCAGTAGCCAGCGTAGCATTGTGGCATGATGGCCCTCACCTTGACGGCCTTGTGAGAAGCTTTTTCACGCCCCGCTTAAAGGACCCAGGATCATAAGAGAAGGGAAACACGTGGGCTGGTAGCGAGTTCCACGTCTTAATGGTACGGCAGAGATAAGAGGCGCCGAACCGTTTGGTGCGTGACGGAATCTGTTCCACCGTGTAAGAGTGGCACCTTAACCCAGCACGTGTCGTTCGGGATAGGAAAGGAGAGGATGGGATTAGTTGAAATAGCTCTTCGGAGCACTCACCGTGATAAATGCGGTAGAAGACAGCCAATGAGGCCACGTCTCTGCGTAATTGCAGTGACTCAAGAGTCTTTGTGGCCTCAGGATCCCCAATGATACGGACAGCACGCCGCTGCAACCTATCGAGGGCGTCCAATAAGTACTGGGCGGAGCCATTCCAAAGGTGAGAGCAGTATTCCACGCAGGAGCGAACCTGAGTTTTATATAACAGACACAACTCCTCCGGCGCGAAAAACCTCCTCACCCTGTTCATGACTCCGAGTTTCCGGGATGCGGATTTGATGACACCCTCAATGTAGTTTTTCTGGTTGAGATTGCGGCGTATGTCCATACCTAGGATATTGAGGCTGTCTTGAATCGGTAGTGGAGTGTCCAGAAGAGAGGGATAGGGAAGGAATGGAGATAATTTAGCTGAAAATGCACACACCTGTGTTTTCTTGGCGTTGAACTCGACCAGGTTCACATCACCCCAACGCGAGATGCAATTCAGAACCCGATCAAGCTCAGCAACAAGTGTTCGCCTATCCTCCTCAGTATCGGCTTGCTTAGCCGCAGGGTGTCCGAGATATCGCCCATGTACAGTGCTGTCATCTGCATAGCAATGAATGCTCCCAAAAGTGAGCATATCATTGATATGCAGAAGAAAAAGCGTGGGCGATAATACGGACCCCTGAGGCACACCAGCATTCACCTCGAGAAACTTAGATGAGTGGCCGTCACAGAGAACTCGAATACGGCGCTCATGCAGGAAGCTGGCAACCCAGTTGCACAGTCGAGGCGGCAAGCCGTAGGCTGGAAGCTTGGAAAGAAGCGCACGATGCCAGACTCTATCGAAGGCTTTGGAGATGTCGAGACTAATAGCCAACGACTCCCCATGCCTGTCCATCGCTTCACCCCAGAGGTGAGTGACATACGCTAGAAGATCACCCGTAGACCGTTTCGGTCTGAAGCCATATTGACGATCGCTGATGAGGGAGTGATCTTCTAGGTAGCGAACGAGTTGGTTGTTTATTATTCGCTCAAATGTTCATTGTTTCTTGTTAACAAAAAAAATTACGTGTTATTTGCCGAGACCCCCCCTCTCCCCCACGTAAGCTTCAGTGAGATTTGGCTGGACCCCCTCCACCCCTAAATGCCTTACGTAATTAATGGACGCCCCCTTATGGTATGGGTAAACAATAACTGAAAGAATTCAAAAGTATTTTTCCCCTACATTCCAGACTTCTACAGCAGACACTCGCGCAGAGCTGAGTAATTTAAGGAAAAATCGCCTTTTACAAAACAGTATACGCATTTGATTCCTTTAGGTACACTGTGGGGTGATTAACCTCCATTTACATAGCGATTAGTCCAAGTCCTGGGTTCAATTCCCATCCATGACAAACATTTGAGTGTATGAACATGTATGTTTGTTCTGGTTCTGGTTAAATCTTTACTAATAATAAAGTGGAAAAGTTTATAAGTTTTAATGTAGGGAAAAATTTCGAAATAACTCAAACAATATCAATAATTCTACATATAGTACGTATTGTTTAAATACTATTAATAATGTTAATTTGTTATAATACCCTTTGCTAAAAAATAATTAGTTTTATTATGTATTTTTAAACATGAAAATAATACAGTTTTCCCAAATGAACGCAAGCTCGTTGTTGATATATGAAACCATCATCACTACATAGTATTAAACAAAATCGCTTTCTCTGTCCCTATATCCCTATGTATGCTTAAATCTTTAAAACTACGCAACGGATTTTGATGCGGTTTTTTTTAATAGATAGAGTGATTGAAGAGGAAGGTTTTTATGTATAATACATGTGACATCCCACGGGAACGCGGGTAAAACCGCGGGGGACAGCTAGTTCATTATTAACTTCTTTCATTAAATAGATCAGGTGTTGCCATGAACAAAACGCCATGTTAATTTAAAACATGCCATACGTAACATCTTGCTTGCCGCCAGAACAATGGGATTCGCAACGCAGTGCCCCCCCATCCCCCATTGGGTAACACTAGCACTTAGTTTACTAATTAGTAAACATACGGTTTTGTAACAGTATTAAATTTTGAACCTTGGAAACCTATACACATTATACGCTCGTTTTGGTGGCAATGGAAAAGGGGGCGACCATTTATTACGTGAGGCATTTAGGGGGGGGGGGGGGGGGGGAGGGGGGCAAGCCGATCTCACCGAATCTCACGCGGAGGAACCCCCCCTGGGTTTCGGCAAATATCACGTAAATTTTTTATTAGCAAGAAACAGTGTAAAATTATTAGACGAGGGTTATATATAGAAGTAATATTTTTTCACATCTAAATCTAAATCGTATGCTTATGACAATATCAAATCTCACGTGAGATTAGGGGCGGGGGAGTCAAGCAAAATCTCATGACATCGCACCAAGGGGAGTGAGGGGGTCGAAAAGTCGCCAAAATCACCTCACGTAATTAATGGATGCCCCCAAAGAAACAAGCGCAATTCCATATGGAGTAGAAGCTCTTCGATGAAGTCGAGTCTTGAATTCATACCCTGGACTATAGGATATAGAGCTTTATATCCAATGGCTGAAACAATATTTATTGACCCACGTAGATGTCTACAAACTATCAAAAATACTAAACATACAATAGTCGAGCTCTTTGTGCAGAGTTCGTCCGGAGAATTACCCCATTACCCATTTCCATCTTGAAGCAGTAGTGCACTTGTATTACTGTTTCGGTTGGAAAGGTAAGGCCGGTGACATTACAGGCACATGAGACTTAACTTCACGTCTCAAGCGACAACGCGGCGATGCCCCTGGTGTTGCAAATGTCCATTGGCGGCGATGACCACTGATTATCACCTGATAATCAGTGGTCATCGTTGACAAATCGTGGACAAACAGGCAGACGGCCCACCTGGGCCGTCTGCCTGTTTGTCGGTCTGCTAGACATTATAAAAATGGGACATTTAGGCTAACATTGAATAGTTAGTGAACTAGCTTTCTGGGAACTTAAGCATTCCCCAGGATAACGTGAGTATATGCCTATTTCCGCGTTTCGGTTAGAAGGGTAAGGCCGGCGAAATTACAGGCACGTGAGATTTAACTTCACGTCTCAAGCATCAACGCGGCGATGGCCCTGGTGTTGCAATCTATAGGCGGCGGTTACCGTCTATCTGTTTGTCGGCATTATAAAACAGAACATTTAATAGTTAATAAAAAGGTGTTCCTGTTAAAAAAGTAAGGCCAGTGAAATTACAGGCACATGAGACTTAGCTTCACGTCTTAGGGTCGACAACGCATCGACAATGCCCCTGGTGTTGCCAATGCAAGAACCCAATTTCCACAGCGTAAAAAAACTTATCTAACAGTATAAAAAGTCAAAGATTACTTCAAGTGCCACTCACTAGTAGTACTTTTGATAAAAATGCTCGATTCCTTATCATATTAATCTGCCGACGTAAATATTTTGCCTTCACCATAGATATGTATACGCCGTGATCGTGATGAGAGAGTAACAAACGTTATCGCATATATTATTTAGATAAGAGATATTGTTTTATCTTGTAATTATTCTAATTTTATCTGTCAAAGTCATTAAATGCATTTTGAAGTGAAAACTTATTTAGCGTTGTGATTTTAAACTCGATGAAACAAAAAGCCACAGTAAAAAGAGACAACTATACACCTTTAGGGTTAAGACTGCGAAAGAATAAGATAGGCAGATAAAGTCTTAAATTCGGTTTCTTGCTTGCTGAAAATTTGTATTTACATACGGTTTCTTTCTGAACGGTTTTATTTAGCTTGCCCTGTTTTTAAGACAATCTAGTATAGGTGTCTCGAAAAGACTGAGGTGTACTGAAAAGATGCGACTTGACAGAAGGGATTGGTACATATTCCGCCGACGTGAAATGACTGACGGCAAAAGTGGACTGATTAGAGATAATGTCATTTTCGGAATCTGTCATTTTAGGAATTTGCCATTTCAGGAATTTGCCGAGTTTAGAATACACTTTCTCGAAAATTGTCGTTTTCGGAAGTTGTCGTTGTCACCCTGAGGGATTCATATTTGACGAAAGAATAAAAAAAAAAAATACGCCCCTTCTTTGATTACAAAAATATTACTAACTAAACTATCTTAAGCTGTTAGTGCAGAGTTCGTCCGGGGAAGTATTACCTTACCCATTTTCGCCGTGAAGCAGTAGTGCACTTGTATGTATGTAAGGGGGCCGGTGAAAATACAGGCACACGATACTTAACCACTTCACGTCTCAGGGTCAACAACGCACTGGCGATGCCCCTAGTGTTGCAAATGTCTATAGGCAGCGGTGACCACTTACCATCAGGTACACCGTGAGCTTGTTTGCTGCTCATGTGGAACAAAAAAAAAAACAAACAAAATCTGCATTCCATCCTAAAAACACGGATATAAGGGCGCATATCCGCTTATCAAATGATTGCCTAGTCTGATTACATCAATCATTATTACTAATTTCCTTTATCAAGACACACCTAGAGGCATAACGTGTGAAATCATTTAAAATAATCTCCATGCATGTCCGTACTCCGTTTATATATTGCGTTGTAATCTAAACAACGTGTGCCATCCCCCTCTTTCAACAAACATCTGATAGAGAAGAGAAATCTTAAAACCTTAGCCCGCAAAAATACTCAAAATGTTAATATCATATATAATAATGAATTTCCCGGGACATTCATTACACACCGCCATCTGATCCCAAACTAAGGAGAGCTTGTACTGTGGAAACCGGATAACTGATCTACTTATATAGATATTTACACCCAACTCATGTTCATTGAATGTTGATTCAGTTTTTTTTAATACATCGGTTTGCGGCAAGAGAGTAAGTATGCAGGGGGTTTCGGGGGCGATCAATCGAACTAGCTAGGTTTTATTTTTAGAAAACTTTGTTTTATCCGTGTTTTCAGGCAATGAAAACTGCTACAAAATCATTAGAATACAAAGGTAAAAGGTTTTCAAGCGCCTTCTTTTGTGAGAAAAACTGTTAACCTTCGGGCCCTTTATTAATCCATCGTAGCGTAGTAGTGACATTAGTGAAGAAGCCCCGAGCACAGCTCGGTCATCCAGGTGCTAATATTAATAGAAAGTAGCTTCCACCCTGAATGATCAAATTTTTATGGAGTTTTTCTCCATAAAAATCTAGAAAAAATTCTATTGGCGTGCCAAAATTTATTCAAATCTGTTCAGCTATTGTTGAATGCTAAGTGTTCTAGAGTTTTCAATTTATAAATCAGTAAGATAACTTACAAGGTAATATTTACCAATCAGCCTTTTCAATCTCAGATATATCTTGATATTATCAAAACTGTTTTAAATATACTTAATAGGCCTGGATTTCCTTAAATTACGACTCTAATCAGCCAAGATAATACACACAGATTGGCCAAAAATTACTTTAAAAATAAAAATTCAACTACTGTAAGTTTGTGCTTGCAAACCTCAAAAAGTAGTTGATGGATTGACTTGAAATTTTCTGCACAACATAGTTTCTATGTACTGTGGTAATAACTTTTTTTTCCAAAAGTTCTTATTCTCACGGGAATGACAAATCGTTAAAACCTGACTGAGTTACAGCGAAATGTGGCTAGGTCAAGCTGGTAATTCATAAATTAATATGATTTGTTTTAGTCTGGCTAATAACTGTAGCCAAAACTAGCAAATTGATGTAGATACCTAACTTTAAGATTTACATGTTGTATAATGTTTTGTTAACAGTGTATTGTGTGTTTTTGTCAATGTAAACTCAATATGTGTAGTATTGTCACAAACCTTTGTGGTTTTTAAATGCTACTATGTAATCATTATTTTATTGTTATTTTTGAGCCTGTAATAAAGGAATAAAAAAAAAAGATATTTATTATTGAGATTTTCATTAAATCGCGAAGTCAATAAATTTTTGAACACTTGACAGGCCCATTGGCTTGGTTTTTAGCGACCCTGACTGCCAAGTCAAATGTTGCGGTTTCGATTCCCACCCAGGACAATCATTTGTGTGCATGAACATGTCTGTTTGTTCTGTGTCTGGGTGTTAATATCTGTATATGTGTGTATCAAAAATTAAAGTAGTATATGTAGTATATCAGTTATCTGGTTTCCATAGTACAAGCTCTGCTTAGTTTGGGATCAGATGGTAGTGTTTAAATTATGTCCCAGGATATATTATTTACTTTGAATATATTTGAAATAAGGTACATCTAATGGTTAAATGAATGAGCCCTACCTTAAAATAAACCCTTCAGAAATATAAATTAAAAATCTACTGTAATACAGCCTATGCCTGTATTAAAATTCTTCTAAATCTATTCAGCCAATACATATACAACATGTTACAAAATACCCCGTAAAAATATAATTAATTATCAAAGTCAACAACCCTAGTAAGCTGTCATGTCAGGGAACCAGATTATTTAACAGAAAGGCCTACATACCTATTTTACCTAATAATACTATCTACTTTAATAGTTTTCTATTTATTTATTTTTTACTTTTTTACTTAATCTTTTACTTTTTTATTTTTTTGGGGTTATACAGGTCTACTACAGTTCTCAAATATTGTGAATGGAATTGTTATAAGGCTCCATTCCTTTCGGCTTCACAGGTAGTTTTGTAACAGCCTGTATACATGAAATATTAAAGAAATTGACATCCTTAGCAACTGTGCTCTGCCTATTTGTTAGTAAATCACAGAACTTAGATAACAGATGACTTAGGTAAAGCAGTACCAGTGGGATGGCTCACGATAGAGGATAATAACCTTTGGCATTGAATTGCTCGCCTGACAAGCTATCATTTTGATTAATTTTATTGAAAAATTATTGTTTTAATTTCATTGTGTCTTTAATACTTAAAAAAACCATGTAAAGACGATTTATAAGAGCCTGTGAAGGCCTACATGAATAAACAATATTTCTATTTCATGTTTTACCAACCTATACAGAACTTTGAAGGCCTAACAGGGTTTTTAAAAGTCAGAACACATGGGTAGCTCTTTGGCAATAGACTTTTAGAAACCTACTATTGTTTACGAAGGTATTAGTACCGTAGTAATTAACCTTGGTTTAGGTTTAGCAAATGACAGTGTTTAATCCTTACGAAATTCATGGTAACATGTAAATGTTAATTAAATGCATGAATATAAATCTACTAATACGAAATGTACTAAAGAATTATGAATGGACATAAATTAGATGAATAAGTAATATTTTCAGCTTAGAAAATTAGAAAACCTAAGGTAAGAGGATAAATAAACAGTAAATACATTTCGCTCAGAATAGATCACGTTTATCCTCATTTTGAAATGAGAGTATTTTTAAATGGTCACGAAAATAACAAAACAATAGATCCCATTATACAACATAGATTTGAGAAATATACTTTCACTTCAGACTCGATTGTTATCTCGCGATTTAGAATTGCCGCCTACCTTGCGGAAAAAAAATTGACCAAAATTTACTTAAAAAATTTCGTCATACAAATTGACTTACCTGAGGTAATTATGCGGTTTGGGACGTCAGCATTGCGGTGAAATCACTTAAACACAGCTATTATTATGATAAGGACGTGTGATACAGGTAAATAAATTAGTAATCTTTGTTCGGAGACCTCTCGGGTTGGCTCACACAATATGGACACTGCGACACATTTGTTCAACTAGTATTTACCGCTGATGTGTAAAAATTTAACATGTAAACAAGCACGAGACACTATTTGAGCAATATCCATCCAGAAATCAAGAGTTCGAAAAATATTACACTCGATCAGTTGGCAATCGACACAAAATTCTTTTGAATTGATTGATTGATTTGATGATTCCATTCAAGTTCATTCAATTTGTCAGATTGCTCATTCTTTTATTCACTCAAGAACGAATGACTATTGGGTTGTTCTATTCAATGTTGTGATTTAGAGTTGTTATTTATATGATTAAATATTAATTACATAGTCAGAAAATATCTCAATAACATATTATCTTTGTTATATTTTAGGTGCCTTGTCAGTCCTAATTAAAATATTTGAAGATTGATACTAAATTAAGCATAAATAAATTAAATGTTGTGGAACCGTCATTTACCGGTTTTGTGTACGGTTACTACTCTAGTAAGTGCCCGCCAGCACGTTCCAGGTTTTCTTTTTAATGAGACTAATAGGTTTAAACGATTAACTTAGCATTTAAAACTAAACTAACTATTTTGCTATACGGAAGAAAAAGACAAACAAGTTGTTCTCTCTATGCTACATATAATAATAATAATAACAATAATAAATTTGTTGAAGTCGTCAAATCACCGAAAAACCCTAAAAAGATGTTAACATTTGGTGAATTGTGATAAATTTTCAATCGATTCTTATGTACGAAGGCTGTATCCTATGTAATGTGAACTTTTCTTCAGATGAATCAAAACAAATTTCGAAAATAATAACCTACAATGGCAGATAGCGAAGGGACTCTAAAAAATGAGGATCAAATTGAATTCAAGAAGCCTGTACTCTTTGGACGCATTGGAAAGTTACCGAAAAAGGTCAAATCTGAAGCGGGAAAAACATCAGAAGTGATAACTATTGAATTACCTGAAGGAAATTCATCTGAAAAGAGTTCTGACAATACCTCACCACCAGTGGTTCAAATAAAAGAGATATCAGCGCCTATACCTTATAAAGAACCTAAATGGTCAGGATTATGTCCAGATGGTTTGTACAATTGATTTAATATGGCTATAGTATCCCGGTTACTTAACGTCGAATGTCCTGACGACAGTCTTGACTTTGAATCGTGAAACTGGGGATCTGTGGTAACCAGATAACTTAAACTACAGTCTAGCTAGTTGTTGCTAGCATTTGTGAGTTTATCTGTATTTCAGACCAACAAATTATGGTTAAAATTCTATAGTTTTCAATAAGGCTTTCACCACAATTTAATCTTAGGGAATGTTTATGCTTTTTATACAATAAATGTATGTCACTCAGGTGAATCTGGGGCCTTGATAGTTTAAAATAATGGGGATTATATGAAATGGGTAAATTTTTTCTATTTCAGGTTCAGATTATGGTCTGGAAGTGCTCAAGTCTGGCATGATAGTGGAGAAGGTGGATTTGACAAAGAAACCTTACTCTGTGTTTGGGAGACTCATTAACTGTGATGTGGTGATGGCTCATCCGACTATATCCAGGTATTGATTTATTTTTTAATTCATAATTTTTCACTTTTTAAATAATTATAGAAATTGTGACGTGTCCTGTATTAAAGATGATCTAATCACAAAGAGTATGTTATTTGATGCTGTACAATTATGACGTCACAATTGCTATTTCACACAAAATTCCATACATTCCATTGTTTTGACATTTCATAAAGAATTGCTGATTTGACATGTCAGGACACATCCCTATTGTTTGTAGTGGAGACTCCAATATCAAAACCTCAGTCATAAAGATTCTTGATTATCCAGATTAACATGTGGGTAGGGCTCCCATCCTTCCGGGCTCCCCCAGATTTTACCTAGTTTAAAGGGTATCCAGGAAAGCGTTGGGATGAATGTGGGTAATATCTACCATGATTATCATGTTGCATGACAGTGATTTGTGTATGCACATGTGCGTTAGTTCTGTCTGGATATCAATATTAATATATAATTTAATTATGAAATTATTTGTCAACTTTGCCCCAAATAGTACAGTCAAATTGAAAAATCTTCAAAAATTTACAAAATAAAAAAATGCATATAGTATTATTATTAGTGACCCCCTCCAAAATTTCAGGCTGTGACCGCGCCTCAATAAGTATATCATTACCGACTAGACTTAAATGAATCTAGATACAGCCATATAGATAGAGCATGCACAGAAATAACACACAGGATGTGTTTTATACCTAGAAAATATTACATGTTGGAACAAAATGGGATAGCTAAATATAAATAAATGACCTGGGACATTCTTTACACACGGCCATCTGATCCCATACTAAGCAGAGCTTGTACTATGGAAACCAGATAACTGATATACTACTTTTTATTTTTCTAAATACATACATATATAGATATTGACACCCAGACACAGATCAAACAGACATGTTCATGCACACAAATGTTTGTCCTGGGTGGGAATCGAACCCGCGACCTTCGACGCAGTCAGGGTCGCTAACCACCAAGCCAATGGGCCTGTCTAGCTATTAGCTTATAGCTATAGTTGATTTATATTTGTTTCCAGACACCACGCAGTCATACAATACAAAGCCTTCGCTGAGGATGGCGAGCCAACCTCCGGCTGGTACCTGTACGACCTGGGCAGCACTCACGGCACATTCCTCAACAAGGACAGGTTGAAGGCTAACCACTACACAAGGGTGCGAGTGGGACATCAAATCAAATTTGGAAATAGCTCTAGAACCTATATTATGTTGGTGAGTATGTTATATAGACCAGCCTGCCATGTTGCAGCCTGCAGGTCATTGGTTCGATTCCCTCAATTAATTAAATTTGATACACAGATTGTCTATTATTTCTGGAATCTGGACTATACTTGAATATTTGCAAGGATGAAATGAAATGAAATGAAATATTTATTCAAATAGGCCTTCACAGGCACTTATGAATGGTCAGACTCTAACACCGGTTCGGAAGGTTGTTTATTAATTTATTTATTTATTACACACAAATTACAGCTATTATTACAGGAATGCCCTAATCCGATAGTGTATGTAAAAAAATATTAACATGAAGAAATTCAAACTGCTTAATAAGGCACGCCATATTTGAATAAAGCTAAAGACACGAGATTTAGAGAGGTTATTGACTACATGACTCCCCTGTGACTAAGCATGGTATTCTGAAGACCTTCCCCCCCCCCCCCCCCCCCCTGAATGGGTGCGTTCCCTTACCTATTATTGAAGAAATATAGTTTTTCATATTATAATAATATTTTTTTTTTCTCTTTTTTTCTGCTACATGGCAATCTGTCTTAAGACAATAAGCCACTGAGTTGACTAACTTTAAGTCTGTTGGTTTGGGTTTATTTATAGAGAGGGCTTCCTAGTTGCATAGCTCTCTTCTCTCTATACAAATCTGTTACTGAGGCTGGGGATAATAATAATAATATTAATTGAAGAGCTTCCTATTGCATTACCCGATCATCACATATCTAAAGCATCAACATTGTGTTTCCAGTTATTTTAGCATTGATATCCCAAACACAAGAGCTATCAGGTTGATAAACCTTTAATTCATTTTTAATGACTCAATCAAAGTTTTTCTCCGCAGTTATTAATTATATTTTTGTATCAGAAATGTGTACCTTTGTCTAGAACACTAATAGCATCTATCAGAGACATTAAGGACAATCGAATATCATATTTCATTATCTTCATTACTTTTAATAGCTTTTGGCTACAGATAAATCAATATGTAGGTAGGCAGTACTTTATAAATACTGGTAATTGATAAAAATGTTTATCTAGTATTGAATTCTTATTAGAGGGCTTTGAAATTATGATGTGCAACCTTTTTGTGTGACGAAAAATAAATCTATACTCTATACTAATAGAGCTGAGGGGTTTGTTTGTTTTTACGCGCTAATCACAGGAACTACCGGGCCGATTTGAAAAATTCTTTCAGTGTTAGATAGCTAATTTGTTTAGATAAATCACGCTACGACCAATAGGAGCGGAGCATCAATGAAAAATGTAGCAAAAACAAGAAATAAGTTTTCTTTTGATAGCTTCCGTTGCGTGCGCTACGTAAACTGTGAATATATTATACTACCGGCACGCTATGATGGCCGTTTTGACGTTTCAGATTGTCATAGAAAAAGAAACTGTATTGCTTTAGAATAAGGTTGATTTCCTTCATCATACAATTAGCTGTTGGATCAATAGATGCACCTTATGTGTGAAGGAATAAAGGTTATTTTTCTTTGCCATTGTTAAACGTCAAAACGGTCATCATAGCGTGCCGCAAGTTTAGATAAAGATTATAGTCTGGAATAGGACATAGCCTTCTCTTTATCCCGGAAATATGTAACATACCCCGGAAACGAGGGGGGAAACCGCGGGGGACAGCTACACCTACAACACAATCTATGCTATTCAAAAGTGATAGATAAATAATTAAAATGTTTCCCTGTAATACAAGTTTCACTTCTAACCTGTGATAATGACATTCCCTGTTGTTTTATGTCAAGTTGGCTGATAAACAGGCAGACGGTCCACCTGATGGTAAGTGGTCACCGCCTATAGACATTAGCAACACCAGGGGCATCGCCGCGTTGTCGCGACGTGAAGTTGTTAAGTCTCATGTGCCTGTAATTTCACCAATACAATAATACAATGCACTACTGCTTCACGGCGGAAATGGGTATGCTGGTAGTACTTCCCCGGACGAACTCTGCGCTAAGAGCTCTACTATATTGCTTCTCCAGGGTCCTGATTTTGACAGTGAAGGTGAAACAGAACTATCGGTGACAGAGATAAAGAAACGCTCGCTACACATGAAACAAGAGAGAGATAGGATGGTGCAGGATGCTCGAGAACAGAGGGAGAGGGATAGAATCGAAGAGGAGAAAAAACGAGAAGAGCAAGGCATTGATTGGGGGATGGGTGAGTTTTTCATAGTTTTCATTTTCTCGGGATACAAATCCTATGTGCTAATCCAGGTTATAAACTATCTATTCCCCCAGATTCATCTAAATCCGTTTAGTGGATTTTGCTTGTAAGTAATATACTACACAAACCATATTTTATTTTTATTTCTGAATTGTGTGGGTGCACCCATACACAAAACAAACAGATACACAATGTGGGAATCAAACTCACGACCTGTAGCAGCAGTCAGGGGCTTCAACCACCAATATAAGGGCTCTTAAATATGTATTGAATTTCAAAACATAATACCGTTATTTTACAACCAGGTGAGGACGCGCAAGAAGAAGCAGACCTATCGGAGAACCCTTACGCGGTGACCACGAACGAGGAGTTATACCTGACAGACCCCAAGAAGACCCTTCGAGGGTACTTCGAGAGGGAAGGCCACGAGCTCAACTATGACTGCGAGGAGAGGGGAGTGGGGCAGTTCATATGTAGGTATGTCAAACTCACTGTGTTTACTTTGACCACAGTGGTAAGATGATTTAGTACAGACATAAAGCCTAGAAATGAGCTGGGACGCACAGATTTTAACTTGGTAGTAAGATAGGTCGAGCTGCCCTCCGTGGTTTCACCCACTTTCCCGGTAATACCCATGGATCTAATAGACTAACTAAAGTAAACAAGTCATTTCTTGGTAATTGTGTTCGATTTTATAATAAGATACCGCTCTCAGTAACCAAAATGTCTGATCATAAGTTTAAAAATTATATTAGGAAAGTTTTGAAAGAAAAAGCGTATTACAAGGTAGTTCGTTATATTGAAGATAAAAATGTACGGAAATAGCTACTCTCTGCACAGTGCACCTCTAATTTTCTTGTTTTAGTTGTAGTCTTGTTATTTCTTTTTTTGTTTTTGAATGTTACCTTTATTAAGTATTTTGTAATTGTTAAATATAAAAATATGTAAAATTGATATTATAAAATAGCCAAAAAGTCAGAATAGATAAAAAATATTTAATAAAAATAAAAAAGAATGTAGCCTTGCTGAGTTTCTTGCCGGTTCTTCTCAGTTGAAGGCTGACTTCCGAACCGGTAGTAGCTTTAGTAACTTTAAATTTGACCTTCATAAGTGCCTTCCGAGGGCCTAAACTGAATAAATGGTTTTGAATTTTGAATTGAATTTTTGATCCTGGAGTCTTTACCATTGTTCTGGTAATTGCTTAATGAATCGCCGGCTCTTCTCAGTAAAAGCAATCTTCTGAACGGCGTAAAAGTCCGATTCAGTGCCTCTAAAACCCATATTCTAAGACGTTTCCTCAGACGGCACTCGACTCCAACTCGACTGAGGATACCTTAAGCATTTTCTCGAGGAATCCTCAAAATTGGTATTCTAAGTCGTAACTTGAGCAAAACTCGAGCAATCCCGACTGATGTCGAATCGAAGTGTAGTCAAGGTAATATGTCATTAGTAATGTTATTCTATTAAAATATTAATCAAATAAAATAATGAGTTTCAGTAACTGTTTACAAGCAATAAGCTTCCTTAAGGTTGGTCCCGACGTACCTTGAAGCTGACAGTTGTTTCCTCACCTCGAGTGAGAGGTGTCGAGTGGAGGAGATTTTTGCAACTATGAATACTGATATCTTTGAGTGAGGTTGAGTTGAGTCGAGAAAACGTCTTTGAATATGGGTGTCATGGCTTATCTGAATAAATATTTTTCATTTCATTTCAAACGTAATCCTCCAGGGTAGAACTACCAATGGACGACGCTAGAGGTCGGGCAGTAGTCGCGGAAGTGATCCACCGCGGCAAGAAGAAGGAGGCCGTCGTGGCCTGCGCGCTGGAGGCCTGCAGGGTGCTCGACCGAGCCGGCCTACTGCGGCAGTCCAAACATGGTGAGGGGGAGGTATATGTGTGGAGAGGCGTGTGGGGGGGGGGGAAGGTATATGTGTGGAGAGGCGTGTGGGGGGGGGAGGTATATGTGTGGAGAGGCGTGTGGGGGGGGGGGGGGGTATATGTGTGGAGAGACGTGTGTGTCGGGTGTGTGAATGTGTGTATGGGCGTGTGGGATGCGTGTGTGGTGTTTAAGGGGTGTGCGTGTGTGTATATGGGGGGCATTGCAAACTAATAACTTTAGTATGTAAAAAGATGGCGAGATTTGTCGCAACGTTTTATTTTGTGTGTCATACTATGTATATATCTAAGAGGATGTTTTTTGTGTAAAAAAAATAGTGCTGCGTTAAAAAAATACCACTATTATGTGAATATATTTTATAATATGCTTTATATTTTTCCTATGTAATTCTTTCCATCCATCCATCATCATCATCATCATCAGCCTATCTCCGTCCACTGCTGGACATAGGCCTCCTCTATGGCACACCACTGAGCTCGATCTTCAGCTCTTTGTTTCCAACCGCTGCCAGCCAGCTTGCGTATATCATCGCTCCATCTAGCTGGAGGGCGCCCTACACTACGTTTACCAAGTCGTGGTCTCCACTCTAGAACACGACTACCCCAACGGTTATCGGTTCTGCGACAGATGTGACTATCCAATGGTTGTATTGGTTGAAATTGCTTTTAGCTATAAAACCGCCAATAGGGAACTGTCCTGTATTAAAGATAAGTGATCAAACGCTAACCAGTGTATTGAACATCCAAAAATACACGAAAACGTCAAATATGATCAAAATTTAAAAAAATATTTGATTTTTCAGTATCGATCTAATCATAAAGAGTATGTTATTTGATGCTGTACAATTATGACGTCACAACTTGCTGTTTCATACAAAACTCCATACATTCGATCGTTTTGACATTTCATAAAGAATTGCTGATTTGACATGTCAGGACACATCCCTATTGTACCTTTATTTAAGAATCAACTTTTGTTCAATAGAGTATATTTATTATTATTAATGTCTGTATCTGGGTCTCTACTAAGTGGTATTTGAGGATGATGATGATGTACTCGTATGTCTCAGAGTCCCGCGGCCGCAAGCAGCGCGACTGGTCGGCGGACGACTACTACGACTCCGACGAGGACTCGTTCCTGGACCGCACCGGCAGCGTCGAGCGCAAGCGCAAGCAACGCATGCTCAAACACGGCGCCAGTGTCGAACAGGACAAACCGCTCACTTATGATGATTTGGTGAGTATAAAACATTGTCCCGATAGTCGTTTCCGCCCATGCGTGAAGCAGTAGTGCACTTAGTAGGCGAATTCTCGAGTAGTAGAGCTCTTAATGCAGAGTTCGTCCGGGGAAGTACTACCACCTTACCCATTTCTGCCGTAAAGCAGTAGTGCACTTGTGTTACTGTGTTTCGGTTAGAAAGGTAAGGGGGCCGGTGAAATTACAGGCACATGAGACTTAACAACTTCACGTCTCAGGGTCGACAACGCATTGGCGATGCCCCTAGTATTGCAAATGTCCATAGGTGGCGGTGACCACTTACCATCAGGTGAACCGTCCGCTTGTTTGTCGGCCCACATGGTATAAAAAAAATGGCTTAATGGCCAAGAGCCTCGCGTTAAGAGCCTGGATCAAGGGCTAGATTCAGAAGGCAGTGTTCCTGGAGACGGCACGCATAGTGAGAAAGTTCTCTCTGGAGCCTTGACCACCGGTAACTTGGACAAGTCCTGATGCGGGTGGGGAAATATTTTTATAGTTATTATTTGTATACTTATGGATATATTTAAAAATATCTAAAAGAAAAAAAAATAATAATGTAACACAGTCCTTTTTAATGTTTATTTTAAAAGCAATAAAGCATTTGACTCCCATAAACGTGTAAAGACTTGCCAAAGAGACCAAAAAGACAATGCGAATTGGAATCCTACAGCTATATTAATAAGTTCCAAATTTCCAGCTCAAACAAATATCGGAGATAGAATCCAAGATATCATCAGAGGAGAAGGCGCTGGAACGTCTCCGGTCGGCAAACAAACCGATGCAGAGTGCTGACGAGGAAGGCGATGCCCTCGACCAGTTCATGAGCACCCTGGGCCAAGGGCAGACCATGGCGCAGAAGGCTGATATATCCAACACTAAGGTATGGGCTCTTGTTATTAAACTGCACCTAAACTACTAAGTCACTTGGTCGTAGGTTCGAATCTGAAAATGACCTTGTGGCGTTTTTTTTATTTTTTTCTTGTCCGGGCGCTATCTTGCCCGCGAGCTATGCTCTGACTCTAAGGTCAGACGTTGGTAATCAAATCTTTATTAGCTAAAAAAAAAGAAAAACATTAAAAATCTTTGCATTCGATACTTTTTTTTTAATACTAAACTAGTGCTTGACTGCGATCCCACCTGATGGTAAGCAGTGATGCAATCAGTGTTGTTTAAACATATTCCAACACCTTATTTATTACATTAAATACAAAAGGTTATGGAGGAGCGTGGTTTGAGACTCCTCCATTAAAAAGGGAAGATCTTCCGCCGCTAGGTGATCGTGCCTGGGGACCGCGGTCCGACTGTTGATGTTGGATCCTTGTATATATGTCAAATCCTGAGAGAATCTTGATAGTGCGATGTAGGATTCTCGCGTGTTTCTACTCGTTCATAGATGTCGCCACAAGGTATTCATTGAATGTTGGGTGAAAGAAACTATAGCATGGTGGTAGGTTATTTTTTACTTCCCTGGCTGGCACCACTGTATGGCACATGTATAGATGGCCGTGTGTGAACATTCTTCTTCAAAACTTGTACAATGGTTTCCAGGTTGCAAGGTAATTTTACAAACACACTTCTAAAGACACAACCCAGACATATTAATAAATATCCCGGGACATTCTTTACACAGGGCCATCTGATTCCAAACTAAGCAGAGCTTGTACTATACTATGGAAACCAGATAACTGGTACGGTCTACTGCTGGACATAGGCCTCACATATGGCACGCCACTGAGCTCTTCAGCTCTTTGTTTCCAACCGCTGCCAGTCAGCTTGCGTATATCATCGCTCCATCTAGCTGGAGGGCGCCCTACACTACGATTACCGAGCCGTGGTCTCCATTCTAGAACACATCTACCCCAACGGTTATCGGTTCTACGGCAGATGTGACCAGCCCACTGCCACTGATATACTACTATTTCTAAATACATGAAATTACAGGCACATGAGACTTAACAACTTCACGTCTCAGGGTCGACAACGCATTGGCGATGCCCTTAGTGTTGCAAACGTCCATAGGCGGCGGTGACCACTTACCATCAGGTGTGCCGTCTGCTTGTTTGTCGGCTCGTGGCATTAAAAAAAAAATACATATTTTATAGATCAAACTGTGGCACAGAACAAACAAACATGTTCATGCACACAAATGTATGTCTAGGGTGGGAATCGAACCCACTTGTGATACAGTTAAGATATTAGGAGTTTTCCTCAACATAAAATTATAGAAGTAATTATCCCAAATTAGACTTCTCCTGACAATAAGTAGTGAATAAAATTTGAAATATCTTCCAGATGACAATACAAAAGTTAAAAACAGAGTTGTCCAAGACCCAGCGGCTGGCGGAGCTGGCGCGGCCGGCTCACATCCCGCCGCTGGTCAAGAAACAAGACACAAAGACCGGTCTCAAAGTTGGGAACAACTCTGTCGTATATGGCAAGAGGTAAGGTGAAACTTTGACAAATTAAACTTAAATGAGTTTTATTAAACACCTAATTTTTATTTTGATAAGTTTTAGTACAAAAAAATTAAGTTATCGTTAACAAAAGATATAGACTTTAAAACTGATATTATGGCTACTCTGTCGCTCGGGTCGGGCTCCCACCCCGGCCGTGGCCTTGGCAACAGCTGGCTCTACCGCCGCGTGCGCCCTTTGTGTTGATTTTAAATCGAAAAAAAAAAAATTTTACAAATAATGGAAATGTGTTCTGTTACTGATACTGAACCACCAACATTTTTTGCGCATTGCTTAAAAAATATTCCTGTATAAGATTATTTTTGCAGTGAAACTTATGGGAGGGCTTTGAAATTATGATCTGTAACCTTTTTGTGCAATGAAAAATAAATGAAAGATAATTACAATGTATGCTATTCAAAAGTGATTGATGAATTATTGATGTGAAACTTCTTTAGAATCGTTGTGATTTCAAACCGGATGCAACGGAAAAAACGACAGGTAAGAGACACAAATACAATATGTATATTTCTGTCTCATTCTTTGCCGGGTTCATCCTACACATTTTTGTATTTGTGCCTCTTACCTGTCGTTTTTTTAAACAAATAAACTTTGAAATTATCCTACCCTTGTTATATATATTCATATCATTCTTTTGTCCATTTACTGAAGTTTCACTTCTATCGTGTGTGAATCGCACACACACCTTTTTAATCCAATAGTTAAATGTAAGATGATCTAAATGCACCTTATCTCAAAGCTAAAGGGTACATTTCTCAATAACATTCTTATACGTCAAATGGGACTTCTTATATTGGACAGGTTATAGTGTCACAGATGTACGAATTGGTATCGTTTAATAATACTTTTTTCTAAATACATATATATATATATTATAATGTTTCCCTGTAATACAAAAGTTGCACTTCTATCAAGTGTCTTTTCACATCCTGTTTTTTTTTATATATTCATCTGTGTCCCTTTTTTGCTTTATGTTTTTTTTTCCTTATATATTTTTGCATGAGGTTGCTTTTATGGGACACCAATATATTTTTTAATACTTCAACAAAGTTCGTGTGATTTTTGAAAGAACTATAATAACCAAAATCAAATATCAATAGTTTATCAAATACTGTCCCCCGCGGTTTCACCCGCGTTCCCGAGGGATGTAACATTTTCCCGGCGCTAAAAGTATCCTATGTTACCTCTAAGACCTCCAAGAATATGTGTACAAAGTTTCATCATGATCGGTTAAGTCGTTTTCACGTGAAAGCTTAACGAACAAACTTACATTCACATTTATATTATTAGTAGAGTTAGAGAAAAATGTAATTTTTCTGATTTTCTTTCCAGTCCTTTTTAGTTATAGGCCTACTTTCGACCGATGTGGTAACTTCAATAACTTTGTCCTTGTTAAGTGGCCTCTGTAGACCTAAACTGAATAAATGGTTTTGAATTATTCAACAAATGTTTATATTATTCACAGAATCAGACTAAAAGAAGACATAGAAAAACAAACAAAAATAAAAAAGGAAATGAAGAAAGAGGAATCGGAATTTGTAGAGGAAATGGACTCTGACGAAGAAGTTGCAGAAGTTAAAGAAGAGAAGATTTTTAATAAAGATTTAAGTGAAAAAACAAAAGTTAATGTAGAAACAAAAGAGATAATAGAGTGTAAAAGTGAGAAAGAGGTGAAAGTGTATGGACCAATGAGGCCGCCTGAAAACTATATGGTACCAGATAACTATTACGACCAAGAAACTGATAGAGATCTGCCAGAAATCATGGAGAAAGAATAGTCCTTCATTATCCATATTCTTCACAATCAGCCATCGGATCCAAATCTAAGTTGAGTGAACAACTTATTAATGTGCTCTTAATAAAACGCCCTCTATAGTCAGTAGGCATGTGTAACTCAGCTCTAAACCCATTCAACAGATCAGATCACACCTACTTGAACTGTCGAGCTGCGGCTCAAGAGCAAACTAAACAGCTCACGGCTCACTTATTATTTGCAGTCTGTATACAATATGTGATCTATTCTGTCATATTGATTCGTTGTCGAACTGCGGCGCGGCAGCGGCGTAGGGACTGTGATCGGTCGGCAATATTTGAGCTGATCTGTGAACCGGTTCGCAGCTCCGGCTCACAAACGTGACCTGAACCGCAGCTCACGCATTTTGGTTACCCATGTCTTATAGTCAGACAGAACTATTATACTTTATTTCCAAACAGATCAAGAGCATTAAAAAAAATATCAAAATTACTTATTGGTTTCTGTAGAACCAAACCATAGTGCGATTCAGAAACATTTATAAACAGTACAACGCCATCTAGTTCCAAGTTCGGAACTAAAATTACTTAATAATTTCTACATTGAGCATGCACTATGGTAACCAGATAGATACACACTTCTTAAATATGTACTTTACATACACGCTTCTAGAAGTAGAGCTCTTAGTGCAGAGTTCGTCCGGGGAAGTACCACCTTACCCATTTTCGCCGTGAAGCACTAGTGCACTTTGCTGTTTCGGTTAGAAATGTAAGGCCGGTGAAATTACAGGCACATAAAAGATAACTGCAATTCTCAGGGAAAACAATGTATTGGCGATGCCTCTGGTGTTGCAAATGTCTATGGACGTCGGTGACCACTTACCATCGGGTGGACCGTCTACCTGTTTATCGAACTGCAAATGTTTGTCTTAAGTGGGAACCGAACCCACGACTCGTGCCTTGGCAATCAGGGTGTCTAACCACTACACCATCTAACCCATCAAAGTTAATAAAATGTTTGAAGTTATTATGCTGTTTTTATTTCATACTACCTTCTGTCAAAAGTCAGGTTTATAACTTCCAATGATAAATAGCAATATCTTCTAATTGTATCAGGTACTTAGGCATCAGCATCCGTACCGCGGTTTTACCCGCATTTCCTACATATTTACACCCATATTCTAAGACGTTTCCCTGAAAATTCTGAATTTAAAAATCTAAAATAAATATTAGTTTAAAAAAAAAAATACACGCTTTTATAGAAAAACCAACTAAACAATAGAAAATAAATTTGAATAAAGAATTGTGTAAAAAAGAAAAAAATATATTTTATTGTAAAAAAACGTGGGGTGCTCATTGAGATAATATCAAAATGATAATCCTCTACTCGTATCTGTCAATAAAGTGTTTAAACTATTGACACCATGCACCCCACGGATTTTTTTCCTTATTTTTAATATATAAAAATTGAACCGGTTTTATAGAAAAAAAAGAAGACAAAGGTATAGCGAATTCATTTTAATGATACTTATCGAGTATTATGTCTAATTCACCCATTATCCTGTACGAGGTAGGTCTCTGTACTGGATACACAAATCGCAATAATGTAGTACAGTCGAACCTCTATAAGTCGAACATCAAGGGAGACGCCAAAAATTTCCAGTTATAGAGTTTTCAACTTATGGAGGATTTCGACTTAGGCGGATTTTGATTCGACATAAAGAGTTTGAGGTTTATTCTTATAAATTTTGAGTTAGAGAGGTAAAATAAATAAAAATTCAACTTGCAGAGGTGACAAACATTTTTTTATTTATTTATTATAAATCAACATTATTTCAAATCATTTTAAAATTTATTTATTTATAAGGACAGCCAACAAAACATACACTAAAGAATATAATACAATGGTCACAAACAATACTTAAAGCTAAGTGCTGCTTTAATTACAGGCTATCACAACATGGTAAAAGACAAAAAGACATGTAAATATTATAAATTTGAGGCTTGTTAAGACTTAATTAAATCAAAGATATAAATATAAAAATGACAATAAAACAAAAAAGGCTTAAAAACCAGCATATAGTTACCCACAGACGTGATCATTTGGCTAAGGTTTGAGTTGAGAAGAAGGTCCAAAAGAAGCCAAAACTGCACGTTTAAATGCATGCGCTTTGTTTGAGAAGATGTCAATGTTATGGTTATTCCTATACATGTTGTTATATTGACTTTGAAGTCTATTTAAAGTAGCATGCTGACCCAGGTTAGTTTTAGAACATTTTACCAGGAACGGAAAATATTTAATAACACGAGGTAACTTGGAGGGGGCGTTCAGATTAATTGATTCTACTAAAAAAGGACAATCTATGATACCGTTAACCACGTTATATAGGAACATATGATCTAGCAGTTGTCTCCGCTCACGTAAGCTATTCATTTTGAAGTATTTGAGACGGTCATTGTAGGAGGGTAACAGCTTGGCTTTATTACATTGGTATGAAAGATGCCAAAGAAATCTTTTCTGTACCCTTTCTAAGCGGTTAATATGCACGTCATAATGCGGGGACCAAACTTGTGCACAGTACTCGAGGGCAGAACGAACCAGGGTCGAATACAGCATGATTTTAGTGTCTGGTTTTTTAAAATCCTTGCTGTTTCTTAAAACAAACCCCAGCATCTGAAATCCCTTGGTTGCAATTTTGTCGATGTGCATATGGAATCGTAGCTTCCTATCCAAACATACACCAAGATCACGAATGTGATCCACTTCCTCTAATATCGTGTTATCGATACAATATGACTGTGAAGATTGGTGCAAGTTTCGAGAGAATCTTATAGATTTGCATTTACCAATACTCAAGTCCATATTATTGACATCACACCAATGGGTCAGTCGGTCAATGTCTTCCTGGAGTAGTACGGTGTCAGACTCAGACTTGATCTGCAAGGCTAATTTGAGGTCATCAGCATAAAGAAAACATAAGGAATGTTCAAAGTGGGAAACAATGTCGTTCATAAATATATTGAACAAAATTGGTCCAAGGATAGCGCCCTGAGGGACTCCAGACATGGCCGGGAAACGCTCTGAAGTGTACCCACTCACAACCACCCTTGAATATCGATCACCCAGGTATGAAGTAAACCATTTTAGCAAGTTACCTGCGAAACCGAATAGAGATAGCTTGTTGATTAAGATTTTATGATCAACGGTATCAAATGCTTTGCTTATGTCCGTATAGATGGTATCAACAGGGATGCGAGCGTCCATAGAGTCGGTGACAAATGAAACAAAGGATATGAGATTTGTTGCGGTGGATCTAGATTTGTGGAAGCCAAATTGCTGTGGCGATATCATGTGCCTAACATGCCAAGAAATTACGGGACGCAGTAATGCTTCAAAAATCTTCCCAAAAACTGGCAGTATCGATATGGGTCTATAATTTTTAATAGAAGTAGCATCACCACCCTTGTGAATAGGTACTATTCTGGATTCTTTCCAGGCAGATGGAAAAATACCGGACGAAAGGGAGCTATTGTATATAATAGATAGAGGTAGGGAGAGCGCTTCTCGACATTGTACAATAAGTAGAGGTGGTATTCCATCAGAACCGGGACCCTTAGTTTGGTCCAGACTGTGGAGGGTTTTGAGTACCTCTTCGCGTGAGAACGCCACATTACTTATGCACTGCGTCAAGGTAGGACTTGATAAGATATTATCAGGGGTATTAATACTTGAAGATAGCAAGGGCTCTCTATATACTGACGCGAAACAAGAGGCGAAAAAATTACATATATCATCGCCTTTAGTAGCAAAATTATTGTTAAGATACATTTTTGAGGGGTAGGAGCCATGGTTACGTCTTTTATTTTTAATGTACGTCCAAAAAAGCTTAGGGTTTTTCAAGAGAGAGTCTACCAAGTGATTAATATAATGTCTATAGCATGAAACTGTCAATAATTGGCAACGCTTTTTCAAAGAGATAAAAGATAGTTCATCCATTGGGTTTTTATACTTACGAAACCTTATACGCATTCTATACTTTTCACGCAATAAACGTATAAGTTCTTTCGTATACCAGATGGGGTATTTTTTGGGTACCGGCTTGGATTTGGGTACGTGTGCTTTAATCGCCTCTCTGATAACATTGTAAAACCTAGTAACCATTGCGTCAACGCTTGTGGTTGATGATAGTTCTTGAAACCAGTTCACAGAGTTCAATTGAGTTATAATTTTATTAAAATCAGCTTTATAGAAGTTAAATCTGTCACTCGGAAAACCAGGAAGTAGATCGGGACATCTACAATCAGCAATGTTAAATTCTAATGGAGGGTGGTATGGGTCAACAGTACTAAGCACAAACGTACTTTTCTTAAGGTTATCTATTTTTAAATAAAAAATATGGCATTAAAAAAAGTCAGTAATTTTTTTTTGCTTTAGATAATTTGGTTGTTCTCTATCTATAGCATTGTCTATACTATAAAGAGCAGAAAATTCTTCTTAATAATAATAGGTAATAAATTCCAAATGATCAAGTTGTAAAGGTTGTAAAATAAAACGTTGCTATGTTCGAGATACAGAGGTCAAATTTAATTTTTCGAGTTATAGAGTGAAAATATGTACCAAAATGGCTTGGAGGGACTCGGTGATTATTTCGACTAACAGAGGGTCAAGATTTCAAGTAATGGTGGTTTTGGTGTTTGAAGGGAAGGGAACAAAACATTTTTTCGAGATTTGGAGGTTTTTGACTAATCGAGGTTCGACTTAACGAGGTTCTACTGTATTATAATATTTTATTTTTGTTTTACTTGATATTCGATTATGTTATTACATGATCGAATTTATTGCACAATCTATATTATTTTTCAAAGCTGCTATATATTTTTTACTAAACGTACGTAAATATCAAAACAAAAATAAAACATATTATTTTCAACAATAATTTATTGCTTAAAAATAAAAATGTACAGTAAATTCTACAGCTTGATCTAGGGATGTTCCTCTTAGGCTAGAAACCGGTAATTATCGGTTTATCGATCGATTTCTCCGAACACCACGTCGAGGGTTCCGATTATAGCGACGATATCCGCTAACATGGAATTCTTGCCGATTTTCTCTAAAGCAGCAAGGTGAGCGAAGCCGGGTGCCTTGATTTTGCATCTACAAAAAGAAAAAATCATAATTATTAGCACAATACAAAACTAGAAACATAACGACAAAAAAGGAACAATAACAATATACATAAATAAATATCCTCAGATATTCTAAACACACCCAACTTGATCCAGAACTAGTATAGGCTATATGTACCCCCCAAAAAACCTAGTGTCACAATAAAGAATCAAAATCGCAAAACCCTGATGGTTGGCGCTCGATAAGCTGAAAGCTTCTAAAACGAGCAAAATTCTTAAAGAATAAAGAAGACTAGCACAGCAGAATAATAAATCAAACATTAAGAACATAGATAAATTAATAGCTGGCTCAAACATTTAAAACTATGTGACAAAGGTTTTTTAAATTCAGTTTGTTTTATAGTCAATCCAATGTTTTTGATTCAAGGTAGTGCCCCTGCTTTTTTGTTTTGTTTTTTAATGTTACCTATAATAAGTATTTTGTAATTGTTAAATATAAAATTGAAATTGTAAAATAGCCAAAAAGTCAGAATAGATAAAATTTATATAAAATATTATTTAATAAAAAAAAAAAAAATGTAACCTTGCGGAGCCGGTTCTTCTCAGTTGAAGGCTGACTTCCGAACCGGTTGTAGCTTCAGTAACGTTAAATTTGACCTTCATAAGTGCCCTCCGAGGGCTTAACTGAATAAATGGTTTTGAATTTTAAGACGAGCCAGATAGAAGCGGGCCACTACCTCGAAGGCCCTGCCTTTTCTCGAGGTGCTTCGTTGTATACTAATATCTTATACATAAATAATGTTACTATACTACCGGCACGCAGTTGATGGCCGTTTTGACGTTTCAGATTGTCATAGGAAAAGAAACTGTATTGCTTTGGAATAAGGTTGATTTCCATCATCATACAATTAGCTGTTGGATCAATAGATGCACCTTATGTCTCAAGGAATAAAGGTTATTTTTCTTTGTCATTGTTAAACGTCAAAGCGGCCATCATAGCGTGCCGCAAGTTTAATTTTAGTATTTTTGACTTATAGATTACTTTCACTTCACCGAAGCAAATTTTGACAGAAATTTTTTCATTTGGAATCCTACTGTAGTAAAATAGCAGCTCTTCAACTCCTCACCTGTAAGGCTTGGAACTGCCATCGGAGACCAGATAGATGCCGAACTCTCCTTTTGGTGCCTCGACAGCTGTGTATGTGGAGCCAGGAGGCACCTGGTAACCCTGGGTGAACAGCTTGAAGTGGTGGATCAAGGCTTCCATGGAGGTCTGAAAATAGGGGGAAATTATTGATTTAGTTCAGATGTTATAAAATGCCTTCATGATCATCTTTCGCCAAACATTGGTATGTTCCGGTACTCGAGAGCCCGTTAGCTTCTAGGTTTTGTATAATTGGCTTGGTGGTTAGCGACCCTGACTGCCACGTCAAAGCTCGCGGGTTCTATATATGTATGTATTTAAAAAAAATACTTATATATGTAGTACATCAGTCATCTGGTTCCCATAGTACAAGCTCTGTTTAATTTGGGACCAGATGGCCGTGTGTAAAAGAATGTCCCGGGATATTTATTTATTTATTAATATGTAATTTTAATTTCCCTTCACAAAAGTTTGAGCTCTTACAACTTACTCTCTTGTGGCGCTCGCTCTTGACAGATACATTTTAATTTAGTCAGTGCTGAGTTTACTGCTGCTCTCAGCAAAAGCAATGTTTCAAACCGGTGTTAGTTTTTGATCAAAAGTACATGGGCCCATTTTTAATAAATATATTCTTAACTTTTTACTTCTGAACTGCTTGGCAACACCAGCAATTTTGTACATCATAAGTACCCAGCCTTCTAAACCCTAAAATGATTAATAAATGATTTTGATAACATACCTTCATCTCTTCTCTGCCAGGTGGAGTGAGCTTGGCATCGTCTGTTTTGATTTCTCCGGCCGGCATTTTGTTCAGACACTGTTCTATGATCCGTAGGGATTGACGCATCTCTTCCACGCGGATCAGGTACCTTGAATAGAATAGATATTGTTAACTTATTTATTACTAGCTGTCCCCCGCGATTTTACCCGCGTTCCCGTGGGATGTCACATGTATTATACATAAAAACCTTCCTCTTCAATCACTCTATCTATTAAAAAAGACCGCATCAAAATCCGTTGCGTAGTTTTAAAGATTTAAGCATACATAGGGATATAGGGACAGAGAAAGCGACTTTGTTTTATACTATGTAGTGATGTGAGATTCCAATGAATATAAAATACATGTACAACTTTGAATGTATTAGAAAGAAGAGAGAAACAGAAGATGAAAAACAAATGAGCGCGCCATAGAGCATGCACATGAAGGCGCGAAATTTAAACATAAAATTGTCATTTTATTTTAACAGATATAGTGTTTATTCATGTAGGCCTTCACAGGCTCTTACAAATCGTCTTTACATTGTTTTTTGTATATTTATTTAGCTTAGGAACACCAACAGTACACATATTAAAAAGAAATACCTTGTTTAAGCTATAAAGATTATGATAGTATCATAATGCATACAGATATGTGCACCCATTAAAGGTGTACACAGCATTGACAGAAAAAAAAAGAAGCACAATTAGTTATGAGTACAATAAGATAAAATAAATGAAAACTGTTAAATTTTTAATTTCAATCGTTGTTTATAATATATGTGTTTCGCTTCTACACGAAGCATCTTCAGGACGTATTAGACCCGTTGTCACTGAGCCGACGCCCGGACAGAAAGTGTCGATTACCTGTTGAGTTTCCTTGTTTGGGACTTGACAGAGGAGATCAAGCGGAATTCGTTACTAGATATTTGTTTTTGTATAGTCTTACAATGGATTTCGACAAGGTCACGGCTGAGTCAATTAGTTATGTACACCAGTATAAAATAAATAAAAAAAAAGGTACTGACCGATCGTAGCAGTCCCCGTTGGTGCCGATGGGCACATCGAAGTCTACGTGCTCGTAGGCGTCGTAGGGCTGCGTCTTGCGCAGGTCCCACTTGATGCCGGAGCCCCGCAGCATCACGCCGCTGGAACATGACACTCATACTTAAGGGAGGAAGGCGAATGGTACGACTAGTCTTGGGTTTAATTCCTACAATCAGCTTGAACTTTCGGTGAAGGAGAACATCGTGAGGAAACCGTAGCACGGTGGTGGGTTACTGTGTAGGGTGTGTGGCTCTAGTTGATAATCTGTCTGCCAAGCAGCTGTCGGTGTGTTCCGACAGCTGCACTAGTGAGCCAGTTCCCTTCTAGCCTTTGTCTGCTTACCACCTTCTGCCATACTATCACTTACCTTGGTAAGATTGTGGTCAAACACAATCCTATGAATAATAATATATTTAAGCAGCGCTTATACTATGGAAACCAGATAACTGATGTACTACATATACTACTTTTTATTTTTTCCAAATACATACTTATATAGATATTTACACCCAGACACTGAACAAACAGACATGTTCATGAACACAAATGTTTGTCCTGGGTGGGAATCGAACCCGCGATCTTCGACTTGGCAGTCAGGGTCGCTAACCACCAAGCCAATTGGTCTCTCAATATTATTATAAATAAATGAATTCAGAAAATGTCAGTTTTGATAAAGTACTAGATGATGCAGTAGACTTTGTTCTGGATGCTGGTGGCGTGTACGAAAAAATAACATCAAAATCGGTCAAATCGAAACCAACGCATTCAGAGGGCCATATACTACTTTAGACATTAGTGGGTAAAAAACATGAATTTTAAATTATTTCGAATTATCCGATAGTTTCGGTCTATTAATTATAATTTTCGGATATTTAATATCCGTAAAATTAGATATTTTTATGAATTGTAATAGGCAAACACAAATAATTGCTTTCGTTTGGTACCTACTAAAAAACAAAATAACAAAAACCAAGTTTTGCTTGTTAGTCACAACCTAAATGGTTATGACTATTTTCCGGCCCTCTATTCACTTTATTTATAACAATAATACTGTCGTGATATCTGAACTGATAAATAATATGCATGTAGCTGATCTGAGTGATAACTGTGTTGAGGGTATAACCTTCATTTTACTATACTGAGATCTGAGCAATAGCCTGAGTCAATAATTAATGAACTATTTTTAAGTTTCGTGGGTAGCAGTGGCGGTATAATGTGTCAAAATCGGTGACAGGGCTTTTAGGGTTGCCAGTCTTTAATATTAACAAGGTTTGACGTTTTAGTTATTTACAATTTATTTGACGTAGTTCGCGACAAATACGTTTATTTTCAAAAATACGGTACACATTATGCTTTAAAAGAAAAATGGCCGACGTCGTATACGATAGTTACCTAAAGCCGTAATTCAGGGCATCCTGAGCGGTGACGATGCCGATGTCCTTGGTCCGCTGCACCCACAGCCTGTTGGTCGTCAACACGTCTTCCACCTCGTCGAGCCGCTCGCCGAACTTCATCGAGAACTCGTATATATCATCCATCAGCCCTAGAGGCATGTCCTGGTGACAAACAACATTTATGTTATTGAAGTGAACACAAATTTATAAAAATAAAATTTACAGTTTTTCCACATGTATGAAGTTTCACCAATTTACCACCGTACCCATTTCCGCCGTGAAGCAGTAGTGCACTTGTATTACTGTGTTTCGGTTAGAAAGGTAAGGCCGGTGACATTACAGGCACATGACTTAACAACTTCACGTCTCAAGCGACAACCATAGCCACCAGGCCATAGGCGGCGGTGACCACTTACCATCAGGTGGACCGTATGCCTACTTGCCATTAAACAAAAAGGAGGGCACTTACGAAGGTCAAAGTCAACCATAAAGTTTTGGTGGAAAGGTGCCACACAAATCTCTCTAATGTTGCAAATGTCCATAGGTGACGGTGCCCATTTACCATCAGGTCTAAGACTTACCAGCGAGACTCCTCCAGGTCTTATATAAGCGGCGTGCATCCTAGCACCGCTGACTCTCTCGTAGAACTCCATCATCTTCTCCCGCTCCTCGAACAGCCAGAAGAAGGGAGTGAGCGCTCCGACGTCCAAAGCGTGAGTCCCCACGGCCATTATGTGGTTCAGAATCCGGGTGATCTCAGCGAACAGAGCTGATGGTGGAACATTTTATTATTATTCATTTATCAGGCAGGCAGATGATTCATTTGATTAGTGCCGATGTTCTTTGCTAATTCTTCTCTTTGAGTAGATTGTCGAGTCGGTTTTAGGTGGAATGATTAAAATTTTGGGCTGTTACAACGTCCTCTGGGAGCTTGTTCCACGCTTTGACCACTCTGTTGTTTAGGGAATATTTGTGAGGATTGTTGTATGAGAAGCTACTACTTGCTTGCCTGCTTTGGGGTAAATCTGCTGATATAGAAACAATTTTTATATTGCAAAAAAGAGCAGTTCGAGCAATTTATAATTTGAGTTCTCGAGCTTCCCTCAGAGAAAAGTTTAAACAAATTGATATCCTCACAGTTGCATCGCAGTATATTTATGCAAACATAATATTTGTACATCAAAATATTAGTCTTTATGTCAAAAAGAGTGATATGCACTCCATCAATACTAGAAATAAGGATAAACTTGTCACTTCTGCATATAGACTGCAAAAAGTGCAAGGTTCATTTTTAGGACTTAGTGCACGCATCTATAATAAAATCCCTGCTGAAATTTTAAATTTGCCTTTAGAAAAATTTAAAGAAAGAATTAAGACTGTTTTAGTACAAAAGGCTTTCTACAACACAAATGATTATTTTAATGACGACAATGCTTGGGTGTAGCGCTCGCTCCAGCAAGACACATCTTTATGTACAAAACCTAATTTTGAAAAAGTAATTACTGAGTTTATTACCGGCTCTTCTCAGTAAAAGCAACCTTCCGAACCGGTGTTAGAGTCTGACCTCATAAGTGCCTGTGAAGTACTTGAATAAATATTTCATTTGTATTCATTCATTTCATTTCATTTAATTACTAAATTTAAGTGGCCCCTTAGGCGGTAATTGTTGTTTGAAACATTTATATGAAATTACAGGCACATGAGACTTAACAATTATTTTTTTATTTTATTTTTTATTTATTGTAAAACTTAGTTCTAGGAAGTGTTCCTGTTGCCATACCCTACCAGAGTCCTTGTATTGATAATTGTAAGTTAGGTTAAGTACAGCTGTACGAACAATTATTATGTACATTGTGCAATATATACATAAAAAACTTCTCGTCTATAGGCTGTGACAACTTACAGATGGACCGTCTGCTTGTTTGTCGCCACATTAGGCATATAAATTAAAAGATTTGGGCCAATATTCGTTTATTACTCGGTACGTTTAAAAGTAAGAACTTCGATACCACCATTGTGATTTGAAACTCGATAAAACAAAAAAGCGATATTAAAAAGAGACGAACATACATCTATAGGATTTAACCTGTGAGAGAACGAGATAGGTAGTTTTCTGAAGGTCTCTGACACTCATTTAAGATAGTTTTTTCGTGAGAGTCGGTTGAAATAAAGTTTAAATACAGTTTGAGAGACAAAAGAAAAGGACACCGATTTTCTCAACAGTCACAAACTTACAGACCCCGATCAATCCGGGGGTCGCATGGCCACATGTCCCACATAAAACTGAAAAGAGAGCTTAATCTAGGTTATTTCTATATTTTTTCACATTTTTCGACCCCTCCCTCCCCTCAGTGACCATTGGTAGTATATGCCAAGACCCCCCCTTTAGTTTTCACGTAGTAATTCATGATAATGAATTTTAATCATTTCACAGGCAAGAAGTGAATTGTCGCTGACCAAAGACCGATTGGTCAGCGCCACCGACTGTGAGTTTGAAAAGCGCTAAACACTGCGCGCTATATTCGAACATTGGTCGAAAAAATACGAGATTTCTCTCAGTAAAATCGACTACGTGACAAAAACTGAGCCAACCCCCCGTTCCTGTGACTGACCGTAGTATTTTAAATCCGCTCCCCCCCCAACGGTTCACGTAGTATGGGTACGTTCCCTTATTTGTGTTACTTGAATACTGTTAACCATTATTAGAAAATTATTCCTCAACAAGAAAGATGGACGATGGCAAATTGCTCCCATATTACTTTGGACCTAAATATACCTTCAATAAAAACTTATAGTCCTCAAGAATTAAGGTGAAATTACAGGCACATGAGACTTAACAACTTCACGTCTCAGGGTCGACAACGCATTGGCGATGCCTTTAGTGTTGCAAATGTCCATAGGCGGCGGTGACCACTTACCATCAGGTGGACCGTCCGCTTGCTTGTCGGCCCTTGTGGTAGAAAAAAATAATTATAATAATCAATATAACTTACTTCTAATATACTTGGCTCGCAGCGGTATATCAATGTTAAGAAGCTTCTCCACGGCGAGACTGTAGCACTGCTCATTGCACATCATGGATACGTAGTCCAGCCGGTCGAAGTACGGTAGGGCTTGTGTGTACGTCTTGTACTCGATCAGTTTCTCCGTACCGCGGTGGAGGAGGCCGATGTGGGGGTCGGCCGCGCGGACTGTCTGGGGGTTGAAATATAGGGTTGAACACTGATCACAAACTTTGTTCAGGAAGGATGACTTGATGTGGGATTTTTTTAGTAGATTTGATCTTCGTTAGTGCCAATATGGTCTAAAATGGCTTCGAACCTAGACTTAAATGTTGTTTATGAAGGTTGACTTGATGGGGGATATCTTGAGTAGATTTGAGTTTAAAGAGTCCTTGTAGGTTTTAAATAGATTCGACACTAGACTTAAATACACTGCCTGCTTGCCATGGGACAGATTGTGGGTTCGAATCCCATCCAAAATCAACATTTGGGTGTATGAACATGGCTGTCCCTCGCGTTTTCACCCGCGTTCCGGAGGTCTGTAATCCGCGAATTGTCAAACGCGACCCAAGCTCTCGAAAGGTATATTTATTATCCCGTTTTTGCCATACTTTTAATTGATACTCTGCTCTTATTGGTCGTAGCGTGATGATATATAGCCTATAGCCTTATATTATTTGTTTTGTCGACTCCTAGATATATAATACCAGACTTACAATTTCCAATTGTTCTTTTAGCGTGAAAGAGTTACATACATCCACAAGCCTTCGCATTTATAATATAACAAAATAAACCACAAAATATGACATCATAAGGAATACTATAGCTGGATATGAGCAACATCCTGACAAATAATACAACGTGTTACAAAACACCACGTAAAAATATAATTAATTATCAAAGCCAACAACCCTAGTAAGGTGTCATGTCAGGGAACCGATTCAGTCAGATTTTTTTAACAGAAAGGCCTATTTAACGTAATAATTGTCTACTTTAGTAGTTTTACTATTTATCATTCATAAAAATTTATCAATATTTTTGGGGTATGTTATACAGCGTTACTACGGTTCTTAAATATTGTGAATGGACTCTTTATAAGGCCCTATTTAACCTGCTTTCGGTGTAATGGGTAGTTTTGTAACACCCATATGCAAAAGTGTGTTTGTTACACTTTCACGGCTAAACAACTGAACCCATCTTGCTAAAATTTAATATCAGCTATCTGGTTTCCATAGTACAAGCTCTGCTTAGTTTAAAATAAGATGGCCGTGTGTAAGAGAATATCCCAGGATATTATTATTATTATAAAGCTTATTATCGTGTAATAAATATGAATTAACAGCTTAATTCAATACTTCATACCTCTCCATCAAGCTCGAGCACTAGACGGAGCACTCCGTGAGCAGCGGGGTGCTGCGGCCCAAAGTTCAAGATCATGTTGCGTACTTGCTTCTCACTTGGTTTTATGATACCTTTGAAAATTAAATTCTTATAAAGCATAAACTGAAATGGTAGCTTTAGTAATTTTGACCTCCGTAAGTGTCTCTGAGGGCCTAAACTAAATAAACAGTACTATGGAGGAGCGAGGTATGAGACTCCTCTATTTAAAAGGGAAGATCTTCTGCCAGGCTGGTGATCGTACCTGGGGACCGCGGTCCGACTGTTGATGTTGGATGCTTGTATATTACAATAATATGTCAAATCCTGAGAGAATCTTGATATCGCGATTTAAGATTCTCGCATGTTTCTAACCAAATGTAGTATATTTAGGTAGGTCTCTGGTTACCTTAGTACAAGCTCTGCTTAGTTTGGGAACAGATCTGTGTTAAGAATGACCCTCTGCTGGGGCTTCAAACTTCATAATAATGAAATTGGATGCTTATGATGTATTGACAAAAAAAAATACAATTAAACACAACTTTGATTGAGCAGTGTTTGTCCAATACAAATTATGCCTGTGGTAGAAAAAAACAATAATAAATGGACAAGGGCCTTGCAATCAATATTTAGCAATAAAACATATGAATACAGGGGTGCAGGCTTGAACACCTCAGATATTAATTATTTATGAAACCATGGGTGCCGGCAGGATTATTTTAAGGAGGTGCATCTGCATCCAAATATTATAAAGGTAGTATTAAAACTAAATATCCAATAAGATTAAATTTAATAATAGTGCATCATTATGATCTTCGTAGGTGATATAAAATTAGGCATGTACACCTACATAAATATGAAATCAGGCAGTCAACAATGGGAGGCGCTAGACTGGTCTGGTCATCAAGTTTAAAGGAAAATGGTATATAGGATATTTTTTCCATATTTGGGGAGTGCATGTTGTAATTCTAACTGTTATGAACCAGTACAGAAAACTTACTGGAGTAGGGTGGGTGTTTCATCAATGAAGTTACTTCATCAGGGAACATAACAGCACCCTCGAACTGCTTCACGTACTCCGCGTCGGGCATCCATCGGTGGCCCTCGCGTTGTGAGCTGTATAATATTAAAATTTATTCTTTAACTTGATGACAGAAAATCAGCTGTTATGACGTAGTTTTGTCGTATGAATTTCCTCTCATTTATCTAATTATATACAAGTTATTTCTATATATAAAGGTTTTGTCTTTATATAACATATATATTTTGTTTATCAGATTGTTATAATACTTAAAATTTATCATCAAAATAAATCAAAATTGTTGTTTATAACCTAAAATGTTACATAATTTGTATATCATAATTTCACGGTTTCCTTAGCCGACATATAAATAAAATTGAAATTTATACTTACTTTACATTGTAAACTGCTGGTAAATTCTTCAAAAGGGCCGTTGTCTGCCCAAAATTTGAAGATTTTCGCAACAAAACATTTAGCAAAGAGGCCATTTTTGACGGGACTACGTTCCGTTTCGACACGGCAGTCAAATAAGATTTTTTTAAATTATTGATTTGTATTATCGGTGTTATAAATATAGTGAATATGTATTGATTGAAAATAAATTAAATTAAACTTTGCAAAAACTTAATTTTTAGAGCTAAATTTATAACTTTTATACACTTACTTTACTGCTAAACGTTTATACAAATGGTACAACAAATTCGTAAACTGAATCGTACTTTGTAAACGTCAATATTGGGCGCGTTAGTTTTAAATGTCTTTGGCGCTTTAAGCACTCACACAACACATGAACGTGTATTCTCTTTAATGCAAAACTGCGTTTTGATTCCTCACACTTTAATAATTTAAAAGAATAAATAACACTCACTTATTATTACACTACATCTGATTACAGACCAGTTTCCGTTCTGCCAGCACTTAGTAAATTTTTTGAAAAACTGCTGTTTACTCAAATGTTAGGTCACTTTACTAAGCATAAGGTATTGCATGGTCATCAGTTCGGTTTCACGAAGGGAAGATCTACATCCGATGCGGCAGCAACATTGCTGAGACACATTTATGGCGCATGGGAGGATTCTCAGGATGCGATTGGCATTTTTTGTGATCTGTCCAAGGCTTTCGATTGCGTTGACCACCGTACGCTACTACTAAAACTTGACTACTACGGAATTCGTGGAACTGCTCATGATCTTGTTTTATCTTATTTATCAAATCGCCAGCCAAAGGTAGGGATTACCGGCACAACATCCAAGGGATCTTTTGTCGAAATGGGGGTACCCCAGGGTTCAATTTTAGGTCCATTTTTGTTCTTAGTATATATAAATGATTTGCCATATGTTGTAAACGACCTCACAGATATTGTCTTGTTTGCTGATGATACATCATTAATTTTTAAAGTTAATAGAAAATACAAAGATCTAACTAAAGTTAATCATACTATGTCAATTGTCTGTGAGTGGTTTGCTACAAATAATCTATTACTAAATTCAAAGAAAACTAAATGCTTAAGGTTTTCTTTACCAAATGTAGCACAAGTAGATAGCCAAATAATAATAGATGGGAGCCATATTGATCTTGTAAATAAAACGGTATTTTTGGGTCTTACATTAGACAATAAATTGCAATGGGGACCTCAGGTTGATACTCTAGCTGCTAAATTAAGTTCGGCTGCATTTGCTGTTAGGAAAATTAAACAATTGACGAATGTTGAGACGGCCAAATTAGTTTATTTTGCATATTTTCATAGCCTCATGTCCTATGGTATTTTGTTTTGGGGAGCAGCAGCGAATATAGAATCAATATTTACTATACAAAAAAGAGCAATTCGTGCAATTTACAGTATGGGTCCCCGTGAATCATTAAGAGATTTATTCAGGGAAATAAATATAATGACATTACCTTCACTATATATTTATGAAAATATAATGTTTATACGTAGAAACATAGGAATGTTTGAGTCAAAATTAGATATTCATAGTATAAATACAAGACAAAGGGAGAAGTTAGTTGTTCCATACTTTAGACTAACCAAAGTTAACAAGTCATTTCTTGGTGATTGTGTTCGATTTTATAATAAGATACCGCTTTCAATAACCAAAATGTCTGATCATAAATTTAAAAATTATATTAGGAAAGTTTTGAAAGAAAAAGCGTATTACAAGGTGGTTCATTATATTGAAGATAAAAATGTATGGAAATACTCTGCACAGTGCACCTCTAAATCTCTTGTTTAAGTTGTAAGTACCTAATTATTGTTATTTTCTATTTTGTAGTCTTGTCATATTTTTTTTTTGTTTTGTTTTTTAATGTTACCTATAATAAGTATTTTGTTATTGTTAAATATAAAATTATGTAAAATTGAAATTATAAAATAGTCAAAAAGTCAGAATAGATAAAAATGTATATAACAAATAAAAAAGATTGTAACCTTGCTGAGTTTCTTGCCTCTTGCTGGTTCTTCTCAGTTGAAGGCTGACTTCCGAACCGGTTGTAGCTTCAGTAACTTTAAATTTGACCTTCATGAGTGCCCTCCGAAGGCCTAAACTGAATAAAAGGTTTTGAATTTTTTTTTTGAACCTCTACTCTACCGTACGTTCCTGGGATAAAAAGTATGTGCTTACCAGTGGCAGTAGAGTTCAAACTTCCCTCGAAATCGGTGCACTTTGTAACGATGCGACCGTCTATCGTTCCTGGCCCAATATATATTTTTTATTTCACCCGCGTTAATACACATTATTTTTTCATTTTATCATGAAGTTTTCGCAGCCCACGCGATGAAAGGAATTTTTTTACACTTTAGGTTACATTATTGGAGTTTTAGTCAGGTTCCCTAATATTTTTGAAAATACAATTAGCCTATGTCACATAGAGTTGCTTCCCAACAGTGAATAAATATTTAAAGCCGTCCACTAGTTGCGGACCCTATTCAATGCAAACAAACAAGCAATCTAATCTTTTATAGATATACATAGATTGTCAACTTTACTTTTTGTCATAACTAGTTTGGATTTAGATAAAAAAAGAAAATAAAATAAATAAAACAACATTTTATTTGCATAGTCTTTTATTTCTAATTATCAATCATCATGATCATCAATTAATTATACATGAAGAAGTAATATTTTCATAAAATCTTCCCTGCTCATTGTCTTAAAAGAAGGCCTACATTTAGAAACTTCCCAGTACATTACATTGTATATTCATTAGACATTAACTTATTAGAATACACTTAAAACTAAAACCCAAAAAAGTTCATTGAGTTACTCATAAACTTCTATAAATCTACGACAAAATATTAGTACAGCCAGCAAGATATATAACTGCCCCCTTATTCAGCTAATACAAACTTCGTCGGCGAGCCGCTTCACGGAGGCCTCAGAGCTTATCTCTCACGTGATTTGTAGTATTAGCGTAGTAAGAGACAGAGCATAGAGGCCGCGACGAATCATTCTCGAGTTAGTGTCATTTTCCTTACAGAATCGAGGCCCTGAATATATAGAAATTTACAAAATACTTGTACACTAAAGTAATACATACAATCTTTCCTTGAGGACAATTATTGTTAATTGTCAATTTAAATTAATATATATTTTTTAAAACAAGCCACGCACCCTGTCTAACATTACTTGAGAACAATATAGCTTTTCATCAGTGAATGATCTTCTAATACAGATAAATAGTTTCAGAGATTACATAGAAACTTCACTTTTATAATATTACTGTAGATTTTTTATTTATTTATGATGGGATTGCAATTGACCTTAATCTCACCTGATGGTAAGTGAAGATGAGGCCGAGGATGGGAGCTCGCTTTCCCGTTAGTAGCCTATTCAATCAATGGTAGCTTCAGTAACATTAAATTTGACCTTCATAAGTGCCCTCCGAGGGCCTAAACTGAATAAATGGTTTTGAATTTGAACTCTCCTTCACTACATCCCTACTAATATAGTAAATGTGAATCTAAGTTAGTTTGTTGCGCTTTCACGTAAAAATTACTTAACCGATCATCATGAAACTTTGTACACATATTCTTGGAGGTATTAGAAGTAACATAGGATACTTTTCGTGCCGGGAAAATGTTACATCCCTCGGGAACGCGGGTGAAACCGCGGGGGACATAGTATAGTATAAAACCAAAGTCGCTTCCCGCTGTCTGTCTGTCCCTATGTATGCTCAATCTTTAAAACTACGGATTTTGATGCGGATTTTTTAATAGATACGAGTGATTCTAGAGGAAGGTTTATATGTATGTGACGCGGGTGAAACCGCGGGGGATAGCTAGCAATTTATTTAATTCCTTCTAAACGGCTGGAATGATTTTGATGATTTTTTTTGGATTGGTGAATGGTTTAGATTCACAATTGGAAGGGTAGGTGGCGCTGCGATTGAATTCCTGCATTGTTTTGTTTATAGAACTTTTGTATGTACTTATTTCGAAAGGACTTCTGTCGGGACAGCAAGTAACTATGTATTATATTAAATTCTAAAAGCTTGATAAGAGCAAGGGAGCGCGCTATATACTCCGGCCTGCTCACACGTGCAGCAGTTGTATAGTATACATATGTTGGACATACTATAGAGTATGTAATATTTATTTGACGCGTTTCTGCTGCCTCTGGCGGTAGATGTCGTTGAGTGGGGGCGCGACGCCGAGCTCGTCATCATCAGAGTCCTCGCCCGCTTTCCTCCTCCGAGCCTGTGGTGAATATTTATCAATACATTAATAAAAAAGACGTGTGGCACTCGGAGACTACCGCGGTAAAGCTATTGCATAGCATTTTTTATCAACTTATGCAATTATAATTACATATTTATTTTATTTATGCAGTATTTTTTTTTCTTTGTCATGCGGCCCCGCGGGCCTTTGTTTGGACAGCCCTGCTCTAGAGGATAAAGTAAATTGAATATAGAACATCGTGTGCAATAAGTTTGTGAATTCAAAACATCATTAAACCAATTTACCTCCATGGTGCCGAAGTTATCAGGAAACCTTTTTTAATTTATTAAAAACTCAGAGTCGGAACCGTCTTGGTGTGTTAGGTTTTTTCTCGTTACGGAATTTCTGGATTCGGTCTCCACGCTCAAGGCCGAAATCGAGGGATTCGAGAGTTATAGGTGAAAACCGTTCTAATTGTTAAAATATATATAGCTTGTACTTTGGAAACCAGATAGCTGATATACAACTATCCTTTGTTGCTCACACCATTTAAAAAAGTAAATAAAAGTTAATTACAAACATTCATAGTGCTAACAATAGTGGCGGTTTCTTCCAGACAACTTAGTCATATACTACAAATACTTAATAGATTTATTTTTCTAAATAAATCTTTTACCCTGAGACAGTATCCGTCCACATTTATCTGATAACTAAGTAAGCAGAGCTTGTACAATAGTAACCAGTTATCTGATTGACTACATTTCAAAATACAAACTTATATACACACATGTTAATGCATACAAATCATATTTTTTCTGAGAATGGAACCACGATTTGTGGGAAGTTGTCAGGGTATCTATCGACCAATCCAACCAGCCTGTTTGCCTATATAAATAAAAACTTTATACTGTTCGTCGGTAAGATTCACCAATTTGGCGTAGCATTCCTTACAAAATTTTCGTGAATTTTCGTGAACGGGAAGAAATTTTTTTAAGATGCCGGGAAAATTTAAGAAAAAAAACCCAACCTATCAGGTAATCTAGTAGCCTAATAAAAAATATATTGGGACATGTCATACCTTGTTGGCAACAGTGGTTATGCCCTCGTCATCCACAATCCAGTGCACGGAGCGCGCCAGGTCGAACAGCTTCGTGTCGCAACCATTCTCCTGAGTCGGTGCTGGAGCTGGTGAAATTATTGCTTGATTACTCATAAGAACTACTGTGGAGGTTGTCTTTAAATATACTGATTTCTCCTCTATTAACAACGAACTAAACTTGCGGCACGCCATGATGGCCGTTTTGACGTTTAACAATGACAAAGAAAAATAACCTTTATTCCTTCAGTCATAAGGTGCATCTATTGATCCAACAGTGTATGATGAAGGAAATCAACCTTATTCCAAAGCAATACAGTTTCCTTTCCTATGACAAGCTGAAACGTCAAAACGGCTATCATATGGAACAGCGAGGTATGAGACTCCTTCATTTAAAATGGAAGATCTTCCACCAGGCTAGGTGATCATGCCTGAGGACCGCGGTCCAACTGTTGATTTTTTTTGAGAGGACGATGGTGTTAGCCTCAGATGGCTCTGACACCCTTACGCGGACAATAACGGTGAGCGCTTAGGGCTCTCAACCGAAATACAATTTTAAGCAACAGCACACTGAAGGTGCCCCCTGTGGGGCTCGGACCTCGGGCTCAGGGCGTTGCGTGGGGCCTTGTTAAATTAAAAGACTTTATTATCTAATTATAACCAACTGTTGATGTTGGATGCTTGTATATATATCAAATCCTGAGAGAATCTTGATAGTGCGATGTAGGATTCTCGCGTGTTTCTACTCGTTCATAGATATCGCCACATATAGATAATTGAACACCGCGCACACCGTGACGTTGCGCGATGTTCAATTTCCCATTGCATTGGTTTTTAGCGCGCTTACGATAGATGTTCGTCCTAAAGGCACTATTAAATTTAAATATGGATACTTTTTTTTTAATTACATGCCTTGGGAACGCGGTAAACAGCTAGTTATGCCTATTTCTATTAGTGAAATATTTTTTGACATCGGATGACTACTTTCGTAGATTACCTCCTACATGCAAACTAACAAACTTTACCTCTTTATAATATTAGTGTAGATATCGTGGGGCATTTAGAGTCATTACAACATCGCATTGGCATTTACGCACACATAGGAAAAATAGTTTGCATTAGCTAGAAAAAATTTTATTGCTATGATAAAATTAATAAAAAAAGCGTTTTATGCATTTAGAAAATAAAAGAGTTTGTAGTATATCAGTTATCTGGTTTCCATAGTACAAGCTCTGCTTAGTTTGGGACCAGATGGCCGTGTGTAAAGAATGTCCCGGGATATCTATTTAACAAATAACATATGTATGTTTGTAAATGTTTAAATACATTACCATTTGAGTAACAAATTAATTTAATTAAACTCTGTATTTTAAACAATAAACAGAAGGTAAAAAATGAAATAAATATCCCGGGACATTCTTTACACACGACTGATCCCAAACTAAGCAGAGCTTGTACTATGGAAACCAGATAACTGATATACTACATAATATGTTACTTGCTGGCATCCGATTCAGCTGAAATTTGATATACTTTTGTAAGTTCTATAACATATAATAAATAAATAAATATCCCGGGACATTCTTTACACACGGCCATCTGATCCCAAACTAAGCAGAGCTTGTACTATGGAAACCAGATAACTGATATACTACTATTTTTCTAAATACATACTTATATAGATATTTACACCCAGACACAGAACAAACATACATGTTCATGCACACAAATGTTTGTCCTGTGTCATGGTCTCTAACCACCAAGTCAACTGACAAACATACACTTTTAGTTCATTATAATGTCAACAAGCCTACAAAAATCAATCAAAGCCAACAACCCTAGTAAGCTGTCATGTCAGGGAACCAGATTACTTAACAGAAAGGCCTGCGTACCTATTTTACCTAATAGTTGTCTACTTTAATAGTTTTTCTTCGTTTTTCGTCGGCCTTACCTTTCTTACCGGGTTACTCGTATACTTATTCTTTAATATCCAGAGGCATCAGGCGACCATCTCATCCAGCAGTACTTATGGTAACTAGATAACTGATAGATACTTTTTTGGGTACCAAAGCTAAAATTGAAGTTTGATACTTACAGATTTTAAATCGCACGGCCCAAACTCCCAGGTGTAATGAATAAATGAAAATGGATATAAGGGTTATAGGGAACAAAATAGAAAACAGAAAAAAACAAAACAAACAATCAAAATACTGAGTTGTGAGATCCTTAAATATTTTTTTATCGAATTTATTATTAAATATTTTTCAAATAAACTCATGAAAATCAACTATTTACCCTTATGTCCGAAAGTAATGTTTTAATAAATACAGAAAATAGTTCTTCACAAACATAGTTTACAGAAAAACCGAAGAGATCTTAAAATAACATAATAATTCCTTCAAATACTCATACGGAACACTCTCCACGCGAGTTTAACTCGCACTTTACCTGTTATTAACAACAACGAATGGACTTGTTGTGAGTCTTAAATAATTTTTATCAAAATTATTAAATAATTTTAAAATAAATATATGAAAATTGACCATTTACCCTCATGTCCGAAATTAAACGCCTAAAATAAATACAGAAAATAGTTCTTCACAAACATCGATTACAGGAAAACCTATAAGAAGTCAATAATCTTAAAATAACACAAAAAAATCCTATCATATTCATACTGAACCGTCTCTAATCCGTCTTCTAAATAGTTATTAAAACAGATAATAGAAAAAAGATTTTTGTCTATAGTTTATAATGTATGTTTTGGTAGTACGTCCTTAGAGTTCTGCTCTAAGAACTCTACTTCTAACCTAACTAATTCTATAGTAATAAATCTTTAGTCGCCGAGTACCTAAAACGCAGTCTGCCAATTTCACGTTTGCACTATACTATCGACACGCTATGATGGCCGCTTTGACGTTTCAGTCATAGGAAAAGAAACTGTATTGCTTCGGAATAAGGTTGATTTCCATCATCATACAATTATCTGTTGGATCAATAGATGCACCTTATGTCTGAAGGAATAAAGGTTATTTTTCTATGTCACTGTTAAACGTCAAAACGGCCATCATAGCGTGCAAGTTTAAGTATGTTTTTGTCTATGTCGCAATAAACCTATTTCTCATTATGGATATTAATATTATTATTAATTATCACTTCGCTCATGAACTAAAGCACAATATACCTACATCGCCCTTGAGCTATAATACGCATTAAACCAAAATCTAAATATTTTTAAATTTTTTTTCATACCTCATGGCCCGACAAACAAGCGGACGGTCCACCTGATGGTAAGTGGTCACCGCCGCCTATGGACATTTGCAACACTAGGGGCATCGCCAATGCGTTGTCGACCCTGAGACGTGTAGTTGTTAAGTCTCATGTGCCTGTAATTTCACCGGTCCCCTTACCTTTCCAACCGAAACACAGTAACACAAGTGCACTACTGCTTCACGGCAGAAATGGGTAAGGTGGTAGTACTTCCCCGGACGAACTCTGCACTAAGAGCTCTACTACTCGAGAATTCGCCTACTTCGCTCATAAACTAATTCGCAATATGTCTAAATATTAATATGCCGATCTCTTGTTAGGTCTAGGCATAACGCGAAATTGGCAGACTACGTTTTAGGTACTCAGCGTCTAAAGGAAAAAATCAAGCCAAAAATATGTTTCTAAAACAAGCTTTTCAAGTCTATGCCGTCAAGGAATTCCCTCGTGAGCAACTCTGGTTGCAACACCAAGGCAATGGTGCATTCAGAATTAAATGTGATAATAAAAATCCTTGTCTATATTATAGACTGTTAAGGAAAACTACATTATCATTGGAACTGACCATTAAATGTCTACTCCTACTTACTAGCATACATTAACAGTCAAATTTAATCATGTAATATTAAATCATTTAAAATTATATCATGTAAAATTTAATCATGTTAAATTAATCATTTCAAATTAAATCGTTTTAAAATAACTCATTCAAAATTAAATGCTGTAAAATTTAATCATTTTAAAATTACTCATTCAAAATTAAATGCTGTAAAATGAAATTATTTCAATTTAAATAATGTAAATTTAAATTATTTAAAAATGAAATCATATAAAATTAAATCACGTTAAATTAGTCATTTAAAATTAAATCATTTAAATTAAATCATGTTAAATTAATTATTTTAAATTAATTCATGTAAAATACTATTAATTAATATAAGAAAATAATTGGCTGATTACGTTTGTCTGGTAGTAGGATTCTGTTGAAGAGATTCATCATCGCGTCGACCGACACGAAGGGGCCGCGGTAGGAGGCCGGCGGGGGCATGGTGGTGCACAGCGACGCGGCCGCCGACGGCATCGGGAAAGTGCCACCTGCAAACATACGAGTATATATACACATATATCCAGGAATATATTTTATTCAGTGCGCAAACTTCGACAAATTAAACTTAAATGAGTTTTATTAAACACCTAATTTTTATTTTGATAAATTTTAGTACAAAATCGTTAACGAAAGATATAGACTTTAAAATTTATATTATGGCTACTCTGTCGCTCGGGCCGGGCTCCCACCCCGGCCGTGGCCTTGGCAACAGCTGGCTCTACCGCCGCGTGCGCACTTTGATATTATTGTGAATAGATAGTGTCCATTGTTTGTTGATTTTAAAGTCGAAAAAAAATACAAAAAAAAAATTAAACAAATAATGGAAATGTGTTCTGTTATTGTACAGTTGATGTTGTACTAGTTGACCCGGCAAACTTTATTTTGCCATATTTACTTTATTTTGGCGTATTTACTTTATTTTAAACTAGCGACCCGCCCCGGCTTCGCTCAGGTGCAATGTAGATACTAATACATATAAACCTTCCTCTTCAATCACTCAATCTATAAAAAAACCGCATCAAAATCCGTTGCGTAGTTTTAAAGATTTAAGCATACATAGGGACATAGGGACATGATTTTTTTTTTATATTCGATAGCTGACCCCACAGTCGTTGTCCTGTTATAACTATGAATATAGAATTTGAACTGGTATGATTAATAAAAAATCCAAAAACATAGTATTTATGAATGTGATGCTTTAAGATACACAACAATTGAACTTTTAATATGAGACATGATTGCAACACACAATTCTCAAAAACTAAGTGTAAATTATTTCTCATATACAGTGTAAACTCTTTATAACGAAACTCAAGGGACTGAGCATTTTTTGTCGTTATAGAGAGTTATCGTTATATGGAGTGAACAAAAAAAAACAAAACAAAGTGAACAAACCAACCAACTTGGGCTCACTTCAACGTTATAGGGAGTTTATCGTTATAAAGGATAACGTTATAAAGAGTTTACACTGTATTCCGATTTAAACGACTGTGAAATGTGCACTAAGTAATGATAAAATTATTAATTATTTTATCAATATAATTTCGACCCATGTCTCTGTTTTAAACGATATTGTCAAACGACTGTCATTTATGTCAAACACCATGTGGGTGGGAATCGAAACCGCGAGCTCCCGTTTGGCAGTCAGGGTCGCTAACCACCAAGCCAACTGGCTTGCCAAATATCTGTGCGTCATAATTATGAATATGCCTAGAGGGGAACTCTCAAGTGCGAAAGAAATTACCTGAAATAGGATGTTCGCCAGGCAGGGGGTTCGATTTCGGCTTGTACGGTATCATTTGGTTTGTGTCCGGCCGCGCTATGTCCTTGTTTGGATCGTTGTCTCTGCAAATAGAAACGAAAAAGTTAAAATTGATTTTTTATAAAAATAAATGAAATAAGTAAATGCATGTAAAATACGTAAATACGTACATTTCAAAACGGATTAAATTTATATTAACCATTTGTATGGATAGATGCTCGAATGTTGTTTTAAAAATATTATAAACATTTAAAGCCTTTACTTCTTTTCTTTTATTACTGGTTTAAATTATTTCAATAGTTATCTCTCTTCAATCTATTACAAAGCCACATAACCTTACTTATCTCACATTTCCTTTATTACTTATTTTACAGTGACAGTGACAATAGTTATGAAGATGTCACTGTCAGGTGAAGTGTCAATGAGACTCTGTGGAATCGACTTACAATTCAAAATGATTAAGAAAAGCAACAATACAATTGTAATGCTTTTCTTTACATATATGTAGGATATATAGAAGTGCGAATGTTTGTTACTCTTTCACGCAAAAACTACCGGACAGATTTGGATGAAACTTGGCATACAGATAGAACACATTCTGGAATAAAATTTCTGATGTACACTTTTAGTTTGATACTATACAGTTAGTGAGCGCAGTATATATTGTACCATTTGTTTATATGTAATTGTTACGTAGTTCACACTTATTTATTATTCTATATCTATAAGTGGGGACGTTTAATTGGCTGTATGATGCCTAGTGTTTCTTCATGCTAGTTTTCATTGCTGTTGGTCTTCCAAATTATGTAAAATAAATATTAAAATATAAGCTAGGTTTTATCGCGGGAAAATGTGACATTTCTTAAAAACGCGCGTAAAACCGCGGGAGACAGCTAGTCACTCTCAAATTATATGAAAAACAAGCTCAAAACATATTCCATCTCACTCACTTCTGTCCAAGTATTACAGCCGCCAGCTCCGGAGATATCCCAGCCAGTGGACCACCGAGGGCCCAAGACTTGTTGGACATAGATGCCACCTGTTTTTAAATACATTGTTAAACAAATATGTAATATTTACACAATACAAATTTCGTAATATTTAGAAAGTGAATAAAAAAAAAAAAATTATAACCGGAAAAAAGCAATACTCAATGAGTGACCAATGACCCCAGAATGTTGATGGGAAAAAATAAGAAAGGTGAGAGATTCCTCCATTTAAAAGTGAAGATCTTCCACCGCTAGGTGACCGTGCCTGGGGACAACTGTTGATGTTGGATGCTTGTATATATTCTGTCAAATCCTGGAAAAATCCTTGATATCGCGATGTATAATTGTCCCGTGTTTCTACTCGTTCATAGATGTCGCCACAGTGTGAAACCGCAGGCTTTGACCAAGTTTGGCATAATAATAAATATATATCCCGGGACATTCTTTACACACGGGCATCTGATCCCAAACTAAGCAGAGCTTGTACTATGGAAACCAGATAACTGATATACATGTACGACTTTTACTATATACACACATAAATCTCACACATCTTTATGTACAAAATTTTATTTTGAAAAGAGTAATTGCTGAGTTTATTCCCGGCTCTTCTCAGTAAAAGCAACCTTCCGAACCGGTGTTAGAGTCTGACCATACATAAGTGCCTGTGAAGGCCTATTTGAATAAATATTTCATTTCATTTCAATATACCAATATTTAACACTCAGACAAAAACAAACAGAGATCTTTGTCCTTACCAACCAAGTTAGGTGGGAACTGCCATGGCAACTGTTTTGTAAAACCATACACAATACCCATATACAACCTTTTCTGTGTGGTATCCTGTCACACTACCGGTAAGTTGTTAGTATCAGAGTACTTTTTGTGTACCCTGGAGTTCACAACTTGGGGCTCTTTAAGAGAAGGGTAAAAGGCTACTAATGGGAAAGCAAGCTCCATGTTCGGCCTCATCTTTACTTAGCATCAGGTGGAATTGTAATAAATGTATTTTTTATACATATTCAAATAAATATTTACACCCAGACACAGAACTAAAAGACTTGTTCATGCACACAAATGTTTGTCCTATGTGGGAATCGACCCATGACCTGAGGCGTGGCAATCAGGGGCTCTAACCACCACGCCAACTGGCCCGAAAAATAAGTACCTCAGTGTATCCTATAGACTTGAGTTCTGCGATGCTGCACGGGTACAAGTCGAGAAACTTGTATCTGTCGACGAGCTGAGCCGTCTCCTTGCCTTCGAACTCTTTTATCTGAAAAAAAAAACCGTATAAGCACTGAAAATCTGTCTTTTTTTGTCCCACATAGGCCGACAAACAAGCAGGCGGCACCTGATGGTAAGTGGTCACCGCCGCCTATGGACATTTGCAACTACAGCTGCATCGCCGAGTTGTCGCTTGAGACTTAAAGGTGTTATGTCTCATGTACCTGTAATGTCATCGGCTTAACCTTTCTAACCGAAACAGTAATACAAGTGCACTACTGCATCACGGTGGAAATGGGTAAGGTGGTACTTCCCCGGACGAACTCTGCACTAAGAGCTCTACAACTCATTTATGTTCTGTCTATCTTCTCTCTATACATCTTGGGTTCCTTTGACGCATCATCACCTCAAAACTACTGAATATATCAGGATGGGACTGCTACCACTCGACGCGGAATATTTCCTAGATGGATAGGCTATATATATTATCGATAAACGCGGGTGAAACCGCGGGGGACGGCTAGTATTTAAATATTGTACACACAAAATAAGTATACAAATGTCACATAATAAAGACCATTTCATATACATCAGTAAAGTGAAATAAATACATATATAGTGACTTTTAAAGTTCTCTACAAACCTTATTAATATTTTTAAAGGCATACCTTCTCCAAGACCGCCTGTCTCCTCTTCTCGACTTTCACGATGCTCACCAGGTCACCGATGTTAGATTCAAACTCCAAAAACCTGTTCCATATGTCGACTGAACTCTCTGGCGTGAGGCTTCCTGAAGACAGGACCCTCTCGAACAGTACCCTTGTATTGTTGTCCTCTGTTGAGGTTAAATAATTATTTATTACTAGCTGTACCCGGCGGTTTCATTATGTACCTATGTCCCTGTCTATACTATTAAAAATGAATCCCTATTTCCCTTGCTCACGGCATCACGCGTGAACGGCTGGACCGATTTCGCTAATTCTTTTTTTGTTCTGTTTGTTATTGTCAGGAGAAGGTTCTTATGAAATAAAAAGTAAAGAAAGTTGCGCGGAAAATTAGAAAATTTAAGATAACGTAACGACCATATTAACATTTCTTATGTAACCTTATTGTGTCTGACACTTGCAAGATTCACTGAATCCGCGCTGCAAATATCTTTTATCGGAATGAGTCGGAATTATTTTAATAAAAAAAGCCATCACGCCTAATATTAAAAGTTTAATTGTCTAGAATAATAAACACTATGATCTTGGTATTTTATTTTCATTAATGATACCAAATCGAATGCAAAATTCATTGAAGACAGGACAACGTCTGCCGGGTCAGCTAGTTGATCTATTAAAGTCGTCTTGTCGTGTCATTTAATTATGATTTCCGCACTAATCTCTCTAATTTCCGATTTAATAATTATTTTCTTACTATAAGTGCAATTGTAGTAGTAAGGTAATCTCTACTATTACAATTAGAATGCTTAATCGGAGTGTAAATTATTATTTAAGGACCTATTTTATTTTAATTGTGTGTAAAAATTATGTGAAATTTTAAAATGTGCGCGTATCAGTGTAACAAAAAAGTAACAGGTTGAAGTTAGCTGCTAATGGTCTCTCCGGAACATCGCACAAATCGCAACTGTCAGTTATGATACCATGATCATGTCAGTACGAGTGAGTAATGATGTTATGTATTGAACTTGTATTAACTATGTATTGTAGCTTCAGTAACTTTAAATTTGACCTTCATAAGTGCCCTCCTAAGGCCTAAACTGAATAAATGGTTTTGAATTTTGAATTTTTGAACGTCAAAAATTGTTATTCGTTGCTACAGACAGGTGCAAAGAGTTTGGACACTACAATTTCACGACTGAATAGTAAAGACAAATGCTTTTAGTGCAGTTTTTCTCACCTATAATTTTGGGTATAACTTCTTACGTGCGTACATAAGTACACACACACGTTTTTTTTTAAATATAGTTATTAATTTACCATTTAAATGGGAGAGGTAGTCTATGTAGCACAGGACATACTCAGGAATATGAGAGAATTTCTTGAGCCCCAGCTCGAAGATGCGAAAAGCGATATTCTTATCTTTGGAACAGTAGTATTCCATCAGCGCAGCGGCCACAAATACGTGGTAGAGGGACCTGTGGGACAATAGCATGGTGGTTAGATACCCACTGGTCGTGGATTCGATTCCTACTTGGCCAATTGGCTTGGTGGTTAACGACCCTGACTGCCAAGTCGATGGTTGCGGGTTCGATTTCCACCCAGGACAAACATTTGTGTGCATGAACACGTCTGTTTGTTCTGTGTCTGGGTGTAAATATCTATATAAGTATGTATGTATTTAGAAAAATAAAAAAATAGTATATGTAGTATATCAGTTATCTGGTTTCCATTGCACAAGCTCTGCTTAGTTTGGGACCAGATGGCCGTTTGTAAAAATAATGTCTCAGGATATATTTCTTTTTTCTCGAGGCAGATCTATCTTCGGCCTCATCTTCACTTACCATCAGGTCAGATTGAGGTCAATCACAATACATTCATAAATTAAAAAAAAAACAATGATTTTCAAATCATGAACATATATGTTTGTTCTAGCTACTAATCTTGCCTAGTTATATTTTGAACTTAAACTTTGAAAGTCGAAGCGGTCACCGATCAGTTTCTCAACCGCATTTCACGCTTGTGTAATTCTCACCAGGCTCGGTTAAATATGTTCATATATTTATGGAGGAGCGAGGTGTGAGACTCCTCCATTTAAAAGGGTAGATCTTCCGCCGCTAGGTGATCACGCCTGGGGACCGCAGTCCGACTGTTGATGTTGGATGCTTGTATATATGTCAAATGTCGTGTGTGGTGGGTCGCTCACTTCCCTACAATATGGCGAGGAGGGCGATGGCTGCCACATGCGTCATACTTGTGAACAGGTGCTGCTTGTGGGGGCTGGTCGGCTTTAGTTTGTTTGTATTTTTTTTTTTCATTAGATATTTATAATATTATATTATTGTTAAATAATTCTGCAATATTGCCATAACACACAGGTATTGTCAATGAGACTAAATAATATTTTATGTAATAAATCTAAGTTTTTTTTTTTTTTTAAAAGAGTAATTGCTGAGTTTATTGCCGGCTCTTCTCAGTAAAAAACAACCTTCCGAACCGGTATTAGAGTCAGACTATTCATAAGTGCTTGTAAAGGCCTATTTGAATAAAAATATTTTCATTTCATTTCATTTCAAAATCCTGAGAGAAACTTGATAGTGCGATGTAGGATTCTCGCGTGATACTACTCGTTCATAGATGTCGCCCATCACTGTAGTGCGGGCGGTGAAGGATTTTAGGCGTGTTCATAGATGTCGCCACATATTTATTGCTTTTAGTTTATCACGTCAACTTCATGTACTGACCAACTGTAAGTGGTCACCACCCGTTTTCCAATCGTATATGCCGCTTAACATGTCGAGATCCTTTTCCTAGGATCCAGGCTCGCTTGAACACTGTTCTCGCATGATGCGTTAGGCTCACCGCGTGAACATTATTCACTGAACGTCTCGAAGCGTTCACCCATCCGTTTCCTATCCGCATCTCTCACCGCTTGACGTGTCAAGTCCTTACCTGGGATCCTCCCTGGTTCGCTTGAATTCTGTCCTAGCAGACTTGATGCCTTCGCCACACTGAACATTTCCAAGCGGTCACCTATCAGTTTCCCAACCGCATCTCTCGCCACATGACCTGCCAAGTCCTCACCTGACGTCCTCCCCGGTTCACTTGAAGACACCACCCTGAACATCTCCATGCGGTCACCCATCAGTTTCCGAACCGCATTTCACGGCGCTTAACCTATTAAATCCTCACCTGGGATCCTCCCGGGCTCGCTTGAACACAGTCCTGGCAGACTTGATGCCCTCGGCTCGACGCGCGAACTTCATGTACTGAACGTAGGCCAGTGTGGGTTCGATATCCTCCATGTCCAGGTAACGGGTGTATACCTGGTGCACCTGGAACGATAATAAATAAATAAAAAGGACTGTGGAAGAAAACCTATATTCGTAGCATGTCTATTCATAATAAGAAATCGTTGAGAAGGCTTTTTGGTAGGAAAAAACAAAACTAAATTTGCAGCCATTTATTCTGTTTACGCTCTGGAAGAGCACAGAAGTTAGGAAACGTACCCATACTACGTGACCCATTTAGGGGGGGGGGGGGTCTTCAGAATACCAGACTCACAGGGGAGTCATGTAGTCAATAACCTCTAAGGAAATCTCGCTTCTTTTACCTTTATTCAAATATGGCGTGCCTTACTAAGCAATTTTTTTGTCATTCTACTTGCGAAATATCGTAGAAAGCCGTGTTTATAAATTACTATGTACAAATTAGTCTTGGGATATACTATGGGCGTGGTCACCAAGGGGAGGGGAAGGTTCGGAAGTCAGCGTTAGACTGAGAATGACGGGCATGAAACTCAGCGGGATTCCTTTTTAAAATAATCTGATAAATGTGTTGCATTGTGCATTTAAGAATGTGTAGTTGTCTGCATTTTTCCTTCGCCTAACAGACTTCACATAGGCGGGAGAAATTCCTATTTAAATGGAGGAGTCTCATACATCGCTCTTCCTAAGTGTACAGTGTGTAGTGTGTAATGTGTTGTGTACCTTCTGGTAGTGCAGGCGGCTCTCCTCGTAGTCGGCGTGCGCGAAGTGCAGCAGCGTGGAGTGCTTGAGCGGGCCGCTCGTGGCGCGCTCGTACACCGCCGCCGCCTCGTCCGAGAACACCCGCGCCGCCGCCGAGTCCTGCGGCCACACAAGCAAACAACCAGCTCAGTGGCGTGCCCTACGTGAGGCCTATGTCCAGCAGTGGACAGGATAGGCTGATGATGAAAATGTAAGACCTACGTGAGCTTTATGTCCCCAGGTCGAAAATGTATCGGCGATGCCCCTGGTAATGACCACAGTTGTGGTCAGGTACCTGCTTGAGTATGTGCTTGTTTGACATAATTTGTTATTATTTTTTTTTTTTTTTGCTTTTTTGTTTCCTTTTTGTAATTTTATTTTCTGTGTGAGTACTCTATAAATAATTTTGTTACTTTCTTTCATAACATTCGAGTGAGTTTGAGTGAGTATAAAGTTTTTCTCGACATATATTAACGAAACAGACAGCTGTTTCGTTAACAACTTCTGTTCAACTTAACAACAAATGACTGTTCATTTTATCATATTTTACAGAAGTTGGGTGTCATTGCCACCATCATAGAGTATCAAATAGGGATGAACCCACCCCTTTCTCGGTGAGCAGCTTGGCGGAGTGGTCGAGGAACTGCGCGGCCTGGTGCCACACGTCGGGGTGGTGCGCCAGGCACAGCAGGCACTGCTCGATGGCGAACATCACGCGCCGCGCCACCAGCGCCGTGTCCTCCGAGCGCAGCGGGTTCGCGCGCTCCCAGCTTATATACTTCTTCCACAGCTCCACCTGGTTTTACAATACAGTAAATAAATTCCCTGGGACATGTTACACACGGCCACCAGTACCTCTACCATGAGTTGCTATCGAAACTTACTTCAGTCACTAGCGAGTAAACTACTATCGATACAGTATTTCTCGATAGCAACTGTCAAAATTGTGACTCATGGTACCGAATTTCTATAGCAAAGGCTAATAAACGTTACTCGCTAGTGCTTACATTTCGATAGGTTTTTTTACCTATCGACTCGTACTATCGATTTTAGTTCTTTAGGTGACCGCTAGTGGCGCTGTACACATTTGCCATAGAAATGTTTTACACCGTCGCTAGCGACTGCGTACGTTAAAAACTCATGGTAAAGGCACTGTAGAAAGTAAATAGTAAAAACAGTAGAGCGCTAAGTGCAGAGTTCGTCCGGGGAAGTAATTTTTTTTTGTATGTGAGCGGTTGACCTCAGTCTCACCTGATATGTGTAAATGAAGATGAGGCCGTAGATGGACTACCCCCATACCCCGTATCCCCCGTGAAGCAGTAGTGCACTTGTATTACTGGGTTTTTGTTAGAATGGTAAGGCTGGTGCAGTTACAGGCACATGAGACTTAACAACTTCACGTCTCAGGGTCGGCAACGCGGCGATGCTCGTGATGTTACATATCTATAGGCGGCCATGGCCACTTACCGCATCAACTAAGCAGAGCTTGTATTATGGTAACCAGATAGCTGATAAATACACCTTTATATATATAATTGGGATGTGTCCTGTATTAAAGATAAATGATCAAACACTAACCAGTATATTGAACATTCAAAAATATACGAAAACATTACATATGATCAAAATTAAATCATTAATGTGATTTTTCAGTATCGATCTAATCATAAAGAATATGTTATTTGATGCTGTACAATTATGACGTCACAACTTGCTATTTCATACAAAACTCCATACATTCGAAAGTTTTGACATTTCATAAAGAATTGCCGATTTGACATGTTAGGACACATCCCTATTCTACTGTACGTGTGTTGACAGTGAACTCCACCTAAACGTTTATATAGATATTTACACCCAGACACAGAACAAACAGACATGTGTCAGGGGTAAGGGAAAAGGAGAAGTGACACCCTTCCCCCGGGACGGGCTGTCTCAAGGTCGCGTGTGGAGAAGCCTCTGGTACGCGTTCAAAACCCAGCCCCCCTCTTCTGTGCAAACGACCGGTAGGGGAGCGGTTTCGTTAATGTTCATATATAGAGTTTGATAGAGTGAGACAGCACCACATACCTGTTTCATCTCCTCCCTGTCGACAGTGGGCGGAGTGGCGGGCATGTTGCGGTTCAGGCCGCGGGTCACAGTCTCCAGCTCCTTGGCAACGCGACGGGCGTTCATGTACTCCCTGGAACGCTCCATGGCCATTCTTTCAGCTGAAAACATGACCATGATAATTTTCAGCCACACGTTATCCAGTTAGCACTTAAATATTTCTTTATTACGGGCTACTTTAAAAGCTTTTATCTTGCAACTGTTTAGATCAATTCTTGCAAGCTGAATTGAACAAGTTCCTCCTAACAATTTAACGATTTGTCTAAAAATAATTCAGAACTTGATATTTTTGATCCTAAGTTTAGCAATTTAAAAAAAAACCATAAAAGATATCCTCCAAATCAAACCGGTTCATACCCAGCAGATAAATTAAGTCTAAATAAATAATATTTATTTATAGCATCTGTCTTTTATCGCATTTGTCTTGGTATTCATTTCTTGTTTTGTTTTTCTGTATACATATGTTTTGAGTTACAACCCAGCTCTGGTTGTAATTTGTATTATGTATCCTAAATAAATAAATAAATATCCTACTGAGTTGAAATTTTATATATTGGTTTATTTCCGATGAAAATGCATTACATATTTTATTTATTTATTAAACAAAAACACAGAACAAACATTTCAAACAAAATACCGAGTGTCATAATAACAAATCATTTTCAAAGCTTTTGTATGCTGCTTCAGTGAATTTCACCTGGTCATAAAAAAATATATCAATATCTCAGGATTATATTGATGCACCGTAAATTGGAGCATACCGAAGCAAGTTGGTGCCAGCGGTAGTTCTCTTCCTATTAATCATTTCAATATTTCTATTAATTATGTCGATAGTTCTTTCATCACAGAAATCTAGTTTCTGTGAAAGCTCCAATCGTTGGTCCAACGACAAGATAAGTCGGATTGTAAGAGTAACTTTGTAGTAACAAAAATGTTTTTTGCAATTCTAAGGCTGATGACTTGAAATTTTAATAAATAAATAAATATCCCAGGACATTCTTTACACACGGCCATCTGATCTAACTAAGCAGAGCTTGTACTATGGAAACCAGATAACTGATATACTACATATACATCGTTATTTTTTCTAAATACATACTTATATAGATATTTACACCCAGAGACAGAACAAACAGACATGTCCATGCACACAAATGTTTGTCCTGGGTGGGAATCGAACCCGCGACCTTCGGCTTGGCAGTCAACTGGCCTGTGGCGATTGATATTAATTACAACTTGATACCTCCAAAAGCGTTCTACAAACATACAGATAGACGGACAATAAAGTGATCCAAAAAGGCTTCCTTATGACAACCCTAAAAGTAAACAATAAAACAATTTAGACATACCAATAATAGTGTTAATGCTTTGTTCAAAAGCTATATAGTCCTTCCACAGAGTCTCTATTCCAATTATGGGGGTAATGACCGACCGTTGGTATACCTGAAAGCAAAATAACATACATTGGTTGCTGTAGCGACTGAGCGAATGAGCTGAGTCACCTAAATGTAAAATGAATCGCGTCATAACAATGGACGCGAGATACAAGTAGTAGAGTTCTTAGTGCAGAGTTCGTCCGGGGAAGTACTACCACCTTACCCACTTCCGCCGTGAAGCAGTAATGTACTTTTATTACTGTGTTTCGGTTAGAAAGGTAAGCCAAGGTAAGGCCAATGAGACTACAGCACTAGAGATTGCTTGCACATGAGACTTAATAACTTCACGTCTCAAGGGACAACACGGCGATGTCCCTGGTGTTGCAAATGTCCCTCGGCGGTGACTACTTTCCATCAGGTGGAACGTCTGCCTGTTTGTTATTTTATCTACACTTGAAAAATACAAAATTAAAGGAAAAGTTGTAAGATTAAATTATTACTTATCGTTCTCCAAATTTAAGCATGTAAAGAGGAAAATATCAAGACGCCTTTTTTTATTGATGAGTAACTTGCTGGACGGAATTGGATGAAAAGCCCACAGATAGAATACTGTGGTCTGGAACACACAGGATGTGGGGTACGGGCTTGGGAAGTCAACACGTCTCAGGCTGGACGTGACGATGCCTCTGCAAATGTCCATAGGGGACGGTGACCATTTACCATCATGAGGAACTTTTGTATGTTGCCAGCCTACTTGCCATAAAATACCAATCTTAAAATAGTAAATATAAAATTAGAAGCAAATGTTGCAAGATGACGCAACGGAACTGCATCGCACTATCGAAGGTACAGCACTTGGTATATCAGCCTAGGGCCATTTCTGAGTGCCATGGGCTTCCTCCAAAGAATTCCACTGCGACCAACCCTGAGCCACCTGCTTCCAGCGGCTTCCAGCGACCTGGTCGTCGGTCTACTTGCTGAGAGGTTGTCCCGGCGCTTTCCTGTACGTGGATGCTACTCGAGAACCTTTTTTCCTCATTTCTTATCAGTTTTTCAAGCGACTTAGTCATTACCACTTCAGCTAACTCTGCGTACCTTCAGTTCTACAAATGTCCTCGTTTAGGACCTGTCTAGTATCCGATCAGAACCCGTTTTATAGCTCACCCGGTGACTTTGACAGTAAAATACTGTTTCTGCGCCAAGTCATCTTGGACATGCAGTCCAGGGAATGGACACCTAACCCGTTAGAAGGCCAAACATTATTTCTGCTCCCTTACTTAACGTTTTTCGAAATATGTAGTTGTTTGATTCTACATTCAAATTTAATCCAGAAATGATTTCCAAGCACAGAAGAAAGATATTAAGAAAAGAACATTACCTGAACAAGACAGATCACAGTGAAATAAACTTAATCTAGGATCACAAAACCATTCAAACTTCTTAACGTAATTTTTACTGTTAAATTATTCCTTATCCTTCTCCAAATGTAAGCATGAAAATATCAAGACACCTTTTTTTTTATTGACGAGTAAGTTGCTGCACGGAATTGGATGAAATTTAGCACACAGATAGAATACTGTGGTCTGGAACACATGTGACGTGAGGTACGGGCTCGGGGCCCACGTGAACACCTTTCAGGGTCAACAACGCGGCGACGCTGGTGCTGCAAATAGGAGTCGGTAACCACTTACCAACAGGAGTAACTTCTGCCTTTTGACAGCCTTCTCAGAAAACAACTGGTCTTACCTTCCTGACGGCAGATATCTTCTGATTCTCAGCATAAGAGCCGACGGCGTCGACGCTCTTCAAGAACGTTACGTAATCATTCCATATGGGGTAGGCGTGGATATCCAATCCAATCTTGTCCAGGGCGAAGTCATACGCCTGCGCCATCTTCTCCCTGCACGAGCAATTATCATTAGTACTGGTTTTTAATTAACATCACCTGTTAGTATGTTTGGGACAAATCTTGCAACTGTATTTAAGACCAGCTCCACCATCCTATCGAGCTGGAATTTTGCACACTTGAGGTACGCTATGATGGCCGTTTTGACGTTTAACAATGACAAAGAAAAATAACCTTTATTCCTTCAGACATAAGGTGCATCCATTGATCCAACAGCTAATTGTGGAATGGAAATCAACCTTATACCAAAGCAATACAGTTTCTTTTCCTATGACAATCTGAAACGTCAAAACGGCCATCATAGTGTGCCGGTAGTATAAGTGATGTCTTTCTAAATTCAATATGGCGGACGTGATAAAATTAATTCATTCTTAAACCACCTCCATGTCGTGGGTTTCTAATGATAGGGCTTCCCAAGCAGCAAACGTGACATGTTATGGGTTCTTTTAACTTTTTTTAAGAAATTATTAAATGTAGTATGTTCAGGTCGGTTTTGCAAGCTGAATTAGAACCACTTCCTCTTATCTTACGTAGTTGTATGACGCGTTGGTTCAATCTCTATATATCTGGCATCAAATAACCTTTTCCTTTTACTCACCGAGCTATGATACAATCTTTTATAATTTCAAAAAAGATCACATTTAAGGAAACAAAGAGCTATGACGTATCATATAAGGGCTTGTTGTGAGGATCTCTAGCATATTGTAGTTTCTTTTTCGAATCAATAGTTTAATAGTTATTTAAAAAAAATCAACCTCTCCCCCCCTCTTTTATCTCCAAAACTACATAGCATCTTTCTTTTAAAGAGAGGAAAATCTTTATTATGTTTATAGTTTTAAAGTAACATGGTGAACCCCGCCACGCGAGTTCGAGTCAAACTTATCCTTTTTTTTAAGTTCAGAATACGCACTTATAAGTAGGCAGCATGCACTTCGTCTCCTTCACGTAGTTGAGATACAGCCTCCAGAGCTCGATGTTGAGGATCTTCATCAGACACCTCTGGAACAGCTACCATGCAAGGACACTAGGTTAGGCATCTCATAACAATTACATCTTAACACTGTGACTGGAGACATGATTTTCTTTAGTTGGTGATATGACCTAAGGTAAGCGAAGCCCCAAAAACTGGCACTCATGCTGCAACTATATACCTAAATAAGCAGGTAATAAAGGGCATTGCACTGGAAAAAAAAACGATTTCTTTTTGCGGTTTTCCCTGACCCAATCAGTCCCAGAAAGACGGCGTCAATAATCTCCACGTCACCTTGGAACTTTAAAATATCTTCAGTAGAATGTGGGTACCTGTGGAAACCTCAGGATACCTCAAAACAAGGCTAAGCCCTCCCTTGGCCCATCTATTCCCAGGTGACCTCAAAATAAAAGTACTCGAATATATGAGATGCATGCATAGCCTTTAAACACCTCCAGCTAAGAGATAGTTTCGGAGAACCCTTGGTTCCCTCTTTCCCCCCTGTCCATGTTCACTGCAACAGCCAGTAGAAGCGGAAATGAAATAATATATGCACTGAAAATAGTGAAATGAAAGTACATAATAATATGTTTAATCAAATAGGGTTCCACAAGTTTTGTCTCTGCAGTCTAAACTCTATGCTCTAATACTGGTTCGGGTAGTTTTTGCTCAGTCTGCAATAAACTCAGCAATTACTCTTCCCAAAGAAGTATTTAGCCATTGACAATATTTCTAAAATTCATTCCTTTTCTTTTAAACTGTGCCATATGGACAAATACATCTGAAAATGCAACTCCTAACCGTGCTGCAGCATCAGGTGAGATATAAACAATTTTTTGACCTCACGCAGCTAACCTTTTAATTGTTTTTTCCACTATTCAATTTTTATTTCCTGGTAAGTTTAATTTGTTTGCTATTATTATTATTTATTTATTGTTAACTGTGTGAGTCGTTAATAAATAGATTTTCTTTTTTTTGCTTTTAATTTCTACGAATATTAATTGAAGAACGATTTAATAAATTACAACCAGCACCCAGCCCCATAATCTAGTAAATAAAGTACATTTTTCTTCCTGTCCAAGCGGGCAGTTTAATATCCATCAAATATATGTATGCGGTTCTATTAAAACCTCTAATAATGTAAAACATTGATGAAGTATAGCTTTTCAATTCAGCTTCTAATTTTTTTTTTAATCATCAGCTTACAAAATAAGCCAAAAATTCAACTGAGCAGCCAGCAACATTAGCAAGCATACTTATATGTATGAGAGGTAGACTAAGATGTAAAATAAATAAAACGATCTGAGCAGAGCTTGTACTATGGAAACCAGATAACTGATATACTACATATACTACTTTTTTCTTATCAAATACTTATACGAGGTGTATTCAAAAAGTAAGGTGACTTTTAAAAGTTCGCGGGCAACGTTCTTTCGATTATCGATTTTTTCGGTATCGTTTTTGTTATGTTGGTACACTCTTCCCGAACATCTGTACAAAGTTTCAAGTGTATAGCATTTTTTGTTTGGTGGTGAGAACTGTAAAGGTTATAAGTGTTTTGCGTGCTCGGCGATTTCTTGCTATAGAAAAATATTGATCAAAGGATTTGCATCAAATTATGTGTAAAAAATAAAATAAAGTGCTCCGAAACACTTGAAATGTTGACAGTGGCATACGGTGAAACTGTTCTGAGTAAAAAAAATGTTAACAAGTGGTACAAACTCTTCCAAGATGGCCGGGAAGATGCCAATAACGAGCCTCGCTCTGGACGCCCAAGCACGTCAACAACTGATGAAAACGTTCAAGCAGTGAAGAAAATTGTTTTGGAAAATCGTCGAATCACTATCAGAGAAGTTGCTGAGGCTATTGGTATATCGCTTGGCTCGTGCCATGAAATTTTTTCTAACGTTTTGGACATGAGACGTGTGTCAGCGAAGTTTGTTCTGAAATTGCTAAATTTTGACCAAAAGAACCGTCGCATGAGCATCGCTCAAGAACTGTTAAATGACGTCAACGACGACCCAGATTTACTCAAAAGGGTCATTTGGCCCCATGTGACTTTTTCTTATTCCCAAAAATAAAGAGACCTATGAAAGGACGGAGATTTGCAACGATTGAAGAGATAAAGACTGCATCGCTGGAAGAGCTCAAGGCTATACCGAAAAGTGCTTATGAGAAGTGCTTTGAGAATTGGAAAAACCGTTGGCATAAGTGTATTGTATCTGAGAGGGATTACTTTGAAGGGGACAACATAAATATTGATAAATAAATAAATATTTTTTCTTAAAATACAAAGTCACCTTTATTTTGAACACACCTCGTATAGATAATTACGAGACATAAAAATTTGTCTTGGATGGGAATTGAACCCACGACATATGGCGTGGCAGACAGGATCCCCATCGACCAAACCAACTGCCCCGTCCGAAGACAATCTTGCTTTGGTAAAAGTTATGAATAAAGATAAAGCCGAGAGAAAAATTCATTTCCCAACAACTCTACTGTACAAAAGTATATTATAAAATTCTTACTCAATAAACAACGCTGCAGAAATTAGATAAAAGATGTAAAAATAATCAAATCATCACATTAATTTTAAAGAACTTGACTCGCACTGCTGTGCACCCAAATTTCAACAGACTTTAAAAACATGTGATGATATTATAGAGGTCAAAATTATTAGAATTATTTAATTAGATGCGTCACCTCCCATTTCCAATGGGATATATAGATATTTTCGAATAATGCCTAGATTAAATCAAGATGAGAAATGTAAGCTATTATAAACTCTTAGTTCAAGTGATCCAGACCTAATCTCCACATTTTTTGTCGAGTTTTGGTAATATGGTAGAAATGAAGCTGCAGGGGGTACACCGGAACCAGGAAAATTTTGAAATAATGAGAAAAAGAATCTGGGAACCTCTGATCTAAACCAATACAGCCATGTTGGCACAGTATCTCGCTCTTTCCAAGCTATCTCATTCATTCAGTGAGACCGTTTCTAACTGATCTTGATTTAAACTAAGCTATTATCGTTGATATTTTATTCTACAAGCGCGAGATTATATTAAATGCCAAATCAGGCAATGCATAATGTATCAAAGAAAATTACACTTACCAAGACAATACCGCAAATACTTGTTTCCATTTTATTTGGATTGAGTAAAATCGTTTCCTTTTTGTTTGTTTTTTAATTTTCTATTCACTTTATATCATAATCGTCCGTAAACCACATTTGGGGAGAAAATTGGTTTTAAATAAAAACTTTTATAGATAGCATTAAGTGACTTGGCGGATGCACTGCCGAGCTTCTAAATATTCATTTGTATAACTTCCAAAATTACCGGAGTCAAAGAATTTATAAATCCATACCAAATATTAGAGGTTAAATAAAGTGTCTTTGTCTATTTGTTACGTTTTACGGATAAACGGATGTACGCGAGTAAAATCGCGGGACGTAATCTAATGCTTACCCAAAGCCACTATGCAGGCAAAAAGACCCGTCTTATATAAGTATTAATAATAATACAGATAACTATAATACTAATAATAATATTTTTAAATATATATTTGATTCTTGATTTCATAATAATATAATATTATTTTAATAAACTTCGTCATATTCGTTTCTACCACCAACATACTGAATACGTTTTTTCATAAAAATAATACTTTAGTATCACCTTAAAAAAACATATACGTGCTTTCTAAAACAGGCAAACAATTATCTACTTAAGCATAAAAAAGGGGTCAACACAATATTGTGGTTTATGGACAAATTAATGTTTAAAAAATAATGTATTATCTATTATCGGGATTAATTACATCTCAAAAGTGAACTTCCGTAAAAAAACTTGGTCATTCAAGCAAGTAAATCAATTTGAACTTAATTTCTCTCACAGCTCGTCACAATTTACATTGTAACAATAATTTATACTTAAGTTTTTTCTAAAACTGTATTTTCAAAAGAAATTCACCTCCAAAATGTCTGAACACAGACACCCTATCAGAAAAAAAAGATAATATTTTCGATTAGTTTCAACTTTTATTTCCACTTAAATCTATACAAGTTTCGTGTCTCATAGACAGTTTAAAGGTTTGCTTGGCTATGCCCCTTTGTCTATGCCAATATCACAGATTTGTTTTTAATACCTATATTAACTTAAGCCATTAATTTACTAACCTTTTCCACTTTCTCAAAGTATCTCGCCTTCATCTGAAATTAAGAATGATTGTTTAGGTAATATTGCTTTCCTATGCATATTTTTATACACTACATAAATTTATTTATATTTTATTGTTTACACCAAATGTCAAAAATACAAACCCCTTTTTTATAAAAACTAAAGAAAGAGACTTGGCTGTAGTTCACTGTTTTATTATTTAAAAATAATTAACATCATTTGGTATAATACAAGGGGAGCCCCGAGAAATAAGTATATCTATACCACTATATAAATCAGTAGGAGCACTGTTTATTATAATTTTTTGATATATATACGTTTTATGTCTCAATGACCTAAATTCTACTATTATTAAAAATGTTATGTCTTGTCTGTACGTCCCTTTATAGCTCAAGAACGTTTTGATCAATCTTGATGAAAATTTGTATAAAATATAGTCAAAACCATGGTTGCATTAATGATCGGCTATATATGATATCGATAAACGCAGGTGAAGCCGCAGGGGACAGCTAGAACAGAATGAAACGAAATCCTCGGCCTCGTCATAAGCCCTGGAGTCACCTGGAGGCCTCTTCATTAAAAAAAAATACCCACCTCCTGTTCTATATAAATCTTCCAATATCTCCCCGTAGTGGGGAATGCAGTAATCAGCTTCTCATACATAGTCCTCACATCGTTGATAGGCCTCGTCTGGGCCTCTCGGATGAGGAGTGACCATGAGTCGACATCATAGGTGTTGGCTTCAACCGCCCGCTGAGCACGACTGAGTCTTTCATTGCCCCAGTCCTAGAAGTTTAATTTATATCTTAACTACCAATATTTCCAAAGATTAGATATGTCTCTCTATTCTACATTTTTTAGATTAATGTTAGGTTCCCCAATACAGGAATGAAACCCATACCTCAGGGTCTCTAGCCAAGACCTGTACTACATGACCACTGAGGTTTCTTATTAGTGACAGTATGCATATTTGTTTAAGTCTAATGTGATGGGTTGGTATAATATTTTGTTTTATGAAATGAAATATGAAGTAAATGAAGGTGATTCAAATTCTATACATTTATAAGAGCGATTTTTTGTACAACTTGTGCGTTTACCGTATGCAGTTCTGTGCCCTGTGCCCCTAGCACGAACGCCTATCGAGCGTATCGTCACCGTATCGTGTGCGCCAAAAAATAATGCAATGGAAAATTGAACATTGCACAACGTCACGGTGTGCGCGGTGTTCCATTTTCCATACAACCCAGATTTTGGCGCACACGATACGATAACGATACGTTTACTATAGATGTTCGTGCTAGGGGCACTGATCACCGCTGGGCACGAACATCTACCGTCAGCGTATCGTCATCGAATCGAGTGCGCCAAAAACCAATGCAATGGGAAATTGAACATCGCTCAACGTCATGGCAGGCGCGATGTTCAATTTTCATACACACAAGCTTTTTGGCGCTCTCGATACGCTGACGCTCCGCTTGCGATAGACGTTCGTGTTAGGTGTCAGTTACGGATTGTCTTAGCTAAAAAGGGTGCCACACCCTTTTTTGTGACATCAAGTTAATTCAATTCTAAGTTTCATTCAAAAAATTATGCTCCAGCAGAGGTGGGCTACCTTAGACACGCGGGGCCCGTAGCAATTGCAAGCACTTAGCGTTAATCCGGCATTGACATTTGCTCATTTCCATTAAAAAAATAGACACTTTATCTGCTCCTGTTCCCCATAAAAAACTACCAAAGATGAGTGAGGCTAAGAAATTATCCAAAATAAACTAGTCTAGCCATTTCAACATTCACAAATTATGTTTAATTTTCCATATAGCTTTTGCAGCTGAACAGTTTGCAGCTAGAAAATCTATAAGAACTCCATTGTAGTTTATTGCCTAATGTTAGAGAAAAAATACAGTTTTATTAACATGAACAAGAATGCTTCCATCTATTATTATTTGGCCATCTGCTTATGCTACAATAGATAAAAATAATCTTAAACATTTAGTTTAATTAAAATAGGGCTAAAGATTGTTTGTAGCAAACCAATTACATGATAATTGCCATGCTTGACTGTGGCACATTATATTTATGTTGGTTACATGCTTAGTGTGTGTTACCTTCATAACCCCTTCAGTATCATTAACTTTACTAAGATCTTTGTCATTCCTGTAAACTTGAAAAAATTATTAAGTATCAGCAGTCAAAAAACAAGACTATATCAGTGGCCTATTTCATCAAATGATAAATCATTTATATATACTAAAAACAAAAATGGCCCTACAATTTGAACCCTGAGGTACCCGATTCGCATTCCGACTAGAGCCCTTGGATGTCATACCATTCCTACCTTTTGTAGACAATTTGTTAAATGGGATAAGAAAAGGTCATGAACAGTTCCACATATTCCATAATAATCAAGCTTTAGAAGTAGTGTAAGGTGGTCAATGCAAAAGCCTTGGATAGATAAAAAAATACTAATTGCATCCTGTGATTCCTCCAATGACAAAAAAAGCTTCAACAATTTTTCTGCCACATCTAATGTACATCTTCTTTTTGTAAAACCGAGCTGAAGATGTAATATCTCATGCTCAGTAAAGTGACCTAACATTTGATTAAACAGTTTTTCAATTTTTTTAAGAACGGCAGAATGGTCAGGAAACCCTAATCAATACATTCCTTAAAAATATTGAATAAAACATTTGCAGCTGCACCTGTCGAATTATACTGGTTAAGGCCAATAAATTTTCAGTACTTTTAATATCGAGAAAAATAAAAGGTTTTCAAATATTGGACATAGAATAATCAAATTTAAAACTTGGCAATATCATGGATATGCTGGTGGAACCAATGTAGGACATAATGTAAGAAATTTAACAGTTTCTGTATTAATAACATTCCAGACTGTCTTTTTTTTTTTTAATGCCACTTGGGCTGACAAACAAGCAGACGGTCCACCTGATGGTAAGTGGTCACCGCCCCTATGGACATTTGCAACACTAGGAGCATCGCCAATGCATTGTCGACCCTGAGATGTGAAGTTGTTAAGTCTCATGTGCCTGTTATTTCACCGGCCCCCTTACCTTTCTAACCGAAACAGTAATACAATTACACTACTGCTTCACGGCGGTAAGGTGGTAGTACTTCCCCGGACGAACTCTGCACTAAGAGCTCTACTACTCTATATTTGCAATGCCTTGATAGAAATATAAGCGAAGAATCAGGCATACAGCAATAGTGACTTTGTTTTATACAAGAGATTGTGTTTAAGTCGCAGTAAGCATTCTGTACTAAAATATGTCTTATATATGGGATATTTCGACTATTTTTGAAATACCATGAGTTGGGTGACTGTGTTTTATAAGATTTCTCAATGGTTTATGTTTATTTCAACATAATGAGGGGATACTGTACCAGAGCAAAGTCTCATGAAGCATTTAGTGTAGTATCTCAGAGTAACCAAGTGCTATTTCACAAGATATTGGTAAAATACCTTCTACTGTCACAACTTATCCTATGTGAAAATGATTATAGTAGTTATAATATTGTAATTATTGTGCATGAGCATTATTTTAGTGTGTATTATCAATTTCGCGATGGAGCTTAATGCTTAACTGTTAGCCAATACAACTATAGTTGTATGGACTTCATGATATAGAAAATGTCTATTTATTGTTAAATAATGTTAATAACAAGTCTTTGTTTCTTAGGATTTAAAGTAAAATATGTATTTCAAACTAAATTAAGTCTATTACATATCCATTAAGACGTTAATAGTCCTGCATATGTGTAGATTAAATGTAGTTATTGAGACAGTGGACATAAGATATCAGATAATTGTCGTGCTAAATAAATGAAATATAATAATTGTACGTCAATAAAAATATGATGTTATCAGAAAAATTACATGTTCGATAAATGTTTTCGACAATATAAGTTCAAACTTACGATTTCACTTATTTCGTCGACGGTAGCCATAACGGTGTCCATTATGAAATTTTAGGTTACTCACAAACTATAATATTCATGAACACTAGTCAAATTTAATAACTAAACACTATCATGAATATATTTAAAATATTCTTCTTTTCTATGTGGCTTCAAATTGTAAAATAGAAGATATTAGGAAAATCTATAGCCGATGCCGATATTAGCGAAACACCGCCGCCTACAGAAAAGTGAACTAATTGATTGATTGAATGGACAGACGCCCAAAGACTACTTATAACTTTTGCATCGTAATGCATCTCTGCACTATGCAGACGTCACAAAATAAATCATGAAAATGTGTCAGTCATTCATTCAGTCACATCAAAAACGTTAAACAAAACAAACACCATCGTGTTTTTGAACGAACACGCGCGTTTAATCAAATCTTTTAGTTTATACCAAACTAGCCTTCTGTGCCGCGGTTTCACCTGCGTTAGTGTGGGGTCTTATGTATCCCGGAAGTATTACATAGCTTTTTTTCCATTCGAATAATGTCATTTTTAAATTATTTTATTACCTTTAGACTTTCTTTATTATTTTATTAAGGATAAATATTATCCCATAAAAATATTATAAAAGCGAAAGTAACTAGTTTGAAAATTTGTTTCTTTGTTTTTCTCACGACAAAACGGCTGATCTGATCTTAATGCAATTTAGCAAGAAGATTTTATTTCTACCTATATTAAGGGGAGGACAGACAAATGTTTCGTGTTAAAAAACTGATCTTGTAGATGATGAAATAGAGGTTAAAAGTTTGATTGGGAAATCCATAATTCCTCAAGGAATAGGAATCTGAAAATGCATATTTGGGCAATTGGTAAGAAATAATGATATACTCGTATGTATTGGAATTGTATTCTTAAGATGCACTGCCTATATACAGTCTATGGACTTAAGATGCACTGCCTATATACAGTCTATGGACTCTCACAAAAATAAGTTGTGTTATGTAGATAATATTTGCCGTGTACATCATACAATTTAGGTGCATAGTTTCTGAGATATTTATAAACATATAAACCCCCGCATGCTTATATTATGCATGAAATTACGAGACGCGGGGCTCGCGCGACTCAGTAAGGTGTGCAGCGATCATTAGAGTAGTATACTTATTTTGTTATTTCTTTTATTTCCGTATGTTTTCATTTCTTTCCCTAAATTCAAAATAAATACAATCTTACTTATTTTAAATTTCACGTGAATATTTTTCTATCAACAATAACTTTCCCTGCGCACGCGATATATGGAGTTTTTGGATTACACATTTGAGATTTTGTAGGGAACACTACGTAAAAATTTTTTTTTTAATAGTATTTATTCAAATAAATAAAACATACAAAAACACAACTATTCTCATTTAATATTAGTATAGAAAGGTAGACGCAGATACTCCTCTACACCAAATTACTCAACATGATATTATTTAATAAATATTTTTGTAGGCAAGGCATTAATTTATTGCCACGATGTAAAGCTTACAAAAGATAAATTGATAGGACTACTATGACATAACCGAACATAAAAACCGTAACTTACCGAAAGAAACCGTCATTCTCTATTTTAAACTGACATGCGTCACTCGATATTATTTTGACATTTCAAAGCAGAAAGAAGCCAGAAGGCGGTATAATAGTTCTGTGCATCTAAATAAATAACAATGCTGTTCTATTCCTTCTTTAAATCTCTTGTCGGGAAGGACGTGGTGGTGGAGCTCAAGAATGACCTCAGTATATGCGGAACCTTGCATTCTGTGGACCAGTATCTCAATATAAAATTGTCCGAAATAAGCGTCATAGATCCAGACAAATATCCTCACATGGTATCAGTGAAAAATTGCTTTATTCGCGGGTCTGTTGTTCGGTACGTGCAGCTGCCCGCTGATGAAGTAGATACACAGCTTTTGCAAGACGCCGCAAGGAAAGAAGCGACTGTTTCAGCCAGATAATCTTATTCTAAGTTATGCTTAAAAGATACTGTTAAATGGTGTTTCTTGGACTATGAAGTGCGTGTGGATACTAATTTTAAGTATAAGTTTCGCAATAAATTCCTTATTCAATGTCTGTGTTTATATTTCATTGGTTTAAAATGTTTTTTTGGGTGGTATAACCTCACTTACCCCACTACTTGATAGCTTTATTGCTTAAATACATCACTAAAATCATAGTTTTAGAATGATGTACAAGCCTTATTTAAGACAGAATTTAGTGTATTGTGTAATATGTTTATTGAAAATTATTGATATAATTATTTTGGGATTTTTCCACTTAAAATGTGTATTATTCAGATTTTTAGTATAAATGCGTAGTGTGGATTGTTTGGCCTAGCATAAATAAAAAAAATGGTCCCTATTTACATGTAAACAGTATCTATCTTGTTATTCCCACTAACTCCCACAATTTCATTTGTCATCCTTTGCTTCTCTTTCTAGTTGGACATTAAATACATGAGTATGTTCAGATGCATATGTGAGTTTTGTTTCACTGATTTATTTATTTATAGCAGAGCTGTGCAGTATTTGATGTGTCTATAACACACATTTTTTAAGATTTTAAGTCCATGTTCAGTAATCAGTGGTTTTTAAAAGAATTAACTGATTATATTTTCATTATTTTATTCTTACCAACATAAGTAATCTATTGTTTTGGGAGGACACAATTTTGAATAATAAATAAAAAATAAATATCCTGGGCCATTCTCTTACACACCGCCATCTGGTCCCAAACTTGTTGTGTCCCAAACCAGATAACTGATATACTACATATACTATTTTTTTTCTAAATACATATTTAGTAGTAGAGCTCTTAGTGCAGAGTGCGTCCGGGGAAGTACTTCCACCTTACCCATTTTTGTCGTGAAGCAGTAGTGCACTTGTGTTACTGTTACGGTTAGAAAGGTAAGGGGCCGGTGAAATTACAGGCACATGAGACTTAACAACTTCACGTCTCAGGGTCGACAAAGCATTGGCTATGCCCCTAGTGTTGCAAATGTCCATAGGCGGCGGTGACCACTTACCATCCAGGTGAACCGTCCGCTTTTTTGTCAGCCCATGTGGTATAAAAAAAAATATAGATATTTACACACAGACACAGAACAAACAGACATGTTCATGCTCACAAATGTTTGTCCTGGGTGGGAATCCAACCCACAACCTTCGGCTTGGCAGTCAGAGTCGCTAACCACCAAACAAACTGAAAATAGATAATGAAATTCCTTTGAAACACTTTGTGATAATGTGTATGAAGAAGTTGAATCTTATCTAGCCTAATATTATATTATAAATGTGGAATTGGATGTATGGATGATTTTTCTCTTTCATATTAAATTCAAATTAAATAGGCCTTTACAAGCACTTATGAATAGTCAGACTCTAATACCGGTTCGGAAGGTTGTTTTTTTACTAAGATGAACCGGCAATAAACACAGAAATTAAGTACTCTTTTTAAAAACAATCTTAGATTTATTACAAAATATTTATTTAGTCTCACTGACAAAACCTGTGTTGTATCGCAGAAGTCAAGAATGATTAAAAAATAATAATATGAATATCTAATAATAAAAAAAAATACAAACAAACTATAGCTGACCAGCTCGTGAGTATAAATGTTCTATGGACCAGCTCCCACAAGCAGCACCACCTCTACACAAACATGATTTGGAACATAATATTATATTTGTCTTTTCTTTTTATGTACAGTTTAATTGGTTGTGTTGTTTCCTATACTTTATAATTATTTTATTTCCATAAGAACTAAATGATAAGCTGGACATCATACACGCGGCATAGCTATTATAAGCCAAATTTAAATAAATTAAGTCGCGAGTACAGCTTTTAAAAAAAATTATAAGAATAAGTAAATTGCTGCCATCTATTTTTGAGTAGTGACACTATTATCATTTTTTACACGACAATTTTTTTATTAGTACGTTACATATAATAGATGGCGCAGCATCAGATAGAATTTCTGCAAAACGGAACAGAATCTGTGTCGCCGCCAATACATTTTCGTAGTTTTGCTTAGTTTATGCTGCATGAAATGGACTGTACAACTTTATATTTGACATTTGTTTAGTTTTTCGATAATTTGTGTTATTGCTAGCTTAAAGAAATTATACCAAAATAGTTTTCTTTTCTTACTTTTATTTACAGTGACTTAAATACATGCTCGAAATACACCGAGCGGGATGACCTCAAACCAGGGGGAGAGTTAACCTTAAGTATCGCTGGGAGCCACTGGATGCAGGTAGCTAGACCATTTGTTGTGAAAATCCATGGGCTAAACATTAAATATTAGAAATAAAATGGAAAAAAATGCATTTTTTATTTTAGAGACTATTATGAGATTGATTTTACTTCTTACTTTACTATATATAGTGACACTGAAATTAAACAAATAAATTTATAGTAAAACTTTCATCGGTAAGCCATTGATTAGATCCTTGCAAAATAAAATATCGCTACTATAATTAAAATAAAATTACACATTTTTGAAGTAAAGTCAAAGGAGTTTAGTGTGAACAATAATCCCAAAGAATATATTATTTATTTTTAGTAGCCTTTTTATCTAAAGCTGGCAGCATTAAGCTTAACTTCATTCATTCATTTCAACTTTTCCAAGCTTTTCGTTCGTCCTTCGCGTTCGCTGTTCGCTGCAAATCGCTAACGTTGTGTATTTTTTGTGTATACTTTTTATCAATAGATTAGATGTTTAAAATTATCATTTTATCAATTGACTTGATTTATTTCAAAAGGAGCTCAAGCCGCGAGTGATTAAAGGTGCCCAACTATTTCAATAGATGATGTACACTCGGAAGTGATACTGTAATGGACTCTGTTTTATAGCATGTGATTACAAATGTAAATAATTAATTTATATTATCGCACAAAATGGACGTGAAAGGTTGTTATAGTGGGTGTGATAGGATGTGACAACTATATTTGGTTATATCTAACAAGGATTTCTGAAGGAATCGTGTTGATTTAATTGAAGACCCGAGTGTTCATTTTTCGTTCGTATACACTTGCCGTAGCTTCGCGAGGCCGCTAAAGCAAAAAAAGTAAGTTTTTTTAAATTTTAAACTACGTTCTAAAGTTCTAAACATCCAAAGAGCTTTCATTAGGCTGTAAACACATCTGTCTGCAATATGTTCCGCAGTGTATGACTCATGACGGGATAAAACGTTAATTTGTTTTATTGTTTGTTTTTTTTTCGTTACGAGCTGTAATTTCGCGTAGCGTACCTCTTTTGCCGCATTTAATTTGCGTCAATTAACAGTTCATGTTAGCTAATGCATTCTGAATTTCTTGGATTAATTTCTGACTTGTATTGTTAGAATAAAGTTTTGTGTGTGTAGAGCTTTATTTTATATTCTTTTTTCAAGTTTCTATTTTATATTATTATTATATTTAGCCAGCCAGTTGGTAACTACTCTGTCTGCAATGCCACAGTAAATGGTTTTGAATTCTACCAGGTCATATTAAAACTTTAATATAAAAAAGTGTTAACATGTCTGTTTTTGTCTGTAATCTATCTGTATCACTTTATGTAGTCAACTACCTGTGTGTCATAATATATGCTTAGCTTAGTTCTGATGAAATACAATTAAAAAATAAATATCTGATCCCAAACTAAGCAGAGCTTGTACTATGGAAATGAGATAACTGATATACTACTTTCTTCTAAATGCAGACATATATAGATATAAACACCCAGAAAGAACAAAAAAACTAAGTTCAAAAATTTCTTTATACATTACAAGTAATGATATGAGTAGGGACTCCCCTTTTTAGTTTTTCAAAAACCCATATTAGGCGAGACCCTCTATGAAAAATCTATCTACAAAAGAATCCCAATATATCAAAAAATAAATGTATATAGGTACCATAACTTTGATTATTTCATTGATGTATTGCTAGACGTCTTATTATACTACCTTTCTATGGTAAATTACCATTTTCCACATGGAAAGTATCCTATATGTATATTTAACCTATCTACATACATATTTACATCAAAATCTGATAAGCCATTCTGCCATCAATTAGACTAATAAATATCTGGACTGACATTTATATTATCAGTATCAATTAAAGTTTGTGAGACCTTAAAGTCAAGTATGTCATAGGAAAATATTCTCTATTGCTTAAGAGAGAAGGTTCATCTATTGATCAAAAGCTGAATTGTTTGATGCACTTTTTTATAACACCATAGGGTTCATTTTTCTATAAGACTTAGCTGTTGAAAGCTAAGAATGCCATTGAAAAATTGTCTTTAGTACTTCAGAGATAAGGTTTGTGTATTGATCCAATGCAAAATTTTATGATTGGTGATGTATAGAGTTCATTTTTCTATAACACTTAGCTGTCAAAAGCTGACAATGTCATTGAAAAATCGTCGTTATTGCTTCGCAGTTAAGGTATATCTACAGATACAATGCTCAATTGTATGATGATACTGGTGAACCTTATTATAACCCCATAGAGTTGATTTTTCAATAACACTTAGCTGTCATAAACTAACAATGCCACTGAAAAATTGTCTTTATTACTTAGTAGTTAAGGTCCATCTACAGATACAATGCTCAATTGTATGATGATGCTAATGCACTTTATCACGACGCAATCGGGTTCATTTTTCTAAAACACTTAGCTGTCAAAAACTAACAATGCCACTAAAAAAATCGACATTATTGCTTCGTAGTTAAGGTCCATCTACAGATACAATTCACAACAGCTCAATTGTATGTTGCTACTGTTGAACCTTATTGTGACGACATAGGGTTCATTTTTCTATAACTCTTTTAGCTGTCAAATGTGCTTATTAGTTCTGAACAATGGTGGAAGTGTTAAATCATTTCACTTTATTTATCTCTAAGTAAATGTGTTATAAATTAAACATGAAATCAGGTACTAATTACAAATAATTATTGTTTGTTTTTCCTCTGCTCTATTTATCTTCTTCTTTTATTCTTTCTTATCTAGTTGTAGTCTTACTAGCTGTCTCCCGCGGTTTCACCCGCGTTCCCGTGGGATGTCACATGTACTATACATAAAAACCTTCCTCTTCAATCACTCTAGCAATAAAAAAGACCGCATCAAAATCCGTTGCGTAGTTTTAAAGATTTAAGCATACATAGGGATATAGGGACAGAAAAAGCGACTTTGTATTATACTATATGTAGTGATTATTTGTATTTGCCTCTATGGTATGCAAGTAACGCTAAGAGACTGGAGATCTGGGGTTCAATTCCCAAGTCCATTCTTGCGGGTTCATCCACATTCTCAAGAAATGTTACATATTTCCAGGAGAAAAAGTTTTCCAGAGTATATACCATCTCTGTGCCAAAATTTCATCCTGATTCGTTCAGCCATTCTGGCGTCATTGATACTTGAACATTCTTATTTATTTCTTTTTTAGTTGCTAATCCTTTGAGCTATGTCGATAACTTTGGTTCTCTGACGGATGACTTCATTCCGGATTCGATCCTTCAGAGAGACTCCGAGCATAGCTCTCTCCATAGCTCGCTGAGCGACTTTGAGTTGGTGAACCAGTCGCACCGTCAGTGTCCACGTCTCGGCTCCGTAAGTCATAACAGGTAGGACGCACTCGTTAAAGACTTTCGTCTTTAGATATTGGGGTATGGGCGATGAAAAGACTCGACGAAGTTTTCCAAATGCTGCCCACCCTAGCTGTACTCTTCTGCGAGCTTCCTTCTCGAAGTTGTGTCTACCCAATTGCAAGATTTGCCCAAGGTAGACGTATTCGTGAACAACTTCGAGAGGAACTCCGTCAAGGGCAACCGGTTCCGGAATGACATGCTCGTTGAACATGATCTTGGTTTTATCCAAGTTCATCCGGAGACCGATGCGTGCAGAAAAATCAGCTAGGGTAGTCAGCATGAATTGGAGATCTTGCACGGTTTCAGCCATGATGACGATATCATCCGCAAATCTAAGGTGTGAGAGGTACTCGCCGTTAATATTTATGCCCCGTCCTTTCCAATTTAGGGACTTGAACATATCCTCCAGAGTGTTAGTGAACAATTTGGGGGAAATAACGTCCCCTTGTCTCACTCCTCTATGTAAGGGGATATGTTCAGTCTGCTGATTTTGTACTTGGACGGTCATATTCGCGGTGTTATACAGTCTTCTCAGCACTTGGATGTATCGCCAAACAACTTGGCACCGTTGCAAAGACTCCAGAACAGACCAGGTTTCAACGGAGTCAAAGGCTTTCTCATAGTCCACAAACGCAAGGCACAGGGGCTGGTTATACTCCTCGGTCTTCTGTATAACCTGCCGCACTGTGTGAATGTGGTCTATGGTGCCGTATCCTCCTCGAAACCCAGCCTGCTCCGGAGGCTGAAACTCGTCGAGTCTACGCGCGAGACGATTTGTGATGACTCTCGAAAACAGCTTGTAGATGTGGCTCAAGAGGGAAATGGGTCGATAGTTCTTCAAAAGGGTTTTGTCACCTTTTTTGAAGAACATAACGACCACACTCTTGCTCCACGCCTTCGGAGTTCTCCCCGAAAAGAGGTCGGAATTTAATATACGCTGAAGGTGTAGTAGCGTAGGAGTTCCACCAGCTTTTAATTAATTTAATTAAAAAAATCTGTTTTTTAGTTTGGTTTTCTATATAAAGCGTGTTTTTTAGTTTTTTTTAAATTCTAATCAAAATGAACAAAATTGAGATTAAGCTACTACATATGAATAACCACATTGTTGATTCTTTACCTTTAATTCGTGACTTTGTTGTGCGAATCTTTGAAATTAACATTAAGTTACCTACATAATGTATGTACCCACAAAGATATGTACCTACTTTCACGGATTATACTGCATTTAATTTTGATTATTAATGTAAGAAAAAAAAATTGTTACTTGCCTAAATGTTTTTAAATAAAAAATACATACAGTAATTTGATAAAAATGTGTTATCATTTATTAATAGAAGTTGTTCGCTATAACAAGATGAATACGTAATGTTGAGGTGAATAAAACTATTTTTTTACCTCTTTATAACGAACTAGCTGTCCCCCGCGGTTTCACCCGCGTTGCCGAGGGATGTTACATTATTTTGTTCATTCTATCATCAATAGTTTTCGCAGCGCACGCGATGTAAGAATGTTTTGTGATTTTTTCACACCTTGGGTTACATTATTGGAGTTTTAGTATGGATCCCTAACTTTTTTGAAAATTTTATATAGCCTATGTTACTCAGTGATAATATAGCTTTCTAATGAAAAAAGAATTATTAAAATCGGTCCAGTACTTTTTGAGTTTATTCGTTACATACAAAAATACAAATCTTTCCTCTTTATAATATTAGTGTCGATTTTAGACCATCCTAACCCCAACATAACAAACCTCAGTTCAACGAATTAGGTACTTGATATAACGAATACTTACTTGTTCCCCTACGATTTGTTATATTGAGGTTGCACTGTATATGGTTAATCTATGGTACTATATTAACTAAGTAATGTTACCCTGGATGTCGAAAATTGTCCATGACACAACATGTCTTTTTTAATTTATATGTACAATGGAATCACGCTAATCCCGCACTTAAATAGACCGACACGTCCAATAATCCGGCACACAAGATACAGCATTTAATTGTTTCAATACCTGCATAACATGGGCTGAAGAAAAAAGCGTTTCTACTAAAGGTGTTATAATAATAATGCCTTTTTTTATTTATTACTGGCTGTCCCCGGCGGTTTTACCCGCGTTCCCGTGGGATGTCACATGTATTATAGATAAAAAGGCTCTTCAATCACTATATCAAATAATCAAAGTCCGTTGCGTAGTCTTAAAGATTTAAACATACATAGGGATATAGGGACAGAGAAAGCGACTTTGTGTTATACTATGTTATGGTATCTATATTTTTTTATTATAATACGAAATCTCCTGTACATTGGGCGTAAATACAGCATGGGGTTCTTCAAGAAGGGTTTGAAGAGACTTTTGCAGGGCCTCCAACGCGCGAGTGATACCCACGGTGTTGCAAGCGTCCATAGGCTGCGGTGACCGTTTACCATCAGACTGACTGTCAGCATATTTGCTACCTTATAAGTACTAGCTGTCCCCCGCGGTTTCACACGCGTTCATTTATATTGGCACATCTGCAAAAAAAGCTTAATTGAGTTTTTACAGTCTACGTGTTCAAAAGTGCATAATTTATTATTTTATATAATTTTTTTTAATTTAAGTAGATAAATCCTATAATATCGACAAAAAAACGTAAACTAAACCCGTAAATCAAAGATTCCCTAAACTGTGAAAAAAGTTGATGTGCCAATATATTACTATACTACCGGCACGGTATGATGGTCGTTTTGAAATTTCAGATTGTCATAGGAAAAGAAACTGTATTGCTTTGGAATAAGGTTGGTTTCCATCATCATACAATTAGCTGTTGGATCAATATATGCACCTTATGTTTGAAGGAAGAAAGGTTATTTTTCTTTGTCATTGTTAAACGTCAAAACGGCCATCATAGCGTGCTGCAAGTTTAGGTGAGCGATATATAACCTATAACCATCTACGAAAATTCCGCGTCCAAGATATCCCGAGATACCAGTCCCATCCCGATATTTTCAGTAGATTTGAGGTTCAAAGGAACCCTATTTTTTATAGTATTTTTCAATTCGCATGAGTTGTGTGACACATGGTATTTTAGAAGATACTAGCTGACCCGGCAGACGTTGTCCTGTCTTCAATGAATATTGAATTCGAATTGGTATCATTAATGAAAATAAAATACCAAGACTATAGTGTTTATTATTCTAGACAATTAAACTTTTAATATTAGGCGTGATTGCTCTGAACTAACTGTGATGAACATGCACTTCTTAAAAACTAATTGTAAAATTTTTCAAAAATATTCGATTCACGACTGTGAAATGTGCACTAAGTAAAGATAAATTAATAATTACCTCTGTTTTAAACGATATTGTGGTTATATATGGTTACATTATAAAAGTTTACGTTCACGCGTGATGCCCTGACCAAGGGAAATAGGGATTCATTTTTATTTCGACATAATAAGGGAATACCGTAACAGAGCAAGGTCTCGCATTCAGTGTATCTCATAGTAATCAATTGCTATTTCACAAGGTATGGGTTAATACCTTTAACTGTCACAACTCATCCTATGTGAAATAGATTATGCTTCCTGAAAGTGCAGTTTTTTTTCAGCACACCTAATTACCTTCGGCTTTTAAATTTTGATTACGATAATTAAATTGCATATAAAACACATTTATTTCATACTTTCAACTGTCACAACTCATCCTATGTGAAATTGATTATATAAGTATAAAAAAATTATGAAAAAGACATACATTTCTTAACTATCCAATATTTGTTAAGTTAAAGAATGCAGGGGTCAACGGTCTCTTATCATTATCACATTCCCTCACGCATTTCTCTCTTATATTGATAAGAATGGTAATAAAATTGTGTTTATTGCGTAGCGGTCGTCACTTTTTACACTTTACGGTGACCACTTACCATCACGTGGAACTGCTTGTCTGTCGGCCTAAGTGGTATAATATATATATTTTTAAATTTTCGAGTTAGAAAAGAAAAAAAACTTGAGAGGTGTCAAGGGACACCCAGATGGAACGAAGATACGCATTGGAATTGACCAAAACGCTGAGTTTAGGTCCAGTGTTGAGAAAAACTTGCAATCTCTCGTCTTTAGTATTAGGTCTTCAATAAAAGATCAAGACTGTGCTAATAATTACTAATTATACTAATTTATAAATGGAACAGAATTTTAAACATGTTGTATGTAGCCTTTAAATAAATTATGAAAAAAACAAACCCAATAATAAACCATATCATTTAATTTAAAAAAAAAGTGTCGATATAAATTTTCGTATGAATTTTTTCCGTCTAGCCCCCTTTCACAACGCGCGATAAGGAACTTCGTTCCAATAATAATAATAATTTATTCATCCAAGATTTGTACATGGCCTTAGCTTATAAATAAACATATGTCAGTCCACTAACAATTTATATAACAAATAAAATAGAATGTAACCTTGCTGAGTTTCTTGCCGGTTCTTCTCAGTTGAAGGCTGACTTCCGAACCGGTTGTAGCTTCAGTAACTTTAAATTTGACCTTCATAAGTGCCCTCCGAAGGCCTAAACTGAATAAATGGTTTTGAATTTTGAACTAATATTGAGTACGTAAATCTATGAACCACTGAGTCCCAACCTACGAATGAGATAAATAATAAAAAAAATAAATAAAAAAAAAAAAGATAAATAATAATAATTATTAAGTTTATAAAATATATTATAACACTAGCTGTCGCAACAGAAGTCCTGTCGAAATAAGTCCATGCAAAAGTTCTATAAAAAAACAATGCAGGAATTCGATCGCAGCGCCACCTACCGGGTCCAATTGTGAATCTAAACTATTCTCGAATCCAAAAGAACACATAAAATTTCATCAATATCTTTCCACCCGTTTTGGAAGAGTATATTAACATAACGGACAAAAGAATAATATACAGGGCTTTTGGTGCATTTAGTACTTTTGGGATTTAAAAAAAAATTACATAAAAAACTAGGGCCAAGAATTTATTTTAGGAGCTGAGGTTATAGTTAATGTCCACTCTTCACCATTTTCGTTTGGCAAACAATGCACCAAATAACCGGTTTAATAGCATTTATAATCGTAGCAAATATACACGCGAAAATTATCGCTTTTTTTTATATTAGTAAGATGAAGTAATAATTTTTTCCTATCTTTATTATTTTCACCAAAACAGAAAGTAAAAAAAATATTTAATCTCGTTTAATTATAAACATATACACAAACTGTGCAATTGGAATAATTAGTGCACGAGCGAAAAAAAAAATAGGAACAAAAAGATTTCTGACAGCGGTGGGATTCGAACCCACGCCCTTTCGGACTGGTGCCTAAAACCAGCGCCTTAGACCGCTCGGCCACGCTGCCTTGTACTAGAGCTGACGAAATTAATGTACACTTGATGATAACGGTTATTATTATCGTACATACTTTATCACGTCATGGTACCATGATAATTAATTTATGATGATTTGAAAAAGGAATTTATTTCATAGTTTTAAAATTAGAAGCGATTCATTCTAAAAGATTTTAATTCCTTTATCAACAGAATTGATTTTTCTTTAGTCTTTTTATGTTCATAACCCTACAACAAGAACACCTACAAGACTGCATCTTACACATATGAAGTACTAGCTGTCCCCCGCGGTTTCACCCGTGTTGCCGAGGGATGTTACATTATTATTTTGTTCATTCTATCATCAATAGTTTTCGCTGCGCACGCGACGTAAGGAATTTTTCAGGTCATTTTTTTACACCTTGTGTTACATTATTGGAGTTTTAGTAAGGATCCCTAATTTTTTTTTAAATATAATATAGCCTATGTTACTCGGGGATAATGTAGCTTTCCAAAGGTGAAAGAATTTTTGAAATCGGTCCAGTAGTTTCGGAGCCTATTCATTACAAACAAACAAATCTTTCCTCTTTATAATATTAGTATAGATACACAATATGTTCATTATTAGTTACGTTCAGGAGCTCGATTCTGTAAGGAAAATGACACTAACTCGAGGATGTTTCGTCGCGGCTCCTATGTTCTGTCTCTGTCGCTTACAACGCTAATACTATTAATCACGTGAGAGGTAAGCTCTCCGCCGAACTTTGTATTAGCTGAATAAGGGGGCTAATATGTATGTCTCTTACTGGTGTACACAAAATTCACCGAAATTAGATTACACTTAAATTAGAATATAGTCACAATATATTAATTAACTGGAAATTAAAAAGGATAACAAAAAAAAATATTAAACAAAAAAAGTTTTTTTTTTTTTTTTACAATTCGATCAAATGACTTTCGGAGCTTCGGCGTCTGACCCCATGCTTTGTTTATACCATAGGGTGAATTGCCCCAGTGCTTTTAGAATTATTCTTTTCGCTCTTTTATTTCATTTGAACTAACGACCCGCCCCAACTTTGCCTGACCCACTCACACTAATATGAATTGATTATACACATGACATAAACCTTACGAAGAAATTTGCTAAACGGACAAATAAATAAATAAAATACAAATACAGTGTAAACTCTTTATAACGTTATCCTTTATAACGATAAACTCCCTATAACGTTGAAGTGAGCCCAAGTTGGTTGGTTTGTTCACTTTGTTTTGTTTTTTTTAGTTCACTCCATATAACGATAACTCTCTATAAAGACAAAAAATGCTCAGTCCCTTGAGTTTCGTTATAAAGAGTTTACACTGTAGTACGAATAGTACAAATAGTATCTTTATTCATTCATTCATAAATGATATGAATAAAGATGATATAGATGATTATAAACTGAATAACGGTTTTTGAATTTTTTTACAATTTTTTTTACAGTTTTATATTGTTTAGACATAGCTTGATATCAGTCAAACACGTCATTATTGCGCCATTTTTTTTCTTTGGTTGGTTAACGTCAGATAGTGCTGTGATCATGCTTACTGACTATAAAAAAAGCCTTATCTAGTAACTAGTTTTCACCCGAGTTCCCGAGGAATGTAACATCCTTGATAGTGTCGCTCGATAGTTTTTGGGTGAAATTGTAACAAACATTTATCATCCTTACTAACTTTGGCATTTATAATATTAGTGCGATAGGATATTTTATCTTATTATAAACTTTACCGACCGGCCTGATCCTTATATTTAAATAAATATAATTCATTTTATTAAAAAAAACATCAACAGATACCATACTGATTTAACACTAAACATACCATAACCGGGTCAAAAGACCCATTTTGAACTTTGCATTGAAAATGCACGTATCATGTTATTGCTTTTGCACATTTGACTTCATGACTTTTTCTTATTAATTAATATACAGTTATACTATTTATTTCCCTTCCTAACAACCATATTTCATACATTGAAGCAGGAAACATAATGTCATATTTGATCCGCTATGGTAGAAATAGGTGCCTAGTAACTGTTGGTATGATTAGTGTTAAAAAAAAAAGAAATAAATATATCTAATTTTATTAAAAGACGTCTACCACCCCGATTCTGAATTCAAATAAATATATTTAATACTAGCTGTCCCCCGCGGTTTCACCCGCGTTCCCGAGGGATGGTACATTAATTTGTTCTGTATATCAACAATAGTTTCCGCAGCGCAGGCGATGTAAGGAATTTTTAAGGTATTTTTTTACACCTTCGTTTACATTGGAGTTTTAGTAAGGATCTCTAATACTTTTGAAAATACAAAACAGCCTATGTCACCCGGGGATAATGTAGCTTCCCAACAATGAATGAATTTTTCAAATCGGTCCAGTAGTTTTGGAGCCTATTCAATACAAACAATCAAATCTTTCCGCTTTATATATTATATTGCATGCAAAAATACAAATTCTTCCTCTTTATAATATTAGTGTAGATAATCTAGTACTAAATATAGCCTATGTTACTCAGTGATAATGTAATGATTCTAATGAAAAATTAATTATTAAAATCGGTCTAGCACTTTTTGAGTTTATTCGTTACATACAAAAATACAAATCTTTATAATATTAGTGTAGATGATTAAAAACTACACAGACCGTCTCGATTCTAAATTTAACTCGAAATTACTTTAATATCTGTCTAACCTTATCAAATGTGAGTAACATCTAGCAGTCATGCCCTCACAAGGTAAAGGGCGAAGGGCGCCAGACGGGCCCGGCTTACGCATTTATTTTAAGGCTTCATTCATTGCGAATGATTGAGAGTTCGTCGACACGACCGCCCGTCTACGGGCACGGCCAATCAATAACCTTCGCGTAACAGTCTGGTACGTCTGCATTTTATATTTGCATTAGATATATCATAAAACAGCCAGTACTGACAGCTGTGTGGCCATGCTGAACGTGTATTAATATCTCGGCTATGGAACGTGCTAAATTTCAAATTCCATCTTCGAATTCAAAAATTCGAATTTTCTTTTTTATTGAATTGTAGTTCTCTATTAAATCCTAAATATTATAAATGCGAATGTTTACTCTTTCGCGCAAAAACTACTGGAGAGATTTGAATGAAACTTGGCACATAGATAGCATGTCCTGGTATAACGTAGGCTACTTTTTATCCCGGAAAAAGGTGACATCCCTCGGGAATGCGGCGGACAGGTAGTAAATCGTAAATTACTGGCACATGAGACTTAAAAACTTCACGTCTTAGGGATCACAACGCATTGGCGATGCCCCTGGTGTTGCAAATTTCCTTAAGCGGCGGCGGTGACTAATTACCATCAAACCGTCTGCTTGCTTGGCATTGGGTATATAAAAAATTGATAGCTTCATCGTGTGATTTGTTCTTTATTTGAATGTTACTCTATTTCTCTATGGAAATTCGTTGCTAAATGTGAAAATTAAACCTGCATTTATATAGATCTGAATAAATGGAGTTGCAGGATTGTTTCCAGAGCTTTATGTGTTGTGAAACAACGCTGGGGGAAAAGTTTGTTAATAAACCGGGACGGACTTTGTTATACAATCTACTACAATACATCACAAGGAGTGGAGTGGAAAAATAACTTAATTTCAAGCTGTGTCGTATAAGTAATCGGTAGGGCTTTAGATTAAATGAATTATTAATTAAACGATTTATGTATTGGCTTGTAACATCGCTTTGGTTTAGAAAAAGTGGAGCAATGAATATTGAAGATTTTCGTTGATATTAAGCTAAATAAATATCATCAGAATCATTTTCCATCGCAAGTTATGTTAGTGACAGGCCAGTTGGCTTGGTGGTTAGCGCTCTGACTGCCAAACCGAAGGTCGCGGGTTCGATTCCCACCCAGGACAAACATTTGTGTGCATGAACATGCCTGTTTGTTCTGTGTCTGGGTGTAAATATCTATATAAGTATGTATTTAAAAAGTAGTATATGTAGTATATCAGTTACCTGGTAGCCATACTACAAGCAGTACACTCTGCTTAACTTGGGATCAGGTAACCATGTGTGAAGAATGTATTGGGATTGTTTATTGGTATCACCACAGGGTATTCTCAAACTTTAAATATACTCTAAAAGATAAACTTCTTAAAAACAAACGTTTAAGTCTTCGGTAAACTCAAAAGTAACATGCATTAATAGGTATTTTTATACCACATGATTCGACAAACAAGCAGACGGTCTACCTGATGGTAAGTGGTCACCGCCGCCTATCGACTTTTCTAACCAGAGGCATCGCTGCGTTGTCGACCCTGAGACGTGAAGTTGTTAAGTCTCATGTGCCTGTAATGTCACCGGCCTTACCTTTCTAACCGAAACAAGTGCGCTACTGCTTCACGGCGGAAATGGGTAAGGTGGTAGTACTTCCCCGGACGAACTCTATTAATCAACAGTACTGTTTATTTGTTCTAATAGAAAATATTACATTTTAAGAAAAAAAATTATCGAATTGATATGACATTCCTTTGAATCTCTGTATATGTTTCTAAATTCAAATCTAACATTTAGTTAAGTACTTCAAATAATATCAATCAAAACTGAACCTTACTCCTACACAATATGGTTTAGAAGTACAAACTAGAATATACAACTTGAACATAGTTATCGATTTTCATGCCACCTAGAACTAACTTTACGATGTAGAATTCAGGTGTCGGTGTGCGCGCGCATCGTAAAAATTCACTCTCATCATTTTTCTCCATCGCGCCAAAAGAAGTATAACTTCAAAAAATTTATAGCTCCTCCTACACTCAGGTTTTCTTATGACTACTGCAAGTAAGTTGACTGTAGAGTGAAAATACTTCCTCGGGCACAGATTATGACGTCACAAATACCCCCCTTTTTCATACGTCAAATTGTCGACGCGCGAAACAAATGAGGGATATTCAAATGCGTTCACATTCACAACCACCAACAAAGAATGCAAAATTAAAAGCGATTAGTATGACATAGCGGTCAGATATCACGGCTCTTCCGGTACAAGCGCCGTATATGTACTTCCTATTGTTTATTATTAGTTGCTTGTTACGGCACCAAATTGTGTTGATTGGTTTGTAAATAAATATGGTTAAGTGCGAGTTGGAGTTCGTGTTTCTTTACTTACTTTTATTTAATAAAAAAATAAAAAGGAATGAAACCTTGCTGAGTTTCTTGCCGGTTCTTCTCAGTTGAAGGCTGACTTCCGTACCGGTTGTAGCTTCAGTAACTTTAAATTTGACCTTTATAAGTGCCCTCCGAGGGCCTAAACTGAATAAATGGTTTTGAATTTTGAATTTACCAGAAAAGATACAGTTTTTTGTAATGGGATGAATAGTTTTGTTGATAAATAAAATAATAAATAATAAAATTCTTTATTGACACAGTATTGGGTACATACAAAAATTACAACTATGACTATAATCTTCACTGTGCCCCCTGTCGTTAGATAGGTGTGATTACTGTTATTTTACTGAACTACTGTATCTATTTTGGGCTAGTTAGCTTGGCATTTTGAGACCTCGCCAAAGCGCAGGTCGTGGAATCGATAAAATTAATTAGTTTGTAGTATTTAAAAAAATATTATTCTTACGATAAAATATCTTCAATATGTTTTCAAGTGAAAGCAAATATTTCCAGTGTTTATATTTATATCTCTCTTACCTATCTTTCCGTTAATCACAAATGAAAATTGCAATTCTTCAAAGCACCCAATATCGCGTCAGTTAAGTCCAAAATTTTACTTCTAGTTCGTAACAGTAACATGCACGAGTAAATTAAAAAATAATACTGAATTTGAACATCTTAATTCTATAAATAATAAAATCTCTGTGTGGGTATTGTTATAACGAGATTGAACACATAATGGGTAGATATGAATAGCTGTATATCAATTACTTTAAATTGGAACACTATACATATTAACATAAACAAATATATACATAGAAAAATACAAAAGCACTTAAAATTACATTAGTTACTATATTATGTACACTAATAAAACAAAACCGAAAATTTTACTAAAATAAAAGGTCCTCTAAATGCACCACGGTAACCATGATTCTATATATATTTAATTTATACCTGAAACAACATTATCTGATAATTAAGTTTTATCGGGAACGGGGGTCAAACAGCGTGAGACAGGTACTATAATCAAACCGAATAATATGCTCTGGCAGGAGAGGTACCCAACAGCATCACCAAACCCTGTTAAGGAGAAGCTTCCCCCAGGGCATAAGCTCCCGTGGCTGACATGGAAGTCCCTCAACAGACTCCGAACCCAAGTCGGCCGTTGCAGGGACAATCTGTGCCGATGGGGTTACAGCACAGGCAACCAGTGCACTTGCGGCGCCTCCCCTCAGACAATGGCACATCTATTGTCGTGCCTGCATGCCCCTCATCTTGCACGCCAGAAGACCTGTATAATGCTACAGACGACACAGTACGTCTGGCAGAATTAGGGTCTAAACAAATTTAGCCAAAACGAGCGACACGCAAAAATAAAAAATATGTTTAATAAACATCGAACTAACCACAAAGAGAATACTTTCGATGCTGTACAATTATGACGTCAGATTTTACAATTTCATACAAAAACGATTTGATATTTAATAAAAGTTGCTGATTTGACATGTGTAGTCAACATAGTATACTTTTGATACTGTGCGATTATGACGTCACATTTTACTATTTCATACAAAAACGTTTTGATAAAAAGTTGCTGATTTGACATGTGAAGTCAACATCCTTGGGCTTAGAACTGTTCGTGTAACAACAAGATACGAACTGAGTGTCTAGGGATGGCCTATATTCCGCATCTTCAGAACAATAGTTACCAAGTTCCATGTATATGCCATCTGTCTTGCCACAATGTCCCGATACAGTTCGCTAAAAGCGTCGTGTCCCAATTTGTATCGCCGCCGCCGTCGGATGTTCTCCGTTCGAGGAATCGATATCTGTGATATATAGCCCTTTATTTTTAGGTACTGGAGTAAGAAGTTCCTATTGTTTGCTGTTGTTTTGTTGTTCTGTGATTAGAGCTGTTGTTTTCGCTTTCATATTGGTCTTGCGAGTTTTACTTTATGGGTACTATTCTGTAAGGTAAAATGACACTAGCTCGAGGATGTTTCGTCGCGGCCTCCGTGCTCTGTCTCTTTCGCTAGCTACACAATTACGTGAGAGGAACGCTCTCGGAGGCCTCCATACACCGGCTCGCCGACGAAGTTGGTATTAGCTGAATAAGGGGACAGTTTCGCGATTGGGACGACCAGAACTCAAATTGTTTTCATCATCAGCAACACAGTAATAAAAGTGCAGTACTGCTTCACGGCGGAAGGTAAGGTGGTAGTATTTCCCCGGACGAACTCTGTACTAAAAGCTCTTCTACTTGAAGGTCCCTCCAATACATTTCAAGGTGACAAATACTAAATTTCTTCAATCTACCATTCACACGATCATTTTCTTTAACAATAACCGAACCAAAACAACCTAGATGGAAACGACATGCTCCCCGTAGACTCTAGATGTTTTTTTTGCGTCTGTATTTTTAGAACAATCTAGGTTTTTGTCTAGGTACCGGTCTGTTTGTACGTGAAGAAGTTGGACGTGACCGGGGTCCGTGGTAGACGTTATGAAGTACTATTGAACTCACTCTTGTCTCGCATTTGATTTTCAAGATTGTTACAATATACGTTAACTAATCTTTCTCTGATGGGAGCATTTTAAATTTGACCTTCATATGACTGTTCCGCGTGCATATCTCCTCCTCTTCTTTGGCCTCGCCTTTTCCCGCTACACGGGGTCGGCTTTTCCAATCATGCGACGCCACGTGGTCCGTCGCTGTGCGTCCTCTTCCCTCAGACCCAATTCCTTCATGTCCCTCTGGACATTCGTCAACCAGGTGGTCTGAGGTCTTCCTCTTCCCCTCTTTGTTGCAGCCATAGAAAGGCACTTCCTCACGACATGATCCTCCGTTCTACGCATTACGTGACCGTACCATCGCAGCCTGGACTCGCTCAGTTTGTCCGTTATCTTTGCAACTTTGAAGCTCCCCCTGATATACTCATGGCGAACCTTGTCTTTGAGTGTGACTCCTCCTGCCCATCGTAGCATACGCATTTCTGTTGTGTGGAGCTTTTGTTCATGCGTCTTTTTTGATGCCCAGGCTTCGCTACCATAAAGTAGCGCAGGTCTAACAGCCGTTTTATAAACCTTGCCCTTGGTTCTTATTGGCATGTTAGTGTCACACAAGACTCCAGTCAAGGTACGCCACTTATTCCACCCCGCGGTTGTCCTATGAGTTACGTCCGCTTCAATTGATCCATCATCTGAGAGCAGTGATCCTAAATATTTGAAGGATTTCGCTCTTGGTAGTGCAGTATTGTCAAGCTTGATATGGGTGCTAGCGCTATCATTCGGGTTGAAATTGCAGAACATATATTCAGTCTTAGTTCTGCTGATGCCATTCAGTTCTAATGACTTTCTCCACTGCTCTAAGTCTTCTTGGATCTCCTGAAGGTTATCAGAAATAAGGACCACATCATCAGCATATAAGAGGTTCCACGGTGTGGGGCGTTGGATTTTTGCTGTGAGATAATTTATGACGATGTTAAATAGTAAGGGACTAAGGGCACTTCCCTGATGAACACCAACTTTAATGCCAAAACTTTTAGATAATCCCGCTGGGCTTCTGACGCTTGTTTGGACATCGCTGTACATGTCCTTTATAAGCCTTATATAGTATTCAGGGACTCCATGTGCCCTCAGAGCCTGCCATATTATAGTCCTTGGTACTCGGTCAAAGGCCTTCTCTAGGTCTATAAATAGTAGCCATAAATTTTGTTTTTTATCTCGTGCTTTCTCCATAACCAACCTAACCGCGTGGATAGCATCTGTGGTACCTTTCCCTGCTGTGAAGCCAAACTGGTTTTCTGTCACCGTGACAACTTTTTTGAGGCGCTCATTTAGTACTCTTTCCCAAATTTTAAGGGTATGCGACATGAGTTTTATTCCTCTAAATTCTTTACAATCGCGGACATCACCTTTGCCTTTATAGAAGGGTACAAGCAAGCTATTCCTCCAGGCATCTGGCATTTTCTCATTTCTCAAGATGTCATTGAACAATTCAGCTAGCCATATCTCTCCATCCGCTTTTAGAGCCTTCCACAATTCAGCAGGTATTTCATCCGGGCCGTTTGCTTTGCGGTTTTTCATTTTCAAAATTGCACCTTTGACCTCCTCAGGCGTAATTTTATTTACGGGTCCTTGATTCATTAGTTCCTCTACCTCTGGTTGGCGGGTGAACTCCTCATTTAATAGATGATTATAATAGTCGTACCATCTATCGCAAATATCCTTGTCATCGGTGAGCAATATACCTTTAGCATTTTTAACGTACTTGGTGGTCTGGAAATCTTTTGTGTTGTTGTGTCTGTGTTTTGCAATTTTGTATATTTCATCATCCGTCGCTAGTTCCAGTCGCTGATATAGGTCCCGTTTAGCATATTCTTTTTCAATGGCCACTGTTCTTCTGGCTACTTTTTTGGAAAATTTGTACTTTTCCCTATCTTCATCAGAGCGGGTCTCCTGCCAAATCTTAAATAGGCGTTTCTTTTCCGCTACGATTGCTTTGGTGTTGTTATTCCACCATTGAGTGTCCTTTCCATTGTGCAGGGCTCCTTTACTGATTCCTAGCTGATCTTTTGCAGATGAAACACAGAAATTTTCAAATTTTGACCAGGTATCGTTAGAGTTTTCACCGGGGTGGTTGTTATAAAGGTACTCTCTGATGTTGTTTATAAGATATCTTCCTTTTTCTGTGCTGAGGTTTTTCCATTTTACTTTTGTCACACTAACTTTCCTTCTCTTAATTGGTTTCTTAAGTTTCACAGCCGCTAGCAGTAATCTGTGCTGTGAGGTTAGCGGTTCTCCCGGAATGACTTTGCAATCTTTTATCTGTCTTAGGTTTTGCTTGTCTATTAAAAGTCGCATTTCCGCTCTTATATGTGATAAGATGTTCAGTTTTCTTTTTAAAGAAGGTGTTTGCGATAGCTAGATTTTGTGACATCGCAAACTCCAAGATTGTCACTCCTTCAGCATTTTGTTCCCCAAAACCGCAGCCCCCGTGATGTCCCTCAAAACCCATTCTATCCATACCCACATGGCCATTTAAATCTCCACAAATTAGTTTTTGTTCCAATGCCGGTATAGTGTTTACATGCATGTATAGTTCTTCCCAGAATTCTTGTTTTTCAGCTTCCGGGCTGCCAGTTTGCGGGGCATAGACGCAGATAATATTCAGGCACGGTTGCTTGTCCAAGGCTAGTTTGACAGAGATGATACGGTCGCTTATCCTATTTATTTCAACTACATTTTGGCTAAAGTAATGGTCCAAGACTATGCCAACGCCGTTTCTGGTATTCTCTTTGCCATAGTAAATCAGTTTGTATCCCTTTCCAATTTGTCGTGATTTAGCACCCTTCCACTTTGTTTCTTGCAAACAACAGACGTTTATGCGACGTCGTTCAAGGATACTGCTCAGTTCTGCACTTCGTCCAGTCATTGTGCCAATGTTCCAGGTGGCAATGCGCACTTCGGACATTGTCACAATGTTTTGTTTATTCTTTATTCCGTCGCTTAGGGGGGACGCCCTAGTATTTTTCGCAGCTCCATTTTCGTCGTCGCTTGAGGGGGACGCCCTAGCATTTATCGTTCCTCTATTTTTGTGTTGCTTCATGATTGGTATGATGACTTGGCTTATGAGTTTTACGGTCGGTTGCCACCTGACACCAAGGCCGTAATCTTCCTGGAAGGTTTCAGCGCCGCCGTTGACCCATAAGGGCTCTTCCGCCGCCACTGTAATGGTCGCTCCGACCTAAGCGCCCATCGCAACCATGGACCTCTGCATCGAATATGTCGAAGAAGCTCCAGGATTGGGTTTGTTTACGGAGTTTTCTCTCCGGCCTTTATGGTCCGCGGGAGGTATTTTATTTCCCTCCTACCCTTCATTAGTCATTTAACCGCTGACGGGCCTGCCCCTATCCGCCACCTTGGGGACGCGCTCTCTAGGGTCAAGGCTTCCCCGAGAGACTGTTCCGCGTGCATATACTTTTTTATTTTTTTATTCCACTTTGGCCGACAAACAAACAGTCCACTTGATGGTAAGTGGTCAATGCCGCCTATGGACATTTACGGGGCAATGCGTTGTCGACCCTGAGACGTGAAGTTGTTAAGTCTCATGTGCCTGTAATTTTTAGTTCTGGGATAATATTTGACATAAAATAAATAATAATAAATATGCCGGGACGTTTTTTACAGACGGCCATCTGATCCCAAAGTAAGCAGAGCTTGTACTATGGAAACCAGATGAAGCGTTATCTTTAAACGTGATTTTGACCCCTTTCAAAACGCCGTATTGATTTGAAACTTTGCACACTTATCAAGGGTCGATGACAATGCAATAATACGTATAGTTTGTCCCATAATTTTCTTAATACATAAATAGATACACTCGTATACTCACACAAGACAAACAGACATGTTAATTTATTTATTTATAAGGCCATTAATTTTGGTAATTAATATAAAATCTGTGGCCCGGTGCTAAAAGGGCCAAAGTACGTTTTTGTGTGAAACGAGATTGTAATGCCAGTTTATTGTAATAAAGCTCATTACTGAAAATAATGATTATTTATATTGGCCCTATTAGCACCAGGCCACAGTAATATACCAACAAAACAAACACTAAAGAATAAAATACAATGGTCACAAACAATATGTACTTAAAGCTAAGTGGTGCTTTAATTACAGGCTATCACAACATAGTAAAATACAAAAAAAAACATGTAAATATTATTAACTTGAGGTTTGTTAACACTTGATTAAATTAAATTAAAGATATAAAAATAAAATTGATTATGAAATAAAAAAGGCTTAAAAACTAGCATATAGTTACCCACAGATCATCTGGCTAAGGTTTGAGTTGAGAAGAAGGCCCAAAAGAAACCAAAACTGCAAGTTTAAATGCATGTACTTTGAGAACATGTCAAAAACCATAACATTGAAATCTTCATGAATATGGTTGTCCTGGGTGGGGAATCGAACCGACGACCTGTGACTTGGCAGTCAGGGTTTCTAGCCACTAAGTTAACTGGCAAATACTCGTCGTGCTTAGCAAATGAGAATCGATCGAGTTAACAAAAGCAGTGGCACAGCTATAATAAGACCATTTCTTTTGTAACTGGCCGTCCGCTTGTTTGTCGGCCCCAAGAGGCATAAAAAAAAAAACAAAAAATCTTCTATTAGATCAGCCGTTTTACTTTGGATTCTGTTATATACACTAAATTCAAATAAGTGCTAATCTTTTAAGGTGCGTCCTATTTGTAAAGTTAATTTTGACTTTTTTTTTTATACCACGTGGGCCGACAAACAAGCGGACCGTCCACCTGATGGTAAGTGGTTACCGCTGCCTATGGACATTAGCAACACTAGGGGCATCGCCAATGCGATGTCGACCCTGAGACGTGAAGTTGCTAAGTCTCATGTGCCTGTAATATCACCGGCCTTACCTTTCTAACCGAAACACAGTAATGCAAGTGCACTACTGCTTCACGGCAGAAATGGGTAAGGTGGTAGGTAGTACTTCCCCGGACGAACTCTGCACTAAGAGCTCTACTACTCGAATATTTGAATTGTTATCCTACTAATATTATAAAAGCGAAAATATGTTTGTATGGATGTATGGATGTTTGTTCCTCTTTCACGCAAAAACTACTTGACGGATTTGGATGACACTTGGCACATAGATAGAGCATATCTCGGAATAACATATAGTGAAAGAGTAACAAACATACATACAACCAAAAGTTCGCATTTATAATATTAGTTGGAAGTAAGATAACATTGCAATATAAAGATAAATTATCTTGATTAATTAATTTGACTATGAAATGTGTTTTTATTCGCTGAATAAACCTCTTTTGACCTCTTCCTTTGTTAACTCTTTACAAATACTATTTTAAATTCAAATAACAAGCATCTTAACTGGCCATTAAAAATAACACCGAAAAAGAAAAGACTTCTGCGAGATCGCGGTATAGTAATTTGTAAGTGTAGCACAGCTTTGTAACAAATTCGAAATTCAAATTTGGGCGAGTGTTTGCTGCGTTCCAGTTACATGTAAAATCGACATTTGGGGCATGTTGTTTAACGGTAACTAATGTTAATGAAAATACGTGGATATTTTTTAATTCAGTCAAGTAGTTTTACATACAAAAATACGAATCTTTCCTCTGTATAATATTAGTGTAGATAATAATTATAATCACTACATAGTATAAAATAATATTATAAAGAGAAAAGATTTGTATTTTTGTATGTATAACTACTGGACTTATTTCAAAAATTCTTTCAGCGTTGTGAAGCTACTATATCCCCGGGTGACATAGGCTATAGTATATATTCAAAGAAATTAGGGATCCTCACTTAAACTCCAATAATGTAACCCATGGTGTCAAAAAACCGTGTGCGCACGTAAGATGTTATACCCGAAATTATAGATGAGAAAAACTGCACTAAATGCATTTTTGACTATTCAGTCGAATAACAATTTTTGACGTTGTTAGGTTATTATTGACAATAACATCATTACTCACTCATTGACACTGACAGTTGCGATTAGTGCGATGTTCCGGAGAGACCGTTATCAGCTAACTTCATCCGTGAGAATTTTGTGTTACACATCTTAAAATTTCACTTTCATAATGTTTTCATGACGCGCCTAAAGATGTATAACTTTAAAAATCCTTACGTCGCGTGCGCTGCTAAACTATTGATGATAGAAAGAACAAGATTAGTATTAATTACTATTATTATTATAAGTGTAGATGTAGTATTTTATCTATCGACCTTTCAATCCGACATTAATAGCGTACGCACGGCGTGCATCGATAACTGTTTGAACTTGCATATGTCAGATAAATCTGTCGGTCCAACATTGACATCCATTTGTTATGATGTAGTTGACGCGCCGATGGCAATCTATATATACAAGTAATTATAATGAATAATAGTTTATTAAAGATAAACAAGCAAACACTGACCAGCGGATATGGTCGAAATTTTATATTTAACATTGTCCCCCGCGGTTTCGACTGTGTTCCAGTGGCGTAGCTACTGGAGGGCTTGACGGGGCAGTGCCCCGGGGATAAAATTTTTTAAATAGTTTAGTTGGGGCCCTACTTCATTTTTTACCCCAGGGCCTACAGTTACCTAGCTACGCCACTGCTGTGTTCCCGAGGGAAGTTAAATTTTCCCGTAATAAAAATTAGGCTGCGTTAGTCCTTTAAACGTTAGTTATCTGCCAGTGAAATTTCCGTCAAAATCAGTCAACAGACAAATATAAAAAAAAATCATATATACTTTAATATGCCTCGGGAACTCGGGTGAATCCGCGCGACACAGCTAGTTTTATGAACTTTTACTACCATCAACTTTATACGCAAATCTATAGAGTAAATGTGACAGTGACATACGTGGATATTCGTAGAACAATAAGACTGTAGACATAGCTCGTATAGTCAGCCAGCTGAAGTAGCAATGCGCAAACATCGCTCGAAGAACTGATAACCGATGGGGAAGAAAGGTTCTCAAGTGGCGACCACGTACAGAAACACGCCGAGACGACCTCCCACTAGGTGTACGACCTGGTCAGAGTCGCTGGAAGCCGCTGGATGCAGGCGGCTCAAGACTGTTCTCGCTAGAAATCCAAAGGGGAGGCCTATGTTTCGCAGGATATCCCTGTACTGATATGATGATGATAGAGTAAACAATAAATAAATAAAAATAAATATCCTGGGACATTCTCTTACACACGGCCATCTGATCCTAAACTAAGCAGAGCTTGTACTATGGAAACCAGATAACTGACATACAACATATACAATTTTTTTCTAAATACATACTTATATAGATATTTACACCCAGACACAGAACAAACAGACATGTTCATGCACACAAATGTTTGTTCTGGGTGGGAATCGAACCCACGACCTTCGGTCAGAGTCGTTAACCACCAAGCCAACTGGCCAAGTTTTTTCAAAGTCGGACGCCATGTTCTCCAAGCCTTCTCACAACGTTTTTCATATTAGCCTTCACTTGGCTTATTTTTCTGCGTATAAAGTTGCATACTATGTTAATTATTTTAATTGTCAACTAACATGACTATGCTGTTGACTTTGAGTCTCAGCTCCATATACTTTATTTCTTAAACTCTCCTTATATAACCTCCGGAATTATATTCTTAGCCATTAACTGGACGTGTTTTGATGACTCAAGTTTAGATTCTTGAGATTCATTTAATAAGGTCGAGTTTAGATTGGCTAGGATATTATGGAGGCAGTTTATTGTACGTATTAAATTTATATGACCAGTTGACGTGGTTAGCGCTCTGACTGCCAAGCCGAAGGTCGTGGGTTCGCTTCCGAGCCAGGACAAACATTTTGTGTGCATGAACATGTCTGTTTGTTCTGTGTCTGGGTGTAAATATCTATATAAGTATGTACTTAGAAAACAAAAAGTTGTATATCAGTTATCTGGTTTCCATAGTTTGGGACCAGATGGGCTTGTGTAAAGAATGTCCCAGGATATTTATTATTATTTATTATATTCTACTAGCTGTCCCCCGCGATTTCATCCGCGTTCCCGAGGGATGTAACATTTTCCCGGCACAAAAAGTATCCTATGTGTTTTCAAGGGCATTTTCTATATATGTGCCAAGTTTCATCCAAATTTTGTAGTGAAAGAGAAAGAAACATCCATACATACAATTCACATTTATAATATTAGTAGGATGTTGATCCAAAACATCTGGATTTGTGTTGATTATTTTGGATCGTTTTTTGACCAGGACGATTGTGTTATTGTCTCGGAATTGTCTTGACAGTCAATTTTGTATTTAGTTGACGCTACGACTGGATTTCCACATTTTTAAATCAATGTCATTCATACCATCAAACTCTATTATGAAATCTGCTTCATTGCAACATTGAATCCGAGAGAGTTATTAGAGTAGTAGAGCTCTTAGTGCAGAGTTCGTCCGGGGAAGTACTAACACCTTACCCATTTCTACCGTGAAGCAGTAGCGCACTTGTATTACTGTTTCAGTTAGAAAGGTAAGGTCGGTGCAATTACAGGCACATGAGACTTAAAAACTTCACGTTTGAGGGTCGACAGCGCATTGGCGATGCCCCTAGTGTTGCAAATGTCTATAGGCGGCGGTGACCACTTACCATCAGGTGGACCGTCTCCTTGTTTGTCGGCCCAAATGGTATAAAAACGCGGTGCAGGGCCATTATGTAGTGCACTCGGAATCGTTCCAGTTATTTTGTATTACATTGATGGCGATACGACTGTTGTTCGACACTGCTCGCTCACCGAACTATCAATCTACTATGAAAGCTTCACCATTGAATCCGAGAGAGTAACAATATTAATTTGGCCGATAATAAACAGACAGGCTCTTAGTGCTGCCACTCAAACGTCGCATCACATTTTGGGAGTCTCCCCTAGTTGTAAATGATTAATGCGGACATTCTTTCCTTTCTTTATTAAATTATAAGATAACTTATGTTTTGTTTCATTTTGCGGACACTTTCTTTGAGGGTAAAATATAGCTTAAAAATGTTATAAGTAATAAAAGAGTACCAAAAAACTGTTGTATAGTTTTAAAATAAAATTGTCTGTGCACAGAAAAGTGTGTGTACATGGTTAATTATAAATAAAAAAATTGCTTTTTGTTGGTGTAATTTACTGTTAAGTTACCGAAATTACGAATCGGTATGCTTTTATTTCGAAAAAACATTTGACTTTCTTTCTTTAAAGAATATTTTTAAGTAGTATTTCTGATTTTATAATGGTTAAAAACGTCACTTAGTTATCGCTAAATTATGACATAATATTTTTTTTAATTCATTTGATATACTAAAGTAGGATTGGATGACAATCCATAATCAAATAACCAACGCGACAAGGGACTCAACAGAATAATGGTTTCTTCCATGAATCCTATGCGGAGGGAAACCGGAAAGGAAATACCCTCGAAGGCAATCAATAATTGTCATAATACTAACTACTGCTTGAGCGGTGAAGCATAGATTATATTGGTAAACTGTCATGCTGGATATATTGGCGCATCATTTTCTAATAATGGAACGCGCCTAACAAATGTTTAATTCGAAATTCAAAATTGCTTGCCGCTCTGATGCTTTTTATTAAATTTTCTACACAATCTTTCTGTGTGACGAAAAATAAATGAATTACATAAGCTGTGCTATTCAAAAGTGATTGATGAATAATTTAAACGTTTCCTCGTAATTTTGCGAGGTGATATTCTCGATAGATTTCAAATTATGTTAGTAAACTGGCATGCTAGATATATTGACGCGTCCATTTGTAATAATGGAACGCGCCTCACAAAAATTGTATTCCAAATTCAAAATTGCTTTCCGGGTTTTGTTTCTTTTTTTGCAAGATGACATTCTCGATAGATTGATCAACAACAAAAAACAAATGCTTTTATGTACACCAGGTTTAATGAACCCGTACACGTGATGATCGGTCTAAAAATACAGTGGATAAAACAAACACCGCATCTGTCCCTTCATTTTTTTATAAGCCATAACATCCTTTTGATAAAGTTCAAAATGTAATAAATCATCTTGAAGTTTGTTTGTAGTTTGTACGACGGAACGTACGGAGTTGCGTCTTACGCAAGTTTATCATTATTTGGGGTACGCCATTTTACTATCCTACTATTATTATAAATGCGAATATTAATACGTTTTTATTAGCTTCAGACGTATGTTTGTATGTAACGGAATCTTTGAACATGATTTTGACCCCCTTCAAGACGTCGGATTAACTCGAAATTTGGCATACTTGTTAAGGACCGATGACAATTCAATATTCTAAATAGTTTAACCCGGTATCCTTACTAGGATGATAAGGTATAGCGGTTTAACTAAAAAATTAAAAATAAACAATAGTTTAAAAAAAACTAAGAAACACGCTTTTATAGAAAATCCAACAAAAAAATAGAAAATAAATTTAAATTAAGAATAATGTAAAGAAGAAAAAAAAAACATTTTATTGTAAATTTTTTAAAATGGGACCGGGGAGCCTACCCACTAAAACCCCTCGAGTTCCTTCTCCGCCGTTGACGGGGCTGCGGGACCAGACGAGTCCTACGACCGCCTGCCCCGTCGGCGTCGCTCGCCCTTTCGGGGCGAGCTCTTCTCTGGGCGGGGTTTGTCATATTGACTTCCCCGCCCCTTCGCCGAGGCGCCCAAGGAACTATGGGCGCCTCCAGCTTGGGACCTTTAGTGCAGGTGGCGGATCTGCCCCGATCCACCACCCGCAGTCCCCGGCTTACGGTGGCATCCGGGCCGCGAAGGCCAGACGCCGCCTGCCGCACCTCCGGCGACGGAGCGGGGCCGAGTTGATATCGTCCTCCCGCTCCCGCTCCGCCGCCTCCTTCTGTGACAGTACAGCGTCACAGAAGGACAAGGCCGCCTTCCACGACTCCTCGCTGCCGACCATGGCATTCAGCAAGGCCGGCAGCGACAAGTCCACCCCGACTGTCGCGGACAAGGCGGCGCGAGGGACCGCCCAAGCTGGGCACTCCTCGCGCGTGTGACGCGCCGTGTCCGCGACTGCCACCGAACAGTGGTGGCACGTCTCCGTGGGCTCCCTACCTGCCACCCGGCACAGGTATCTACCAAAGCAGCCGTGCCCGGTGATCATCTGTGTCAGGTGGAAGGAGAGAGCCCCGTGCCCCCGTTCGACCCACTCCCTCAGGATGGGCCGAACGGCGGCCACCAACTCCCGGCTGACGTCGGGGTCCACCAGGCGGGCCGCCCACTTCCGCAGGAGAACACCGCGTGCGTCTTCACGCCAGCGGTCGATCTCCCGCGGGTGGGGGCGGCCTCCACCCGCTATCTCCTCCTTCGCTCGCCAGTACACCGCGGCGAGCACCTCGGCTTCGAGGTCCCACGGCGGCGTACCGGCGAGCAGACACGCACCGACGCACGACACAGTGCGGTACGCTCGGGCCACCCTGAGCGCCATGGCGCGCTGCGGACGTCGCAGCGCAGCCAGGTTTCGGGCGCTCATGGCGTCTGCCCATATAGGCGCCCCGTAAAGCGCCATGGAGCGCACCACACCCGTGTAAAGGCGTCGGCATGCTTTCCCCGGCCCCCCTATGTTGGGGAGGATCCGCCCCAGGGCCCCCGCGGCGGCCACCAGCCTCGGTGCCAACCGCTGGAAGTGCTCCTCGAGCTTCCACCGTCCGTCGAGAACGAGTCCGAGATACTTCATCGTCGGACCGACGGCGATGGAAGTCCCTCCCACAATTATGGAGGCTCCCGGCGGTGGCTTGTTGCGGGGCCCGTGGAATATCAGGGCCTCCGACTTACTGAGGGCCACCTCGAGCCCCAGGGCGCGGATCCGCCCCACCACCCGGGCCACCCCCGCCGTGGCGAGAAGGGACGCCTCTCTGAAGGTGCAGGCCGATACGAGGGTATCGTCGGCGTAACAAGTTACGTCGACCCCCCGCAACGTGGCCCCGCGTAGCACCCAGTCGTACCCGATGTTGCACAGGAGCGGTCCGAGGACCGCCCCCTGTGGGACACCGCACGACATCATAGTTTGTAACCTGGATTAACACAAATTATACTTTTTATTTCGGGGAAATTGAACATCCCTCGGGATTGCGGGTAAATCCGCGGGGGACAGCTAATATTACAAATGCGAAAGTTTGTTATATTAAACTTCACACTACATAGTATAAAACAAAGTCGCTTTCTCTGTCCCTATGTCCCTATGTATGCTTAAATCTTTAAAACTACGCAACGGATTTTGATGCGGTTTTTTTAATAGATAGAGTGATTGAAGAGGAAGGTTTTAATGTATAATACATGTGACATCCCACGGGAACGCGGGTAAAACCGCGGGGGACAGCTAGTATTAATATAATTGTTTGCATTTACGAGTATGGATGTTTGTTACTCTTGCGCGCAAAGACTTCCACCAAAAATTGGCAAATAAATCGTTTGTAACCTGGATTTGCATATAGGATACTTTTAGAACTCTGGAACGCAGGTGAAACTGCAGAGGACAGCTCGTAAAAATATAAACGCGCAGTTAGGTACGTTCAAAATGGCAGCCTCGGATTACGTTTCGTTCTTCCACACGATAAAAGATAAATTTGATTTGATAGGGTTATGAAAGTGCAGTGCATGCAGACTGGCTGGAAAAAAAAAATTAAAGGCATGGGAAATGAGCGCCCCAGACTAGCCTTTCATTCCACATTCAAACGAATGCGTGGAGTTTTCTCTATTTTTTTATAGAAGCTCATTCTATTGTGGGCGCGTTCGTTTCATTGTTTTCAGTTTTATTAGGTTTTATGGAGGTTCTTGTTTGACGAAGGGGTTGACTAAATGAACAGGGATAGAATGGGCTTTTTGTTAAATCTTCTGTTACAGACAACGCCATTATTAAAAAAATATAAAAGACTGATGGTTGAGGTTTCGGTTACATTAACAATTAGTCAAGACTATATAAATAAATAAATAAATATCCTGGGACATTCTTTACACGCGGCCATCTGGTCCCAAACTAAGCAGAGCTTGTACTATGGAAACCAGATAACTGATATACTACATATGCTACATTTTTTTTCTAAATACTTACTTATATAGATATTTACACCCAGACACAGAACAAACAGACATGTTCATGCACACAAATGTTTGTCCTGGGTGGGAATCGAACCCGCGACCTTCGGTTTGGCAGTCAGAGCGTTAACCACCAAGCCAACTGGCCCGTCAATATAGTCCTGACAATAGGTCCTTGTGTAATCTATTTTTAAATACTAGCTGTCACCCGCGGTTTTACCCGCGTTACACAGAGATGTTACATAATGACGTATTTGTACAGGCAGCTGACGTAATCCCTACTAATATTATAAATGTGAATGTAAGTTTGTTTATTACGATTTCACGCGAAAACTACTTAACCGATCATCATGAAACTTTGTACACATATTCTTGGAGATATTAGAAGTAACATAGGATACTTTTTGTGCCGGGAAAATGTTACATCCCTCGGGAACGCGGGTGAAACCGCGGGGGACAGATAGTAGAATATAATTCAATAAAGTTTTATGCAATGATTATAGAGGTTGTACTTCGACAAAAATAGCTTAATAACATTGATACTTCAAAAATAAAAGATAACGTGTCAATTTCGATTCCTATGCGGTTGCCTAGTGGTCATTAATAGGCTTAATTTCATCAAAATCGGCTCACGAAAAACAAAACTTAATTAAGTCTTAGGGAACGTACCCATACTATGTGACCTATGTTTTCAGATTTTTCGACCCCTCCCTCCCCTCGGTGACCACTCGTAGTATATGCCAAGACCACCCCCTATTAGTTTTCACGTAGTAATTCATAATTATGACTTTTAATCATTTCACAGTCAAAAAGTGAAAGTTTTATTTCCGGTATACAATAGTAGACTTTGGTCAGCGCCACCAACTGAGTTTGAAAAGCGCTAATAACTGCGCGCTGTATTCGAATATAGGTCGAAAAAATACGTGATTTCTCTCAGTAAAATCGACTACGTGACAAAAACCTGAGCCACCCCCCCGCTGCTGTGAGTGACCCCCCCCCCAAACGGGTCACGTAGTCTGGGTACGTTCCCTTATCTCGCATACGAAGCTTTTTGAAGTAATACTTCCCCGGACGAACTCTGCACTAAGACCTCTACTACTTCTAAAAATCTTTCATTCTTCAACATCATTATTGTAAACAAGTAGTTATTAATAAAATAAAGCAAAATCGACCTTGTGTACATCGCATGTGTAGGTGTAGATCCATATTCATAACTTTTAAGCTCCACCATTATCAGCCGAACGATATGCAAACAAGATTTGTATACGTTCCTTTTGTAGCAACGTTATATTACCCGCGCGATATAATAAAAGTTTCATTCTATTTGACACTAGCTTTCCCCCGCGGTTTCACTCGCGTTTAGTTTAAAGTTACTTTACTGGAATAACTTGCCTGCTGCGGTCTTCCCGAGCAACTATAATTTGGGTGTCTTCAAGGCTAGAGTGAATAGGCTCTTAATAAACTAGTGCGCCTCAACATCTAAGATTGCATCACTACTTACCATCAGGTGGGATCGCAGTCAAGCACTAGTTTATATTATTAAAAAAAAAAAAGTTGATTAGACCAAGAAAGCACATTGTTTCATACAACTTTTGCATCCTCTCTTCGAATTTTTTTTTGAAAGGACGAAGGTAATAGCCTCAGATGGCTCTGACACCCTTACGCGGACAATTACGGTGAGCGCTAGGGGCTCTCAGCCGAAAGCCTCTTTTCGTCTTGTTTCACGGTCCGCAAATGTCCTATTTGGTTCCCATACAAGCTTCATGGCTGACTTCTGAATCAGAGCAGTAACTTTGACCTTCGTGAGTACTTTTCTAGTGACTAAACCGAGATATGAAAATTGACAAACACTCTTATGTGGTAGTGGTTATCCAATCAATAGATAAAAATCCTTTATGTAATCGTAAACTATGCAACGGATTTTAATGCAATTTTCAGCAATAGATAGAGTAATTCAAGAGGAAGGGTAATAACCAGGATTGTAAGCGGGTAAAGACACAGGGCGCAGCTAGTATATCATACAATATTATCAGTACAAAAATCGTTGTGTGTATGGTCCCTATAGAGTTCAAAACGGCTGGACTGATTTTGACTGGAATTTAACTGGTATATAGCTGATGTTATAAGAAGTAACTTGGGCTACTTTTGTATTCCGGGAAAATGTTACATTACATCCCTCGGGAATAATAATATACACGGATAAAATTAAATTAAAAAATTAGGATTATTTGAAACAGTGTTTTTTATGCAATAACAAATATCTAGTAACTCCGCTGGATCACCTTCTCTGTCAAGTCCCAAACAAGGAAACTCAACAGTAAATCGACACGTGTTTCGCATCTACACGAAGCATCTTCAGGACGTATTAGACCCGCTGTCACTGAGTCGACGCACGAGCACCACAGACGTGTTACCTCGCCGACCGCCGGACATAAAACTTACTTTGGGATCAGATGGCCATCTCCCAGGATATTTAGTACTATTATTTCTCTGACCTTGATATAGAAGACGATTAATAAATCAGTTTTACGACATCCATAACTTTTTTATAGGTTATATTTATGTATTGTAACTCAATCTCGTGCAATCTTAACTATATGTAGTATAAAACAAAGTCGCTTTCTCTGTCCCTATATCCCTTTGTATGCTTAAATCTTTAAAACTACGCAACGGATTTTGATGCGGTATTTTTTTATAGATAGAGTGATTGAAGAGGAAGGTTTATAAGTATATCTGTGTATGTAGTATCTACATTGCCCCTGAGCGAAGCCGGGGCGGGTCGCTAGTTACTAATATTATAAAGAGGGAGCAGATTTTCTGAGTTTGTCCAGAAGTGGAGGGTAATTTTCGAAACCACATATTAAAAAACCGGTTATGTGCGAGTCGAACTCGCGCACGAAAGGTCCCGTACCACCTATATTAATATTATAAAGAGGAAAGATTTGTATGTAAGTATGTTTGTTACTCTTTCACGCAAAAACTACTAAACGGATATGGATGAAACTTGGCACATAGATAGAGTATATCCTGGAATAACATATAGGCTTTTTATTCCGGGAAAATGTGATATCCCTCGGGAACGCGGGTAAAACCGCGGGGGACAGCTAGTTATCTATAAAACGGCAAAAAATCATATCTGTTGTATAGGAGCCCCCTTCAATATTTATTTGAATCGGTTTTTTAGTATTTGTTGTTATAGCGGTAACATAAATACATCTGTGAACATTTTAACTGTCTTGTCATGGTTCATGAGATACAGCCTGGTGACAGACGGACAGCGGAGTCTTGTTGTACAAATAAAGTATGTTGCATAGATATCTACACTACCTAAGTAACCTGTCCAGGAATACACTCGATCCCTTGGGAACGCGGACGAATCCAAACTACCTAGTAAAAGTTTTGTTTCCCTACAGTACATTAATGCTAAAAGCCGAGTTTGTTTTGCTAAAGGTGTACCCACATGCATAATGAATGCGAGGCGTGCGTGGGTGAGGCAGCCACATGGCGCGGCTGCCTCGGAAGCGCCTCTGAGACCTTGCACTTTCCTGCACACTCAATTTAGAATTTTTATATTCAATACGTGACTAAGAATATTTTGAGGATTTTTTGGCAAGCTTTGGTGGCTCTATAAAGCTGGACTCGTTCTTGTAATATACCTTTATACTGCATTAATGAGAACTGGTAAGAAGTACAGCAGGATGATATTTTTTATAATTAATATTTCAAGACATCCGCCGTAAAGCTGTAGTGCACTTGTATTACTGTGTTTCGGTTAGAAAGGTAAGGCCGAAATACAGGCACATTAGCAGGGTCGACAACGCATAGATGATGCCCCTGGTGGTGCAAATGTCCATAGGCGTCGGTGACCACTTACCATCAGCCTAATTGACATTAAAAATAACTATATTAGATAGCAATCGTCAGTTCTAAATTTCAACTCGATAGGATTCAAAATTGCTTACAATAACGTTACCTCTTTTAACATTTTATTATGGTACCTTACAGAGCTACGAATAACAGACTTGGTTGTATATCAAACTCGACTTAATAATTTAATTTATATCTCTCTATCTCTTTCTAAATATAAATAAAGAAGAAAAAAATATATTTTATTGTAAAAAAGAGCGCGGGGTGCATGGTGTCAATAGTTATAAATATTTTATTATGAGTAGAAGGATTATCATTTTGATAATATTTTCAAAAGCACCCCACGCTTTGTCTACAATAAAATATATTTTTTTCTTCTTTACACTATTCTTAATTCAAATTTATTTTCTATTTTTTAGTTGGATTTTCTATAAAAGCGTGTTTCTTAGTTTTTTTTTAAACTATTGTTTATTTTCAATTTTTTAGTTAAACCGCTATACCTGATGATCCTAGTAAGGATAACGGGTTAAACTATTTCGAATATTGAATTGTCATCGGTCCTTAACAAGTATGCCAAATTTCGAGTTAATCCGACGTCTTGAAGGGGGTCAAGATCATGTTCAAAGATTCCGTTACATACTAACATACGTCTGAAGCTAATAAAAGCGTATTAAAAAAGAGAGTTTGATTCCCGTTTTTAGTTTTGATATTCCAACCGACATAAACACGGCAAAACAGTTTGACAACACTAAACTAAATTAAAGACTTTCTATCGCTTTTTATAGTATCAGAATAGAAAGGGATGTACATACTTAATTAAGTTTAGCAATGCTCAATAGACCGAGACCAATGACAAATGAATCACAGGGCTCTGTAGGTATTTGACCCCTTTAATATCAATGGCCGAGAGACGCCCTTCGTTGGGACAGAAATACGTATACAGTACCGCGGTTTCTTTCGCGGGGATTTTAATGTACCTTGGGATTATAACATAGCCTATGTCACCAGTGGCTAGTAGCTAGATAACCAAAGGCCCCGGGGCAAAAAATAAGTAGGGCCCCAACTAAACTATTTAAAATCGTTTGTTCCCCCCTCCTCCTGAGCTTGGGGGCCCGGGGCACTGCCCCGTCTAGCACTCCTGTAGCTACGCCACTGTTTGTAAGTCAGAGTCCGAAGGTCCCCTGATCTTGGGAGCCTCAGGGCACTGCCCCGACTAGCCCTCCGGTAGCTACGCCACTGTATGTCACTCGGGAATTGTGTAGCTTTCAATCAGTGAAAGAATTATTGAAATTGGACCAAAAGTTTTGGAGATTTCTCCAACATACCAACTACCTTTTTAATATTAGCAAAGACTAGCTGACTTCAGTAAAGTAACTTAACAAAATATATTAGATATGTGTGTGTGAATATGTATGATTTTTACCTCTCAACTCTGTAACGGCAAAATGGGTTTAATTGAAAATCAGACATTAACCCACAAGAGTGGGGCGAGTAACTTTTTTTTCATGATTTCCCCGGGGACCGCGGGTGAAACCGCGACGCGGGGATTAGTTTTGTACGTTTAATACATACTCCTCAATTAGGACAGTCCCTAAGGACCGGCGCGGTACAAATACCATCAATTGGCTCCAGAATCGTCGAACACTGTTATTACATCAGCTTAAGGTTCAAAATCCAACGCACTAATCACATAAATAGGTGTACGTTAAACTGAATTTCCTTCTTAGATCCTCGATTGCCGGAAGCTTTACGGCGAAGTATCAATTTCAAATAGGTAGCCACTTTTGTTAATGGGAAATGATCTCTATTTATAGTGGGTTAAAGTTTAGATTACAATGAGGGCCTTTAAAAAAAATGAACAGGACTTTCTAGGGTTTACATCGATCATTTTCATAAGTCTTTCCACTCTTAAAAACAGTATTTTGCATACTTTTTTTATGGAACAGTAAAAAGTATTAACAAACAAAAAAAACTATAATAATGTTTTTAATAGTATGGTCGGGAACCCTAGGTTCACCTGATGGTAAGTGGTCACCGCCGCCTATAGATATTTGCAACACTAGGGGCGTCCCGTTGTCGCTAGACGTGAAATTGTTAAGTCTCATGTGCCTGTAATGTCACCGGCCTTACCTTTCCAACCGAAACAGTAATACAAGTGCACTACTGCTTCACGGCAGGAATGGATACTTCGTAAGTTTGTTTATTACCCTTTCACGCGAAAACAACTTAACCGATCATCATGAAACTTTGTACACATATTCTTGGAGGTATTAGAAGTAACATAGGATACTTTTTGTGCCGGGATAATGTTACATCCCTCGGGAACGCGGGAGAAACCGTGGGGACAGCTAGTCAGTTATAAAGCACGGCAACTAAATGAGGTATTTAAAAAAAAAATCTCCAATATTCGACTCGCAACGCGGCTGCACATTTTCAAAGCGTTGAAGTCTGAATAGCTGAAATCTATTGAGCTATACACGGGGTCCTCAAAAGGCTCTTATGGGTCCTCTTCGCTTGTAAAGCTACTCATTAATCCACGTTGGGGGCTAGAAGAAGGGGCTGGACGAAAATATAACCCCACTAGTTGTCCCCCACGGTTTCACCCGCGTTCCCGGGGGATGTAACATTTTCCCGGGATAAAAAGTAGCCTATATGTTATTCTAATATATGATCTATCTATGTACCAAGTTTCATCCAAATCCGTTGGGTAGTTTTTGCGTGAAAAAGGAACAAACATCGTTTATAATATTAGGGGGATACGTCCTATGAAGCTTTCGAAGCTTGCGTAGATACGGCAGGGCGATTATGTACTGGGGCTCGATTCTATAAGGAAAATGATACTAACTCGAGAATATTTAGTCGCGGCCTCTATGCTCTATCTGTCGCTTACTACGCTAATACTACTAATCACGTGAGAGGTAATCTCTCCGTGGCCTCCGTGAAACGGCTCGCCGATGAAGTTTGTATTAGCAGAATAAGCGGGCTGCTCTCACAAACGTAGTTGCAGTTCATTTTGTATTACATTGTCGGCTCTATGACTGTTGTCCCAAACTGCTCGCGCGTCGAACCAGCAATCTATTATGAAATTGGCTAGGTCTAAATATATTTAAGAGTATTTTTAAATGTTACGAAATGGTTGTCAAAGTACACCTCTCTGCTTAGTTTGGGTATCAGACTGTTGTAAAAAACTTTGATTTACTGATTTAATTATTGTAGATTTAAAAAATACAACTTTGACGAGATACCTGTCTACCTCTTCGGGGATAAAAAGCGTGAATATGTTTTTATTTCCCAATTCTCAACTGTTACTTATAAAAGTTTCCTTTGTTACAGGTCGCGCTATAATGGCAGCTCAGCAAAACAAATCTAACCGCAAAATTTTGTAAAACATTGGTCGCAGCAAAATGACCAGAATCTCACATGAACCTCACATATACCGTGATATATAATACATAGGCCTATTTTAGTACATAACATAATACATAAGTATCGAAAAGTCTAAAATCACCGCGTTCCTTTAGTCATAGAGTCAATTAGCGATTAACCAAAGCCTGTATGTAAAGAAAAAATAAAATATATATTTTTTAACCAAAGCTAGTCGTTAGAATGTCGAATCAAATACCTATATACAGCCAAGTGGTACCTAAATCACAATATCGAGCTAAAGCTAAAGTTCGTAATCAAAATTTGCCGCGCACCGACTTCGACCCGCTCAATTTCAACAATGGCGGCAATTTTCAAATGTCAAACGCGCCCATAGAGCCTAGAGTTGAAAAGGCGGAGAAGAAAGAAAGGAGGTCTAAAGATGATACTAGTCGGTCGAGGCGCGTACACAAGAATGAGGCGAGCGAGGGCAAGGTCGAGGCGTACTTGAGGCAGTATCAAGTGAGCATGAGGCAGCAACACCATCGCCATTCCGCTGTGAGGCAGGCTGAACATAGAGTCAACCTTAGGTGAGTACCTACATTAAGGTTTCTTTTACCATCATAAGGATGATGTACCCGAAGGGAAGGAACTGGCTCTCTTGTTTTTAGATTTTCACTTTGGGGGTAGTAGCCAGTCAGGCGGGTACTAAAAGGTACCCTTCCGGTTTTCCTTCACCGAAAAACTAACAATATAACTCATAGATACACGAACTACTTACTGTTTTTCTAAATAAATATTTGCTCCTAGATATTTAACAAAGAGACATGTCCAAGCACGCAATTGTTTGTCCTGGGAAGCGAACCAATGACCCGTCTTTATGTTTCTAACCAACCACCAAGCCAAGTGACCCGTCGATAAACCAAACAACCTAAAATGTCGAGTTCTTTTTTGTTTTTTTATTTTTTATTATCCTGGGACATTATTTTACACGCGGCCATCTGATCCCAAACTAAGCAAAGCCTGTACTATGGAAACCAGATAACTGATATACTACATATTATACAACTTTTTTTTGCTAAATACGTGCTTACGTAAATATTTACACTCAGACACAGAACAAACAGACATGTTCATGCACACAAATGTTGTCCTGGGTGGGAATCGAACCCGCGACCTTCAGCTTGGCAGTCAGCGTTGCTAACCACCAAGCCAACTGGCCTGTCAAATATCGTTTCATACAAATCAGGCAAATTTGAATCTTATCCCACATGATTTTAGATCGCTACCACTAAACGATGCAGTAACGTCCCGCCACGACAGAACACCGACGGAGCGTCACCGCGGCTTTCCCGAGAGAGAAAGCATGAGGGAGCACCGCCGCGAGAGAGAGCGGGACAGAGATAGGGAGCTCTTTGAATTCGATGGTGAGTTTAACTATATACGTATTATTATCAATACTCGTACAAGATATTCTAAGTCTAAACTATTTTAAACTCTTTCTCTTTTCATTTCTCCCTATCTCATTCAACATCATTAAAATTAAGAGATATACAGGCTGTTACAAAACTACCCGTAAAGCCGAAAGGAGGTTAAATGGGGCCTTATAACGAGTCCATTCACAATATTTAAGAACCGCAGTAACGCTGTATAACATCCCCCAAAAGAAGGAAAAAAACTGATTTTTATGAATGAAAAATAGAAAATCTATTAAAGTAGACAATTATTAGGTAAAAAAGGTACGTACGTAGGCCTTTCTGTTAAATAATCTGGTTCCCTGACATGACAGCTTACTAGGGTTGTTGGCTTTGATAATTAATTATATTTTTACGGGGTATTTTGTAACACGTTGTATACATAGATTATTTAAACTAACTCTCTCTTTCACATTCATCATCATTAAAATAGAAAGAGATAATAATATATCCCATCACAGTATCACCTCCGTTATATTCCAGGACCCCTAAGCCCGATCGCTTCACGTCACGACAGAGACTGCTCCCGTCCCGTTCGCAAGTCCACCTCAGCGCATAGAGTGACAGAGACGGCTATATCGACGGACAAGCGCCGGTTCTTCTGCAGGGAGTGGGCCTTCCAGAAGATAGCACACTGTCTAGAACAGAGGCCCGTTAGTAAAACATGCGGTGCACTGATTTTGGGTAAGAGATTTTTTTATCAATTTCCCTTTTTTTTGAGTGAATCTTTTTATCGGCTTTGAAATTCTGATCCGCAACCTTTTTGTGTGATGAAAAATAAATGAATGATAAACACAATCTATGTTATTCAGAATAATTAAAAATTTTCCATGTAATTCAAACGTTTCACTTCTATCGTGTGTCTGCGACATACCCTGTTTTTTATTTTCACTACGAACTGTGTTGCCACCGCCAGCTGGCAGTGTGTTATTGTTTTGAATCCTTTGTTTGATCATTATTACAGGTGTCTATCTGGTACATAATTAATAAATAACTCTCTAAGATTTAAAACAAGTGATTGAGTTTGATAATTGCAATGTTTATTTAGTTTAGGACCTAGAACTTGACTTAATGTCCTATGTTCACCTGGATGGGGCAGAGGGCGTACACAGTATGTCGCCATCCCGAACGGTCTTGGGCTTCGCGCTTTACTTCGCTCTTGGTCATTCCTATCGCCACTCTATCTATATATATCTGTAGTGCACTCAACCTGATCCTTAGGACCTAGAAGGGCAAAGTAAAGCGTGGCAAGTTGATACCGTTTCAGAATTCACCCTTCGAGCAAGAAGAAACTTTTATTTATCTACATCGACACAAATATTATAAAGATAACTTAATCCATCTATATATACGAGTATACAAGCAAAATAGGTTTCTTTTGACGCACCATCACCTCAAAACTACTGAACATATCGGGATGGGACTGCTACCATTCGACGCGGATTTTTTCCTAGATAAGGTATCGATAAGCGGGTATAAAACCGAGGGGAACACCTAGTAATATAATATGATAATAATAATTTCTCTATCCGAAATATACTCCTTTTTAGAGTAGTAGAGCTCTTAGTGTAGAGTTCGTCCGGGGAAGTACTACCACCTTACCCATTTCCGCCGTGAAGCAGTAGTGCAATTGTAAGACAGTGTTTCGGTTAAAAAGGTAAGGGGGCCGGTGAAATTACAGGCACATGAGACTTAGCAACTTCACATCTCAGGGTCGACAACGCATTGGCGATGCTCCTAGTGTTGCAAATGTCCATAGGCGGCGGTGACCACTTACCATCAGTTATAATCCCTTAGATCCTTTGGTAATGCGGGCAAGACCGCGAGACGGAAGCTAGTATGTTTTTGACATCGTTTGTTGTGGCAGGCGACGCGGGTAGCGGCAAGACGGCGCTGTGCCAAGAGCTGAGTGAGCCCGGCCCTGGACCTCAGGCGAGACAGCAGCGCGCTTTGAACAGAAGACTGCTAGCTAGACATTTCTTACAGGTAATGTTTTTTTAGGCGTTTGTTCAGGATTTTGAAAAAGAGGTGGTTGGGGGTTATTTGTGTGATTTTACCTGTATTCCGACAATGCACACTTTATGTCAAGTTGTTGATTTAAATATCTTCGTTGGAACGTGGGTCTATTTAGAGGACCTTTGGTGAAGAAGATACATATGAATTCGCAGCCTCAGAACGATAGGGGTTTAACCTAAAAAATACTTTTGGCACATCTCTGATTGGGTCACTTTCGTACTGAGCGGGGAGGGTGGGTCCCGGTGTTAAAGAGGCTGAAGTATCGGTATGCTTATTCTATCATTAAAATGACTATGTTTTACTATTCATCGGATAGAGCGTACTTTGTTTAGTCTCTCTATGATCGTAACTCCATTTCGCAAAATTTTGAGATAAGCCCTTATCGTACTGAGGATGCGTTATTTAATTCATCGCACGAGCAATCATATATATTTAATTTAATTTTATAATTAATATCGCAAAGGGTTCGACGAAAATCAGTTAAGAGTTAAGCTGGCTCCAATTGTTTGGTATCACACATTATTACGGATTACTCATATTTTTAAGTGAACTCTTCTTTAGTACCGTTGTGATTTGAAATTCGATGAAAGGGAAAAGAGAGAAACATATATATATATATCGCACCCTCAGTACGATAAGGGCTTAACTCAAAATTTTGCGAAATGGAGTTACGATAAAGAGACTAAACAAAGTACGCTCTATCCGATGAATAGTAAAACATAGTCAATTTAATGATAGAATAAGCATACCGATACTTCAGCCTCTTTAACACCGGGACCCACCCTCCCCGCTCAGTGCGAAAGTGACCCAATCAGAGATGTGCCAAAAGTGATTTTTTGAGTTAAGCTCCTATCGTTCTGAGGGTGCGATATATCTATAGGATTTTCCTGCGAGAGAATGAGCACACAGTTTTTCTCTTTTCTTTCAAGGTTCTGTAATGCTTTGTGTGTGTCAAAATCTATGTACTTCTTTCTAATTGTATATTTTGTTAATATTCCAGAGTCAAACGGAGAGCAGCCTGCGTCCGGGTGAGTTCGTGCGGTCCCTCGCGATGCAGATACTGAGCCACTCGTCGCGGCGGCCGCAGCACTCGCACTCCGCACAGAGGGACTCCTCCCCTAACGACCTCACTCCGAACCAACACCGGTAGGAGACTGTCTTTGTTTGTTCTACTTAACAATTAACATCCTGGTGTCATATATCACATATGACTCTACTAATTTAGGAATGTGTATAAATTTTAATATACTTGGCCTCTACCAACTTAATCAGTTGGTTAAGCGTCTTCAAATTTGATTAGTAACCAACATGGTCGTCGTTAACTTGGCCGTCATCAACTTGTTCACCGTCAATTTGGCGGTTATAAATTTGGCCATTATCAGCTTGGCCGGTATAAATTTGGCCGGCCGCATGAACTTGGTCAGCATCATCTTAGGCAGTATCAACTCGGCAGTCATCAACTTGGCCATCATAAACTTGGCAACCATTAACTTGGCTACTATTAAGTTGGCTACCATTAACTTGGCGGTCATAAACTTGGCCGCAAATATACCGCCGATACGAAAGACAATCGCCTTAATTATAGTTATAATATTTTCAGACGTAACTCCGATGAAGAGCGGCTGATCCAGCGGTTCCGTGACCTCGGGGACGACGGTGAAGAGAGCTCCAAGCCACTACTGGCTGATAGCGAAGGTATAAATAATGGGATAAATAAATAAATCTCCCAAGACATTCTTTACACACGGTCATCTAATCCCAAACAAAGCAGAGTTTGTACTATGGAAACCAGATAACTGATACTTATTTTTTTTCTAAATACATACATATATTGATATTTACACCCAGACACAGAACAAAGACATGTTCATGCACACAAATGTTTGTCCTGGGTGGGAATCGAACCTGCGACCTTCGGCTTGGCAGTCAGAGTCGCTAACCACCAAGTTAACTGGCCTAAGGATGGTAAATATAGAGATTTACCCATAAATAATCCTAGCCAACAAATTTTAAAAACATTGCTGTCCCCTGCGGTTTCACCCACGTTCCCGAGGGATGTCACGTTTCCCGGGAGAAAAAGTAGCCTATATGTTATTCCAGGATATGCTCTATCTATGTGCCAAGTTACATCTAAATTCGTTTGGTAGTTTTTGCCTGAAAGAGTAACAAACATCCATACATACAAACATTCGCATCACTACATAGTATAAAACAAAGTCGCTTTCTCTGTCCCTATATCCCTATGTATGCTTAAATCTTTAAAACTACGCAACGGATTTTGATGCGGTCTTTTTTAATAGATAGAGTGATTGAAGAGGAAGGTTTTTATGTATAATACATGTGATATCCCACGAGAATGCGGATAAAACCGCGGGGGACAGCTAGTTTATCATATTAGTAGGATGCGATAGTTTGTGCAGATCGATGTATGGAGGTTTTCGTTACTCTTTCACGCAAAAACTAACACACTGATTTGGATGAAAAATTGCACATAGATAGAGCATATCCTGGAATAACATACGCTTCTTTTTAAATGAGGAAAATGTAACTTCCCCCGGAATGCAGGTGGAACCGCTGAAAATAGCTAGTTTTCAATACATATAAAGTTAAGGTCAGTAACATAATGATTAAACAAACAATGTAATGAATTATGTAACAGCACATCCATTGTTGTAATGTTACAGATTGGTCGCGTGCCAATGTGTTGTAGGTTTTCCTCGTTTTTTATCATAATTGTATGGGTAATTGTAGTTTTTATTCACGTTAGAAACACGACATGTTTTGCTTTATAAAATTCTAGCTGTATCTGTCATCGTCACAGTCAGATGTTGTATAATATATAGTTTACTAGCTGTCCCCCGCGGTTTTACCCGCGTTCCCGTGGGATGTTACATGTATTATACATAAAAACCTTCCTCGTCAATTACTCTATCTATTAAAAAAATCCGCATCAAAATCCGTTGCGTAGTTTTAAAGATTCAAGCACACATAGGGATATAGGGACAGAGAAAGCGACTTTGTTTTATACTATGTAGTGATGATGTATATAGATTAGTACAAAAGTTCGATGTTTCACATTTGCCAGGCGTTCTGCGACGGCTAACATTTATTATTATTATGTGTACAGACCAGCGTACGGACGAGGAGGACGCGGCGCGCCCGGACACGCGCGCTCGCTCGCGCACCATCGAGCGGATCCACGAGCGGGAGCACTACCTCGACTCCATGGTGCCCGACGCTCTACTCAGTCGGGGAGACGATGTAAATATCTCCTTATATGCGTCTTACTGCCAAACTGTCAAAAAGTAGCTCAAATATGATATTTTTAGGATCTTTAAAAGATATTAGATCAATGCATTCTATTGCAATGTAAATATCTATACGCTGTACTCTTACCGTGTTATTCCCTACTGTTTATTTACACCTTGTTTCAGTATTTTTAAATAATATAATTGTTAAACAATTTGATGTTTTATAATATGTTTAAAAATTTTAATAAAATTTGTTCATATACAATTATTATAACAGCTTACCCATTTCTGCCGTGAAGTAGTAGTGCACTTGTATTACTGTGTTTCGGTTAGAAGGGTAAGGCCGGTGAAATTACAGGCACATGAGACTTAACAACTTCACGTCTCAGGGTCGACAACGCATCGATGCCCCTAGTGTTGCAAATGTCCATAGACGGCGGTGACTACTTACCACCAGGTGGACCGTCTGCTTGTTTGTCGACCTATGTGGTATAAAAAAAAATATAAGGTCCTTAACCAAATGCAATATGTTTTCAGTTGCCAGAAATCTTGCCGCGAGCGGACGTGAAGCCTACGAACCCGTTCTTGAACGACGAACAGAAAGACAACCCCGACTTTAGACTGTACGAAAACCACGAGAACCTATTCCTTCGCAACATTTCTCAGCGGCAATCGAAAGAGCTGAGAAACTCCAGATTGCTCCGACAGAGTTCCGAACCTCTCTCCGACAAGAAGCCGAATGTATTGCAGAAGAGTTTGTCCACTGAACAGAAGAATGAGAGCGCAAGTGACAGTGAGAAGCCGAAGATTGAAAATAGTCCTCCAAAATCTAGAATACCCGTCGCGAATTTCCGATATCCGAATAAAAGCGAACTGCGCTCGACCGAGAACTCGCCGCATAAGAAATCAGAAAGGCCGACAACCCCGAAAGATGAAACAGAATTGCCAGAGTACCAGAATGTTTTGAACAATGCGGAGGAGAGTGAAGATAAAGAGGATGAGCCAATGGAGGTGGTTTTAGATAAAAAGGAGGAGAAAGAAGAGAAGGGGGAGGAAGATGTGCCACCACCTATACCCAGTTTACCAATCAGCCCTAGGACGTTGATCGCCAATGCTTATTATGATAAGCTATTGGCTGATCCGGAGATACAGCAGGTTCGTGACATCTAATAGAATATCTATCTATCTTCTATAAATATACAAGCAAAATAGGATTCCTTTGACGCACCATCACCTAAAATCTACTGAACATATCGGGATGGGACTGCTACCATTCGACGCGGATTTTTTTTCTATGGCTATACAACATGTTATAAAATACCCCGTATCATCATCATCATCAGCCTATCTCCGTCCACTGCTGGACATAGGCCTCACCTATGGCACGCCACTGAGCTCCATCTTCAGCTCTTTGTTTCCAACCGCTGCCAGCCAGCTTGCGTATATCATCGCTCCATCTAGCTGGAGGGCGCCATACACTACGTTTACCGTATAAATATAATTAATTATCAAAGCCAACAGCCCTAGTACGCTGTCTTGTCAGGGAACCAGAATATTTAACAGAAAGGACTACGTACCTATTTTAAACCAGAGGCTAACTAACGCCTTAGAGTTTAGAACAATAAAAAAAAAAGAACGCATTCGTTTTTATCAATTATTAGATAAGTTAGAAGATCAACCGACCCAGGATCCTTGAGATCTATAGAGTCTAACCATTAATAAGTGCATGTGATGGCATATTTGAAAAAATATATTATTTCATTTAATTCTAACATTCCTTCAACTAAATATAGCGCATACCGGTCGGTACCACAGTTAACCACATATTACCTCATTCAGGCACTACTCCCACAAAACCTGGAGAAGAATCCGGACGAGTGTTTCAAGAAAGCCCTTCTATTCCCCCTACTAGAGATAGACCCGCCCAAGCAGTGCCTGTTCCTGCTGGTAGATGCCATCGACGAGGGAGCCGCTAACAGTAAGTAGTATAAGTGCTTGTAAATAAGTTACATAAAATATTTTGAGGTTTGAGACAACTTTATTTCTCATAAGAATGTAATTCACTTACATGAGAAAATAATATTAAAATATATTTGTTGGACGTAATACAAGTTACAATTTTATAATAAATGTTGAATGTTGAAAGATCATGTGTAACTGGAAGTGGCACCCTGCATATGCGACGAGTGACAAAATGTATTGTTTCAGTAACTTTTTAAAATTAATAATAGATTTAAATATTTTCATTTCATTGTTGAAATTGTCAGTTGTATTAGTACAGTAGTAGATTAGACAATAGTTTACTATCGAACTGACCAAACGGTTCTGCACTATCTCTGCTGTACCATTAAGATGTGGAACTCGCTACCAGCCCACGTGTTTCCCTTCACTTATGATCCTGGGTCCTTTAAGCGGGGCGTGAAACAGCTTCTCTCAAGGCCATCAAGGTGAGGGCCTTCATGCCACAATGCTATGCTGGCTGCTGGGATGATGGCCATCACTACGGGACTTCATTGTCTGCTTAACATCGGGAAATTTAATAATAATAATAATGCTATATTGATACAAGTCTTACAAAATGCTTAATACAGTGCAACCTCAATATAACAAATCTGAGAGGAACTAGTAAATCTTCGTTATATCAAGTAATTCGTTGAACTGAGGTTTGTTATATTGAGGTTGGGATGGTCTAAAATTCGTTATAAAGAGGTAAAAAAAATGTTTTTTTTTTCTTACATTAATAATCAAAATTAAATGCAGTAAAAACCGTGAGAGTAGGTACATATCTTTGTGGGTACATACATTATGTAGGTAATTTAATGTTAATTTCAAAGATTCGCACAACAAAACTCACGAATTAAAGGTAAAGAATCAACAATGTGGTTATACATATGTAGTGGCTTAATCTCAATTTTTTTGATAAATGTTCGCAATGTAAAGGTATTTTTTATATTGACTCTTATGGACAATTCAAGGGGATTACGAAGAATTTGTTAAATCGAGGAAGTCGTTATATTGAGGTACGTTATATTAAGGTTACACTGTATCTAGCTAAAGTTTACAAGGTTATTAAGGTTGAAGGCCCACAAAAGTTGGAACCTTGACTCCTAAACTAGGACTACCTGTGACTTAGGAGTCAGTGTTCTACTGCCACTTGGATACTATAAACCCTTGTGTAAATTAAGAACTAGTAAGCTGATATTATACAAAAGAGTACATTATTATGTTGCGATATAAAGAAATTTAAAAACAAAATAAAATTTGTGTGGTAGTAATAAATAAAAAATATGATGATGGAACCAGGAGGTGGATAGTGGAACTCTTCAATAGCTACTAGTTAACCCCTTGAGTTTGGGGTCATTGATTTACATTAAATTTGTAACGTGGGTCAATTTTGAAGATTTTCTTAAAGTGAAAATAATTTTGTCCATGAAACGAAAAAGTGAAATTAAAAAGTTACAAACAATGCGAGAGAAAGATAGGTAGACGAAGTATTCGTTTCACTTCTCTCGAGTGTCAATTGCACAGATAATACACACAGAGAAATAAGTTAAGAAAAGAGTGAATAGGCTACTAACGGGAAAGCGAGCTCCATCTTCGGTCTCATCTTCGCTTACCATCAGGTGAGATTGAGGCCAATCGCAATCCCGTAAGAAAAACAAAAAGAATAGATATTTACACTCTGACTCAACAAACAAACATGTTCATGCTCAAAAATATTTGTCCTGGGTGGGAATCAAACCCACGACCTTGATCCACCAAACCAACTGACCCCATATATGAATAAAACTCCAGAATAAACTCGACCACTATAATGCGACCTCCCCCACAGACCAGCAAGGGGAAGACCAGTGCGGCGCCGGGGGGTCAAGCAGTGTGGCCGCGCTGGTGTCGCGTCACCACCACCTGTTTCCCCAGTGGTTGCTGCTCGTCTGCACGGCGAGGAGACACTCTAGGGTCTTTACTAAGATGTTCACAGGTAATATTCAAGGTTATAGAATTAATTTCATTTCTATTCTAACAATAAAGTTGCGGTCACCTTAAATTTTGGTCTATACATAAAAAATCATGAAATCTTCTGAATTTAAAGATTTTTTTTTATCAGTGGAAATACATAAAAAAATATACACAGGGGAACATAGAACCTCTATTTTTAAAGTCGGTTAAAAATAAAATGCTGTTCATTGGTAAGAGTATCAATTGGGAACTATCCTGTATTCAAGATAAATAATCGAACACTAGCCAGTGTATTGAACATACAAATATACAGGGATACATCAAATGTGATCAAAATTTTATAATATATATGATTTTTAAATCCCGAACCCAAAAAAAGTAGAACTTTTGATGCTATACAATTATAACGTCACAACTTGCTATTTATATGCAAAACTCCATACATTCGTTCGTTTTGACATTTAATAAAAAGTTGCTAATTTGACATGTCAGTCAACAGCCCTATTGAGAACATTTGAAAATTTAATGTTATTTCTCTATGCCTTTTTTGTATAAACACAGAATATAGCTTACGATTCGTTGCATTGCAACGCAAGCCTGTAACAGCTTGTATTAAATGATACAAGATACTGTTTTTAAATGTTATGTTAGACGCAAGTGATGTGCCCTTTACACGTAGTAGAGTTCGTCCGGGGTAATACTACCTTATATTCCGCCGCGAAGTGTACTTCTATTACTGTGTTTCGGTTAGAAAGGTAAGGCCGGTGAAATTTGGCACATGAGACTTAACTTCACGTCTCAAGCGACAACGCAGCGATGCCCCTGGTGTTGCAAATGTTCATAGGTGGCGGTGACTTACCATTTGATAGACCGTCTGCCTGTTCGTTGGATCAACAGACACAAATATGATTTTGTTTAAATAAATAACCCCCCCTTATTTTTTTGGAAGGGACGAAGGTGTTAGCCTCAGATGGCTGGCTCTTACACCCTTACGCGGACAATAGGGAATATGCATGTGACTCCAAAATTAACAATATATTTTTATTTGTAATCTTTATAGCTAAAAAAACATACTGAAATATTTATTTTTAAAATTTATCATAATTTAATAGTGAAATTTAATCATTAAAATGTGGCTTTTTCGAGATTCCCACGTAAATTTCCAAAACGCAACGCTATTGGTGGACCATAACGTGACGTCACATTACACTCGACATCTTCTGGCATCAAGTTGTTTGTATTGTTTCTGGTGATTATTTGTTTTGTTTCTCAGTTATTTCATAATAAGTTATTAGTTTTCTGTGTTAAAGTATTATATCCTTGTAAAGAAAGACTTAACACAATGACTGAAACCGGTTTTGTCAAAGGACAATCAGATAAACTTCCTAAAATAAACGCGTTTATGATGATGATGCATCGATCGCATCTAATTCGAATTTTACGTCTGGTGAATTCAGAGGAGTAAAAGCTGCGAGGTAAATAAGTTATATATATGTAATAAATGATCCTATTCATGATTTTGTAAATATAATTTAAGCATAACCTAAAATATGCGGCTATAAATAATTTTATTATTTTATGACAGATCTGAACGAGAATCATATGGAGAATCAGCCATTGGGTATGTGCAAGTAAAATGAGAGAAAGATATATGCGCTGTAAAGACTAAAATAACACCAGAGCATAATGTCCGTCAAAAATGTTACAATGTAACAGCTACTTGCAATGAGACTGAGGAACATATTCTGTCTGTGCAATGTGAAGATTGTGCAGCACATTTAGGTAAGTTACTGCTATGAAACAGTGATTTTAATCTGATTAAGTAACAGAAACAATCTAGTCTAGTTTTATATGTACCTATATGTAACTTTTTGTCATCATAATAATAACCAAGATTATTTTGTTTTACCTAGGTGGCTGTAAGCATGCCATTGCTTTCTTAGCATAGCAAGATCCACCATCCACAAGTGTGGAATGCTATTGGAACAAAGCTAAATTATCTACAGTTGGCTCAAGCTTAAAATATATAAAAGCTAAGGAGATTACTTCATTACAGAAGATACATATTGATCCAAAAAGGCCACAAAGTGTGAGTTTTCTATCTATATTGAAAAATTACAGTCATGATGTGAATGACATGGACAATCAACTTATGAAATATTTCAAAGAACCAACTCATTTGGAAAAATTGTCCATCCATTATCTAAGGAGTAGGATGCCAAGCATGCCATCAAATGCTCAAGAATTCATAGAATTTTGTGAATAGAACATGGATATGAGATCATGTGAAGAAGCTGCACTTGCAACTATCAACCAGTGATAGTCCTCTGTGGTATGAACTTCGATATGCTTGTATAACTGCTTCAAAAGCTCATGAAGCTGCCCAATGTAAAACAATGCAAGGTACTTTAACTGAATCAATAATGAAGGCAACAAAATTAAAGGACACAGAAGCAATGAAAAGCAGTAGACATCTGGAAAACCAAGTGTTGAAAAGAGTTGATCAAATAAAAAAAATGAAAATTAAAAGTGTGGTATAAAATTAAACTCTAAATACTCTATTATGGGTGCTTCACCTGATGGAGTAACTGAAGAATATGTTATAGAAGGGAAATGAATGCCCTTCAACAAACAAAGCAATGAGCCAATACATCAAAGTCAACCAAGTGCCTTTAAAATATAAAGTGCAAGTTCAGCTTCAAATGCATTTTTGCAGTTACAGCAAGTGATTTTGAGACAACCACAAATATTAATATAATAGAAGTGAAATATGATAAGTAGTTCTGTGAAAATATATTGAAAAAATTCACACTATTTTGGTGTAATGCTATTTTCCCAATGTACAAATAAAACACATTTAGTTATAATAAATTACATTTTTATTAACACACCTGTAAATTTATTAATCTGCAAGCTTATCTTTATTATTACTTCATCCGGCCTATAGGCAGACTAAGGGAGTTCAATATGTTATAACATATTCTACATGAATTCTTAAAGCTGCCATTTGCTTTGATTGTTTAACATTATTTTTAATACTTGGAGTAGACTGGGAAACTGAGGGTGGTCTAACCAAGGTACAGTTTTTGTTTTCTACCAGGCGTGCCAAATCTTTAAAAGTCCTGTCTGCCATAACTGCTTCTTATTATGTCTGTTGCCCGGCCGCTATACCCATCAGAAATATCACATTTCTGATTGTGTCCCTTTGTTCTAATACCATTATTTAGTATTGCATATAATTTTTCTGTATCCTTCTCAAGCTGAAACCCTGTAACAATAGAAAGAAAAATAGTTTGTAACTTCCTTCTTACTCTAATAAGTTACATGTTTTCATTCATAGGTATTAAAATACTATAGGTATTACTTTTATGGGTGAATAATTTTAATGTTTTAGATATTGAGGATATCTTCAAGCACTTTTCTTAAACTAGGTTATGTGTTCGTCGAGGTTTGTAAACAAAACATGAACGAATATGTGCAGGTAATTATGTAAAAATGATTCTTAAATATATTTTATCACTTTTCTGATGTCCTTACTTACATTAAAATGATCTTCACAACAGTATAATCAGCTCAAACACGATACATTGTCTCTTCTCATCGCCTTGCACCACTTTTTCCTTAAACTTGCATCTTTCGGCATAAGGAAATATACTTTTTCAGGTGCAGTTTTGATATTATTTTCACATATAGGAACGACACAATATTTATAATAACCTTATGTGTGCTTTTCCATGGTACTAAGTTGATTTTATCGCTCACTTTTTTAATTTTCAGTAAGTTTATGAACCAAACACTTCGTTGTTGACATTGTCCAAGTGTAACCTGACGTCACAGAATAAACGCGCCAAAATGGTCCCGTTTAAGTTGCCCGAAAATGATAGTGATTTTAATAAAAATTTTTTAGCTTAATGGCTTATATTTTGGATGTGTTATATTTATCTTTGGTAATGTAATAACTAGTAGAAACGTTTAAAAAAATAAAAAAATACATGCATATTCCCTATTCCGGCGAGCGCTAGGGGCTCTCAGCCGAAAATACATTTAGATTTTAATCAACAAGCACACTGAGGGTGCCCCCTGTGGGGCTCGTACCTCGGAATCAGGGCGTTGCGTGGGGGGGTCAAAAGACTTTACATTATCTGATTTACTTATTAGTGGTTCTTTATTTCAAACAAAAAACAACAACAATGAATTATTAGAGGGTAAGTTCCCGGGACATTCTTTACACAGGGCCATCTGATCCCAAAATAAGCAGAGCCTGTACTATGGAAACCAGATAACTGATATACTACATATACAATTTTGTTATTTCTAAATACATACTTATATAGATATTTACACGTTGTTGTTTGTTTGTAGGGTTCCGCAAGATAACCCTGGACGAGCTGCAGCGCGCCCACGTGTCGGCCGACGTGCAGCGGTACGTGCTGGCGCGGCTGGACACGGAGCCCCGGCTCAGGTACTCGCACATTAGCTTAACGCTTTCATATTACAAGCTTTTATTTAATTTTGTGAGAGACAACTATAAGACAAATCATAAAAAATTAAAAAGAAAATAATTATCATGTATGTATGTAGTGTAGTGGAATAAATGAGGCATTAAAGGGGGATTACTGATGTATTTCTTTTTGATCTTATGTGTGTGTTGTATGTATGTATGCATGCATTGTTAGTGGGTGTGTGTGTGTGTGTGTTGGACGTGTGTTTTATTAAGTTATTTTTAAGTCAAAGCGGTTTGTGTCACTAACCATCTTTGCTGGATGTTTTTAATTAAAAACAGCGTTTTCTTTCGGTTGTTGGTTGCACTTACACGATAATACACATCTTCTTTGACAAAGATTAAGTACATTTCTCCGCACATCGGTCATAATGTCATTACCTACTAAAATATTGGTATTATTATGCATGTAAACTTGTGACATAAATGTAATTATTTTATATGTATCAAGGTCCTTACATAAGGCTTGGGGGGTCTGTGTTGTATGTATGTGTGAGAGGGTTGTATGTGTATGAATGTGATTGGGACTGTTGTACAAGTGTTATGTGTCGAATGTGTGTATATATGTATGTTGTATGTATGTGTGTAAGTGTTATTGTGTGGTCTGTATGTGTGTTATGTGTGTATGTTATATAATGTGTGTCGTACATGTATGTGTATGTGCAGGGCGCGCGTGTCGAGCGACGCGGCGGCGGCGACGGCGGCCGCGGCGGCGCTGGACCACGTGCGGATCAAGAGCGACGGCTGCCTGCTCTATCTCGAGAAGGTAACGAACACTACACTATATGTCACTCAATTATGTTATACAAGCCACCAGCCCCGGCTTCGCTTGAGTGGCATAAAATAGTGCCTACATTTCAGAACAGAAAAATAAAGAAGTGTCTTTTAAACATGCCCACAAAAGAATAAAAGATACAATAATTTTTTTTTCTAAATACATATATACACATTTACCCCCAGACACAGAACAAACAGATATGTTCATGCACACAAATGTTTGTCCTGGGTGGGAATCGAACCCGCGACCTTCGGTTTGGCAGTCACAGTTGCTAACCACCAAGCCAACTGGCCTGTCGAACATGACAAATACCTAAACCAAACAACCAGACTTACTTTCGCATCACATACCTTTCACGAAGGACAAAGGGCCTCGCAAAGACCTGCCGCCCGGAGCCTCGCAATGGGTAAAGCCGCCGCTGATGGCAAAATCCTGAGAAAACTTCGATAGTGCGATGTGGTATTCTCGCGTGCGTGTTCATAGATGTCGCCATAGTACTGTACTAATTGAAGTCTTTTCTTCTTTAGGTGTTAGACGGAGTGGCAGACGGGTTCATAGCTCTGCGGGAGATTAAAGAGATACCAGGCACATTGAACGGATTGTACTTATGGCTGGCTCAGAGACTGTTCCATGGCAGAAGGTTCACTAAGGTAATGCGTATTAGCGGTTTCACTCGCAACAATACATATAAAAATGTATTATTCATACATAAATGTTTGTCATGAATGGGAATCGAACCCACTACCTGCAGCATGATAGTCAGTGTATCTTAACTACCAAGTCAACTGACTCGTCATATATATATTATGTACTTTATATATAAGAAAAATAGGGTTCCTATGACGCAGCATCACCTCAAAACTACTGAACATATCGGGATGGGACTGCTACCACTCGACGCGGAATTTTTCGTTGATGAATATAGGCTATATACATTTGATATCGATAAACGCGGGTGAAACCACGTGTGATAGCTAGTAATGTATATTAGCGGTTTCAGCCGTAAAAAATGTCACAAACGTTTGTCCTGGATGGGAATCGAATCTACGACCTGCAGCTTAGTAGTAAGGCTCTCTAACTACCAAATTAACTGGCCTGTCATATATATTATATGTGATATTTCTTTTTAAAATTTTGAAGCACAACCTCGTCACGGTCTGTAACCACCAAACTGGTCTACAAAACAAATGTACTCGTCACCAGGTGCGACTACTGCTGGACGTGGTGCTGGCGGCACGCTGCGGCGTGACCGAGGACCTGCTGTACAAGTGCCTGCTCACCAAGGAGTACAGCGTCACCCGGGACGACTTCAACAGGCGGTTGCATCTCCTGAGACGGTAATAACAATGGTTTCAGACTGTTAAATCGCTTCAACTTAATTCATAATTGTTTGAGTAGCAAAAAGGTTCTTAAATAGGCTGAATAACTATGTGATTATAGTCTAAAAATTTTATATATTTATTAAAAACAAGATTACAATAGATTTAATACTAACATAATAATACAAAGTGTACATACTAAACTATTAACTAATAAATAAAAAACTGAATTTAAATTGTTAGAGCTGTGTGTATGTCTCCTCTAAATTGAATATAACTTAAATATCTTTTTACTGTGTATCGGTTAGAGGTGGCCGATTAAATAACAGGTACATGAGACTTAATATATTCGTGTCTCAGTCGACAATAAGCGGCGGTGGCCAGTTACCAGGTGGACTGTATGTCTGTCGGTCTACATGACATTATATTCATTTTATTATACTTTTGATCTTTGAAAAAAGTAAAATGTATTACACGAGGTAGACGTCTCTTTTTCGTTTCATCTAATTTCAAAGCACAACGCTGCTATTTGTTGCTAGTTGCTACTACTTTCATCTATAATATATTGTCACTTTTATTTCATGTTCTATGTTTATTTCATTACCCTCCAGGATCCTGGTGATGGAGCGCTCAACTGGTTACCTGTCGATCTTCCACCACTCGTTCGCCAAGTGGCTGGTGGACGTGAAGCACTGCACCAGCCGCTACCTGTGCAGCCCGGCCGACGGCCACGCCGCCCTCGCCATGTACTACACGCTCGACGCTAAGAGGTAACCCTAACACTCTCTGTACCATTGAAATGAATAAAAATATTTTTGAAGTTATACTTCTTTTGGCGCGTTATTCACACACACACACACACACACTTTAGAATTTATAATTATAGTGTTATTACAATCATTATAATATTTTTGTCCGCAGACTTACCGCTCTGGAGATTCACAATTTCGTATTCCATATGACGAACTTAGAAATGCAGATGGCGGCACAGAAGAAAAACAAGAATAGGTGAGAATCTTGCATTTCATATTACTTGTGGTCGCCCAGTGGTTGCCCAGTGGTTGCCCAGTGGTTGCCCAGTGGTCGAACTTAGACCGTGACTCATATTGTCTTACTTTGGATTATTGCTTTTATTAAAATTTACATTTAGAAATTTAAGCTTTCTGCTCTCCTTCTCATATAAACTATAAAATTAAACTTTGGCAAATCTCACACTTCCTTCCGCTCAATATTCTTTTAGAGTTTTCTCTAGCGGATTACTTACTATTATAGATATTTGTTTTTTAAATAATCTTACAATGGATTTCCGCAAGGTCACACCTGACTCAAGTACAAATAAACTTACAAATGATGTTGTTTTTAACACCATACTTATCACTGGCAGAATTTGATATTTAAATTAAATAACGTCAGTTAACGTCAGTCAAAATCAGTTTTCATTATAATTGAAACTGAGACGTGACAGTCACGGTTTCTAACCGGCAAGCATTTAATATGCACGTTCTCCAGCGACGCGGCGTGCCCCCCCGCGGCGGACCTGCACACGCTGACGCTGGTGTGGGTGCTGGGCTCGGGCGCCGACGTGGAGGCCGCGCTGCGCCGCGACGCCGGCGACGAGCGCCGCAGGTGTCTCCGCGCCGACACCCACACGGTAATGTCACGTAGCATGTGCTCCAGCGACGCGGCGGACATGGTTATGTTACAACATTCTGGCCTTTGATTTCTGCTGGGTTTTTTCTGCGTTCCCGAGGGATGTAACGATTTCCCGGCTCAAAAAGTATCCTATGTGTTATTCCAGGGCATTTTCTATTTAGTACATATAGAGTGGATTGTTAAGTAATTCTAAGGAATGATTTTAAGTTTTAACTATTTTGTTTTACAGAGTAATGACGAGAGAATGGAAGAGAAGGACGGAGAGCCAGAATCCGAAGGCAAGGAGTCTTCAATAGGTAAATGAAGTTAACTATTATTAACACTCTCCATGCTCAGCACCCGGCTTCCGAGTTGAACAATGATATGTTCATGTGCCCAGACTCACCTCCTGAGTCCTATCTATAGCTAGCTATTGTGGACATGACGTCATGCCCAGCACCCGCCCACCGGGTGCATATCAACTCACTAATAAGGCTGACAAAAATAAACTGTTAATTGCAACTTGCGATTTCGTGTTTAGTGAACTCGGCTACCGGGTACTTGGGCATAGGGGTTCCGTTACGTAACCATCGCGCCCGATAGACTCGACTGTCGGGTTGTTATGCAATTTGGCAAATATTTTATGGGCATGGAATTTTAAAATGTTTATATTAGCTTAGCAGTAAAAGTGTTAATGTATTTTAAAGAGAGAGTGAGAATTTTGTTAGTTTCAATGTTTGCTGAAGTAATAAAATGACGTGGGACATTCTTTAAACACCGTCATCTGATCCCAAACTATGCAGAGCTTGTAATATGGAAACCAGATAACTGATAGACTAAATATACTACTGTTTTATAAACACATACAATATATAGATATTTACACCCAGACACAGAACAAACAGACATGTTCATGCACACAAATGTTTGTGCTGTATGGGAATCGAATCCACGACCAGCGGCGTGGCAGTCAGGGTCTCTAACCACCAAGCCAATTGGTCCTCTAATCTCCGGAACCACATTTCAAGTTATATTAAATCTCAACGTGAAAATAGTTTTTTTTAAAGGGTCGCCAAAACGATTTTACTTTCGCTGTATTATATCCTACTTTTTACTAGTACCACAAATATTATAAATGCGAAAGTGTATGAGGATGCATGTATTGATATTTGTTACTCTTTCACGCAAAAACTACCTTCTCAGCAAAAACAACTTTCCGAAACTGTATTAGACTCAGTCTATTCGTAAGTGCTTGTAAAGGCTGTTACTTCTTTTTATTTTGACGCAGATTGTATGGCAAATCTACTTCAATATGTATTTTTCTAAATAAATATCCCAAATAAATATCCCAAGACATTCTTCACACATGGTTACCTGATCCCAAGTTAAGCAGAGTGTACTGCTTGTAGTATGGCTACCAGGTAACTGATATACTACATATACTACTTTTTAAATACATACTTATATAGATATTTACACCAGACACAGTACTAACAAACATGTTGCACACAAATGTTTGTCCTGGGTCGGAATGGAACCCCCTTCGGTGTGGCAGTCGTAATTTGTAAATGTGAAAATTAAACGACGTGCTCGCTATTCAATGTATAGTTAATGTGTAATTTTCCCTCCAAAAGTGACATAGATAAAAGAGACAATAAAAATGTTATGTGCCAGGATAAAATTTTACCGCCGTCTAATAGCAGGGATAAAACCTTTTTGGAGTTTTAAATAACGCCAACAAAGCCTATTTGAATAAATATATTTTCATTACCTCCTGCCTAGTATAATGTTGAATGAAATAACCTCAATACGACTATTGGAAACATGCCTAAAGTTAAATTTATCAATAAAAATTTCCTCAACGCAATATATGTATATATTTTCCTTCATTCCATACTGTTACGGACATTAAATATGAATTGTCTTCCTTCTATACGTTACTAGACCCATCCTGCAATCTGTAATGCTGACGGAATCGTCGTTTCAGTCATTTTTGTATTACATCGACGGCTCCACGTCTGTTGTCCCCCACTGCTCGCGCGTCGAACCAGCAATTTATTATGAAATAGGCTTCAACATTAAAAGAGAGAGAGTTACAGAATTATTCTTCCGAAATAAGAAATCTAGAAATTGTGAAATCTGCATCAAAGGACAGGGTCGGCAACGCGCGGTACCCACGGTGTTGCAAGCGTCCATAGGCTTCGGTGACCGTTTACCATCAGGCGGACCGTCAGCTTGTTTGCTACCTTAGTAGTATAAGAAAATAAAATGTTGTTTTTAACAATTAGGCCATCAAAGAGGCAGACGGTCCACCTAATTGTAAGTGGTCACTGCCGCCAAAGGACATTTGCAACACCAGGGGCGTCGCTGCATTGTCTTGTCTTATCATTTATACAAGCAATAGGAAAAATATAATTTATATATGTATAATTTATAATAAAAAAAATACAATATTTTGTTTTCGTAATTTTTATTTTTTTCATTAATAGCCAAGGCTTTAATCAATAAATCGATGAGCCATTTTTTGCCTGAACTGTTAAGATTGTTGCCTAAATTATTGTAATGATTTACAGAATCTCTCTCAGCATGGCAAAGGCCTCCTCTAAACATATCCCAGTGCTTTTTTATATCAGGGGTTGCTAGAGATAGAAATTGCCAAGAGTCCTCTAAATAATCGGATATATTATAAAAACCATGAAATGATGAAAAAGTATCCTTCTACCATTTTAAATTTATGTACGGGTAACTTTTGTATTGATTAGGTAGTCAATAAAGAAACACTTCCCCTTAAAATATATAGATATAAGATATAAGTATATAACCTATATATCAATATATAGGTAGAAGAATGCTACCGAAAATAACAGGAAACTAATAATAACAGGAAACTAATAATATTATAGTAAACATCCTAGAAACATCTGTGGCTTAAGTAAATAGCTATTTAGATTTAGTTGAATCATTAAGTTGAATAGAAATGACTAAAGTACGGTATCTAATCCGAGATAAGGTAATTATATCTACCTAGTTTATTATATAGGTTGAATTATCAATAATCAGGATTATGTCTAGTCATCGGTTTGAAAGTTATTGTCTTTTTTATGTATGTAATATTATTTACGCTATCTTAGTTAATCTATATGGTGCTAGGTTAGTTTTAATTTGATTATAAGTGTAAATTTCGTTACCCCCTTTTGTCTATGTTTTGGTACACATTGGGCTCGGTAACGGCCGATCCGATTTAAATGGCACACAGAATATTTTTACCACATTGAATCCTCTTAATTGAGATCAGAAACACACAGTCACTAAAACTCACACACGCACACACACATACACTCACACACACACACACACACACACACACACACACACACACTCACACACACACACTCACACACACACACTCACACACTTACTACACAGTTACTACATGGTACACCACTACAGTATAAAACGATAAAAGACTGAAGTTTTTTTGGACTTTACAAAGTAGGCTCTACAGTAAAAAAATATATAAATTATGGTCCTATATCTGACCTATTTAAATACAGCCTGTATTAACATTAACAGAAATCTCAATAAATTATCTATATTAAGTACAACAAAATGATTTCATATTAATTATGATTTCAAACAAATTACATGTAAAGTCGTTATCTCTTCCTGTCTCACTGTTAAACAATTGATTTATAATCACTCTTATTGCCATAGTTATAAGGTGTTGAATCGTATGAATAATTGTAGTAGGAAAATGGTTTGTTATATTATTGTCATTTGTTATTTTATTTTCAATGAGTAAAGACGTTTTTATTTTTAATTTTGTGATTGAAACGAATCTCCGTAAATGAATTTATGATCTGTGATACTGTAACGGGAATCTCAGTGTTTCTTATTGAATTGTTTAAAATAAGTGATTGTGAATGTGTTGAAAAGTAACGAGAAGAGAAAAGAAGATTTTGTAGCTTTTTATTATTATTTTTTTTTATATCAGACGGGATTGCGATTGGCCTCAATCTCACCTGAAAATGAATACAGTTTCATTAATATTAAACAAACCTATGGTCGTGGGTGTGATACGGAAAAGTAAGAAGTAATTTAATTTTTAATATTAGAAGGAGTAGGATATAGGATACACAACGTGTTACAAAATACCCCGTGAGAATATAATTAATTATCAAAGTCAACAACCCTAGTAAGCTGTCATGTCAGGGAACCAGATTATTTAACAGAAAGGCCTACATACATATTTTACCTAATAATTATCTACTTTAATAGTTTTTCTATTTTTCATTGCTAAAAACTTTTTTTTTTCTTTTGGGTATGTTATACAGCGTTACTACGGTTCTTAAATACTGTGAATGGACTTGTTATAAGGCCCCATTTAACCTCCTTTCGGCTTTACGGGTAGTTTTGTAACACTCTGTTTATAATTAATATAAAGAGTTCTTCGATACAGACTTGCCTAGTGTGGAATCCTTAAGATATTAGCAACTCTAGACAGATAGTTGTCTGAGAAATAATGTATTTTATATTATGACTACCTACCACCACCATCCATGGTTATAAACCTCCCTCTTGAATTACTCTATCTATTGCTGAAAACTGCATTAAAATCCGTTGCATAGTTTAATATTCTATAAAGGTCATACAGACAAACATTCATTTTTGTATATATATATATAGATCAGTTCCTATGTAACACTTAAGTGTTAACTTTATGTGGATCATGTTCTTTTATAAATGGTTGTTTTGCAGCAATAAAATATTGCTTAAATTTGCGGCACGCTATGATGGCCGTTTTGACGTTTAACAATGACAAAGAAAAATAACCTTTATTCTTTAGACATAAGGTGCATCTATTGATTCAACAGCTAATTATATGATGATGGAAATCAACCTTATTCCAAAGCAATACAGTGTCTTTTCCTATGACAATCTGAAACGTCTAAACGACTCGCCAACTAAATTATCTTATAATACTATAACAGTTACTTTTCTCGCATGCATCTAAATTAAAGGAAATCACAGCATTGATTTTTTTGTTAAAGTACGAACTTATACATTAAACAATATTAGCAGTATAATTTGACCTATAGTACTGTGCTATATAATTATGTGTTGTAGACGGGATTCCGCGTATTGTTGTTTATCGCACTGCACTGTAATGCGCAATGCTAAACGTCGGTACGTCTCGGGTCCATTGCCCTTTTTCATACCCAATTGTATTTACAATTTGACAAATTGAATTCCTTATGTTTTGCGGTTTGATAAATAGAAAGTAAGCTTGAACAATTATATAACTAGACCTAGGGTTATGATGATGCAATAATAGGCACAGTAATGATTTTTTTTATTTTTTAAAGTGAAACTTTTATTAGATCGTCTCAAACTTTTTGGTCTGTGTGTTGCATGTCGCGTGACGGTCGGCCGCGGAGTAGGGATAAAGTGAAAGGCGCTCGCCAGAGCAGCCAAGGCCAATATTAGTTGGAGATTTAGTCTACTTTTATCATTTCCCATTGTCATTCCAATTTTCCAAGTGTAAAATTAAGATTGATAAAGCGATTTTTATACCCTTAATGGAATATTATTCCAATTTTTTTTAGTTAAATGCCGCAACTGTCCGTGGCACTACTAGCCCTATCAGAATATCAGCGCTGAGGTATCTACGGCCGCAGCTTATGCTGAGATAGGTGCCTTTTTGGCCTCACACAGTGTATATACTGTATGATTGTGTTGTCATTGCTATATTGTGTCTATGTGTAATTCGTAATGTCAATGAAATTATCTATGTTGATGCTGTGTGAGTCCAAAATAAATGTTTTCTTTCTTTCTACATATAATGTGAAAAAATGTTTCACTTTTACCGTGGTTTCATAAAACCACACAATCAGTTTTTTTATTTATTATTGAACAAACATAAAATCATTCACAAAAAACCACAGAGGTTTATAAGAGGAATGACTTATTCAACATTAAATCTTTAAATTACTAAATTTCCTACAAATTTATTTGAGGTAGACACGTAAGTACCTACTTCATCACATACCATATTGATAAAATATAATTATAATAAACAGTGTGTGGGTGGTGTGAATAATATTAAATGTAACCTACCTTTATTTACGTGCCAGTTGGTTTGGTGGTTAGAGACCTTGACCACCACGCTGCAGGTCGTGGACTCGATTCCCACCCAGGACAACATTTGTGTGCATTTTTGTTTGTTCTTTATCTGGTGTAAATGTGTATTTACAAAAAGAAGTAGTATTTATTGTAGTATATCAGTTATCTGGTGTCCATAGTAGAGCAGATAGTAGCAATTGCTACGGGCCCCGCGCAAAAGGGGGCCCCGCGTGTCTAAGGCCGCCCACCACCGAACCGACCAAAGGCCCTTGAATTAGCTACGGGCCCCGCGTTTGTTTAATCCGACACTGGATAGCCGCGTGACAACAATAACCTGGGTTATTTATTATTTACTAGCTGTCCCTCACGGTTTTAGCCGCGTTCCCGAAGGATAACACATTTTCACTTTCTAATAACATTATAATATTAGTATAGATTTGCTCCGAGGGTGAGTACCCTCGCGTTTACAAAACCGTTCAGGTATTTATGTGATTTATTCACAAACATATACTCTACAATATGTATGATTCAGAATTCTGTTTAGTTCAGTATTACTGTTTCGATTAGAAACGTACAATAGGTGTAATTACAAGCACGAACTTCACGTTTCAGAGTCGACGACGCTGGTGATGTTCTTGGTATTGCAAATGTCCAGTGCCTGTTTATCGAATAGTAGAGCTCTTAGTGTAGAGTTCGTCCGGGGAAGTACCACCTTACCCATTTCTGCCGTGAAGCAGTAGTGCACTTGTATTACTGTTTCGGTTAGAAAGGTAAGGGGGCCGGTGAAATTACAGGCACATGAGACTTAACTACTTCACGTCTCAGGGCCGACAACGCATTGGCGATGCCCCTAGTGTTGCAAATGTCCATAGGCGGCGGTGACTACTTACCACCAGGTGGACCGTCTGCTTGTTTGTCGGGCCAAGTGGTATATGTATAAAAAAAAACAAAAATTGGCTTGACATAATATTTTTGTCAACAGATCCTTCGACATTAGAAACAATAATGCCGGAACTAATATCGGGTAACACGAGCACGCGGTGGCCGCGCGATCGACGCGTACTTCGGGCACTGCTCGAGCTGAGCCGAGCTGACTCCGTACCCACAGAGGCTGCGGCTGAGGAGATACATGCATTGGTGAGTTGTTTTGCTTGTGTCGGGAGCTCGTGTCGCTCACTCGTCTACAATATGGCTGCGAGGACGTTGGTTGAACTGCCTAGTTTGTGGTTTACTTTTTAATCATTGATAATATTTTTGTAGTGAACACTTCTTTTGCGGCGTTGAGCACTTTTCTTGGAATGGGTATAAAATGTTAAACTCGCGTCAGGACACGTGACCTGATCGAAAATTCGTAAGACGGTAAAAATGCACAACGTTAATGTTCAAGTTTTCACTTCTGCCAGCACTCCCGGAGTGCAACCTGTTTTTTAATTTATTTATATTTGCTATAACATCCGGTCTTTAGCCGAGCTATATATTAATGAATGTAATTAATTATCATAAAGGTTGAAGCTTTAGTAGTATGTGTAGAAGAGGCGGCAAATACCACACCAATTCATATCTAGGGTGTCTTAAACGGAGACTCAATACACTGATGATTTCATGCACTTTACACTTTGCGTCGAGTGGATAACAAATACATTTCCAAGGATGGTTATCGTCTGGCGGCCAGTGGAAAAAAACTGTCAAATTATCAGTTAATAGAAAGCATCAAATGGCAAGAAGGTATGCAGGTTGTGGCAACAAATTGTTGGAAATTGCTCCTGTCTTCTTCGGCTAATAAACTACGACAGCTCGTGGCGCAAGGCGGCCTCGGGGAGTGGAGTTTGTTACTCTCTCACGCAAAATGTATTAAACAGATTCAAATGAAACTTGGCAGTTACGAGTATATAGTTACAGTATCGTATATAGTTTTTAACCCAGATAAAAAGATAAGATTCTTTATATCCCTGGGAAATTTTAATTTATTTATTAAATAAGGAAAATTACAGCTATTTAATAACCTAACAAATACAAAAGAAATTATTCCATAAATTAAACCAATTACAATATTCCTGGTTAAATTATACTTACTTACAAAAGGCACTGTCATAAACAATTTAATATATTTGAAACAATAAATCTAACATCTTTCGGAAATGCGGGTGTAGCCGCAGGGAGTAGTTGTATTTGAATATGTGTTTCGTTCACCAGCTGACAACAGATCAGCCTCTAGAAGGTGAAGATACAAACGAGGTCATGCCAGAGGAGCAGGAAGATCCGGCTTTGTTGGACCCGAACATCGTCCATGAGCTGGCCACCAAAGGTGATGAGGAAGCGCTGGCGGCTCTATTGAAGGTATGTATTGACGGACCAGTTGGCTTGGTGGTTAGAGACCCTGACAGCCACGCCGCAGGTCGTGGGTTCGATTCTCACCCAAGAATGAACATGTGTCTGTTTGTTCTGTGTCAGGGTGTAAATATCTATATTAGTATGTATTTAAAAAAGTTGTATATGTCACATATTAGTTATCTGGTTTCCATAGTACAAGCTCTGCTTAGTTACATGGCCGAGTGTAGAGAATGTCCCCGGATATTGGTGTATTTATCGCAAATTTTATTGCAAATGGATGTGGTGATCAATTTTTCTTTTATAAATTATACTTGTCCGTTAGTTAGGTAATAAAATAAAATATATTTTATTCAAATAGGGCTTCATATGGACTTATGAATGGTCTCAAATGGTATAAGGCATCATTTCATAATAAGTTATTTCTTTTTTTGTTTTTGAATGTTACCTATATTAAGTATTTTGAAAATTACACAAAAACAAATCTGTTTTATAACTTAAATCTAATTTGTTCTATATTTTGTGATTGTTAAATATATAAAATTGATATAATAAAATAGCCAAAAAGTTAGAATAGATAAAATTTATATATAAAATTATAAAAAAAAACAATGTAACCTTGCTGAGTTTCTTGCCGGTTCTTCTCAGTTGAAGGCTGACTTCCGAACCGGTTGTAGCTTCAGTAACTTTAAATTTGACCTACATAAGTGCCCTCCGCGGGCCTAAACTGAATAAATGGTTTTGAATTTGGAATGATCCTTCCCTTCCTCGCCGGCAGCGGTACCCGCAGGCGGCGGAGAGCACGGGCGCGGCGGGCGCGGCGGGCGGCGAGGCCGGCGGCACGGCGCTGCACGCGGCGGCGCGCGGCGGCCGGGCGGGCTGCGCGGCGCGCCTGCTGGCGGCGGGCGCGCGCGCCGACCCCGCCGACGGGGACGGCTGGACCCCGCTGCGGGCCGCCGCCTGGGCCGGACACACTGAGGTCTGTACTATGCACTCTACACTTTACAATCTTACCTACTAATACTACTAAACGTTACATGCTACCATTAATTTACTCTACTTGCTCCTTACATACTAGCATTCCTACATTCTACATGTTAGAATTACTGCGCTCTACACACTAGCATTAGTACTCACTACGTGCTATAATGACTATACTTTACATACTGGCACTACTACATTGTTCATACTAGCATTACTACACTCTACATGCTAGCATTACTATACTATACATATTGGCATTACTATACTCTACTTGCTAGTACTATCACACTCTACATACTAGCACTCCTACACTTTACTTACTAATACTATTATACTCTACATGCTAGCATTACTACACTCTACTTTCTGACACTCCTACACTTCACTTGCTTGAACTATCACACTCTACATACTAGCTCTCCTTCACTTTACTTGCTAGTACTATCACACTCTACATACTAGCTCTCCTACACTTTACTTGCTAGTACTATCACACTCTACATACTAGCTCTCCTACACTTTACTTGCTAGTACTATCACACTCTACATACTAGCTCTCCTACACTTTACTTGCTAGTACTATCACACTCTACATACTAGCTCTCCTACACTTTACTTGTTAGTACTATCACACTCTACATACTAGCTCTCCTACACTTTACTTGCTAGTACTGTCACACTCTACACACTAGCTCTCCTACACTTTACTTGCTAGTACTATCACACTCTACATACTAGCTCTCCTACACTTTACTTGCTAGTACTATCACACTCTACATACTAGCTCTCCTACACTTTACTTGCTAGTACTATCACACTCTACATACTAGCTCTCCTACACTTTACTTGCTAGTACTGTCACACTCTACACACTAGCTCTCCTACACTTTACTTGCTAGTACTGTCACACTCTACATACTAGCTCTCCTACATTTTACTTGCTAGTACTGTCACACTCTACATACTAGCTCTCCTACACTTTACTTGCTAGTACTATCACACTCTACATACTAGCTCTCCTACACTTTACTTGCTAGTACTATCACACTCTACATACTAGCTCTCCTACACTTTACTTGCTAGTACTATCACACTCTACATGCTAGCATTACTACACTATACATGCTTATGCTAGCACTATTACACTACATACTCACATTTTAATTATTTGTTCCAAAATCTTTTTATTGATTGAATATGAAACTTTCATATAATATATTAGTAATTTACATATATGCTACAGGCAGTTAAGCGGCGGTCTGTGGAACAGTTTGTAGCTAAACAAATATTTTATATATTATGTTTGTAGGAAAGTAATTAGACATATTATTTAAAATAAGCATGAGATATTTCAGGAGATTTATATAATTTTTACTGTACGCTCGCCGGTCGAAATTAGAAAATAGTTATTATGGAACACAATAGGAAAACATTGTGTATTTGGATCAAAAGAAAACTTTGCCACCAAATTTTTTTGTATCTAATTAATAAAAAAAATTTGTTAGCGAAGTTTTTTTTTTCCAAATGATCGTCAATATCAACAAAGGTAAATAATAATAATAAGGATTGCTTTAGAAACAGTAAAATTGTTACAATGTTATTGTAGTTTTTTTAATTTTGGTAATTTTCGTATTGTTTTTCTTTTTAATTTAGTTATTTAATAATTGTATTACCGGAGAAACTCTGCAAGTCGAACTTCGATAAGTCGAAAACCTATTCAACTCGAAAAAATGTTTTGCTCCCTTCCCTTCAACCCTTAAAACCTAAATTTCTCGAAAACTCAACCCTCTATATGTCGAAATAATCTGAGAAACCCCATAAGTCATTACCGTACATATTTATCCACCATAACTAGAAAAAAATCGATGTTGCAAATCTCCATAGGCGGCGGTGACCACTTACCATCAGATGGACCGTGTGAATTTTTGATGGCACTTGTGGTATAAATAAAAGGTTTAATTTACAGAGGTTGTACTGTATTATGTTGTTGTGATGAGATTAATAAATATTTCTTATTCCTAATTGTAAATGTAAATTTTATATTTTCATTTTTATATTAGATTACATTATTTATTTTCTATAGGTTGTGGAAGTACTTTTGGAGTTCGGTTGCGACGTGGATTGCGTGGATGCTGATAACAGAACTGCCTTGAGGTAAGTCTCTTAATTTTGAATCTTAATTCTCTCTTTTTTAGGTCTACTTTGCTGTGCTGCCTCGAAATTCATTAGTCATTTATTAAGTTGAGGCACTGGGAGGGTGTTTAAAGGTTCAGAAATTACCGGTTTTTTTTGATTTTCTTTAGTTTAATATTGTATTGTTTAGTACCTGGAGTTTTAATACTGATCCGCAACCTTTTTGTGTGATGAAAAATAAATGAATGATAAAAACAATGTATGCTATAAAAAAATGATTGATGAATAATATTTTTTTTTTCTGTAATACTAATGCTTAATTTCTGTCGTGTGTCTTTTTGTTTATTTCCACGCGTTTGGTAATTTTCAGTAGCTTTGACCTTCATTAGTGCCCTTCTAGGCCCTAAACTGTTTTTTCTTTTTTATCATCATAGAAATCAAAAAAATAAAAGGAAGGATTAAATTAGTTAGAGTAAGTCAATTTGTAACTTTAATTGATGTTTTTTTGTTTTATGTGTTCTTTTATATTAAATAGCCAAATTAGCCAGGTATTATTTTTAGCAAGCTGAATTCATTATCGATTTCTTCTCAATAGAAGCCCAACTTCTGAAACCCTTTCGGCACTAGCCTAAGTTGAATAAATGACTGAATATTGTGTAACAATGAACCATATTAAAGCGTGGGAAAGATAATGATGTCGTTCGACCACCAGAGCGGCAGCGTGGTCGGGCCACGAGGCGGTGGTGAACCGGCTGCTGGCGGCGGGCGCGGAGCCGGACCGCGCGGACGCGGAGGGCCGCACGCCGCTCATCGCCGCCGCCTACATGGGCCACGCCGACATCGTGCGGGCGCTGCTCGACCGCGGGGCCGACATCGACCACGCCGACGAGGACGGTACGTGTCGAGTTCGAAACGAATCGATTCCTAGATAGAAACCTCCCGCCTCGACCCGGTTGGCGGTACTGTCGTCCAAGTCTGTGTCAAATTTCAGGTTCATCCGCTCGAGCTATTTTCTTTAAAAGGGGTCCCATGTTGTCACTTGACATATTTACATAGAGATGCTTGTTGCGGCAGGTCGCACGGCGCTGGGCGTGGCGGCGCTGTGCGCGGCGGGCGGCGCGTGCGCGGCGCTGCTGCTGGAGCGCGGCGCCGCCGTCAACCGGCCCGACCGCGACGGCGCCACGCCGCTGCTCGTCGCCGCCTTCGAGGGGCACACGTTAGTACACGCTGCCCTGCATGCCGCACACTGCACACTCTATACCCCATACCGCACACTCCACACTCCACACTCCACACTCCACACTCCACACTCCACACTCCACACTCCACACTCCACACTCCACACTCCACACTCCACACTCCACACTCCACACTCCACACTCCACACTCCACACTCCACACTCCACACTCCACACTCCACACTCCACACTCCACACTCCACACTCCACACTCCACACTCCACACTCCACACTCCACACTCCACACTCCACACTCCACACTCCACACTCCACACTCCACACTCCACACTCCACACTCCACACTCCACACTCCACACTCCACACTCCACACTCCACACTCCACACTCCACACTCCACACTCCACACTCCACACTCCACACTCCACACTCCACACTCCACACTCCACACTCCACACTCCACACTCCACACTCCACACTCCACACTCCACACTCCACACTCCACACTCCACACTCCACACTCCACACTCCACACTCCACACTCCACACCCTACACCCCACATTCCACACCCTACCCTACATCCTACATACTACACCCATTGGCACATCCTACTTACTACATTCGACATCCTACATCCTACATACTACACCCATTGGCACATCCTACTTACTACATTCGACATCCTACATCCTTCGTACCACACTTTACGTACACCCTACATCGTAAAACCCACATCATACATTTTACACTCTACAACATACACCTTGCACCTTACATACTAAATCCTCCCTCCACACCCCGCCATACCCCAGCCCCAACCTCACTATGCTATTAAAGCGTGGCTATTTATAATTGCTTATAAATTAAATTCGAAAGATAATATTTTTATTTCATTTTCGTGTCCACTCCTCCCACTAATAGTGGTTTGTAACTTTGTCAATTCAATTGAGAAATTGCAACTCCCAGACAAACCGATACTGGTTTAAAGGTGTCAAGAAACGTTTATGTATAAAACTATCCCCCACGGTTTCACCCGCGGCTCCGAGGGATGTAACATTTTCCGGCCGCAAAAAGAATCCTATGTGTTTTTCCAGGGTATTTTCTATATATTTGCCAAGTTTAATCCAAATCCGTTAGGTGGAAGAGCAACAAAGATCCATACATCCAAACTTTCGCATTTATAATATTAGACGAATAGTTTATTACCAAGTAAAAAAAAAAGAATTGAATGTTTTGTGTGGTATAGCGAGATCTGCGAATACCTGCTGGAGGCTGAGGCGGAGGTTGAAGCGTGTGATGCTGGGGGCCGGACAGCCCTGTGGGCGGCGGCGGCGGGGGGGCACGCGGCCACGGTGCGCCTGTTACTTTTCTGGGGCGCCTGTGTTGACTCCATGGACCGTGAGGGTCGTACCGTGCTCACCACAGCTGCTGCGCAAGGTAAAACACACGCACCCTGTGTTGACTCATGTTGCACTTAAATTTCTACAAGTTGTCTCATGTTGCACTTATATTTGTATGAGTTGACTTATGTGGCCCATATATTTGTATGAGTTGACGGATGTTGCACTTATATTTATATTTGATGACTCAAGTTGCACTTATATTCGTATGAGTCGACTTATGTTGCGCCTAAATTTCCACAAGTTGTTTCATGTTGCGCTTTAATTTCTATAAGTTGACTCATGTTGCACTTAAATTACTATTAGTTGACACATGTTGCGCTTATATTTGTATGAGTTGACTCATGTTCCACTTAAATTTCTACAAGTTGTCTCATGTTGCACTTAAATTTCTACGAGTTGTCTCATGTTGCACTTAGATTTATAGATGTTGATTTTTTGTTGTATTTAAATTAATATAAGCAGACTCATGTTGCACTTAAATTACTATTAGTTGACACAAGTTGCACTTTACCATTGTTTGACACAATTCAATAAAAATGTTCAAATGTAAAATTCAAATGACATTATGATTATTTGTTTCAGGTAACGTGGAAGTTGTCCGACAACTATTAGACAGAGGGTTAGACGAACACCATAGAGACAACTCCGGATGGACGCCGTTGCATTACGCTGCTTTTGAAGGTAAAAATAAATATATAATAATAAATTTATTAAATAAATATTTTTTAACAAAATAAAACACCCCCAAAGTCGGCCCCAAACTAGTATGGAGGAGCGAGGTGTGAGACTCCTCCATTGAAAAGGGTAGATCTTCCGCCGCTAGGTGATCATGCCTGGGGACCGCGGTCCGACTGTTGATGTTGGATGCTTGTATATAAATATATAATTATATATGTAATTTTACTCACCTTATTTTATTTGTTACTAACATAGATTTTAAGAATATATTGTAATACTAACAAGTGGGCCTTAGTAGTCACAATAAAGAACTATTATTATTATTATTATATATCAAAGCCTGAGAGAATCTTGATATCGCGATGTAGGATATTGTCGCGTGTTTCTACTCGTTCATAGATGTAGTCACAGCACTGTAGTGCGGGCGGTGAAGGATTGTAGGCGTGTTCATAGATGTCGCCACACTGGTATACTCTCCAAACAATCAAATTGTTAAATTTGATTTAATGCTAGCTGTCCCCCGTGGTTTCATCCGCATTTATCAATACCATAGGACATATAGCAGCTTCCAACATCAACAGTTGAACCGCAGTCCCCAGGCACGGTCACCTATACAGGCACATGAGACTTAACAACTTCACGTCTCAGGGTCGACAACGTATTGGCGATGCTCCTAGTGTTGCAAATGTCCATAGGCGGCGGTGACCACTTACCATCGGGTGGACCGTCTACTTGTTTGTCGGCCCAAGTGGTATAAAAAAAAAAAAAAAAAAAACCTAGCGGCGGAAGATCTTCTCTTTTAAATGTCTCACACATTGCTCTTCCATACACGACTGAACACATTTTGCTGCAATTTGGCAGACACGTAGCTCACGTGTAATAATTTTACATTAAGATTAGTGTTTACCAAAAAATAAATATTTTATTGAAAGAAAACTTGTTTTTAGCGTTCCGTACCCAAAGGGTGAAACGGGACCCTATTACTAATACTCCGCTGTCCGTCTGTCTGTCCGTTTGTCCATCTGTCCGTGTCATCAGGCTATATCTCATGAACCTTGACAGTTAGACAGTTGAAATTTTTCACAGATGATATATTTCTGTTGCCGCTATAACAACAAATAGTAAAAAACAGAATAAAATTAATATATGAGTGAGCTCTGATACAACAGACATGATTTTTTACCTGTGGAGTATCGGTCAAAGGGTATTCAATATATATAGTATAGTGTATTACTGGACATCAATCGGGTTTACATGGTTATATATATAAGTTACACATACATAGTTACGTAGGTACATTAGGTTGAAAGGTTGGTACATTACAACCGTTTGTATAGTGGTATGAATTCTTCGTGCGCGAATCCGACTCCCATTGGCCGGAATTTTGTGTTTTAAAACTTTAATTTATTTTTAACTAGCTGTCCCCCGCGGTTTTGCCCGCGTTCCCGTGGGATGTCACATGTATTATACATAAAAACCTTCCTCTTCAATCACTCTATCTATTTAAAACCGCATGAAAAACCGTTGCGTAGTTTTAAAGATTTATGCATACATAGGGATATAGGGACAGAGAAAGCGACTTTGTTTTATACTATGTAGTGATGATGGTATGTTATCCATAGGACACATAGAGGTATGTGAAGCTCTACTGGAAGCTGGTGCGAAGGTGGACGAAGCCGATAACGACGGTAAAGGGGCTCTCATGCTGGCCGCTCAAGAGGGACACACAAAACTGGTGGAGATACTGCTAGACGAGTGGGGAGCGCCTGTTGACCAACACGCTCATGATGGGAAGACAGCTTTGAGGTGAGAGATACATAACTTTTTTACACCTTGCTTTTTACAGGCCAGTTGGCTTGGTGGTTAGCGACTCTGACTGCCAAGCCGAAGGTCGTGGGTTCGATTCCCACCCAGGACAAACATTTGTGTGCATGAACATGTCTGTTTGTTCTGTGTCTGGGTGTCAATATCTATACAGTATGTAACAAAAACCCTGTTGTTCCTTTTAGGAACGTTATACATTACCTATAAGCACACCATATAGATATTAGAATTTAACAATTATAAACATTGGCTAGTACAAAGGTCAAAATCAAATAACTATTAAAATCGACACATTCAAAAAAATGTTTAGATTATCTGATTTTACAAATACATCTTTATTTCGCTAAATAGCCTACCAGCTCGGCGGCTTTCTTTGATGCGACAGAAGGTGCCGCTAAAACGTAGGCGCGTGCCTCGTATCCCTGCCACGTGCCTTCCTACCCCTTTACCCCACCACCCGCCGCCCTGCGAATCATAAGCGAATTCCTTAGTCTCCCGCGCAACTTACTTTCGAACGGTTGTTATTGTTGACCTAGTGAGTGACTTGTGTTTTATTTACGTAAGATCACCTGATCTGACGCCCTTCGATTGTTTGCCTCTGGGGTACTGTTAAGCAACAGGTGTTCAAAAAACCGTGTGATACGGAGGTCGAAATGCGTTCACGCATAGTAGCAGCATTTGACCACATCAAGTTCGATAGCTCGCATTTTACAAAGCGTACGTGAAAATATTATTAGGCGTTGCAACAAATGTGTCGAGGTACAAGGTGGTCATATTGAACAGCATCTCCGTGGCCGTCTAGTAGACATTATAATAAATTAATACATTAAAATGCAAGTAGGTACTTAAGGTTTTGTGTGACAGACGCGGGGACTTTATTTTGTTTATGTAAAAGTGTTAAATGTACTTAGAACAATTATCAATTGTGCATAAAAATATCGTGTAAACCAACATTTTCAAAGATTCATTCGTTAAAGTGATAAACAACAGCTGACAAAGTCGTGAACTTGTGTAGAAAAAATAGGTAGATAACCGGCGCGGCGCGGCGGCACCGACAAAGAGAGGCCACTCTCTTTGTCGGGTCGGGTAGAACTTCTTCCTATTATTTGTGATTTCGGGTCATCGCTTCATGCAGAGGTAAGATATCAGAATAACATTACAAATATTAATAATTAAATATTTATTTTAATTATTTGTGTTTACAGTTTATTATAAATGACTTCCTTTATTACGTATGTATACCGATTCTTAAAACGTAGGTAGAAGGAACAACAGGGTTTTTGTTACATATTGTATAAGTATCTATTTAAAAAAAAAGTTATATATGTAGTATATCAGTTATCTGGTTTCCATAGTACAAGCTCTGCTTAGTTTGGGACCAGATGGCCGTGTGTAAAGAATGTCCCGGGATATTTATTATTATAAATACATACTTAACACTAATCATACCAACACATACTAGGTACGTATTTCTACCATAGCAGGTCAAATGTGACTTTATGTTCCCTGCTTGAATGTATGAAACATGGTTGTTAGGAAGGGAAATAAATAGTATAACTGTATATTAATTAGTAAGAAAAGGTCATGAAGTCAAATGTGCAAAAGCAATAAGAGGATACGTGCATTTTCAATGCAAAGTTCAAAATGGGTCATTTGAACCGGTTATGGTATGTTTAGTGTTAATAGGTATTTACACTCAGACAGAACAAACAGACGTGTTCATATACAAAATGTTTGTTCGGTCTGCGTGGAAGTCAGTCTCTAATCACCAAGCCAACAGACTAATCAATATTGTTAGTAACTGAAAGTGTAATTGAAACTAAGTTAAATTGATGTAAATAATTGTAGTTGGTTATGAAATGAGTTATTGCTAAGCTTCTAGTCAGCTTTGTTCAGTTAAAACTACTTATTGAACCGGTATTATTTCAATTATTAAACATATTTTTTTATAATATACTGACATGTGAAATATGCCACGATGTGGATTATGTTCATTGATCGTTGTATTGCGATCGAATTTTGTTTGATGCTGCATTTTGAATTTAAACGCATGTGGTTTGCGTAACGATTTATTTGACACTGAGTTTAACAAACATATTAGATAAGTACGGTTACGCTTATATAAATTAACCTAACATACATTCATATAGACCTTGACAGGCACTTACGAATGGTCACAGTAACGGTATAGTATACGCAACCGAGTACATATCGGCAGGGTGGCGGCGCTGGAGGGGCACTTCGAGACGGTGGCGGCGCTGCACGCGCGCGGCGCCGACCCCGACGCGCTGGACGCGGACCGGCGCAGCACGCTGTACGTGCTGGCGCTGGACGACCGCCTCGCCATGGCGCGCTACCTGCTGGCGCGCTGCCGGGCCGCCGTCGACACCACCGACAACGAGGTGGGCGCCACACCAACGGACACGCACCCACATCATACGCTCACACATTATCGCACACACAACACTAATTCATACTAAAAGACACACTCATAACACACACATCACGCACACATACACATCACATATACACTCACCCCCCACACTCACCCCCACACTCACCCCCACACTCACCCCCCACACTCACCCCCCACACTCACCCCCCACACTCACCCCCCACACTCACCCCCCACACTCACCCCCCACACTCACCCCCCACACTCACCCCCCACACTCACCCCCCACACTCACCCCCCACACTCACCCCCCACACTCACCCCCCACACACACCCCACATACACACCCCACACACAAAAACACACACACACCCCACACGCATCACATACACATCACACATACACACCACACACACACACACCACGCAGACATCACACACACATATCACATACACATACACACCACACACATACACACCACATACATATACACCATACACATACACACACGCACACTCTGTACACTTCTATCCTATACTTATTTCTCGTTATGTTACAGGGTAGAACTCCCCTACATGTGTCAGCGTGGCAAGGGCACACGGATATGGTGAATTTACTCATTAAAGTTGGTGAGTTTTTGTATATATTATGTTAGTTTTTGCTTGCCTAATATCACTCTTATTCCAAAGAAACCCATAGTTTCTACATGACTGATCAAAGTTGATCTGTGATCCAAATTCCTGGGCCGGGCGAGACTTAATACAAAATACTAAATGTATATTTTCCATAACAAATCATGAAAATATTGTTCGATGTCCAGGTGGCGCCAAGGTGGAGGGGCGCGACCGCTGCCTGCGCACGGCCCTGCACGCGGCGGCGTGGCGGGGCCGCGCGGCCGTGCTGCGGGCCCTGCTGCGCCACGGGGCCTCGCCCGCCGCCGTGTGCACGCAGGGCGCCACGCCGCTAGGTACCCTACCGTTATGTATACACCACCACACACATACGCACATACATTATAGACTCAAATTTATGACTATTAGAAAAACAAACAAAACAGAAAAAGCATTCATAAAAGAAAGTTCAATCCGTCATGCATATTTTCTTTTTATACCACATAGGCCGACAAACAAGCGGACGGTCCACCCGATGGTAAGTGGTCACCGCCGCCTATGGACATTTGCAACACTAGGGGCATCGCCAATGCGTTGTCGACATTGAGACGTGAAATTGTTAAGTCTCATGTGCCTGCCATTTCACCGGCCTTACCTTTCTAACCGAAACACAGTAATACAAGTGCACTACTGCTTCACGGCAGAAATGGGTAAGGTGGTAGAATTTTCCCCGACGAACTCTGCACTAAGAGCTCTACGAGTCAGATCAATTCTATGTAATAACACAAATGTTTACAGGTATAGCAGCTCAAGAGGGACACGAGGAATGCGTGCTATGGCTGTTACAACACGGCGCCGACCCGTTGCAGGCTGATCACTGTGGTAAGTTGTGGTGGTATTTTATTATATGTAAAGAAGGCGGATAAACAGGCAGTCGGTCCACCTGATGGTAAGTGGTCCCCGCCGCCTATGGACATTTTCAACACGGTTCATGAGCATTTGGTTACGTTTACATCAGAGATGCGACTTACTTGAAATACATGTATTTAAAATGCAAAATACCTATTTTCTATTTTGTATTTAAATACCTTTTTTAAAAAGGAATTTTGTATTTTATTTCAAATACTTTTTGAAACCTATTTTCTATTTGCAAAATGCAAATACTTTACTGTTAAGTTTTGCCAACATTACCAGTAAAGTTTACATATAAAATTAACTAAAGGTGCTTGTGTTGACCAGAAACTGAAAACCAGTAGAAAGAATTTTGAGCAAAATGTATGTCAACAAAAAGTATTTATTTAAATCATGTATTTTGAAAATACCTATTTTGCATTTAGTATTTAAAATACAAAAAGCATCACCATTTTATATTTTGCATTTGAAATAGTTAATCAAAAAAGTATATGCATTTTGTATTTAAATACTTTTCGTAAACCATTTTGCACATTTTCTGGTTTCCACGCCTAAATGGAACTGCGGAGAACAGCTAGTTTGTAATATCAGTAGTATGAGTTATATAAGCAGTGTTAAACGTCACCTTTCCGTGTCTTCAGGTCGAACTCCAGCCAAGGTAGCGTGGCGAGCTGGGCACGCGAACATCTGCCGCCTGCTGGAGCGCTGGGCGGCGCCCTCCGCGCCCCTCGCGCCCCTCGCGGCCCCCGCGCCCCCCGCCCCCCACGCCCCCGACCTGGCCGCGCACGCCCCCGCGTTGGCCCCAACCCCCGCCCCCACCACCGCCGCCATCAGACCGCCTAGTGCTGGTGAGATTATAGTACCTTGGTTTTTACATTGGGATTAATTCAGGGATATCCAACTCAAATTGGGAGATAAAGACTTAATTTTTAGGATATCTATATAAGTTGCAATATCTAGATCATTAATAGCTTTTATGGGGAATGAAAAATAATATCGTAAAGTATATTCACGAACTACTTTTTTTCCTATCTAAATACTTTAATATATATTTGCACTCAGACACCCCTGCACCCGAATTGAGTAACTCTCGGATTCTATATTTCGAAGTAGTAGTAGTAGTTAAGAATGTAATATAAAATTTACTGCAATTACGGTTCCGAAAGTATTACATAATCGCCCTGCTGTTGGAACAGACGGGAATCGATCCCACGACCTGTGGCATAGCAGGGTCTCTAACCACCAATCCGACTGGACGGTCAATTATTAATAAGGCCAATGGCATTATCCAAAGTGGCAACATTGCCAGCCTTCTTGGCACTTTATCATAGGCAGCTCTGACAATGTTAATTTCGTTTTTTATTTATCGATTATTGCTTTATTTATTAGTTAATTAGCTGCGGTTTTCCCCGCTTTCAATCCTGGTTACAAACCTTCCCCTTGAATTACTCTATCTATTGCTGAAAACTGCATTACAATCTGTTGCATAGTTTACGATTCTATAAAGGACATACAGACAAACATTCATTTTATTTTATATATATTTTAAGTAGTTTAGTAAGTAAAGTTTAAAGTTAATTTTTTTTAATTCTTTATATGTATTGTCATAAAAATATAATTTTAGGTTAATTTGAGATAAATAAATATGAATTGATGGCATCGGGAAGTAGTCTATAACAACCATTTCTCCAGGTTCACCAGAGTACAAGCGTCGAAGTGTGCACAGCTCTAACTCTACCAAGTCATCGAGCAACTTGACCGGCGGATCGGGACGCTCGCACGAACAAGCCGACCCACCAGACTTGCACAAGCACGAGAAGGTAAAATTTAAATTATTAATTTGGTGTCAGATAACCGATATTATCTATAGACAATGTAGCATGATGTGTCGTGAAGTGTAGCCTCTACGTACATATTATTAGCATATTACATTTACCAACTAGTTAAGTTTAGGGGGGACCCGGTGTCCTAAAAGACAGGCTCCGGCTTAGTTTAGGCTCCAGATCTCCTACAAATTACACTATTTTATCTTCATAACCATTTATATGCTACCCAAGGCTTGTAATCTGTGGAGATGAATAAATATTTTTATTATAATTATTATCTTTGTTGTCTTTTTTTTTCTCGGAAACCGGTAATTTACAATGTCTACGGGCTATCAGCCAAGTAAATATTGCGTTGTAGTCAATCTATGTGATAATATCGTCCGATTGCAGAAATTTTCGAACGTACGGCATGTGTTTAGTATTGCAGCTTTCTGTAAATTAATATAATGCGTTTCTTTAAGATCTAGTAATTTTAAGCTGTGGTGCAAATGCTTATTATTTTTATTAATACAAACTTGTCAATGTATACGTTTCTTTAACGAAATACCTTAATACTTTTAATAAATATCCCGGGACATTCTGTACACACAGTAAAATTTCAACAAACAACATTCAAAACCGTTTATTCTGTTTAGGCCCGCGGTGGGCACTTTTCAGTGGGAAATCAGCCTTCAACTGAGAAGAACCGGCAAGAAACTCAGCAAGGTTACAATTTTGACTACCAGATAACTGATATGCTACAAAATACTACTTTTTTGTAGCATCTTGTGGTGAGGAGTGTCTCTTCGTATATTTTTGGTGGAACCGCAGTCCAAACCAGTATTAACCAGTATAAACCAGATTGAATTCTGGATGCGGTTATCACCATATTTTATTGTTTTGTATGATTACACTTTGCGATGCGAATATGCAAGTATGCCATGAAACTATATCAGAGGCATAAGCACGAAAATCAATCGCAAGCGTAACGTCATCGTATCGAGAGCTTAGACCTCTGCTTTGAACCTTTGATACCAGTTGTACGGTGGTCTGACAATTAAAGATTTTAGTGGTGTTGCAAATATTTTCAACCCATCACATTTATACAAACTTGTTAATATTGTTAATTGTTTTCTTAATCACTACATAGTATAAAACAAAGTCGCTTTCTCTGTCCCTATATCCCTATGTATGCTTAAATCTTTAAAACTACGCAACGGATTTTGATGCAGTTTTTAAAGTAATTTTTTTTAAATCGTCTCAAAATTTTTGGTCTGTGTGTTGCATGTCGCGTGACGGTCGGCCGTGGAGTAGGGATCAAGTGAAAGGCGCTCGCCAGAGCAGCCAAGGCCAATATTAGTTGGAGATTTAGTCTACTTTTATCATTTCCCATTATCATTCCAATTTTTAAGTAAATTTCTATAATGTGAAATAAAGGATCACTTTTACCGTGGTTTCATAAAACCGCACAATCTAATTTTAATAGAGAGAGTGATTCAAGGGGAAGGTTTTTATGTATAATACATGTATATTATTATATAATTGAAAAAATGCGAGAACTTTAAAGAATTAAAACTACTTTAACCGCGCGTTTGACAGTTCGCGTATTACAGCTGTCCGAGGCGCGGGTAAAACCGCGGGGTAAAAAATACAGAAATACATATTTTTTTTTATGAAATTGTGTGTCGAATTAAGAATATGTCATTAACAATGTATAATTTGTTCGTATAGCCAAATCGCGCGAACCTGTCCCTCTCATTTGCACAGCAAGTGGCACGTTGCGGGAGAGGGAGGCGCGAGAGGGAACGGGACAGCACTATACCAGAGAACCATGTCGTAGAGAAGGATTCCAAGTTGAGGTACGGTGGCTGGTTTAATTTTTAGTTACTGTATTCCTGAAGGGATTTTTAGAAATGGATCGTGTTTTTTGAAATGAAATGCAAATGAAAATATTTTATTCAAATAGGCCTTTACAATAGTTGTTAGTAGTATTAAATTTTTGACATTTTTCTATTTATACATTTATATTTTATTTCATATTTTATGATAGTTGCGGTTTTCTTTTTATATATAATATATAATGTTGTCACTATAATAACGTTGTGTATGTCTGTAATTGGCAGACACATCAGACTGTATACCATTTAATCAAAATTACTTTGTAATAACTTTAATGTGTGTTGTTGACGTACGTTTTTGAAAATAAATAAATAAATAAATAAAAATATTTTTTTTTCTTCATTTATCTATAATATTCATTATTTTATCCCAGGAGTTACGCAGCGAACGAGCACGACGCTGACATCCGAGGGTACGCGTGCGAGCGAGACAGGCGACGCGAGGAGAGGCACGGTTACACCGCGTACGAGCGAGACAACACCAGCCCGCTGTACGCGTCGCCCCCAAGGACTCCTATCAGCGATATATGTAGTCCAACGCAACCTTCAGCTACTATAGGTACTTATTTATCTATTTTAGTTATTATTCTTTAATTTTTGTTATTTTTATAGTTAATAATAGGGTTCTTTTGAACGCCATACCATAACGGCATCTCCATGTCCTGTACGCCAAGCCCGAAAATCGACATAAATACCTGTATCAAAAAAGAAATAAATAATAAATGTCCCGGGACATTCTTTACACACGGCCATCTGGTCCCAAACTAAGCAGAGCTTGTACTATGGAAACCAGATAACTGATATACTACAATACTACATTTTTTTCTAAATATATAGACATTTACACCCAGACACAGAACTAACAGACATGTTCATGCACACAAATGTTTGTCCTGGGTGGGAATCGAACCCGCGACCTTCGGTTTGGGAGTCAAGAGTCAGTAACCACCAAGCCAACTGGCTCATCTTATCAAATATAAATAAATTTTCAGACGAATTTCAACTGTCTGTATCAATATTAGGAATGTGTTAATATGTGTTCTGATGGCTTGTCAACTCAAATATGCTCTGTCCCTTTCAGGCTATTAGTAAACATATGCTCTGTCTGTTTCAGGCTCTCAGCCCCCAAGCCTCACAGTTGTCCAACCAGTTCACTCGGACAACCACTTTAATAGAGACACCCACATGCGGATTATTCTAGGAAGGGATAGCAAGCCACAGGACCGAAACGATAGGTGAGTTCGTGTATTAATTAATATTGATTATCACTACATAGTATAAAACAAAGTCGATTTCTCTGTCCCTATATCCCTATGTATGCTTAAATCTTTAAAACTGCGCAACGGATTTTGATGCGGTTTTTTTTAATAGATAGTGATTGAAGAGGAAGGTTTATATGTATTAGTATCTACATTGCACCTGAGCGAAGCCGGGGCGGGTCGCTAGTGTCTAATATTACGTATAGTACTTGAATGACCAAGCGTTGCTCGGGGTTTCTTTGCTGATGTAACTTTTTTTTTTAATTTTTTTTTATTTATTACTATTAAAAACATTTTACAACATAATTACAATCTAAAAAACCACGAAGGTTTGTCTCTATTGCAAGTACTAGTATTATATGATGATCAATCAGAGTAATATTATATTACTAGAGAATTTATACACAATTATAATCTTATTATCTTCTATAAAAGGAAAATAATGTTCCTTTGACGCACCATCACCTCAAAACTACTGAACATATCGGGATGGGACTGCTACCGTTCGACGCGGAATTTTTCCTAGATGGTTATAGGCTATATATGATATCGATAAACGCGGGTGAAACCACGGGGGACAGCTAGTTATATATATCTTAAATATTGACCATAAATGTATTTCATATTATATTTAAGGCATTTGTATTGAATTAAATGTGTAACTGTAAGTGTCCGCTTATTAAAGTAATTGTTTCAGTAATATTATAGCTTCGCTATTTTAATGCAATAGGTTATAGATTTCTATTTTTCGATGACTGTTTAATAAAATTTATATATAGTGCTTAATATACAAAAAATAAATATTTTCTAACTATTTCTGTTGGGTTTGTTTATTGTTTATTTATTGACTTTAACACTAAACATACCATAACCGGGTCAAATGACCCGTTTTGATCTTTGCATTGAAAATGCACGTATCATCTTATTGCTTTTGCACATTTGACTTCGTGACTTTTTCTTACTAATTGATATACAGTTATACTATTTATTTCCCTTCCTAACAACCATGTTTCATACATTCAAGCAGGAAACATAAAGTCACATTTGACCCGCTATGGTAGAAATAGGTACCTAGTAAGTGTTGGTATGATTAGTGTTAAATATTACGGTTGAACACCAACTACAATAATTAATGAAACAAAAAAAGTTATTAAACAAATGTAATTGTAATTACATAATAAAATAAATTAACAATATCAAATAATAAAATATTAACATTAACACCCATATTCTGAGACGCTTCCGGCGGCGGCGCGATGATCTAGAGGCGGAAGATCTTTCCTTTTAAATGGAGGAGTCTCACACCTCGCTCCTTACACGGCTAAGTGACTGCACCGATCTAGATGAAATTTAGCATTGCAGACTTAGTATTATTTAAAAAAAAAATCTTCATTTGAAAGCTACAGTATTCCGGATGGACAGGGGCAGGTATTATCCCGGGATACATTTAATTCCCTCGGGAACCCGGGTGAACCCAGGGCGTATATAAATGGTCATCGTGATATAGAAATCTACCACTAAAGTATGACATAGTTAAATATAGTATATGTATGTATGTAGTGAGGTGTTATGGAACACGATGGGCCTAGCGTACAACAGGCTTGTCGGCAGTCTGGGCAGAGCGAGAGGGAAGATATTTAAGAAAACGTGAGTGAGCGAGACCGGTGTATGCTCTCTTCTGCTCCACGGGTTTTGTTGTGATATTATTGTAAAAGAAAAAAATTTATTTCAAGATAACAAACACATAAGACTTAAGAACTTCATGTCTTAGGTTTGACAACGCGGCGATGCCCCTTATGTTGCAAATGTCAATAGACGGTGACCACTTACCATCGTTTGTCGGTCTATGCGATATAAAAAAAACAATATATGATAATTTATTGAACTATATTTCTTAAAATAGGGCAGAAATTCTGTAGTTTAGTATTAGTAATATATTTCCCTAAGAACTGCCTATCAAATAGTGGTAATTTGTTATATAAGTAATAGCGAATGACTCCGACTTCGCTTGGATAGTATAAATAAAAAGGCCTTTATTTATACTCAAATATTTTCCCATTCAAACATAAAATCTTTTAACTATGAATTTAGCCTTTTGAACGCCATGCCATAACGGCATCTCCATGTCCTGAACGCCAAGCCATCGATATAAATACACGTATCAATTAAACACATAAAAGTAATGATTTAATAAGTTTATTTAGTATTTTTCTGTAACCTTTATTGTCGAGTATAGACGACAATGGCGCACAGCTTATTCAGCTAATACAAACTCGATCTCGCCTCTTCACGGATGCCTCGGAAAGCTAATCTCTCACGTGATTAGTAGTATTAGCGTAGTTAGCGAAAGAGACAGAGCACGGAGGCCGCGACGAAACATTCTTGAGTTAGTGCCATTTTCCTTACAGAATCGAGCCCCCTGGGCATTGGCGTTGAAAAGGTTAAATCATTGTTAGGAATTATTATTGTTTTCATACAGTCGCCTATTTGGCGAAGGTCAGATCGCGTGTTTAAAAGTACAAGTTACAATAATATCACAACGAAAAATACGTGGAGCAATAAGGCTGGGAATGGCTGGTGTTAGGTTGACGCTATAGCTGGGCTCTCATCATCATCATCATCAAGCCTGGAGCTTAATAAATACATTTATTATACGCTTTTAACATTGGCATGGGCGTCAGCAGGATTCTTTTCAGGAAGGTGGAGCTGAGTCCAAATAATATACCTATTCGTAAGATTATACAAAAAGCAAATGTCTAGTAACTAATTCCACTAGATCTCATTCTCTGTCAAGTCACAAACAAGGAAACTGAACAGGTTCACTCAAAGTTTCACTTTCTGTGTCCGGGAATCGAACCAGGACTAGCTCGGGGTTTTTACCATTCGACCATCAAGGCGATGTTAAATATTACTAACAGTAAAAACGAAACAAGAGCTGGGTAAGCTCAAAAAAGGACTCATTATCAGCTGCAGCGTAAATTACTAGTGGATAGTAATAAGTGTATATCTTACTGAGCAAACAACATCCGCCGTTCGGCACATCCGCCATTCGGCGTTATATTTAACATTCATAAGAGTTTATTGTAAAGACTACTTCACGACTTATGTTGTAACTTGAAACATTTATAGCTTTGAATCTATTGTTAAGTAGTAATAAGCTTACCCAATTTAATGTGCTTATATTAAATAATATATTATAAAGTATTTATATATTATATCGCAAAATCAAACTATTTTGCTTATCACATAACAAAGATTTAAGACCTTTTGCGAATACAATTCCACTAATGTTTGTATTTTTTTGATCCAATTACTAATATTAATATTTGGCTGAACTAATTTGAATGGAATTTAACACGCAAATAGTATGTAGAAGTGTAAGCTTTTTTCCCAATACATTATTTTGCTGTGCTTTAAATCCGCTTAACAAATAACCGCATTTCGATAGTGTGATAGTGACGTATGTAACAATTTAACGACGCCTTGTGTCTTGTTTTTCTACTAATATGTCTAATATTACTAATTTTACGATACGTATTTGGTTTGATACACCGCCGTGAGTAGATCCGCCAAACGGCACATCCGCAGTTCGGCTAATTGTTAATCTGTATTTTTTTTTGTATATTATATAATAATTATGGTTTTGGTTTCATTTTCGGTGTATGAAGGTTTATTTTTCCACGTCCTTAGTTCATGTTTTTCTTAAAGATAACAATTTAAATCCACCCAAGTTATATAGGCTTTGATATAGACACAAAAAAAAAACATTTAAGTACGTTAATTTTAAACTTAACATTTATATCAATTATTTAAAAGATTTGTGATGTTGGTTCTCCGGATAAAATAAAATAATTCAAATTAACAGCCAGTATCAAAAAAAGTCAAATAACTATGACATAATCGACTGTTCAGTCAGTCACTTGCCTTCTCATTTTCTTCTGACCACCTTCTACCACGCTTGACCTTCCAAAATGAGAATGAGTCTAGCACAATTCTATAAAAAAAAGTAGGGTGAGATGCACGATAGAAGTGAACCTTTTGTATTACAGGGAAACATTTTAATTATTCACCAATCACTTTTGAATAGCACATATTATTTTTATCATTTATTTATCATTCGTCACACTAAAAAATGGCGGATCAGAATTTCAAAGCCGAAGAAGAAGTATCACTTTAAAAGGAGAGGGAAGTTGAGAGGGAGAGTGTTTCCTAGAGATTAAAGTGACAATGTATAATCTTTTTTTGTTTTGTGCAGTAAAAACAAAAGGAACGGCATCGTAACTAATCCGGCGATGAGGCTGGTTGCCAACGTGAGGAATGGACTAGGTAAATATCATTCTGGTAATATTATAAATGCGAATGTTCGTGAGGATGTAAGTATGGATGTTTGTTACTCTTTCACGCAAAAACTTAAGAAGGGTGTACCAGCAAGGTACATTGATTGTTTGAAATAATAAAGCCTCTTAAACTGGACACTATTTAATGTCTTTAACAATAATTATTGCTAAGATGGAGGTGAGTACACGGTATGAATGTTGAATGTGAACTGACTTTAAAATGATATGAATCGTCGCTATGCAAGTAATTGCTGACCGCTGCAAATGTACGGTCGTTGGCCCGTACAAAGGGATTTAGATGAAACTTGGCACATAAATAGGAGATATGGCAGATATGGCCTGGGCTAACATATTTATATAATATTTTTCCCGGGAAAATGTAACATCCCCCGGGAACGTGGCTTAAGCCGCAGGGAGGCAGCTGGTAATATTATAATTAGTCTATTGTCTATTCTGTTAATCTATAGACTAGCTGAACCGACAGACGTTAAAAATCCCATAGAGAAAAGCAGCTACGACTATTCTCTAATTCCCTGGAAATGTAACATCTCTCTGGAACGAGGGTCAAACAGGCGACAACTAGTGAGGTTTAATCAAAATTGGTACAGCTATTCATTGCTAGATGGCGTAATCAATGCATCGTATAAACTACCAACAAAATTAAGTCCTTTTTGGAGTTTAAGTATTTGATCAAAATAACACTTAGTTGCATTATAAGTAAGGATCATTTACTGATCAAATGGTCAATTGTATGTTGAAGAAAAGTAAGGAGGCCCGTGAAATTATAGGCATATGAGACATAACAATTTCACGTCTTAGGGTCGACAACGCAAATATTCAAAAGGTGGCTAGCAAAAAGACTAACTATAATATCAAATATATATTATGTTTCAGATAGTGCAGCAGCTAATATTAGGCGAACAGGCGTTGCTTTAGCTGCCAGCGCAAGTTCCAACAACCCAGCTGTTAAAAGTAACGCCTTTCAATGGAGGAAAGAGACGCCACTATAATAACTAATGGTGGGAGAGAGACGGCAATAACATGTACAAAGGATAATCGTTTTAACGAGTCTATTTTGTTTTCTTTTGTCACACGCCGACTAGAGGAGAGAGAGATGGGGATAGAATACGATTTGAGTAATTGTATGATGGTAAGAGATGAAAAGAGATACAAGATTTGGAAAAGAATGTTAGAAAGAAATACAATAATCAATGTAAATGATAAAAATCCTACAATTTTCTACATTTAATTTACTTACTAATAAAAAATTGTCGATATGCAAGTCCTTTTTGACAGCTAAGAGTGTTGTAGGAAAATTAACTCTATGTCTTTATAATAAGGTTCATTAGCATCATCATGCAATTAAACATTGGATCAATAGATGCACCTTATCACTAAAGTTATAAAGACAATATTTCCTTGACATTCAAACGTGTCAAATGGGCCTAAAAGAATTTTAGATTTTACTCATTTTTACATAAGTTGTGTAACACAGTGTATGCGATACTATGCGTCTAAATCTTTCAAAGGATTATCATTTGAAGTTATATTTCTTTAGATGCGTTATGAAAATATGATGACAGTGAAATTTTAAGATGCGCGCGCATCAGTGTAACACAAAAGTAATAGGTTGAAGTTAGCTGATAACGGTCTCTCCGGAACATCGCACAAATCGCAACTGTCAGTGTCAATGAGTGAGTAATGATGTTATTGTCAATAACCTAACAACGTCAAACAATGTTATTCGTTGCTACAGACAGGTGCAGAGTTTGGACACTACAATTTCACGACTGAATAGTAAAAAATGCTTTTAGTGCAGTTTTTCTCACTAATAATTTCGGGTATAACTTCTTACGTGCGTACATAATAACATATAAGTACACACACACGTTTTTCTATTTTAAATGAAACTTCTTATGGAAGGGCTTTGAAATTCTGATCCGCAACCTTTTTGTGTGACGAAAAACTAATGAATTATAAACACAATCTATCAAAAAGTTGCATCAATTGAAAAAGGTCAGATAATGGCTAAAAACGTAACAGTTACAGATTGTAGTGAATCAAACGTAGGTCGAGGTAAATAAATAAAAAATAAAAGTAAATAACACAAAACCATTCAACTGTATGATTGACGTCATATATACATTTTAGTTTTTCGAAAATACAGTGTAAACTCTTTATAACGTTATCCTTTATAACGATATAGGGAGTTTTCCCTATAACGTTGAAGTGAGCCCATACATATTAAAAATTCTTGTTAATTTGGTTTTTTTTGTTCACTCCATATAACGATAACTCTCTATAACGACAAAAAATGCTCAGTCCCTTGAGTTTCGTTATAAAGAGTTTACACTAAGTGAAAATATAATAGAAAAAACAAATAGTCGAACTTTGCCCGAAGTTAATATAATACATACCTATTGAAAGAAATTCTCTCAAAAATGATGGTCAAAATTATAATAAAAAAAAATAGTGACTTTGTCCAAGTATAAAAATATTGTATATATGAGATGAATCATGAAATGTTGTCAATAGAGGACATCAATCTTATTTCAAATCGGTTAAAAATGTGTGCATAGTATCGCATATTAAAGTGACAATATCTTTATTTCTAATTGGTATAACAAATCAGTATTATTAATACATTATTAAAACGTATTGTTTAAAAAAATATTATTAACAAAAGATAACTCTGCATTTCTATCTGTGAAATATAGTACAATTTTATATCAAAATAATTTCACTTGAAAGTTGAAATGGGAAGTATGGATTGTGCCTGTTTCTTATGTCTGGATGTAAATATCTATATAAGTATGTATTTAAAAAAGTATATGTAGTTTCAGTTATCTGGTTTCCATAGTACAAGCTCTGCTTAGTTTGGGATCAGATGGCCGTGTGTAAAGAATGTCCTGGATATTTATTTATTTCTTCGCAAGTCATACCTCTCAAAGCGATTCTATTGTCCGTATAAGGATGTACAAGCCACTAGAGGCAAACACCTTTGTCCCTACCAAAATAAAAGAAGCGATCCTATTGCCTCTTATAAAGAACAGCCTCTTAAGTGCTCCTAGAACACAACCTTGCAGACAGATAGTTCCCATTTCAACTGACATTCTGATCTCAAAAACGAACAAAGTTATATTTAGGTTTGATTATTTTAGCTATTAATTAAGCATTTATTTTTTATCAACTATGAATTACCTAGTCTTTTCAGGTTCTTTTAGTAAATTTTTGGAACAGATTATTGATGATTTCAATGTAAGGGATTGCCCATATTTAGTGGACTAATCTATTATAAGGTACCATCTTTAAATTATGTCACACGAATCCTATGATTTTGTGACCCCTTCCCCGTCCTTGTCACATTTGAGACCCTCTCTAGTGTGACGTCAGATATTTTTTAATAGTTAAAAAAACCAGCAGTCATAAAGTTATTTTTTTTTCATTATATCAATGAATATCTATAAGTAAAAGTGTTTATTCAGAAAAATAAAAAGTAGTATATGAAATGAAATATTTATTCAAATAGGCCTTCACAGGCACTTATGAATGGGCAGACTCTAACACCGGTTCGGAAGGTTGCTTTTACTGAGAAGAGCCAATAAACTCGGCAATTACTCTTTTCAAAATAAGATTTTGTACATAAAGATGTGTCCTGCTAGAGCGAGCACTACACCCAAGCATTGTCGTCATTAAAATAATATGTAATATATCAGTTATCTGGTTTCCATAGTACAAGCTCTGCTTAGTTTGGGATCAGAGGGCCGTGTGTAAAAAATGTCCTGGATATTATTAACGTGTGGCGTAATTAATTGATGACCATTTAATTTGACTAAGATTTGATATTTGAATGAACACAACGTGTGTTTTATTAATAAGCGAAAAAATATATGCACATTTATAACAAAATAATAAAAGACGTACGTATATTAAATGCGTATTTAAATTAGGGTTATTAAATTAAAAAAAAACAACACCAAGTTAATTTAGAACGAATGATATTGAACGATTGAATGATGCTCTTTAGGGATTGTCCATTAATATTGTTTATCTGGTATATTTAGATATTATATAAACAGATATTAAGGCCTATATTCAAAATGATAAGTGAAGTTTAGTTTGTTTATGGACAATCCCTATGTGAGAATACAACGTATATGTTAGTAGTGTCCTAATAATTAAAAAAACACGTTTGTGACGTCATTAAATACAAAATTCAGACGGTAACAATTCAGAGCAATAATTTGTCGTGAATTTTGTAAAACAAAAAAACTAGACGATTTCTATAAAAATATTTTCGTAAATAGCAATTTAGAATTTAGTTGTATTTATTTTTCGGTCATAAAAATAAATATTAACCTGGACTCGTTTAAAGTAGTGAAATGTATGGTAAAGTTGGAAAAAAACTTGGCGCGTAAAATTTGAAAAAAAAAGTTAGAATTTTCAAAATTCTCTGTGGGTTAGTCGTGGTAGAATTTCGGAGTTATTAGATTAAAAAAAAAAACATAAAGAAAGATATGAATGATTGGACAGAAGTGAGTTAGAGTTTGATTTGTAAATTGAATCAATTGTATTTTTTTTTAAATTTGAAATTCGTGTCATTCTGAGGCTATATTGTTTGTGATTTGCAAAAATGATTTTTGGTGATATTTTGAATTAAATCTTTTGTTTTTACTGCAACTTATTTAGTATTGTAAAGTGTTGCTCAAAAATTGTCATATTTACTAGTTTTATGCCGCGATTTCACCCGGCAACCCTTAGTTACACTATACCTTCTCAAATAGAGAAATTGTAACTAACGTACGGACATACATTAACAGAAACATTATAGTTATTATAATTCGGATATTTTTTTCATTTCAAATAACTATTTAGTTATGATGAAATGAGAAAGACGTAATTTCAAATAGTGTTTATCAAAATTGTATGCTAAGCCTTTGAATTAAGGTTTATTTTCATTTACGCATTATTGGTATATCGTTTAATATATACCTAAGATCGTTCTATCAATTTTGTCAATACATATTTTTATTGAGTCGATGTTTGAGCAACACTAAAATACTTTATTTTAAAACGTATGTATAATATCACATGATATTAAGCCAGTTTATTTTATTAAAATCATTTACTGAATACTTTTTTCTAAAAAAAAAAAAACTGAATTCAAAAATTTTGGTACATTAGTACATAATGTACGTTAATTTATATGTTGTAAATAGAAGCAGACAACTATATACATTTCTATTTATTTTATCTATATTGATATTCTATCAAATGTACTATTTTTTATTATTTAGATATAATTTAGGTGTAATGATTATTATTGTGATGTCAGACAGATACTGATGTGCCAAAATTTTATGTGTAAAAAAACTGCCGATAAGTTCATGGTAGACTGGGCGACTTTTAGTTGCGCAACTTTTTTGTCGCTGGTAGCGTATCTGCACTAATTTGACTAGACTTATGTGGTTGTCAATACAATATTACAAATCGCCCCGGTTTCGTCTGAGTGAGGATAATATGAACATATACAAATAAACCTTTTAGAAGAAATTCTCAAAATTATGGTAAAAATCGCATCATAATCTTAAACGTAGTTTAACACCCTGGAGCTAAGGTACTGGAAATAGTAGTAAAGCTCGTAGTGCAGAGTTCGTCCGGGGAAGTACTACCACCTTACCCATTTCAGCCGTGAAGCGGTAGTGCACTGCGTATTACTGCGTTTCGGTTGGAAAGGTAAGGGGGCCGGTGAAATTAGAGGCACATGAGACTTAATAACTTCACGTCTCAGGGTCGACAACGCATGGCGATGCCCCTAGTGTTGCAAATGTCCATAGGCGGCGGTGACCACTTACCATCAGGTGGACCGTCTGCTTGTTAGTCGGCCCAAGTGGCATAAAAATAGGGATTTTATATTACAACTAGCTATCCCACTCGGTTTCACCCTCGTTCTCGGGGATGTTAAATTTCCCCGGGATATAGAGCATCATATGTGTTAATCAAAGTTATAAGGTATCGTATGTGACAAGTTTAATTCAAATTCGTTTAGTAGTTTCTGCATGAAAGAGTAAATAACATCCCCACATTTATCCTTTATTAGAAAGGATAAAGAGATACAGAAGATGCTGATGCATATCTAGTTTAAGGACTTGTTTTTATTACTTGTCAAGATGTTTACTTTTATAACAAGAAGCCTATGTGTCTGCGTTAATCTTAATTTAAAAACTTGTTTTTTTGTTGGTAATAAACAAACTTTTTATTGTTACATCATACAGACCAGATGGCTTGGTGGTTAGCGACTCTGACTGCTAAGCCGAAAGACGCGGGTTCGATTCCCACCTAGGACAAAACATTTGTGTGCATGAACATGTCTGTTTGTTCTGTGTCTGGGTGTAAATATCTATAAAAGTATGTAATAAAAAAAAAGTGGTATATGAAGTATATAAGTTATCTGGTTGCCATAGTACAAACTCTGCTTAGTTTGGGATCAGATGGCCGTATGTAAACAAAGTCCCAGGATATTATTATCATTAGTTGCTCAACTTAAAAGTTGCCCAGTCTATAACTAACCTTATATAGACGCTTATTTTGTAAAATGAAGTAATAGCAATATTTATTTATTCGTAGTACATTATTTTGTATTTTCGTGTGCGTTTGGTGACAATTGTGATTTTATTTTGTAAGTATGATTGTAGGATGGTGTGTGCGAATTGTTGCGTAGTCGGTGCCGTGCTATGTATAATGTTGTGAAGAAATATATGGAAATATATATAATTTCTCTTAAATATGATTTTTATTTTTACCTACCTTCCAACCGTTTTATTTCTGCAGGATAATATGAGCTCTAGTTATGTGCAAGTAAGGTATTATTTAGCTATGTTGCTGTTGAAATTCAGTGTCATTTCAGCGGGTTACCAAAAATGCAGTGGAATTGAGGATCTCCTTTTTTTATGTCGGTTATTTTTTATATAGTCAAGTTGGTGGTGTCTAAAAAATTTTATTAAAGAGTTGCTCGTGAGCATGATAAAGGCTAAAAATATTTTTATTTTGTACTAGTTATTCCCGACATTCGTCTTCGAATCTTTTATTTATTTATTTATTTATTAATTAACCATGAAACTTACGTCTATCTTTACAGGCAAGCCTAATGCGACAGAGTAGTTGATCTTATTATCTATCTTATATCTAATCTATACTATTCCCAATATTACATTGTTTTCCTCTACAATCAAATACAACAAATTTAGGTACTGCAGAGGTAATAATAAGCAGCCTTTGTGAGTTCGTTCAGTGAACATGAGAACACATCAATTTGGTCAGACAGTGTGTCTTGAGTTCATAGACAAACACATTTCAAATTTAACAACTTTTTATATAAATTTATGAGCCAAATTGGTGCAGCCGTTTTCAGGCTTTCGGGCAACACTTATTAACGAATTATAATTCAGTTATTTATTATTAGTTATATATGAAGCTGGGCAGAAACGCGTTTCTTTCATTAGGCAGTTAAATAGACACTGAAGAAAAAAGATACGACCTAGTTGGTCTTTACTATCAATTTAGTGCTGCCATCTACATTTCTGTTAAGTAATTCTGGATATCAGTACAAAACAATGTTACGTAATTCTGCTACTCAACACTAGATGGCATTAAGAAACATTTTGATTATTTGAAGCCTAATATTCGAATTATTAAAACTAAAAAAAAACCACCGCTCATTATTAAATAGCGTAAAGTAATATCAAAACTAAGCCAATAAGCTATAGTCACCTTATATAGCTTTTGGTACAAGAAAAATAACTAATATGAGAAAGTCTAATTTTTGTGATTATTTAAATAAAACATGGCTGCCGTGACCGTTTACCATCAGACGGGCTGTCAACTTGTTTGCCACCTTAATAGTAACAAAAGAAACAAATATTTTCGGTTCCGTAGTCACGTGGCAAATTAATTTACCCTAACATCTTCGTCCGTGCCGTTTGTCGATTAGTCCATCAGTCCGTCAGTCCGTCAGTCCGTCAGTCCGTCAGTCCGTCAGTCCGTCAGTCCGGCTGTAATAATTACTAATTATACTAATTTATTATTTAAATGGAACAGAATTTTAAACATGTTTTATGTAGCCCTTAAGCTGGCCACAGATATATCAGTATATATGGCAATCGTGCTGCCAAACCTCCTATAATCCTCTGAGACGTGGTGTGTATACCGCCGCCACATTCGCACTCTGGATCGCTTCCACCTTAAATGCCTTCGTACCATCATGAAGATCAGATGGTCCAATAGAGTTCGAATTACCCAAGTCCTGCGACGAGCCAATGTTGGTGGCATTGAGGCCTATCTAATGCGTCGACAGCTTCGGTGGTGCGGTCACGTATCTCGTATGGCGGAGGATAGAGTGGCGAAGCGCATCTTCTACTCTGAACTGGAGAAGGGCAAGCGGAATCATGGCGGTCCCCTCCTCCGGTACAAGGATGTCCAATAGCGACACATGAAGAGATGCAACATAGAGCCCTCACGTTGGGAACGTTTGGATGGCGCAGGATTGTGAACAGCCAAGTACGTGATTTCGAGGTTCAGCGTAAAGCTGACCTTGATACCAAACGCGATCAGTTAAACGCTCGCCCACCTGCTGCCATAACATATAATTATGTGAACGGCGTACTCACGTGCCCTCAGTGTGCACGGAGTTTCGCCGCGAAGATAGGCTACATAAGCCATCTTCGGGTGCACCAGCGCCATCATTCAGACTAGGGGTCGAAGTGGTCGCCATGGCCGAAATCGGTCGGAACCATCATCATCATCATCCTTTAAATAAATTATGAATAAAACAAACCCAATAATAAACCATATCATTTAAATTTTGAACGTAACAATATGAAAAAAAGTGTCGTTACCTACAACTTTTCGTATGAATTTTTTTCCGTCTAGCCCCCTTTCACAAAGCGCGATAAGGAACTTCGTTCCAAAAACTAAACATTCCAACCTGAATAACATCGATCAAATCTAGCGTAAACCAAAAATAATGACCGGATAATTGGTCTCGCTATAAAAAACCTCTTGTTATGTAACACGACACCTTGCTACCCCGGCTTGGTACGGACCAGCGTATCTTGAACTCCCCTTGTCTTTAGATAGGGTTTGCGGGATTGCCGGATATCTTGTTATCATATTGCAAATTGTGCATCTTCTGTGGCTTGGCTTTGATACATTCATGTCCATTATCTTCGACGAGGTTGGCAGAGGTTTGAGCAGGGAGTAGACTTTCGAAGCGGCAAATTTGGGAACGGAATACCTATGTATTTCATTCAAATTACTACACATAAACATTTCTGGCAGAAACACCCAATTGTACCTTGTCCGACCTGGGAATCGAACCCGAGTTTCTAAGCGAAGTTAAACTCAAGCGCGGGATAATACCTAAGGCATATCAATTCATTTGTCTCACTTTCTAGCCGGCCATACGCACACAAATTTTGATTTCACTCAGCCGAGCTAACAAACGAAAACTCTGTCCGAAACTGCAATTATTTTAAAATTCCTTATGTTACAAGTCAGTCTGAAGCTTAGTCTTTAAATCCTCGATTAGGAAAGTTAATCCAAAAAATAATTGCCCATTTAACGTTCCACACGCCAAAGTCTCAAGTTCATAAAAAAAATCTATTGTTATGTCTACTAAGTGGTTAGTTCCGCTACTGGACGCGTGGCGCGCGCGTGTCGCGTCTCGAATGACATCGAGGGGTACCCTTTGTTTTTATATCCTATGAGACGCCAAACTCGAGTTACTGACGTTAAGTTGATGCGGTTAAGACAGGTTTTTTTAAATTATGAAGTAATAAACGTTACTTCATAATTTAGAAATAAACCTGAGAATCATGTTGATGATAAAATACAATTGTCTAAAAAAAAGATTTTTTTTAATACTCCATCAATAGATCATTCAACAACAACTAAGGACACATTTTTCATTATGAGGTATTGTCTATTAATTTGAATTAAGAACAGTTCTTGTGTAGACTATGAAGAAGAATTAAAAAAACGAAAATGTACCAAAAATATTGTGATTAAATGTGGTGTACACGTTATGGCATCAGCTTGCCGCTTGCAACACATAGTGGATCTGGTATGCTGAATAGAGATTTAACGGATATTTGACATTTTGATCATCAAGATAGCTTCAATAACCTTAGATATGAAAAAAATAATTGTAAAAACTATATTGCTTAGGAAAAGCTCTGAAGTGGAGTAATAACATGAGTATAAGTAGCATACTATCATCATCATCAGCCTATCTTCGTCCACTGCTGGACATAGGCCTCACCTATGGCACGCCACTGAGCTCGATCTTTAGCTCTTTGTTTCCGACCGCTGCCAGCCAGCTTGCGAATATCATAGCTCCATCTAGCTGGAGGGCGCCCTACACTACGTTTACCGAGCCGTGGTCTCCACTCTAGAACACGTCTACCCCAACGGTTATCGGTTCGGCGACAGATGTGACCAGCCCACTGCCACTTCAGCTTGCTAATCCTTTGAGCTATGTCGATAACTTTGGTTTTATAAATAAAAAAAAAAATGTTTACAATTATAGTCAGATAATTGTAAACATTTTTTTTTTATTTATATTTTTATCTCCTCGTCATTGTGATGATATAATTTTTATATACCACATAGACCAAGCAGACGGTCCACCTGATGGTAAGTGGTCACCGCCTATAGACTTTTGCAACACCAAGGGCATCGCCGCGTTGTCGACCCTGAAATTGAAGTGACGTGAAGTTGTTAAGTCTCATGTGCCTGTAATGTCACCGGCCTTACCTTTCTAACCGAAACACAGTAATACAAGTGCACTACTGATCCACGCCGGAAATGAGTAAGGTGGTGGAACGTCCCCGGACGAACTCTGCACTAAGAGCTCTACTACTTAAGATACTCATATGGTAATTTCAAAGATTAGTTTGTTCAAACAGACGGCTCGATTCTGTAAGGAAAATGACACTAACTCGAGGATGTTTCGTCGCGGCCTCCGTGCTCTGTCTCTTTCGCTAACTACGCTAATACTACTAATCACGTGAGAGGTAAGCTCTCCGAGGCCTCCGTGAAGCGGCTCGCCGACGAAGTTTGTATTAGCTTAGATGTTTAATAATTCAATATACATACACGACGCCGCGACGGTTCTAAAGATTTTAAACGGTATTCATCAATATCTTATACTTGCTATCCCCGCCGTATCACCCGCGTTCCCCGGGGATGTAACATTTTTCCCGCACAAAAAGTATCCTATATTACTTCTAATACCTCCAAGAATATGTGTACAAAGTTTCATGATGATCGGTCAAGTAGTTTTCGCGTGAAAGCGTTACAAACAAACTTACATTGACATTGATAATATTAATAGGGATAATAACTAATTTTATACTTTTATAAAATAGAAGATAAACATATTTGTAGGTATTATTGTAATTATAACTATTCTGATACATAATAAAAAGGATAAAAATAAATGTACAAAAACTAATTCAATTCAAAAAATTCAAATTCAAACTTCAAAAACATTTATTCAGTTTAGGCCTTCGGAGGGCACTTATGAAGGTCAAATTTAAAGTTACTGAAGCTACAACCGGTTCGGAAGTCAGCCTTCAACTGAGAAGAACCGGCAAGAAACTCAGCAAGGTTACATTCTTTTTTATTTGTTATATAAATTTTTATCTATTCTGACTTTTTGGCTATTTTATAATTTCAATTTTACATAATTTTATATTTAGCAATTACAAAATACTTATTATAGGTAACATTAAAAAATATAAAAATAGAAAATAACAATAATTAGGTACTTACAACTTAAACAAGAGATTTAGAGGTGCACTGTGCAGAGAGCAGCTATTTCCATACATTTTTATCTTCAATATAATGAACTACCTTGTAATACGCTTTTTCTTTCAAAACTTTCCTAATATAATTTTTAAATTTATGATCAGACATTTTGGTTATTGAAAACGGGATCTTATTATAAAATCGAACACAATTACCAAGAAATGACTTGTTAACTTTAGTTAGTCTAAAGTATGGAACAACTAACTTCTCCCTTTGTCTTGTATTTATACTATGAGTATCTAATTTTGACTCAAACATTCCTATGTTTCTACGTATAAACATTATATTTTCATAAATATATAGTGAAGGTAATGTCATTATATTTATTTCCCTGAATAAATCTCTTAATGATTCACGGGGACCCATACATACTATTACGATGAAAGAAGATTTTCCATTGATTTTCTACATGGCACAATGCTTTATTTAAAATTAGCTGCGCCCTGCGGCTTTCCCCGCTTTCAATACTGGTTATAAACCTCCCTCTTGAATTACTCTATCTATTGCTGAAAACTGCATTAAAATCCGTTGCATAGTTTACGATTAAAATTACATACTGACAAGCATTCATTTTTATATATATAGACTAGCGATACGCCCCGGCTTCGCTCCGGTGCAATGTAGATACTAATACATATAAACCTTTCTCTTCAATCACTGTATCTATTAAAAAAAACCGCATCAAAATCCGTTGCGTAGTTTTAAAGATTTAAGCATACATAGGGATATAGGGACAGAGAAAGCGACTTTGTTTTATACTATGTAGTTATTACTATCTTAAATAAGATTACTCTGTCTACGGTATCTATTCAATTCCTTTCTCCCACAAGTAAATAAACACACGGACATAACAATGTGCATGATTACGTTGCACGCCACGTGTCCTCAATCAAAACTAAACGCTGCGAGCAATCTAATATATTTTGACAGAAATAATCGAATCATTACAACAATTTTGATAAAAGAGGGGAATCAAAAGCACAAATTACTCACATACTATCAATGATATGTGAACTATAGATACGTTGTACACGTTCAGAAATGGCAATATAAAATTATGGTAAATGACCAGTGTTACGTCGTACGGTTCCGGTATGATAATTTTGCGTCTACGTACGATGCAAATCGCGCAAATACTCAGATTGTTATTAGACTGAACCGTAGTATTAAAAAATATTTATAATTTACATTATCCTAATAAGTACAGGGTACTTGGGGGTAGACGTGTTAAAGTGGAGACCACGGTAAACGTAGTGTAGGGCGCCCTCCAGCTAGATGGAGCGATGATTTACGCAAGCTGGCTGGCAGCGGTTGGAAACAAAGAGCTGAAGGTCGAGCTCAGTGGCGTGCCATAGGTGAGGCCTAATTCGACTACAAATACTATAATTCTACTCTACTGGTACGATGGTTAACTCGCTTCAGGTTGCTAACAATGTAAATGACAACTAATTGACTCAGCCGTGACCTTGTGGAAATCCATGGAAAGATTATATAAAAACAAATATCTAGTAACTAATTCCGTTGGATCTCCTTTTCTGTCAAGTCCCAAACAAGGAAACTCAATAGGAAATCGATACGTGTTTCGCTTCTACACGAAGCATCTTCAGGACGTTTTAGACCCGCTGTCACTGAGTTGACGCACTAGCACCACATACGTGTTACCTCGCCGACCACCGGACAGAAAGTACTTGTTTGGGACTTGACAGAGAAGGAGATCCAGCGGAATTAGTTACTAGATATTTGTTTTGTATAATCTTACTGTAAATTACCTGTCTAGTCGCGCTCCAAACACTGTCACGACGGCACGCGCGGCGCATGCAGCACACAATCTTAACGTAACTAACGATGTAAATGCATTTCTCTCTAACAACAGGTACACCGTAATCAGGCATTTATTTTATTTCTTTTTCTTTGTCGGTATAAGTAGCTTTTTAATATTTTTTTTAATTATTACCAATTAAAAAAAAAGAACATACATCAATTAACTTTTCCACAGCATTTGGAAACCACAGAGGTTTGTAGTAATGCCGAACTTGATTGTCTACATCGAAACGAATTATACTAACAGAAATTATAATATACATATCATATTAATGATTCGAACAAATTAAAAAGGTGAACAATAATAATACATAGTAGAATACAACAATAAAAATATGAAGTAATAACCCTTCATAATAACAATAGACTTGTTAATTAGTTATATAATTATTATGAATCGCAGTTGTATATTTACGCTGTTTTTAAGAGCCGTGATGTTCGTGGATGAGGTGTCTTTATAATTATACATCATTGCATACTATGATCTAATTTGCTGTGTAACTTTGAAACTTAAATAATAAGATTTATCATGTTTTGGATCGATTTGTCGCTTCGGTAGTTGAGTAGTTAATGCTCGACTAAGGTTTGTTTTTCAGCTAATACAAACTTCTTCGGCGAGCCGCTTCACGGAGGCCTCGGAGAGCTTATCTCTCACGTGATTAGTAGTATTAGCGTAGTTAGCGAAAGAGACAGAGCACGGAGGCCGCGACGAAACATCCTCGTGTTAGTGTCATTTTTTTTACAGAATCGAGCCCCTAGTTTGAAGGTGTGAATGTTTCTATGTCAGAAATGATGGCGATAATGCAACCATGAAAACTACAGCCGTGTCATATCTCAGATGAATAGGCTAGTTGTGATGGTCTAAAAGATATATTGATTTAAATTTAAAAATAATAGAATTTACAAGACTCATAAAACAGACATATTATCTTGTTCTTGTACAAATTATAAAATATTTCTTTTAAGTAGGTATAGTATGTTAAAAAATTGTTATTACTAAGTCGTTTACTTACCTTTTGTTCCCGCACTGCACTCATTTAAATTGGTTATAATAGCATGCTGTGTTTGCCTTTAATTGTATTTGCACTATGATCGTGCTTATTTCAATTTTGATTTTTACTATAAGACATTGTGTAATATACGTTGGCAACACCAAATTATAAAAAAAAAAAATGAAATTCACAATTCCCCTCCAACCATCGAACTGAGCTTAAAAGCTTAAAGTACATACAGATTAAATATACGAATTGTATCTTGTTGTATGTTATCACTACATAGTATAGAACAAAGTCACTTTCTCTGTCCCTATATCCCTATGTATGCTTAAATCTTTAAAACTACGCAACGGATTTTGATACGATTTTTTTAAATAGATAGAGTGATTGAAGAGGAAGGTTTTTATGTATAATACATCTGATATCCCACAGGAACGCGGGTAAAACCGCGGGGGACAGCTAGTTTAGTTATTTTACAAAATTACAGGTACATGAGACTTAACAACTTCACGTGGCGATGCCCCTGGGGTTGCAAATGGTGGACCGTCTGCTTGTTTGTCGGATCAAGTGGTATAAAAAAAAAATTACAGATAAGCAAATATGAAAGCGATGATCTTAAAAAGCATGGTATATTCTTAACAAATGTTTGTCCAGGGAAATACGGTTCCGAACCACAAAACCAACTAGCCCATCTATTATTCGTCCATAGCAAAGATTTGTGAGTCAGTAAAATTGCAGCCAAATTGCATGCTTTTGTTTTTTCTATTCACAACCCTCCAGATTCGATCCCACGCCCTAACCCCTTACTGTTGACACAACATTTACTGAGCAGTTCGTGTTGTATCTAACTCGATCTATTGACTCTTGAGACCTCTTTGTTCGCTAATTGGAGAGGTGTTTGACTGATTTTTAAAAAAGATTTGATATTATTTTTTGTTTTCAAGTTTTCGTAGCAGGTAAATAGTTTTTGAGAACATGTATCAATTTAAAATGATTGACGTTTGATTTTATATACAGGTGTTACAATCCTACGAATCTTCTGAGTTCTATACTAATATTATAATGAAGAAAGATTTGTATGTACCTAAGTATGTTTGTTACTCTTTAACGCAAAAACTACTAAACGGATATGGATGAAACTTGGCACATAGATAGAGCATATCCTGGAATAACATATAGGCTACTTTTTATCCCGGGAAAATTGTATATCCCTCGGGAACGCCGGTAAAACCGCGGGGGACAGATAGTGTATTATAAATGCGAATATTTGTGGGGATGTATAGATGTTTGTTACTCTTTCACGCAAAAACTACCAAACAGATTAAATTAAATTTGACACATAAAATACACAGTTTAGGCCCACAGAGGGCACTTATGAAGGTCAAATTTAAAGTTACTGAAGCTACAACCGGTTCGGAAGTCAGCCTTCAACTGAGAAGAACCGGCAAGAAACTCAGCAAGGTTACATTTTTTTATATATAAATTTTATCTGACTTTATAGCTATTTTATTATCTCAATTTTATATGTTTTTTTTCTGGAATAACATATATGCTACTTTTTATCCGGGGAAAATGTCAGATTCCCCGAGAACGCCGGTAAAACCGCGGACAAGTTGCAGGGTAATACAACTTGGCTCTAGTGTTGTGTGAGATAAGTCACATCCTCATTAGACGAACGAGTTCGGGCCGAAGAGAGCCGTGTGGCGACCGTGTTCGACTATGGAAAAACATCTTGACAAGTTGTTGTGTAAGATGGTTAGCATATCGCACCCTCAGAACGATAGGAGCTTAACTCAAAACAATAATTTTGGCAAATATCGATTTTGAGTGACATTTGCACTGAGGGGGGAGGGTGGGTCCCGGTGTTAAAGAGGTTGTATCGGTATGCTTATTCTATCATTAAATTGACTATGTTTTACTATTCATCGGATAGAGCGTACTTTGTTTAGTCTCTTTATCGTAACTCCATTTCGCAAAATGTTGAGTTAAGCCCTTATCGTACTGAGGGTGCGATATATGCCTTACTTTTAAGGAAGTGATGAAGTTGTTAGGCTCTGCCTTATTTGGCTTACGATCGTACGATCAAACCAAGCGTTTTCATCGCGCGATGAAGATGATCGTGTGCTGGACCAAAAGGTGTCATTGGTCGCGCGATGCCGCCGCGCCGTCGTCACCGTAACGGCATCATTGCATCAATACATATACAATACATACAAAGCGGGTCTTTACAGAGATGCAGTTTTTACTATCAAGTAAAATTGCTTTGAAAATTGCAAGCCGACAAACACGTCAGAATATCAATCCCGAATCTCAATAATCATTTATTAATATAGACGGGCCAGTTGCCTTTGTGTTTAGAGCCTGACTGCCACGCCGCAAGGTGTGGGCTCGACCCAGGACAAACATTTTGTGTGCATGAACATGTCTGTTTGTTCTGTGTCTGGGTGTAAATATCTATATAAGTATGTATTACAAAGTAGTATATCAGTTATCTGGTTTCCATAGTACAAGCTCTGCTTAGTTTGAGATCAGCCGCGTGTAAAGGATGTCCCAAGATATTTATTGATTATTTTTATTTTAACAGAAGAATGCCATCAAAAATGCTTTAGCTGGCATGCAGACAAACCCGCGATCCGAATCGCTAGTCGACAATAAACGTCGCTAACAAAACTACAAACTGTGCTAAGTGACCTCAAATCTGTAAGCTTTTGATCCCTAATTGGCGCACTCTCATTGGTTAAGAGATGAAAGCAGCGCGCGCTGAGAGCTCCCATTGGTCGGATGGGGTAGGGGCGGAGTTTGTAGGGGATTAGGGGGTAGACAGGGAGTCGTTGAGGGCTTAAGGGATGATGGGTTTTGATCGTTTGGATTAAGTATTTTTAAATGAAAATCAACGAGGTATTGCATGATGTTATTTGTGTCTATATTTAGTTTGTCGTTTTTATTATTAATATTTTTGAAACTACAGTTTTGCTCATTAATATTTTCTTTCATAAAAACTGCTTTGTGAAAGACTGGTCTGTACTAAGTAAAACCTGCGTTACAGATTATCAGGCTCTTGCCCTGACCGGGTGAAAACGGCTACTCTTATAGACGTGCTGTCTAGTCCCAAATCGTTTAAGTCGGCAAATATTACAAGAGATTTTGCAGTTTTTTACGGTTTCTGATTGTAACATTTTTTGGAAATTTTGATGACCAATCGATTCACTTTTACGAGATGACAGAATAGAGATGGTAAATCAAGACTATGTTGAAGTAGTCTTGTCTCTCTATTAAATCTAATACTTGTATTAGCTGCTCAAAGGAAGAGTTTGGTATTAAAGTCTGACTATTCATAACGTAAAGGCTTATTTGAAGGAAATAAAATCTATCTATGTATTATTATCGTTAAAAAGTCAAATTTCAAAATTTTATTTAGTTAATGCTCTCAAAAGGCTTTGAAGGTTAACTGAAAAGACACGAGAAGAAATGATGTTAGGTTCCATTTACTACAATATGACTGTAACAATTTCAAAATACTCAATTATATTATCACTACATAGTATAAAACAAAGTTGCTTTCTCTGTCCCTATATCACTATGTACCTATGCTTAAAACTTTAAAACTACGCAACGGATTTTACTGTGTTTTTTTTAACAGATAACGATTGAAGAGGTAGGTTTTTATGTACAATAAATGTGACATCCCACGAGAACGCGGGTAAAACCGCGGGGGACATTAAAGATAAAATTAAAAGCCAGGTATAAAAATGACTACACAAACAAAAGATCTAGCAACTAATTCCGCTGGCAGAAAGTTGAGTTTCCTTGTTTGGGACTTGACAGAGAAGACCAATTGTTTTCTGTATAGACTTACAATGGATTTCGGCAAGGTCACGCCTGAGTCAATTAGTTATGTCAAAATACCTACACTTCAGTTTTTATTTAAACATAAAATACAAAATTCAAAACCATTTATTCAGTTTAGTTCAGTTATAGCCCTCGGAAGGCACTTATGAAGGTCAAATTTAAAGCTACTGAAGCTACAACCGGTTCGGAAGTCAGCCTTAACTGAGAAGAACAGGCAAGAAACTCAGCAAGGTTATATTGGTATTATTTTTTAATTAAATATTTTTCATATAAATTTTATCTATTCTGACTAAGACTGTTCAATCCATAATCTAATTGATCAAGTATCAAAAAGTTCACGTCGCAGTACACTCGCTTTGTATTCACGGATCATCCGAGTGGGTTACATCATCTTAGGGCAATTGAAACAGCAACTCTATATATATATATAACTAACTATATCCTGCGCTTTTGCCCGCATTCCGAGGGGTTCTAATATATACCGGTATTGTAAAATAGCCTGTCACGCGGGAATAGTGTATCTTTCAAACAGTTAAAGAATTATTGATATTGGTTGAGAAGTTTCTGAGATTAACAACTTTTTATTATTAGTGTAGATATATATAACGTTTATATATAGATAGGTATGGATAGATTACATATGGATGTATATATATTCATTCATGAAACAGTTGACAGCGCGCGAAAATGTAAAAAAAAATGCCGGCCATTTTTTTCTGTATTACAAAAAAAAAAAAAAATGGTTTTGTTTATGGTTTCTATTCGTCATAATTTTTTTTAATTTATACATTTCTGCTATAATACGTAAATGATGCCAGTGATAATAAATAAGTTTATTTTCGGTTCATCTCATGAAAAGCCTTCCAAACTAATACAGGTATTAGAATCAGACTATTTATAAGTGCTTGCAAAGGACTAGGAAAAAATCTAGTTTATAAAAAAACAATTTTTTTAAATTGTATTGTATAGAACTCGTCAAAACAAAACAAATTGACCCAAACTCGAAGGGTTTACTAGTAGCCACTGAAGAGTTCCACTATCCACCTCCTAGCTCCATCATCAGATCAGCTCGATGACATCAAATTATTGTATTTTCATCTCTATCCTACATACTTGCAAAGTTTCAAATCAATACGACAATTAGAAGTAGGTTAAAACTAACCTAAAAGTTTTTATTACATTACAAGCACAAATATAGTCAGCTGAATAAGTATTTATATCTATTATTATATAAAAAATATATATAATGAGGTACATTATATATATTTTTTAAAGATTTATGATATAAAAAAGCTTATAGAGTAACCTCTTTTGTTTTACGTATTTTCTACGTTCTACAGTTCTTATTATAAATGCGAAAATTAATACATGTGTAAGTAAAAGGCCTGAAAAAAAAATTGTATGACATAAAAACTCCATGGAGTAATTTTAATTTTTCATAAAAAAACTCACTACGCAAAAATTATATGAATGAACTATTTCACTTGATCATAATAAAAGCAAAACAAATTCCTAATTCAAAAACATCAAATTATCATCATAAAATTGCATAACACTAACATTCCAGCCAATAACACCGGAGTCGGAGCGACTATGAAAAAAAAGCGCTTAAAGCATTCAACCCCCACCCGCGGGGCGGGTCGCTCATCCCTCCAGCGCCTCCCATCCCATCCCTTGTAACGACAGTTTATCTCGGCCAGCGGACCAAATCGGCTCGTTTCCTACAAACAACCAGCAAACTGACAATTAACAGCGTAATTGTCATCGATTTCCATTATTTCATTGGCCAAACAGTATTAGCTTCAACTGGGTGTTTTTAAATTTAAGCGCTAAATAATTTGAATTTGGAAATTGTCTTTATGGCGCGTGTTTGTTGGTGGTGACGTTAGTCGTTTTACTATCTCATATGATTTAAGATTTATGAGAAATAATAAACTAAGATAATTCCATACAAAAAGTGTGAAGTTAGTAAAATTAAATCTTTACAATAAGAACTGAAAATTAAGTGAAAACAATGAAAACCCTCGATAAAACGAACGCGTTCACAAATTAGCAGAGAAAAATTCAAATTTCGAAAATGGAACACGAAACTCGAAGCGACTCGCCCACGGACAGCAACAGACAGGAGCATAGTGCAAAAACTTCATTTTTAATAGAGGATATTTTATACCGCGGCCACCAGAATCGGAGTTTTAAAGTTCCAGTGACAGTTGATCAAAGGAGGTTTGAATATGAGAGGTCGGATCCGAAACCTTTTTTCTCTGTGCCCAGTGACATAAGACCTCATGTTCCTGCTAGAGAAGGCTCATATTTACAAGTGGCCATGGGAGCCCTAGGGGCCTATTTACATACGCCAAACACTTACAAAGCTGTTGAGGCACCATATTTTTTGTCTCAAGGTAAGTAAGAAGTAACATTTTAGAATAACGCCCATATTCTAAGACGTTTTCTCGAAAATACCTCGACTGAGACTCTACTGAGGATACCGTAAGCATTTTCTCGAGGAATCGTCAAAATTGGTATTCTAAGTCATAACTTGAACAAAACTCGAGCAATCCCGACTGATGTCGAATCGAAGTGTAGTCAAGGTAACACGTCATTAGTTACGTCATTTTATTATAGATAAATTATTATTAATCAAATAAAATAATGAGCTTCAGTAACTGTTTACATGCAAAAAAAATCCTTAAGGTTGGTCGCGACGTACCTTGAAGTTGACAGTATGGGTGTTAGTAAAGCCTTTAGTGCCGGAGAAAAACTACCAACATACCTAAATCCATCGTGAGACACCGTTTTTTTAATTTAAAAGGAGATCGTCTAAGAATACTGTAATATTGAAGACTAATTTTATTTTTCTTTTATTATTCTTCCAAAGTTATTAATTTATTTACTGTGCCCGCGACTTTGTATGCGTGATAACTAAACTAAGGTTAAATATTTTTCCTGTGTCGAATTTGATAATATAAAGCCTATATGTTGCCCCCTACTACGCTCTAGTTACATTACCCAATTAACATTCGTCTAGTAGTATCAGAGATAAGCGTGTTTAAACAGATAGAGAGACGAAGTTTTCGCAAATGGTCTTATTGTATATCTTCTGTAACCGCAATCAGATTTTATAATTATAGAAAATCCAACAAAAAAATAGAAAATAATTTTTAATCAATTTGAATTAAGAATAGTGTAAACAAGAAAAAAATATTTTATTGTATAAAAACCGTGGGGTGCATGGTGTAAATAGTTATAAATATTTTATTGACAGATATGCGTAATTTCATATTTATTTCTGTATTATTCGAAATTAAGTATGTATATGGATGGGTATTCAAAAAAATATTTCTCTCTCTTACATACGCGTAGCGATTCTACGAATTTCGTAGCCGTTCGTAGACCATAATTTGCTGTTTTGTTTGGAAACTCCAACTGATCTCTAGGATGTCGTAAAATATGTTCTCACGTTCTAATGGATCTAATGTTTCGAATGAAGAGTATCCTATGCGTTAATCTAGTACATAATCTATCTGTACGCTAAGTTTGCTTGTTACGCGAATGTTACTAAACCAATCATCATGAAACTTTGTACACATATTTTTGGAGGTATTAGAAGTAACATAGGATACTTTTTGTGCCGGGAAATGTTACATCCCTCGGGAACGCGGCCGAAACCGCGGGGACAGCTATTATATTAAAAGAAAGAAAAAGTGAATTTATCTTTAGTTTATTTTTCACATATCTAGAAGATAGAGCGCAAATGAATAGGTTACTTTTAACATTGAACGCGGGTGAAACCAGAGTAAAAACTAGTTATCCAGTTCGGTTTTCCTTTATGTCGTAATGGAGAAACAGAACGATTAGAGTAGTAGAGCTTAGTGCAGAGTTCGGCCGGGGAAGTATTACCACGTTACCCATTTCTGCCGTGAAGCAGTAGTGCACTTGTATTACTGTGTAGAGAGTCAAGGTAAGAGGTTACCTTTCTTTGTAACTTCAGTAACTATAAATTTGACCTTCATAAGTGCCTTCCGAGCGCCTAAACTGAATAAATGGTTTGAATTTTGAACCGAAACAGTGATACAAGTACACTGCTGCTTCACGGTGGAAATGGGTAAGGTAGAACATACTTCCCCGGACGAACTCTGCACTAAATACTAAAAAGTATCATATGTTACTTCTAATACCTCCAAAAATATGTGTACAAAGTTTCATGATGATCTGTTAAGTAGTTTTCGCGTGAAAGGGTAACAAACAAACTTAGATTTATAATAATCTAGAATAACAATCTACGAAAAATCAAATCGAAGTCCCATTCTGATATGTTCAGTAGTTTTGAGATGATGATGCGTTAAAGGTACCCTTATATAATAGAAATATTGTTTATTCATCTCTAGGCCCTCACAGCCTCTTATAAAGCTTAATTACATGGTTTCTTAAAAATGTTACAGACAATTAAATTAAAAACTAGCAGTCCCCCGCGGTTTTACCCACGTTCCCGAGGGATATCACATTTTACCGGGATAAAAAGTAGCCTATATGTTCCTCCAGGATATGTTCTATCTATGTCCCAAGTTTCATCCATATCCGTTTAGTAGTTTTTGCGTGAAAGAGTAACAAACATACTTACATAAAAATCTTTCCTCTTTATGACATTAGTTTTAGTATAGATTAATAATATCAAAATCAAATTCAAATATTTTTATTCAAATAGGCCTTTACAAGCACTTATGAATAGTTAGACTCTAATACCGGAAAGGATTATCTAATTCGGAAGGTTGTTTCTTACTGAGAAGAGCAATCAAAATACTAAAATGGATAGCTTTTCAGGCGAACAATTCATTGCCAAATGTTATTATCTTCTAAATAATCTGATATTTTTTAAAATAAATTTCGAAATAATGTATTATACCACCTTTTTATATTATGGACGGATAATTCTTGTTTGTCTTTTTGTAGTTTATTGATTAACTGTTTACATTACTGTGTTTGTTATAGGTGTACCGTACCATGCATTGTTTACGCCGTCAGAACTCTCTCTGTCTGCCCTCAAGCACTGCCGACGGCGAAAGGCGAGAACTGTCTTCTCTGATCCACAGCTTACAGGTTAGTACGCCTTACTTAGACTAAATAAAAAAAAACTGGACATTCTTCACATATGGTTAAATAAATAAGCTACTTATTTCTAGCTTTTACAAAGATTAAAAAAAAAAAAATTAAGAAGTTATTGTAAGTTGATTTACGGTGAAAATTAAGCAATCCTGATCCAAAATCCATGGATTGATGAACTTTTTGACAGTAATTTTAATACACGTAATGTCAAAATTCTACTTCAATCTTGCGATTTTAGATCGGGTTCGTATATTAATTTTGGCCGCTAGTTGGCAAAAACCCCGGATTGGGTAAAGGCCTCCTCCAAAGATCCTGTGCTACATTTATCCAGTTTGGGCCAGCTGTACGTCTGAGGTCGTCTTCCCATCTGATTAGTGGTCTCCCTCGGCTTCTCTTGCCCGCTGGGCCGCTCCACGATGTTACTCTCGCAGTCCATCTCTGGTCTGTATATCTCGCGACATGGCCAGGCCATTTCCATTTTAGTTTCAGTGCAAAAATTAGAGCGTTGGTCGCATTGGTGGTTTTTCTTATCTTAGTATGTCTTAGTTTATCTATCCTCCTTATGTTGACATATGGTTCACCTGATCCCAAATTAAGCAGAATGTACTGCTTGTACTATGGCTACCAGGTAACTGATACACTACTTTTTAAATACATACTTATATAAATATTTACAACCAGACAGAACACGGACATGTTCAAGCACACAAATGTTTGCGGGTGGACATCGAACCCACGATCAGCGGCGTGGCAGTCAGGGTCTAACCACGAAGCCAACTGGCCCGTCAAAATGAAAAACTAAATAAGAAATACAATGTTTTTTTTAAGTGTGGTTGTGGCGAAGGATTTTTGCCACATCAACTTATATCAAGGGTGTTGAGTTAATCTCTGTATCTAGGAGTACTGATGACTGACTGAGCAGTGCTCTGAGCACGAACATCTATGGCAAGCCTATCGTCATCGTATCGAGAGCGTCACAAAGCTGATTCGTATAGACAATTGAACATCGCGCATACCGTGACGTTGCGCGATGTTCAATTCCCTATTGCATTGGTTTTTGGCGCACTCGATACGATTACGATACGGTTACGATAGATCTTTGTGCTTAGCCCTCTGCTTAATTTTTCTTCATCTGTTAGTATGTTTGGGACAAATCTTGCAACTGAATTTAAGACCAGCTCCACCATCCGATCGAGCTGGAGTTTTGCACACTCAATTGTCTCTGTTGACATTACACGATTAGCTAAGTGTCGTCATTCTAAATCCAATATGGCGGTGGTAAGGTCATTTATTAGTTCACTAGCTGTCCCCCGCGGTTTTACCCGCGTTCCCGTGGGATGTCACATGTATTATACATAAAAACCTTCCTCTTCAATTACTCTATCTATTAAAAAAAACCGCATCAAAATCCATTGCGTAGTTTTAAAGATTTAAGCATACATAGGGACATAGGGACATAGGGATATAGGGACAGAGAAAGCGACTTTGTTTTATACTATGTAGTGATAAGCCACTGTGTGTGTGTGTGTCATGGGTGTCTAATGAAAGGGTTTGCCGATCAACATACGTGGCGTTAGTATTATTTGTTTTATGGCTTTTAAAAAAGTTTTTTTAACTGAATATTATTTTATTATTCTCCCTTTGATTTAGGATAACATTTTAGAAATTTTCAATTTTTTATTTTACCTTTAGTGTCTGGTTAGTGAATTGACTCCTTCATAGGTACTGCGTTTATTAAATAAATAAAAAACTGAAAACCAGCACTCGGGCTATTTTTAACAGCCTTAGTTTTTTGCTGAGGCGGGACCTATTCCTCGCATCACTCAGTATTGCTACATTTTTAAAACGTTTGGTGTATTGTTTGTTTTTTAATGTAATGTAATGTTGTGTGTTGCCATAAATAAACGTATTTTCTTTCTTTCTTAAATATTCTTTACACACGGCCATCTGATCTTATTATCAGTATTGTCCACTTATGAATAGTCTGACTCTAATACCGGTTCGGAAGTTTGTTTTTTTACTGAGAAGAGCCGGCAATAAACTCCGCAATTACTCTTTTTAAAACCGAACATAGATTTATTAGTTAAGATTTATTTAGTCTCACTGACAATACATGTGTGTTATAGTTTATGATTTCATGGACTTGGCTCTTCCTGGAATCCTAGCCGACGCGGTGACGGCAAAATTACGTAGCTTCAGACTGAGTCCTTTGGAAGGTTCTTTACTATTATATTTGTTGCTAAAACTTATTTATAAAATTTTTCACTTTCCAATATTCGTGTACTGTAATGTTGTAACGAATAACCCTATATTCTTTCTCTCTTTCCTTCTATTACCGAATGACAGGTTGACATGGGTTCAATTCCCACCCAGGACAAACATTTGTGTGCATGAATATGTCTGTTTGTTTTGTATCTGGATGTAAATACATATCTACATGAGTATGTATTTAAAAAATAAGTATTTGTTGTACACATAGGGAAAAGTAGCATCCCTCGGGAACGCGGGTGAAACCGCTTGTAAGTTTTTACTTAGAGTAGTAGAGCTCTTAGTGCAGAGTTCGTCCGTGGAAGTACTACCTTAATTTCCGCCGTGAAGCAGAGCACTTGTATTATGTTTCGGTTCGAAAGGTAAGGCCAGTGGAATTACAGGCACATGAGACTTAACAACTTCACGTTTCAAGCGACAACACGGCAATGCCCCTGGTGGTGCTAATGTCCATAGGCGGCGGTAACCACTTACCATCAGATGGACCGTCCGCTTGTTTGTGGCCCATGTGGCATCAAAAAAATCGTAAATAATATTTCTCGGACAGTAGTATGCTTTGATGGCATATTCATCGAATAATTTAAGTGTCAACTGACACTTTCAAATAACAAAAATAAAACTAACTACACAAAAAACATAACAATATATGTAATTACAATCCCTACTAATATTATAAATGTGCATGTAATGTGTTGATGATGTCCACAGGCATAGGTGACCACTTACATCAGTAAACAGTTGTCTGCTTACAAAAAAAATAATGATACCCAATGGTTATGCAGGTCTAGAAAAACGTTTCGAGTCCCAGCGGTACCTTTCGACTCCTGAACGCGTAGAGCTGGCTGGAGCCCTCAACCTGTCGGAGACGCAGGTGAAGACCTGGTTCCAGAACCGCCGTATGAAGCACAAGAAACAAATGAGGAAGCAGCAGCAGAGGGGTGAGTTGGCCAGGTGTCAAATGCTTAGATTGTTCATGGTTTGATCAGAAACATTTTGTGTCATGAATTCGTTTTCTTTCTGTATCTGAAAGTAAAGGCTTTCCTATCTTTAATATTATAAATGTGACAGCTTGTAAAGATGAATGTACGGATGGAAAACCAATGGTTTGTTTTTGGTAAAAAAAAATTGGTTGAAATTTGGTAGACAGTTAGAGGATTCCCTGGAATAACATATAATAAACTAGCTGCCCGGACAGACGTCGTTCTGTCGAAATAAGTCCATACAAAAATGCAGGAATTCGCTCGCAGCGCCACCTACCGGGTCCAATTGTGAATCTAAACCATCCAGGGCACCACCCAAACGCAAACAAAAAAAAACATTCCAATCGGTCCAGCCGTATTAAAAAAGAAGAAATAATTGAATTTCACGGTATTTCGTTTACTACAAAATAAATTTAATTTATACATTAGCCTCAATAACACGTGGTAATCATGATATTGAATTGTAGCTTATATGACACGTTCGTAGATTTACCATAGCAGCGCCATCTATTGATGACTTACTCAACCCAGTCGAAAGGTATCGACATCTCTTAGAATCATTTGGAGTTAACAGATAATTGTGACTGTCAAATAATAACAGACAAATAATTAGCAATAAATTAAAATTGCGACTATAATTTGAGATTTAAACTATCCTATCTCTCAAGTTGGATCGAACTGCACATGGTGTGCGAATTTTATTATAATCGGTTAAGTGGTTTAGGAGTCCATTGAGGACAAACATTGTGACACGAGATTTATATATATTAAGATTTGAAATGTATTTTTTTTTAACTATAATTTAAAAAAGGTGAATAAATAGAATAATATTAAGCTTTATTTAACTTAATTCCATACAAAATCAAACTTACGTAATTGTAATTAATTGATTACTATTTATTATGATTATTATTTAAAAAACAACGGGTTGCACTCCGGGAGTGCCGGTAGAAGTGAAAACTTGACCATCAACATTGTGCATTTTTACCCTCTTACGAATTTTCGATCAGGTCACGTGTCCTGACGCGAGTTTAACATTTTATACCCATTCCAAGAAAAGTGCTCAACGCCGCTAAGGAAGTTTTCACTTCAAATATTGATGGAATTATTTGTTTGTATGTACCCCGTTAGGGTAAAAACTTCCTCCAAGGCATTCCACTTTATTCTTTCTGGCGGAATAACATATGGGCTACTTTTAATCCAGGGATAAATTGTAACCTGAACGCAACTAAAATCTCACAGATATAGATATGGTGCTAAAATTCAAATTCAAGTATGACTTCATCTGTTTGTCAATTTATTACTTAACGCTAAATATCTACCCTTTAAAACGCGGGTGAACCCACAGGCGGAAGTTAGTATATAAGTTACATGCGTAACATACCTCCACAGACTCAAAAAACACCGGCAAACTTCAAAAGTAATTACGTATAGTTTAATTGAGAACTGTATTCAGTTAGCGAAGTTCTAACTTGGGCATTTCTTAGGAGTTTCGAAACTATCAACTATGTTCCAATATCGAATAGCTTTTGCAAGTCAGCTCGTGTTTGGGTAATCAATTTTATGTATGGCAACTTTAGACTTTTTGTATTTTTTGCCAGTGTCGAGTTGCTTGTATTTCTTGTTTTGTTGTCTCGTAAGATTTTTATAAAGTAAAGTTTTCTTTTATAGAGTCTAGTTTGTCACCGTGTCCACAAAAATTGTTCTTTAGACCATAACTTTTCTAGTAAATTTGTTATAAACAATTTTTCTAAATTTTACTAAAATTTGCGAAAAGTAAAATAGTTAATTGATAGAGTATATAATTTAGCCTCAGATATATTGTAGGTCCTAATAGATAGATAGACAAAGTCTTTATTAGCTGACCATGAGTATTTTGACTTAAGTGGTATAATAGACAATAAATATAAACTAAAGTATAAAAATAAGTATATAATATTATTTTTCAGCAACTAATTATTTTGTCAGGTTGTCTTTCAACAAAAATAATAAAAAAAAAAAACAATTAATAGAGTTGGTATATAAGTTAGCGTCAGTTATACTCTACTATAATAGTAATTAACAAATCAACAACAAATTTGTTTAGTTAATTTCTTCGAAAAAATACTACGCTAGGAAAGCTCATTGTTCTGTGTGATTTTGCGGACCCAGTTTATTAACCTTAGCGAATAGAACAAAGACCTTTCGTAGACCCGTCGTCTCTGTCCTTCATGAATTGTGCCACAGAGACCATGCTCTACAGAGGGACGGTGACTAACCGTCTCTTCTGTAAAACCTATGATCGAGTGCTATATATACCTACCTACCTATAACGTAGACTTGATATTTTAATCCATACTTCCTTCTGTCCTACTTATATAATGAATGCGAATGTTTGTATGTATGGATGTTTGTAACTCTTTCACGCAAAAACTACCAAACGGATTTAGATGCAACTTGGAACATAGATAGAATATATCATGGAATAACAAATAGACTACTTCTTATCCGGGGAAAACGTGACATCTCTCGGGAACTCGGGTAAAACGTCTAACTGATTGATCGGATCGTAATCAAATTTGGCACGGAGAAAGATTATATCCTAGGGAAGGACATAGGCTCTTTTGTCTCAAGAAATAGTCTGGAAAGGGGTTGAAAGTTTGTATGGGTAATCCATAATTTCTCAAGTTAGGGTTCTGAAAATTAATATTTAGGCTTTTGGTAAGAAATAAGTTGGTTCTACTCGGGAAAGCGGGTGAAAACCGCGTGCGTCATAATAGGTAAATAAAACCTATTTTTAAAATATTCAAGATGCCCTATAACTTATGACTCAAAAAGCACTAAATTCGGTACCGAAATCGAGAATTAATTCACGACCCTAATGGCTTTGCTTCAACGTCTAAAATTGTACATCCCTATAATTGCTAGTACCGACCTCAAAGATTCCAAAATTGAATTTATGATGGCGCCGCTTTCGCGCCACAACTCAAGACGTTCCATTTAACTCAGTTACATTGCCAAGATGGCCGTCTTAGTAACCATGGCAACCGTCGAACGTCTTGGGACGTGCTTCATCGAAATCTCAACCTTGCGTAAGGGGCGTAAGGTTAAAATTAAATTGTATAGAGAAATCTCTGAAGACGGGGGTGGTGAAAGCAATATTGCTCAAAGAAAAATATACCAAATTACAACGCTGTTACGGCTCATTTCAGAGTGGATGGGATAATTTAATTTTGAATGTTTCTTTCCTTTTTTGTTGGTGATAGATTGTGAGCTTAGGGTGGTGCTACACTTCTTTTATATATTTTTCAGTTTTGTGCAGTATTCCTATATTTTCCATCTGATATTTTTACTTACCTTTATCTCTTTGCGATCTCAAGATAAACTGAATTGCTTAAAAAAATGAAAGGAATCTCTATTTATCTTGTTTAATTAGAAAGAGACGAACATAGATTGTGTGATAACTTGGCAAGATTTAAAAAGCAAAGAACGTCAAAGAAAAATAATCTTTATAACGTTTGTAGATAGAGTTCATCTATTGATCGAATGGTTAATTGTATGATGCTGCTGACGCTCCTTATTTTAACTCATCAGCCTATCTCCGTCCACTGCTGGACATAGGCCTCACCTATGGCACGCCACTGAGCTCGATCTTCAGCTCTTTGTTTCCAACCGCTGCCAGCCAGCTTGCGTATATCATGTCTCCATCTAGCTGGAGGGCGCCCTACACTACGTTTACTGAGCCGTGGTCTCCACTCTAGAACACGTCTACCCCAACGGTTATCGGTTCTACGGCAGATGTGACCAGCCCACTGCCACTTCAGCTTGCTATTATTTGAGCTATGTCGAATCGAAAATTCGTAAGACGGTAAAAATGCACAACGTTAATGTTCAAGTTTTCACTTCTGCCGGCACTCCCGGAGTGTAACCCGTTGTTTTTTTTTTTGGAAGTGACGAAGGTGTTAGCTCCTATTGGCTCTTACACCCCTTACATAGACTATTCCGGCGAGTGCTTCGAAATAGTGAATCCTATATATCTACACCGCAAGAACCAAACCATATCGCGATGTAATCGACTAGGAATGTGACTAGCGATGTAATCTTTCTCTTCGCGTTTCTCATCTCAACTACTCAAATCAAACCAACTTTAGTGATGCGCACAACATATCGGTATCGATAAATATGTGTTTTATTTTCAGGTGCCACAGCGGTTGATTTCACAACAAAACACACTCCGCAGAATTCAGATTGTCGTAAGGTTAGTAAAAAATAGGGACAGCAACATTAGAAGTTGAACAAATCTAGTCAAAAGTCAAAGTTTCAACGACGGTGATAAAGAAGTTTTCACTGTAAAAATATAAAATAATTCATCTTTTATTTCCAGGCGGATGATTCTAGGATGTCCACAGCACAGACGTCGGATTCGGAAACCGAGCACAGCGATAGCGATATCGATATTGTCGGCGAAACCAATTACACACAACATTATCCTAATAGTAACACGTAAAAAAAGTGTTACAAAGACAAAAGAGTTGCAATCTCTGGTACGTCTTCAGGTGTTGGATCTTCGTATGTAAAAAGGCGGGAATCAAGTTTGACATTTGCCAAAGACAATTTTTTTTAGGTATCAAATTTCTGGTTTACTCGAATCTATGTGTAACCAATTAAATAAAAGTATTATTTTAGCTTAAAATAATAATATAGTTTATTTGAAACAGCTTGTATAAACACACTTAGAGTTCTATCTCCAACAGTTATCTTGTATTCTAGTAGTCAAAACGTCACGACAGTAGTGGCCAAAATTAATGGGTTTGACACGAAAGAGGTCTGCTCTTCTGAAGTCCGACGAAGTCTGTATTAGCTAAATAAGGAGGTTGATCTAAAGTTTGTGGATTTATGTACTTTTTGTATAGTATTTAAAATGCAGATCTAAAATCACCTTCAGTAATTTTGTATCTGGATTTAATATTAATTTTGATCGTATGATAAACAGCTGTGTTTATTATTATTTACTTGTATATGGCAGATAAAAATGCTGACAAATAATTCTGCATTAACATTTTGTTGTTTTGTGAATGATATCAGCCATTACACGATATTTTTTTACTTTTAAAAATAAAGACAAACAGTTTCTTATTTAATTTAATAAATGGGATTTGATTTTTTAAACTTCATTTAGATTTAAAATTGAATTTATGACTTTGAAGTGACAAATAGTTGTACTTAGCATTCATTGAATTAATGTAGTAAAAATAAGTGCAATAATAGTGTATTTTGTATATAAAAACGAAGCTAGATTTTGCCTGTATTTTCTAGATGCGAGAACAAAGCAGGGGTAATATATTCCAAGGAAAAGGAAAGAGGATCTGTGCTTAATATTAGGTACACAGACTGCTTAGGTTCAGTGTTAAAGTTGTAAAATACTTATAAAAAAAAATATATTGTAATAGAGTCGGATTATTCATGGATTAAAAAAAATATCAATTGACGTTTGTTGAGTATTGCCGCCTTTTCAATCTCGGCCCACAGACAATGTATTTAATTTTGTAATTGTTCAATGTTATTGTGTAACCAGTTCTTAATGCCGGTTTTTTATGTTCATGCCCTTTGTATATCTTCAACTAACGTGATATTGGAGGAATTGTGTTAATGGCAACAGTCGCCATTTAAATCAAAGTAGTCGATTTTTTATGGGTAAAAATAATAAGGCAAAATCTAGATTTAAGTGTGTCTAGTTATTTGTAAATCTAGTCATTTGGAGTGCAACTTAGTATTGTAAATATGTATTTAATAAATATAGATGAAAGCTCAATAATTAAATTTAAGTATGTAAGGCATTTACATTTACATTAAGCTGGCCCATAATAGATAATTCTTTTGGTGTTGATAAAAAATCTAAAGGAGAATGAGGAAACACCTAGCGCGGTCACTAACCATTCATTTTAAAATGAAAAGAAATAAATAGGCCTTTTCCAGGCATTTATAAATGATCGGACGATATCTCTGGCTCAAAAGTTTGCTGAGAAGAACCGGCAAAAAACAACAATTAATCTTTTCAAAACCAGATTTCATACATTAAGATATATCAAGACACAACTACAAGAGCTATCCAAACAATATTTTCATTAAAAAAAAAAAAACATTTATGATGTAGAAAACTTTTTACACAAAAATAGTTTTAATTCTATCTTTTTTATTGCAATGGGAAACCTGGTTCTCTTTTGACTATATCACTTTCTACCACATCATACCTTACCATAGTAGGACTGTGGTCACAATAATAAAAATAAAAAAACTTTATGAAACTTATTTAGTTTTCTTTGACGTCAGAACTAAATATAGTTTTTACGTAGTATTTTACATATAATATAGGAAAACTGTAGAACCAGTGCCTGTACATTTAATATAAATTTTTATTTAAATAGTTTGTATGTCTGGTAACACTAAAATATGTTCTATATTACTTTATTGTTTTTGTGCGCGCTAGGATTTTCTGGGTCGGCCATCTTACAATGTTTTTTTTCTAACCTTTTTAATTAAATCAATGTAGATCTATTATTTTGTCGTTGCAGTGTAGTAGAGTTAAAATTGTTACGTTACCTATTGTAACTCTTTTTGATATATATATTTTTTATATAATTGCCAGTATTTCCTAATTTATAAGCTACAGAAAAATAAAGACGTAAGAATTGATTATACGAAATACAGCGATACAACTGCGAAGAGCAGCTGACTGTATCTTTCTCGCTCGGGTACACTCGGGGGTCCCGTGTTCACCCGATCGAGCGTTTCACCTCAGAGCATGACGGTTCAGCCTAACTTACCCACGAAAAAATTTGTGTGCGGTGCGCCAAAAGAAGTTTTTACCTTAAAAACCGTGAAATATATGTATAACAGAGTTGCACCTACTAGCCACACTGCCGTCCTAATGACGTCACTTGAAACAAAAGTTATCGAAAAAAAAGGTAGATATGTTTTTTTTTATAAACATGATAGTTGAACCAGTAAATACCTTATAATCACTTTTATATTTATTTTAAATATACATCAGAAAGAGTTAAAATAAGTACTCAATTGTAAATTATTTTGTGATGTAGTGTAAGATATTATTTAAATAAAAACCATTATAAATCATTGCTTTGGTTTAATTTACATTGTATATCGTAAAACCCTTTCTTTCCTTGCGTACCACCTTTTTAATAAATATTGAAAAATTATCATTAGAAAGAAATTTTAATATTTATGGAAAGAAACAATTAGATGCGCATGATTTTCAATGACTTCAAATAAAGGGAAAGCAATATCTTATATATAAATGAATAATAGGGATGTTGACTGACATGTGAAATTTGCAACTTTTTATTAAATGTCAAAACGAACGAATGTATGGACTGTTGTATGAAATAGCAAGTTGTGACGTCATAAATGAAATCAAATCAAAAGATCTACTCTTTACGATTAGATTTATAATTTAAAATCATATTAATTATACAATACACAATTATAATTAAATAATTATACATTATACAATCACATTTGATGTATTCGTGTATTTTTGGATGTTCAATACACTGGCTAGTGTTTTATCATTTATTTTGAATACAGGATAGTTCCCTATTAAATATGAAAACCATCTACTCCTCTCGTTTAGATGCTTAAAAAAGGATATAGTAGCCTTTTTTTTAAGTCAAATGTCTACGTACAGATATTGACTGATATGTCAAATCAGCAACTATTTATAAAATGTCAAAACTATCGTCTGTATGGAGTTTTGAATGAAATAAGCATCTAAGTTATCTACGTTACTGGTTCAGATTCAATAGCTCAATAAAATAAACTTATGTTAAATCTAGAAACCTCTCTTTCTAAAATTGACAATGACAAGCAAGTTTAACTAGACCAAACTTAATAAAAAACTTTCAAATGAGAATTTTGGCTGAATGAAAGAGATGTCTTGGTGGTTAGAGACCCTGACTGCCACGTCATAGGTGGTGGGTTCGACTCCCATCCAGACATGTCCTTTTGTTCTGCTTTTGGGTGTAAGTAGGTATTTATACGGCGGGCCAGTTGGCTTGGTGGTCCTCTAACTACTCTCCACCGGTATCTACCCTGACTGCCAAGCCGTAGGTCTGGGTTCGATTCCTACACAGGACAAACATTTGCATGAACATGTCTGTTTGTTCTGTGTCTGGGTGTAAATATCTATAAAAGTATGTATTTAAAAAAATTGTATATCAGTCACCAGGCTTCCATAGTACAAGCTCTGCTTAGTTTGGGATCAGATGGCCGTATGTAAACAATGTCCCAGGATATTTAATTTTGAGGTCTTTTCTCTCTTTCAAAATATATTTACCAACAAAATAAACAGAGGTACTTACCAACGATCGTACGATCTAACAAAGTTTACACCGACCGGCCGTCCAAAGTAACCTTGTTATGCGTCGCAAAATCACACGCACGATTTATCCCTAATTCCCGTATTGTTGTTCCCCCTTCCAAGCATACACTGTATGGTAGCGAATTACATTTTATGAATTAATAAGTGAATTACTACGAAATATCTCACAGATTTTGATTGTAATGAAAATAATAGACACACAATTATAGTGAGATGGGAGTAATAGAGAACAATACGTATTCAAGATAAATAATAGAATAGAACAGAAAGTTTGTTTATTCATGTAGGCCTTCACAGGCTCTTAAAAATCTCTTTTACATGGTTTCTTAAAAATATTACAAACAATTATATGTATAAACAAAGATAATAAAAATTTACAAATACACAATAAATTAAATAAAACTAAAAAACACGCTGTTATAGAAAATCCAAATAAATTAAACTAATTATATTTAAAAAAGCACCCCACGCTTTTTTTTGCAATAAAATATTTATTTTTATTTCTTTACACTATTCTTAATTCAAATTTATTTTCTATTTTTTAGTTGGATTTTCTATAAAGGCGTGTTTTTTAGTTTTTTTAAGCTATTGTTTATTTTTAATTTTTAAGTTAAACCGCTATACCTGATCATCCTAGTAAGGATAACGGGTTAAACTATTTAGAATATTGAATTGTCATCGGTCCTTAACAAGTATGCCAAATTTCGAGTTAATCCGATGTCTTGAAGGGAGTCAAAATCATGTTCAAAGATTTCGTTACATACTAACATACGTCTGAAGCTAATAAAAACGTATTAATAAATGGATAGCTTGTCAGGTGAGCAATTCACTGCCAAAGATTATTATCTTCTAAGTAATCGGTTGTACTATAAGGCATTATGTTCGCCTTTGTACTTTAGTGCATACATTTTAATAAATAAATTTTAATAAATTCCTTTTGATATAAAGTATTCTTTACCACCTTTTTAAATTTATGCACGGGTAATTCTTGTATCTCTCTAGGTACTTTATTAAATAAACGTATTCATTGCCCTTTAAAAGATTTTTTACTTTAGTGAGACGATAGGTATAGCGAGTTTGTGCTTGTTGCTAGTGTTAATTCTATGAGTGTCGCTATTTTTAGGAAATCGATTTATATTTATATTGTAACTAGCTGACCCGACAAACGTTGTCCTGTCTTAAAAATGAATATTCGAATCTTCCGATTGAATCGACTGTGAAATGTGCAATAAGAAACTTAAATAAATTATTATATAATTATAAACGATATTTGCAGCGCGCATTCTGTCAATCGCGAACTGTCAAACGACTAACAATATTTACAAACAGGTTATGTTAAAAAAGTTTATAATGTCAAAACGCTAAAGTGGTTAAGTTTTCTTTAATTTTATAATTTTCCGCGGAACTTTCTTAATGTTTTCTTTCATAAGAACCGTCTCCTGACAATAACAAACACAACAAAAAAAGAATTAGCGAAATCGGTCCAGCCGTCCATGCGTGATGCCGTGACCAAGGGAAATAGGGATTCATTTTTATATATATAGATAAATATTTTAATAAAAAACTAGTTCAATACTTTCGTCTGAATAGTAGAGCTCTTAGTACAGAGTTCGTCCGGGAAGCAGTAGTGCACTTGTATTACTGTTTCGGTTAGAAAGGTAAGGCCGGTGATTATAGTGTATTTGTGTAAGGGTACATAGACTGTACAATGTACATAGAGTGTAAGATTACAGACCTATATTTTTTTTTTTATACCACGTTAGCCAACAAACAAGCACACGGTCCACCTGATGGTAAGTGGTCACCGCCGCCTATAGACATTTACAACACTAGAGCATCACCAATGCGTTGTCGTCCTTGAGACGTGAAGTTGTTAAGTCTCATGTGCCTGTAATTTCACCGGCCTTACCTTTCTAACCGAAACACAGTAATACAGGTGCACTAATGGTTCACGGCAGACATGGGTAAGGTGGTAGTACTTCCCCGGACAAACTCAAGAGTAGTAGAGCTCTTCAGTTGCGGAGTTATGGATTGCCCATACAAACTTTAATCCTCTATTTAGTTCCTTTCAAGATTAATTTTTCAGATAAAAGATAGCCTATGTCCTTTTCCAGGATATAATCTATCTTCTTCCCAAACTTCATTACAATCCGATCAGCCGTTTTGTCGTGAAAATGAAACTAACAGAGTTACTTTCATATTTATAATATTAGTCAGGAACTGACACTGTAATATTTCTTTAAATATTTAACAGAATAATCCTTCTGACCTTTAAACAATATGACCTCTACATAAGTTAATTTAAGTTGTCCTCAGCCGGTGGCACTTACATTAGACAGACGGTCTAAATAGCTAGATAATGCTATAAAAAGACAATAGAGCATACGCACCTGTTCAAAGGAATCGCCGAAAAAAGGCGCCGAGATCAAAAGCACCGCCTACTAGGAGCTAAAAGGTGTGATAGGTTTATGCAATGTGAGAAAATTATTTATTTGTATTGTTTATTTTTCGTTTTGGAGCTAGTGGAAGCTTTTTAAGTAATTTGCGGTTTGAACAGGTTTTGTAATGTTTTTTTTTAGTACTAGCAATTCGTCCCAGTTTCGCCTGAGTAGGGGAAATAAATTCTCAAAATTATATCGAAAATGGCATCAAAATTCGTTGCGCAGTACTAAGTGCACAAATAAACGCAGATAGTGACTTTGTCTTTTACTATAAAATACTATAAGATAAGGAAATATAAAAAGAAAAGATACTACTGTAAAATTAAAAAAGCTGTGTTACAAATAAGATGGCGTATGACTGACGTTCATGTAAAATTTTAAAAGAGACACTTCTATCTTATCGTATCTTTTTCATTTTGGTTTCGGGTTTTGACAGGTGTACAAAATTGCAATCAAATACATTTTTTATGGTAAATATTAACATTTTGCATAACCCCATCCCTACTATAATCAAATCACTCCAATATTGAAGTTCCGTACGATATTAAAAGAGTTGCACAGCTTGGTCTGCCCTCCCTTTCTATCTAACACCGAAAATTCAATATGGCGGCTCTATTCCTACCTTTCACATGTCCAAACGAATCTCAACCTTATCCCTTTAACACAGAGTCTATTGAAACAAGCATAGGTGTTAATATAACTTTGTAAAACCAAAATTCGTAGTTATTACGAACCGGTATGCACCGCTTTGATCGAGTTTGGAGCGGATTTTAGTAGAATTATGGATTGGATTGATATAAAGGTGAGGGGTATTCATTTAGTTCATTTATCGCTTTAAATGAAAAATTACTCTCATAGAAGTAGGGTGCATATATCTCTTCTAATCTTGAAAATAAAAAACATTATCTCTGTCTATCTGTTTGTCTGCATATTTTTGAAACTACGCAACCGATTTTGAAGCGATTTTTACCATAATTTTGAGAATTTCACCCAGAAGGTTTCTATATATAAATCATTTAAATTAATGTAGGTTTTGCTATTATAATATGAATCTATACTAATATAATAAAGAGGAAAGATTTGTATGTAAGTATGTTTGTAACTCTTTCTTTAGTTAGCATATCCTGGAATAACATATAGGCTGCTTTTTATCCCAGGAAAATGTGATATCCCTCGGGAAGGCGGGTAAAACCGCGGGGGACAGCTATGCACAATAAAACAGAGAATCAACTCAGTGATACTAACTAAGCACGGCTATCTAGCTGACGGGTCTCTACCCGAAAGTGGGTTCGATTCCCGGGCCGGGCAATATAAGTAATATTAACGTCTGTTTGTTTAGAAATCTGTAGTCTGTGAATTGAAATGTGCCGGAGAGACGGTAATGTTCACGATATTTTACGTTACGACTTCTTCTCATTACTAAGGCCTCTGCCTATCTCTTTAGGGATAATGGGCGTGAATATTAGTGTGTACAGAATTCTACACATATATAGAGTAGTAGAGCTCTAAGTGCCGAGTTTGTCCGGGTTAGTACTACCACCTTACCTATTTCTGCCGTAAAGCAGTAGTGCTCTTGTGTTACTGTGTTTCGGTTAGATAGGTAAGGGTGGTGAAATTACAGGCACATGAGTCTTAACAACTTCACGTGTCATGATGGCCGTTTTGTCGTTTAACAATGGCAAGGAAAAATAACTTTTATTCCTTCAGGTATAAGGTGCATCTATTTATCCAACAGCTAATTGTATGATGATGGAAATCAACCTTATTTCAGAGCAATACAGATTCTTTTCCTATGACAATCTGAAACTTCAAAACGGCCATCATAGCGTGCCGGTAGTATAGCTTGATCTGGCCGCGGCTATGCTCTGTCTCTTTTGTTCACAACGTAATCACGTGAGAGGTCTGCTCTCCAAGGCACCCTTGAGGGCAGGGTAGTTCATTATTCTACGCTTAATATACCCCAGCGTATTTTCACCCCTTGTTATAAATAATTGAGATGAAACTTTTAATAAATTTTATTTGTTGTCGTTTTGTTAACTAATGAATTGGAAATTAAACCAAATTGTGACGCGTGAGGGAGATGGCCTGAGAGAAAGAGAGCGGTGTGTTCTTCATTATGTGGAGGCCCTGTTTCTAATTGTTTATAGTATCCAATGTTCGTTTATTGAGCCCAAACCGATGACTTTATTTAATTATTAGGTTTACCAACTATTGTTACAGTCTTGCATACACAATTTATACAGAAGGAAAAATTATAATAAATCTTACTGCATAATCTTTACAGGTAAACACCACATGGAATTTTAACACATCATGTAAATTAAGGTTTACGTTTTGTGTATTTTGCGTCATTAATCACTACATAGTATAAAACAAAGTCGCTTTCTCTGTCCCTATATCCCTATGTATGCTTAAATCTTTAAAACTGCGCAACGGATTTTGATGCGGTTTTTTTAATAGATAGAGTGATTGAAGAGGAAGGTTGTTATGTATAATACATGTGACATCCCACTAGTATATAATAATATAGGAATAAATAAAGTTACTTTTACTGTTAATTTTTTTATGTTTTAGACTGCAAACACGGGTCAACGGATTTGGATGAAAATTGGCAGGAAGATAGAACATGTTCTGGATTAACACCTAGAATACTTAGATCCCTTGAGAACGCGGATGAAACTAACTAATACATGTTTCTTTGCTTACGTTGTAGTAGTGTTTTAAATGAGAATGTTTGTATGTATGGAAGTTTGTTACACTTTCACGCAAAAATTACCGAACGGATTGGATGTTAATTGGCACATATATAGAAAATGTCCTGGAGTAACACATAAGATACTTTATGTGCCGGGAAAATTTTATATCCCTCGGGAACGGGGGTGAAACCGCGGGGGACAGCTGTTATATATACATATAATGAAGGTACAAAATTAGATCAATAAAAGAAAAAAAAATAGATAACATTAAAGACTTTAAAGCCGAAAGAAATTCAGTTGAATATTGTTTTGCTAAGAATGAATAAGTCAATGGTGTTTTAATAAACAGATGACAGGGCTTAATTTAACATCACTTTCTCTCTCTTTACATCTTCATTATTATTATTTTTTTTATTTATTTCTTCTTACGTTTTCTACGGACTCTCAGTCCGTACTCTTTCAAGATTCTACGATAAATTATTTTAAGATTAGTGTATTGTGTTTTTATAAATTAACATCTTACTATTGTTAATAAAATCAATATTAAATAATTAAAATTTTCCTGCTAATATTATCATTACGAAAGTTTGTATGTATGATGTCTGTTACTCTTTCATGCAAAAACTATCAATCACTTGGCACATGTATAGAAAATGTCCTGGAATAACACATAGGATACTTTTTGGGTCGGGAAAACGTTACATCCCTCGGGAACGCGGGTGAATCTATTTAAGATTTACAAAAAAGTTTGATCGTCGTAATGACGTTACATAGACGGTTTTACACTTTGAAATTCTGAACTGCAACCTTTTTGGTTGACGAAAAATAAATGAATGATAAACACAATGCTAACACAAGTGATTGATGAATAATTAAAATGTTTCTCTAATACAAAAGTTTTACTTCTATCGTGTGTCAAAAATGGTTATTCATTGCTACAGGTGCAAAGAGTACGGACACTACACACCAAAAATCAATTTCACGACTGAATAGTAAAGACAAATGCTTTTAGTGCAGTTTTTCAAACCAATCATTTCGAGGATAACTTCTTACGTACTGATGAATGATTTTTGTGGGTAGTGTCCAAACACTTTGCACCTGTAGCTACAAATAACCATTTCTGACGTTTTGAGGTTAAGATTGACAATATTAACATTACTCACTGACAGTTGCGATGTTCCGGAGAGACCGTTATCACCTAACTTCAGGGTGTCGGTTTTCGTGACGGTGTGCTCGCGGATCGTAAAAATTTACTTTCAGAAGTTTTCCCTAACGCGCCAAAATAAGTACCTATAACTACAAAAATTGTTAACAAGTTCAAACCAAATTTCGAAATTTGCCTGCCCAGCTACCAATTTATTCAGCCCCTTACAACATTGATTCAATGTGCCAATATCACTTATGCTATCTCCCCTCCATCTCTCACAAAAAGGGGGCCCAATATGTCGTGTTAAAGACGTCATTTATTGTGAAATGTCATTCTGTCCCCTGACATCACTTAACCTTTTGATGCGACCTGCTAATTTTTATATTACAACGTTATAGCATAATAGCTGGTGAAATTAAGCAGTTAATGATTATGTATTTTATAATGGAATTATGACATTTCACTGTGTGTATTTTTATATTCGTTTTAGAAGTTTATACTCTTAGGCGCGTAATGAAAAAAATGATGACAGAGAAATTTTAAGATGCGCCCAAATCAGTGTAACACAAAAGTAACAGGTTGAAGTTAGCTGATAACGGTATCTCCGGAACATCGCACAAATCGCAACTGTCAGTGTCAATTTGTGAGTAATGATTGATTGTCAATAATAACCTAAAAATGTCAAAAATTGTTATATGTTGCTACAGACAGGTGCAAAGAGTTTGGACACTACAATTTCACGACTGAATAGTAAAGACAAATGCTTTTAGTGCAGTTTTATTCACCGATAATTTCGGGTATAACTTCTTACGTGCGTACATAAGTACACACACACGTTTTTTATCTATTCCACACGCTAAGATAGTTTTAAGAGTGGGATAGGCCTGTTGGCTTGATTGTCGATTTCCACCCAGGACAAACATGTGTGTGTGTCTAGATGTAAATATGCATCTTTATAAGTATGTATTTAAAAAGTAGTATATGTAGTATATCAGTTATCTAGTTTCCATAGTACGAGCTCTGCTTAGTTTGGGATCGGATGGCCGTGTGTAAAGAATGTCGCGGTATATTTATGTGTTATTATTAAGAGTAATTTCTCTTTATCATAAGTGCTTGTAAAGGCCTATTTTAATAAAATATTTTCAATTTATTTCATTTACATCTAAACATAATAAGATATTATTGATTGAATAAAAGAGCCATTGATTGATAAATCCTACCAATATTATAAACTAGCTGTCCCCCGCGGTTTGACCCGCGTTCCCGTGGGATGTCACATGTATAATACATAAAAACCTTCCTCTTCAATCACTCTATCTATTAAAAAAAACGCATCAAAATCCGTTGCGTAGTTTTAAAGATTTAAGCATACATAGGGATATAGGGACAGAGAAAGCGACTTCGTTTTATACTATGTAGTGATGCGAATTTTTTTATGTATGTTTGTTCCTCTTTCATAGAGTAAGATCCCAGGGCCACCATACGTTACATGCCTACCGTACCTGCATTCTTAGTTCATACTAACACTACTCAATCGTCCACATTTCCTTCGTCAGAAAAGTGACGTCCGGTGGCCCTGGGATCTTGGACTATCACGCAAAAACTACCCAACGGATTTGGATGAAACTTGGCACATAGATAGAGCATAGGCTACTTTTTAATGACAAGTTAAAATGGATATATGTCTTTTATAAATGTGTCTATAAATCTCCAATAATATTATATTAATATATTACTTGCTGTCCAGGGCCTTCTTTTCCATTGGGCACTCTGGGCCAGTGCCCGCGATTCATGGGCCCCCCAGGTCCGAAAGGAATGGAACCCGTTGGACGTCGATAGTGTCGTCAGATCGGGTCGTTGTGTCGCGCTTTTAGAGCTCTCATAGCGTAGTGTTAGGGGCCCTCTTATCCTTGTGCCCAGGGCCTCCAATAGTTTAAAGACGGCCCTGGCTTTCCCCCCCGATGTGACATATTCACAAAAAGTATCCTATATTACTTCTACTACCTCCAAGAATATGTGTACAAAGTTTCATGATGATCGGTTAAGTTATTTTCGCGTGAAAGCGTAACAAACAAACTTACATTCACATTTATAGTATTAGTAGGGATGGATTAGTTTTACGTGCCAAGTGTTTTGTTAACTATGCGCTGTCTCTTTTGTTCACTATGCAATTACATGAGAGGTTATCTGCTTCAATGCGTCGGCTCACCGCCGAGGTGAGTGTTCTAGTGTATTATGATTTATCTTGTTAATTTATCTTATAGTTAAGTTAAACAGTAGCTTAAGTGTAATTTCTCTCGTCGCCCAGCGCTGATGAAGGGTGCTACAAGCACAAAGGCGTAGGTCGCGTGAACTCGCTTGTAATCCGATAGTTTGTGGACGTGCCCTTACGCTTAGGGCTGTCGCAGGATTCCCTGTTACTGTGTTTCAGAACATTTTACCCTTTTTGAGAATCTATATTAATATTATAATAATAATAGTGTAAATAAGAAAAAAATGTATTTAAATGTAAAAAAAATATGCATGGTGTCAATAGATAAAAATATTTTATTGAAAAAATTTATTTCTTAAAAAGCATCCCTTGCTTTTTTACAATTAAAATATTTTTTTTTCTTATTTAGTTATTTCTTTTTAGTAAATCGCTAATCCTGGTTATCCTGGTAGGGATAACAGGTCTAACTGTTTAAAATATTGAATTAGCATCGGTCCTTGATAAATCTACAAAGTTTAAATGATATCTGACCTACTTTAGGGTCAAAATTGCGCCCAAAGGAGTCGGTTACAAACATACAAACAAATATACAGGTGAAGCTAATAAAAACCGTGTAAAAAGGTATGGTTTGTTTCTAAGAATGTATAATTCGGCCGAAATATTTTGGCGAGTCCGAACATAGGCTCAGCGAACTTTAGTGCATGTACACTCGTGAAGAAAACTATTATTGCCAGCTCTTCACTACATAGTATAAAACAAAGTCGCTTTCTCTGTCCCTATATCCCTATGTGTGCTTAAATCTTTAAAACTACGCATCGGATTTTGATGCGGTTTTTTTAATAGATAGAGTGATTATAGAGGAAGATTTTTATGTATAATACATGTGACATCCCACGGGAACGAGGGTAAAACCGCGGGTGACAGCTAGTTTTTTATGAACAAATATAAGAATCAAAATTATAGTCACCAAATACAAATAAAATGAATATCAAAACGCTTTGAGACAGAAAGCTACAAAAATCCCAACTAATAATTATAAATGTGAATGTAAGTTTGTTTGTTACGCTTTCACGCGAACACTACTTAACCGATCATCATGAAACTTTGTACACATAATCTTGGAGGTATTAGAAGTAACATAGAATATTTTTGTGCCGGGAAAATGTTACATCCCTCGGGAACGCGGATGAAAGACAGCTAGTTAACAATAAAAAGAGCGAAAGATTTTCCAACCGACTGCTGAAGACAGAGATAGCGATACAAACTAGTAGAGTGTGACTGAGACACATTACTGGCCCGCGCACGTCACTTCATGCCACCATTTGGTTACTAAACAAATTGAAATGGGATAACACGGGAAACACCAGCTTTCAAATAAAAAAAGAATTTTTAAAATAGCATCGCCCAGTCGAACGTTAAAAAAAAAATACAGACGAAATGAGAACCTCAATTTTTGAAGTCGGTTAAAAAGATACTGCGCAACCTTCTGCGCAGTTCGGAGTCGCCAAGATACGTCGCCTGTATTACGTTTGGATGTAGGATGTTGTCTTCAAAGGTAAATTTGATTTCACAAATTCTTTTGCAGTCTTAAAGTACACTATTCCCAAGAGACTTAAGCTATCGCGGATGAAACCGTGGAATTCAGCTGAATCAGACACCAAAAATAGATTACTAAAATCTATCATAAGAAGTTTATTCGACGTATAATAATGTTATAGAGAAATGTACCCTCACGGTTTAAGATGGGGCAATTCCACTAACATATTATGCACCGAACCATTACCATATCACAACCAAACGTCAAATTTGACGTTTAATTGTATTGTACTAAACACACCAACGATCGAACTGCGGTTGTGTTTCGGTAATGGTTCACATTCGTTCGAAATATAACGTCAAAATGTATGTTTGTTTCGATGGAAGTGCGTAGGAATAATCAATTTGACATTAATAGGAACCATACCATTGTCGAACCAAACGTGCTACTCGAACGTTGCATTTAGTGGAATTGGGCCCAAGGTCTATGTAGATCATCATATATTTAACCAATTCAATAGATAAACCTTATTTCTCTACATATGAAGCTGATTTTTCAATGATGTTCTTAAATGTCAAAAGGGACTTCTTATATTAGACAGACTACAGTTTTGAAGGGAATTAAAATATTGCCAGTTAAATAAATTATTGTAATAACTGGCAGCCCTACGTACTGGCTTGTTACCCGCCTGTCACCGGCTGTAACCAGCCCCTTAACGGTGAAAACGTTTTGTGCCAACACAACTTTACTATCACACTCGACATCGCTCCTATCGCAGTGGACTTAAAGTTCAAAATGTATTAAACTAAATCACAAAGTTTAAGGGCATGTTCTCAAGTGACGTCTTATCGTCAAGACAATTATTTCCTGCTTTTTTAAAAAGCTTTTAAAAAAGTTCTTAATTGTTTATAGTCACCCTTAAAAATAAGCTTTTCCTGGAAAAAAAAAAATATGTTTATGACTATAAAAAAGGAATTGGAACACGCTCAAATAGAATAAAGAAAAATAAATAGAATCTAATAAATGTGGTTATGGACTTACATAAAAAAAATCGCCTGAATGACTTAGAGAATGTCACAAATTAAATAAAACATTGTCATATATTATATAATAGTCCCGCCATAACCAAGGTTCAAATATTAAATCTTAAAAAAAACACTAATACCTACTATAATTTAATGTATCAAGTTTACATTTGAAGGTTGTATATGTATTTATTTTATTATCTGCGAAAAACATTTCTTTGCCGCCTAAATGATTATTAAGGAACCAAAAAAAGTAAGTAATTTGTATTATTATAAAACAAAATTCAAATAAAGAACACAACTAATCTCCCCATCAAATATTTCGTGCAATTTGTCATCGAAATTGCGTAACACACACCAATTTCCCGCGATTTTGTCGTCAGCGGGTATTTATGTCAATTACCAAGTGATTATCCTACTCGGCGCTAGATGGCGCGCATCAGATTACTGTCCGTAGGGGCTTTATTGTAACCATCATTATATGAACTCTTTATTTCACTACACTGTACGAAAGGAATAGGTCTTTTTATACGGGACATTGTAATAAATTAGTCTTACTTTTAATTTTGTGTCTTATTTTGTGGTAATAAGGTTTACAAATGATTGTAAGCTATAGTTTTTGATTTTAGTTCGTAAGCGCGTGTTATCTTGGCATTGTTCAATGATAAGAATATTGATTCAGGGCGTTACTTTAAGTCACGAGTGATTTCGATAAGTGTTCATTATTTATGCGTCACAAAAGGAAATCTTATTACCAATAAAAATACGAAAATAACTTTGTTTACGTTTTCACGGGTGTACAACTGATTTTGGCACACATAACCTTTGATATGGGGTTAACATATGCTTTTACTTTTGGGAACGCGAGTAAAGCCACAGGGACAGCCAGTCATAAATAAAGGATAGGTTTTAATGTCAACCTGTCATGAAGTAATTGTTTTGCATGAGTTATTTTAATCGTTTTTGTTGTAGCATTATGGTTCGTTACTAAAGCATATAGGTACTTATGCTCATTGTCTCTTGAAATGTTTTTATAGTAATTTATACCTTAAACTGTAAGAATTAAGGTCAGTACCGGATTAAGCAAGCGAGCGGGCCCGTAGCAAATTGTCGGAGGGCCTTTGGTCTGATAAAGTGGTAAAAAAAACAATCGGTGGTGGGCGGCCTTAGACACACGGGGACACTTTTGCGTGGGGCCCGTAGCAATTGCTACTCTTGCTTCGTGGTTAATCAGGCACTGGTTATGGTAGTTTCTTCACATTTTAATTACAGGCACATGACTCTTAACAACTTCACGTCTCAGGGTCGACAACCCTGGCGATGCCCTGGTGTTGCAAATGTCCATAGGCGGAGACCACTTACCATCAGGTGGCCCGTCTACTTATTTATCGGTCTATGTACCATAAAAAACAGGGTGTGTCGTAAAGACACGATAAAAGTGAAACTTTGTATTACAGGGAAACATTTTAATTATTCATCAATCACTTTTGAATAGCATACATTGTATTTATCATTCATTTATTTTTCCTCACAAAAAAAGGTTGTCATTCAGAGTTTCAAAGACTTCCTTCAAAAGTGTTTTTGTCCCACAGAATCCCTGCAGTACCAATAATGTTAGGCCTCATGCTGCTCTGGAGACATGGCTACTTCGCATTCGAGTTTCTCCTTAAAAGAACTAGTAATTAGACCTTATCATACGGAATTAGGTGGAACATACCTTTCCGGATATAATTGACGATGCAAAGGATATCCGTAATGTGACGATTCACTATATGTTCGTGGAAAAATATCTAAAATCAAACCAGTTATAAACCGTGAGTCAGAAGGCACGTTATACTGCTGTCAATACGAAAAACAATGTATCGTACTAATATTAAATGGAATTAAATGAAATATTTTATTCAAATAGGCCTTTACAGACACTTACGAATGGTCAGACTCTAACACCGGTTCGGAAGGTTGCTTTTACTGAGAAGAGCCGGCAATAGACTCAGCAATTACTCTTTTCAAAATAAGATTTTGTACATAAAGATGTGTCCTGCGGGAGCGAGCGCTACACCAAAGCATTGTCGTCATTAAAATAATCGTTTGTGTTGTAGAAAGCCTTTGGTAGTAATACTAATACAGTCCTAATTATTTCCTTAATTTTTTGTAAAGACAAATTTAAAATTTCCCCTGGGATTTTATTATAGATGCGTGCACTAAGTCCTTAAATTGAGCCTTGCACTTTATGCAGTCTATATGCAGAAGTGACAAGTTTATCCTTATTTCTAATATTGATAGAGTGCATATCACTCTTTTTTTATTATAAATGTGAATGTTAGTATATATAGATGTTGGCACATAGATAGAGCATATCCTGGAATAACATATAGAATATTTTGTATCCCGGGACAATGGTACATACCTCGGGAAAGCGGGTAAAACCACGGGGGACCGCTATTGTAACATAATAATAAAAAACAAACAAATAAAATTATTTGCGTGAAGGTTGTGATAAAAGTGTTTTGAAGTCATACTTGTGGGAGGACTTTGAAAGTCTGGTTCGCAACCTTTTTGTGTAACGAAAAATAAATGAATGATAAATGCAAGCTGGCTGGCAGCGGTTGGATACAAAGAGCTGAAGATCGAGCTCAGTGGCGTGCCATAGGTGAGGCCTATGTCCAGCAGTGGACGGAGATAGGTTGATTGATGATGATGATGAAACACCATCTATGCTATTCAAAAGTAATTTTATAAAATCTTTCTAGTTGTGACTAGATACCTTGTTCTATTAATATACAGTCCTTAATACTGATATCAGGTGATAAAACTAGATAAGATATTGGACAAGTACCATGTTAACCGTCCGCCATTTTATTTAGTTTGTAGACACAATCAGTGGATGTGTTTTACAAAATATTTGTTGTTGAAAGTGTAGTTTTCATGTGTTTTATTATTTATAGTTAATTAAGGTGAGAAATAAATACAATAACAATATAAATAAAGTTATATTTTTTGTGTATTTAATGGCAAAGTTATCTCTTTATTGTAAGTTGCAGTTATATTCAGAATTATAGATAATTATAATCTTTTGTGTGATCATTAAATAATAATAGAATAGCTGATAATAAAATTGTCTTTAAATAGATTTCAAATTTGAATTTGTGTAACTATTTTTATTAAAGATTTAGCGTAAGGTTGATTTAAAAAAATTATGATATTTCAAAATATCTGTAAAAATCATAATTTTTTAAATTCACAACTAATAATAAATATTCAAAAGTTTATGTTGCTACCACGGAAGCTTATATTTTTTATCTGTAGAAGCAGTTACTTTATTATAAAATAAAAAAACTTTTTTTTATTTCTTTTATGACAAGTTATTATTTATCTCAATAAAAATCGCGTGACGTATTTTTAGTCTTATTTATTCATTTATATCAACAACAAATAGCCTAAAAATGTTTATATTTTGAATTAGTATTGGTTTTTACTGCAGAAAACTGTGAAATTAAGTTATTTGTAAGGACTGATAGGTAATTAAGCAACTATAATAATTAATACAAAACAATAAGTACGTTTAAACATTGTAACCAAAAAAAAAATTGTAAAAAGTTTTCATTTTTTTTTACGATATTTAAGTACGTATCCTATGTAACTATAAAAATATGGCGATGACTTGAAGCTAGCTACTTGATACGTGGAGAATGTCCACTATCTACGTGATCAGAAAAAAATGTAGGCCAAATTTAATTATGGAAAAAGCAACAACAAGACAAAAATTATTTGTTCTCATTATCTGTTTGCTGCTTTGTATTAAACTTAGCAGATGACAATGTCCTCAGATGAAAAAGCAAATATTTTTAACAAAAATATTTTGTTTATAGATAAAAAGCACATTTCCCATGAAAAATTTAACACAGGCTTTATAATACAATTCCTGTAACTTCAACTGATAAACATTGATACGGCTTTATCTTTGCGATAACCTACTCATTGTCAAACCAATGTCTAACCAACTCATAGTTATAATAATCAAGTTTTCGTTTTGTTTTCAGGCAAAATGGCAGCGCAAGTCGTTTCCTTATTAATTTTTGCAATTTTTCTTATTGGAGTCGACTGTGATAATTGTAAGTAGCAGTTAATACATCTAAATTGTAATGTAGTTATTATTTTATTTATGGAAATTATTTATTGTCCATAAACAAAAAAAAAGATGTTGTCTATGGTGAAATACTAAAACCCTTAACATTTCGCGGTCAAATTCCTTTTTTATTTGTCAATCTTTTGTGACAATTACTGCCATCTATGATCGAGTAGCATAACTAAATTAGTTTCAATTTCAGCCACTGCGACAGAAGCGCCACCGAACAATGTAAATAAAGATACCGGCATATGTAGAACATGCATATGCAAGGACACAAAAGTAGATTGTTACGACCAGAAATTAACGAAATTCTTTAGTAAAGATGATTGGACAGGCATGTATATTATTTTTAACTCTATGTGTTGTATATGTATCGAGAAAAAATGTATAAATCGCACCAAAAAGGAGTAAACGCGTTAAAATAAAATTGGAATTACGCACTAAGGGCCATATTACTAACTAGCTTCCATGCTGCGGTTTTATCCGAGGGAGCTGGGATTATACCATAGCATCTTCACGCCCATTATCCTTGAAGAGATAGACAAAGGTCTCAGTAATGGTACCCACATTCCATCGAAGGTATTTTAAGTACCAACGTAACATAAGATCTCTTACCATAGCTCAGACACATTACCAACTTCAGAACACAGCTAATGATGTCTAAACAATGTTAATTACCTTGCCTTTCCTAGGAATCAAACCTAGGACATCGTCCAACGACACTTTTTTTCGATATATTTTTTTTTATACCACATAGCCCGACAAACAAGCAGACGGTCCACCCGATGGACATTTGCAACACCAGGGGCATTACTGCGTCGTCGACAATGAGACGTGAAGTTGTTAAGTCTCATGTGTCTGTAATTTTTTAATAATAGTAATATATTAGAGTAGTACAGCGCTTAGTGCAGAGTTCGTCCGGAGAAGTACACCTTACCCATTTCCACCGTGAAGCAGTAGTGCACTTGTATTACTGTGTTTCGGTAAGGTAATGCCTGTCACATTACAGGCACATGAGACTTAACAATTTCACGTCTCAGGCGACAACGCGGCGATGCTCCTGGTATTGCAAATGTCCATAGGCAGCGGTGACCACTTACCATCAGGTGGACCGGTTGGTCGGCCCAAGTGGTATAAAAAACAAAGCCGTGCGTATGTGACAGATTATATCAGTGTTATGTCCTATGCCAAGTCATTGCCTTATGGCCACATAATTACAAAGTCCCCCACGCCTTCTAATAGATCATAGAAGGCCTGTATACACCTAAGTATTCATTACGATACCTTTATGCCAGGGGCCCATTACTCATAAAAGTTTTTTTTTTATTTTTATATTTCAGATTTAACAGATATGAAACCCACTCACGTAGACTTGAGTGAAAACCTCATCGTAAACGTTACAGTCATAGCAGACTTGCCGATCGAAGTGCTTAACCTGTCTCGATGCAGCATCGAATTAATAGAAAATGCCAGCTTCAGAGATTTACAAGAGATGAAAGTTTTGGATTTGAGTTACAACAAATTGACGTCGGCCAAACTCAGTCCCCATGCATTCGAGGTGATTTGTCACTATATAGTATAAAACAAAGTCGCTTTCTCTGTCCCTATATCCGTATGTATGCTTAAATCTTTAAAACTACGCAACGGATTTTGATGCGGTTTTTTTTAATAGATAGAGTGATTGAAGAGGAAGGTTTTTATGTATAATACATGTGATAAGTAAGAAGTAGTAGATAGAAAATATCCTATATATTATTCCAGGGCATGCTCTATCTATGTGGCAAGATTCATTAAAATTGATTCGTTAGTTTTGGCGTGGAAGAGTAAAAAAACTGAATCCTTACAACTTTCGTTTTCAATTTCCAAAACTACCCGTAAAGCCGAAAGGAGGTTAAATGGGGCCTTATAACGAGTCCATTCACAGTATTTAAGAACCGTAGTAACGCTGTATATACCCCCAAAAATATAAAAATACAGATTTTTATGAATGAAAAATAGAAAAACTATTAAAGTAGACAATTATTAGGTAAAATAGGTACGTAGGCCTTTCTGTTAAATAATCTGGTTCCCTGACATGACAGCTTACTAGGGTTGTTGGCTTTGATAATTAATTATATTTTTACGGGGTATTTTGTAATACGTTGTATACAATACTTGCTGTCCCCCGCGGTTTCGACCGGGTTCCTGGAGGATGTGACACATTCTCGGGATAGGTTACTTCTTAAAATATGAGCTATCTGCCAGTGAAAGTTTCGTCAGAATCGGTCCAACCGTTTTGAAGGCCATAGGAACCTTATACACATTGATTTTCATAAATAATCCAAGATTTACTATTCCCTTCCTCCATTTATTTCCTTCGTCCAAGTTGGCACGGTGGTTAAGACCCTGACAAGTCGAAGGTCGTGGATTCGATTCCCACTCAGGGCAAACATTTGTGCGCATGGACATGTCTGTTTGCTCTGTATCTGAGTGTATGTAAATATACAACGTGTTCCAAAATACCCCGTAAAAATATATTTAATTATCAAAGCCAACAACCCTAGGAAGCTGTCTTGTCAGGGAACCAGATTATTTAACAGAAAGGCCTACGTTCCTATTGTACCTAATAATTGTCTACTTTAATAGTTTTTCTATTTTTCATTCATAACAATCAGTTTTTTTATTTTTTGGCGTATGTTATACAGCGTTACTACGGTTCTTAAATATTGTGAATGGACTCGTTATAAGGCCCCATTTAGCCTCCTTTCGGCTTTACGTATAGTTTTGTAACATGCTGTATATATTGTAATATACAAGCCCCCACAACTGGTTCTTATTTCGCTTTACAGTAATTAGGATATAAATAGTGGTAATTTTGATACAGGGTCGTTTCTCCCCCGAAGAATTCGAGCCCCTCGCCGCCATGAGGACCCTGAACTTGGCCCACAACGACCTGCACTCCCTCAACCAGGACCTGTTCGAGCATCTCCCTGAACTCGAGGAGTTGGACCTGAGTGGTAATCCACTGACTACTATTGATCATGTCACACTGATCGCTATTTCCAGTTTGCCAATGCTGAAGGTAAAAAAAAAATAAAAATATTTTTATAAAACACAAAATAAAATATTTTCTATTAAGAAAAAAAATTTGCTCCTTTGTGGCAACACACAAAAAAGAAAATAGATTAAGATATCTTTTGTCTATGATTTTGTTATGAAAACGCCTAGCATCACAGAAATTTGCCAGAACTAAAAAATTAAAATTAAACTACAAAATAATTATCACAATCAGCATATTTAAAAAATAAATTAAATTTTTAGCAAAATAGGTAAAACCGATTCAAAATAAAACTCCTGTAGACTTCAATTATACGCCTACACCCTCTGTGATTCAAAAAGGCACATTCAATATAATGTAATAGGGAACCATTTTAATAATCGCATGAAAATTAAAAAAACAACTAAGTCTACAAGAATTTATGAATGTTCTATCAACCAGATTCTTCGCATGCGTTCATGCGAGCTGAAAGAGATACCAGAGAAGTTCCTCCACACCCCACGCTATCTGGAGCGGCTGGACATCAGCGACAACCAGCTGACTGCCGTCCCCCAGGAGCTGGAGGAAACCAAGAACCTGCTCTTCTTGAACCTGAACCAGAATCCTATTGTTGAGCTGGATATGAACGATGAGGATAATTTGTAAGTATATAGCATCTTTCTTAGTTCTTACTTAAGTCTAGTGTTATTTCTTGTACATAGTCCCAGTTGCTTGGGCCGTCCGCCAATATCGTAATCAATCAGTTTTCCCTTCTACAAAAATATCTGCCAATTACTATAATTTCAGAGCCAATTAAGAAAAGAGTTTGCGATACACTTCCAGGCCTGGTACCAATGACACATGCTTTTTTTTCAGAGGCTTCCCAAGGCTGCGTAAGTTGCAAGAGCTCCACATGTGTAACATGCCGGCCCTTCGCCGCATCGGTCCTGGAGCCCTGTCGGGTCTGGAGAGCATCTCGCGTCTCCACATGAGCTTCAACCCAGCTCTGTCAGACATTGACCCGAAGGCACTGGCGAGACCAGATGATATTGGAGAAACTTACGACTGGCCAATTGTTAAAGAGGTATGTGTATTTGTAATGGAACTATATATAACAATATAATTCCTCCATCCCCATTTCTCCATCGAACCACAAGGCGTCGGGAGAATTTCCACCCACACGTTGTCGACACCCCGCTTTTACGAACACAACGTTTCGCTTCTTCGTTCGTTATACGAACAGCAAAGGAGTGGAACTCTCTTCCGGGGTCAGTGTTTCCCGACAGCTATAACCTGGATTTATTCAAGGCCAGAGTGAATAGGCATTTTCTGGGTAAGCGTGCTACATCTTCGGCCTCGTCGTGACTCCTTCTGGAGTCAGTCGAAGGCCAAACGCAAGCCCATTTCTAATAAAATAAAAAAAAAATACTTCACTATATAGTATAAAACAAAGTCGCTTTCTCTGTCCCTATATCCCTATGTATGCTTAAATCTTTAAAACTACGCAACGGATTTTGATGCGGTTTTTTTAATAGATAGAGTGATTGAAGAGGAAGGTTTATATGTATTAGTATCTACATTGCACCTGAGCGAAGCCGGGGCGAGTCGCTATTAGATTATGAAGTAGAGCTCTTAGTGCAGAGTTCGTCCGGGGAAGTACTACCGTACCCATTTCCGCCGTGAAGCAGTAGTGCACTTGCATAACTGTGTTTCGGTTAGAAAGGTAAAGCCGGAGAAGGCAACGCGTTGATAATGCCTCCAGTGAAATCACAGGTACACGGTATAAAAAACAAGGGTTCATGACCAAAAAGGAGGATCAAGAAAGTGGGAAAGTTTGTCTCATAATTAACTTAATTTTAGGGAAACACATCCTTGGCTAACGATGAACAAGTTGCAGAAATATGGTCCATATTCCTCTGTATAAATTAATAATAATAAATATCCTGGGACATTCTTTACACACGGCCATCTGATCCCAAACTAAGCAGAGCTTGTACTATGGAAACCAGACAACTGATATACTACATATACAGTGGACCCTCGGTAATCCGCCCCTGTCTAATTCGGCGCCCCCTGTTATCCGACTTGCCAACCATTGTTGAACACACAAATATTATTTTGGCAAATTTTCACAAATTTGTAGTTCAGGTACAATGTAATAAGTAATTTTGATCTGTAATATGTCGGATTACAAGGAACTCTTTTTAAAAAAATCAGGACTATCCGGCCTAAGACCCCCCCTGTCTTAGGCAGTACTCTATAGTCCGACACTACCCTGCAAAACGTTTGTCGGATTACCGGTACCGGTAGTACCTTCAGTACTACTTTTTTTTTCTTTTTTTTTTATACCACTTGGGCCGACAAACAAGCAGACGGTCCACCTGGTGGTAAGTGGTCATCGCTGCCTATGGACATTTGCAACACTAGGGGCATCGCCAATGCGTTGTCGACCCTGAGACATGAAGTTGTTAAGTCTCATGTGCCTGTAATTTCACAATAACACAAGTGCACTACTGCTTCACGGCAGAAATGGGTAAGGTGGTAGTACTTCCCCGGACGAATTCTGCACTAAGAGCTCTACTACTTTTTTAAATACATACTTATATAGATATTTTCATCCATGCTAAAAATCTGTCTTCTTTTTTTAGCTCTACCTCCAATCAAACAACCTCTCTGAAGTGGACTCTCGCCTGCTCTCACGGTGGGACCTCCTGGAAGTTGTCGATGTTTCCAACAACCCCTACCTCTGTGACTGTTCTACGCAATGGATGGTTGATATGCTGGTGCCCATAGTTGAAGGGAAGAGCGTCAACGCTTCTGAGAAGTTGGTGTAAGTAACATTGCATATTGGGTCGAAAAAAGGGGGGGAAATGGGAGAAAATGTGAAGGGGTCTCCCTTCCCATTTTTGGGTTGGGAGAAAAAGGAGTAGCGCTCGCTCCAGAACACATCTTTATGTTAAATATTTTAAAGTAGTAATTGCTGAGTTTATTGCCTTCTCTTCAGTAAAAGCAACCTTCCGAGGCGTTAGAGTCTGACCATTCATAAGTGCCTGTGAAGGCCTATTTGAATAAAATATTTAAATTAATTTCAAGGGTAGGTCTGATAAATAGGACTATTGTAGTATCGAGAGAAATACGGGCGATGCAATTGTTATCTCTCTCTGCGCGTGAGATAGCAATCACCTGACAGTGAAACTAGTGGCAAATACTCAACTTTGATTCCGAGAGCTATGCACAATCGCCTAGCAGTGTTGGGTGTGAGTTGCGAGTAGAGTTGCCATTTATCTACGAAGGAATCTTAAACCGTCCGGAATTTCTACAAATAAGTGGCGAGGTGTAGATAGCGATCCGTCAGGCCTGCCCCCTTATTCAGCTAATACAAAATTCGTCGGCGAACCGCTTCACGGAGGCCTTGGAGAGCTTAACTTTCACGTGATTAGTAGTATTAGCGTAGTAAGCGACAGAGACAGAGCACAGAAGCCGCGACGAAACATCCTCGAGTTAGTGTCATTTTCCTTACAGAATCGGATATGTATTTGAAACAGTTAGGTTAGAGTCTGACCATATTCTAAGACGTTTCCTCGAAAATTCCTCGACTCCACAAAACGTCACTCCGAGATATTTAAGTATTCATAGTTACAAAAATCTCCTCCACTCGACGCTTTCTCTCACTCGAGGTGTGGAAATAACTATCAACTTCAAGGTACGTCGCGACCAACCTTAAGGAAGCTTATTGCATGTAAACAGTTACTGAAGTTCATTATTTTATTTGATTAATATTTTATCTATAATAGAATGACGTTACTAATGACATGTTACCTCGACTACACTTCGATTCGACATCAGTCGGGATTGCTCGAGTTTTGCTCAAGTTATGACTTAGAATACCAATATTAAGAATTCCTCGAGAAAATGCTTAAGGTATCCTCAGTCGAGTGACGTTTGAGGAAACGTCTTAGAATATGGGTGTAAGTGACAGCGAATTGGAAATAAAATCCTAACTAATATTAAAAGTGTGATCAGAGGCGGCCTTAGGAGGTGGCGAACGGGGCAAACGCCCGGGGCCTCGCTCTTGCAGGGGCCTGGCGCAACCCAAGCAAATTAAAGAAAGTATCGATGTCAAATTTTATTTATTTGTATAACTTTAGCATATCTTGTCAAACATGACAAATACCTAAACCAAACAACCAGGCTTTCGCATCACATACTTTTAACGAAGGACAAAGGGCCTCGCAATGACCTGCCGCCCGGAGCCTCGCCGTTTCCCGTTTTACCGTAAAAATAATTAAAAATAAATGACTTATTAATTTGTTTTCGTTTCCAGCTGCCAAGAGCCGATAGAAATGAGGGGTTACACCATGAAGCATTTGCACGACATCCACCGAACGATGCGCTGCGTGGACAAGTACGGGCACCGGCCTGAGAGGGACGGCGCTATACTGCTCGGCACGCTGATCGGTGAGACAAATAAAACCTATTTACTATCACTACATAGTATGAAACAAAGTCGCTTTCTCTATCCCTATATCCCTATGTACGAGTATGCTTAAATCTTTAAAACTACGCAACGGATTTTGTTGCGGTTTTTTTTTAATAGATAGAGTGATTGAAGAGGAAGATTTATATGTATTAGTATCTACATTGCACCTGAGCGAAGCCGGGGCGGGTCGCTAGTAATATTATAAATCCGTTTTGATAGATGGATGTTATGTGTACCTAAATCACGCCAGAACTAATAATAAATAAATAAAAATAAAAAAAACTACTGAACGGATCTGAATGAAATTTTGCCCCAGATAGGCTGTAGTCTGGAATAGCACATAGGCTTTTTCCCCCGGAATATGTAACATTTCCCAGATATGCGGGTGGTACCGCAGAATGTTTCCTGTTGTTAGTATTATAAATGAGAAAGTATTAGACCATTGATGTTTGGATGTATTTACCCTTTCACGCAAAATCTATTGTTTATACAGTTTACAGAACTACCCGTAAAAGCCGAAAGGAGGTTAAATGTGGCCTTATAACGAGTCCATTCACATTTATTTAGTAACGCTGTATAACATACCCCAAAAAAGAAACCAAACATTTTATTAATGAAAAATATAAAACCTATTAAAGTAGACAATTATTAGGTAAAATAGGTACAAATAGGGTATTTTTTATACCGGAAATGTGTCACAGCCTTCAGGAAAGCGGGTGAAACTGCGGGGAACAACAAGTACTGTATATATAAATGAAAAAACGAAAGTTAGTAAGGATGAATGTATGTTACTCTTCCACGCCAAAACTAACGAATCAATTTGAATGAAACTTGGCACATAGATAGAGCATGCCCTGGAATAATGTATTGGGTACTTTTTATTTCGGGAAAATGTTACATCCCTCGGGAATGCAGGTGAATCTGTTGGGTATAATTATGTAAAAATAAGTATTACATATGGTCAAAAAGAAAGGTGTTTTGTACAGGAAAACATTTTAATTATTCATCAATCACTTTTGAATAAATAAATAAATATCCCGGGACATTCTTTACACATGGCCATCTGATCCCAAACTAAGCAGAGCTTGTACTATGGAACCAGATAACTGATATACTAGATACTACTTTTAAATTTTTCAAAATATATACTTTTATAGATATTTACACCCAGACACAGAACAAACAGACATGTTCATGCACACAAATGTTTGTCCTGGGTGGGAATCGAACCGCGACCTTCGACTTGGTAGTCAAGGTTGCTAACCACCAAGCCAATGTTTAACATTCATTTATTTTGCGGCGCACAAAAAGGTTGCTGATCAGAAATTCAAAGACTTCCCATAAGAAGTTATAATAATAAAATAAAAAATTTATTCACATAAATAATCTTACGCAATTTAAATTCAGTCTCTGACTTCTGCGCTACTGTGTTACAGAAGCCAAAATTGATTTCTAAAATTATTTTTGTTTACAGGAGTTCTGCTGGCAGTACCGATAATGCTAGGCCTCATGCTGCTCTGGAGACATGGCTACTTCGCATTTATAGGCCTCCGTGGGCCCACTGATGTGTCAAGGGCCTTCTACAAACGTGCACCTGCTGAGGACAACTATTTTTAATTTTAAATAAATTATTTTATATAATAATCTTTTAGAATGTAATTTTTATATTTTCTATTTAATATAAGGCTAAGACTACTTTACAGTGTTTTTTCAAAAAAGATATTATTATCATTGGTCTATAGTTTCAAAATTGTCCGTTTACAAATCCCACCAAAAATAATTGTTTTACAAAAAAATATTTAAACTTCCAATAAATTTTTAATTTGAGAAATTATTTCGTTTTCTTTTGTAAATTTTGTCAATATACAAAAGCTTTTAAACAACAGAATAGCAAAAAATCATAGGTGTGTATTGAGGGCCTCTTTTAATCTTTGAAGGCCCTGAGGATTTTAGAGTAATGGGCCCCTAAGACATATGACATGACATAAAGTATAGTAATGAATACTTAGGTGTATACAGGGCCTTCTATGATCCATTAGAAGGCGTGAGGGACTTAATTATTATGGGGCCCTAAGGCTATGACTTGACACATAGAACATAACACTGATATGATCTGTCACATACGCACGGCTTTTTTTTATACCGCAGGGTCCGACAAACAAGCACACGGTCCACCTGATGGTAAGTGGTCACCGCCGCCTATAGACATTTGCAACACCAGGGCATCGCCAATGCATTGTCGACCCTGAGATGTGAATTTGTTAAGGCTCATGTGCGTGTAATTTCACCGGCTATCTTACCTATCTAACCGAAACACAGTAACACAAGTGCTTCACGGCGGAAGTGGGTAAGGTAGTAGTACTTCCCCAGACGAACTCTGCACTAAGAGCTCTGCTACTCTAGAAACTTCTTTTTTGTAACCTAGGTTCACACTCAAGTCACATAGGCCTCCAATTCCACTGATAGAAATAGAAATATTTGTTATTCACGTAGGCCTTTACAGGCTCTGATGTACCGTTTCTAGAAATATTTTTATTATATGTTTTAAAAAGAATAATACAAAATATAATAACATACTTAGATATATAGTTTGTTACACGAACAATTAATTCGATCTGGGAGGAACTAAAGGCCTAATGGATTGCGGGGCCCTGGGAATTTGGCCAGAGGATGTGAGGCCCCTGTATAAATATTTTTTTCCGTAAGTAAGTGTAAACCGCTGCATATGGTAATTTGCAGTACCAGGGGCATCGCCGCGTTGTACACCCATGACAAAGCGGTAGGTATGCATTACAATCAAACTTTGCCTATAAATGCGAAAAATGCATTTTACGCAAGCAATATTTTTCTTCCTTATGGATTTTAACGTCCGCGACGACTTTTCGTACGCGTGTTGACTTTTTGCTTTTTGCACTTCGCTGTGTATTTTTTTCGTAACTTAATTGTGATGAAAATAAAGCGAGGTACATGGTGCTCTAAGCAACTAACCAGTTTCCTGTGAAAACCCCATTAAAATTTCGTCAAGTAATTCCACAGTTTTTGGTAAATACTTTCAAAGTACGGTTCTACATTTTTATTATAATAGATTAGAATCTTACAAAAACGTAATACTTATTTTTAGTGTACAGTTCAGATAAAAATATTCCAATATCTATTTTCGCTTAACAAATCTGAAAGGCGATTTATTCTTTGTACGCCTTGTACTTGACTGTACCAATGTGAATTCATTGAATGAAAAATAATAAAACCACGCGATTATGAACTCTATTTCCGTACAGTTGTAATCCGTTGCCCCTGAGACGTTTAGCTTATCTTGATAACGGATTTAAAGATAAAGCAAAGATTGTAATAAATTTAAAGAAGCGAGAAGAGATAGGTTTTGCGTCGAATTATACCTACAACTATAGGTCTTCTCTGAGGCTTTGGTACACGAATTCGTATGCTTTTCAATAATGATAGGTTTTCTGGGTAAAAAGTACCTCGGGTAGTAGGTCAGGCGGTCGTAGGATGCGTCTGGTCCCGCAGCACCGTCAACAGCGAGAGAAGGATCTCGAGGGGGTTTTAGTCATTGCGAATCGGACATAACCCATCGTTGTGCCCTCGGCGGTGGGTATGCATTAGGCATTTCCCACTCTTTAAAAAAAAGGGTAAATAATTCTTAAACTTGCGGCACGCTATGATAACCGTTTTGACGTTTAACAATGACAAAGAAAAAAACCCTTTATTCCTTCAGACATAAGGTGCCTCTATTGATCCAACAGCTAATTGTATGATGATGAAAATCAACCTTATTCCAAAGCAATACAGTTTCTTTTCCTATGATAATCTAAACCGTCAAAACGACCATCATAGCGTGCCGGTAGTATAGGTACTGAAATATCATCTGTCCTACTAATTCTATAAATGCGTAAGTGTTGGAGGATTGATGAATAAATGTATGGATGTTTGTTACTCTTTCAAGCAAAAACTAACTAACGAATTTGAATGAAACTTTGCACATAGATAGATGATTCCCAGGAATAATATATAGGATTTTTTGTCCTGGGAAAATAACACATCCCTTGGGAACGCGGGTGAAACCGCAAGGCAAGACAGCTAATCTATAATTTATTTTCGAAATTTGTTAAAATGTGTTCCCCATTGCCGCCTCAAATCATATCCAATTTTTAATTATCAATGTAGGTGGGTATTTATATCCGCTGTCCAGATATCCATGTCCTATCTGTCGATTATAATCCCTACCTTATTTTCATTTCGGTTTCATTATTAAGCCCCTGCTGCTAAAATCATATCTAACATTTTAATTATCAAAATAGATAGGTATTTATATCCGCTGTCCAGATATAAGTGTCCTATCTGTCGATTATTATAATCTTTGACGACATTATCGTGTAAAAATATCGCGAAAACGTTTTTTATCTGAAATACGACACATTTTAAGATATCAACATAATTTAGTATACCATTCGGACGTGAAAGCGTCTCTTGTGAAAAATATGTATTTAAGTTATTTTGTGTTATCCATTTTGTTCGGATTAACTGCTACTCACAATGAAACTGTATTTTACGGTAAGCAAAACTGATTTCTACAAATCTTTCTACTAAATCTATTCGACACTGCTCTTAAGGTTTAAAGTGCTTTGCATTTAAAGTTAGAGGTGTCATCTTATTACCATGTATATTAATATAAGGCCGAGCACTGCTCGGGATTTCTTTACTAACGTGACTTCTACCGTATTCTCTTTTTTAAAGCACTGTCATATATACCTAGATACGAATTAGATGCGATCATAAAGGGCTCCCAATAACAGTATTTCTCACAAAAAAATTAACTTGAAAACCTTACCTTCTAATGACATTGTAGCAGTTTTCATTGCCTAAAAACACGGATAAAACGACATTTTCTGAAAATGAATCCTAGTTAGAACGATTTATCACCCCCGAAACCTCCTGCATACTAAATTTCATGAAAATCGTTGGAGCCGTTTCCGAGATCCTAATTATATATATATGTATATAGAAGAATTCCTCGTTTAAAGGTATTAGATAGATAGATAGATAGATAAATCTGAATGTAAGTTTGTTTGTCACGCTTTCACGCGACTACTTAACCGATCATCATGAAGCTGTGTACACATATTCTTGGAGGTATTGGAAGTAACATAGGATAATTTTTGTGCCGGGAAAATGTTATTTCCCTCGGGAACGCGGGTGACACCGCAGGGGACAGCTAGTGTATTATAAATGGGAAAGTTTTGATGGATGTTTATAACTCAATCACGCCAGAACGACTGAACCGATCTGAATGAAATTTGGCACAGAGATAGATTATGGTCTGGAATAGCACATAGGTTTTTGCCCCGGGAATATGTAACATTCCCCCGGGTACGCGGGTGACACCGCAAGATATCTCCTGTCACTATTATAAAAGCGATATTTTTGAGAATGGTTGTATAAAAGTTTGTTACAATTCCACGTAAGAACTACTAAACGGGATACTAAATTTGGATAAAACTGGGCACATAGATAGTTTGTAATCTAGATTAAAACCTAGGGTACTTTTTATCTCGAGACAATGTAACTTCTCTCTCTCCCGTTCCCACGCGGGTGAAACCGCAGGGCACTGCTAGAAACATATAAAAATATTGCTTTTGAAGTACTTGACTAGCTACCGTCCTCAATTAAAGCGACCACTATGTTCCTGTACACTTGAGAGCCACTCCTCATTTTCAACCACAAGCATACTCAAGAACTAAACAGCTCACGGCTCACTTATTATTTAACAGTCTGTATACAATCTGTGATCTATTCTCTCATATTGTGTCGTTATCGAACTGTGGAACTCTTCTGTGACTACAAATAAACCCTTCGAGTTTGTACTCATTTGTTTTGGCGATACCTACACATTACATTTAGTAACATTAGAAAATAACGTGTATTTAAAAATTGATTTATTACTCAAAAATTACATAAATCACGACGCTACAAACTGAATATAAGTACAGTAAACAGTCCAGAGTTGCAAAAGTACAATTAAAATTAAACGTTAATAGTTATTTGTATCATCATCAGCCGGTTCGTGTCATGCGGTCTCCGAGCGCTTCGCACTCTTATCGCTCTAAATCTTTTCGTTTTTTAAACAATATTTTTTGAAACCAAAACCTTATTTTGCGATTTCAAATTCGAAAAAAAAGTGACGCTAAAGGAAGATATATGGATAAAGCCTGTGAGAAAAATAAGAAAGCTTGTTTTCTGTAAGTTTCTTCTAGCGCGTGAACTATGGAGTGTAGAAGTAAAGGAGGACCATCTCAGTGTACCAAAAAGTGTTCGTTGAAAGGGAACAAATTAAGGTGGCGCTACTGTAGCAAGTGGAAGAATTTTAAATAGAGCGCCACAAATTATGAGAGTAGGATGCAAAATTAATAAAAAAGGAAATGTATCTTATTTCCGTTTTGTTATAGCGCATTTTCTAAAATTATTATAATATATAGACAAACATGAGTATGGAGTAAAATTATACAGTGTTTTTAAGTACCCCAATTATTTGTAAATAGCAAATAGAAAATAGTATTAAAGAATTACTGGAAACCAACCCAGCACACTTCACTCTGTTCATAACTGCTTATGCTGCTAAGATCATATCATTTCCACTTGCTACACTAGCGCTATTTCAGTGAGAATTCGAAAACTAATTTGCTGTTTACAAGTGGACACTCTTTCGACTAATCCCCCATACAAGATGGTCCTTCTTTACTTCTACACTCCATAGCGTGAACCAAGTTTTTTTTTATTGCAGAAATCATCACAGATACTCCAGAGCCAGCTACAGACCTGATATGTACTACATGTGTATGCACAGATAATACGGTCAATTGCACAAACAAAGATGTAGGCCAGCCCTTCGAGCTGCAAGATTGGGATGGTAAGAATGGACGCTTTATAAAATATAAAAACCTATGATATTATATGGGGTGCATGGTGTCAATAGCTATAAATATTTTATTGACAGTTATAAGTAAAAAAAAAAAAAAAAAAAAAAACGGTTATGTGATTCGGTTAGAAAGGTAAGGCCGGTGAAATTACAGGCGCATGAGACAACTTCACGTCTCAGGGTCGACAACGCATTGGTGACGCTCCTAGTGTAGCAAATGTCCATAGGCGGCGGTGACCACTTACCATCAGGTGGACCGTCTGCTTTTTTGTCGGCCCAAGTGGTACAAAAAAAATAATATAGATAATATCTTAAAAAGCCACGCTATTTTTACATAGAAATACATTTTTTTCTTATTAACACTCATTCTTAATTCAAATTTATTTTCTATTTTTTGTTGATTTTTTTTAAAAAACCTGTATTTTAGTTTTTTTTTTACTATTGTTTATTTTTTAATTTTTTAGTAAAATCTTGGATAAACGCGTTTATAATATTGTAGGATTATTTTACCCCCTTAGTGGTGGAATTTATAAAAAAAATCCTTCATGGTCACTTACGTAAGTTAATGAACCTTTGTGCATAATTCCAAGTTTGAAGCCCCAGCGGTTTAGACCCTGCGTTAGAGCATCAGTCAATCAGCCAATCAGGACAATAATTATTTATAATAATAATAATAATAAATAAATATCCTGGGACATTCTTTTACACACGGCCATCTGATCCCAAACTAAGCAGAGCTTGTACTATGGAAACCAGATAACTGATATACTACATATACTACTCTTTTGTCTAAATACATACTTATATAAATATTTACACCCAGACACAGAACAAACAGACATTGTTCATACACACAAATGTTTGTCCTGTGTGTAAACGAACCCGCGACCTTAGCTTTGGCAGTCAGTGTTAACCTGAAAGCCAACTGACATGACAATGTGTCATGTCATATATGTATTGACAATGGTCAGAAAACTATTTAAAAATAGGCAAGAATACAATAGTTAAGTACAATTTAATCTCCTTTCTTTTGTTTAGCAGTTCTGTCAAACTTTTGTAGTTATAAGCAAAAACAGGGTGTGTCATAAAGACGTGTAGAGGTGAATCTTTAGTATTACAGGGAATTAACAATTATACATCAATCACTTGTGAATAGCATACATTGTGTTTATCATTCATTTAAAAAAACGTGTGTGTGTACTTATGTACGCACGTAAGAAGTTCTACCCGAAATTATAGATGAGAAAAACTGCACTAAAAGTATTTTTTACTATTCAGTCGTGAAATTGTAGTGTCCAAACTCTTTGCACCTGTCTGCAGCAACGAATAACAATTTTTGACGTTGTTAGGTTATTATTGACAATAGCATCAGTAATCGGATGCGATTTGTGCGATGTTCTGGAGAGACCGTTAACTTCATCCGTGAGAATTTTGTGTTACACTGATGCGCACGCATCTTAAAATTTCACTCTCATAATTTTTTCATAAGGCGCCTAAAGAAGTATAACTTCAAAATAAAAAAAGATTGTAATTTTTCATACACTTTCAATAATCTATGGTTTAATTTTAACTACAGTGTACTTCACGTCTTGATAACTCATTGTCTAGAAATGTGACACTTTTTTTAATAGGATTAACTTTCTAATCAATTTATCGAAATATTCTGATGACGTGTTTCATTTCCGTTTTAACTATTATCAGATTTCCGTATCCGGGTTCTGATGATAATGTTATCAATTGATGACTTTGACTATAAGCTTACAATAATAAAATAAAAATATAAATCTATGTTGTACGTATATATGTTTAAATTGTGGCGACATCTATGACGCTTACAATACTTCACCGCTCGCACCACAGTGATATGGCGACATCTATGAACGAGTAGAAACACGCGACAATCCTAAATCGCGATATCAAGATTCTTTCAGAATTTGACTTATATACAAGAATCCAACATCAACAGTTGGACCGCGGTCCCTAGGCTTGATCACCTAGCGGCGTAAGATCTTCCCTTTTAATGGAGGAGTCCGTGACATAGTATCAATGTATTGCAACCCAAACTCAACCTAAGTAAACGGGGCCAATATATGTAGCTACTCATATACAGAGGTGTCGGTAACGGTAACAGTGTCGCGAGTTCAATTGTTTTTTCCCATCTCAAAAATGCCAAAAGCGCCTATTGAAGTTTTCACTTCAGAAAGGCCTGTCGTGGAACACTCGGTTCGTACGAAGTGCCTTTCATAGTGTATTATTATTGATATATGGTTGTGTATTTTGTGTTGAGTAGTAGAGCTTTTAGTTCGCTAGATATATAAATAATAAATAAATATCCCGGGACGTTCTTTTACACACGGCCATCTGATCCCAAACTAAACAGAGCTTGTACTATGGAAATCAGATAACTTATATACTACATATACCACTTTTTTATAAATACATACATATATAGATATTTACACCCAGACATAGAACAAACAGACATGTTCATGCTCACAAATGTTTGTCCTGGGTGGGAATCGAACCCGCGACCTTCAACTTGGCAGTCAGGGTCGCTAACCACCAAGCCAACTGGCCTGTCAATTTGTCCTGATGTTCGTGATTAGGCCTCAGAAGGCTATGTGTAAATAATGACCCAGGATATAAAACCTCTTTAGTTATAATGTTATAATTGAACTCTTCTTTCCAGGTTTAAAGGAACTCAAACCAATCACAGTAGATCTAAGCCAGAATCCGCTGACTGCTGTAACCCGGATATCGTCGCTGCCAATCCAGTATCTGAATTTATCAAATTGTAATATAGCTACAATTGAAGATGCAAGCTTCATATATCTGAAGAGCTTAGTCAGCTTGGACTTGAGCCATAATAATATTCCTACGTCAGCATTGAGCCGTCGTGTTTTTGATGTAAGTGTCTTTTTTTTAAAGTGAAAACTTCTATAGGCGCGTTGGGCTTTTTTTGAAGTGAAAACTTCTATAGGCACCTTTAGCTTTTTTGAGATGGGAAAATATTCTTCTCATTTCGGGATGTAACGGGAATATTAACGTATTTTATCTAGATATGCCTTTAGCCCGAAATTGGAAACGTGCGAGAGAGACGGCGACAAACTCACCACATGTCACGTTGGGACTTTAAATATCTGCGGTGAAATGTGGGTCTTACTTCTGAGACCTCCTACTTCTTCTGGGATAAAGGGCGTGAGGGTATTTGCAAAATGTTACGTATGCCGTGTTTTGGTAGAACTTTTTCAGTTTCACACGAATAATTGACCACTATCTAATCTTCGTTTAGATTATTGATAAAAGCGACAACCGTAATAAACGTTACGTAAAGATATACTGACTCACGCTTTACATATAGATATCCATTGGCATATATACATAAAAATGTATAAACAAAGAATGTGATATTTCGCGATACTATCAATTTGTTTGGTTGACTTTTAGAGTGATATACCGCGGCTCCTATCTTCGATCTTAGAGAAGTAGTGGAGCTCTTAGTGCAGAGTTCGTCCTATACCCCTACACCCATTGCCGCCGTGAAGCAGTAGTGCACTTGTGTTACTGTGTCTCTTTCTATATATATTGTGGTTATTTATCTATATGTATAAGGAAAATAGGGCTCCTTTGACGCACCATCTCCTCAAAATTACATATCGGGATTGGACTGCTACCATTAGACGCGGAATTTTCGATATCGATAAACACGAGTGAAACCGCGGGTTACAGCTATAATATAATAATTCTATTATTCGATATCGAATCCCCCCTCCCATTTACTGCCTCCCAATAGTAAAGCTGTTGTTTTTGTTTCAGGGTCCCGTCAGACCAAATTTTGGCCCAGAAACGTTTGTGAAGCTGAACTACCTGAGTCTGGCGAACAATGACATCCACTCGCTACCACAAGACATGTTTGATTTCATCAACAAATTAACCACTTTAGATTTGAGCGGGAATCCGCTTGGGTTCATCGACCAGGTCACTATGGCGGCCATTACGAATTTAGTGGAGTTACAGGTAGTTTATTTTTTACTTTTTACGGTCATGTTCTTCTTAAATATCCTGGGACTGGGACATTATTTACACACGGCCATCTGGTCCCAAACTAAGCAGAGCTTGTACTATGGAAACCAGATAACTGATATACTACATATACTACTTTTAAATACATACTTATATAGATATTTACACCCAGACACAGAACAAACAGACATGTTCATGCACACAAATGTCTGTCCTGGGTGGGAATCGAACCCGCGGCCTTCGGTTTGGCAGTCAGAGCGTTAACCACCAAGCCAACTGGCCTGTCCAAGTGTCTTAGCAAAAGAATTTCCAAACCAGCATTGGGAACGTCGAATGCCGTGTCGAGAGTCGGCGGCTCGAATCTACAATGGCCTTGAGGTTTCGGCGAAGAAACACACCGTAAGGAAACCATAACACGGTAGGGTACTGTGTAGTACCCGCCTGGTTGGCTGTGACCCTCATGTTTAAAATCTGTCGCCAAACACCTGTTGAGAGCCAGTTTCCTTCTACGCTTCGTGCAACATCTATGGCCACATTATCAATTACCATAATGAGATTATGGACAAACTAATGGATAACTAATTACGCTGGATTTCCTTCTCTGTCTGTCCCAAAACAAAAAAACTCAACATTATCGACACGTGCTTCGCTTATACACGAAACATCTTCAGGACGTATTAGACCCGCTGACACTGAGTCGACGAACTAGCACCTCAGACGTGTTACCTCGCCGACCGCCGGACAGAAAGTACCAAATTAGTAAAAAAAAAAATTGAGATGAAAGAAGTGAGTGTGAACGCGGTAGAATTGAAACCTTCACAATTACCTATCTAATTCTTCCGCAGGCAAAATCCAATGGATGTATAATATATGTTTGTCTCATTCTTTTTCATCGAATTTAAATCACAACGCTGGTAAAGGTTTTCACTTCCAAAGTACTTTCATATAATTCCAGGAACTGAAACTGAGTGGCTGTGAACTAGAAACTATACCAGAAGGACTATTCCGTCGCCAGAGGCGCCTCCAGCGTTTAGATCTTAGCGACAACAGATTCGCGACAGTGCCCACTGTACTTTGGGAAGCGCAGAATTTAGTTTACTTGAACTTTGGCAAGAACCCTATACAGACTTTCGAAGAGAATAAGTAAGTTTGTTTTGTTTTGTTGGCAGTATGGTTTGTGTGCTGGTTAGTTATATCACAGGTCTTTACTACTGACACATAGTACTATTATTTGCGCTTGTCTAACTAGATGATTGGTGACTCAACTACCCCAGGCAAAGGCGGATGAACGATTTAGATGTTAGATGATTTTTACAATAGGGATGTGTCCTGACATGTCAAATCAGCAATTCTTTATGAAATGTCAAGACGATCGAATGTATGGAGTTTTGTATGAAATAGCAAGTTGTGACGTCATAATTGTACAGCATCAAATAACGTACTCTTTATGATTAGATCGGTACTGAAAAATCACATTAAATTTTGATCATATTTAATGTTTTTGTATATTTTTGGATGTTCAATACACTGGTTAGTGTTTGATCATTTATCTTTAATACAGGACACATCCCAATTATGTACCTACTAGCTGTCCCCAGCGTTCCCGAGGGATTTAACCTTTTTTCGGCACAAAAAGTATCCTATATTACTTCTAATACCTTCAAGAATATATGTACAAAGTTTCATGATAATCGGTTAAGTAGTTTTCGCGTTAAAGCGCAACAAACAAACTTACATTCATATTAATAATATTAGTTGGGATTTTTATATTTAAAAATATCTAAAAGAGTAAAAAAAATAATAAATGGAATAATAATAATGTTAGAGTAGTAGAGCTCTTAGTGCAGAGCTCGTCCGGGGAAGTACTACGACCTTACCTATTTCCGGCGTGAAGCACTAGTGTACTTGTATTACTGGGTTTTTGTTAGAATGGTAAGGCCGATGTAGTAACAGGCACGTGAGACTTCACGTCTCAGGGTCGACAACGCATTGGCGACACCCCTAGTGTTGCAAATGTCCATAGGCTGCGGTCCTTGAGACGTGAAGTGGTTAAGTCTCATGTGCCTGTAATTTCACCGGCCTTACCTTTCTAACCGAAACACAGTAATACAAGTGCACTACTGCTTCACGCCGGAAATAGGTAAGGTCGTAGTACTTCTCTGGACGAACTCTGCACTAAGAGCTCTACTACCCATTACTGTGTTTCGGTTAGATAGGTAAGGCTGGTGAAAGTAAAGGCAGAGAGACTTAACCACTTCACGTCTTAGGGTCGACAAAGCATTGGAGATTGTAAAAAAAAATATTCAAAATTCAAAACCATTTATTCAGTTTAGGCCTTCGGAGGGCACTTATGAAGGTCAAATTTAAAGTTACTGAAGCTACAACCAATATTCATTCATTGAATTAAATATTTTACACATTCCTTTTTTAAATCACAATACAAAATACAGAGTTATCAGATAAAACACCAATCTCTTGATTACGCAACGATTCTCCATAAATGTAACAATTATATTTTATATGTGTAAGGTATACAATTTTCAGTGATTTTATCTATAAACTCAACGATTATTTCATTATGTACAATGCAAATTAATAAGTGATTTATGAAGTGTGTTACGTAAAGTAGTATATGTCCGACATCTGGTTTACATAGTACTATGAAAAAAATGCATAAAAATTAAATTTTCTATGCAATTCTTAAACGTAACATGGCATGGATCTAACTTAACATTTTTACCTTATGGGATCATACTCAAGCATAGATACATCCTTTTGACCCTTCCAGTAATCTTTAGTTTTTTTCAGTGCCCTAACGAACTTGACCAAACTACAAGAGCTCAGGCTGTGCCGTCACAGCAAACTACGGTCCATTTCAGCAGGTGCTCTTGGAGGTCTGAAGAGTCTGGTCTCCTTGCACATATGCTCCAATCCAAGGCTGACGCACCTGCATCCTGACTTCTTGGTGTGGCAGGATGACCATGATGTGGAAGTGTGGCCTAGGGTTAAAGAGGTACGTAAAGGATTTTGATAGATATGTCTTTTTTTTATTACTACCGCACAAATTGACTCCATGCTGCCTGATGTTAAGCAGTCAATGAAGTCCCGTAGTGATGGCCATCATCCCAGCAGCCAGCATTGTGGCATGATGGCCCTCACCTTGACGGCCTTGACAGAAGCTTTTTTTCTTGTCATTTCTTCTCATCATATCTTGTCTTCCGTGGGTAACGAATATTGAGTTAGTGCGTGGTTATATTACTGTTCAAATATAAATGCATATCGCTAGTGTTTCACAATCATGGATAGAATGAAAGATACCGTTTTTCAACACGGTACAGTCCGATATGCGGTTTCGCTGAAACTGCGGAATGGCATGTAAAATACCTGGCAAAATACCGCGCGTAATTTTTTGATACCCACGGCGAATATCGCTTATACTATAAACAGCCCCCTTATTCAGCTAATACAAACTTCATCGGCGAGCCGCTTCACGTAGGCCTCGGAGAGCTTACCTCTCGCGCGATTAATAGTATTAGCGTAGTTAGCGACAGAGACAGAGCATGCAGGCCGCGACGAAACATCCTCGAGTAAGTGTCATTTTCCTTACAGAATCGAGCCCCCGGTCAAAATTTTTATTTTTTTACCTTTTTATTATTCACCAAACAATCCAATGGTAGCTTCAGTAATTTTAAATTTGACCTTCATGAGTGCCCTCCGCAGGCCTAAACTGGCTTTATTTATTAATTATATATTATAAGTGGTTTTGATTTTATTTTTTATTTTGAATCCTTCATATTAATTTTTGTGGCTGATTAAGAGTTTCAAAGGGTGTCAACGGAATCCTACAAAACACATTAAAAAATAGGTCTTAATGATACGAAGTGTCTAGTCCCATTCTTAATCCTGGAGCCGGTATTATCATTACAATCTTTTCGTTTCCAGCTATATTTAAACAACAACAATTTGACATCGATCCCGAGTGGCATGCTGGACCGCTGGGACCAGCTGACTGCAGCTGACTTCTCCAACAACCCCTATGTGTGTAACTGCACCAACCAATGGATGGTGGATGTGCTGGTACCTGTCATGATCAGCCTGAACAATGAGAGTACTAGCAATATGTTGTAAGTGTCTAGGATACCTATGTGTCTAGGATAACTTCGTGTCTAGGATACATACGTCTCTTAGTTAACTACGTGTCTTAGATAAATTCGCGTCCAGGATATATATGTGTCTAGTATAACTATGTGTCTAGGATACATACATGTCTAGGATAACTACGTGTCTAGGACTACTATGAGTCTAGGATACAGTCAGTTGTATCTGGGTGTAAATATCTAATATATATATATATATATTTTAAAATGGTACTTTTCGTTCCCATGGTCCAAGCTGTGATCAGTGCAGGATCAGATGGCCGTGTGTAAGGAACCAGGATATTTAATTATTGGCTCTCCTTATATTTTAGATGCAAAAAACCACAAGAGCTCCGAGGAATAACATTCTCCCAGCTCTACAGCGTATCTAAGACACTAGTGTGCGCTGAATCAGAGAACCTGGTGGAGTCTGTTGGCCCTGACATGGCTATTATACTGGGAATTATGATTGGTAAGTAACTAAGGACTTTGTTTCTTACGTAACTGCATATTAATGCAAAAGAATTATGTAGTAGCTAGATTCCGATTGCTACCTCAGCTGTCGTGGGTTCGAGTGTCAGCTAACACAGATATTTGTGTGCAAGTCTATTTGATCTGTTTTCGATGTCAATTAGTGCCCTGAACATGGACGACATGGAATGGAAAATAGAACAGCGCAACGTCACGGTATACGCAGTGTTCAATTTTCCATACAAACCATAGATGTTCGTAATCAGCCCCCTTATTCAGTTAATACAAACTTCGTCGGCGTGCCGCTTCACGGAGGCCTCGTAGAGCTTACTTCTCACGTGATTAGTATTAGCGTAGTAAGCGACAGAGACAGAGCATAGAGGCCGCGACGAAACATCCTCGAGCTAGTGTCATTTTCCTTACAGAATCGAGCCCCAGGTATCTGGCGTCAATTATCTGGTTTTCATATAACAAGCTCTGCTAGAATGTTCCAGGATATTTATTAATGTTTCTTTGCCGTTTTGTAAGGAGTTTACCTGTACTGTAATTATTCTGAAATCTGTCCCCGAAGTCATACAATCTTTACCCATACTAGTATGACATTATACCGTTGTCTGATCTTCTAAAGAATTGTATTTTGCGGTTCTCTCAAGAATATGGTACTGGTTGACTAACAAAATACCTCTCATACTTTAGATAATAAATATTTCTTAAAGTCTTACATACAAGTATGACCATCAAAAATGGTATTGCCCTGATTTTACCTATTGTACACATCATCAGTCTCCGTCCACTGCTGGACATAGGCCTCACCTATGGCACGCCACTGAGCTCGATCTTCAGCTCTTTGTTTCCAACCGCTGCCAGCCAGCTTGCGTATATCATCTCTCCATCTAGCTGGAGGGCGCCCTACACTACGTTTACCGAGCCGTGGTCTCCACTCCAGAACACGTCTACCCCAACGGTTATCGGTTCTATTCTATTTTACACATTCACTTCTAAATAGATGTTCTTGTGGACTTTTCTCCGTTTTCAAACTATTTATTATATATTGTTATTATATATTGATATCCTGTTGAGTTTCCTTGTTTGGGACTTACTAGAGGAGATCCAGCAGAATTAGTTACTAGATATTAATAGATATTCATAAGATAAAAAGCAATGTTAATACCTAGCCGTAGAAACTGTTTTGGCAATTGTATTACTTTAGTTTATAGTTTTATATGTGAAATTATAGCTGTTTGTTTCTTAAAAAATATATATATATTGAATTTTGTATAATCTTACAAGGTATTTCCATTCACAATTTATTTATTAATTCAAAATTGTACTTCCAGGCATATTCGTCACCTTTCCCCTTGTGTTGGTAGTGATGCTACTCTGGAAGAAGGGCTACTTCTCAAGGTGCAGAGCGAAAAGGACTGATCCATACTCGGATGAAGAGGAGACAGACGCTTTCTAGAATATTTGTTGTAAAACTAGTAATTTAGTTGTTAAGCTGGACAACAATCTAGAAATTTAGGGATCTAGCGAATTTTAAATAAAATAATAGATACACATCTGTGATGAGCTTTGAGGTTCGATTACAACATTAATATGCGATCACAGGTTACTTACAGTTTAAATAGCGTGTTAGTGCATCACTTCCCTGGTCGTGGGTTCGATTGCCACCTGAGGCAATTTGTATGCATGTCTGTTTGTTCTGTTTTTGAAGAACTTGGCTTTAGATAGGTTGAATTGTAAACCATCTGAGTGCCTGAAGTCTATATGTACATCTAGACAAAAATTTTAGATAATTCAATTTATCTGGGCTTGTAATATTACCAAAAAACGTGTGTATAAATGTGTTGTTTTAGTATGAGAGATGGGTCATTCCCTCGCATTAAAATTGTCATACTTGTATGACCCAGAACTATTTGACGCGCCAGTTGGCTTGGTGGTTAGAGACCCTGACTGCCAAACCGAAGGTCGCGGGTTCGATTCCCACCCAGGATAAACATTTGTGTGCATGAACATGTCTGTTCTGTGTCTGGGTGTATAAAACAAAGTCGCTTTCTCTGTCCCTATATACCTATGTATTCTTAAATCTTTAAAACTTCGCTACGGATTTTGATGCAGTTCTTTAAATAGATAGAGTGATTGAAGAGGAACGTTTATATGTATTAGTATCTACATTGCACCTGAGCGAAGCCGGGGCGGATCGCTAGTTTAAAATAAAGTAAATATCTATATAAGTATGTATTTAAAAGTAGTATATGTAGTATATCAGTTACCTGGTAGCCATGCTACAAGCAGTACACTCTGCTTGACTTGGGATCAGGTAACCATGTGTGAATAATGTCTTGGGATATCTTAATATATATATTTCTTGTGTGCGTGTGTATGTGACTGAACTCCTCCTAAACGACCGGACCGATTTTGATGAAATTTTTTGTGTGTGTTCGTGGAGATTCGAGAATGGTTTAGATTTACAATTGGACCCGGTAGGTGGCGCTGCGAGCGAATTCCTGCATTTTTGTATGGACTTATTTTGACAGAACGACGTCTGTCCGGGCAGCTAGTTTATTTATAAATTTTTCCCTGCAGTCATACTAGTGTTACATGTTATTGTACCTTTGGGATACGAGATTTTTTACAGTTCTTTATGTGTGTAGTGTTGTTTGTATGGTTTAAATTGTCCAATGCTGGACAAAGTCCTCATTATGAGGTGTATGTTAGTTTTATAACGATAGGTTACTTGAGTTCGATGAATGACATTAATATTATAAACAGGAGTGTTAAATAAATAAATTGTTGTAGTTTTTTTTTACACACAGACACCGCAGCCATACCTTATATATACAGGTGTTACAAAACTACCCGTAAAGCCGAAAGAAGGTTAAACAGGGCCTTAGTTAGTTAGTTATGCTGGGCTTCCTCCGCACTTAGCCTCTTGAATGGGCCATTGTGCGTCAGCCTCTTACTCCAGCCATCCCAGGTTGTCCCAGAAAGCTAGCAACCTTTTCAGGTTGCTGCAGGCTGGGAGCGATGCTGGGGATTGGAGTATCTGTGTCCGTTGATCTGCCACGCTGGAGGACTCTATAAGCACGTGTTGTGGCGTTTCTTCTGCCTCCATGCACCCTCTGCATAGAGGGCTGTCCGTCACACCTATGGTACATAGGTGTTTGTTTAAGGGACAGTGGCCGGTTAATATGCCAATGACCTTGCGAAACAAGGGACAAGTCCCTTGTTAGTCTGGTGAGGTTGCGCGTGAGTCTGTTTGATGCCTTCGGAACTGCATTATTTCCGATTAAATGGGGCCTTATAACGATTCACAATATTTAAGAACCGTAGTAACCTTGTATAACATCACCCAAAAAAATAAAAACCTGATTTTTACGAATGAAAAATAGAAAAACTAGGTATTTATTATTAGTACTAGCTGACCCGACAGACGTTGTCCTGTCTTAATAATGAATATTGAATTCGAATCTTCCGATTGAATCAACTGTGAAATGTGCAATAAGAAATTATAAATTAATTAGTTTATCAATATAATTCCGACCCATGCCTCTATTTTAAACGCAATTTGCAGCGCGCATTCTGTCAATCGCTTCAGCCAAGTCAGTCGAGGCGAATTTCTGCCGCCCATCGCTACCGCCACTGCTGAAACCTGACGGTTCGCTGGCCCACACAGCCGTTGAGAAGGCAAATATATTTGCCACTCTATTTGCGGGGAACTCACATCTAGATGCGGGAAGCCATTCACCCCCAATACTTCCCCCTTGCGACTTCCAAATGCCTGACATTCATATTCGGCAAAAAGAGGTAGCCAAGGTACTACGCAATCTAGATGTGAACAAAGCCAGTGGACCCGACGGTATTCCAGCCATAGTCTTGCGGACCTGCGCGCCTGAACTGTCTCCTGTCTTAACACGTCTGTATCGCCTCTCTCTGCTAACAGGTCAAGTTCCAAAAGCCTGGAAGCTTGCAAATGTGCAGCCCATGCGGACCCCTCAAACTATCGTCCGATTGCGATCACCTCCATACTCTGTAAGATTATGGAACGTGTATTGAATCGGCGGCTCCTGGCATACCTCGAAGACAATGACCTCCTTAGTGACCGCCAATTTGGCTTTCGTCAGAAACGGCCGACTGGGGATCTTCTTGTGTATGCCACACATCTATGGAGCGAAGCTATTGAGAGATATGGTGAGGTAAGGCTTTCGATAGAGTCTGGCATGACAGCCTCTTAAACAAGCTTCCTTCGTACGGAATATCTGCTGGCCTGTGCGTCTGGATTTCTGATTTCCTGAGCGAAAGGTCCATACGAGTTGTCTTAGACGGGTGCTCGTCGAATCTACTGGCAATCAATGCCGGAGTTCCTCAGGGATCAGTTCTCTCTGCGACATTATTCTTGCTGCATATCAATGACCTGCTAAAACCCGGTATCCTTGGGTACGCAGATGACAGCACCGTTGTGGAGAGATATTTTTCCAGCGCACAGGCTTCCAGTGACGAAACCTTGACACTTAGAGAGGCCATGGTTGAGCGTATTAACTTGAACCTGCAAGCAGTATCCGATTGGGGTGATTCTTATCTGGTCAAGTTTAATCCCTTCAAGACACAGGCGTGTCTGTTCACAGCTAAAAGGAGTCCTTTCGACCTGACTCCTTCTTTTCAGAATACATCCTTACCGATTTCCGACCAGCTTGAACTCCTGGGCATAACCTTAACTGCCAAAATAAATTTTGGTAGTTCTATTGAGTTAAAGGCTAAAACTGCCGCAAAATAATTGGGCATCCTCTGGAAGGTGAAGCGCTACTTTACGCCGAGTCAGTTGCTCCAACTGTACAAAGCACAAGTCAGGTCGTGCATGGAGTACTGCTGTCACCTCTGGGATGGATCTGCCAAATACCAGCTGGAGGCCCTTGACTCAATAGACCGCCGTGCCAGGAGACTCATCGGTGATGTTTCGCTAGTTGAGGCGAAATTAACGAGCCTTGAACATCGTCGTAGGGTTTCGTGTTTGTCGGTTTTCTATAGGATGTATTTTGGAGAGTGTGCGACTGAATTGTTCAATATAATTCCTCCATCCCCATTTCTCCATCGAACCATAAGGCGCCGGGAGAATTTCCACCCACACGTTGTCGACACCCCGCTTTTACGAACACAACGTTTCGCTTCTTCGTTCGTTATACGAACAGCAAAGGAGTGGAACTCTCTTCCGGGGTCAGTGTTTCCCGACAGCTATAACCTGGATTTATTCAAGGCCAGAGTGAATAGGCATTTTCTGAGTAAGCGTGCTACATCCTCGGCCTCGTCGTGACTCCTTCTGGAGTCAGTCGAAGGCCAAACGCAAGCCCATTCCTAATAAAAAAAAAAAAAAAGCAGTCAAACGACTGACAATAATAAAAGTTTATATTGTCATAAGCACTAATAAAGTGGTTAAGTTTTCTTATTTTTTTTAATTTTCCGCGCAACTATCTTAATTTTTTCATAAGAACCTTCTCCTGACAATAACAAACACAACAAAAAAAGAATTAGCCAAATCGGTCAAGCCGTTTTCATGCTATGTCGTGACAACGGAAAACGGGTTTCATTATATATATATATATATGTTAAATAATCTGGTTCCCTGACATGACAGCTTACTAGGGTCAACAAAATTTTTGGCTTGGATAATTAATTATATTTTTACGGGGTATTTTGTAACACGTTGTATATATACCTACTAAAATAACAATGACAAATTATAAATGGTGATTTGGAAAAAACTTTGCACAAAAACAGTTAATAACCTGAATTAAAACAGGTTAATTTTTATCCTAGGAAACCATCCTTCGGGAACGTAGGTGAAAGCGCGGGAGACAGCATGTAATTGTTAGTTTCACCCCAATCATGCACTGATGAATTAACCATTATTTTAAAGCCAAAAATATTGTAGAAATATATTTAATCAATGTCTTACGAGTATGACAAAAATCATCCCAGTGGTCTCGACTAGTAATGAAATGAAAATGAAAATATTTTCATTCAAATAGGCCTTTACAAGCACTTATGTATAGTCTGGCTCTAGTATGACCAGGATGACCATCTCTAAGTTTAACTCGTGTGAGCTCTTAGTGCACAGTTCGTCCGAGGAAGTACTACCCATTTCTGACGTGAAGCAGTAGTGCACTTGTATTACTGTGTTTCGGTTAGAAAGGCTAAGGAACTTCACGTCTCATGGTTCACAACGTATTGGCGATGTCCTTGGTATTGCAAATGTTATCTGCTCATCATTAATACAGGCTAATATAGTAAATGAGAGCAGCTGCTGTCTGCCTATTTGACAATAACAAAAAATAATCTAGTGTTGATTGTAAAAATTACGAGAAAACCACGAGTCAATATTAAAATGTATTTTTAGCAATTTTATTGTTATGACAATTTAACATTTTTTTCAACGATTCGTGTTGCTTCTAACAGCTTCACTACCACACGCTTGTGACATCATTATTGCTGCGTATTTGTTATCTGTAATAAAAAAATATTACTATTAATGTAGAGCGTACACCACACTACAGTTCATGGGTTCGATTCCCCCTCAGGACAATCGTTTATCTAATACCTTTAAACGAGCAATTCTTGTATAGATCTCGGAAACGGCTTCAACGATTTTCATGAAATTTAGTATGCAGGGGGTTTCGGGGGCGTTAAATCGTTCTAGCTAGGATTCATTTTCAGAAAATGTTGTTTTATCCGTGTTTTTAGGCAATGAAAACTGCTACAATGTCATTAGAAGGTAAGGTTGTAACTTGAAGTTACATCTTTTGTGAGAAATACTGTTATTGGGAGCCCTTTATTATCGCATCTAATTTGCATCTAGGTATATATGACAGTGCTTTAAAAAAGAGAATACGGCAGAAGTCACGTTAGTAAAGAAATCCCGAGCAATGCTCGGCCATCCAGGTGCTATGTAAGAACATGCCATTTTGTTGTCTGGATGTATTTCGTAAGTTCATATTTTGAAAAAAGTAGTATATCAGTTATCTAGAACCAAATGGCAGTGTGTTTCCGGAAAATTACTTTAAAAACAAAAGAAGTTTTTACGAAAGAAAAATTGAACTGTTTTGAATTGTTTTTTAAGCCTTCTATGTAATTTTCTAGCATAGATGGAACGGTACGTACGAACGTGAAAATCAGTTTTGATTTATATCATCAACTTTTGTTTTAATAAAAGGTGGCACATTAGTGAACTTTTTAATAAAGAAGTATTTATACTCGCCACTAGATGGCGCTGTAACCCATAAATTTTTACATACACACAGACCGTTTTTTATGCTGGGATCGCTGGTGAAACCGCAGGGGACAGCTAGAACAAGATAAAACTACCAAATCAAGGACTAAATACAGGTCATACTCACTATATTCTACTATATTCTTGATAAAAGCTGGCGCCAAAAAACTTTTTATCTTCATTCTGAATCCAGCCAACCTGAAAATAAACATGTTGGAAATATAAGATATTTAGGCAAGACGAGTAAAGCCGCAGGGCGAAAACTAGTAGGAAATAAACAACTAACTCGCTTTTCGTAGGTCCAGCTATCCTCATCACCTTAGCTCTCATGCATCTGTAGCTATGAGAGTTTCTGAAGTGTTTGCATCTAGAAGAATGAAAATTTGTTTATTGGGCCGACAAACAAGCAGACGGTCCACCTGATGGTAAGTGGTCACCGCCGCCTATGGACATTAACAACACCAGGGGCATCGATAATGTGTTATCGACCCTGAGACGTGAAGTTGTAAAGTCTCATGTGCCTGTAATTTCACCGGCCTTACCTTTCTAACCGAAACACAGTAAAACAAGTGCACTACACTACGGCTTCACGGCAGAAATGGGTAAGGTGGTAGTATTTCCCCGAACAAACTCTGTACTAAAAGCTCTACTATTCAAACTACAATTAGAAGAATTTATATCATAGAAATAATAGAGCTCTTAGTTCAAAGTTTGTTTTAGCCTCTGCCATACTTTTTTTCTGCCGTGAAGCAGTGCACTTGTATTACTGTGTTTCGGTTAGAAAGGTAAGACCGGTTATAGGCACATTAGAGACTTAACTTCACGTCTCAGCGACAACGCATTGGCGATGCCCCTGGTGTTGCTAATGTTTATGTAAGCAAGCACATACCGTCTGATTCACGACCTTATTGCTGATATATTACAAGTCATATTTAAAAACATGATAAATATCTTTTAACTGTACTAAAAATAATAGAAACATCCTATATGTAAGACACGTATTATAATTTATTTATTTAATAAGTCCACAGATCTTAAATCTAATAAAAGAGTATATATACTATCATCTCACTAGATTTCCCTTAAGAAGGTTCAAATCCGAACTCAAGAAATGTGTTAACTCCATATGTTTAATAATAAAATTGATTATATAATTCCTGTACAAATCTGGATGGAATTTGACATAGATATATTATAGTCTAGAATACAACATAGGCATATTTTTTATCCAGGGAAAATGTAACGTACTTTGGTAACGCGGGTGAAACAGCGGGGGACAGCTAGCCAAACACAAAACTTAAAGCGGTAACCTCATTAACGTATATAATACTAACTGTCCCCCGCGGTTTTACCCGCTTTCCCGTGGGATATTGCCTATATGTTATTCCAAGATATGCTCTATCTATATGCCAAGTTTCATCCATATCCGTTTAGTAGTTTTTGCGTGAAAGAGTAACAAACATACTTATATGCAAATCTTTCCTCTCTATAATATTAGTATAGATAGACATGCCATTCACCAACATCACAGTTCTCAAAACAGTGTAAATACTACATCTACTTATGCGCGCGAAGAAAAGAATAAAAAACAAATGCCACCTTACTATACGGTGTACCTGTTGCTAGAGAGAGATGAATTTACATCGTTAGTAACGTTAAGATTTAGTGCTGAATGCGCCGCGCGTGCCGTCGCGACAGTGGTTGGTGCGCGACTAAATAGAATTGGGTCAATTACCATCACTTTATGGTGCCATATCGGAGCGCGGATATCGCATCTATAGTTTATATGTTTACCTCCAATCTGCTGATATATTGAATCGTACAGTTTTACCAAATTGGAGAAAGCCGCTTACCTTTTATGATGAACCAATGCGTGATTTAGCCTGTATAAAAATAATAAATAAGAAAAGGAAACTAAAGATATAACATTAAACAAAAAACTTGTTTGTTTCTGTGTGTATGTACATAAGTCAATTAGGAAGCCTCTGGTATTGCTCACAAATTTAAGGTTAAAGCTGTTAAGATACAAGAAAGGAGAGACCATTGAGTAGTAGAGCTCTTAGTGCAGAGTTCGTCGGGAAGTACAACCTTACCCATTTCCGCCGTGAAGCAGTAGTGCACTTGTATTACTGTGTTTCGGTTAGAATGGTAAGGCCAATTTCACGTCTCAGCGACAACGCATTGGCGATGCCCCTAGTGTTGCTAATGTCCATAGGCGGCGGTGACCACTTACCATCAGGTGAACCGTGCTTGTTTACCGGCCTCTGTGGTATAAAAAAATAAACTAAATTTACCTTATCACAGAGGGATTTGCCAACAACCGTAACCTGCAATAAATAGAATTATATTTATAATCAATACTCCGTCCCGCGGCTTCACCCGCGTTCCCTAAGGGGACATACCACTAATTACGTGAGGTGATTTCGGGGATTTTTTGACCCTGATATTATCGAATAAAGAAATAAATAAAAAGGCCTTTAATTTCCAGTTTAAAAATGATTATTGTATCTACCTGTATAATACGTTGACAATAGAAGAAGAAAAAAAATTTAATCTATATTATGTAAGTATTTACCCTAAATAATCTAAATATTATTCAACTTATTATTGTTAAAAAAATCTATTATAATATTTTAAAATAATATCAATATTATTGAATATAGCATTGTTTTATTTATATTTTTTTCGGTTAAACGAATGAAGTGACGATATGGCTGAACGTAGTAAGAGACAAAGGAGGTAGGAGTTAGAAAGGAACTGGCTCTAACACCTATATACTAAGGGGGCATACAATAATTACGTGAGGTGATTTTGGCGATTTTTCGCACTCCCTTTGGTGAGATGTCGTGAGATTTTTCTCGACCCTCTCTCCCCGCCCATAATCTCACGTGAGATTTGATATTATCATAAGTATACGATTTAGATGTGAAAAATATTACTACTCAATATAACCCTCTTCTAGCAATTTCACACTGTTTCTTGCTAATAAAAAAATTACGTTATTTTTGCCGAGACCCCCCCTCCTCCACGTGAGATCCGGTGAGATTCGGCTTGACCCCCTCCCCCCCTAAATGCCTCACGTAATTAATGGCCGCCCCCTAAGACGTTTCCTCGAAAACTCCTCGACTCCACTCAACGTCACTCCAAGATATTAGTATTCATAGTTGCAAAAATCTCCTCCGCTCGACGCTATCGCTCAGTCGAGGTGAGGAAACAACTGTCAACTTCAAGGTACGTCGGGACCAACCTTAAGGAAGTTTATTGCTTATAAACAGTTACTGAAGCTGATTATTTTATTTAATTAATATTTTATTTATAATAGAATGACGTAACTAATGACATGTTACCTTGACTACACTTCGATTCGACATCAGTCGGGATTTCTCGAGTTTTGCTCAAGTTATAACTTAGAACACCAATTTTGAGGATTCCTCGAGAAAATGGTTAAGGTATTCTACATGACTCCCCTGAGACTAAGCGTGGTTATTCTGAAGACATCCCTCCCCACCCCCTGAATGGGTCACGTAGTATGGGTACGGTCCCTTATATACATATTTACACCCAGACACAGAACAAACAGACATGTTCATGCACACAAATGCTTGTCCTGGGTGGGAATCCAACCCGCGACCTTCGGCTTGGCAGTCAGAGTCGCTAACCACCAAGCCAACTAGCCTGTTAGTGTATTTTTAAAATAATTCAATATCTTACCATCCCATTTTAAACGGGGTTTTTCTCCGTAATATTGTTGAATACAGCCTTTTCATGCCCCTACCTGTTGAGGAATAAAAAAATATACTTTAGGGTTCTGTAAAAGGAAACCGAACAGTGATATTTCAGTGCATGTACAATAGGAAACCCTAAATGGTGAGTCTTACTTTCCGTTCATTTATATACAAAGGCGTATGTATATAGGGGGAAAGCTGAATGGGCCGTACCCACCCCCGTATGGTCCAGTGGCCACCCCAGGTTATTTCCCTGATTCGAAATTCTAGAATAAATAATAAAAAAATAAATATCCTCAGACATTCTTTACACATGGCCATCTGATCCCAAACTAAGCAGAGCTTGTACTATGGAAACCAGATAACTGATATACTACATATACTACTTTTTTTTTTCTAAATACATACTTATATAGATATTTACACCCAGACACAGAACAAATTATTTTACGTTACCTGATCCCAAGTTAAGCAGAGTGTACTGCTTGTAGTATGGCTACCAGGTAGCTGATGCACACAAATATTTGTCCTGGGTGGGAATCGAACCCGCGACCTTCGGTTTGGCAGTCAGGGTCTCTAACCACCAAGCCAACTGGCCAACGTCAATTAAAGTTTAAAAGTACAAAAAAACTTACGTTGATGGTCATTGATCTCTTGGTGTAGTAACTTTTTGATTCGTTTTACGACAGCACTGAAAACACAAATTACAACTTAATAACCTTTCTAAAAGTCTTTTTGACAGCTAAGATTATCATTCAAAAATGAACGCTATTGCTCTATGTTAAAGCTTCATATGCATTAACACAGTTTACCATTGGATCAATAGATGAATTTTTTGACTAAACTTGCTATGATGGCCGTTTTGTCATTTAAAAATGACAAAGAAAAATAACCTTTATTCCTTCGAACATAAGGTGCATCTATTGATCAACAGCTAATTGTATGATAATGGAAATCAACCTTATTCCAAAGCAATACAGTTACATTTCCTATGACAATCTGAAACGTCAAAACGGCCATCATAGCGGGCCGGTAGTAGTTATAGTAGACCTTTCAATGCAGTGTTCATCCGGGGACGAACGATTTCTTTACCCAATTCCGTCGTGAAGCAATAGTGCACTTATATTACTGTGTTTCGGTTAGAAAGGTAAGGCCAGTAAAATTACAGGCACACGCAACGCATTGGCGATGCCTCTAGTGTTGTAATAAATTAAAAATCCTTGGACATTCTTTACACACAGCCATCTGATCCCAAACTAAGCAGAACTTGTACTATGGAAACTAGATAACTGATATATTACATACACAACATTTTTTTTCGTACGTTTCATACTTATAATCATATATATGTATTTACACCCGGACACAGAACAAACTGACTTGTTCATGGACACAAATGTTTGTTCTGGGTGGGAATCGAACCCGCGACCTGCGACTTGGCAACCAGGGCGCTATCCACTAAGCCAATTGGCCTGTAAATGTGTAAATGTCTATAGGCGGCGGTGACCACTTACCATCAGGTGGATCGTCTGCTTGTATGTCGATATTAAAAAACCTTTCAAAAAGTAAAATGTAAATACTACTCACAAATCACTACTTGAACTTCTTAGCAAGATACTTATGAGAGAACTCCGGTTTAAAATGTGTCTTTTGACTGAAAATAAATAATTAATTTACAAGTTAACTTCTTCAAACAAAAGAACCCGTAGCGACATCTATGAACGATAGACACGCGAGAATCCTACATCGCGATATAGAAGTTTTCTCGGAATTCGACTATGTATACAAGCTTCCAACATTAACAGTTGGGCCGCGGTTCCAGGCACGATCACCTAGCGGCGGAAGATCTTCCCTTTTAAATGGAGGAGTCTTATACTTCACTCCCCCATCCCACAAGGTACCATATAGGTGTTAATATCTACTTATTTAAAAGAAAAAAAGTAATCTATGTAGGATAGCCGCGGCTTCACCCGCGTTTAGTTTGAAGTTGATCTGACCAAGCAAACACACTGTTTCATACAAATTTTGCACTCCCCTTTTACCCCCCAAGGGGGTGAATCATCATAGTGTTCCCCTACGTTATAAAAGGCACCCCATGAGCAAAATTTCAAGTTTCTAATAGTTTAGGTCCTGCGTTGATATGTCAGTCAGTCAGTCAGCTTCTCCTTTTATATACATATAGCTGTCCCCCGCGGTTTTACCCGCGTTCCCGTGGGATGTCACATGTATTATACATAAAAACCTTCCTCTTCAATCACTCTATCTATAAAAAACCGCATCAAAATCCGTTGCGTAGTTTTAAAGATTTAAGCATACATAGGGATATAGGGACAGAGAAAGCGACTTTATTTTATACTATGTAGTGATACATATATCAGTTATTTGTTTCCCACAGTGAGATTACATATAGTGGTTATGGTGAGAATATATGACATTTCAGCTAGAAATAATGTTACGTTATTGATTCAATTAATAGTTTTCGCAACGAACCTAATTTAAGGAATATTTTTAGGTTTTTTTGAAGTTAAAACTTATTTAGCGGCGTTGAGCACTTTTCTTGGGATGGGTATAAAATGTTAAACTCGCGTCAGGACACGTGACCTGATCGAAAATTCGTAACACGGTAAAAATGCACAACGGTAATGTTCAAGTTTTCACTTTTGCCAGAGTGCAACCCGTTGTTTCTTTGCACATTGAGTTATTGGAGTTTTGGTAAGGATTCCAATTTAAAAAAATATAATATAGCCTATGTCACCCGGGGATAGTCTAGATTCCCAATTTTTTAAATCGCTCCAGTAGTTTCGGAGCCTATTCAATGCAAACAAACAAATAATCAAATCTTTCCTCTTTTTATATTACGGTTTTACCCGCGTTCCCGAGGGATATCACATTTTCCCGGGATAAAAATGCCTATATGTTATTCCAAGATATGGTTTCATCCATATCCGTTTAGTAGATTTTGCGTGAAAGAGTAACAAACATACTTACATACTCTTTCCTCTTTATATTAGGTTGGGGAAAAAGTCTTTTCGCATTATAGTATGTATGAACTTGTAATAAAATCTCTTTGGCTATACTATTTGTACCTGGCTGGTTTTGGTATCATTGAAAGTTTAAATTTTAAAGAACATAATTCCAAATTCTTATTAGGGAAATGTGTGATTTGCATTTGTTTTTCGTACCGCCAAGATGAGTGAACCTAATGAAGAAATTCGATTCATTTTAAAATTTTACTACAAAAAAGGTGAAAATGCAACGCAAGCCGCGAAAAAAATTTGCGATGTTTATGGACCTAGTGCAGTGTCTGTGAGAGTAGCACTTTGGTTTAAGCGTTTTCAATCCGTAAATTTTGATGTCAAAGATGCACGTCGCTCTGGTCGCCCCATTGCGGATAAAATGGATGCCATTTTTGAAAAAGTGGAGCAAGATCGGCATATCAGTAGTTACGACGTAGCTGAAGAACTGGGAATTGACCACAAAACAGTTTTGGCGCATTTGAAAAAAACTGGGTGCACAAAAAAGCTAGATATTTGGGTACCTCACGAGCTCACTGAAAGAAACCTAATGAACCGTGTACTCATTTGTGATTCTTTATTACGACGTCATGAAACCGAACCATTTTCGAAGAAGCTGATAACTGGTGATGAAAAGTGGATCACGTACGACAAGAATATGCAAAAAAAGTCGTGGTCAAAGGCCGGTCAGGCTTCACAGACTGTGGCGAAACCCGGTTAACTCGCAACAAGGTGATGCCGTGTGTGTGGTGGGATTGAAAGGGCATTATTCATTATGAACTGTTACCACCAGGCAGGACCATGGATTCTGAACTCTACTGCGAACAACTGATGAGATTAAAGCAAGAAGTTGAGCCAAGCGGCCGGAATTAATCAACAGAAGGGGTGTGGTTTTTCATCATGATAACGCTAGACCTCACACATCTTTAGCCACTCAGCAAAAATGAAGAGAGTTTGGCTGGGAGGTATTAATGCATCCGCCGTATAGTGCTGACCTTGCACCTTCAGATTTCCACCTGTTTCGGTCTCTTCAGAATTCTTTAGGCAGTGTCAGGTTAACATCACGAGAGAACTGTCAAAACCAGTTGTCGCAGTATATTGATCAGAAGTCCCAAAATTTCTATAGCAATGGGATCATGTCCCTACCTACAAGATGGCAAAAAGTTATCGAACAAAATGATACCTACATACTTTAGTTAAATGTAAATAAACTATATTAAAAATGTTTTGAATTTTCTTAAAAAATGCGAAGGAACTTTTTCCCCAACCTTTATACCTAACCAATATTAGTATAGATTAGAAGATATATAGAACATAAAAATGACTTACAGCTTTTATAAGGCATTTTTAATAAACTGCCCAGACGTCTGTCCATCCAATTACTGAAAAAGAAATCACATCAAAATATCAGTGACTAGCTACCGTCCCGGGGTATCACCCCATTCCCTAGGGATGCAATACATTCCCGGGATTATAACAAGCCGAAGATTCGAATTCAATATTCATTTTTAAGACAGGACAACGTCTTGTCGGGTCAGCTAGTATTAGTATAAATGAAGTCGACACCATTTTTACCGTGTATATTAGTATCATCAACGTAATAAATTCGTAGCGTTGTGTAGCTAGTTCGTACCTAGTCTGTAGCGTTGACTAGCTTATTCGTAGCGTTGAGTAACTAGTTTGTAGCGTTGTGTAACTAGTTCGTACACAGTATGTAGCGTTGACTAGCTAATTCGTAGCGTTCAGTAGCTAGTTTGTAGCGTTGTGTAGCTAGTTCGTACCTAGTCTGTAGCGTTGTCTAACTAATTCGTAGCGTTGAGTAACTAGTCCATAGCGTTGAGTAGCTGGATCGTAGCATTGAATATCCAGTTCATACCGTAGGGATGTGTAGCTAATTTGCAGCACAGAGTAGCTAGTTTGTTGCATACGATAAGTAATTTGTAGCGTTGAGTAACTAGTTCGTAGCGTTGAGAACATATTTCGGTGGGTTGTGTAGCTAATTTGTAGCACCGAATAGCTAGTTCGTAGCGTACAGTAGCTAGTTCACTCGTAGCTTTGAGAAGATAGTTGGTTGGTAGTATTGAGTAGCCCGTAGCGTACGGTAAGTAGTTTGTAGCGTTGAGTAACAAGTACATATAGTTGAAAAGACAGTTCGTAACGTTGTGGAAGCGTGCTCGTAACATGAACACAGTATATTCTATCAAAGCTTTGTGAAGTGTGAATTCGAACCATAATCTATCAGAAAGATAAGGTTGTCTTTTGAACACTTTTGAAAAATAGTTGGACCAAAAAAATAGTGTGTCGTAAAAAAATACTTTTTTGTAAGTGGAGTTATTTGTATTGAAATATTTTTTACTTTTAATCAAATATGAAGCAGTTGTTCATAAAAAAGCAGATGTGTCGTTAAGACACGATAGAAGTGAATCTTTTGTATTACCGGGAAGCATCCCAATTATATATCAATCACTTTTGAATAGGATAGATTGTGTTTATCATTCATATATTTTTTTGTCAATTAAAAGGTTGCGGATCAGAATTTCAAAGCCCCCATTAGAAGTTTCACTTCAAAAAAAGGTTTTTTTTTTATTTTTTTTAATTACATCGAGCCATATTATTGAAAAATACATACAGTCTCATAGGAGCCTCTAAGGAGGTGTTTGTAGATTCCAGCCACTCATCAGTATCACCTTTGTCAGATACACCTAAAACAAAAAAAAACTTACTTCCTTCCTAACATCTATATACTCGTATATATAAATGAATCCCCATTTCCCTTGGTCACGGCATCACGCACGGACGGCTGGACCGATTCCGCTAATTCTTTTTTTGTTTTGTTTGTTATTGTCAGGAGAAGGTTCTTATGAAAGAAAAAATTAGAAAATTTCCGAAAAGAAAACGACCATATTAACTTTTCTAATGTAACCTTATGGTCTTTGAAATAGATGTCAGTCGTTTGACAATATCGTTTAAAACAGAGGCATGGGTCGGAATTGCACATTTCAGAGTCGATTCAATCGGAAGATTCGAATTCAATATTCATTGTTAAGACTGGACAACGTCTGTCGGGTCAGCTAGTAATAGATAAAATATGCCCAAACGATATTACCTGATTCTTGATTTAAAATAGAGATACTTATAGAATCCACGTGTCTAAAAGGAGTTCTGAAATAAAAGAAATAAATTACAATAAATATTATTCATTATCGGTCCCCTTTGCGTTTGCATTACTTCCTGGACAAACATCTGTGTGGATGAACATGTCTGTTTGTTTTGTATTCGGCAGATTATACAAAAACAAATATCTAGTAACAATTCCACTGGACCTCCTTCTGTTTTCTCTTTTCTGTCCTGCGGTCAGCAAGATAACACGTCTGTAGAGCATCGAGTCAGTGACAGCGGGTCTAATACGTCCTGATGATGCTTCGTGTAGAAGCGATACACGTGGCGATTTCCTGTTGAGTTTCCTTGTTTGGGACTCGACAGAGAAGGAGATCCAGCGGAATTAGTTACTAGATATTTGTTTTTGGATAATCTTACAATGGATTTCCGCAAGGTCACGCCTGAATTAATAGCCTATCTCGGTCCACTGTGGGACATAGGCCTCACCTATGGCACGTCACTGAGCTCGATCTTTAGCTCTTTGTTTCCAACCGCTGCCAGCCAGCTTGCGTATATCATCGCTCCATCTAGCTGGAGGGCGCCCTACACTACGTTTACCGAGCCATGGTCTCCACTCTAGAACACATCCCCTCCCTTCAGGTTGCTAATCCTTTGAGCAACGTCGATAATTTTGGAATTGATTGTATTCGGCACCCGAATTGTCAAACTCTTCCGGATTTAATATTTAAGCCTATTTCATGATAGGTTGATGGTTTGGTGTGCGAGCAGTGTGGCACAACAGTCGTAGAGCCGTCGATGTAATACAAAATTGGCTGCTACAACGATTCGGTGGCATTTCACAATGCCCCTGCGTGATTATAACAGCTAATGTTACTCGAGAATAGTATACCTTTCAGTCAGTGAAAGAATCTTTGAAATCGGCCGATTCGTTTTGGAAATTAACTTTTACATCCATATGTACATCCTTACTAATATTAGAAATGTCAATGTAAGTTTGTTTGTTACGCTCTCACGCAACTACTTGACCGATCTTCATGAAACTTTGTACATATGTTCTCGGAGGTATTAGAAGTAACATAAGATACTTTTTGTGCCGGGAAAATTTTACATCCCCAGGGAACGCGGGTGAAACCGCGGGGGACAGCTAGTTCATCTATATGGGCTTCTACTCTGAAAGGAAATGGACACTACGCACCCTCAGAACGATAGGGGCTTAACTCAAAAAAATCACTTTTGGCATATCTCTGATTAGGTCACTTTTGCACTGAGCGGGGAGGGTGGGTCCCGGTGTTAAAGAGGCTGAAGTATCGGTATGCTCATTCTATCATTAACCTTTAATTAGGCGCGCCAATAAACTTACATTGTTAGTCGCGTTGGGTCTGCAGTTACCAAATTGATAGGTATGAAATTAGAAACTAGACCTAGAACTAGGGGACTAGAGAGTTAGGAAGCTAGCAAGAAATTCGGGTTGACAGCGTTAATAGGTATAAAAATAACTTAACTTGAAGATCACTTGGGGTCGCGGCGACCCCGCGCGCCTAATTAAAGGTTAAATTGACTATGTTTTACTATTCATCGAATAGAGCGTACTTTGTTTAGTCTCTATGATCGTGACTTCATTTCGCAAAATTTTGAGTTAAGCCCTTATCGTACTGAGGGTGCGACTAGTTCGAGGATGTTTCGTCGCGGCCTCTATGCTCTGTCTCTTTCGCTAACTACACAATCACGTGAGAGGTAAGCTCTCCGAGGCCTCCCTAAGGCGGTTCTCCGAGGAAGTTTCTTAAAGCTAAATAAGAAGGCAGATTGCCCTATGTTAAGAAATGTCACTAATTTTATATTCTTAATAAAGTATTATATAAATAAATATTATATACTGTGCGTAGGTAAGCGTATTTCTGGAGATCAGTTCTCTCGGTTATTTGGCTATTTTTAACTATACGTAAAGTCCAAATAAGGTTAATAATGTGAGAAAAACTGGAAAAGATTCGCAGTATTTTTTTTTACTACTAAGGTAGCGAACATGCCCGTCTGATGGTAAACGGTCACCGCAGCCTATTGATGCTTGCAACACCTTGTATCACTCGCGTGTTGCCGACCCTGCAAAAATCTCTTCACATCCTTCTTGAAGAACCCCATGCATTTCCAAGTAAAAGGAAAATACGAGATTTCTTTGTGTTTTCTATTGTTTTTTTATAAACTCAAGACCTTATGTCACGATTTGGGATGCATATTAAATAGAATAGAATTAGAGTTCATTTGTAAGAAATGGACGTTCACAAAAAAGATTAACATTATCATATACATAAAGACAGCATTATACATAAAACTAGCATTATTAAAAAATATTGGTAACAGTCTATATCTGTACATAGAAAAGAAAGTCGTGTTAGTTACACTATTTATAACTCAAGAACGTCTGTACCGATTTGGCAAAAAATTGGTGAGGAGATAGCTTAGAACCAGGAGACGGACATAGGATACTTTTTATCCCGTTTGATCGCGTTCCCATGTGACGTGACATAAAACGTCAAAGAGAAAACGCATCTGACATGGAATAATAAAACACAAATGACTTAGAGGTATTAGTGTCAGTGTATGTAAGTGTTTCATTTCCGCCGTGAAGCAGTAGTGCACTAGTATTACTGTGTTTCGGTTAGAAGGGTAAGGCTGGTGGAATTACAGGCACATGAGATTAACAACTTCACGTCTCAGGGTCGACAACGCTGGCGAAGCCCTGGTGTTGCAAATGTCCATAGGCGGCGGTGACCACTTCCCATCAGGTGGACCGTCTGCTTGTTTTTCGGCCCATGAAATACAAAAAAATTAAAATAAGGTAGCTAGTAACTTAGTACTTACTCAGATTTAATAATAACAGGTAATTCTGATTTATTTCGCAATGCCATATTGGCTATTTCCGTGGACACTCCGAGTTCTGAAATTATAATGGATTTATTAACGAAATGAAAATAATCTTTTTAGTAGAAATTATGAATACGATACGGTATAGCTATTTACGGGCCAGTTAGCATGGTTAGAGAGCTGCTGGTCATGGGTTCAATTCCCACCCAGGACAAACATTTGTGTGCATGAATATGTATGTTTTTTTGTGTCTGGATGTAGATATCTATATAAGTATGTATTTTAAAGAAAAAAAAAACTGTAGTATATCTGGTTTCTATAGTACGCTACAAGCTTTGCTTAGTTTGGGATAAGATGGCTGTTCAAAGAACGAACCGAGTTTTTTTTTTTAATATTTAAGAACGAAAAACAAATATTTTATTGAAAAACAATAATGAATTCCTTACCCGCTACCCTAAGATCACTGCAATTAATTTTATTCTGTAAAATAAAAATAAAAATATATATTATAATATGTATTACTAATTGTCCCCCGCGGGTTTACCCGCGTTCCCGTTGGATATCACATGTATTATACATAAAAACACGCATCAAAATCCGTTGCGTAGTTTAAAAGATTTAAGCATACATAGGGATATAGGGACAGAGAAAGCGACTTTGTTTTATACTATGTAGTGTTAATGATTCTGATATTACTAACATGATGTCTAGCTTCAGATTTCTGTTTAGGATAACGTCGCGGTGATGTTGATTTGGATCTGAAATTATTAATAAATAATAAACTAGCTGTCCCCCGCGGTTTCACCCGCGTTCCCGAGGGATGTAACATTTTCCCGGCACAAAAAGTATCCTATGTGTTATTCCAGGGCATTTTTTATATAGCCAAGATTCATTCAAATACGTTTGGTAGTTTTTGCTGTAAATGATAAATGATGATCTATAGATGATAAATACATACGAACTTTCGCATTTATAATATTAATAAGGATATTAATAAGGATAATTCAGAATCATTAAATACTTTTTTTGAATTACCTATCCAAATGGTAAAAAAAACGATTTAGGTACTGGACAAAAATAACTGTTTGTTCTGTGTCTGGGTGTAAATATCTATATAAGTATGTTTTTATAAAAAAATATCCATATACAGGTTGTTACAAAACTATCCGCAAAGCCGAAAGGAGGTTAAATGGGGCCTTATAACGAGTCCATTCACAATATTTAAGAACCGTAGTAACGCTGTATAACATACCCCAAAAAAATAAAAAAAAACTGATTTTTATTAATGAAAAATAGAAAAACTATTAAAGTATTACAATTATTAGGTAAAATAGGTACGTAGGCCTTTCTGTTACATAATCTGGTTCCCTGACATGACAGCTTACTAGGGTTGTTGGCTTTGATAATTAATTATATTTTTACGGGGTATTTTGTAACACGTTGTATATATTATATCAGTTATCTGGTTTCTTTAGTACAAGTTCTGTTTGGTTTGGAATTAGATAGCCGTGTGTTAAGAAGGTCCAGGGATGTTTTACATCTCTGTCTGTTATCTGGCTTCCATTGTCCAAGCTATGCTTTGTTTACGATCGGTTGGCGCGACAAATGTTTTTTGATGCAAGCTTCCCGAGTTTCTAAAATTAGTTTAATAACTTACCTATAATCGAGGACTTCTGAACAGTTTATTTGTTGTAATAATTCCTGTGTCACATCCGTAGTGACTCCAATTTCTGAATGATTAAAAAGTTTTGTGATCAGTTCCCTGAGCGAACATCTATCGTAACTGTATTGTCATCGTATCGAGTGCGCTAAAAACCAATGCAATGGGAAATTGAACATCGCGCAACGTCACGGTTGTTCAATATTCAATTTTCCATACAAACAAAATTTTGGCGCACTCGATACGATGACCCGGTACCCTTACGATAGATGTTCATGCTTAGGCCTCTGTGGCGACATCTATGAACACGCCTACAATCCTTCACCGCCCGCACTACAGTGATGTGGCGACATCTATGAACGAGTAGAAACACGCAAGAATCCTACATCGCACTATCAAGATTCTCTCAGGATTTGATAATTGATATCTTGGCCTCAATAGAACATGTTTTTGGTTTGACCTGAGCTTGCTATGTTTTCATTTGTTTTTTTTGTGAATTATTTTATTTTGATTAATATTATCAATAAGCTTATAGTACGGTTGTGTATTTTTAGTGCTCTAAATGGCTTAAAGTTTCTAATTTCATCATCTCTACAGAAAAATTAACGAAGTATTATGTAGTATACCAGTTAAGTATCTGGTTTCCATAGTACAACCTCTGCTTAGTTTGGGATCAGATGACAGATGACACTATCAAGGTTCTCTCAAGATTTGACATATATACAAGCATCCAACATCAACAGTTGCACCGCGGTCCCCAGGCATGGTTACCTAGCCTGGCAGAAGATCTTCCCTTTTAAATGGAGCAGTCTCATACCTCGCTCCTCCATACCTCTATAGTTAATAGGACCATTGATGCAAATAACTAGGTATCGTTCCGTGGTTATACTCGCTCCCTAGAGATCTAACATAGCCTAAGTAATTTGGGAATAGTGTAGCGGTGTATCAGTGAAAGAATTTTTGAATTCAGGTGAGTAGATACAGAGATTTCCTCCTACATCCAAACTGACTTTTTTAAGTCAAGTAGATCAACAGGCATATGGCCCACTGGACATTTGCAACACTAGATGCCTAAGCAAGAACATCTATCGTAAGCGTATCGTCATCGTATCGACACCTGGTTTGTATGAAAAATTTAACACCGCGCATACTGACGTTGCATGATGTTAAATTTCCCATTGCGTTGGTTTTTAGCGTACTCGATACGATGACGATACGACTACGATAGATGTTCGTGCTCAGGGCACATGGCGTTGTCGACTCTTGCTTGTGAGGACTGATATTGTCTGTAATGGGTTTTCGACCTTTGAAGCCATATCATATGGTTTCCAAGAGAGGGAAAGGTTTTGTGTGTAGGTACTAAAAAGCAAATATAACGTAAACCGACCTGCGCTACTCTTCTTTAGACTCTTCACATTCTGCAAAATAATGGTAAAATATTAGGTAGACAGGTTTGAAAATGTTTCTATATTGTAACGTTTCCTCGTGTGCGTGGTGTTCCCGCACCAGAACACATACAGAGAGATGGGTAGACCTAAGATTCTATAAACTAGGGGTGCATATTGAGAAGCACCCTCGTGGCTAGCGTTGCCAGGCGTCCGGATAAAGCCGGTCATAGCTAGGCTTTTTGATTGCGGGTCCGGCCAAAATAAACGGTATCCGGCTCGTTCAGCTTTTGTTAGTTTTTTTCCCGCCTTCCGGCCTTTTTACTCAAATGTCCGGCTAAACTGACAGGTCTGTCCGGCTATTAGGTATGGCGACCTGGCAACCCTACTCGTGGCGCACCCTGGGTAACGTCGGCTCCAACTGCCCACCAGGTTTTGGTGGACACTTGGGGCTGGCGGCAAATTTTCAACAAGCGGGGAAGGGTCATGGTCCCTCGTAAAAAAAAGAAAAAAAAAAAAGGATTCTATAACCTAAAACTAATATTCGATCACAATATTGTTTGATTGATTCATTTTCTTAATTTATGTTTAAAGCAGGTAAGGGTTACTCGACAGAAAGATTGGTGTAGTGGCAAGCATCCTCGGGGCTAGTTCGGGAACTCTTTTGTCGGGAAAAACATTTGTGTGTGTGCAAGAACACATCTGTTTGTTATCTGGTTTCTATAGCACAAGCCTAAGCAGGAACATCTATCGAAAGCGTATCGTCATCGTATCGAGAGCGTCAAAAACCAATGCAATGGTTGCTAATGCCAAACCATTGCGTAATGTCACGGTAGCTTTTTGGCGCGCTCGATACGATAACGATACGCTTACGATAGATGTTCCTGCTTAGGCCTCAGATGCCTGCACCTATAGAATGTTCAGTATAGCTTTGTACTAAGATTTGACTCACCTCCTCAAATATCTGTTTGCCGACTTGCAAAGCTAGTTCTGTCGATACTGCTGATTTGCTGAAACAATTCAATGTCAATTTTAGGCCTTCATGCAATAGTAATAAGGCTCACGATTCACTTAAGCATATTTTATTTTTACTTAGTTTAGTTCGGCTTTCTGGACGACATATTGTTGATGTTAAGTAAGCTGGCACACAGGCAGACGGTCCACCTGATGGTAAGTGGTCACCGCCACATATGGACATTTACTACACCAGGGGAATCGTCGCGATGTCGACCATGAGACGTCAAGATGCTAAGTCTCATGTGCCTGTAATGTCACCGGCCTTACCTTTCTAACTGAAACACAGTAATACAAGTGCACTACTGCTTCACGGCGAAATGGGTAAGGTGGTTGTACTTCCCCGGACGAACTCTGCACTAAAATAAAAGCTACTAACTACTACTTCATTCTATGTCTTTTATAAGTAAAATCTTATATTCTAACCTTAATTTCGTGGGTTTCTTCAAGTCGTCCGAATGGCTCTTGTCGCTGTCTGTGGACCCAACCAATCCGGCCAACTCTATGATTCCATTCTGCACATTCGCGTTTCTATCTTGAGTTCTGGCTCGATCCCTGATTCGTGGGAGCAATATTATTTAAATAAAAAATATCTTTTTACAATCGGCCATCAACAGACCAGTGACAGTGCCACCTCAGCGCTAAAAACGCTATAGTTACGTTTTTTACGCCAGACATTTTAAAAAATAATTTAATTAGAAAACCAACAGCTAAAAATTTAAAATACAACAACTTATCATAAGCTAATTAGATTTTCCTAGTTTAACTAAATACCTATAATTAATTAATTTAAACGTGAAAACTAGACGAAGAAACTAGGATGAAATATCTTACCGTCTACGGTGCGACCTAGATCTTTGGCGTTTAGGCTTCGTGTTCTTTGTCCTCTTAGCCGTGGAGCACCCTTGAAAAATACGCTGAGAGCAGCCCGAACAGAATATAACACCTTTGAAGACATCCGCGTTTGTGAGGTTCGTCTCGCTGCATACGTCTTGAAAAGATAGGGTTAATCGATTTACTAGCTGTACCCCGTGTCTTTACCCGTATTCCCAAAGGATGTTACATTTCCCCGGTATAAAAAACTATCCTGTGTAAGGAAAGCCACGGTATAAACTATCTATGTAAGAGATATTGCCGTAGTTAACGCCGTAGGAGCGTATTTTAAACACTATGACAGCCCAAAATGCTGTCCTTTGCTATTTGATGTAAAGAGATAAAGATGGAGCGCCCCGAGATGTGTATAGGCGTAATATTTATGAACACAACTAACAACACTTGTGACACTTCTTGTGGTAACTGAAGCCTTTCCTGATCACCGCCTGTTCCCGACAGACAGACCCTTGGCAGTGCTCACATACCTCGCAACTGGAACAAGTGGGTTAATTAATATAAAAATCGTCATGTGCCAGCCCTGTACAGTACGAACGGCTTCTGAACATCGCGCAAAATCATGGTTTTCGCGTACCATACAAACTATGGGCGAGCCGCTTCACGGAGGCCTCGGAGAGCTTACCTCTCACGTGATTAGTAGTATTAACGTAGTAAGCGACATAGATGGAGTATAGAGGCCGCGACGAAACATCACAGGCTCGACAACACTACCTGTATGCAGCGGACGTGCCTACTCTCACCCGTGGTTCGCGTAGCACTGACACGCCGCTTCACTACATGTATGCCCGAGACTGTGAGTAACTAATATATAGTTACTTCCTAAACACAAACACTACACTCGAGTTAGTGTCATTTTCCTTACAGAATCGAGCCCCAGCTCCTTGGCGCACTCAATACGATGCCACTATACTTGCGATAGATGATCGTGTTAAGGTCTCTGTTACCAAACATTTTTTAAGGACACACAACTTTACATAGTTGTAATAAAGGTCTCATTGGCGAGGCTATAAAAGATTTATACTTACGCCATTTTGTATTGTTACTCCTTTTTTTGTTGTTTTATTTTCATTTTCTTGATAAATTACATCACAGGAATTTAAATTGTCATCCTTGATAATTGACGTTTATTGTATTTTTATTCTTTGATGGTATCATTGAGTAGAGAATTTTACCAGTGTATTCATAAAAAGGTTGGAATAAAAGATTTATAACTGAAGCACCTCCTTATACATGGCCACCTGAATCCAAACTAAGCACAGTATTATGGATATCAGGTAACTGTTTCTATATATACCACATTTTTCTTCTATATAATAATAATAATAATGTATATTTCCTTTCTCCATACAAACTAGATATTTTAGAACAAGGCATAAAAATTACTTATAATATTAAAGTTTGCAGGAGAAACTGGTTTCCAAGCTAAGCCGAAGCCTATGTTATGGAAACTAGTCTCTTGCACCTCGGACTCTCATAAAATGTCTAAAATCAAATACAATTTACTACATGGTATGTACCTACTACTAAAGAATTAAATATTTAAGTAAGGAAAATTGTGTCGAGGAGTTTGTATGGGCGTGTGAGGGTGTGTGTATGAGTGTATGAGTTTGTGTGTGTGTATGAGAGAGAGTGAGTGAAATGATTAGTTAATGAATATGTGCAATTTATTACCCTTTTTAAAGTCGCGGGGATAAACCGGTTTCGAAAAGAGTGCGACTGTATTAAAGAGTATATCTGATTCCCCTAAGGTGTTGTAAATTAATTGCCTTGGGATCGAGAGCCCCGTGTCTTGAAAGAGACAAAGGGATACACAATCAGACATATAAAAGGGAGTACGAGAATGTGTAATTAATATACACTTATACACAGTGACTGGCGAGATACCTTCGATACTTATGGAGAGTACCGGTACTCGATTCTCGTTAAATCGATGTAATAAAATTAGGTCTTTAATTTTTGACCAAAATTTCTCTAAAAATAAGTGAAATGTGGATATTGTACTCTCTAAACACGCCGCGGTGTTTATTGTTTAAGTTGATCTAGTCACGTGCGGCACGCGCTAGTCCCCCCCCCCTCACCCTTGCCCTCAAAGTCACCCTGTATAGATATTTACACTCAGACAGAGAACAAACATGTTCATGCACCAATGTTTGCCCTGGGTAGAAATCGAACCCTATATAGATCAAAAATCAAAAAGCCCAAAAAAAATAATACACTGAACATGCGTGTGCCAGGTGCACCTGTGCAGAGAGCAGCTATTTCCAGAACTCTATCTTGAATGTAATGAGCTACCTTGTTATACGATCTTTAAACTTCCTTGATATGGTTTTTAAAATTCAGAAAATTATTTTTAGATTTACCTATGTTACAGCTACCGAGTGTAGAAGTAAAGGAGGACCATCTTGTATGGGGGATTAGTCGAAAGTGTCCACTTGTAAACAGCAAATTAGTTTTCGAATTCTCACCGAAATAGCGCTAGTGTAGCAAGTGGAAATGATATGAACAGAGTGAAGTGTGCTGGGTTGGTTTCCGGTAATTCTTTAATACTATTTTCTATTTACAATTAATTGGGGTACTTAAAAACACTGTATAATTTTATTCCATACTCATGTTTGTCTATATATTATAATAATTTAATAAAATGCGCTGTAACAAACGGAAATGTTACTTACCTTTTTTATTAATTTTGTATCCTACTCTAATAATTTGTGACGCTCTATATAAAATTCTTCCACCTGCTACAGTAGCGCCACCTTAATTTGTTCCATCACTTTTTAGTACACTGAGATGGTCCTCCTTTACTTCTACACTCCATAGTTACAGCTAAGAAAAGACCTTTCTAGATTACAGCTTAAGTAACTCTTGGCATACATAACACAGATTTTTCCTTACAGTTACAGGAAAAGTAAAAATAAAAGAATAAATAATAATCATAATTTTATTCTCATAAAAACACAAAAATAGGTACATATGTGAGCATGTAAAGAATTTCTAATATAATATATTATAAAAAAAAAACATTAAAATTTACTATCTATTAGAACCTTTTTAGCACCATAAATACACATTGGGACATAAAATAAAAACAAAAAAATAAAATTTTCAAATAATAATCCGGAGACACAATCGTGTCTCGCGCCAAGTACACGTCCAAAATATGGTGTGATATTTGGTTTTCTGTGCCCTGAGCAAGAAAATCTATCGTAAGCGTATCGTCATCGCATCGAGTGTATAGATGTTCGTGCTTAGGCCTCTGATTTTCCACATACAGTCTGATGTCGTTATAATGATAAAATAACAAAAAATATTCGATACAGATTAAAAATTATCCTGATTTATGAGATTAACTGTCTATAATATATATGTATGTGTATAAGTTATAAACTACATCATTCGAATATTGATTTAATTACTTCTTGTGATCGAAGTGAAACTTCTTATGGGAGGGCTTTGAAATTCTGATCCGCAACCATTTCGTGTGACAAATGTCAAAAGTGATTGATGAATAATTAAAATGTTTCCCTGTAATACAAAACTTTCACTTCTATCGTCTTTACGACACGCCTGTTTTTAAAGGAACAATTGCTATACATTTGATTAAAAATAATAAAAATATGAAAATACAAATAAAAAAAAAACATGTAAAATTGTCAAAAATAGACACGGAATAAATTTAAGTACACGCTAAATTTATAACTTAATTAAAAACTATAAAATTAAAAATAGGAATTCTTATATTATAAAAATTAATGTAAAATAACCTTGCATTTCTTTCATTTACTGGCCGGCAAAAATGCTTGAATTAAAATTATTTAAAAGTAATTATAATTAATTAAGTAGACTGGCTCTATTTTCGACAACATCGGTGTTTCTAAAAAAACTGATCACTAGGTTGAGATTTAAAATGACGGATATTTCAACAGCTGTGGTTTATTCAGCTTTTATTTTTAAATTTTTATGATTTTAGACTAAAAAATTTTAAAAGTTTTAAAAAGTATAGACTTTTTTTTTATTAAATACAAAATATTTCACCCAGGAAAGGAAAAATTGTATCTTTCAGACAAGGGGGTGGTGTTTTTCACATTTTTAATATGCCGATGAAATGTGAGTGTTCTGCTCCACAGAGCCATAAAAAAAACAGTCATACATTTTTTAAGTAGTGTCATGTCATTTTAAATAAAAAAAAATTGTTAATGTTATATTAAATAAAAATTACACAATGAATACTAATATAAATCTGATTGAGATCAAATTTCACATTTTAAATAGAGAGTAAGGAATACCAATTCGAGATCACACCGTTCACGTTTTAAAATAATAGTAAGAGCTGGTAATTTTTATATTTTTTTAAACTTATTTTTTAAACAAAATTAAAATACTTATTTTATCTCTATTATACAACTAACCCTTAGAAGAAAAACTTAACAATAAATATTTTGTTTACTTTTATTTATGCGTAAATATAACAGATATTTAGGAATACAGGTTTTTTATTCATTTGTTTCGAGAAATTTTATTTCACATTTATAAAGTTACAAACGTTAAAAAATTACCAAAACTGAATAAAAGTAATAAATGATTTTATTTTAAATTGTCAATTATTATTATTCCCTGATGATTGTTTTTTTTTATATTCGTACTTATTTAAATACTGGCCCCGAGATTAATAATAATAAAAAAAAACAAATATAAATTAAAATTAATCGGCATTTCTAACAACACCTAAATAATGTTATTTCCTCGTGTCTTTTCCATTCAAAACCTTAATGCACCGCTATACGATTCAAAATTCTTTACCCACTAACGCGTAGGTACAATTATTTAATTATACTGTTAAATAAATTAAAAATACATTACACTAATAAATATAATATCGTATTCACATAAACATTTGAAACAAAACAATTCTAATTTATAAAATATTTACTTAAAAATTTTAAGTACAAAATATAGGAAAAAAATCTTTATTTTTAACACTAATATTGCCACAAGCGCCCTGTATATGTTATTTTTTTTTTTCATATTTTACACATCATTTTATTACTTAAATTAAATCAGATGTGCTATAAATTTTTTTAGACACATTAGATAAATTTTTCACAAATAGTTATTACATAAAAGGTCTAATATTTAAAAAATATGGTATTTTAAATACATACATATCACGGGAACTATATTTTTGAGCATTTACTTAGAATAATACCTACTTTATAAGTAAAAATATAATTTAAAATATGTTTATTATTTTATCTATTGTGTAATTAAATTAAATGTTACAATATTACTGGCCATTAGTTAATTAGTAATGCCACTATTTCTTTATGTCACGGTGAAACAGTAACAATATGGTATTTTCGTCAAATGTCTAACTTCTTAAACTGGTCATGTAAATAAAATAAAAATTATTGAAATCATTTTTTAAATTTTTTCAATTTTTTTTTAGTAAGTATGTTTAATAATTTGTTTTATTAAAAAAAAAGCATTTGACAAAATTACCTAATGATTCTGGAACACACGTTTTAAAACTTATCTTCTATAATAGTGTAGTAAAGTATGGATACAAAATCCACTCATTTTCTCCCTTCTTAAATATACCTTGTCACAGACATTGAGCAAAAAGTTGCCATTTACAATTTAAAGAAAATCGTATACCATTTATAGTCGAAACTGGGAGGTACTTACTGCCTTACAAGCTAGGGGTCATCTGTTTGTTTTCATGAGTGTGTATTGGAATCCAGAGACTCCAGACTCCACTATAATTATTTACCATAGACATATCTTTTTATCAGTTTTAAGTGTCAACCCCTGAAAAAGCTGTATTTCCACAATTTTAAAACTATTATCTGTATTTTTATTTGAAAAATATCGAAAAGGCATAAAGCCTTTCATATTTCATTAAAGCGCTAATAGATGGCGCTGTATCGCATCAACATGTATAAGGGACTGCAACGAAAATAAAAAAACAATTTTAATAATTGAAAACATCTACCATCTGGTTCCGCTTTGTTGTAACAAAATTATTGAAATAAAAACATCATGTTATTGTAAAACCAACTTTAAACCTTCATTTCAAGATTGCTATTGCCACAATTGACAGGCCAGATGGCTTGGTGGTTAGCGCTCTGACTGCCAAACCGAAGGTCGCGGGTTCGATTCCCACCCAGGACAAACATTTGTGTGCATGAACATGTCTGTTTGTTCTGTGTCTGGGTGTAAATATCTATATAAGTATGTATTTAGAAAAAAAAAGTATTATATATAGTATATCAGTTATCTGGTTTCCATAGTACAAGCTCTGCTTAGTTTGGGATCAGATGGCCGTGTGTAAAGAATGTCCCAGGATATTTATTTATTTACATACAGTCATACATGTGACCTAGCCGTGGCAATACAGACTCTATTACCTTGCCATAAGGTATTTAATGCCTCCTCATATGAAGGCCCAAATGGTCAGATCTTGCGAAGGAGCGCCTGCACAGTGGGCAGGTAAAAGGTCTATGTCCCGTGTGTTTTCTTGTGTGTCTTGTTAGTTCGTCGGAGCGAGCGAAGCGCCATTCGCAGCCCGCCCAGCCACAAGAGTAAGGTTTCTCACCTGAAAATCAAAAACAGTCGTTATATTTTTTTGGCATGGGTAAAAATTGTTAAACTCGCGTCAGGACACGTGACCAGTACCTCTACCATGAGTTGCTATCGAAACTTACTTTAGTCACTAGCAAGTAAACTATTATCGATACAGTATTTCTCGATAGCAACTGTCAAATTTGTGACTCATGGTACCGAATTTCTATAGCAATGGCTAAAAAACGTTACTCGCTAGTGTTTATATTTCGTACTATCGATTTTAGTTCTTTAGGTGACCGCTAGTGGCGCTGTACACATTTGCCATAGAAATGTTTTACGACGTCGCTAGCGAGTACGTACGTTAAAAACTCATGGTAAAGGCACTGATCGAAAATTCATAAGACGGGAGAGTAAACCGCCGGCCCGGCGTAGGAGAGGAAGTAATATCCCCCTCTCATTCTACTGCGCGGCGAAAATGTATGCCTGCTCCTAGTTTTCACTTCTGCCGGCCCACCCACCCGGATTGCAACCCGTTATTTTTTATATGAATGAATCAAAAAGGGAAATATTATTATTCATCAATCACTTTTGAATAGCATATATTGTTTATCATTGATTTATTTTTCGTCACACAAAAAGATTGCGGATCAGAATTTTAAAGCCCTTGGAAGTTACAGTTTAATATAAATAATTGATTATTTTACAAATGACTATTTGATCCCAAACTAAGCAGAGCTTGTACTATGGAAACCAGATAACTGATATTCAATATATACTACTCTTTTATTATTCTCAATACATACATACAGGACGCAGAAAAAACAGACATGTTTATGCACGCAAATGTTTGTCCTTGGTGGGAATCGAACCCGCGACCTGCGGTTTGACAGTCAGGGTCGCTAACTACCAAGCCAACTGGCTTGTCGAATGGTTTGTTACAAACAATATTTAGTTAAATTCTAAAAAACTAAATGCTTAAGGTTCTCTTTACCTATTATGGCAAGTAGATAGAGAAATAGCAATAAGGAGTCACCTTGATCTTGTTAATAAATCTGTATAATTGGTCTAACATTAAACAACCAATTTCGTGTTTATGTATTTTATGTTTAGATAACTAATTACACATTTTTTTATCAAAATACATGAGTACACTATTGAAACTGAAATGTTCATGCACACAAATATTTGTCCTAAATGGGAATCGAAACCGCGACCTGCGGCGTGGAAATCTGGAACGCTAATTTGTTCGCTTCTTTTTATGGATTAAATTTAATTTTAATTTTAAAGATTCAAAAACTTACCGGTATGTGTTCTTTTATGAGCTTTCAAATGCGAACTCTTCGTATAAACCTTGTGGCACCCAACAACATCACATTTATGAAGACGCCTCCGACTCTGAGCATCGTCGTTGTTATTATTAGTAAACTCAACTTTATTTATACATTCTTTTTCTTTCACATCTGTAGCCGTCTTCGTAAACGCTCTCCGTTGTGTCAGTTGGTTGAGTGAACCTGTCAAAGCGTTTTGTAATGCCGTGTTGAGTAGAAAGTTCTTGATTTGGGCGTCGGTGTTCGGTTTTTGAATTGTCGGCGTTAGGAATGGTAGGATTGGCGGTATAAATGACGGTTTCATTTCGATTGACGTTTGGTGGTGCGTTTGCGGGGTTAGTTGCTGGTGTGAGATCTGTGTTGTCGGTGGTTTTCTGTAAACGGAAGAAAATAATTATAATTAATATTCTGTGACATTTAGCTCATTGAGCTCATAATATGGATACCAGATAACTGATATACTACTACATATACTACCTTTTTAAATAGTATGTATTTAAAGAAAGAACAATCAGGCATGATCATGCACACAAATGTTTGTCATGGGTAGGAATCGAGCTCACGTTTTGGGAAAATTTCCCTACCGTGTACCGATCTCACGCTAGACAAATGCCCTCAACAACAAGTCTTACGGTGACGTCAGCTGATGCTCGAAGTCTCAGCTACCCCCTACCGTGTCATCATCATCATCATATCAGCCCAGGGATGCCCACTACTGAACATAGGCTTCCCCCTTTGTTTTCTACCTCAACCGATCTTGAGCCGCCTGCATCCAGCGGCTTCCAGCGACTCTGACCAGGTCGTCGGTCCACCTGGTGGGAGGTCGTCCCACTCGGCGTTTTCCTGTACGTGGTCGCCACTCGAGAACCTTTCTTCCCCATCGGTTATCAGTTATTTGAGCGATGTGGCCTGCCCACTGCCACTTCAGCTGGCTGACTTTACGAGTTGTCTGAAGCCTTTTCGACGAATGTCCTCGTTTCGGAGCAATCGCGTAGAGAAATTCTTAGCATAGCCCTATGGCGACATCTATGAACACGCCTACAATCCTTCACCGCCCGTACCACAGTGATGTGAATCCTACAGAATCCTACATCGCACTATCAAGATTCTCTCAGGATTTGACATATATACAAGCATCCAACATTAACAGTTGGACCGCGGTCCCCAGGCATGATCACCTAGCCTGGCGGAAGATCTTCCCTTTTAAATGGAGGAGTCTCACACCTCGCTCCTCCATAGCTTCTACCGTGTACCGAGCGGTAAGAAGCTTACACATAAAAAAAATAATGTTCTTTTTTTAAATATATTTGAGAAAGCAGATGACTGCAGTCTACCTGATGTGAAGTAGAACTGTAGTCGAAATGCGAGAACCGCTAGTGCCAGTACAGGAGTGTACAACACTAGCCGCCCTCACCCTGCCGGCCCGTAAGGTGCTTAATACTTACTTAGTAACTTGTGGTTTGGGCTTCCTAGCGCTTCGGAGGTCTGGTCCCACCTTTATTTTGGGCACTTGATGACTGGACCTGGAACAGTTTTATTTGAGTAATTTTTTGCTTGCATCCTTATTATTATAAAAAAAAATTGCAGCAAAAATATAATAAAGAACTAGACGTCCGCCACGGTTCGCCTACATCCCGAGGGATGTAACACTTTCCCGTCAACATAAAAGTCTAAGTTAGGTACTCTTTAAAACATCAGCTATTTGTTAATGGAATTTCCGTCAAAATCTGCCCAGCCGTTTGGAAGTTCAGTGACATGTACAGAGGAATTATTTATATAAAGTTATATAGATAACACCAATAACTTACTCAAAAAATAGTTGCGTGGACGTTGATTGACCATCTCTGTATATTTTTGATGAAGTAGGAACAGCGGTACCTGAAATTAAATGAATGAAAAAGTTTAAAAAAAATTGTAATCTGACTACAAAAAAATATTTCAATACTAGCCAGCATTAATTCCCAGTTGTTGCGATGCGTCTTCAAATCCTTAATTTACATACAAAAAGCCTTATTATTTTTTCCATTCTTAAAATTGTTATTTGACGTATTACAAACATTTTATATAAAAAATCCAAATCGGTCCAGTCATTCTAAAGTAAAGCGCTGGTAGGCCGAGCGAACATTTTATTATTTAACTAGCTGTTTTACCCGCGTTCCCGTGGGATGTCACATGTATTGTACATAAAAGCTTTCCTCTTCAATCACTCTATCTATTAAAAAAAACCGCATCAAAATCAGTTGCGTAGTTTTAAAGATTTAAGCATACATAGAGATATAGGGACAGAGACAGCGACTTTGTTTTATACTATGTAGTGATTTATATAAAACCAACCTTATTGTGTGACAAATGAATGATAAACACAATGTATGCTATTCAAAAGTGATTGATGAATAATTAAAATGTTTCCCTGTAATACAAAAGTTTCAATTCTATCATGTGACTTTACGACATACCCTGTTATATTAAAATTTTCGCAGTAGTCCGAATAAAGCTAGGTAAAGAAAAGATTTCAATTCGCACACAGCTTAAATAATTTTATTTTCTTTACTATTTAATCTGTGGTCTTGTTTTTTTAAATAAAAACTCTTTAAATCACATGGCGGTAACCGCAACACTGAGCACCGCTCTATAATCGATGGCCGCTAAACGATTTCAGTTTTTATCACTACACTAGTAGACTATGGATCGTAAGATGCAACGTTAAATAGATAATGGTTCGTGGTCATTTATAGGAGGCTAGTGTTGTTAATATTTCTATTATCGATATCGATAAAATATACATATAAGATAATTTCGTGATTAGGACGACACAGTCAGTCAAACACAGTTGAGTTTCTCTGTAATAAAACATTTATTGGTTATTTTATATTAAATGAAATAAAAGTGTGTATTTAGTTACTACTTAACAAAAACTTACATACCTGTAATAAAAGAAATGACATTTAATGTTATTATTAACTATGTCTGTTCCTACATCACTATAAGAACATTTTAAATATTATAAATTATTGTTTTCTCATGACAATTACGAGATGCTTAAAGGTTATCTTTTCATAGCTCGCATACTTCATTTTTTATGTCACTGCGCGTTCAATGAGGTTTGATGCGCAGTAAAATTCAAATTAAAGAAAATTATATATTTTTCTTTACATACATACTAACAAAAGAAAAATTTACAACGATATGTACCTATTAGTAGTATAAGCGTAGTTGGCGAGAAAGACAGAGCATAGAGGCCGCGACAAACATCCTCGAGTTAGTGTCATTTTCCTTACAGAAACGAGCTCCTGGAGATATTGAACGCGCTACAGTACGAGACGACAAGAAGTATCGATACAAATACATCGACTTGCGACAACACTAAGCATTATACGGGATCGGTTCGTTATTTTTTCATCAATTAAACGCTGGCGGAGTAAACGTTTCAGACAGACAGACAGCGTCGGTTGTTAGAAAGATATGTAAGTAAGGGATTGTTCTTGGAGTTTTTATTCAATGGCGGTGAAGAAATCTTTAGTGAATAGGCGTTCGTAAGAGTTCAAAGCTCCTTTTTTAGGAGTTTCCGTCTTGTTGGTTAGTTTGTATGTTTGAATGAAAACTTGGAACAGAATTCTATACCAGCCCCCTTATTCAGCTAATACAAACTTCGCCGGCGGTCAGCTTCACGGAGGCCTCGGAGATCTTACCTCTCACGTGATTAGTAGTATTAGCGTAGTAAGCGAAAGAGACAGAGCACGGAGGCGGCGACGAAACATCCTCGAGTTGTAATTTTCCTTACAGCCCCCTTATTCTGCTAATACAAACTTCATCGGCGAGCCGCTTCACGGATGTCTCGGAGATCTTACCTCTCACGTGATTAGTAGTATTAGCGTAGTAAGCGAAAGAGACAGAGCACGGAGGCCGCGACGAAACATCCTCTAGTTAGTGTCATTTTCCTTACAGAATCGAGCCCCTGATCACATTCAGGTTTCTTACTTCGTAGTATGTTAAATAGCTAAACTTCGAGGTACAGGAGACATTGAAAATTTAAATAGATAAATAAGAAAAATATCCCGGGACATTCTTTACACACGGCCATCTGATCCCAAAAAGCAGACCTTGTGCTATGGAAACCAGATATCTTATATACTACAATAGATATTTGACGGGACAGTTGGCTTGGTGGCTAGTGACCCTGACTCCCACGCCGCAGGTCGTGGTTCGATTTCCAGCCAAGACAAACAATGTGGGTTAACATGTCTGTTTGTTTTGTGTCTGGATGTAAGTATCTTTTTAAGTATGTGTTTATTAAGTTGCTGTCAAACCAAGTCTCGACCAACGAAATGCTTTGACGGTCATTTTATCGTTTAATAATGTTTTTTTTTTTTTTTTTTATTCTACTTGGGCCGACAAACAAGCAGACGGTCCACCTGATGGTAAGTGGTCACCGCCGCCTATGGACATTTGCAACACTAGGAGCATCGCCAATGCGTTGTCGACCCTGAGACGTGAAGTTGTTAAGTCTCATGTGCCTGTAATTTCACCGGCCCCCTTACCTTTCTAACCGAAACACAGTAATACAATAGCACTACTGCTTCACGGCGGAAATGGGTAAGATGGTAGTACTTCCCCGGACGAACTCTGCACTAAGAGCTCTACTACTCTGAAAAATGAACCCTTTACCCCCCTTTTTTTGTTACTGTGTGGAAAATCCTCATGCATGTCCTGGGGCGGCGAGGTCTATCAGACTCGTACTGACTTAAAACCACCCCGGTAACAAGGGACAAGATCTGCAAGGTCATTGGCATATTAACCGGCCACTGTCCCTTAAACAAACACCTATGTGCCATAGGTGTGACGAACAGCCCTCAATGCAGAGGGTGCATAGAGGCAGAAGAAACACCACAACACGTGCTTATAGAGTGCTCCAGCATGGCAAATCAATGGGCACAGATACTCCAATCCCCAGCATCGCTCCCAGCCTGCAGCAACCTGAAAAGGTTGCTAGCTTTCTGGGACAACCTGGGATGGCTGGAGTAAGAGGCTGACGCACAATGGCCCATTCAAGAGGCTAAGTGCGGAGGAAGCCTTGTATAACTAACTAACTAACGGCAAAAATTAATATGCAATCCCGATCGAAAATCCATGGATTGATGAACCATTTGACAGTAATTTTAATACACGTAATGTCAAAATTCTACTTCAATCTTGCGATTTTAGATCGGGATCGTATATTAATTATGGCCGTAAGACCTCCCCCGTATTCCTTCTCACACCTATAATGCCGGGGGTCACGAGCACGTATGATCCGCTTCTGACCCCCGGCTGAACCCTTTGCCCCTGTCATAAGGTTTATTAACAACTGAATCATAGATGCAACTTATTTTAAAAACAATAAAGTTTAAATTTGTATGACGTTCGAGCTAGGTAGTGTTTTAACCATGTGTTATCCAATGGAGTCGACACGGACATAAAAATGTTGTTATTATGTACGACCAAGGGCATTTCATATAATAGGTTAAGTTGATTAGTTTGCGGATTTCCATTGTACCTGTTCCGGCACAAAAATTACCTTGTTCTACTCTAATGTGTCGTATTTTGTATTTTACTGGTTTTTTCACTTCATCCAAAGGTTGATAAAGAAGTGCTCTTGATGCAGAGTTTTAAATTTATAATTTAAATTAGTTTTTTAATTATAAACTAAAAATTTCATTCCGTATGCCAAAACTGTGTAAAAGGAATATATTCATAAAAAAAAAAAAAAAATCTTTTTGCACGTTTGAAAAAAAGTAACATTTTTACCATGCTAGCGCATGTAATACTACAACACACTTAGCGGTCAAAATTGGCCTACAAGAGAAACAGGAAAACAAAATCAATGCCAAATACAGTTGGAACGGCAAATCGAAAGCACAGCTCACGAATATACCAACAAAGGCTATCACAAGACAAATCTGTTACAAATACCGACTCATATCACCAGCCGGCCAAATCAGAGGGACAGTGTGTCACGACACCCATTAGCATACTGTGTGAATTCCGTGTGTCGTCGACAGTGGAAAGACGCGTCGAAGTCCGGCGATTTAGAGCGGCTAGCGTCCGACCGATGGAGATTAGCGAGAGTTGAAACTAAGTATTATTTACTAGCTGTCCCCCGCGGTTTAACATTTTGATATTCAAACTGGTAGATTTTATGTACTAAATAGGTTTTTTCCAAATACTTGATGAAATTTTTGATTCTGAAGCTGGATCTCGTACTAATTCTTATATAAATACTAGCTGCCCGGACAGACGTCGTTCTGTCGAAATAAGTCCATACAAAAATGCAGGAATTCGCTCGCAGCGCCACCTACCGGGTCCAATTGTGAATCTAAACCATCCAGGGCACCACCCAAACGCAAACAAAAAAAAACATTCCAATCGGTCCAGCCGTATTAAAAAAGAAGAAATAATTGAATTTCACGGTATTTCGTTTACTACAAAATAAATTTAATTTATACATTAGCCTCAATAACACGTGGTAATCATGATATTGAATTGTAGCTTATATGACACGTTCGTAGATTTACCATAGCAGCGCCATCTATTGATGACTTACTCAACCCAGTCGAAAGGTATCGACATCTCTTAGAATCATTTGGAGTTAACAGATAATTGTGACTGTCAAATAATAACAGACAAATAATTAGCAATAAATTAAAATTGCGACTATAATTTGAGATTTAAACTATCCTATCTCTCAAGTTGGATCGAACTGCACATGGTGTGCGAATTTTATTATAATCGGTTAAGTGGTTTAGGAGTCCATTGAGGACAAACATTGTGACACGAGATTTATATATATTAAGATAAGCTGTCCGGTTTCACCCGCGTTCCCGAGGGATGTATCATTTTCCCGGCACAAAAAGTATTATATGTTACTTCTAATACCTCCAAGAATATGTGTACAAAGTTTCATGATGATCGGTTAAGTAGTGTTCGCGTGAAAGCGTAACAAACAAACTTACATTCTCATTTATATTTTTACTAGCTGTCCCCCGCGGTTTTACCCGCGTTCCCGTAGGATGTCACATTTTTTTTTTTTTTTTTTATGCCACTTAGTCCGACAAACAAGCAGACGGTCCACCTGATGGTAAGTGGTCACCGCCGCCTATGGACATTTGCAACACTAGGAGCATCGCCAATGCATTGTCGACCCTGAGACGTGAAGACATAAAAACCTTACTCTTGAATCACACTATCTATTAAAAAGAACCGCATCAAAATCCGTTGCGTAGTTTAAAAGATTTAAGCATACATAGGGATATAGGGACAGAGAAAGCGACTTTGTTTTATACTATGTAGTGAAGTAGGGATAGCTGTCCCCCGCGGTTTTACCCGCGTTCCCGAGGGGTGCTACATTTTCCCAGGATAAAATACCTATATGTTATTCTAGGATATGCTCTATCTGTGTGCCAAGTTTCATCCAAATCTGTCCAGTAGTTTACGCGTGAAAGAGTAACAAACATCAATACATACAAACATTCGCATTATAATATTAGTAGGCTTTATGGTAGGTACTATACTACTATACAATATATATGCTACCGAAGGGCAGTGACTGGCGGATATAGAGTGCGGTCCTTTCTAATGACCATAATGTTGCGGTTGTGTTGTACACGGGATTTGGCAGCGCAAATTTTTAGGTTGCAAGCAATCAGCTGTTTGTGGTATGATTTTAGGCGTTGATAGCTCAGTTTGTACTGCTAGGGAGGGGCGAAGTATGAGACTCTTCCATTTAAAAGGGAAGATCTTCCGCCGCTAGGTGATCATGCCTGGGGACCGCGGTCCAACTGTTGATGTTGGATGCTTGTATATTTGTCAAATCCAGAGAGAATCTCGATATCGTGATGTAGGATTCTCGCGTGTTTTCACTCGTTCATAGTGTTGCCACACTGCCTTCGAATGCTGTGATGAGGGTCCAGATTTAATATTCTGAGGTTAAATTTGGTTTTAAAGGGTACAGCCTACAATCGCGCTTTGTCTGTCGAGTGATGTTGCGCGCTAACTCTATTCCACTCTATCGTTTATATTAGCAACTTAAATTTCTCTATAATCTCTGGCCATTACAGAGACCCTAAGTTTCGGCTAGATTAACCTAGGCCGTATATCAAGGCTTAATTTGATATCGAAATAATAAATGTACATTATGAACGTAGAAATATAACAAAATCATACCCTTTGACACCTGGCTGCGAAGTGGACCAAGTGCCGAACGGAAATATATTATACTAGCTGTCCCCCGCGGTTTCACCCGCGTTGCCAAGGGATGTTACATTATTTTGTTCATTCTATCATCAATAGTTTTCGCAGCGTACGTGATGTAAGAATGTTTTGTAATTTTTTCACACCTTGGGTTACATTATTGGAGTTTTAGTATGGATTCCTAACTTTTTTGAAAATTTTATATAGCCCATATTACTCAGTGATAATGTAGCTTTCTAATGAAAAAAGAATTATTAAAATCGGTCCAGTACTTTTTGAGTTTATTCGTTACATACAAAAATACAAATCTTTCCTCTTTATAATATTAGTGTAGATTGCTGTGAAGTGGATGACATATTGTTTGAAAAACAAGGGAATTTTTTTTTCGAAAAATCAATAAAAAGCTTTTTAATAAAAAAAAACGAGGCCACATTTAGATAGGCAAACTGGTAAATTTTGTGTATAAAAATGTTTTTTTCCATGTACTCGAAGAACTTACTTCATTCTCCAGCCGGATCTTGTACTAATTCTTGTATAAATTACACCCAGACACAGAACAAACAGACATGTCCATGCAGACATATATTTATCCTGGGCAGGAACCTACGACCTGCAGCTTGGCGGTCAGGGTCTCTAACCACCAAGCCATCTGGTCAAACCTCTGATACCTCCCAATAAAGAGTTTTAAGACATTGTACCGCTTTTTCGGTATGTGACTTTCCCCTGGCAATTTAGGTGGTATAACAATATATCTAGATCTAAATTGTCGGGCCTGGATAGGTATTTGAGACAGTTAGGCTGGAGTCTAAGTGACAGCGAATAATGATATAATAGAAATATTAAAAATGTGATAGTGTGTTATTTTTTTCCCGCCGTGAAGCATTAGTGCACTTGTATTACTGTGTTTCGGTTAGAAAGGTAAGGCCGGTGAAATTACAGGCACATGAGACTTAACAACTTCACGTCTCAGGGTCGACAAGGCATCATCAAATTGATAGAACTTCCCTTGGGAACGCTTTCCCCTCTCGTTGCGCGGTCATCGGTTTTTTTTGTTATTCTTTACACACGGCCATCTGGTCCCAAACTAAGCAGAGCTTGTATGTACTATGGATACCAGATAACTGATATTACACATTTACTACATTTTTTTTAAAATACATACTTATATAGATATTTATACCCAGACACAGAACAAACAGACATGTTCATGCACACAAATGTTTGTCCTGGGTGGGAATCGAACCCGCGACCTTCGGCTTTGCAGTCAGAGTCGCTAACCACCAAGCCAACTGGTCTATCAATGTCCACTATGTAAAATTTTGATTTTAATATAGTTTTAACCGCTCCCTCCTATAACTCGGACCGCACACACGCACAATAGTTTCTCACACTTCTCAATACAATTACGCGTTAAATAATTCGGTAGTCATTGTTGCAGCACGCAGGCGATAGCTGCCGGCCATTTCGAAACTAAGGGTTAGAGCACAGTGTATGAGCGAAGCGAGAATGTAATCTCTTTTTATAGGCATAAAATCTTTTTTGACTAACTAATGTATGATTATGAACCAAAGAAGAAAGACATAGGGTAACTTTTTCTATGACATAGCTTGTCAGATTGAGAGGAATTTCGGTACAATTGTTGTGGGTATGAGATTTGATGTAAATAAATATTATTTTAGGTAGATTCTTTACAAACGGTTAACAAACAAACTCGAGTGTCCCTTTGGTACACCTTGCTCACAACTACGGCTGGCATCCTTAGCCCTATGTCCTAGTTTAGAGGATGTCCGGGTAGCATCCGGGTAGGATATTCCCCGGGTTTTACCAGAACTCTTTTTGCGTCAGGGAAATCCCAATTTATTTGTATATATGTCGTGAACCGCATCTAAATAAAATGTAAACTAAAAGTGTAAAAATATTTTTTAGGCGTATCCGGAAAAAACCCAATTTCACCTAAATGTCCGGAGTGTTTTAAATTATTGTCCGGCGTTGGAAATTTAGGTGATGGCAGCCCCACTCACAACCGAGTCCATAGGACATAGGTTATTTTATCATTTTCAATGCGGATAAAACCGCGGGCGGTACGTAGTTATTATACAAAATCGACACCACAGCTTCTCAGTCCACGTTCCTATATGAAACGTTCCTAAAAGATGGATATCTGTGTCGGAACATCGTATTTTATCGCTTATAGCTTTCTCTATCGATTGTCACGATCTATTGCAGCTACGAATTGCATTTCTAGCGAGTTGCAGCGGTAGAAATGTGTTGGGTCCATTTTTGAGAGATAAAAAGGATAGAATTTAAAACATTTATTGACAGAAATTAGATAACAAAGAAAAACAGAATAACAATTGGCTTGGTGGTTAAAGACCCTGACTACCACGCCGCAGGTCGCAGGTTCGATTCCTACCCAGGACAAACGTTTGCGTGCATGAACATGTCTGGTTGTTCTGCCTGGTCTTCTTTCTTATCTATACATATGCATATAAGCAAAATGAGGTTCTGTTGATGCACCATCACATCAAAACCACTGAACATATCGGGACGGCACTGCTACCATTCGACGCGGAATTTTTCGTAGATGGTTATAGGCTATATATGATATCGATAAACAAATAATACTTATAAATTATATGTAGCATATCTTATCTGGTTCCCATAGTACAAGCTCTGCTTAGTTTGGGAGCAAGGGCTCGATTCTGTAAGGAAAATGACACTAACTCGAGGTTGTTTCGTCGCCGCCTCCGTGCTCTGTCTCTGTCGCTTACTACGCTAATACTACTAATCACGTGAGAGATCTCTCCGAGGCCTCCGTAAAGCGGCTCGCCGAAGAAGATTGTATTAGCTGAATAAGGGGGCTGATGGCCGTGTGTAAAGAATGTCCCGGGATTTATGCTTATTGCTAATTGGAATGGAATAGCATGCGAACGAAGACGCTTTTCTCATGCCAATCCAAATATGCCCAAACGTTTGCCCAATACACCAACACACAAATATAAACCATTACCATTGTTTGCCATATACGACCATCGCTAAGTGAACTTAAGTTCCATTTCACTGATATAAGTTATTGGGTCATTAGTGGTCAAATTTATAACTTAATCTTACGATTAGAGGTAAGGGTTTGGTCGATGAGCGGAGCGGTTTATAACAGTTTTTTTAAGTGAAAACTTATTTAGCGGCGTTGAGCACTTTTCTTGGGATGGGTATAAGATGTTAAACTCGCGTCAGGACACGTGACCTGATTGAAAATTCGTAAGACGGTAAAAATGCACAACGTTAATGTTCAAGTTTTCACTTCTGCCGGCACTCCCGGAGTGCAATCCGTGGTTTTTTGGCTTTGAAATTGTTCATCGCAAGCTTTTAGTGTGACAAAACGATTAACACAATCTTTGCTATTCAAATTGTTTCCCTGTAATACAAAAGAATCACTTCTATCGTGTTTTTATGACACTCTGTGTTTTTTTCACATGGGTCACATTCTACTATTTATCCCCTAGATCACCTAGAACCTACTATCTTTACGATTATATCCCCTAGATGTACTTATTCCAACACATTAATCTATATATCTAATATGTAAAATTGTCGTGTCCGCGGTGTTTGTTATCAAACTCCTCTGAAACGGCTGAACCGATTTGTATGAAATTTTGTGTACATATCGGGTAGGTCTGAGAATCGACCAACATCTATTTTGCATACCCCTAAATAGGGTGTCCCACCCCTAAATATCTTTTAAATTTTTTTTTGGCAATATGTTTTTCTTTTATTATGATTTAACATTGAAAAATACATACAACATCAAATTTTCACCCCTCTACGATCAACAAATAAATAAATAAATATCCCGGGACATTCTTTACACACGGCCATCTGATCCCAAACTAAGCAGAGCTTGTACTATGGAAACCAGATAACTGATATACTACATATACTACATTTTTTTCTAAATACATACATAAATAGATATTTACAACCAGACACAGAACAAACAGACATGTTCATGCACACAAATGTGTGTCCTGGGTGGGAATCGAACCCGCGACCTTCGGTTTGGCAGTCAGAGCGCTAACCACCAAGCCAACTCACTCTCTGTTTATAATCGCGATTCGTATATTTTTCTATTCATTTTCATGTATAGTTTATAATAAAGTAAATTTGGCAAAACAACGTTTGCCGGGTCACATTGAACATATTAAATGACATGACAGTTTCAAACAAATATAAAGTACCCGCTAATCGCTACCGCCCATCACTAACCTCTCACCACTAAGCGGATTAAACTTGTAACCCTATTAAGCCGGCCACAAATAATACTTCGCTTTGTAATAATTAGCTACTGTGTTGACATTTGGCACAGTCAATATCTAAAAGGTCCATTTTGACAGTATAGAAAGTTATAGGAGAATCATCTTTATTATGTCTGAGTTAAGGTTCATCTATTGATCCAATGAAGGGCTCGCTTCATTTGAAAGTTTGTATTAGCTGAATAAGGGAGCAGGGACTCAATTCTGTAAGGAAAATTACACTAACTCGAGGATGTTTCGTTTGAATAAGGGGGCAGTATCATAGCAAATCCAAACACCCTGACCGGATTCTAATATCAACTTACTAATTACAACAAACGACGACCAGCAGGTGCCTGAGTCCTCGGAGAGGCTTCTTGCGTGATTGCATAGTTTGTGAAAGAGACAGAGCACAGAGGCCGCGACAAAACTTTGTCGAGCTAGTGTAATTTACAAAATCGAACCCTAGCAGCTGAATTCACAAATATAAACACCATCAATCAGGCCTCGGAGTGACCTCTCAAGTGATTGCATAGTTAGCAAAAAAGACAGAGCATTGAGGCCGCGACGAAACATTTTCAAACTAGTATCGTTTACAAAATCAAACCATTGCCCCTTAATTATCAAATTACAATCAAACATCGACGACCAGCAGGTGCCTGAGTCCTCGGAGAGGCTTCTTGCGTGATTGCATAGTTTGTGAAAGAGACAGAGCACAGAGGCCGCGACAAAACTTTGTCGAGCTAGTGTAATTTACAAAATCGAACCCTAGCAGCTGAATTCACAAATATAAACACCATCAATCAGGCCTCGGAGTGACCTCTCAAGTGATTGCATAGTTAGCAAAAAAGACAGAGCATTGAGGCCGCGACGAAACATTTTCAAACTAGTATCGTTTACAAAATCAAACCATTGCCCCTTAATTATCAAATTACAATCAAACATCGACGGCGAGCAGGTGCCCACGAGTCCTCGGAGAGGCCTCTCACGTGATCACTTAATTAACGAGAGAGACGAGGCATCGAGACGTGTCATTTACAAAATAAACCCATAGCCCCTGAATTCTTCAATAAAAACAACATCAACGAGGTCTCAGAGACCTCTCACATTGAGTAGAAGAGTTCTTAATGCAGAGTTCGTCCCACCTTTCAGCCGTGAAGCAGTAGTGCACTCGTATTACTGTGTTTCGGTTAGAAAGGTAAGGCCGGTGAAATTACAGGCACATGAGACTTAACAACTTCACGTCTCAGAGTCGGCATCGCGTTGGCGATGCTCCTAGTGTTGCAAATGTCCAGAGGCGGCAGTGACCACTTACCATCAGGTGGACCGACCGCTAGTATGTCGGCCCTTGTGGTATAAAAGAAAAACATGATTACATAGTAAGCGAAAGAGACAGAGCACGAACGATAATATACAGATCCGAGATGGCTTTATAAACGAAATCATAAATTGCATGTAACACAATATCCTATTATAGGTGCAAGAACAGAGTATAAAAAAATTATATTGCGTGAGTATAGAACGGTGCCACCTTTTTGTTGTTCGGTAATTATATGTTTTTTTCAAGATGTCTTCAATATTAATTCGCTGGGTTTTTAGGAGCTGTGTTTACACGCTATAGCTTTGGTGTATGATTCTTATAATAGTTAGGGTTGCCAGCAATAAAAAATAGTAATAAATGGTAGTTTTTTATTGGCAAATGTTTTTACAGTAACGATTGATTTTACGTATTTGTTTATGTAAGTTGGTGTGGTTGTTACGTTGATTCATTATAACGCTTTGGTTTGAAGTTTTTTTAATATGTTAGGTTTTTTTAGATTTTTCTTTTTCCTTTTTAGAGGTATCAGATTTGAATGTGACGTCAGCGAAAAAAGGATACTTTCCAATTTTCGTGCTGTACAAATAAATATCCCGGGACATTCTTAACACACGGCCATTTGATCCCAAACTAAGCAGAGCTTGTACTATGGAAACCAGATAACTGATTTATTACATATTATTATACTTATTTTCAAATACATACTTATTTAGATGTCTACATCCAGACACAGAACAAACAGACATGTTCATCCACACAAATATCTGTCCTGGGTGGGAAACCCACGACCTGCGGCGTGGCATTCAGGGTATCTAATCACCAAGCCAACTGGCCCAAATTATTAAATTGACACTTCTTTAGGCCCACCATGAGAGGAAAAAAAGTATTATAGTTACGATTTTTAAAACGGATGTGACGTTTTGGGGTGACAGAAATGGTACTAATAAGTGCACTTTTGTTGATTTATTTCTACCGGTAGGGATTGGTGCACTGCCCATTACCGAGTGGTGCAATTATCCCTACCGAGTTATCCCTTATGGTAGGGATAAATGTCCCACCCGCTAATAATGACCTACATATAGTTAAGTAAGAAACTAATGCTGCGGGAATATATAGGGCATACCTTTTATATTTTCAAATATTTTATATTAATATTGTAAGTAGATTCGCTCAAAATTATCGGTGAGAAAAACTAGACTTGAATAACAGTGCCTTTACCATGACTTTTTAACGTACGTACTCGCTAGCGATGGCGTAAAACATTTCTATGGCAAATGTGTACAGCGCCACTAGCGGTCACCCAAAGAACTAAAATCGATAGGCAAAAAACCTATCGAAATGTAAACACTACCGAGTAACGTTATTTAGCCTTTGCTATAGAAATTCGGTACCATGAGTCACAAATTTGACAGTTGCTATCGAGAAATACTGTATCTATAGTAGTTTACTCGCTAGTGACTAAAGTAAGTTTCGATAGCAACTCATGGTAGAGGTACAGGACATTTGTCTTTACTATTCAGTCGTGATATTGATATTTGTGTCCAAACTCTTTGCATCTGTAGCGTCGAATAACAATTTTTGACGTTTTGAGGTTTATAATAATAAAAAATAGTCAAAAAAAAATATTTTATTTTTCTAAGTAGTGTCCAAGCTGTTTTGCACCTGTAGCAACGAATAAAATTATTTGACGTAATTATTGACAATATTAACATTACTCACTGTCTGTTGCGATTTGTGCGTTGCTTTGCCGCACTTCTGAATAGAAAAAATTCGAGGCATTTTTCGAATTACCTTCAAAATTCGCGCTCATATCTTGAAACTTAGTTTTTGTAGCATCACAACTAATTTTCAAGCCTGAATGCTGCCATTCATGGGGCTAAAATTTCCCATTTAAAATCATTTCCCCCTCGATTTCAACCGCGTTCCTGAGAGATGTAACATTTTCCCGGGACAAAAAAAAATAACCTATGTGTCATTCCAGGGAGTTTTCTATTTATGTGCCAAGTTTCATCCAAATCCGTTTGGAAAAAAAGTTTGGTAGTTTTTGTGTGAAAGTAAGAAACATTCATAAATAATAAATAAATAAATATCCTGGGTCATTATTTTACACACAGCCATCTGAACCCAAACTAAGCAGAGCTTGTACTATGGAAACCAGATAACTGATATACTACATATACTACATTTTTATTGTTCTAAATACATACATATATAGATATTTACATCCAGACACAGAACAAACAGACATGGTAATGGACACAAATGTTAGTCCTGGGTGGGAAGCGCACCCGCGACCTTCAACTTGGCAGTCAGGGTAGCTAACCACCAAGCCAATTGGCCTGTCAATAAAAACATACATACAAACATCCATACATACAAACTTTCGCATTTATAATATTAGTAGGATTCATTGAATTTTATAAAAAGTGCAGATAAGTTACAGAGGTTTTACTTCTTACGCGCGTACACATTGATACACGCACTCTTTTTTTGTGTAATGCGCGAACTGTCAAACGCGCGAAGTATAAATCAACGTTAAGTTTTTTGAAATGTTCCAATTTTCTGCGCAATTTTTTTAATTTGTTAAATTTTTAATTTTTCGTGTATTATACACACATGCATGCTTAATTAATATTAGTGGCAAACTTATTTTATCTATTACTAGCTGACCCGACAGACGTTGTCCTGTCTTAACAATGAACATTGAATTCGAATCTTCCGATTGAATCGACTGTAGGTATGTACAATAAGAAATTATAAAATAATTATTTTATCAATAGATATAATTCTGACCCATGCCTCTGTTCTAAACGATATTGTCAAACGACTGACATTTATATCAAACACCATAAGGTTACATTATAAGAGTTTATATGTCAAAAACGGTAAGGTTACATTAGAAAAGTTAGTATGGTCGTTATGTTTTCTTAAATTTTCTAATTTTCCACGCAACTTTCTTTTTTTTTTCTTTCATAAAAACCTTCTCCTGACAATAACAAACACAATAAAAAAAGAATTAGTGAAATCGGTCCAGCCGTCCCCACGCGTGATGCCGTGACCAAGGGAAATAGGGATTCATTTTTATATATATAGATGTCTTAGTGTTTTTATTTTCTTTTTATATAATTATTAACAATTTATAATCGAATGTTCTGAAAGTCAAAATTTAACAGTGTTCATTTATTTTATCTTATTGTACTCGTAACTAATTGTGCTTATTTTTTTCTGTAAATGCTGTGTACGCCTAATGGGTGCACATATCTGTACTGCATTATGATACTATCATAATCTTTATAGCTTAAACAATGTATTTTTTTATAATATGTGTACTGTTGGTATTCTTAAACTAAAATAAATAAATTTGTTGTTCCGTATGAAACTTTTACAAAATAGGTATTAGAAATTTCTGAAAGCACCAGTTTTCAAATAAAAAAAGAATAATTAAAATCGCTTCGCCCAGTCGAAAGTTATGAGGTAACAAACATAAAAAAAAATACAGACGAATTGAGAACCTACTCCTTTTTTTAAGTCGGTTAAAAACAAAAGAAAAGCATGTGTCGTAAAGACAAAACGAGAGAAATTCAAAAAATTCAAAATTCAAAACCATTTATTCAGTTTAGGCCTTCGGAGGGCACTTATGAAGGTCAAATTTAAAGTGACTGAAGCTACAACCGGTTCGGAAGTCAGCCTTCAACTGAGAAGAACCGGCAAGAAACTCAGCAAGGTTACATTCTTTTTTATTTGTTATATAAATTTTTATCTATTCTGACTTTTTGGCTATTTTATAATTTCAATTTTACATAATTTTATATTTAACAATTACAAAATACTTATTATAGGTAACATTAATAAAAACAAAACAAAAAAAAAAATATGACAAGACTACAAAATAGAAAATAACAATAATTAGGTACTTACAACTTAAACAAGAGATTTAGAGGTGCACTGTGCAGAGAGCAGCTATTTCCATACATTTTTATCTTCAATATAATGAACTACCTTGTAATACGCTTTTTCTTTCAAAACTTTCCTAATATAGTTTTATGATCAGACATTTTGGTTATTGAAAGCGGTATCTTATTATAAAATCGAACACAATTACCAAGAAATGACTTGTTAACTTTAGTTAGTCTAAAGTATGGAACAACTAACTTCTCCCTTTGTCTTGTATTTATAGTATGAATATCTAATTTTGACTCAAACATTCCTATGTTTCTACGTATAAACATTATATTTTCATAAATATATAGTGAAGGTAATGTCATTATATTTATTTCCCTAAATAAATCTCTTAATGATTCACGGGGACCCATACTGTAAATTGCACGTATTGCTCTTTTTTGTATAATAAATATTGATTCTATATCCGCTGCTGCTCCCCAAAACAAAATACCATAGGACAAGAGGCTATGAAAATATGCAAAATAAACTAATTTGGCCGTCTCAACATTCGTCAATTGTTTAATTTTCCTAACAGCAAAAGCTGCAAATGATACTTTTGTATTACAGGGAAACATTTTAATTATTCATCAATCACTTTTGAATATTTATTTATTTGGCACACAAAACAGAACACAATCAAATTAGTATAATGGTTACAGAAACAAAGGATTTGTACAGGACTGCGCTCCCAAGCATGTGCACACAACATAACTAATAAATATACAACAAGACAGTGGCCATGTTAGTCTGAAGTTAGTAAGTTGTACATAAAACATAGTTTATTACCAATCACTACATAGTATAAAACAAAGTCGCTTTCTCTGTCCCTATATCCCTATGTATGCTTAAATCTTTAAAACTACGCAACGTATTTTGATGCGTTTTTTTAATAGATAGAGTGATTGAAGAGGAAGGTTTTTATGTATAATACATGTGACATCCCACGGAAACGCGGGTAAAACCGCGGGGGACAGCTAGTAATATATGAACCTTAGATTAACTTACCTAAGGAAAAAGCAAGTACTGATAGTGTGTGTATGAATAGCATAGATTGTGTTTATCATTCATTTATTTTTCGTCACACAAAAAGTTTGCGGATCAGAATTTCAAAACCCTCCCATAAGAAGATATTAGAGTTTTATTAGAATTTATTATAAGAGACGGACATTCTCAATTTTTGGTGTGACCAAGGGATATAAAGAGAATAGTTTATTTGACGCACCATCACCTCAAAACTACTGAACATATAGAAAGAATGAAAGAAAACATTTATTTTGGACTCACACAGCATCAACATAGACAATTTCATTGACATTACGAATTACACATAGATACAATATAGCAATAACAACACAATCATACAGTATGTACACTGTGTAAGGCCAAAAAGGCACCTATCTCAGCATAAGCTGCGGCCGTAGATACCTCAGCGCTGATATTCTGATAGGGCTAGTAGTGCCACGGACAGTTGCGGCACAAGCATAAACAATATCGAATAGGCATATCGAGATGGGACTGCTACCATTCGACGCGGAATTTTTCCTAGATGGATATAGGCTATATATGATATCTATAAGCGCCGGTCAAACCGTGGGGGACAGCTAGTTTTTATATATATAGACTAGCTGTTCCCGGCGTTCGTTGCTCTGCGACCATTTTTTAGTCAGGAACTTACTTAGGCATACGTAGAACAAATTACTTAAGTTTCAAGAAAACGGAATAATAGTTTAAGAAAGCATAGGATACATCTTATATATATATATATATATATAAGGAGAAGCTGACATATCAATGCAGGGCCTAAACTATAAGGGTTAGAAACATGACATTTTGCATAGGATTTTTGAAAATTCACCCCCTAAGGGGGTAAAATAGAGGTGCAAAGTTACATCCCTCGGGAACTCGGGAAGCGAGTTAGGTTTACTTTAATAACATTATATTAAGATATTTTTGATTTCGTGAGTCAATTTTGATTTGTTACCCCATTGCTACATATCTGAAAACCCCATTAAAATTTGTCAAGCAATTTCTAAGTTTAACATGTTCAATGAATAAGACAGGCAAAGTTTCCAAAAATGGTCTTATTGTATTCTGTTCTTTTAGTAGTAGTAGCAGTGTTCGTCCAAGGAAGTACTACTACCTTACCCATTTCCGCCGTGAAGCAGTAGTGCACTGCACGGTAACAAATCTGTGGTACTAGTGCGTCGAGTCAGTGACAGCGGGTCTAATACATATTGAAGATACTTCGTGTAGAAGCGAAACACGTGTCGATTTCCTGCTGAGATTCCTTGTTTTTCGACTTGACAGAGGAGATACAGCAGAAGTAGTTACTAGATATTCTTTTTTTGTACCCTATGTACAAAAAATGAATATATCGAAATATAATAATTCGAAAAAAAAATCAGTAGAGCTCGTAGTGCAGAATTCGAGTACTACTACCTTACCCATTTTCGGCGTGAAGCAGTAGTGCACTTGTATTACTGTGTTTCGGTTAGAAAGGTAAGGGAGACATTACAGGCACATGAGACTTAACAACTTCACGTCTCAGGGTCGACAACGCATTAGCGTTGGTGTTGCAATGTCCATAGGCACCAGTGACCACTTACCATCTTTTTGATTGGTTGCTCGACATAAAACGAAACCCTGAACTACCTTTTATTTAATTAAGTTATATGTCTGAATGTCGTAAACACAAAAGCTTAGAAACTTCCAAAATCTTTTTTGGAGCCGATTAAAAACATTCTAGTAAAAACAATAAAAAAAAAACTAAAACTTATTTACAATCAGCCAAGATATCACGTACCATATAAACAACAAAAAGACAAAAAAAGCTCCAAATTTGAAAAAAATCTGACATCCTTCCTGCTTGAATTAAAAAAGGAAAACGTATGAGAACCATAGACCATTACAAAACTTCCAACCAGTCTTCCAACTTCAAATGCAATCGATAGCCAGTTCCTTCTAGGCTGTATAGCTTGGTACATTATTGTTACATAGCATAAAAAAAAGAAATCAGTTAAACGTTTATTCCGATTGCCGTAAGTCGTTCTGTACGATTGATTGGTCACGCATTATCAATACTTTTTGCCTTACGCATCATAAATATTCGATGGCCACGCATTTATTTGTATAGGGTTATGCCTATTCAAGTTTCTTGCCGGTTCTTCTCAGTTGAAGGCTGACTTCCGAACCGGTTGTAGCTTCAGTAACTTTAAATTTGACCTTCATAAGTGCCCACCAAAGGCCTAAACTGAATAAATGGTTTTGAATTTTTGATACAGTACCTGGATGGCCGAGCATTGCTCGGGATTTGAAACTAGGCATGGCATGATTCACAAGTAGCTTGTGAAAAATCATACTTTTCTGCTACCTTGCCTACTTGATACATCGCACACCGCAGATCATTCGGATATCATCGTATTTCACCGATGACTCACGACGACGTCAGAAAGAAAGAGTGTCATTCTAACCCAGTCGTGTTAGAAAGAGCAAAATATATACTGATCGTCGCTACGAACGGGTCGCACGGCCAAGAGTGACATTAGAGCATTACGAAAAAAAATCATTGGCTGGGAAATTTCACATGTGAAATCACTGTGTACAAAATAAATAAATAAATGAAAATGAAATAAAAGTAGCAATAATTTCCATGCATACTTACTACGCTAGTACTACTAACCACGTGAGACGAGAAGTTTGTATTAGCTCAAAGGGGGCTGAGATGTCATTCTATAAGATAATAGGATGTTTCAGCGAAGCCTCAATCCACTGTCTCTTTCGCTAACTACGAAATTACTTGAGAGGACCGCTATGGAAGGCTTCATTCACCGACAAAGTTTGTATTAGACTTGACGGGCCAGATAGCTTGAAGACCTTGACTACCAAGCCGTAGGTTGTGGGTTCGAGGGCCTACAAAACAAACACTAGTGTACATGAACAAGTCTGTTTGTTCTGTGTCTGGGTGTAAATATCTATAAAAGTATGTATTTAGAAAAAAAAAACAGGGTGTCGTAAAGACACAAGATAGAAGTGAAACTTTTGTATTACAGGGAAACATTTTAATTATTCATCAATCACTTTTCAATAGCATACATTGTGTTTATCACTCATTTATTTTTCGTCACACAAAAAGGTTGCGGATGAGAATTTCGAAGCCGTCCGAAAGTTTTAGTTCAAAAAGTAGTATATCAGTAATCTGGTTTCCAAAGTACAAGCTCTGCTTAATTTGGGATCAGATGGCCGTGTGTAAAGAATGTCCCGGGATATTTATTTATAAGTTGCAGGGACCGGCTAGGATATAGATGAATCTAGACCAGTGACGAAATATCTAAAATGATGACTAGGTCTAGTATCTAAAAGAAATGAGACCAAATGTATCAAACATGGCGTATTTAAATTGCAATCACAGAGGATGTAAATGAGCTTTTTTTAGAAATCGCTAATCACTTATATCCATATGGTAACATCGTTATAAGTAGGACAGTTGTACCTACCTCGGATGGAATAGGGACGTCATTGAAACTATCGATATCGACAAAAAAATATATATATATTCTGTTATAATTATATCTAATCACTACATACCATGAAACAAAGTCGTTTTCTCTGTCCCTATGTATGCTTAAATCTCTAAAACTACGCAACGGATTTTGATGCGGTTTTTTTTAATAGATAGAGTGATTGAAGAGGAACGCTTATATGTATAAGTATCTACATTGTACCTGAGCGAAGCCGGGGCGGGTCGCTAGTAATAAATAAATATCCTGGGACATTTACACACCGCCATCTGATCCCAAACTAACCAGAGCTTGTTCTATGGAAATCAGATAACTGATAAACAATTTTTTAAATACATACATACTTATACAAAGTGTACAGTGTTACAAAACTACCCGTAAAGCCGAAAGGAGGTTAAATGGGGCCTTATAACGAGTCCATTCACAATATTTAAGAACCGTAGTAACGCTGTATAACATACCCCAAAAAAAATAAAAAAAAACTGTTTTATGAATGAAAACCTATTAAAGTAGATAATTATTAGGCCTTTCTGTTAAATAATCTGGTTCCCTGACATGACAGCTTACTAGGGTTGTTGGCTGGATATTAATTATATTTTTACGGGATAATTTATATCACTAAGGACTTATACACATTGAACATGTTTTTTTTTTATACCACTTGGACCGACAAACAAGCAGACGGTCCACCTGATGGAAAGTAGTCACCGCCGCCTATGGACATTTGCAACCTAGGGACATCGCCAATGCGTTGTCGACCCTGAGACGTGAAGTTGTTAAGTCTCATGTGTCTGTAATTTCACCGGCCCCTTTACCTTTCTAAACGAAACACAGTAATACAAGTGCACTACTGCTTCACGGCAGAAATGGGTAAGGTGGTAGTACTTAACCGGACGAACACTGCGCTAAGAGCTCTACTACTCTAAAAATTATTATTCAAATAGGCCTTTACAAGCACTACTACAAGCTCCGTTCTAGACGTATCATGTAATCTAAAAATCTGATTGGTTGATGCATATTCCTAGCCATTATTTTCCAATTTTATAAGGTTAACTGACATCGATAATATACGTTTGTAAAATTAACATTTCATCGATATATCGTCATCGACATGGCGATTGCACATCACTGCATAATGCATAGAGAACGGTAACATCACGGGCGCGGCAGATGGACTATGCTCGCGGCGGGTCAATACACACACATACACACATTTATATCTGTATGTATACCTATTGGACATTTAATTACTTACTTTTACTTCAATTTAGTTTCGAGTAATATTGGGTAGAAGTAGCCATATTAATATCTTATTCTACTTATATTATATAAATATATATCCCGGGACATTCTTTACACACGGCCATCTGATCCCAAACTAAGCAGAGCTTGTACTATGGAAACCAGATTACTGATATACTACATATACAACTTTTTTTTCTAAATACATACTTATATATATATTTACACCCAGACATAGGCCAAACAAACATGTTCATGGACACAAATGTTTGTCCTGGGTGGGAATCGAACCCGCAACCTTAGGCTTGGCAGTCAGGGTCGCTAATCACCAAGCCAACTGGCCTGTCAAACTGTATTGACCTGGCCTGTATTATGATGGACCAGGTGACCTGGTGGTAAGATATCCTAACTGCCAAGCCATAGATTTTGTGTTCGATTCTACACAGGACAGAAATTTGTGTGCAATTATGCACTTGTATTTTTTTTTGCGTGTCGATCGTTTTACTAAATTCGTAGCATTACATAGGTCTTCTGGCGTGCAAGATGAGGGGCACGCAGGGCACTTGTGCATGATCATGTATGTTTGGTCTGTGTCTGAGTGTAAATATCTATATAAGTTTGTATGTAAGGAGTATAATATGTAGTATATCAGTTATCTGGTTTCCATAGTACAGGCTCTGAATTATTAGGGATCAGATGGCCGTGTGTAAAGAATGTCCCGGGATATTTATTGAAATAAATGAGAAAGTTTGTAAGTATGGATGTATGGATATTCCGCATCCTCAGTACGATAAGGGCTTAACTCAAAATTTTGCGAAACGGAGTTACGATCATAGAGAGACTAAACAAACGCTCTATCCGATGAATAGTAAAACATAGTCAACTTATTGATAGAATAAGCTTGCCGATACTTCAGAATCTTTCATTGATGACAAATGTTTGTCCTGGGTGGGAATCGAACCCGCGACCTTCGGCTTGGCAGTCAGAGTCGCTAACCACCAAGGCATCTGACCTGTCTTTTTTTTTTGTATATATAAAAACTTGAGCGCATTTGACTAGATCTCACCTCTATAAAATCAATGCATAAACTAATCTAGAATAATCTAGGCACTTATGAAAGAGTACACATTGAGAAACCCTTGTATTCGAAACATTGAATCTTCAGTATAAAAAGCAATATAAATAGACGCACAAAACAAATATGTTAAAACAATTAAAATTCGACCTCAACGCATCGCAATAAGCGTTACAATTTAACAACAGCAATTAAAATTATATTGAATCCGCCATCTTGTTCCTTACCACGTGTAGGGTTGCCACTTGTTTATAAATAAAAGATCTTCGCGACCATTAATCCCGAAGAGGTCCACATTCCGCCGAAGAGCGCCGTAGAGCTGTTAGTGTAGAGTTCGGTCGAGGAAGTACTACCACCTTACCCATTTCCGCCGTGGAGCAGTAATGTATTACTGTGTTTCGGTTAGAAAGGTAAGGCCGGTGAAATTACAGGCACATGAGACTTAATAACTTCACGTCTCAATGCATTAGCGATCTTGGTGTTACAATGTCGGTAGGCGGCGGTGACCACTTACTTTACTTTACCTTTAATCTAACTATGTTTGAAAGGTAAGGGATCCGGTGAAATTACAGGCACATGAGACTTAACAACTGCACGTCTCAGGGTCGACAACGCATTGGCGATGCCCCTGGTGTTGCAAATGGCGGCGGTGACCAATTACCATCAGGTAGACCGTGTACTTGTTTGTCGGGCCTTGTGTTATAAAAAAAGACAAACAGACAGACAAAAAGATACTTTGTTTAATACAATTTAGAGACCATAGTATTTTCAAAGAGCATGAGTTGGGTGACACATGTTTAATAAGATATCTCAATGGTTTATGTTTATTTCGACATCATAAGGGGATACCGTAACAGAGCAAGGTCTCATGAAGCATTTAGTGTTGTATCTCAGAGTAATCAAGAGCTATTTCACAAGATATGGGTAATATGAAGGTATGAGACTCCTCCATTTAAAAGGGAAGATCTTCCGCCGCTAGGTGATCATGCCTGGGGACCGCGGTCCGACTGTTGATGTTGGATGCTTGTATAATATCAAATCCTGAGAGAATCATTATTGTAGGACTTGCGTATTTCTACTCGTTCATAAATGTCGCCACATCACTGTGGTGCGGGCGGTGAAGGATTGTATGCGTGTTCATAGATATCCCCACAGTAAAAAAACCTTCAACTGTCACAACTCATCTTATGTGAAAAACATTATATTGTAATATAACTCTTTTTAATTTTATTAAGGTGACAACCCTGACGCCCAAGTTCCGAATGATCATAATAGTAAGTGTTATTTAAGAATAAAAATAACAAATTTTACATTTAATTAAAATGCATCCTTAATTGTTCTAAAAATAATTATTTAACATTTTTTCCCAAAGGTCATGAGATCCTGGTGTATTTTAAAACACATTCAATTAAAAATACTATAGGACATTGATGCTCAAACTTTTATGACTGCCCATGCTTTTTTTATTTAATATTGATAGCACGTAGATTTTTTTTGCTTATTTTGTAAGTAACTGTGATTTCATTTAGGTTATTCGTTATTTCTTGGTTGGCTTGGTGGTTAGAGGCTGACTGCCACCCCGCAGGTTGTGAGTTCGGTCCCACTCAGGACAAACTTTGTGTTCATGAACATGTGTCTTTGTCATGTGAATATCTAGTAAAGTATGTATGAAAGAAAAGGTGACCAGAGGGCTTTTGGTCAGAGAATAAGCTTAGCCATACAAAGAGGCAACGTAGCCAGCCTTCTGGGCACTTTACCCATAGACAGCTCTAACAATCTAAATTCAGTTTTTTATTTATACATTATTGCTTAATTTATTAGTTAATTTTAAGTAGTTTAGTATGTACACTTTGTTTTATTATGTTAGTATTAAATCTATTGTAATCTTGTTAATAAAAATAATTCTCAATTATTAATTAATTAAATATATTTGTTATATTAAAATAAATTAGAAAAGAAAAGGTAGTATATAATTTGCCTAGTTTCCATAGCAGCTCTGCTTAGTTTGGGATCAGACAAGATCAGAAAGAATGACTGTAAATAATTCATTTATTACGGAACCTAAGCAGAATGAAATGGGTTTTAAACAACTGCAGATGACCTCAAGCTGTCCAATTACCATCAAGATGATTTGCTGATTTAGTGCTCATTGATACAAGACGTAAGCTATCAGCGATTAGATTGGCTTTCACAGCAAATGCAACCTTCTGAACCGGTATTAAGTCTATTAATTCAAGTGATTGAGTTAATTCCAAACTCAAATTACAAAGGGTATTTTTACTAGTTACTATCCGGGTTGGTCTTCAACTGAGAAGAACCGGCAAGAAATTTAGGATTATTTTCTAATTTATATTTTTTTTAATAAGATTTTTTTATCCGAAAAGAATAATACATTGTAGTTGTTGCTCAAACAATACGTTACACTGTATCGTGAGAGATACGCTCCTCCTATTTACATTTATACCTACTAGCTGTCCCTCGCGGTTTCACCCGCGTTCCCGAGGGATGTAACATTTTCCCGGCACAAAAAGTATGTTACTTCTAATACCTCTAAGTTATTTGTGTTTTGTTATTCCATGTCAGATGCGTTTTCTCTTTGACGTTTTATATCACGTCACATGGGAACGCGATCAAACGGGATAAAAAGTATCCTATGTCCGTCTCCTAGTTCTAAGCTACCTCCCCACCAAATCTTTTATATATATTGATTATAAAAGCAAACGTTGTCTATTTGCAACACTATCACTGCAAACATAGAAACAATTTTAACATAAAAAATCCGAAGAGTACAATACAACGAATCGACTTTCGCTTTATGGAGGAGCGAGGTATGAGACTCCTCCATTTAAAAGGAAAGATCTTCCGCCAGGCTAGGTGATCATGCCTGGGGACCGCGGTCCAACTGTTGATGTTGGATGCTTGTATATATATCAAATCCTGAGAGAATCTTGATAGTGCGATGTAGGATTCTCGCGTGTTTCTTCTACTCGTTCATAGATGTGCAACATCACTGTAGTGCGCGCGGTGAAGGATTGTAGTCGTGTTCAGAGATGTATGTGTTGTATGTTGTATGTATGATGTTACGCCACAGATTTAAATAAATACATATCGTGTGACATTCTCTACACGCGGTCATCTGATCCCAAACTAAGCAAAGATTGTACTATGGAAACCAGATACTTAACTGATATACATACACTTCTTTAATTTTTCTGTAGAGATGATGAAATTAGAAACTTTAAACCATTTAGAGCACTAAAAATAAACAACCGTACTTTAGCTTATTGATAATATTAAACAAAATAAATAATTCACTCAAAAACAAATGAAAACAGAGCAAGCTCAGGTCAAACCATATACATGTCTCTATTGAGGCCAAGATATCAATTAAAAATACGCTAATTCCTATTTCATAGACCATTTTGAAGCTGTGGTGAATTTAATGTGTTTTTCAACGCGGTTATTAGTGTGACCATCTCTTGAGATGTTAAGTTCAATATTAAACAAGATTTTAATGATAATTGCTACTATTTCCCGACTTTTACAACCATGGACTTTCACGGCTAATTATTTTCATCCTTTAAGAGCTATTTCAACAAACGTAATATTAATAGATAATTAGATTGTGTTGATAGGTTCTAGAGAAATGACTTCTCACCTAGAACTAGAAAGAATCTGTGGTTACTCTTCTTGCATGAGGTTTGTAGGCAATGGATTTTTTTTATACCATAGGGTCCGGTAAACAGGCTCACGGTCCACCTGATGGGACCTAAGTGGTCACCGCCGCCTATGGACATTTGCAACACCAGCGACTGCAGGATTGCCAATGCGTTGTTTACTCTGAGACGTGAAGTTGTTAAGTGCCCTGTAATTTCACCGCCCTTACTTTCTAACCGAAACAAAGTAATACAAGTGCACTACTGCTTCACGGCGGAAATGGGTAAAGTGGTAGTACGTCCCCGGACGAACTCTGCACTAAGAGCTCTACTACTCAAACTATTTATGCTTGTATAACTGAACCCCAAGACAAGTTACCACCGGTTCAGCCTTCAAGTGAGAAGCGGCAAGAAACTCCGCAAGGTAAGTAATATTTTTTTATAATCCATTGTATTTTGCTATTTTATTATTTCAAATGTTTAAGAATATTAAAGTATAATAGCATAGATTGTGTTTATCATTCATTTATTTTTCGTCAAACAAAAACGTTGCGAATCTGAATTTCAAAAAGTTTCATCATCAACATCACCAGCCTATCTCTGTCCACTGCTGGAAATAGGCCTCACAAGTTTCACTTCAGCAAGAGCTATATTTCCGAAACCGCCACAAAACTTTTTCTTTTACTTTGTCTTTTTTCTTGTTTTTAACCAATTGTAATATGTCATGTGGTGTTTGCCTGTTTTTGGTTGTGCTCTTAGATTAAGTTTTTTATGTATGTATATGTTCATATGTATTATTGTAACAACTGTTGGCAGACCTTAAATAAAATAAATAAAAAACCATGGCCACAGTATAGACATTAAGCAAATAGCGAGCTCTCATGACACCACGATCGCCGCTACAAGTTTTTTACGCTGTAGCATGCGACGACGGCGGTCTAGAAACATTATTTGATTGTGACCTTCGAAGTATAAGGATGCCATTGCAATAGGGTTATCAAACACTGGGTGTAAATAAAATAAAATATCCTAAATTTGGCAGGCTTGGTGGTCAGCAACCCTGACTACCAAGTCACAGGGCATGGCTTCGATTCCCACCCAGAACAAACATTTGTGTGCATGAACATGTCTGTTTGTTCTGTGTCTGGGTGTAAATATCTAGTACTATAATATCTATACAAGTATGTATTTAGAAAAAAAAATTGTATATGTAGTATATCAGTTATCTAGTTTCCATAGTACAAGCTCTGCTTAGTTTGGGATCAGATGGCCGTGTGTAAGAGAATATCCCAGGATATTAATTTATTATTATTACCTGGATGACCGTTTTGCTCGTGTTTTCTTTACTAATGTAACTACTATCGCATCCTTATTTAAAGTACTGTCATATATACCTAGATACAAATTAGATGCGTTAATAAAGGGCTCCCTTTAAACTGCTATTCGTTAACAGTTTATCTCACAAAAGAAGGAACTTGAAAATCTTTTACCTTCGTATTCTAATGATATTGTAGCAGTTTTCATTGCCTGAAATTACGGATAAAACAACATTATCAAAAAACCCTAACTAGATCGATTTATCGCCCTCGAAACCACCTGCAAACTAAATTTCATGAAAATCTTTGGAGCCGTTTCTGTGATTCAGATCATATGTATACAAGATGTGTATGTATATATGAGTATGGCTCGTTTAAAGATATTAGATAGATAGATATATGTATGTATATAGAAAAATAAAAAAGTTGTATTTGTAGTATGTATATCAGTTATCTGGTTTCCATAGTACAAGCTCTGCTTAGTTTGGGATCAGATGGCCGTATGTAAACAATGTCCCTGGATATTTATTTTCTTTAAGCAACTTGTACTATGGAAACCAGATACAGAACAAACATATTAATGCATGGCATATTAGGGAATCGAACCTACGACCTGCTGCGTGACTCTGACCACCAAGCCTACTTGCCCGTCATTTTGTATAAACATTTTTTTTTAGAAGTAATAAAGCTATTAGTGTAGATCCGGGGAAGTACCACCTTACCCATTTCTGCCGTGAAGCAGTAGTGCACTTGTATTAGTGTTTCGGTTAGAAAGGTTACGCCGGTGAAGTTACAGGCGCATTGGCGATGCCTGTGGTCCAAAATGTCCATAGCCGGTGGTGAAGATTTACTATTAGGTGAATCATCTATCTGTTTATGAGCTTAATAGTCATGGAAAATGAAATTGGATCAACCTCCTTATTCAGCTAATACAAACTTCGTCGGCGAGCCGCTTCACGGAGTCCTCAGAGAGCTTATCTCTCACGTGATTAGTAGTATTAGCGTAGTAAGCGACAGAGACAGAGCACAGGGTCCGCGGCGAAACATCCTCGAGTTAGTGTCATTTTCCTTACAGAATCGAGTCTTAGATAATCGCGTGTGCAGAATATGCAAGGATGAAATTCCCAATAATTAAATATTCTCTTACAACACGCTAAAAAATAGTTCCAATATAAGTGACAGGCCAGTTGGCTTGGTGGTTAGAGACCCTGACCAAACCGAAGGTCGCGGGTTCGATTCCCACCCAGGACAAACATTTGTGAGCATGAACATGTCTGTTTGTTCTGTGTCTGGGTGTAAATATCTATATAAGTATGTATTTAAAAAGTAGTATATGTAGTATATCAGTTACCTGGTAGCCATACTACAAGCACTACAGTCTGCTTACCTTGGGATCAGGTAACCATGTGTGAAGAATGTCTTGGGATATTTCATCATCATCATCATTAAATAATAAAATCCTTACTTACTTATTAAGTATTATTATAAAATTAAACAAAACGAACTCAATTTTAACCGACTTCTAATTGTGCTATCGCTTTGAAACTTTGCAAGCATGTGGGTTCAGGAAAACGATTTGATGTCACCGAGCTGTGCTGATGATGGAGTCAGGAGGTGGATAGTAAAACTCTTCAATAGCTACTTAACCTTTCGAGTTTGGGCTCATTTTTTGTTCTGGCAAGACCAATTCACTACATTTGCTAACGAGAGTCTGTGGCGTGTCTCTTTACACGCTTTTTATTAGCTTCACTTGTATGTTTGTTTGTTTGTTTGAAACCGACTCCTTTGGGCGCGATTTGGACCCACATTAAACGGTCAGATTTCATTCCAACTTTGTAAATTTATCGAGGACCGATGACAATTCAATATATTAAACAGTTAGACCCATTATCCTTACTAGGATAATCAGGATTAGCGATTTAACTAAAAAAAAGAATTTATAAAATTAAAAAAAAAAACACGCTTTTGTAGAAAATCCAACTATTACTATTCTATCTCCAACCATACTAGTCTTAATAGGGATGTGTCGTGTCCTGACATGTCAAATCAGCAATTCTTTATGAAATGTCAAAACCATCGTATATGTGTAGTTTTGTATGAAATAGCAAGTTAAATATCCTGGGACATTCTTCTTACACACGGCCATCTGGTCCCAAGCTAGGCAGAGCTAGTACTATGGAAACCAGATAACTGATGTACTACATATACTACTTTTTTTTTTCTAAATACATACTTATGTAGATATTTACACACAGACACAGAACAAACACATACGTTCATGCACACAAATGTTTGTCCTGGGTGGGAATCGAACCCGCGACCTTAGGTTTGGCAGTCAGAGCGTTAACCACCAAGCCAACTGGCCTGTTGTGACGTCATAATTGTACAGCATCAAATAACATACTCTTTGTGGTTAGATCGGTACTTATAATATATTATCTTTCGTATATTTTTGGATGTTCAATACTCTGGTTTGTGTTTGATCATTGATCTTTAATACAGGACACTTCCTTATTCAAATTAATTTTTATTTTTTTGTTGGATTTTCTATAAATTTACACCCATATTCTAAGACGTTTCTTCGAAAATTCCTCGACTCCACTCAACCTCACTCAAAGATATTAGTATTCTAATTACAAAAATCTCCTTCGCTCGAATTGACATCTCTCACTCGAGGTGAGGACACAACTGTCAGCTTCTAGGTACGTCGGGACCAACCTTAAGGAAGCTTATTGCTTGTAAACAGTTACTGAAGCTCATTATTTTATTTGATTAATATTTCTACTATAATCGACACCAGTCGGGATTGCTCGAGTTTTACTCAAGTTATGACTAAGAATACCAATTTTGAGAATTCCTGGAGAAAATGCTTAAAGAATCCTCAGTCGACTTGGAGTCGAGTGCCGTCTGAGGAAACGTCTTAGAATATGGGTGTTAGTTTCTTTATAGTAAAATTTATTTTGTAGTAATAGCCTATCTTTAGTCAAACGCTGTGCCTCCCTTACCCATCGATTACAAATGGTAATTGAAGATTTAAAATTCATTAATACGATTTTAATGATCACGTTTTAAGAAATTGGCTTAACGAATTGTCGTAACCCTTCATTATAGCCTCCAGGTTATTAAACTCGTTTAGGGTTGCCAACATGAAAAAAATTAATTGCTCTGTTGCAGAAAGCCTGGTCAGAGAACCAAAGTTATCGACATAGCTCAAATTAGCAAGCTGAAGTGATGAAGATCTCCGTCCACTGCTGGACATAGGCCTATGGCACGCCACTGAGCTCGATCGTCAGCTCTTTGTGTCTAGTAAAACCCATAAATTCTAATTCCACCAATAAAGTCCAATAAATGAAAATTAGCAAATCGCACTTTTCAATTCCTAATATCATATCGTTCCAAAGTACAGTACTCAAAGGATGAAGAAGAGCCTATTACTATGTCTCCGATTACAATCTGTCTATAATTGTTTGGGTTATGTTTGTTTTGTCCTAACAAGCATACAGATCACCTGATGGTAAGTGTTTACCGCCGCCTATGGACATTTGCAACACCACAGCATCGTCAATGCGTTGTCGACCCTGAAACATGAAGTTGTCAAGTCTCATGTGCCAGTAATTTCACCGGCTCCCTTACCATTCTAACCGAAACACATTAATACAAGGGTACTACTGCTTCACGGCGGAAATAGGTAAGATGGTAGTACTTCCCCGGACGAACTCTGCACTAAGAGTTCTACTACCTTAATAAAAATAGGATAAATTTAACAATAAAAGGAGATTCCCACTTCCCATACAAGAAACATGTAAATATTATACAGTGGTACAAAATCCTTCGTGTGCGAGTCCGATCGCAGGCCGTTTTTTTTCCTAATTCATTTTGATGCGGCAATGATAACGGTACGAAAATTATGTTACATTTTTCAGAGTCCGTGTAGCTCGCATTGGAAAAATTGTTCAGCATCGTAATGCAAGTTGAGTATCATACTCAGAAACAGCCCACTTATTCAGCTGATACAAACTTCGTCGTAGAGCCGCTTCATGGAGGCCTCGGAGGGCTTAATCTCTCACGTGTATTAGCGTAGTTAGCGAAAGAGACAAAGCACGGAGGCCGCGACGAAACATCCTCGAGTTAGTGTCATTTTCCTTACAAAATCGAGCCCCAGTTCAGTATTGCAGGGACACACTTACAAAGGTTGAATCTACATACAAAGTAACAATAGTTATTTGTTATACAAGAGTGCAAAGTTGCTTTATAACCGCGTGCTCAATTTTGATGACCGAGCAAGTGAAGGATTCTAAAATTGAAAAATTTCAAAAATTCACACAAGGTGAAAAATCTCTGAACATGAGTGCAACACGTAACTTTTCATCCCACCTCATCGAGGAAATGACTAAATGCAAAAAAAAAAAGAAAATGGCGTGGGCAAAGAAATTAAAAAAAAGTACACCTAGTCTGAGTTTTTAACAAATGAAATAGGTTGTATGATACATTCGGCACCATGGAGGTAGAAGTAAATAGGTTTAATGATATTTTGAATTCACAAACACACGTGACACAATGTTCTAAATTCAATTTACTTTATCTCTCTAGAGGATAAGAACGGCTTTTGCACTCAGTTATCGAAGAGCAAAAATACTCTTTCCGAGATGGGGGGATGAAAATGCCTTTACTATTAGACAGATCGCATCAAAGCAAACGTTCGGAGGTTTCATAAAGGATAATCACTGCCACAGACAAATAATATAAGTTGTCGTTCAATGAATTTAAAAAAAAAAATTAAATACATATTTATTTTGCTGCTGAAATGGTACGTATTTAAATAACGCAGCATTATAAAAAGCTTTTAAAATATTCTATCATAACCATAAAAATATCTTAAGTTCTTCAAGAGAACGCAAACTTTTTGTTGTGCATACCGTACGCAGCAAAATTCACCTTCAAAGCGAAAGTTTTCATGGCACAGTTAAGCTGGGCTCACCGTTTACGGCCGCCATACCGCATACACGTTCGCTCTACATTCTCTTGCGCCTGACAGCGGCTGCCAACACTTCTGTATTTATATTTAGCATAGAATAGTTATTTAGCATTAATCGGACATGTTTCGTTTCGAAGAGAGCGTATTTCTGGTAATGTGCTGCAAATTGACAGTATTGTATTTGTACTAAAATGGTAGAAAAGTTTCACCTGTGGCAACACTTTGAGAACTGTCACGGCAGTTTTTGCCGCGAAAATGATATTGACAATACATAATGATTATTATTAATTACTGCTGAAAGTCAAAATTACTACAGACTTTTTGTGCGGATTTTCAATGTTTTTTTATTATCTTTGTAAGTAGACTTAAAACTAAAAGCCTATTTAAACAATAAAAGCCTTCAACAAGCGAAGATACCATGCAACGGGCGATCGCAACAAGTATAGTACGTGTTATTAGTGCTGACGCTCACAGCACAACATGGTCGTTATATGTTGCACTGTTTCGTCGAGCGTTTACTTTATGGGACTAGATTTCTATTTATATTACTTACCGTATTACTTGATATGTCAAAAGGAGCATTATCCATAATATTATATTTTGACTAGTGCTGAGCTTCACCACTGGTCGAGTTCTGGCCATAATCATTATTGATAATTTGAGGAAACGTATTGAAATTTGTAAAAAAAACTATTTTCAATTTTTTTCATTGGTAAGCCTAAAGCTCTTCAACAGATAATAAATAATGATGGGAAAACAATCAAACATGCGGACACGGAACAAAATATTGATTACCATTACAGGACGGCAGCTACAATAAATTAATGAGACATCAAGTGCTTTACAATAGGAATATATTTTTTTATTATTAATGTTGTATTTTTATTTTATTTTCTTTTTTGCAATTGTTCATGTTGTTAAATATTAAGGGGGAGACACTGTAGCCTGTAAAATAGTAAGTATAACTAGCAAAGACAGGGCTTAATTTTTATGTTAACATACTTTTTTTTGAACAACAATCTTACTACCCATTTTTTATTTTGAATAAAAACATGTAACAGGGTGTGTCATAAAGACACACTTTGATAGAAGTGAAACTTGTATTACAGGGAAACATTTTAATTATTCATCAATCACTTTTCAACACATATATTGTGTTTATCATTCATTTATTTTTCGTCACTCAAAAAGGTGATCAGAATTCCAAAGCCCACAAGAATTTCAACGTCAAAAAAAAAATGATTTATAGTACTTTACCCCCTAAGGGGATAAACAAATGTGTCACAATTTATAACATACCCTCAGTAACGCTGAACAAGACCTAGTTAACATAAGCTACAGCCTTCGCACGCCTCTCTCCGTACAACATGTTACAACAGCAACAGTATCACTAAATCTAACAAACGTGTTGTGCCGTGTACGTCCGCACTTACATGAAACGTTCGAAATGTTGGAATATAAAGCAGTGTAGAGCCTGCGGGCTGGATCCCTTTCACTAACACCTCTTTGGTTTTAATTAACGAGGTGTATTTAGGGTTGCCAGTAAATGGGATAAATTTTTTGTTTTCTTGTTATTTGTTTTTGAAGTTATACTTCTTTAGGCGCGTTATGAAAAAATGATGAGAGTGAAATTTTAAGATGCACGCGCATCAGTGTAACACAAAATTCTCACGGATGAAGTTAGCTGATAACGGTCTCTCCGGAACATCGCACAAATCGCAACTGTCAGTGTCAATGAGTGAGTAATGATGTAATTGTCAATAATAACCTAACAATGTCAACAATTGTTATTCGTTGCTACAGACAGGTGCAAAGAGTTTGGACACTACAATTTCACGACTGAATAGTAAAGAATGCTTTTAGTGCAGTTTTTCTCATCTATAATTTCGGGTATAACTTTTTACGTGCGTACATAAGTACACACACATTTTTTTTTAATGTTATCTATATTAAGTATTTTGTAATTGTTAATATGAATTATAAAATAGCTAAAAACTCAGAATAGATAATATTTATAAAAAAAATATAGCAATTTAACTTTGCTGAGTTTCTTGCCGGTTCTTCTCAGTTGAAGGCTGACTCCCGAAGCGGTCGTAGCTTCAGTAACTTTAAATTTAACCTTCATTTGGCCTTCCGAGGGCCTAAACTAAATATATGGTTTTGAATTTTGAATTTGTTTTGTAATTATTATTATTTAACTAGCTGTCCCCCGCGGTTTTACCCGCATTCCCGTGGAATGTCACATGTATTATACATATAAACCTTCCTCTTCAATCACTCGATCTATTAAAAAAAACCGCATCAAAATCCGTTGCGTAGTTTAAAAGATTTAAGCATACATAGGGATATAGGGACAGAGAAAGCGACTTTGTTTTATACTATGTAGTGTTAATAAATATTGAAATTAATTTTTGTTACTATAAAATTTTTGGTAGTTAATCTTCATTTAATTAATTCAATAGAAATATTTATTTGTGTTTGCCTGTAAGAGGATGTACACCAAGATTTTTATTTTTATTTAAAACTAGTTGTGTCCGCGGTTTTACCCGCATTTACGGTTTATTTCAACCTTTCTCAATAAATAGGCAATACCACGCAAAAATAATTTTTGAAATCGTACTGGTAGTTAAACAAAGTTAAACAAATTTGAATGCGTTCAAACAAACAAACAAAACCCTTCAGCTTCGCTATCAGTATAACTTTATATTTATTTTTATGCGTATCATCTTTTGGGAACCCATAAAAATAAAAAAAAAATAAAAAATCAATAAAATAAAAAATTTATAAAAGATTTTTTTTTTTTAAATGAAATTTATTCATGCAAGTGCCAACCCTAACAAAGGTTTAGTTAAGTAAGGGAAAGGGTTACACAACCACCAAGATAACGCACAGTGGCACATATTATGTAAGCGCCTTAATCGATTGGACCCTTTGTGCAGTGCCTATTGGCGAAGGGAGACATCGTTAGCGAAACTTAGATATAATTGATGACCCTTCGTTAGCATAGACACTTGTAATAGTATTTACATCATCCATCTCTTTCTAATTCGTATATTTCGTAATTTTATTTGTTTATCTATCCCTACTAATATTATAAATGTGAATGTTAGTTTGAATGTTACACTTTCACGCGAAAACTACTTAACCGATCATCATGAATATTTGTACACATATTCTTGGAGGTATTAGGAAAATGTCGAGTAGGAAATGCTGTGCCGGGAAAACGTTACTTCCCTCAGGAACGCGGGTGAAACTGCGGGGGACAGCTAGTATTTATATAATATATAAAGGGGAAATAGGGTACCTTCGACGGACCATCACTTAAAAACTACTGAACATATCGGGATGGGACTGCTACTATTCGACGCGGAATTTTTCGTAGATTGTTATAGGCTATATATGACTTCGATAAACGCGGTTGAAACTACAGGGGTCAGCTAATCTTAATTAATATTATAAATAGAAAGTAGCTCTGTCTGTCTGTCTCGCTTTCACGCCAAAACTATTGAACCGATTTAGATGAAATTTGGTATACAGATAGTCTTGAGCCTGAGGAACGACATAAGTAACTTATTAATGCAAAAAAGGGTTGTAAAGGGTTAAAAGGGGGATGAAAAGTTGTATGAAACTATCGTCATTTTTAAAACTAGAAGCTTGACACAAATTTTTTAAGCTATTGATTGTATGTAAGAGGAAAAATTTGTATGTAAGTATGTTTGTTACACTTTCACGCAAAAACTACTAAACTATATAGTACAAATATATTTTTTGTGTCAAATTTCATTTAGATGCGTTATTAAATAACGTAACAGAACGTTAGTAACAAATGTCTGTAAACTTTCGCATTTATATTTGTAGTAAGATATGAAAATCGATCTATATATGTTCCCAATGGAGTCCAAAACGAGTGGAGCTATTTTGATGGAACTTTCACTAGCAGATAGATGATGTTATAAGGAGTACTTTAGGCTACTTTTTACCTCGCGAAAATTTTACATCTCACGCGAACCACGGGTGAAAACATAAAGATATCAATATCTTGGGCCAGTTGTTTACACACGGCCATCTGACCCCAAACAAAGAAGAGCTTGTACTATGGACGTGTATTTTTTTTTTGAGCAGCAATGGAGTGTAAAAATGAGACCCATCGGCGAGGTGCCGAAGTCACAACGCCGATCAGCCTCACCTTGTCGCCCTGCAGATATGCTTTTTCACGCAAATGTTTCCTGGGTGGGAATCAAACCCACGACCAGCGGCAATACATATAAAAAAGCATAACATTCGTCTAAAATGACAAACAAAATAAATATCTTAAAATAATATTATACACTTATATAATTTAAAAGGTAACCAGTGGCGTAACTCCCGGAGGGCTAGACGGGGCAGTACCCCGGGACCCCCAATCCTCGGCTTAACAAACGATTTTAAATTGTTTAGTTGGGGCCCTACTACATTTTTTGCCCCCGGGCCTTTGGTTACCTAGCTACCCCACTGAAGGTAACAGGGTGTGTCGTAAAGACACGATAGAAGTGAACCTTTTGCATTACAGCGAAACATTTTAATTATTCATCAATCACTTTTGAATAGCATAGATTGTGTTTATCATTCATTAATTTTGCGTCACACAAAAATGTTCCGGATCCGAATTTCAAAGCCATAAGTTTCACTTTAAAAAGTTTGTAAGTACCAACGACTACGGATCCCTAAAACTCTAGCATAGTGAGAGGTGTTGTGCGTGTACCTATATAATTTGCAATAATAAAACTAATTACATGTATATAGTAAGTTAGTAAATCCGGCCTAGAGCATCCGCATCGACGTGACCTCGAGAGCACACGACTCTGTTACTTGGCCAATGATTATAGAAGGGGGGTACCACAGGGTAATATTTTAAGTCCGCTATTGTTTTTAGTATATATATGCGACTTAAACTTGTTAAAATTTGAGTAGTAGAGCTTTTAGTGCAGTATCCATTTCCGCTGTGAAGTAGTGCACACAAAAAGACCGATGAAATTACAGGCACATGATACTTAACAACTTCACGTTTCAGGATCGACAACGCAGCGATGTCACTAGTGTTACAAACGTCCATAGGCGGTGACCACTTACCATCAGGTGGACCGTCTGCTTGTTTGTCGACCCAAATGGTATTGAAATAAGGACCGTTTTTACATCTAAGAATGTCATAGGAATATCATATTTATTACTTGTAAGTTAAGGTTCATATATTGCGCCAATAGTTAATTGCATGCTGATGCTGATGTACCTTATCCTAGGAGTATAGAGTTCATTTTTCTATAACACCCTCAGCTGACAAAACGGGCCTATTGGAGACAACTTTAGCATGCCTTTCAGATAGTTGTTTGCTGACGATATTTCATTATTTTTTAGGCGATAGAAAAGACAGAAGTTACTAAAGTTAATGATACCATGTCAATAGTCTCTAAATGGTTTGTTTCAAACAATATTTTATTAAATTCTAAGAAAACTAATTGCTTAAGGTTCTCTTTAGCAAACGTAGAAAATGTAATTTTTCAAAGACATTCGAAAACGTCCAACGGTTATAAATTTTTATTTTTAAAATGCTTACCCAGTGTGCGCCCGCGCCGCCGGGGAGTGGGGGGGCGTGGCTTTATACTCAGGTCCACCGGCTCCAACTGAATAGGGGGCCCACAAGCCTGGAACAAACAAAAAGATTCGTCATCTAGTAACTTGCTGACTCAAGTAATAGGAGTTCGCCCGAGGATGTACTGCCACTACACATTTCCACCGTGAAGCAACAGAGCATTTGTATTACTGTGTTTCGGTTAGTACGGTAAACTTCACATCTCAGTCACCATTTACCACCAGAGGCCTAAGCACGAACATTTATCGTAAGCGTATCGTTATCGTATCGCGTGCGACAAAAGCTGGTTAGTATAGAAAATCGAACACCGCGCATACCGTGACGTTCAATTTCCCATCGCATTATTTTTTGGCGCTCTCGATACGATGACAATACGCTTACGGTAGATGTTCGTTCTTAGGGCACAGGTGGATCGTCTGTCTGTTTGACGGCCTTCTTGGCGATTGGTTCTGCGCCAGGGTGTAAATATCTATTTAAGTGTATTTAAAAAGAAACAAGACCAAGGTGACGAACATAATACGTGAAATCAAAAGCAAGAGCAAGATTGTGACGCGATGGTATCCTAGAGAAGGAAAAAGGGGAAGAGGCAGACCACCGAAAAGGTGGGATGACGACATTAGACTGGTGGCAGGAGTGTCGTGGATCAGAGTGGCTCATGAGACACGAATGGAAAAGGTTGGAGGAGGGCTTTGCCGACTGGCAAACAGATTTACAGAAACTAAGGAAGAATCAACGATTAGACTAAGTTTTCTATGTTTTTTAAGCTTAATAGGTATAAGGTAATCTGAATAAAGGCTATTGCATTTATTTATTTAAAAAGAAAATTAGCATGTAGTATTGACAGGCCAATTGGCTTGGTGGTTAGCGACCCTGACTGCCGAGTCGAAGGTCGCGGGTTCGATTCCCACCCAGGACAAACATTTGTGTGCATGAACATGTCTGTTTATTTAATGTCTGGAATAAAAAGTAGTATATGTAGAATATCAGTTATCTGGTTTCCATAGTACGAGCTCTACTTAGTTTGGGATCAGATGGCCGTGTGTAAAGAATGTCCCTGGATATTTAATTATTATTTATTTTATTTAGTATCTCAGTTATCTGTTTGCTATAATACAATCTAGTTTCAATTTGGAACAGATGGCCGTATACCAAAAGTCCCAGGTTATAATGAATAAGTCCTTTTCATTTCCATTATGGAGTGTAGAAGTAAAGGAGGACCATCTTGTATGGGGGATTAGTCGAAAAAGTGTCCACTTGTAAACAGCAAATTAGGTTTCGAATTCTCACCGAAATAGCGCTACTGTAGCAAGTGGAAATGATATGAAGTTAGCAGCATAAGCAGTTAATCATCAATAAAGCAGTAAACAGAGTGAAGTGTGCTGGGTTGGTTTCTGGTAATTCTTCAATACTATTTTCTATTTGCTATTTATAATTAATTGGGGTAATTAAAAACACTGTATAATTTTATTCTATTCTCATGTTTGTAAAAAATGCACTGTAACAAAACGGAAATGTTTCTTTCCTTTTTTATTAATTTAGTATCCTACTCTAATAATTTGTGGCGCTCTATTTAAAATTCTTCCACTCGCTACAGTAGCGCCACCTTAATTTGTTCCCTTTCAACGGACACTTTTTAGTACACTGAGATGGTCCTCCTTTACTTCTACACTCCATCATTTCCATAACTTATGGTAGAAAATATTAGTAGTAAAAGTAGAAATGGTAGAAATAGTACGAATAGTAGAAATTGTAGAAATAATAGGAATATTAGAAATAGTAATAGTAGTATTACAAACTGGCAAACACTACCTGATATTGACAGGTATTAACAACTTGATACAATAATTAACAGCATTGTTTTTTCTTTTAATTTATCTTCGATACGACTAATATTTCCTGGCAATATTGCAACTCAAGTACTACGCAATAGTCATAATTTGGACATTGATTATGTAGAAACGTTTAATAATGTCTATATTTAAGGTTCCTCAGTTCGTTTTGTCTGTGTGTTACAGCCGATTTTAAAAATAAATATTAAAAAATCTGTGTAAATAACTTTAATTTAAAAAATACATGCAGTCGAACATTGAACCTCCTTGTTTTTGAAGTCGTTTATTTAGCTAGTTTTGTCCACACAGGTCCTGTACACCATAGCGCACCCTCAGAACGATAGGGGGTTTAACTCAAAAAATCACTTTTGGCACATCTCTGTTTGGGTCACTTTCGCACTGAGCGGGGACGGTGGGTCCCGGTGTTAAAGAGGCTGAAGTATCGGTATGCTTATTCTATCATTAAATTGACTATGTTTTACTATTCATCGGATAGAGCGTACTTTGTTTAGTCTCTCTATGATTGTAACTCCATTTCGCAAAATTTTGAGTTAAGCCTTATCGTACTGAGGGTGCGATTTATAGTAAATTAGGTCTAGTACAGCAATATATTCACATGTAGGAGAGAAAGCAAGAATATTATAGATAACGGATCAGTACAAATAACTTTTTAAAACAATATTTTTTTAAACCACGACAAATAAAATCGACGTCATGTATTTTGCTTAGCAAGCCCTTTCATTAAATATCCAAGACATGGAGGTTGTTTAAGAATGAATAAAAGATTTTCAACTTTATCCACCAGGTAACTAAGGTTAGGTTGAATCAACTTTAACAGTTGAGTCTGTAAGGTAAATGACACTAGCTCCAGGAGCTCTTTCGCTTACTACGCAGTCACCTGAGAAGTCCGCTATCCGAGGCCTTTTGCGCCGACGATGATCGTACTATTACTGAACTAGGGTGCCATTCTATAAGGCCGCATAACACGAGCTCGAGGATGTTTCATTGCGGTCCCTATGTTCACTCTTTCGCTTACTACGCAGTCACGTGAGACGTCCGCTATCCGAGGCCTTTTGCGCCGACGATACTCGTATTATAACTGAACAGGACGGGTGTCATTCTGTAAGGTTGCATGACACCAGTTCGAGGATGTTTCGACGCGCCCTCTTTGCTATCTCTTTTGCTTACTCCGCTATCACGAGAGGTTTGCAATCTGAGGCCTCGCTGACGAAGCTGCTATTAGCTGAAATAAGGGGGATGAACCGAATAAAAAACGTGTGTGTGTACTTATGTACGCGCGTAAGAAGTTATACCCGAAATTATAGGTGAGAAAAACTACACTAGAAGCATTCTTTACTATTCAGTCGTGAAATTGTAGTGTCCAAACTCTTTGGACCTGTCTTTAGCAACGAATAACAATTTTTCACATTGTTAGGTTATATTGACAATAACATCATTACTGGCTCATTGACACTGACAGTTGCGATTTGTGCGATGTTCCGGAGAGACCGTGATCAGCTAACTTCACGTGAGAATTTTGTGTTACACTGATGCGCGCGCATCTTAAAACTTCACTCTCATAATTTTTTCATAACGCGAGTAAAGAAGTATAACTTCAAAAAGCGACATTTGACATAAATACCAAACCATTAATAAACTCATCCATTACCCTGACAGCCCTAATCAATCATTCAATCTAAACACTACCTTCCTGTATGCCTACTAGTGGAACGTAACAAAAAAAATAATCATTTAAACACCGTACCAACTGTATATTAATTCGTGTTTTTTTTCTCTAGCTGTGGATTGGGCAACTGATTGCTTAGTTTCTAATTGCCGGCGTACAACAAGTAAGGGTTACTATAATTGGGGAGAATTGGTAAGTATTGTGGAGCAATATGCTCTGGTCTTGGGCCAGTTGGTGTGGTTAAGGGATCCAGACTCTGACGCCTTTGGTGGTAGGACCAATTTGTGTGCTTGGACATGAGTGTTTTTATTCTGTGATCGGTTCTAAATATCTATATAAGTATATAAAAAATAAATAATTGTATAGTAATATTAGTTTATTTGTTTCTATACAACGTGTTACAAAATACCCCGTAAAAATATAATTAATTTATCAAAGCCAACAACCCTAGTAGGCTGTTATGTCAGAGAACTAGATTATTTAAGAGAAAGGCCCACGTACCTTACGTTTACTAGTTTTGCTATTTTTCATTCATAAAAATCAGTCTTTTAATTTTTTTGGGGATGTTATACAGCGTTACTACAGTTCTTAAATAATGTGAATGCACTCGTTATAAGGCCCCATTTAACCTCCTTTCGGCTTTACGGGTAGTTTTGTAACAGCCTGTATATAATTCTAAGTCAATTCTCAGTCTTTCAACATTTCAATCACACTTAATATTTATCGAAATTACCTGTATTTTTTTATGATAATATTAAATTCTGATAGAGACGTGGTAGTTTACTGACGACTTCACTACATGTATGCTTAAATCTTTAAAACTACGCAACGGATTTTAATGCGGTTTTTTTAATAGATAGAGTGATTGAAGAGGGAGGTTTTTATGTATAATACATGTGACATCCCACGGGAACGCGGGTAGAACCGCGGGGGACAGCTATTAATAAGCTCAAAGTTGCTTGAGCTACGGAACGGGGTATGCTCAGAATTTCATTGACATTCGAACAACCATTAAAGTTATGGACATATAGTTGGTATGCTAAAGTGATAAGGAGCAGGCATTAAATAGCTGAAAACCGATGAAGAAGAAAGGTTTTCGAGAAGCACTGAGTGGGACCTCTCACCAGGTGTATCGACGCGGCCTAAGACCCCCCTTTTGGGAATTTTATGGGGGAGGCCTATATTCAGCAGTCGACATCTCTGGCCTAAAATTACGGTGTGATAGATTTATTTTCATACATTACATATCGACGGGTAAAAGGCGACTTGACTCACCGCCATTTTTGACGAAAGTAACATTTCTCTAAATGAATTATACTGCTATGATGATGGCCCGTACACAAATTCGTTGAAGCTTGCATTTAGTTTTAATATTCAACAGCTTCGATGTGGAATGTTAAGAAGTTTAGATGCAGTATCTGTTTTTGGGTTTTAACATTTTCAAATAACTCTCTTGTAAAGTTTTCAAAATGGCGCTAGAATTAAGTCGCCTTTTAACCGTCGATATAAATATGCAAAAACAACCACTATCAATTTAAGGTTTCGTAAGTAACTTCAAAAGAAGGTACACCGATAACCACGTGAACTAACACCGAGTGGTCACCCAAAGCATTATCAAAGGGGCTTGGCTTTAGGTGACCAGCCATATAAACTTCGTAGTAGAGCTCTTAGTGCAGAGTTCGTCCGGGGAAGTACTACCACCTTACCCATTTCCACCGTGAAGCAGTAGTGCACTTGAATTACTGTGTTTCGGTTAGAAAGGTAAGGCTGGTGAAATTACAGGCACATGGCAATTTCACGTTTGAGTCGACAATGCCCCTGGAATTGCAAATGTTCATAGTGACCACCTACCATAAGGTGGACCGTCTAATATGCGAAATACTTCGAAATGAGCACACGGTCCACCTGATGGTAAGTGGTCACCGCCCATGGATATTTGCAACACCAGAGCATCGCCGCATTGTCGACTCAAACATGAAGTTGTAAAGTCTCATGTGCCTGTAATATCACCGGGCTTACCTTTCTAACCGAAACAGTAATACAAGTGCACTACTGCTTCACGGCGGAAATGGTAAGGTAGTACTTCCCCGGACGAAATCTGCAACTACTACTCAAAGAATGATTCTAAATACGTGATGTAACAATCTGGAAACATATTTATTATTTAATAATTTGTAATCATTTTAATGTATTATCATTTCATCTAATAAACCTGTCATACAATATGATATTTGAAAGTAAACTTAATATATTGCGTAATAAAGCTCATATTTGTTCAAATTGCTAACTCGCATAGAATCCCTCAAATAAAACTAAATACATATATATGTTATATCTGAATTTTATGTTTATGGCTCAATCAGCCGTAAACTATTGAATAGATGAGAATTGGCACATAGATAGAATATTATCTCTGGCTAGTCGGCTTGGTGGTTAGAGACTGACTGCCACGCCGCAGGTTGCGGGTTCGATTCTCACCCAGGACAAACATTTGTGTGCATGAACATGTCTGTTTGTTATGTACCTGGGTGTAAATATCTACAAATAATAAGTATGAATTCAGATGTTTTAAGGTATATGTAGTACTAGCTACTCCCTGCGGTTACACCCGCGTTCCCGAGGGATTTAACATTTTCTCGGCACAAAAAGTATCCTATGTGTTATTCCAGAGAATGTTTTATATGTGTGCCAAGTTTCATCCACGTCTGTTTGGTAGTTTTTGCGTGAAAGAGTAACAAACATCCATACATACAAACTTTCGCATTTATAATATTAGCAGGTCAGTTATCTGGTCTCCATAGTACAAGCTCTGCTTAGTTTGGGATCAGATGGCCGTGTTTAGATATCCCGGGATATTTATTAATTATTTTACACTTTTTATTACCAAAGCGGGAGCTAATCGAATAAGCCGCGAAGTAACGCACATTTTTGTTCATATTGAATATACTCGTATGTGTATGTATATAAAAATGAAATGCTGCTCGTAAAATATAGGTACATACTACTAATTAAAAATAGCTCTGAAGGTATACGTTTGCTAAACAAAAATCAAACTTAAATATACTAAATTAGAGTTCCAAAAATTGTAATAATTGTACCAAAAATAAGATATAGGAACTATTTATATAAATATAGCTCTGAAGGTATATGTTTGCTACACGATATGCAACCCTAAACATATTGCTTTAGAGTTAGTGGTTGTACCGAAAGTAAAATATAGATACTACCCATATAATAGAATAACTCATACGGTTTACTTTTGCTACACGATATTCAACCCTAAATATATTTCGTTAAAGTTCGTGGTGGTACCAAAAATAAGATAAAGATATCATATCAAAATAGCTCATAAGATATATGTTTGCTACACGATATTCAACCTTAAATATATCGAGACAGAGTACAGAAAATAAAATATAGGTAGGTACTAATAAATAAAAATAACTCTTATAGTATAAATTTGCCACACGATATTCAACCTTAAATATACTTTGTTAGAGTTCGAGGTTGTATAAAAAATTGGATATATACAGCCAATATAAATCGACCTTGAAAAACAATATTTATAATATGTACAACATTGCAACTGTAATGATAAGTTATGCTGAAATAATTGAAGCGGCAACACTGCTCGTGAATCTCCATGTGAGGCCCATCGTGTATGCAACACTGGGCGAAGGGTTGGGTCGCCATTGTAGGCGGGTAGCGTTTTTCCTAGCATTAGAACAGAATATCAATTTATAATTTAAATATATAAAAATGAATGTTTGTCCGTATGTCCTTTATAGAATCGTTAGCAATGCAACTGATTTTAATAGATAGATAGAGTAATTCAAGAGAAAGGTTTTTAACCAAGATTGAAGCGGGAAAAGCCGCAGGGCGCAGCTAATAATATATAAAACAGAATAGCGTTAGTTCCACTAAAGGACGGCTGCACAGTTTTCAATGATCAATGGTTGTTGGATTTATCTCCGTCCTGAACATTAAAAGGTAAAATAAGGTTAAAAAGTGAAAAGGTTAAAAAACAACAAATAATTTATTTTTAAAATTGGTTTCGTTATCAACGTTAGCTCTGAGGACAGAAACTACAATTCTCGGTAACGTAGGTGACACTGCGGGGCACATATAGTATTTAAATGAAAAGTGAAGTCTCAAACAGAACGAGGTGTGAGACTCCTCCATTTAAAAGGGTAGATCTTCCGCCATCACCAATGCGTTGTCGATCCTGAGACGTGGATGTTAAGTCTCATGTGCCTTTAATTTCACCGGCCCCCTTACCTTTCTAACCGAGACACAGTAATACAAATGCACTACTGCTACACGGCAGAAATGGGTAAAGTGGTAGTACTTTCCCGGACGAAATCTGCACTAAAGACTTTGGCATTAAGACCGCCTTTGTACACTACTGTACATAAAGTATTAAATAAATAAATAAATAAGTAAAAGCTATACTACTCAGAAGTTTTGATTATAAGAGGTTATCTCAGAAACTACTCAGTCTATTTAAAAAATTGTTTAACTTATGGAAAGCTACATAATTCTCGATTGATATAAGCTATGTATTGATCCCGAGAATCCATTAATTCCCCCGGGAACATGGGTGAAACCTCGACACGGTAGATAGCAAATAATATTTAAAATAGGTCAAATAATTGACTTTAGATATAGGAGCATGGAGGAGCGAGGTATGAGACTCCTCCATTTAAAAGGGAAGATCTTCCGCCACTAGGTGATCATACCTGGGGACCGCGGTCCAACTGTTGATGTTGGATGCTTGTATATATATCAAATCCTGAGAGAATCTTGATATCGCGATGTAGGATTCTCGCGTTTCTACTCGTCCATAGATGTCGCCACATCACTGTAGTGCGGGCGGTGAAGGATTGTAGGTGTGTTCATAGATGTCGCCACGGGAGGTAATCTCGGAAGCTATACAACCGATTTCAATAACTTTTCACTGATAGACAGCTACACTATTCCCGAGTTACATAGGCTATGTTATAATACCGGGAAACATAAAATCCCTCGAAAATGCGAGAGAAACCGCGGGACTATTTCTAAACCAACACTAATAAATTGAAATGAAGCTTACGAATCTTCATGTGAGGCACATCATTCATGCAGCAATGCTGATGATAGAGCTGGGTCGCTAGTAACAGCGGAAAGCGACTACTGCTGCCGCTTTTTTATTTTTTTCTTTACCGAACCATAGAACATTATAAATTCAAGCTACATGTACCGTTCATTCATAAACAGACATTAAACGAGAAAATGGACTTATTTTAGAAGTAGTAGAGCTCTTAGTGCAGTGTTCGTCCGGGGAAATACTACCACCTGACCCTTTTCCGCCGTAAAGCAGTAGTGCACTTGTTTCAGCCTGTATCACCCGAACTATAACTACTCATTCAACAAAATCGGCTCAGTAGTTTAGTCTTCGTTAAAACAAACCTAAATAAAAACAATGCCTTTGCCGCAATCGGAATATACGAGGAATAAAATATAAGGACCGGAATGTAAATGGCAGTGCCGGCGTTATGGGGGGGGGCGAGGTGTTCCGGGGCGCTAAATTTGGGGTGCCGCCGAGGTCTGGGGTACTGTGCCTGCATACCCTCAATACTGAGCTCTACGTTCTATGATCTTCGCATATCGTTTGAATCGGTCTTCAAACACACGCAAAAAAATTACACACGATAATGTTTTGTTTAAGAGGGCGCTATTATTGGCCGGGGCATCAGTTGCCTCAACAACCGTTCTGGTAAAAGGTGACGTCCCATCTCCGAAGCTAGACTAGTCTCCCAAGTTCCGAGGTGCCGAAGCTCCAAGGTTGTCGGCTAATCGCTTAAGCTTCCGCTAACACAGGGGCAGTGCCCTACCGACTTAATTGCAGACTCGTCGTGCAACCGTCGAGCGGCGACTTGCGTAAACGAAGCGGTCGTGCGCATGTGCCACGCCCGTCCATTCGCACTTAGTTACAGATATTGGGTCTTCCTTTATTTGTGAAAGTACTTCTAACGTATAGAGCATCTTCGGCCATGTTTGTATATGTTAACGAAGATCTTTATTGAGTAATTTATAAGTAACTAGCTGCCCGCCGCGGTTTCACCCGCGTTCCGGAGGTCTGTCAAACGCGCGCAGTCAAAATAGTCTATATTTTTTCAAATTCACGCCTTTTATCTTCTACAATTTGCATGTATTATATATAGGTGAGGCCTATGTCCAGCAGTGGACGGAGATAGGCTGATGATGATGATGATGATATAGTTTAAATATCTAAGCATACATAGGGACAGACAGACAGTGAGGAAGCAGGAACATACAATATAGTGATAATTAAATATCAAAGAATATTTTTGAGCCTTGAATATCAGTTTCAGTTTAGAAATGTCGGTTCTCATAGGTGTACCCGTATGTAAAGAATGTCCAAGTATTTTTTTAAGCCACCAGCGCCGATAAGCAGGCAGGCGTTTCACCTAATGCTAAGTGGTCAGCGCCGTCTATGGACATGAGCAACGCCAGGGGTATCACCAAAGCGTTGTCGTGAAGTTGTTAAGTCTCATGTGCTTGTAATTTCACCGGTCTTACCATTCTAACCGATTCGAACACAGTAATACAAATGCACTACTGCTTCACGGCGGTAAGGTGGTAGTGCTTCCCTGGACGAACTCTGCACTAAGAGCTCTACTACTCTAACATTATTATTTGTATCTTCCCTTTTGGAATTCTCAGCCCGAAGACCTTTATGGAAGGCGTGCATGGGGATACAGATCAGTGGCGACATCTATGAACACGCCTACAATCCTTCACCGCCCGCACTACAGTGATGTGGCGACATCTATGAACGAGTAGAAACACGCGAGAATCCTACATCGCACTATCAAGATTCTCTCAGGATTTGACATATATACAAGCATCCAACATCAACAGTTGGACCGCGGTCCCTAGGTATGATCACCTAGCCTGGCGGAAGATCTTCCCTTTTAATTGGAGGAGTCTCATACCTCGCTCCTCCATAGATCCAATACATAGATGCCCCTAAAGATACGTTTATTTGTTGGGATATGTACACCTAGCGGATACTATATCGGCCTGCACTATTGAGTACATACAGCCAAAGACAGCACCGGCAAAGTGCAAGGACTATTGTAGAAAGAAGAGTTCTATAGGGAGGAACTTGCTGGACAGTTTGTTGTTCTGATTGAGACATCGAAACAACTGCCAAATGAAATGTCTGAATCATGATCATCAAGGTGACTCGCCACTGACTAAATGGTCACCCATGAGCAGCCGCCAAAAGTTGACAATGGGCGCAACATTGGTGTCAGCAACGAAAGGTGTCGAGGGATGTGTTGCAGTTTCACTGATCCTCCCAGCTTTAGCCTTTAACACTTCTGCCGAGCATGTATTTCTGGCGGTCTACTGGGGTCGGCAAGCAGGCAAGCCGGCGGCGGAGGCATCGTTACCGTCCCAGGATCTCGGGCCCGTGGTGTCGCTACTCACCTATAGCTCGCCACGAGTTGCCTTGTTGTTTTATCTCAGTTTGCAGCTGGTACCATTTTGATCATCACGGCTAAGGCCAAATCATAGTCATGTAGATTAGAGGTAGCTATGGAGGGTGTATTTTCAGGCGTCTGCATGTTTTACAATTCTGCAAGATTTTAGATTAGCTGCCTTCTGTAGTAGGCTATTAATGAAAGGTGGTAAATCGTGAATTTTGAGAGATTGATAGAGTTGCGCATAACCCTGTTGTTAGAAGGTATTATCGGAACAATTGTTACTTTTTGTAATATCTATTATTATTCTATTTATAATATTTTTTACTATTTTAGATATTTTTAAATCAATATATATAAAAATGTTATGTTGGTTTGTGTACGCTTAAAAAACTCAAAAAAACTAATCCGCATCAAGGATTGTTTTTATTTATTTTTTGCATCAGTCACATATCCGCGACCGTCTTTGTTTTGTTTCTCATTTCTCTACCATTCCATCACAATGTGCCACAGCGAAGCGTGACAGGGTGCAGCTAGTATATAATAATTATAAAATAGCTTTAATATGCACATCTTCTTCAAATAAACTTAAACTGTGGCAAATTTCACGTCCATTCTCGCAATTATCTTAAAAAGGTGTCAAAAGTCTAGATTATTATTATTATCACTACATAGTATAAAACAAAGTCGCTTTCTCTGTCCCTATATCCATATGTATGCTTAAATCTTTAAAACTACGCAACGGATTTTGATGTGGTTTTTTTAATAGATAGAGTGATTGAAGAGGAAGGTTTTTATGTATAATACGTGTGACATCCCACGGGAACGCGGGTAAAACCGCGGGGAACAGTTAGTTTTAATAAATTCACAACCAGGGGCAATCACTGTACCACAATTTATTAGCATGCAGTATAAAAGGTATGTACGCTGTACGGGCGCGGCCGATGTTGCAACGCGATGTCGGATGCTTGCGCCCATCCTTACAAAACTAGCATCATTACTAGAAATGGCGAGGTGCGAATAATTCGCGTGATACATATATACTTATTAATTTATACTCTACTAGCTGTCCCCCTCGGTTTCACCCGCGTTCCCAAGGGAAACATTTTCTGGGAAAAAAAGTGTCCTATGCTTTAATGCAGGTTATAAACTATATCTGTGCCAAGTTTTATCCAATTCCGTTTAGTAGTTAATTTGACGGGCATGGCTTGGTGGTTAGAGACCCTTACTGCCAAACCGAAAGTCGCGGGTTCGATTATCACACAGGACAAACATTTGTGTGCATGAACATGTCTGTTTGTTCTGTGTAAATATCTATATAAGTATGTATTTAAAAAGTAGTATATGTAGTATATCAGTTACCTGGTAGCCATACTACAAGCAGTACACTCTGGTTAACTTGGGATCAGGTAACCATGTGTGAAGAATGTCTTGGGATATTTATTATTATTATTATTATTATTATTATAGTTATTACGTGAAAGAGTAACATACATCCATACGCCCATCCTCACAAACTTTCGCATTTGTAACTATTTTATACTACATTGGCCGACGAACAAGCGGACGGTCCAACTGATGGTAAGTGGTCACCGCCGCCTATGGCAATTTGCAACACTAGGGGCATCGCCAATGCGTTGTCGACCCTGTGCCGTGAAGTTGTTAAGTCTCATGTGCCTGTAATTTCACCGGCCTTACCTTTCTAACCGAAACACAGTAATACAAGTGTACTACTGCTTCACGGCGGAAATGGGTATGGTGGTAGTACTTACCCGCACTAACTCTCTACAACTCAAAGCATGGTGACCTCATCACAAGAATCCCTATAACTTACCGGGGTTGCCTCAAATTGCGGTGTAAACATTTGTATGAGAAACAATAAAAACTTTTTTTTTTAAAACAACTGCTCTTCAACCAGCAGCTGAGCCAAGTAACCAATATTTTACGTTGTTTAACCAAACTGATCATATCCTAGAGCATGTGAATATTGTACTGTAGTGATGAAATACCCAGGATAACCATCGGAATCATCAACAACGAATAAACGAGCGAGTGACAGCAAAATGCCGTTACAAAAGCGACGGCCATTGCGAAACCATTGTGTGGTGTTCGAAATTCGAATTTATTTTGAATTTCGAGCTCTAATTTGACGTATACGATTTGAATATCGAACGTCTACGGTCCGACTCCCGCGCATGGGGTGACCATGAGATATGATAAGTGGAGACAGATTTGATTTCCCAATTTATAAAGTACTACCTACTACACCCAGAAATGCGGTTTCCCGCTTTCCTGGAGGGTGTTACATTTTTCCGAGATAAAAGTAGGGATTGTGGTCAAATAGTCCTATCTTTTTTTTATTTCTAATGGGTCGACAAACTAGCCGACGGTAAACTTAATAGTAAGCGGTCACCACAGCCTATGGACATTGTCAACACCAGGGCCATCGTCAATGCGTTGTCTTGGAAGGTAAATTTGCTAAAAGCCTCATGTGCCTGTAATTTCACTGGCCTTACCTTTCTAACCGAAACACAGTAATACAAGTGCACTACTGCTTCACGGCGGAAGTGGGTAGTAGTACTCTGCACCAAGACCTCTACTCTAATAATGCCATGTTCATTGTCATTGACTAATTTTCATAGACAATTAACATTGCATTTTTATTGAAAATCTTAGCGACTAGAATTTCAACTGTTGATTCTTTCCTTACCATCGGCCACATCATCGCTACCACATCGAAAGTATCGGGTGGTACACTTATCCTTACCATGCACCTGCAACCTATCCCTACCAGTAGGTGCATGTTTACAAGCATATGAGACTTAACAAGAACTTGTACAAACCCATGTATATTTTTTATACGCTTTGCCGACCCTGAGACGTGAAATTGTTAAGTCTCATGTGCCTGTAAACGTGCACTTATCTACCAGTAGAGATAACTCGGTAGGTATAAGTGTACCACCCGGAAATCGTGGTCAAACAGTTTTAAATTAAAGTATTCCATATAATACAATCCCTGGACACCCTACAAACGTACATACACTGTATCTTGTAAATTGATCTATTGATTTGTCACTTATCTTGATTGCGGGAATCGGCGGAACCGTTACGAAACTGATGTCTATTACTAAATACGCTCGGACTTCGGGGGCATTCGGGAAAGTTCGGATTTACGACCATTTGTGAAATGTTCGCTGTTCTATTCGATATTTGAATTTGAATGCGTTAGTCTATTGATGATCGATCTATATCTAGACATCAGATCTTTGAAGATATAAATCCTAGAAATTGTCACACAAGGCTATCTGGTCCCTGGTTATGTGTTGAAAGGTGCCTTTAAATAAATAATAAATATCCCGGTCTCCACTCTAGAACACGTGTTCTAGAGTGGAGACCACGGCTCGGTAAACGTAGTGTAGGGCGCCCTCCAGCTAGATGGAGCGATGATATACGCAAGCTGGCTGGCAGCGGTTGGAAACAAAGAGCTGAAGATCGAGCTCAGTGGCGTGCCATAGGTGAGGCCTATGTCCAGCAGTGGACGGAGATAGGCTGATGATGATGATGAAATATCCCGGGACATTCTTTACACACGACCATCTGATCCCAAACTAAGCTGAGCCTGTACTATGGGAACTAGATAACTGATATACTACATATACTATAAAAATATATACCCGAAACAAAACAATGATATAATATATACTACAATTTAAATACATACATATCTATATATTACAATTTAAATACATACATATCTATATAAGAGAGGAGAACAGAAGTAGTAGAGCTCTTAGTGCAGAGTTCGTCCGGGGAAGTACTACCACCTTACCCATTTCTGCCGTGAAGCAGTGCACTAGTATTACTGTTTCGGTTAGAAAGGTAAGGCCGGTGAAATTACAGGTACATGAGACTTAACAACTTGACGTATCAAGCGACAACGCGATGCCCCTGGTGTTGCAAATGTCCATAGGCGGTGGTGACCACTTACCATCAGGTGGACCATCTGCCATTTTGTCGGACGGTTTGACATAAATAAAACACGAGCTGCAGCATGACAGGGTATTTCACGACCACGTAAAACACCTTTCAACATCGTTAACGAGCGTTGAGACGCACTTGAGAGGCTGTTCCCTAGACTTCCTTTCCTTATCTTCTTCGGCTTCATCTTCACTTAAGTACCACGGTAAGATACTTTTCAAGAAAATCCAAAAAAAATAATTATGTGATTAACAAATTAGCTTTCCTCACCTCCATTGAGCTGGGCAGCACGGCACCTTCGATGCGCCCCGCGCCCTCCCTTTCATCCTGGAACAAAAGAGAGAGATGAAGTATAATACTTTTCTAATCGGAAATTTTAAAGGGACGTTTTCGGAATAAAAATCTTTCGAACAAAAAAATTATTTTGCGAATCCGCCAAAATATATAGTATATATAGAAAATGCGTGGATGTTACACACGGGAGTAGTGAAACCTATATATTTTTCTATTTTTCGTTTCATCAAGTTTCAAATCTCAAAGAAGCTTACACTTCAATGAATAAATATTATCTATTACTTTTAAACAAAAAACAAACCACACCCTCAGATCGATAGGCTAAAAAAATAATTTTTGAGTTTAGCCCCTATCAATCCACATCTCTGATTAGGTCACTTTTGCACTGAGCAGGGAGGGTGGGTCTCGGTGTTAAAGAGGCTGAAGTATCGGTATGCTTATTCTATCATTAAATTGACTATGTTTTACTATTCATCGGATAGAGCGTACTTTGTTTAGTCTCTATGATCGTGACTCCATTTCGCAAAATTTTGAGTTAAGCCTTTATCGTACTGAGGGCGCGAAATGTTTAAATATGAAAATCTAAAATATTCTTAATAGGTGTAAATATATATTCTAATACGTATAAACCTTCCTCTTCAATCACTCTATCTATTAAAAAAAACCACATCAAAATCTTAAAATAAAAAGTTTTTAAAAGTTTTATATCTACTTTTGAGAGATTTATAAAATAAGATAAATTTTTCAGAGCGAACGCAAACTCTTTACTGCTACCGTTTCACTACTTCAAATTTCGACCCAATTCCAAACGGTCATTTCGCATTGCTGACACACGCACACCATGCTATGCCAACCTGGCCATCGTCCGGCGAGCAGTGAAAGCACAAATGTTAAGTTCCCACGCTGTAGTTACTGTAACGATTGGAATACGAGCGTGAGATCGCCCGTTGTCGCACCTTCTAATGTGATACACGGGGCGAAAGGATCGATGGCGTGTTCGCTGACATGTTGGGTTAGCGGTTTGCAGTCGCGAAATTGGGTTGTGTTGTGAAATGTTGTTTTGATCATTGAAATTGATTTATTTAGATTAATTTTATGTTTAAATGGTCAAACTGCAGGTCTAGTGTTCGCTTCTTACGTAGGCTAGACATTTGTGTGCGTATGTTTGTATTCCATGTTCTGATTAACTATCAAAACTCATCAATACGAATATCTTTTAACAACTGCAACACCAGAGCAATTGCCATTGTGTCGACCCGACGTGAAGATGTTAAGTCTCATGTACCTGTAATTTCACCGGCCTTACCTTTCTAACCAAAACTAGCGCAATCCCATTTTCGATTTGAGCTTAACCAGAAGGCCCCTAACTGTTTTGTCTCATATACTACTTGCCATGTTTTTCGATTTTGGAGACCCCTTGCTTTCCAAATATTGTATTTTTGATAATAGGTTTTTAACAGTCACACACTATAGTGTACTTTGACTGCCAAGCCGAAGGTCGCGGGTTCGATTCCCACCCAGGACAAACATTTGTGTGCATGAACATGTTTGTTTGTTCTGTGTCTGGGTGTAAATATCTTTATATATAAATATATATATATATATATATATATATACATATATATGTATTTAGAAAAATAAAAAGTTGTATATGTAGTATATCAGTTATCTGGTTTCCAAGCTCTGCTTAGTTTGGGATCAGATGGCCGTGTGTAAAGAATGTCCCGGGATATTTATTATTTATTATATCATGAGCCTGAATTTATTTCACTGACATGGACTCCTTACAGGTGATATTCGACCCTAGGGGCCAATACTACTTTAGGTATCATCAAGCCAAACTAACTCCAAAAACATCCAGACACAGAACAAACAGACATTTTCATGCACACAAACGTTTTTGTAAACATTATATTTTTCAAATTTCATTTAAATTTCTCAATTTTCATATCAATTTTGTTTTGTCGGTCAGGGTCTCTAACCACCAAGCCATTGAAGATCTTAAGATTTTTCTATGAAATTCTTAACTGTCAAAACGTGTGGTTCAAATCTCAACAACTAGTTCGGTGAGATTATTCGCCATCGTTTTAAGCAGTGTGTAATAGAAACAGTTCCTTACACAGCTTCAACGGCTAATAAGTTTACGGATGTGGGCATTGATTATGTAAGTCAAATGACTACTTCGACCATGTTTCGACACGGCGTATGCTCTGTCTCTTTCGTTAACTACGCAATCACATGAGAGGTCCGAGGCCTTGCAACTTTGTTACAAAGTTTCTTTTAACTGAATAAGGTAGGTGATAGGTGTGGTCGATGTTGAATGTATGATATAGACTTTTTAGGTAAGCAGTATGTTTTTGAAATTCATTTTTTTCTTTTAATTTAGCATTATTTTTAGTATTTATTTTAGTTGAAATTTTCCATTTTTTTTTTTATTATCCGTATCTTTGCAATATAATTCTTCTGTCACATACACACGGTATGTGACTGATCTGCACCCGTACCGTCCGTAACGGCTGGACTTAATTTGATGATTTTTTGGTTTGTTGTTTGTCTCTGGATGGATTAGATTCATAATTTTATAATAATAAAAAGAACCTATAGATGGCGCTGCGACCGAGTTCTGGATTTGTTAAAATTTCCCAACCTGACATTTTTTTTTTCTGCTAAGATCTTAAAGATGGCGCTATACAACGTGTTACAAAATACCCCGTAAAATTATAATTAATTATCAAAACCAACAACCCTAGTAAGCTGTCATGTCAGGGAACCAGATTATTTAACAGAAAGGCCTACGTACCTATTTTACCTAATAATTGTCTACTTTAATAGTTTTTCTATTTTTCATTTATAAAAATCAGTTGTTTTTTTTTTTGGGGTATGTTATACAGCGTTACTACGGTTGTTAAATATTGTGAATGGACTCGTTATAAGGCCCCATTTAACCTCCTTTTGGCTTTACGGGTAGTTTTGGAATATTGTATATAAATTACTTTTAGATCATACCGCCACCTACTGAGTAGAACAACGTCTATCGAGTCTTACGATTATACGATATTACTTATCTGTGGATATTATACCTACCATCTTGTAATATAGACAGACATTGTATGCCCTCACGCAGCTAACCCTTTTATTAACTATGTTTGATTCTTTTTTTTGTATTTATTATTGTTAACTGGTCACACAGTTAAATATTTATTGTTTCTTTCTTTCTAATGTGTTTGTGAGATTGTGATGTCAAAGACATGAGCTCTCACTGGAAACCAGCGCGAAGGCTATTTTTAATAGAATTTAAATTTATACCGAGTACAGACCTATTCGAAGCAATATTTTTTTTGTTAAATTTTTTTATTTTGTCCCTTTTCGGAGCTTAGTACCTAAAGGGCGCCAAAGGGACCCATTACTAAGCCTCCTGTCTATCTGTCTGTCAGCGGGCTACAGCTCATGAACCGTAGTAGCTAGACAGTTAAAATGGTTTTTTTAAGGGACTAAGATTAGCCTCTGATGACTCTTACACCCTAACACGTACTTTCATGTTCACAGCGTATACTACTTGTACTACATAATAATAATAATAAATATCCCAAGACATTCTTCACACATGGTTACCTGATCCCAAGTTAAGCAGAGTGTACTGCTTGTAGTATGGCTACCGGGTAACTGATATACTACTTTTTAAATATATACTTATATAGATATTTACATCCAGACACAGAACAATCAGACATGTTCATACACACAAATGTTTGTCTTGGGTGGGAATCGAACCCGCGACCTTCGGTTTGGCAGTCAGGGTCTCTAACCACCAAGCTAACTGGTCCGTCGCTATAGTATATGTAATTTAAATAAATAAAACTAAAACGCCAAGACAAATTCGTATAGCAAAGCCGTTACGGAATCCTAAACAACAATGTGCGTGCAAAAGAGGTTTATCTTAGAACAAGGCGGGTCGGACGCCATTTTGATTTAGCCTTCACCCAGTAGCGGCGACCGCGGCGCATCCTTTGTACCAGTTTACCTTATTACGGCTATTTGATGAGATTACAACCTTGTTGCAGATAATTATTAAAGAAATGTGCTACATTAAGTTGCATTGCGAATATTTACATGACCAGAGATAGAATATTAAGGTTACAAAACTACCCGTAAAGCCGAAAGGAGGTTAAATAGGGCCTTATATAGAGTCCATTCGCAATATTTAAGAACCGTAGTAACGCTGTATAACATACCCCAAAAAAAAAACAGATTTTTATGAATGAAAAATAGAAAAACTATTAAAGTAGACAATTATTAGGTAAAATAGGTACGTAGGCCTTTCTGTTAAATAATCTGGTTCCCTGACATGACAGCTTACTAGGGTTGTTCGCTTTGATAATTAATTATATTTTACGGGGTATTTTGTAACACGTCGTATGCCTACATATTTCTTTTGAAGTTGAGTATCTTTTGGCGCGTTAGGAAAAAATTATGAGCGTTAATTTTTACGACGCGCGCACAGTCTCGAAAAACCGACACCCTGAAGTTAGCTGATAACGGTCTTTCAAAAATTCAAAATTCAAAACCATTTATTCAGTTTAGGCCTTCGGAGGTCACTTATGAAGGTCAAATTTAAAGTTACTGAAGCTACAACTCTCCGGAATAGCAAACCGCAACTGTCAGTGTCAATGAGTGAGTAATGATGTTATTGTCAATAATAACCTAACAACTTAAAAAAATGTTATTCATTGCTACAGACAGGTGCAAAGAGTTTGGACACTACAAAAATCAATTTGACGACTGAATAGTAAAGACAAATGCTTCTAGTGCAGTTTTTCTCACCAATAATTTCGGGTATAACTTTTTTTTTTTTTTTTGAATCAGAATCAGAATCATTTATTTGTGAAACATAGGTGTACATAATTTAGATCTTAAATTGACAGGTTGTGCTCTTTGTTTTGCCATGAAAGGCATACAAATTAAAGGAATAATATTTATAACTTATAATAAATATAATTTATAATTTACTTCTTACGTGCGTACGTACACACGCGTTATTTTACAAATAAAAAAAAGCAAGCTTAACACAACATAGAGAAATACACACCTTTGTGTTTTCAAAAACGGAACTACCTAAAGAAGGTACAAATGGTTTTTCGAGCGTACATATCGCACCCTCAGAACGATAGGGGCTTAACTCAAAAAAACACTTTTGCCATATCTCTGATTGGGTCACTCTCGCACTGAGCGGGGAGGGTGCCCGGTGTTAAAGAGGCTAAAGCATCGGTATGCTTATTCTATCATTAAATTGACTATGTTTTACTATTCATCGGATAGAGCGTACTTTAGTCTTTCTATGATCGTTACTCCATTTCGCAAAATTTTGAGTTAAGCCCTTATCGTACTGAGGGTGCGATATGTATATATATGTCAAATTCTTCAGCATGATCTACAGTCTAAACAGTTTCGATGGATTCCAACGAGAGGGTTCATTAGATTCGTCTCGAAATTGGTATGATTCGGTTAGAAACGTAAAGAAGCCGGTAATTACAGGCACGTGAGACTTAACAAGCATAACTTAGCAAGCTGGCTGGCAGCGGTTGGTAACAAAGAGCTGAAGATCGAGCTCAGTGGCGTGCCATAGGTGAGGCCTATGTCCAGCAGAGTTAAGTCTGCTGCACACTACACAACAACTGCACATCAGGATCAGCGCATTGGTAATTTCCCTGGTGTTGCAAATATACATAATTTATATTTATATTATACTAGCTGCCCGGACAGACGTTGTCCTATCAAAATAAGTCCATACAAAAACGCAGGAATTCGCTCGCAGCGCCACCTACCGCGTGCAATTGTTAATCTAAACCATCCAGGCCACCCAAAAAAATTATTCAAATCGGTCCAGCCGTTTAGGAGGAGTTCACTGTCAACACACGTATAGAAGAATTATATATTAAAGATATAGTTATATTATCAATGTATTTGAACCCAAACTCTTCTCTCGTGTAAACGGGGCCAATACATGTAGATACTCATATACAGAGGTGTCGGTAACGGTAACAGTGTCGCGAGTTCAATTGTTTTTTTCCATCTCAAAAATTCCCAACGCAGCTAAAGGTGTTTTCACTTCAAAAATCGCTCTGGATGTTGCTCCAAGCGGTTCCGAACCAAGCGTCGATTCAAACTATCGCCAAAGTAGACATAAAGTAATGATTCCTAACCTTAATTTAGATGTAAGTACAGAACAAGGGTATAAACACAAAATATACTAGTATATTATGAAATAAATCATATAACTTGTAGCTGGCAAGCAAAGGCGGAGGCATCACGACCTTGTATACTATTGCCGCGACATCTTGTACCATCTATAACGTGTTAAGGCCCTGTTCTTTGCCACGCTTTGATGGCCAGATTTGACGTTTGTAAAAAGATTAAAAAAATATTTATATCCGGCCAGTACTTGTCACTAGGTATTGTGGTAATGCCAAAAAGAAATATTTTTTTAACCAGCCTGTATCGGCAGTTTATCTATGTGCCAATGTCATAGAGAAATACCTTTTTAACAAACTTTTTTAACCAGCCAGTACCGGCAAATTGTATGGTGGTAATTCCATAGAGTATTATATCTTTTTAAAACTAGCTTTTTAACCTGACAGTACAGGCCAGTTTGCTTGTCTATTCTTTTGTAAAATACTGTTAATTTTATTTCTTCGATCTCAATATACATCATTCTTCGTAAAAAAAAAGTTGGGAACCCTAGCCACTGCACTAAGAGCTCTACTACTTTTATTTCTATATAATATATATTTATAGCTTGCCCTTAAGAAACTCAGGCGCATCAAAACGTGCGGGCGTGTCGCAACATGGACTTTGATTAATTCGAGCACGAGGCGACCTCTTTATTGGCCTCATTCGACGATCATATAGGTCGTGAGCTGCGGAGGCCGTTCCTAATACTTCAACTGTCACATTGACAGTTGTTTTCGACCATAGAGAATTTTAATCAAATAGTTTTTGACTATCTCCTCGGTAATTATTTTTTTTTTTCTGGGACATTCTTTACACACTGCCATCTGGTCCCAAACTGAATTTGTACTATGGAAACTGATATACTACATACCTGTACTACGTTATTTTTTTCTAAATACATACATACTTAGATATTTACACTCAGACACAGAACAAACAGACATCATGCACACAAATGTCTGTCCTGTCATGGAACTCGGCTTATTTCTCCGTACCCAAAGGGTAAAACGGGACCTTATTATTAAGACTCCGTTGTCCGTCTGTCTGTCCATCCGTCACCAGGCTGTATGTTATTGAAATTTTCACAGATGATGTATTTCGGTTGCCGCTATAGCAACAAATACAAAAAAAACAGAGTCAAATAAATATTTACGGGAGCCCCCATACAACAAATGTTATTTTTTTGGCTCGTTTTTATCGATATTTATAACGGCAACAGGTAGAGGCTTGAAATATACGCTTTAAAAATAAAAATAAATAATTAAAAAAAACTAAGGGTCTCCCATACAAAAGACATGATTTTTTTTCCGTTTCTATTTTAATCTTCCAACTTGCCAAAGTTTCTCCAATCAAATGAACAGTATAGGTAGACACGAACAAAGATTCTTTTTTATATGTTAATAGCTGTCCCCCGCGGTTTTACCCGCGTTCCCGTGAGATGCACATGTATAATACATAAAAACCTTCCTCTTCAAACACTCTATCTATTAAAAAAAACCGCATCAAAATCCGTTGCGTAGTTTTAAAGATTTAAGCATACATAGGGATATAGGGACAGAGAAAGCGACTTTATTTTATACTATGCAGTGATCAATATTATATAAGAGTGCGACTTTCATGAGTTATAACATCTTTAATGCGTCCGTAGAATGTAAAAAATAATACACATGGGCCGACTAACAGGCAGACGGTTCACCTGATGGTAAGTGGTCACCGCCGCCTATGGACATTTGCAACACCAGAGGCATCGCCGCGTCTACCCTGAAATGTAAAATCTCATGTTCCTGTCATTTCACCGGCGACCTCTCTATCCGAAACACAGTAATAGAAGTGCACTACTGGTTCACGGCGGAAATGGGTAAGGTGGTAGTACTTCCCCGGATGAACTAAACTTGCGGCACGCTATGATGGCCGTTTTGACGTTTAATAATGACAAAGAAAAATAACCTTTATCCTTCAGACATAAGGTGCATCTATTGATCCAACAACTAATTATATAATGATGGAAATCAACCTTATTCCAAAGCAATACAGTTTCTTTTCCTATGAAAATCTGAAACATCAAAGCGGCCATCATAGCGTGCCGATAGTATAAGTGGCATGAGCACGCCGTGGAAAAAATTATACATCGCGCAAGGACGAACTCTGCCTGCACTAAGAGCTCTAATACTCTAATAAAAAAAAAATGATTCATTACCTTACTTTATTTCTACAATAAGCCCTTCGAGGAGTAATTAGGACTTTCCTGTCAAACTTGACAGATAGGGATGTGTCCTGACATGTTAAATCAGCAATTCTTTATGAAATGTCAAAACGATCGGAATTCTCTCCCCTCGTCTGTGTTCCCAGATACTTACAACTTGGGGCTCTTAAGGAAAAGAGTGAATAGGCTACTACCGGGAAAGCGAGCTCCATCTTCGGCCTCATCTTCACTTACCATCAGGTGAGATTGAGGTCAATCACAAGCCCGTCAAAAATAACAAAAAAAAAACAATTGAATTTATAGAGTTTTGTATGAAATAGCAAGTAGTGACGTCATAAATTGTACAACTTTGTGATTAGATCGGTACTTAAAAATCACATTAATGACTTAATTTTGTTTATATTTGATGTACTGGTTTGTGTTTGATTTATCTTTAACTAGCTGTCCCTCGCGGTTCCGGAGGTTTGTAATACGCGCTCAGCACTATCAAACGCGCGCAGATAAAAAATTGTTGTAATTCTTTTAAATTCTCGCATAGTCGGTAGTTTTTTTTGTGAAAGAGTAACTAACATCCATAGATACAAACTTTCGCATTTATAATATTATATTAGTAGGATTTGTGTTATACTTATATCGCACCCTCAGTACGATAAGGGCATGTTGCAAAATGGAGTCACGATCATAGAGTCTAAACAAAGTACGCTCTATCCATCCGATGAAGAGTAAAACATAGTCAATTTAATGATAGAATAAGCATACCGATACTTCAGCCTCTTTAACACCGGGACCCACCCTCCCCGCTCAGTGTGAAAGTGACCCAATCAGAGATGTGCCGAAAGTGATTTTTTTGAGTTAAACCCCTATCGTTCTAAAGGTGCGATATATACTTCTATAATAATTTGTAGGATCTGTCTGTAGATTTTGTGTTTTTATCTAATATTGCTCTATGACTTACTGACGCCAAATCTACTATTTTAAAAAAGATTCTCACACTGGCTGTAGGTATGATTACCGGCACAACATCCAAGGGCTCTTTAGTCGAAATGGGGGTACCCCAGGGTTCAATTTTAGGTCCATTTTTGTTCTTAGTATATATAAATGATTTGCCATATGTTGTAAATGACCTCACAGATATTGTCTTGTTTGCTGATGATACATCATTAATCATACTATGTCAATTGTCTGTGGGTGGTTTGCTACAAATAATCTATTACTAAATTCAAAGAAAACTAAATGCTTAAGGTTTTCTTTACCAAATGTAGCACAAGTAGATAGCCAAATAATAATAGATGGGAGCCATATTGATCTTGTAAATAATACGGTATTTTTGGGTCTTACATTAGACAATAAATTGCAATGGGGACCTCAGGTTGATACTCTAGCTGCTAAATTAAGTTCGGCTGCATTTGCTGTTAGGAAAATTAAACAATTGACGAATGTTGAGACGGCCAAATTAGTTTATTTTGCATATTTTCATAGCCTCTTGTCCTATGGCATTTTGTTTTGGGGAGCAGCAGCGGATATAGAATCAATATTTATTATACAAAAAAGAGCAATTCGTGCAATTTACAGTATGGGTCCCCGTGAATCATTAAGAGATTTATTTAGGGAAATAAATATAATGACATTACCTTCACTATATAATTATGAAAATATAATGTTTATACGTAGAAACATAGGAATGTTTGAGGCAAAATTAGATATTCATAGTATAAATACAAGACAAAGGGAGAAGTTAGTTGTTCCATACTTTAGATTAACTAAAGTAAACAAGTCATTTCTTGGTAATTGTGTTAGATTTTATAATAAGATACCGCTGTCAGTAACCAGAATGTCTGATCATAAATTAAAAAATTATATTAGGAAAGTTTTGAAAGAGAAAGCGTATTACAAGGTAGTTCATTATATTGAAGATAAAAATGTATGGAAATAGCACAGTGCACCTCTAAATCTCTTTTTTAAGTTGTAAGTACCTAATTATTGTTATTTTCTATTTTGTAGTCTTGTCATATTTTTTTTCTTGTTTTGTTTTTTAATGTTACCTATAATAAGTATTTTGTAATTGCTAAATATAAAATTATGTAAAATTGAAATTATAAAATAGCCAAAAAGTCAGAATAGATAAAAATTTATATAACAAATAAAAAAGAATGTAACCTTGCTGAGTTTCTTGCCGGTTCTTCTCAGTTGAAGGCTGACTTCCGAACCGGTTGTAGCTTCAGTAACTTTAAATTTGACCTTCATAAGTGCCCTCCGAAGGCCTAAACTGAATAAATGGTTTTGAATTTTGAATTTTTTGAATTTTGAAATGTCCTTTTATAAATTAAAAATGATTTGACTAATCTTGATTAAAATTTATATACATTTATAATTAGACTACAGGTTAATATATTGTTAATTATCTAAATTTCTCTCTTGAATTAATCTATCTATTGCTGAAAACTGCATTAAAATCCGTTTCATAGTTTACGATTCTATAAAAGACATACAGACAAACATTCATTTTTATACTTAGATACTGAATCTGTTGTCTGTTTCTGTACCTATAAAATAAAGTAGTAACTTCTGTCAATGTTGTGTACCCACCGTCTATAAACAGGGCCGTCTTTAAACTATTGGAGGCCCTGGGCACTGGGATAAGGGGCCCCTAAGACTACGGTATGAGAGCTCTAAGAGCGCGACACACCGATCCGAACTGATGACACTATCGACGTCTAACGGGTTCCATTCCTTTCGGACCACGGGGCCCCATGAATCGCGGGGCCCTTGGCACTTGCCCAGAGTGCCCAATGAAAAAGAAGGCCCTGTCTATAATTGGCACACATAAATCAGACCCCATTACAGATTTAAGTGTGTTTTAAAGTGTGTGCTGTTGACGTACCATTTTGAAATATCTAAATATCCCGGGACATTCTTTACACCCGGCCATCTGATTCCAAACTAAGCAGAGCTTGTACTATGGAAACCAGAACTGTTATACTATTTGTTATTTTTTTTCTAAATACAGTAATATCAATTCCAAAAAAATCAAAATCATTTATTCAGTTTAGCCCACAGAGGGTACTGATGAAGGTCAAATTTAAAGTTACTGAAGCTACCACCAGCTTCGAAGTCAGCCTTCAACTGAGAAGAACTGAAGAGCAAGGTATTTTTTTTTTAAATAATAATTTTTATCCTATCTGACTCTTAGGCTATTTTAACATTATATAGATATTCACAACACAGAACAAACAGACATGTTCATGCACACCAATGTTTGTTATGGTTAGGTAACGAACAAGCCCTGTTAAGTGGCAGTCAGTCTTCAACCACCAAACCAACAGGCTTGATAATAAAAAAAAACACATCATAATAATAAATAAATAAAAACACTCACCATGTAAACCATTAAGGGCTTTATCTGATATCCACACTATGCGCAGGCAATGTGAACTGGAAAAAAGGACCAGATTTCGATTATAAAGAAAACACAAAAGAGTTTGCGGCAATTTTTTAATTTTTAGAGTAGTAGAGCTCTAAGTGCAGAGTTCGTCCAGGAAAGTACTGCCACCTTACCCATTTCTGCTGTGAAGCAGTAGTGCACTTGTATTACTGTGTTTTGGTTAAAAAGATAAGGGGGCCGGTGAAATACAGGCACATGAGACTTAACAACTTCACGTCTCGGTCGGTCAGGTCGACAACGCATTGGCGATGCCCCTGGTGTTGCAAATATCCATAGGCAGCGGTGACCTCTTACCAGCAGGTGGACCGCTGCTTGTTTGTCGAACCAAGTGGTATAAAAAAATAAAAAAAAAATCTGAGAGCTAATCAAACATCAATTAATGATGTAAAAGCCTACATAATATGATTATCATCTGCCTACCCTCTTCCCCATCTAATAGGGGTTGGCTTGGTTATGGGATAATAAGTATGCTCTCAGTCTATTCATTGCATTATATATTCCAAGACAAGTCCAAAAATTAAGTTGTATTTTAACATTTTTGATAATAAAACAAAAAATTATCAATAGATTATTTTTTTTTGTTGAAAAGAGGTTTCGTAGAATATGAAAATAGATACTTACGAAAAGAGGTTGGATTTGTTGACTCCATTGTAGAATGAGCGATGGGTTTTGATTAAAAAATATATTTTAAATAATTATAAACTAATACTGGCCTTATTTAACTAAATACTTTATTGTCACATATTTATAAAAAAAAATTAAGGAAATAACTGGCCTAAGGGCTTTTTCTTTAATGTGCTACTCACATCCTTTATTCAAAACTATTTAGCTGTATTTTATTTGAATAAAGTTTATTTTTCAATGCATACTCTTTCAGCCAATTTGCTCTGTAACAAGGAAAAGTTTCATTTAGTTAGTTTTCATACACCATAAAAAGGAAAAAAAATACATTTTATTAAAAAAAAACTTATTTCTATCCTATTCTTTAAATTTGTTGCAACAAAAGTTTTTAGTTTTAAGTAAGCATCAATTTTTGTTCTACAAATATTTTTCAACAAGTAAATAATATACAAAAATATATTTGTACCCACTTAATATTATGATGAAGTAACATACAAATAAAGCCTTGGATTACCATGGAATTTTATGAAAGTAATTTAAGAAAATATAGGCTAAGGTTAATCATGGTTCTCTTTTCTAAATGAAAAAAATATATATCATAGAAGGTAGCAAAAATAATATTTTATGTGGGTTTGCAGTTAATTTATTTCGATTTTCAGTTACTTACAATACTTTTTCAGTTTTAAATTTTGTGCAATTCATTTATATACTCTTTACAACTGTCTACTCAAAACTTGGTAAGAACCATCAAACTGTAACAACCCTACCATCAGGTTTTCCTCTCACTATAGAAAAGAAAGGTCTTTATAAGACAAGATTATGAAAGTAAATAAAATAACCCCAAAGGTACAACTTTAAAAGGATTAAAAATCCACAAAGAACAAACCTTTTAGTTTTCATTTATACGATGACTCTGTCCATAATTCACTAATCACAACGGCACATTAAAACATTATTTTAAATATTAATCAAATACTTATTTTTTATTAATTCCCACTAAAACACTTCGCTTGCAATTAAAATAACAACAAAAAAAGTTTTCATAAACGTCACGTCACGTAAATATTTTCATCGAACTGTCAAAATTATATTATCCGATTTGAAAAAATGGTACACAAGTTTTGAGATCACGTGTTATATTTAACGTCATTGTATTTTGGCCGGGTAATAATGAGGTCAGAGAAAAAAGTTTGTAAAAAGTTGCGTTTAGTTTCGTTTACTTTTTATAAATGTAATGATGAAGTTTGGGAAATCCGCCTTTTTGTGTCGAAATAATATCGCGCGGCGAGTAAGCACCGCTATCCGGTCACGACAGCCTTCTAATACTGTTCGAGCCGCAAGCAACAAGGCGGGATAGTGAAATAACGCGGCGTTCACCGCTCGCCTAACAGCGGCCCGGCCGGTTTACTTACTGGTGCAGGGATTATGCACAATACACCCACAAAGCCATAATAATCGCGACAATTACGTATACAAAATAACACAGCTACCGTTTAGGTTTGGAGGTCGACCGTATGCTTTTTACTACCTCTAATTACCGCGTGACCTTTTGTTGCAAACGAAATCATCAACAAACATTAAATATTATCATTCAGTCTTCAATTGCATTTATTTGAATGAAGCTTATATTAATTACTGGTATTTTATAAATTTTTAATTACTTTTGAACTAAAAGTTTAGCATACTAACGCCATCTATTATCGAATCGTAGAACTTATTGGGTGCAATATCTATTGTTTGTACTACGCAGCTCCGTGACGGCCGATTGTATTTGAAAGAAATTAGGCACCCAAATAGAAGAATCCACAGGGTCGAAGCTAATGCCAAATAAACTAAAACAGTAATTAGCTAAAGAAATATTTGTAAAAAAAACTCAATATCATTATTAACATTTTATTAAAAATTCTTATTCCATAGTATCATCAGTCGGTTCTATTTTTCTCCTTTTCCTGTAGTATTCTATTCTCTCTTCTAGGCTTGCTGAAATAAAGAAAAATATTTAACTGCCGAGATTGCACAATAGATGGCGCTTTACTCTATTAGAAGAAATCAGCTGTTTATTAATAATCATACCAACACTTACTAGGTACCGATTTCTACCATAGCGGGTCAAATGTGACTTTATATTTCCTGCTTGTATGTATGAAATATGGTTGTTAGGAAGGGAAATAAATAGTATAACTGTATATTAATTAGTAAGAAAAAGTCATGAAGTCAAATGTGCAAAAGCAATAAGATGATACGTGTATTTTCAAAGCAAAGTTCAAAGTGGGTCATTTGACCCGGTTATGGTATGTTTAGTGTTAAATTACACACTAAAAATATTTATATCGCGGTTCCAACTAGTGCAGAGGTTATACACTCTAACTGTCTCCCACCAGGTCGTGGCTTCGATTTCCACCCACATTTGTGTCCTTACATTATGTTCATAATTATCAGTGTGTTCTGTGTTTGGGTGTAAATCGATACCTTTAAATATATAAACAACATAGGGTTCCTATGACGCACCATCACCTCAAAACTACTGAACATATCGGGATGGCACTGCTACCATTCGACGCGGATTTTTTTAGATGGTTACAGGCTATATATGATATCGATAAACGCGGGTGAAACCGCGGGGGACTGCTAGTATTTATATAAATATGTATTTAAAAAGGTAGTATATGTAGTGTGTCAATTGTCTGGTTGCCATAATACTAGCAATACTGCTTAATTGTGCTGTGTGAAGTATGTATTCTGTTTTAAATGTTTTTTTTCAAGTCCCTCCAAGTCTTGGTACAGAGCTTGCGTTTACACCATAGCCTATTTTTTACCCACCTACGGCAATATAGTAAGATTAGACAAAAACAGATATCTAGTAACTAATTCCGCTGGATCTCCTTCTCTGTCAAGTCCCAAACTAGGAAACGCAACAGAAAATCGACATGTGTTTCGCTTCTACACGAAGTATCTTCAGAACATATTAGACCCGCTGTCACTGAATCGACGCACTAGCACCACATGCACCAGCTATGGGTTCTTAAGTATAAAGTGGTAAAAAAAACAATCGGAGGATTATTATCGGGGCATTAGACACTCGGGGCCCCCTTTTGCGCGGGCCCGTAGCAATTGCTACTCTTGCTACGTGGTTAATCCGGCACTGCCGCCGACCGCCGGACAGAAAGTGACCTTCTGTTGAGTTTCCTTGTTTGATACTTGACAGAGGAGGAGATCCAGCGGAATTAGTTACTAGAGATCTGTTTTTGTATAACCTTACAATGGATATCCGCAATGTCACGTCTGAGTCAATTAGTTGTAATAGATTAGAGTTATGATTTTTACAGTCTTATGGTATTTTAAGATCAGATACTTACAACAGGTCTCTCGATTCATAATAGGCATATAAACTTTGGCTTTAACACCTTGTATGAGACAGTCTGTGTAAGACATCACTCTGTCCTCCTTCCTCTCATTGTCTTTATTCGCTGTCTCATTTACACAGTTAGCATACTCCTCTTCTAAATGTTGAAGTGCATCTTTTATCATTGTTGATCTGAAAATTATGAAACTTTTATTAACTACCTTTTACAGTTGCATTAAGGTTGAATATCATTCAGCAAACTGAAAATTTAAGAGCTATTTCAGCATGTTAGTTGATAATTTTGGTATTGGCAGTGCACAAATAAATATTATCGGCCATTCTTTACATACTGCCATCTGATCCAAAATTAAGCCGAGCCTATACTGTGGAGACCAGATAACTGACATTCTACATTAGAGCCCTTTTTTTACTAAATACATAATTAAACTAGTTGCAAAAATTATGGGATGGAAATAAAAATTGCAAATTTTGGGGTGATTTTCAACAGGCTGTAACTCGGAGGGAAATGATGGTATAGCAATTAAAAAAACATTTTTAATTTTTTTAATGAACATTAATATTTTTTATAGACAGCAGTTTCTCAGTCATAAGCAAATGCAAATCACAATGAAGTAGACACTCAGAGCTTCAATTTCCTTTTTTTTTAATTGCCTGTTGAAAATCATCCCAACATTTGCTATTTTGTGACTAGTGTATATGTATGTACATGATAATGCACACTTATGTTTATCTTGGGTGGGAATCGAACCTGCGACCCATCAAATACTTTTTACATTTTGATCAAATACATACTTAATATTTTGTATAGTCCATTCTCCTTGTAAATGTGCAATTAGATTTTTCAGTTCTTCATTATCATATACCCATTTGTGGTTGTTTTCTAAGTCGTAATCGCACTTGAAGAGGTTCAGAGGTGTATCCAGTGCCATGTTGTATTGTGGCTTCCTGAAAATAACCTGTCATTTATAATGATTTTGTGGAAAATAGTTTAGTGAAAAATTACTGTCTAAAATATATTATAAGATATTAGATTCTGACTATACATAAGTGTACAAAGGCTAGCGGCGTATTCATTGCCATATTATATTGTGGCTTCCTGGAAATAACCTGTCATTTATAATGATTTCATGAAAAATAGTTTAGTTGAAATTTCTTTCTAAAATATATTATTATACGATATTAGATTCTGACTATTCACAAATCTAATATCTATATAAGTATGTGTTTAGAAAATAAAAGTGGTATATGTAGTATATCAGTTATTCGGCATTTATCGGCAGGTCATTGCGAGGCCCTTTGTCCTTCGTGAAAAGTATGTGATGCGAAAGTAAGCCTGGTTGTTTGGTTTAGGTATTTGTCATGTTTGACAAGAAATGCTAAAGTTATACAAATAAATACAATTTGAAATTCATAGTTTTTTTAATTTTCTTGGTATGCGCGAGGCCCCTGCAAGAGCGAGGCCCCGGGCGATTTCCCCGTTCGCCACCCCCCTAAGGCCGCCTCTGAGTAAAGGCCCCCCAACAACATTTAATACAGGGCCCCTCTAAGGTAAGCTGCGCCAATGACAAAGGCCTATATTAATAAAAAATATTTTCATAAAATTTTTCATATCTAACAAATTCTCAAAAGATAGAAAAAAAATATGAATTTATTTATTCAAATAGACCTTTACTGTAAACAAACAATACAAAATACACAGTTATTACAGTATTAACCCTGAAAGGCAAGAACGGCTGCACAGATTTCAATGATCTTTGATTTATTTTCATCCCGAATAACAGAATAAGTAATATAAAAAGTATAAATGTCGAATTTTTCTTTTCGCAAACATTCTCAACAGAAACTACAATCATCGGGAACGCATGTGAAACTGCGGGGCACAGCTAGTTATAAATAAACTAATATTATAAAGAGGAAAGATTTGTATGTATGTTTGTTACAGTTTCACGCAAAAACTACAAAACGGATATGGATGAAACTTGGCACATAGATGGAGCATATCCTGGACTAACATATAGGCTACTTTTTATCCCGGGAAAACGTGATATCTATCAGGAAGGCGGGTAAAACCGCGGGGGACAGCTATCCCTACTAATATTATAAATATGAATGTAAGTTTGTTTGTTACGCTTTCACGCAAAAACTACTCAACCAATCATCATGACACTTTGTACACATATTCTTGGAGGTATTAGAAGTAACATAGGATACATTTTGTGCCGGGAAAATGTTACTTCCCTCGGGAAACGCGGGTGAATCCGCGGGAGACATCTAGTTATAAATAAGCAAAGTAAGGGGGCGTCCATTAATTACGTGAGGCATTTTAGGGGGTCAAGCCGAATCTCACCTAATCTCACGTGGAGGAGAGGGGGGGTCTCGGCAAATATCACGTAATTTTTTATTAGCAAGAAACAGTGTAAAATTGCTAGAAGAGGGTTCTATATACTAGTAATATTTTTTCACATCTAAATCTAAATCGTATACTTATAATATCAAATCTCACGTGAGATTAGGGGCGGGGAGAGGGGGTCGAGCAAAATCTCATGACATCTCACCAAGGGGAGTGGGGAGGTCGAAATATCGCCAAAATCACCTCACGTAATTAATGGACGCCCCCTAACATACTAACCTCAGATTCTTCTCGACGTCCATCAGCTCTGTTATTATATCCGGTTTCTCGTTACCTTCTCCAATGAGAAGTAGCACACCCATGATGCACCGTATCTGATGCCAGAGGAACGCATTCCCTTCTATTAGTAGACAATACATTGATGTCGCTGCAACAAAAACACATGTGTGTAAACATTTAAATAACCGGCCAAGTGCGAATCGAACTCACGCACGATGGGTTCCGTAACACTATCAATAAAATCGCCTAAAAAATCACATCTGTTGTGTGGAACTCTATTAAATATTTATTTTATTCTGTAGTTTAGTAGTTGTTATAGCGGCAACTGAAATACATCTTCTGTGAAAATTGCAACTGTTTAACACTGTCTTTTTTTTTTTTTTTATAGAAAAATTACGCATGTCTTGTGACAGACGGACAGACGGAGAGACAGACAGACGGAATTTGGGTATGGAACCCAAAAATGATATACGTGTATGTAAAAAACTCGGGAAGCACCAGCATTAAAAAAAAAGAATCATTAAAATCGCTTCGCCCAGTCGAAAGTTATGAGATAAGAAACATAAAAAAAAAATACAGACGAATTGATAACCTTCTCCATTTTTGAAGTCGGTTAATAAAAGATATAGTAGAACTAGGTAGTGCTCACGTTTATCCGTATCATTCTCATCAATAGGCACAATGTCAGCTCCTACGATCCGTCTAATGAACTCTGTGACTCCATTTCCGACGTCCATCTTGCACAGGTGTCTGTAATCGTTTGAACCGAGGAGGCGCGAGCACGCAGACCGCATAGACTCTATGTCCAACGAGGAACGGGGAAAGTAGTATTTGTACTGACGTTTCTTGCAATCGAATCTGGAAATTTTTATTTCATTGATTTATTTTTATAATAATAATAATTTATTTGACATGACTACAAGAACTGATAAATTATTAATCACAAACAGAAACAAAAAAAAAACACATACCTAATCCTAATTTCTACATTTATAAAATATTGATAATCATTATAAAAAATACTAGCTGTCCCCCGCGGTTTCACACGCGTTCCCGAGGGTTTTTACATTAGTTTGTTCATTCTCTCATCAATAGTTTTCGCAGCGGACGCGATGTAAGAAAGTTTTTTGGTAATTTTTTCACACCTTGGGTTACATTATTGGAGTTTTAGTATGGATCCCTAACTTTAAAAAAAAATAAAATAGCCTATGTTACTCAGTGATAATGTAACTTTCTAATGAAAAAAGAATTATTAAAATCGATCCAGTACTTTTTGAGTTTATTCGTTACATACAAAAATACAAATCTTTCCTCTTTATAATATTAGTGTAGAAAATTAATTACTGTACATTCATAATATTATGTCAAATTTTATTTACTTTTAACAGGTCACATTATAGGAGTTTAAGTAGGAACCACAATTAAAAAACAAAATTTTATGTTACTCAATGATAATATTGACAGGCCAATTGGCTTGGTGGTTAGCGACCCTGACTGCCAAGTCAAAGGTCGCGGGTTCGATTCCCACCCTGGACAAACATTTGTGTGCATGAACATGTCTGTTTGTCCTGTGTCTGGGTGTAAATATCTATAAACGAGTAAGTATGTATTTAGAAAAATAAAAATCTCTGGTTTCCATAGTACAAGCTCTGCTTAGTTTGGGACCAGATGGCCGTGTGTAAAGAATGTCCCGGGATATTTATTTATTTAATATAGCTTTCTTCTGTGGTCAGAATTTTTTAAATCGGCGAGGAAGTAATTGATGTTTGTTACTCTTTCTCGAAAAAGCAACAAAACGGATTTTGACGAAATAGCACATAGATAGAGTATGCCATGATACTCTACATGGCATTCTGGTATAGCACAGCATACTTTGGCAGCTAATGTAGGATCCCTTGGGAGCACGGGTTATAATAATAACAATATTTGGCACAGAAGCTCTAAACTTTGCCAAGTATCAAAACTCATTGGGCCCTCAAAATCAAATACTTTTAGAACTAGCGACTCGCCCCGGCTTCGCTCAGGTGCAATGTAGATACTAATACATATAAACCTTCCTCTTCAATCACTCTATCTATTAAAAAAACCGCATCAAAATCCGTTGCGTAGTTTTAAAGATTTAAGCATACATAGGGATATAGGGACAGAGAAAGCGACTTTGTTTTATACGCACTCTAAAATACTGTTAAACTACTACTGCATCCCCATAAACTTCATATAGTAAATTAGTTCCCACTGATCAGAATTGCACCAGGCAGGCAGGAACTGCAAGAAAAAGTTACCTAAAGTCTTTGATAATACCTGGCACTATACTCCGGCATATCAGCAGGTATCGGCATCCATGCTACTGCTCTTATTTCCTTGGGAAGTAGCCTGTTAATGAGCTTGCAGTACGGTAACTCGTTTCTTAGACACTCTGGATTGTTTTGTGTTTCTGGTGGATACTTGCTTCGAAGACATATGGATATAACCTGCAAAATGATAATGGTAAGTAAAGATCAAGTTGTAGAAAATTAAAAAAAGAAAAACAACTTTTACTTTTTTTTTGTGCACACCTGATAGGAAGTGGTCACCAGCACCTATGAACATTTGCAACACCAGAGCATCGCACATGCGTTGTCGACCCTGAGATATGAAATTGTTAAGTCTCATGTGCCTGTAATTTCGCCGGCTCCCCTACCTTTCTAACCGAAACACAGTAATACAAGTGCACTACTGCTTCACGGCGGAAATGTGTAAGGTGGTAGTACTTCCCCGGAAGAACTCCGCACTAAGGGAACGTACCCATATTACGTGATCCATTCTTTTACAATTTTTACCCCCCTCCCGCCCTTGGTGACCACGCGTAGTATATCCCAAGACTAATTTGTGCATAGTAATTTATAAATACGGCTGTCAACGATATTTTGCCAATAGAATGACAAAAAAAAATTGCTTAATAAGGCACGCCATATTTGAATAAAGCTAAAAGGCGCGAGATTTCCTTAGAGGTTATTGACTACATGACTCCCCTGTGACTAAGCGTGGTATTCTGAAGACCTCCCTCCTCCCCCTGAATGGGTCACATAGTATGGGTCACGTAGTACTTATGGGTATGTTCCCTAAGATCTCTACTACTCAAAGACGCAAACAACATACCTGTCCAAAAGAACTAACTCCCTTATCCGTTCGACCACACCTATGGTAATTTGATGTATCTCGGCTCTTTATCATGCAGGTCCTAGTCAATGCATAGAAGAGGTGATGCTCTATTGTTTCGTTGGTATTCTCTTGCACCGCCAAGCCTTGGTAGTCCCAGCCGAAGTAGAAAACATGGAGGAGGACATGGCGGAAGTGGCATCTGGTAAATATAGATTTGAGATAATGGTGCAATTATGTGTGGTGTGTTCAACCCTTTCAAAAGGCATTACAGTAATACGCTTACGCTACCCCGTTTTACGCGAATTCGGAGATACGCGGTTATTCATTTTCATCACTCAAGGTTCAGATCCTGAACTAATATATTAAGTTTTTTGTAATTGTTAAATATATAAAAATGATATTATAAAATAGCCAAAAAGTCAGAATAAATAAAATTTATATAAAAAATTATTTAATAAAAGTAAAAAGAATGTAACCTTGCTGAGTTTCTTCCGGGTTCTTCTCAGTTGAAGGCTGACCGAACAAGTAGTAGCTTCAGTAACTTTAAATTTGACCTTCATAAGTGTCCTCCGAGGGCCTAAACTAAATAAATGGTTTTGAATTTTTTTTTAATTGATGGTGTAATTGAAGAAGTGGTAGATATGCCAAACAATTAAATTCAGAGGTGGATTGTGATGACGTCCATACGACTATCGCTTGGTCCCACCGATCGTGTAAGTCTGGGGTATTACTGTATAATAGGTTGGGGAAAAAGTTCCGTTCAATATTTGTATTCTTTTCAATTCTATGATATTAAAATTAAGAATGTGTAAAGCAACTCCGAAGATGCAAAATTGTTTCTGAAGTTGTGATTTTACAATCCAAACACAAAAATTCAGACCTGTCTATCAAATAAGATGTTTTATATTCAGGTAAATTTAAATTACTACCGTTAACTAATTGATTCAGGCATAGCCTTGCATAAGTTCATTACAAGATTATACCAAAAAAAAATATTTTGTCATTAATTTCGCTGTAGCTTCTTCTCTGCCAAGTCCCAAACACTGAAGATGCTTCATGTAGAAGCGAAACACGCATCTGAGATTCCATGTTTGGGACTTGACAGAGAAGGAGATCCAGCAGAATTAGTTACTAGATATTTGCTTATTTGAAAGTAACCTTTTTTTACTTCAGTCTCAGCTGCTAGTTAACTTAGTTCTATTGTCAGGTGTTTAAAAATATTAATAAAAAAAAAAAAACTTTATATAGCAAAGAACTACTTAGCTTAACTTTACACGTTTTCCATCTATACAGTTCCTTACGAATTAATCTGACTTACTTGCTGAAATCGAAAGGTTTATTCGATTTTTTTTCAAGGCTTACAGTTTTGTCGGGTAAGTTCTTGTTTAATAAATTCTTTAGTTGGAAATTATGCGCTTCTAACTGTATTATTTTATTCACCAGTTCCTGCGGAAATAATTGAATAATAGGTAAACATGATATCTTTAGGTTATATTGGGAAAACGGGAATATATTGTATACCATACATTTTTGTCTAACTTTAAAAGTTCTTCTGATGTAATATTTTTAGTTTTTCTCGGTTTCGGTGGTAGTTTTTCCATTTTAATAAGAAAATCAAACTCAAAGAATGAAATGTTTTGTTTTCATAAATTTCAATCAAGAAACATTTTTAATATGTCAAATATAGTGTTGTCATTCTTAAATTCTATTCGAAGAAAATATATTAGAAAGGTTGCCGAAACTATGATATCAAAATATAAATTACTCGTTCGTCGTTATTGAGATAACTGCATTATTAAACGTTACAACATTCGTGTAAATCGTAATAAGTGGACAAATCTGATTTATTATAATGTAATGTTCGAGGAAACGTTTGAAGGAAAATTCGTTAATCATTAAATTAAGGTTTAGAAAACTAATGCTGGTACTTGTCCTGGCAACATTGTAACTTTGTTAACCTGAGTACGTCAGCTGTCAAATCGTAGGGGTACGGAGTGCGGTGCAGTGTTCAGAACCGTACGATAATAAGTATCGTACAAATACGACAATTTCGTGCCTACGTATGATATCCTACAATTGCGATAAATTCGTGACTACGTACGTTATCGTACGCAGACTGTACGATAATTTCACCATGATGCAACGTTTGAGAATTTATTTAATTTTACTCATACGCTGATAGCACTAAAGCGCAGTAGCATGCTTTTATTTTGTTCAATAAAATTAGCATCTACCAATGCGAACAAGACTTTCGATTATCCACTCAGTTAAAGGAACTACACTTTTTTTCATTTTACCGGTAGATCTTGAGTACTTGATTACCATGCCGGATGTGGTATAAACATTAAATATTATTGACATTAAATCCTAATCTACGATAATTTTGGTTAAATTCGATCCATTTACGATCATTTTACACCCAGCCCCCTTATTCAGCTAATAGAAACTTCGTCGGCGAGCCGCTTCACGGAGGCCTCGGAGAACTTACCTCTCACGTGATTAGTAGTAATAGCGTAGTAAGCGGCAGAGATAGAGCATAGAAGCCGCGACGAAACATCCTCGAGTTAGCGTCATTTTCCTTATAGGATCGAGACCCTGGTTGATTAGTCGACGATAGACGAAGACAGCTCGCTTCAGGGGGTCGATTCTGTTAGGAAAATGACACTAACTCGAGGATGTTTCGTCGCGGCACTTATACTTCTAATCACGTGAGGGGTCAGCTCTCCGAGGCCTGCTCGAAGCGGCTCGCCGACGAAGTTTATATAAGCTAAATAAGGGGGCAGGGGTGCCATTCTGTAAGGTAAAATGACACTAGCTCGAGGATGTTTCGTCGCGGCCTCTATGCTCTGTCTCTGACGCTTACTACGCTTATACTTCTAATCATATGAGAGGTCAGCTCTCCGAAGCCTCCGTGAAGTGGCTCGCCGACGAAGTTTGTATTAGCTGAATAAGGGGGCTGCTGTCACTGGAACGGTGCAAGAGATCCATAAAAAAAACAATCTGTGTAGTTTTTGCATGAAAGAGTAACAAACATCTATTCATCCAAATATTCATACATCTCATCTCACAAACTTTCACATTTAAAATATTAGTTGGATATTGTGTGAAAGCGACATCTAGTGTCAAGTAGCTAAACTATTTCAATAATTCAAACAATACGCTACTTAACAGTAGATGGCACTGTACTATTATTATTGCTGTTGCAGTTAAAAACAACCTATAAAATAGGTACAAATGTAACAAATAGCTATGTTTGCATTCTTTATTTATCCGGTTGCAACTTAAAGTATCTAATAAGTTATTATTTTGGTTTTTGACTTTATAAAGGTACCTACAATCAGCGGCGGCCTTACCCATTGCCAGGCTCCGGGCGGCAGGTAATTGCGAGGCCCTTTGTCCTTCGTGAAAAGTATGTGATGCGAAAGTAAGTCTGGTTGTTTGGTTTAGGTATTTGTCATGTTTGACAAGAAATGCTAAAGTTATACAAACAAATAAAATTTGAAATCCATATTTCATTTTAATTTGCTTGGTTTGCGCGAAGCCCCTTCAAGAGCGAGGCTCCGGGCGATTGCCCCGTTCGCCACCTCCTAAGGCCGCCTCTGCCTATAATAATGTACCTGCTAAAGGACAACGAAGCGAGTCCCCAGTAAAAAATATCTAAAAATAAAAATAAATTAATATTCTGAAACCTTCTTTTACACACGGCCAATTGAACCCAAACTAAGTAGAGCTTGAACTATGGAAACCTGGATTTTCTTCTAGGCTACACTCACACTGGTAATTTTAACGTTTCTATGATTAGAAACGGTATTTTGAGCAGTAGAACTCGTGCAGCGTTCGTCCGGGGAAGTACTACCTTACCCATTTCCGCCGTGAAGCTGTAGTGCACTTGTATTACTGTGTTTCGGTTAGAAAGGTAAGGGGGCCGGTGAAATGACAGGCACGCGAGACATAACAACTTCACGTCTCAGGGTCGACAACGCATTGGCGATGTCCTGGTGTTGCAAATGTCCATCGGCGGCGGTGACCACTTACCATCAGGATTGTGTGCCTGTTTGTGGGCTTACATGATGTAAAAAAATAAACAAATATAAACCCATTTTCACGTAAAATTATTCCAAATTAAACTTCAATCACCAATCTAGAACGATTTCGAGGGCCACGCATGTCAGGGTAATCGAGCCAATGTAACGTGGCCCTTCGTAATGCATGCATTTATCTATACATGGTATTAAAGTACCTATGCTAAGGTCTAGATAAAATGGTGTTTAGACTTTTAGCACGCAAAGTTCTAGTAACTGAAGGTAATTTTCTAAATTTTTTTTTTTTTTTTTTATACCACATGGGCCGACAAACAAGCGGACGGTCCACCTGATGGTAAGTGGTCACCGCCGCCTATGGACATTTGCAACACTAGGGGCATCGCCAATGCGTTGTCAACCCTGAGACGTGAAGTTGTTAAGTCTCATGTGCCTGTAATTTCACCGGTCCCCTTACCTTTCTAACCGAAACACAGTAACACAAGTGCACTACTGCTTCACGGCAGAAATAGGTAAGGTGGTAGTACTTCCCCGAACGAACTCTGCACTAAGAGCTCTACTACTCGAATGCTTTTAAACCTGAATAAATAAATATAATATAAAAATAAATATCCTGGGACATTCTATACACCAGAATACATATAAACCAGATAACTTATATACTACATATACTTCTTTTTTTTTCTAAATACATACTTCTATAGATAATTTACACCCAGACACAGAACAAACAGACATGTTCATGAACACAAATGTTTGTTCTGGGTGGGAATTGAACCCGCCACCTTAGGTGTGGCAGTCAGAGCGTTAACCACAAAGTCAAATGGCCTGCCAATATAAATATATAATAAAACCCGTAAAAATATAATTAATTATCAAAACCAACAACCCTAGTAAACTGTCATGTCAGGGAACCAGATTATTTAACAGAAAAGCCTACGTACCTATTTTACTATAATTGTTTACTTTAATATTTTTTCAATTTTTCATTCATAGAAATCAGTTTATTATTTTTTTGGGGTATGTTATACAGCGTTACTGCGGTTCTTAAATATTGTGAATGGACTCTATTTAAGCCCCCATTTAACCTCCTTTCGCCTTTACGGGTAGTTTTGTAATCTGCATATAAGAAATCATTACTTGTAACCCCGAATTGGTAAGGTTACCTTGCGTTGGGTGTAAAATATCTTCGATAGAACGTGGGTCTCGTTATTAAGACTTTGCTTCCCTCTGTGGGGATAATGGGCGCGAATATACGTTTATTGTGTATAGCTAGATACTATTTTTGTCGGCGTCCGTATCCAATCAAGTATTGATACATCAGTTCGTTCTCTACGTCATTAAATCAATGGTTATTTTTAGTAAACGAACACTGTTTTCTTTTTGCTATAAAGAAAGTATATTGCTATTGTAAATGCGATAGTTTAGAAGAATGGATGTTTGTTAATCAATCACGCTAGAAGGGATCGTATCTGGATGAAATTTGGCACATAGATAGATTATAGTCTGGAATAGCACATAGGCTTTTTGCCCCGGGATAATAAAACATCCCTCGGGAACGTGGGTGAATATATCAATACTAATATTATAAAGATGATAGATTTGTATGTAAGTATGTTTGTTACTCTTTCACGCAAAAACTACTAAACGGATTTAGACAAAACTTAGAACATAGATCAAGCGACAACGCGGCGATGGCCCCTAGTGTTGCAAATGTCCATAGGCGGCGGTGACCACTTACCATCAGGTGGACCGTCTGCTTGTTTCTCGGTACTTGACATACAAATAAGGGTGCTCGTAAAGACTTTTGTATTACAGGGAAACATTTTAATTATTCATCAATCACTTTTGAATAGCATAGATTGTGTTTATCATTCATTCATTTTTCGTCAAACAAAAAGAAAATATTGTTATTTAAATAGGCCTTTACAAGCACTTATGACAGGCCAGTTGGCTTGGTGGTTAACGCTAACTGCCAAACCTAAGGTCGCGGGTTCGATTCCCACCCAGGACAAACATTTGTGTGCATGAACATGTCTGTTTATTCTGTGTCTGGGTGTAAATATCTATATAAGTATGTATTTAGAAAAAAAAGTAGTATATGTAGTATATCAGTTATCTGGTTTCCATAGTACAAGCTCTGCTTAGTTTGGGATCAGGTGGCCGTGTGTAAAAGAATGTCCCAGGATATTTACTTATGTATAGTAACTCTAATACCGTTTCGAAAGGTTGTCTCAATCCTTTTCAATGAATTATTATAACGTAAGCTTCCAAACTCTGACGTCACATGTACGTACCAAAGCAGGTGTCAAACTGAAACTCCACAGTTCTATTTTTATAATCTATATCCGATGCCCGTATTGATATGACGTCACTGTGACGTCACCATTGACTGCTAGATGCATTATTAAGTGTACGTAGTGAAGTGTTGAGGATACGGCGAACTGAAATTGGGTTAAGACAGAGTAAATACTTAATTTAAGCATTATGACGTAGATATTAAAACCTTTTTATTAATGAATAAATATCCTGGGATATTCTTAACATACACATGGCCATTTGATTCCAATCTAAGCAGAGCTTGTATTTTTTTTGTGAAAATTTCTTTGGACTCGAAAAAACAATTGAACTCGCGACACTGTTACCGTTACCGACACCTCTGTATATACGTAGCTACATATATTGGCCCCGCTTACACGAGAGTTGAGTTTGGGTTGAAATACATTGAAAATAAATAATCTATACTAATATTATGAAGAGGAAAGATTTGTATGTAAGTATATTTGTTACTCTTTCACGCAAAAACTACTAAACGGATATGGATGAAACTTGGCACATAGATAGAGCATATCCTGGAATAACATATAGGCTACTTTTTATCCCGGGAAAATGTGATATCCCTCGGGAACGCGGGTAAAACCGCGAGGGACAGCTAGTATACTCGTAAACATATATTGTGTGAGCAATTCCACAGATAAACAAACCATCCAAATTAGGTGATATGACCTTTATGAAACGTCAATTTTGACATTGACATGTAAACGAAAATTTACTTAAATAATAATAATGATAATTATTTAGCAAAATAAACGATTTGGTCTTGAATTTTTACGGTTTATTTGTGCATGCAAAAACTTGAGCTAACCTCAAATTAGTTCAATCAAACTTGTTAAAAATAGGTGGGCCGTAATAGGCAGACGTCCACCTGATGGTAAGTGGTCACCGCCGACTATGGACATTTGCAACACTAGAGGCATCGTCGCGTTGTTGCTTGAGACGTGAAGTTGTGAAATGATGAAATGAAAACTTAAATGAAATAATGAAATGAAATTAAATAATAATGAAATGATTTGTTTTTTTTTTGTTTTTATTCAAATGGGCACTTATGAATGGTCAGACTCTCACACCGGTTCAGGAGGTTGCTTCTACCGCAATAAACTCAGCAATGTTAAGTTAGTTATGTCTCATGTGCCTGTAATTTCACCGGGCTTACCTTTCTAACCGAAACATAGTAATACAAGTGCACTACTGCTTCACGAATACTTAAATACCTTGGGAAAATCTTGCAATTGGGTAGACACAACTTTAAGAAGGAAGCTCGCAGAAGAGTACAGCTTGGGTTGGCAGCATTTGGAAAACTTCGTTGAGTCTTTTCATCGCCCATACCCCAATGTCTGAAGACGAAAGTCTTTAACGAGTGCGTCCTGCCTGTTATGACTTATGAAGCCGAGACGTGGTCACTGACGGTGCGACTGGTTCACCAACTCAAAGTCGCTCAGCGAGCTATGGTGAGAGCTATACTCGGAGTCTCTCTGAAGGATCGAATTTGAAATGAAGTCATCCGTCAGAGAACCAAAGTTATCGACATAGCTCGAAGGATTAGCAAGCTGAAGTGGCAGTGGGTTGGTCACATCTGCGTAGAACCGATAACCGTTGGGGTAGACGTGTTCTAGAGTGGAGACCACGGCTCGGTAACCGTAGCGTAGGCTGGCAGCGGTTGGAAACAAAGAGCTGAAGATCGAGCTCAGTGGCGTGCCATAAGTGAGGCCTATATTCAGCTGTGGACGGAGATGGGCTGATGATGATGACTTCTTCACGGCGGAAATGGGTAAGGTAGTAGTACTTCCTCGGTCAAATTCTGCACAAAGAGCTCAACTATTTCTTAAATCGATTTAGTGACTCTTAGAAGACGAGAATGGAATATATCATGTGTTCTTTATGAACTTATTTTTTTTTTTTTTTTTTTATTGCTACCGCCCAAATTGACTCCATTCTGCCTGATGTTAAGCAGTCAATGAAGTCCCCTAGTGATGGCCATCATCCCAGTAGCCAGCGTAGCATTGTGGCATGATGGCCCTCACCTTGACGGCCTTGTGAGAAGCTTTTTCACGCCCCGCTTAAAGGACCTAGGATGATAAGAGAAGGGAAACACGTGGGCTGGTAGCGAGTTCCACATCTTAATGGTACGGCAGAGATAAGAGGCGCCAAACCGTTTGGTGCGTGACGATATATTATATATTGTAAATGTTACATATAAAAACATATATAATATAGAAATGACAGGCCAGTTGGCGGTTAGTGAACCTGACTGCCAAGTCACTGGTTGCGGGTTCGATTCCTACACAGAACAAACATTCGTGTGCATGAATATGTCTGTTTGTTCTGTGTCTGCGTGTAAATACATACAAATACATACTGTATTTAGAAAAAATAATGTTGTATTCAGTTATCTGGTTTCCATAGTACAAGCTCTGCTAAGTTTGGGATCAGATGGCCGTGTGTAAAGAATGTCCCGGGATATTGTTTTAAAATAATAAAATAGTTAATTGTTTATAAGGTTTCACGATTCGTATACATTAAAATTATTATAGACAGCAGTAATAAATCGTGTAATAATTTGAGGTATAAATACCTTTTTTAACCCGACGTTTCGGTTGACTTACATCAAGCCGTGGTCACGAGAAGTTCTCAAATTATAACTAGACTAGCTGTCCCTCGCGATTTTACCCGCGTTCCCGTAGGATGTCACATGTATTATACATAAAAACCTTCCTCTTCAATCACTCTAACTATAAAAAAAACCGCATCAAAATCCGTTGCGTAGTTTTAAAGATTTAAGCATACATAGGGACATTGGAATATAGGGACAGAGAAAGCGACTTTGTTTTATACTATGTAGTGATTTAGACCCGTTGTCTATAATAATTAGAATAGCTAAGAAGTCAGATTAGTTTAAATAAAACGGAAAAAAAAATGTTACCATGTTGAGTTTCTTGCCGGTTCTTCTCAGTTGAAGGCTGACTTCCGAACCGGTTGTAGCTACAGTAACTTTAAATTCGTGGGCCTAAACAGACTAAATGGTTTTGAATTTTGGATTATTTTTTTATTATGTAGAGATAGTAATAAACTATATTTTATCTCGAAACGACAAATAAAGTGATATCGTTTGATAAAAAGAATCTGTCAGTCACAAACAAACAGTAAAAACTGATAAGAGATTGTTTTAAAACGAAAAAGTTACTTATTTGTCCTCCTCATTTCTTATTTATAGGGCATAAAATATTTTAAACAACTCCGCCAATTTTTCTACGGGCCTATTGGTGGCTAGAGCTTGTAAAATGTAAACTTTGTATGTACGGACGTGTGTTACTCTTTCATGTCAAAACTACTCAACGGATTTGGATAAAACTTGGCGCATAAATAGAAAATGCCCTGGAATAACACATAGGATGCTTTTTTTCATGATGATCAGTTTAATAGTTCTTGCGTGAAAGCGTAATAAACAAACTTACATTCACATTCATAATATTAAGTATGGATTATTAATAATACCTTTAGATGACAATTTCATCTAAGATATATCCTTAATTTCTTCGAAGTATATCTTTTACTTAACTTTAAGATTTACATGTTGTATAATGTTTTGTTAACAGTGTATTGTGTGTTTTTGTCAATGTAAACTCAATATGTGTAGTATTGTCACAAACCTTTGTGGTTTTTAAATGCTACTATGTAATCATTATTTTATTGTTATTTTTGAGCCTGTGGTAATAAAGGAAAAAAAAATAATCTTTTATGCATTTATATCCTACTTGCATAAACAAAAAGTTCAAATTAAGGACTTTCTCCTTTTTTTTTTTCAATCAAAAAGGAGTATGTAGCCGTAGTTAAGAATAGATGATACTAGCTGTTCCCTAGCGGTTTCACCCGCGATTATCGATGTCATATATAGCCTATAACCATCTACGGAAAATTCCGCGTCGAATGGTAGTTCCATCTCAATGTGTTCTGTAGTTTTGAGAAGATGGTGCGTCAAAGGTACCCTTTTTTCCTTATATATATATATGTATATAGATGGATTACCCATATGTAAGATACATAAACGAATGGCTTTCTAAATAGAAGAGACCCTCTCAAGTACAGCTACCAGATTCAAACCGGTGAAAGTAACTTGTGAATGACCTAAAATGTCAAAAGAGTCCGAAAAAAAAATCATAAATAACTTTTGTATAATTTTTAATCGTATGTTTTGAAAAAAGAACAGCTTTCTTCTATTCAGAAATGCTCTATTTTCAGTTGTCCTATTTTTGCATGTGTGTGTGTACGTAGGAAAATATGTTTGACCATCACAAACGTAGTGATGTGCTGTCGTGTCACCAAATTACACGGTTCTCAACAAACTACTAGTGTTGTGACAACCCGATAAAAAACACCGGTTTCTATCGATATTTTTCATCACATTATTTGAACAATTATTATTTATTAGTTTGAAAACAGTTATTTTGGTGCGATGCTTCGAATAACAAGTATAAATGTACGTGCTAGTAGATTTATTAATAAACAATGACCTAAATAGAAGTCTTTACGGCCGGATTTCTGTTTATACATGTAAACTACGTGCAATATGTGAAATTGTTCAATGCTTTTTAGTAAAGTAATTGGTATATAAATACTTTTTAGTCTTATTCTTAAAATATTTGCTGATCATAGACAATAATGTTTCTAAGGTAGGTATTATAGAAATAACCCTACATCACTCACATGAATGATTTTTTAAATCTCGATTAGGTTGAGCTCGTTAACAAATTCAGTTGTCGATAAAATAAAAAAGAAATTAATAACCACTGGAAATCCCGCTAGAAATTCACTAACTAATTATATTAATGTACTATCGTTATTTTTAATTATTTCTAATTTGTTTCTTTATCTATACGTATAGAATTGTTTGCTTGAAGAATGCCTGAGGCTAAAATTGTATTGAAACGAATTAAACAAAAGAAAAATTAACTTATTTTTCAAATCTTAGAAATCCCTGTTCTACTTATTAGGGAGTGTCCAATAACTACGTGAGGTGTGCTTTTGTCCTCTATCCTTTTAGTTGATTTGATGTGATTGGATCCCCTCTTCAGATTTACGCTATAACTATTAAATAATGAAACCTTTTAGATTATGAATGCTATAAATCAAATTGCAGGCACTAAATATCCTGGGACATTCTTTTACACACGGCCGTCTGATCCCAAACTAAGCAGAGCTTGTACTATGGAAACCAGATAACTGATATACTACATATACTATTTTTTTTTCTAAATACATACCTTTATAGATATTTACACCACATGAGACACAACTTTACGTCTCAGGGTTGACAGCGCATTGCCGAAGCCATGTCGTCGCAAATATCCATAGGCTGGTGTGACAACTTACCGTAGGTGGACCGCCTGCTTGTTTGTCAACCTATGTGGTATAAAAAAAACAATAATAGTTAGATTGAGTATTTGACTTAAGATTTTTAATGACTCCTGCTGCCTCTAAATGAGTGATGAGATTTTGGCAGCCAAGTGGGTCCTCTTTGAGGTAACGTGGTTAATGGGTGGCCCTTTAGCCTACTTAGTACTAGGTAAGTGTAACGATCTATGTACAAAATGTTACTGTAGGTATGTAAATCAATAGTAAATGAAGATTTGTTTTTGGTCCACCTAATTGTAAATAATCACTAAACATTTGTATTACAAAGAAATTTGCTAATGCATTGTCGACCTTACAGAGTTCTAGCAGTAAAACTATATTATAGTTTATTACACGTCGTAATGATCCACAATTCAGAAACAAATTTTGACGTTACAAAACAAACTTTAAACCGAGAAGTTATGATTTAAATTTGTACAGCATAGCTGTTTTATTTTCCCGAACACTGTTGTCACTCTAAAAGTAGAAAAAAGGCTAAGTCTGTGCAAATCATACGCATCAGCAATGAAGCCTTCAGAAGACTAGCTATCTCTATCTCTCGCAGGTTAAATCCTATAGATATATATGTTTGTCTCTTATTAGTGTCACAAATCGATATTCAAATCACAACAATACCAAAGAAGATTACACTACAAAAATCCTTCTTGCTTTGAAATAAAGATCATCAATAGGTCAAATCGTTAATTGTATTAACAACCTTATCACAAAGGTTAAGGGTTTTTTTTCTGTAACATTATTACATCAAAGGATACATACTTCTTAATTTGGACAGGCTACTCATGTCAAACACCATAGATGCATATAAATGTCCAGTTTAAAGAACAATTACAATAATAAGTGATCTCACGCTAATGAAACAATACACAGCATACAATAGGTTTAATTTTCACATAGAAAACTATAATTAAGACTTTGTTTTATAAACATGACTAACCTGTGTTGTGGACCGCATAATTTAAAAAAATAAGGAGGCGAAGGAACAATTAAATTCAGTTTTAACTAGCGGTTAGATCCGCGTTCCTGGCAAATTTTACATTTTGACAGTGAGTATAATAGGGTCTTAAGTTATTCTAGGGTATGCTCTATCTATGTGCCAAGTTTCATGAAAATCTGTTCAGTACATTTTGCGTAAAAGAGTCCTAAACATCCATAAAATTTTTCACAAGCTTTCGCATTTATAATTCTACAATCTGTCCCCTGCGGTTTTACCCGCGTTCCCTATGGGATGTCACGTTTTCCCAGAATAAAAAGTTTTTTAAATGTTATTACAAGGCATTCCGTACCTAAGAGCCAAGTTTCGTTTAAATCTTTTTGGTGGCTTTTGCGTGAAAGTGTAAAAAACACCCATACATCAATCCATACAAACTCTCATATTTAGGATAGTATTAGATAGAATAACTTTAGTAGCATTTTATTCAAAACGCGTAATGATTAGTATTGTTTTAAATGAGTGAAAGTTCTTTAGCTTGAAAACAATAGGTTGACGAATTTGGAGTTGCAAGCACGTCCATGAAATACATTACGTTGTCTAAACTGGAATATAAATGTCTTGATTAAATCTACTATCTTACAGCTTACTTAATAACTACATACTAACTAAATAGTTAATACAAAATACTTAATATTTTAGCAATTGTACTCGAAATTAGATTAAATAAAAATAAAAGAAAATAATATCGATAAATTTCCAATTGACTACATCACTAACCATTACCGAGTCATTCAGTCGGCCATCTTGGATAGTTTATTTGAAAATCGAACGCCGGCGGAAACGCGCGCCGTGCCGTCCGCGATGACGCGCGGGAAATTTGTTTAAACAATTGTGTTTTTTTCTGGATTTTTGGAACTGTGGTAAATGGACATTGGCATTAAATGCAAAAACTTTATAAAGTGCAGTTTCGTGTTGTGTAATTTTAATTCGGTATCAAAAGGATTTTAATCGATTTGCTACGTTCTCGGTTATAACTCAATTTATTATTTTAATGTGCGTTTCCCGAAGAGAATTACCAGAGGGCAATTCAATGAAAAAAACATACAAGTAAGTAGTAATCTGTAGTCACTATGACTTCATATATTATTTTTAAGAAAGAATATAAAAAATAAATTATTATTTTTTTCTTTTTTTTTAAGCCGGTTGGAATAGAAATTTAGATTTGGAATTGATCACTATATTTATAGAATATTTTAATAAGATTTTATTATATTTTTTTAAGCGAAATAAATATTGTAACAATTACATTTTTTAGTTTTTAATTAAATAATAGGTGCAAAGTTAAACTTCAAATCTTAAAACACATCCTCATTTTAATTACACACACAGATAAAGTAAAATAAAAAAAAAGCAGAGTAAATTGACTCATGGAGTTAGAAGCATGCCTACGAAGGCCTATCTATTAGCTACATAATATTTTCCAACTGCGAAATTTTTTCGAGTAGTAGAGCTCTAAGTGCAGAGTTCGTCCGGGGAAGTACTGCCACCTTACCCATTTCTGCCGTGATGCAGTAGTGCACTTGTATTACTGTGTTTTGGTTAGAAAGGTGAGGCCGGTGACATTACAGGCACATGAGACTTAACTTCACGTCTCAGGGTCGACAACGCATTAGCGATGCCTCTAGTGTTGCAAATGTCCATAGGCGGCGGTGACCACTTACCCTTAGGTGGACCGTCCACTTGTTGGTATTAAAAAGAAAATAAAAAAAATAATAATAATTAGACGCAGTTATTTTTATTTTCAATTCCTGAGGGATGTAAAGTTTTCCCCACGGACCATGGGCCACGAGCGTGGTAAATGTCATATCGATCAGGTCAAGAGTCAACAATAACAAATACTCGATACATGATTAGATTTATCTATCATAATACTATTAAATATTAGATAAACAGATGCATCAAAAGCAATATAATTAGGGATGCGTACGTCCGTATGAAAAACGTCTGTGGCGGTCACAGCCAATTTGCTAACAATCTACTGGAACGAGTATGTTGGAATTTTGTTTATATGATATAACGTGAAATGCCGTTTAATAGATATTATTTGTTGTAAAACTACATATATAAACTTACTAATTATACTACACCAGCCAAGTTATATATTACTTATTTGAAACATTTATAATTTTACAGGATTTCATGAAATAAAAGTAAAGAAGAGCTTAACCTAATTATAATTATTATAAATAGAAAACCTCCCCTAACTCCTCCCCTGGTGGCAGAGTACCAAGAATGCTTGCGGCATTGCCTCGCTGTGTTGCGAGGCTTATTCTTTGGGCTAAGTTTTGTTTATATTATATAATAATATGAAATTTTGTGACAAGAAAACACATGTGTGTCTTGATAAATGAATTTTGAATATAAGATATCACTTTTAGGGTTTAATTTGACATAAAAAAAATAGCAAACTGAACGACAAACGACTTGTTCTCAAAAATATATCTTTTATAATATTATTTTAAATTAATATATTTAAAGTTGTTTAAGAAAATAGTAAAAAAATTACTTTGCTGCTTTTATTATCAAACTTTAAGCTAAGTTACTTGTTTTCTTTTAAATAACTAGTGGTTAAACGATGTTACTTTCATAATTATTTATGTTACTTTAAGTTGTTGTTAAAATATCTATTGTGATACTGTTTGTTTGATCCCAATAAAAAAAAAAAAAAGATTTAGGATAGTTAATGAAAAAAAAAATTGATTTAGGTTAGTTAATGACATTTTTAAATGTCAAATCCGATATAGCGTGACACTAGATAAGTAGAATTTCGATTTCAACCCATTACAATCATTAGAAGGGCTGTTACTACGAAATTTATCAACTTCATTCATCCATAGTTAATTGAGCCGGTTCCCTTAGTGGTTGGACACCCCGGCATCACGCAGGTCGTAGGTTCAACCCCACCCACGACAAACATTTGTGTGAATATGTATTCGAAATATTTGTACTTTTGTATATTTATTTGTAACTAGCTGACCCGGCAAACGTTGTTTTGCCAAATTTACTTTAGGTACGTGAAAATTTATCGTACTACAATTATTATATTCAAATATTGAATTCGAACTGGTATGATTAATTTAAATGAATCCAAAAACATGTGCACTGAAATGAGCACAAAGTTATGATAAATTAATTATTTTATATAATATTATATAATTCTGACCCATGCCTCTGTTTTAAACGATATTGTCAAACGACTGGCATTTATGTCAATATTATAAAAGTTTATATTGTCAAAAGCGGTAAGGTTACATTAGAAAAGTTAATATGGACGTTATGTTTTCTTAATTATTCAAATTTTTCGCGCAACTTTCTTAATTTTTTCTTATATAATAACTTTCTCCTGACAATAACAAACACAACAAAAAAAGAATTTGCGAAATCAGTCCAGCCGTCCATGCGTGATGCCGTGACCAAGGGAAATAGGGATTCATTTTTATATATATAGATTAATAAACACAAAATCGACGGGACCAATTTCAATTATTCTTTCTCTGTTAGGAAGCTACTTTACCCAGAAGTGGCAGTTGGCTTGGTGGTTAACGCTTTGACTGCCAAACCTAAGATCGCGGGTTCAATTCCCACCAACATTTGTGTGCATGAACGTGTATGTTTGTTCTACGTCTGTATGTATTTAAAAAAAAAAGTAATATATCAGTTATCTGGTTTCCATAGTACAAGCTCTGCTTAGTTTGGGATCAGATGGCCGTGTGTAAAATAATGTCCCAGGATATTTATTTATTTATTTAAACCGATATGACCTCCAAACTTTCAAGAAAAGAGCGTACTCCTTTTTAAAAGGCCGGCAACGCACTTGTGGCTTCTCTGGTGTTGCGGGTGTCCATGGGCGGCGGTAGTCGCTTACCATCAGGCGACACGTCTGCTCGTTTGCCGACCATATCATAAAAAAAAATTAAGTAACATAGGCTATGTTATATTTCCTGGATACCTTCGATCCCTGGAGAACGGGGGTGAGATCGCGAGACGGACGCTCGTTTTTCAAAATGTAAAACGCACTATTCGCTGACATCAGAATAGTCTCCAAATGCCTACAGCGTAACTAAATTATTACAAGCATTTTTTTATATTTATTTAATACCAATCAATCATCATTTGCTTCAAACAACATGACATAAATAAATATGCCGGGACATTCGTTACACACGGCCATCTGATCCCAAACTAAGCAGAGCTTGTACTATGGGAACCAGATAACTGATATACTACATATACTACTTTTTTTTCTTAATACATACTTATATAGATATTAACAACCAGACACAGAACAAATAGACATGTTGAATCGTTGGTCCTGGGTGGGAATCGAACCCGCATCCTGTGGCTCGGCAGTCAACGTCGATAACCACCAAGCCAACTGGTCTGTCAACAGTAGTATGTACTATGTAGTATATCAGTTATCTGGTTTCTATAGTACAAGTTCTGCTTAGTTTGGGATCAGAAGGCCGTGGGGAAAAAAAATCAAGGTTAGTGAGCGGTCGTACTTATAATGTTTTATTCACTGACTGTTACGCCATAGGTCATGAGTTCGATTCTCACCCAGGACAAATATTTGTATGCACAAACACGTCTGTTTGTTCTGTCTGAATGCTATGCAAGGTTATTTTTAATCTGCATACCTACCTAGAAAATTATTTAACATTTTTTATGTGTTAAACTAAGATATTTAATCTTAACTAAAAAAAATATCTTAAGATGCTTGTCCGATTAAATTTCAAATTACCAATAAATAAAATAAAATATTTATTTTTTAATTTTTTTTTTTATTATTATTATTTTTTTTTTTTTTTTATGAACCTGTGTTCCATATACAGTCAAAACCGTTTATAACGACATCGAAGGGACTACTCATATTTGGTCGTAAAAACCGATAGTCGTAACAACCGATGACGTACCTAATACTCATTATTAAATGTGTGATTGATATACTCATCTATAAAATAAAACTACATTTCATTTATTTCACATTGGAAATTATAATAAAAAGACATTACGTGCATATAATTATCATTTTTCTACATTAACAAAATCTGTTATTTTAGTTTGTTTGAAACACTTCTGTAGCACGTACGCACTTTGTAGTTTACGCTGAATTTTAATTAAAGTATTGTCATAATTTCCCTGCATGTCAAACTCTTCATTAAAAAGAACAATTTTTCGTAATACATTGACAGCATTGAGACCATCATACAAAGTTGGCACGGTAAATTGTTCTTCAGTCTCTTCCTGTTCGTCATTTTCCTCTTGAACTGCTTGAACAATATCTTCTTCCGTAGCTGGTGCACAAATTGCAATAGAGTTATCCACATCAATAAACTCTTCTGCTTCAGTAGTAGATAAAGCAGGTCTTAAATTTTGGGCTAATTGAGCCAAAGAAATATTGTCCTCTTCATCATCATCAGTCACATCATCTGAGGATATTGTCAAGAGGTGTTTGAAACCTGCATGTCTAAAGCAGTTCGCAATAGTTTTTGGTGAAACTTTGTCCCATGCTTCTGATATCATCAAGATGGCATCAAGAACCGTAAAGCTTTTCTGGTCGTTACTGTCAAGGTTTTGAATTAACTTCAACACTTGCACTCTTCTATAATGAGATTTTAAACATCTTATTACACCTTGGTCCATTGGTTGCAGTACAGATGTAACATTTGGTGGTAAAAACACAAGTTTAATGCACTTCAAATTAGTAACAGCCGTATGAGCAGGACAGTTATCAACTAAAAGTAGAATTTTCTTATTGTGTGCTTTTAATTCAGCGTCCCAGTTTCGCAACCATCTTTCAAAAATTTCCGATGTCATCCATGATTTCATATTGTTTTCATACGTTACCGGCAGTGAGCGTATGTTTTTAAAACATCTTGGTTTCTTAGATTTGCCTATAACTAAAAGCTTCCTTTTACAGGATCCTGTCATATTTGCTGCAACCATGATCGTCAGTCTCGTCTTAGATAATTTCCCGCCAGAACAATTCTCTCCTTTGAACTTTAAAGTCCTGTCTGGTGTCATATTATAAAAAAGTCCCGTTTCGTCAGCGTTAAAAATGTCATCTGGTCCGTAGTCTTCGTATAACGCAGGCCACTTTTGCGACATCCATTCTTCTACTACACCACTATCAACACTGGCAGCTTCACCACTCATTTTTCCGCCGATGATACTGTGCCTAGCTCGGAAACGTTGAATCCAACTGGACGAGCAAACGAAATTTTCACCAAAACGCTGAGCAAAATCGTTTGCTTTTTGTTGAAGAATTGGTCCATTTATTGGCACATTATTTGTCCTTTGATATTTAAACCACTTTAGCAAAGCTTCCTCAATCTTCGTATGCTTCGTTGTTCTTGCTCGTTTCATTTTCAATAAATTGTTCTCAAAAAGTGTTTGAATTTTTTCTCTCTCTTTCCAAATGGTTGAAATTGTCGAGTGTGATACACCATATTCCGCGGCCAAGTCTTTGTTCGGAATTCCACTTTCAAGCTTTGATATAATACGCGATTTTTCTTCTATAGTAATTTGTTTTCTTTTTCTTTGCGACATGTTAAAAGTTTCACGAATAACTCAACAATATGTTTTGGTGCGTCTTGTGTTCGGATAAGTCACAAACTGACTGAAAAGAAATGAGAAAGCAGGTTTTGGGTTTTGATTATACTGCATACACGTGTACCTATTTTGTTTCTGAGATATACAATAGACCCTAAACTCGAGTTGTTTTTGTTTACTTTTGCGATCTTAATGACTTTAGTGTACCAGATGTGGGGAGATGATACTGCCCTCACCTATTCAAATGTTTACAATACGGCTGGTCGTTCGAACAGATATAATTCTCCGAAAATATCAGTTAAATGAAGTCGCTTAAAGAGATATATTGTAATAAGTGATGTCGTAAAAAGCGGTGTTTTTTATAAGGCGGTCTAATAGAATTCAGCCGGGACCTTTGATTTTGGTCAATATAACCGGTATGTTGTTCTAAACGATGTCGTCGTAAACGGTGTATACCTACTAAGAAAGTTTAGCTAATTAATAATTGTAATAATAGTAATATATATATTTAGACTAACTGTTTTCTTTAATTGTTATGGTACATGCGGTGCTTACCTTTAAGTAATTGTTACACTTTTATTCCTATTTATCATATAATGTATCTTTATTAAATTTATGAAAATAAATAAATAAATAAAGTTAAGTGTTGATAATAATATATTCTATAACCTTCTACTCGCGGTTTCGCCCGCGTTTTTGAAACATAATCTAGTATGTCCATTCCAACATCTTATCTATCTCTTTTTTGAGTAGTAGAGCTCTTAGTGCAGAGTTCGTCCGGGGAAGTACTACCTTACCCATTTCTGCCGTGAAGCAGTATTACTGTGTTTCGGTTAGAAAGGTAAGGCCGGTGAAATTACAGACACATGAGACTTAACAACTTCACGTCTCAGGGTCGACAACGCATTGGCGATGCCCCTAGTGTTGTAAATGTCTATAGGCGGCGGTGACCACTTACCATCAGGTGGACCGTCTGCTTGTTTGTCGGCCAAAGTGGTATAAAAAAAGAATACACAAAAAATCTATACAAAAATGATATATTCGAAAATATCTGTCTATTGTGTTTGATACATTATTACGGCTAAACGAATATTGATGAAATTTGGTTTAAAGATAGATTGTGTATTGGAAATGTCACTAGTCTTAAAATTATATTATAGGTAGGTTATTTTTATACGAGGTTAACTTCATTCGATTTGTAAAGCATTTAGAAAAGAACCTTGCGTGCTAAAAGTCTAAACACCATTTAATCTAGACCTTAGCATAGGTACTTTAATAACATGTATAGGTAAATGCATGCATTACGAAGGGCCACGTTACATTGGCTCGATTACCCTGACATGCGTGGCCCTCGAAATCGTTCTAGATTAGTGATTGAAGTTAAATTAAATGATTTTACGTGAAAATGAGTTTATATTTGTTTTTTACATCATGTAGCTACATTCGGTCCACCTGATGGTAAGTGGTCACCCCTGTCTACGGACAAATGCAACACCAGGGGCATCGCTGCGTTGTCGACCCCGAGACGTGAAGTTGTTAAATCTCATGTGCCTGTAATTTCTCCGGCGTTACCTTTCTAACCGAAACACAGTAATACAAGTGCACTACTGCTTCACGGTGATCAGGTAGTAGTACTTCCATGGACGTACTCTGCACTGAGCGCTCAGGGCGCGGAGAGCTCAACTCTGTAAGAAAAATGACAATAACTCGAGGATGTTTCAACGCGGCCTCTATGCTCTGTCTCTGTCGCTTACTACGCTAATACTACTAAACTTGCAGCACGCTATGATGGCCGTTTTGACGTTTAACAATGACATAGAAATAACCTTTATTCCTACAGACATAAGGTGCATCTATTGATCCAACAGCTAATTGTATGATGATGGATAACAACCTTATTCCAAAGTAATACAGTTTCTTTTCCTATGACAATCTGAAACGTCAAAACGGCCATCATAGCGTGCCGGTAGCATAATCACGTGAGAGGTAAGCTCTTCGAGGCCTCCGTGAAGCGGCTCGCCGACGAAGTTTGTATTACATTGTTGTGTTGCAAATGTCTATAGGCGGCGGTGACTGCGATCAGGTGGGCGTCAGACTGTTCATCGACCAACAAAAACATTAAAATGCCATCAATTTGCTACTGGATAGTGTCACATCGATTGATCTAAATTATTGTGATGTTTATCATCTGTAACTGGAATAAAAAAATTTACAAGAACTGGAACGATTTAATGTTAATGTAACGGTATCTTTCAACGTTGTGACAAATTACAAAAAGGTTGGAGCTAATTGTATTTGTGACGTTGGCGGAATTATGCTACTGGCTACCAGTCGCCAATTTAATTAAAGAAGAAGAAAGCGACTTGAAATAAAAATCTTTTGAGAAATATTATCTTCGGCCAGGAATGATTGAGGGTGAGAGAGATACAAGGAGGTTGCATAGAGAAAACAAAGACAGAATGTCTCAAAACCCTTAAAGGCAGCTCCTGGAACACACCAGTAGGTGATTTTTAGAGTAGTATAGCTCTTAGTGCAGGGTTGGTCCGGGGAAGTAGTAATTTCCGTCGTGAAGCAGTAGTGCACTTATATTACTGTGTTTTGGCAAGAAAGGTAAAGCCGGTGAAATTACAGGCACATGAGACTTACCAACTTCACGTCTCAGGGTCATGTCCATAGGCAACGATGACAGTGGTCATCATGGTAAGTGTACTGCTTGCCTGTTAGTCAGTCCAAGTTGTAGAAAGTTGTCATCGAAAAAATAATAAAAAAAACGAAGTAAATTATATTTAATAGAAAAACTTTTTCACCCAATCAAAAAAGCTCCTATTTCGTGGAAGCTTCTCCCCATTCAGCCATTCGTCGCCATCTTCATCACCATCTAAAGCATGATCCTCAAAATAGCAGGAAGATAAGTTCCACAAACTTCGAAGATACGGCTTCCCTTTCTTCATGTCCTGCTTCTTCAGCACCACCATAATTCGCCTACCGATATCAGCGTAGTACCTTTCATACACAATCCTTTTGACACCCGAACTCACTGCATCCTGATATTCTTTTATCGATTTCAATCTAGCCAGAATTTCACGAGCTAGATCAAAATACTCAACTGGCGAAAGCGTTTTGTCTTTCCCAGGTATATATTTATGTTTAAAGTAATGATATACAGCAGCGATAACATTTACGAATTGAGGATCTGTTGTTTGTATCAAATTTGTTATTTCGACTAGTAGATTGTTGAAGAGTTCTGCTAGACCAGTGATGGAATTGTACGTCGCTGATGTTGTGATTTTTGCTATCTGTCTTCGTCGTGTGTTGTAGTTTTCGGATATTTTTGAATAGATAATAGGCATTGTATTGTAAGCATCATTGTGTCGGGCCAGGTGCTCGTGTAGGTATGCCTTGACAAACTTAGCTAGATTCAGGAAGCTATGGAACGTAACATGATGACCCCCTATCTCAGATATCAGCTCTAGAGTTATATTCACGATGTCCTCCAAGTTAAAATATTCACATTTCCTCACGATTACAATGAAATCCTTAAGCTCTTTCCTCTGCCAAGGATTGATGTCTTTAAAAATTGGTTTTCCTTCTATAAGAATTTCCTCTAACGTTTTCTTGTTAAATATTTTCAGGAATTCTCCCCAGTGAGTCTCCTTTTCACTACCTTCTCTTTTGTTGTTGTTTTGATTGTTGTTTGGTGGCTGACCGCCGGAAGTTCCAGTGCTTGGGGATTCGGACTTTTCTGATGGATAACGACCAGAGTCACTCTTATGAGACGAACTCTTAGGCGGAGATGGTTTCCAAACAGAATTATCACATTTCGACCACTTTTCGCAGGTTTCGACGATTTCCCGCATATACCCGTGAATCCAAGTAGACCAAGTCAAATTCGTAACTTCTTTTTTTATTATTTTCTTTACAATATCTATAACTAGTGATTCACCGGCTGACTTACCCACGGCTTTAGTCGCACCGATGGTAGGACCAGACAGTCCGCCAACAATGTCTGAGGCGACAACAAGACCTGTTCGAACAACGGATGCAACAGGTACATTGCCATTCGATATATCCGTCACTACGTCTGAGATACTCGAGACTAGACCTTCTGGCTTTTGAGTTATAAGAGAAGTTATAGTGTCGACAGCCGCTCCAGCTGCTACTGCCCCAGCGACCATACCACCTGGACCACCGATGGATCCTATAGCAGCACCTGCTATAACGGCAGTTGTCCTAGAAGCTTCGTGCATAGACCTTTTCGCTGCTTTAACATTTCCCAAGACATAATGTAATACGCCCTTCGCATGCCCCACACCTGGCACTGAATCCATAATATCGTCGTACATTTTGGGCAAAGGTTACGAAGACCACCAATTATGGGACGCTGGGATGTTATGAATCACTTGGTTTGATCCGCTTTCGTCTGAGTCGGATACGTCACGCCACTTTGCGATTATGTCGTCCAGTATTAAGACGGTCTCCTGAATGTTAGAGCTGTTAAGCGTTTCAGATACCTTCATTCCTAGCCTGGTAGGAAAATCACTGTAGTCTCTGATCAAGAACTCTACCGCCGATCTTTTTTTAAGAACCGACGTTTCTAGGCTGGTTCTGTACTGGCAACCGACGTGTTCGATGTTGATTTGGATTGGTCTGATGGCGTGATGCAATAGACGACCAACAGTTCTCCGCTGATCCAGAGTGCACTTCAGTTTCTTTCTTCCGATGTCAAATATTAAGTCGAGTAAGTTTTCAACCTTTGAATGGAATGAGCGAGTGATTTCCGGGGTTCTGCTTATACTCTTCACGCCTTCCAACGATTGGATCAGCTTTTCAATTTCTGATGACATCACAGAAATCAGGGTCGCTGAAAATTATAAATATCAGTTTAGTGTAATCATAATCCACCTGATTGAGCTTGGGGCTCGATTCTGTAAGGAAAATGACACTAGCTTGACGATGTTTTGTCGCGGCCTCTATGCCCTTTCGCTTACTACGCAGTCACGTGAGAGGTAAGCTCTCCGAGGCCTCCGCCAAAGTTTGTATTAGCTGAATAAGGGGGCTGAATCTATAAAAATCCTAACTAATATGATAAATGCGAGGTGGTTTGTCTCTTTATTTGTTTGCACAACTTGCATCTCAGGAAATGACCAAACGGTTATCAAGATCAATTAACAGTAGCACAGTTCGATCAGAATAAGGTTAAATTATTTAAACTACAAACTAATATTGTAAAATTTATAATTGACGCGACGTTTATGTATCGATGACCAAGAGAACCAGCTAATATCGGAGCTTTCATCTGTTGTCATTCTATAAGGTAAAATTACACTAGCTCGAGGATGTTTCGTCGCGGCCTGTTCTATCTCTTTTGCTAACTCCTCAAACACGTGAGAAGTAGAGTAGTAGAGTCCGGGGAAGTACTACCACTTTACCCATTTCTGCCGTGAAGCAGTAGTGCACTTGTATTACTGTGTTTCGGTTAGAAAGGTAAGGCCGGTGAAATTACAGGCACATGAGTCTTGACAACTTCACGTCTCAGGGTCGACAACGCATTGGCGATACCCCTAGTGTTGCAAATGTCCATAGGCGGCGGTGACCACTTACCATCAGGTGGACCGTCTGCTTGTTTGTCGGCCCAAGTGGTATAAAAAAAAAGAAAAAAGAAAAAAAGTCCGCTCTTGGAGGTCTTGTTCGAAGTTTCAATTAACTGAGTAAGGAGGCTTATCGAGACGTGAAGTAGGACTCATGTGCCTGTAATTTCACCGGCTTTACCTAAATGCAGTAATACAAGTGTAGAAATGGGTAACGTAGTAGTACTTCCCGGGATGAACTCTGCACTAAAGAGCTCTACTATACATTCTTTCTATCCTTCCCACTCAGGAGGATGGGCTGTCATCCCTGTATGACACACAATTTACACAAAATTCCCTACCTAATGAAAATTACAATCATATGAGATGATAAAAAACCCTTTTGATACCATGTTTTTCTTTTAATTTAATCTAGTTTGTTCAAGAAATTAAACAAGAATGTTGAAGAATTGAAAAGAAAGTGCCGGGAAAGTGTTACATCCCTCGGGAACGCGGGTGAAACCGCGGGGGACAGCTAGTAGTATTATTTATCTAGGATAGATACACATTATAAATGCGAAAAGTTCAATTGTTGTGTATCTTAAAGAATTAGATTCATAAATACTATGTTTTTGGTTTTGTTTTTATTAATCATACCAGCCCCCTTATTCAGCTAATAGAAACTTCGTCGGCGAGCCGCTTCACGGAGGCCTCGGAGAGCTTATCTCTCACGTGATTAGTAGTATTAGCGTAGTTAGCGAAAGAGACAGAGCACGGAGGCCGCGACGAAACATCCTCGAGTTAGTGTCATTTTCCTAACAAAATCGAGCCCCTGTCCGAAATCAATATTCATAGTTAAAACAGAACAACGACTATCGGGTCAACTATCGAATATAATAATTGTAGTACGATACATTTTCATGTATAGTTTATAATAAAGTAAATATGGCAAAACAACGTTTGCCGGGTCAGCTAGTAATTTAATAAAATTCCAGGACATTCTACACACACGACCATCTGATCCCAAACTAAGCAGAGCTTGTACTATGGAAACCAGATAACTGATATACTACATATACCATTTTTAAATACATAATTGTAAAATAAACAAACACATTTATGCTTACAAATGTTTGTCCTGGGTGGAAGTCGAACCCAAAACAATGTATTTATATATGTATTTATAAATTATTGTACAATAATTTTAAACTAGCTGTCTGCCACGGAAGCACCCGCGTTACCGGGTTAAGAAGTCTAATTACTTTTTTTTTTTTTTTTTTTATTTATTTATCCTCACTTACAACTACTTTTACAGGATACTTACCTAATACAGTAGTGTCGAGAACTTATTTTCTATATTTTCAATATATTATATATTTCTTAAGCATAATATTTTGGTAGCTATCTTTGTGAATTCACTCAGAGTACAGTGGAATATGTCAATCTCAGTAGCAATTAGATTGAGAGTGCGAAGTGCGCGAGTCAGCGGCGCCAAGTAAGTTAGTACGCGCACGCGGCACTGCCAGGAGCTCTGGCTGCCGGCTTTATAACTTCTCCATATCATAAGCTAAACTATGTGTGTGCAAAATTTTAGCAACATTGGTTATTTTGTTTAGTTGTGACAGCGTAACAAAGAAACTCACTCGCATTTATAATATTTTTTACAATTTTTTGATATTTAGAGTAGTAGAGCTATAAGTGCAAAGTTCGTCTGGGGAAGTACTACCTTACCATTTCCGCCGTGAAGCAGTAATGTACTCGTATTACTGTTTCGATTAGAAAGGTAAGGGTGAAATTACACATGAGACTTAACATCACGTCTCAGGGACAACGCGGCGATGCCCCTGTACCTCTACCATGAGTTGCTATCGAAACTTACTTTAGTCACTAGCGAGTAAACTACTATCGATACAGTATTTCTCGATAGCAACTGTCAAATTTGTGACTCGTGGTACCGAATTTCTATAGTAAAAGCTAAAAAACATTACTCGCTAGTGTTTATATTTGTATAGGTTTTTTACCAATCGACTCGAACTATCAATTTTAGTTCTTTACGTGACCGCTAGTGGCGCTGTACACATTTGCCATAGAAATGTTTTACGCCGTCGCTAGCGAGTGCGTACGTTAAGAACTCATGGTAAAGGCACTGGTGTTGCAAATCTCTAAAGGTGACCACTTACCATCAGGTCACCGTTTGCCTGTTTATCGCACTAAGTGGTAATAAAAAAAAATTACTTACATTTACAAAGGCTTAATGACCGTCTTCGCCATTTGATTTCTAACAACAAACTGGGTTAAGCAGTAGTGATTAGATTAATTCATTAATAACCCAATATTTTATATACTTTCATATCTCTATGGAATGATAAGATTAGCAGAAACGATACAAGAAATAAAGGAAGACGGGCAAATAGGAACAGTGAAACGGGCACATGAGACTTAACAACTTCACGTCTCAGGGTCGACAACGCGGCGATGCCCCTAGTGTTGCAAATGTGTGTGCTGGAATCTCATCAATCAAATCTCAGAATTATGATCGCGACTAGCAGAAAAGAAGTCTATGAATTCTTCGCCTATATTTCAATGCAAAAAGCATCCTCTTGCACTATATCTTCGTTTTCTCTTACGATCCTTTCGTTCATTTTTTCTTTAAGTGTAAACTTAACAAAAATAACTTTGGTGAAAATTGCGTTATCAAATCCACATTTTTTTTTTTCTTATCCGACTGTTAGTTTAAGAGATTTGCGCGTTCAAACAAACACAATCTAATAAATTAAACATCGCAATCTTACGACAGACAGAAAGATCCTTGCCCATATATGTTCAACCGTTGAAGTAAGTTAGGTGTCCTTGTTTACCAGAGGATCGTTCTGGGAAGAAAAATCTTACAAAATGCGATTCTGAGGTCTTTTTAAAATCCAATATCAAAAAACGCCACGTCTACAGCATTATTATATGATGAGACTAGCTGTCCCCTGCGGTTTCACCTGCTTTAATCGATATCATAGGCTATAACCATCTAGGAAAAAATACGCGTCGAATGGTAGCAGTCCCATCCCGATATGTTCAGTAGTTTTGAGGTGATGGTGCGTCAAAGGAACCCCATTTTTTTTATAGATATACATAGATAAATGCATAGGAACATTGTAAAATTTAGTTTTTCTTTATCAGCTGTAAATATAACAACGCTTTGGCGATGTTCCTAGTGTTGCAAATGTCCATAGGCGGCGGTGACCACTTACCATCAGGTGGACCGTCTGCTAGGTTGTCGGCCCAAGTGGCATAAAAAAAAATATATATATATACAAAAGCATGTATTGCCCATTTTCCTTTAAAGTAAAGTTATCTGTATTTATAGCCGGGGAATACCCGATACTTCTTTCGCTTTATCAAACATTGTTATTGGCATCTCACTCTTATGATAAATATAAGTATATGATATATATGATAAATGATAAAGAGGTTGATAGCCTTGTTATTTACCTTAGAAATTTATTTTTTGAAGTGACAACTTATTTAGCGGCGTTGAGCACTTTTCTTGGGATGGGTATAAAATGTTAAACTCGCGTCAGGACACGTGACCTGATTAGGGTTGCCAGATGTCCGGTATTTAAGCGTAAAGTCCGGTACTTTCGAGGCCAGTCCGGTAAAAAATAAATGGTCATACCGGACAGAACAAAGTTCGCGACAAGCGCCAACATAAGTAGGCATATGAAATCCCCCTGTCTGTATCTGCGTCTGCGGGCTCTCACTTCACCACTGTATACCCGTATTTTTTGCGACCAAACCTACACTATGATGACTATAATGACACTAACTTGAGCATGTTTCGTCGCTGCCTCCGTGCTCTGTCTGTGTCGCTAACTACGCTAATACTACTAATCACGTGAGAGATAAGCTCACCGAGGCCTCCGTGAAGCGGCTCGCCGACGAAGTTTGAATTAGCTGAATAAGGGGGCAGGTTATAAACCATCTATGTGGCAAGCTTCATCCAAATCTGTTTTATATTTTTGGCGTCTCAACCATCACAAACTTTCTTTTATAATATGTAAAATATATATGCTAGGAAAAATATTGAATTAACCTTTAGGTAAGCTAAGTGCAGTAAAAAAGATACTTCAGAACCGAACAAAAAAAAACAAAGAATCTATTTTAGTCACACGCGAAACGAAGCAGACAACCAACTGCTAACAATAAACCCTGACAGTGTGTTTGTGTGTTATCAATCAACCAGTGAACGGTTTACGGTGTGTGAATGGCCTAAGTTATGTGCTAAAATAATCAGAGCAATTTTTTTTTTGTGTTTCGGCCCTAAAACCACTGACGTATATTATACAACGTGTTACTAAATATCCCGCAAAAATATAATTAATTATCAAAGCCAACAACCCTAGTAAGCTGTCATGTCAGGGGACTAGATTATTTATCAGAAAGGCCTACGTACCTATTTTACCTAATAATTGTCTACTTTAATAGTTTTTTTTTATTTTTACAATACATTGACATTATCTTACTCAGACAAAACAGGCATATCGCTAGTTCAGTATATGCAATAGAATATTATAATAACATTACCTGTCCCCCGCAGTTTAACCCCCGTTCCCGATATCACATTTTCCCGGGATAAAAGCCCAAATATTATTCCAGGATATACTCTATCTATGTGCCGAGTTTCATCCATATCCGTTTAGTAGTTTTTGCGTGAAAGAGTAACAAACATACTTACATACAAATCTTTCCTCTTTATAATATTAGTATATATTATATAAATATTATAACATGTAACAGTGTATGCATCTTACCCTCTTACTCTAAAATTAAAGATTTAAAAGCTTTTGATGTATAATTTTCACAATCTACATTAAATAATGCATCTACTACTGCCAAATCGTGCAATTCGACTATGGATTTCAAGAATCAAGAGGTTAGATAGAATTTGTATGTTTACTATAATAATGATAAACATGTGTGCATATATATAGTAGTAGTAGAGCTCTTAGTGCAGAGTTCGTCCGGGGAAGTACTACCACCTTACCCATTTCTGCCGTGAAGCTGTAGTGCACTTGTATTACTGTGTTTCGGTTAGAAAGGTAAGGGGGCCGGTGAAATTACAGGCACATGAGACTTAACAACTTCACGTCTCAGGGTCGACAACGCATTGGCGATGCTCCTAGTGTTGCAAATGTTCATAGGCGGCGGTGACCACTTGCCATCAGGTGGACCGTCTGCTTGTTTGTCGGCCCAAGTGGCATAAAAAAAAAATATATATATATATAATATACCATATAGGCTTGATAGTTACAGGTCCTGACTCCCACGCTACAGGTCGTGGGTTCGATTCCCACCCAGGACAAACAGTAATCTATAAAATCTCAACTTTTAAAACAACAAAACTATTCTACTAATATTATAAATGTATTGCGAAAGTTTTTATGTATGGATGTATGTTACTCTTTCACTCAATAACCACTGAACGGATTTTAATGAAACTTGGGACATAGATAGTTTGCAACCTGGATAAACACATAGGGATTTTTTTATCTCAGAAAAGTGATCATTCCTCGGGAACTATTAACTATTAATTATATATTAAAAATAGGTAGAAAACGGGAGAAACCGCGGGGGACAGCTAGCAATCTTATAAATTGGAATAAGAACTTTATTCTTTTTTTTTCATCGAGCAATCTATTGTTTATTTAGGTTTCTTAAAACCAGCAAATATGATCGTGACGTAACTAATTACATAATGATAACACGTGAGGCTGCGTGCGAGCAACAAATTATCTTATTACACATCATTATACGTCACAATTTGAGTTAACCTGCTAAATTGTTGTGTACGTTTCGAGTGTACACTATTGCACTAAACTTTTTTTACTATTCAGTCGTGAAATTGTAGTGTCCAAACTCTTTGCACCCGTCTATAGCAACGAATAACAATTTTTGACATTGTTAGGTTATTACAATAACTTCATTACTCACTCATCGACACTGACAGTTGGGATTTGTGCGATGTTCCGGAGAGATCTTTATCAGCTAACTTCATCCGTGAGAATTTTGTGTTACACTGATGCGCGCGCATCTTTAAATTTCACTTTAAATAAAATTAACTATAAAAATCGCAGGCCGAAATTGGTGACAAATCTTATACTATGGAAACCAGATAACTAGCATACCATATTTTCTTCTTTATTTGTCCCCCAAATATAATTTAAAAAGATATTTACACCCGAACACAGAACAAACATGTTCATGCGCACTAATATTTGTCTTAGGTGAGAATCGAATTCACGACCTGTGATGTAGCAGTCCGGGTCTCTAACCACCAAGTTAACTCCGCTAATAATCTAAATTTTACGATTTTTACAAAGAGGTCACAAATTAAATTGTTAACCTTATTTTCAAACATTCGATTGTTTATACAGACTGTTACAAAACTACCCGTAAAGCTGAAAGGAGGTTAAATGGGGCCTTATAACGAGTCCATTCACAATATTTAAGAACCGTAGTAACGCTGTATAACATACCCAAAAAAATTTTTAAACTGATTTTTATGAATGGAAAATAGAAAAACTATTAAAGTAGACAATTATTAGGTAAAATAGGTAAGTATATAGGCCTTTCTGTTAAATAATCTGGTTCCCTGACATGACAGCTTACTAGGGTTGTTGGCTTTGATAATAATTAATTATATTTTTTACGGGGTATTTTGTAACATGTTGTATTATGACCCGATTTTTTTATGGCAAGGGCTTCGATTTTATAAGGAAAATGACACTAGTTCACCGACGTTTCGTCACGGCCTCTATGCTCTGTCTCTTTTGCTAACTACGCCATCACGTGAGAGGTAAGCTCTCCGAGGCCACCGTGAAGGGACTCGCCGACGAAGTTTCTATTAGCTGAATAAGGGGGCAGTTATGCGATATCTGGCTGTTCCCTAATTTTGAATTAAAAACATTGTTTTATGTATCAAAGGAGTAACGTATCCTATTTTTTTTTATGAATTGAGTAATCAGAGTTAACATTATTAAAAACATTCCTTGATATCCAAAATGGCCACTGTTGACAGTTACACAATATTTTATTTTAGATGGAATATGACAGCTTGATGTACGGATTATCTATGTTGGTTTTTCAAGTTATAGAATATTCCTGAACCCACATCAAGTGGCGTAGCGCACGAGGCCTTGTTTAAGGTAAAATAATTACAAATTCCAAACGCATATTTCATAAATTATTTGACCTTTTTATAAACTACAGACCTCCGAAGAATGTAAAATATGAATTGAAATTACTTCTTTCCCTTACTGTTTTGCTCGCATAAATAATTAAACGAGTCCAAGAAGGTTGATTTAAAATGTACGGACTCCTTGATTATTATTCGTAATGAGAACTATCACCTGTCAAATGGAAAAGCATAATGGCGGACGTTTCTATGAAATCGCTTACATCTAATCGGTATTTATTATAGTAATCACTTTAAGTTACTGCAATTTTATGTTCTTTCTTCGGAGACAATTTATTGTTGATAATAATGGAGTTATTATTTCGAATACTTGAGTGATACTAGTGCATATCACTCTTACTAAATAAAAGTAATAAACGCTTCTATCATACATAATTCATACAGCTTACAGCGTTTATGAATATTAATTGAGCTTTGACAATGGAACGGTGAAAGCGTCCTTCGACTTCTGTCTGTATTAATGAAATAATAATTTATATTCCTATTTCAATTTATTGTTTATGGTGCCGTCATGTCACCATAATTCTGCCAGCGTCGCGTCGTGGTGAAAATAAAAAGTAAGATTGTGTATAACAATAGAAAAAAAATAAGAAATATAGTGAGAGTATTTATATAGACACAAGGAATATACGAGTATAACAGTAATAAAAATAGAAAATCACTACATAGTATAAAACAAAGTCGCTTTCTCTGTCCCTATATCCCTATGTATGCTTAAATCTTTAAAACTACGCAACGGATTTAGATGCGGTTTTTTTATAGATTGAGTGATTGAAGATGAAGGTTTTTATGTATAATACATGTGACATCCCCCGTGGGAACGCGGGTAAAATCGCGGGGGTAGTAAAACTATATATACTCGTATGTAGGTATGCCCGCGTAATCTACAGAGCGGAAATGGTGTGTCACAGATCTCATTAATCTCAAAACAACATTTTCCTCAATGTTTCACATCATATAAACGCATTGTCAACGCGAGCTGCAAGACACTTTAGTTTAAATTGCATGAAATTTCCTACCTATTAATCCAGTCAGCGTAACCTCTTTAGTCAATCATATAAAAAAAAATACCATGAATATTCAATCAATAAGTCCTCTACCCTGAACTTCCGTCTGTTTTAAAGTGTTTCAGCTCAGTGTGCCTTTTGGCAAAGGTCTCCTCCAACATTTTCCTTTGTGATTTATCCCAATCCCAATATCCCAAGACATTCTTCACACATGGTTACCTGATCCCAAGTTAAGCAGAGCGTACTGCTTGTAGTATGGCTTCCAGGTAACTGATATAATACATATTCTACTTTTCAAATACATACTTATATAGATATTTACACCAAGACACAGAACAAACAGACATGTTCATTCACACAAATGTTCCGCGACCTTCAGTTTGGCAGTCAGGGTTTCTAACCACCAAGCCAACTGGCCCGTCGATCTCTGGCAACCCTTCTCCAGTAACGGCCCGCTGTAAGCTTCAACTCGTCTTCCCATCTCTTAACTTATGTTCCTCATTTCCAAATAAAGCAGCTCCAAATCAAAAATCAACAACCATGAACATTACAACTGAAGAAAACAACTAAGATGAAAAATTTTGTGCTGGAACGGGCTTCATAGGTATTGTAAGAATTAGTTATGCTGATAGAGATCGCCTTTCTTTAGCGAGCGATAGACTTCATACTCGTGCATTATACTCAAATTTTAAATCGGCAGCAATTTCTTGGCCTTGTGTCGATAATTTGACCTACTCTGATTTTTTTACTTACTGTCCCGCGGTTGTAACTTAATTCCCGGGGGATTTTAGATATTCCCGGGACAAAAAGTAGTCTATGTGCTAATCCAGACTACAATCTATCTTTGTGCCAAATTTCATTCAGCCGTTCAGTCGATAATTTTTCATACTGATATAGATTCTAACTGTCCCCTGCGGTTTCAACCTCATTCCCGGGGGATTTTACATAATCCCGGAATCTATGTGCTATTCCAGACTATAATATATCTATCTGCCAAATTTCATTAAGATCCGTCACTCCGTTCTGGCGTGATCGAGTAACAAACATTCATGCATCAAAACTTTTGCATCCTACTAATTTTATAAACGTGAAAGTTTGTATGTATGGATGTTTGTTTCTCTCTCACGCAAAAACTACCAAACGGATTTGGATGAAACTTGGCACAAAGATAGAGTATATATTGGAATAACATATAGGCTACTTTTTATCCCGGGAAAATGTTACATCCCTCGGGAACGCGGGTGAAACCGCGGGGGACAGCTAATTTATAATAAAAGTAAGATTTCTAATCCCTATGCATCACCATAATCGTTTGTTTTTTACTACAAATACTGTGTTAAATTCAAAATATTTCTTATCTAGAATCGCAATACATTAATATTTCACGGAAATCATTATAAATTGCACTCACGCGGTCAATTCATGCACTTATAAATTATAGCTGTTCGCCGCGGTTTTACCCGCGTTCCCGAGGGATATCACATTTTCCCGTGATAAAAAGTAGCGTATATGTTATTCCAGGATGTCCTATCTATTTGCCAAGTTTCATCCATATCCGTTTAGTAGTTTTTGCGTGAAAGAGTAACAAACATACTTACATACAAATCTTTCCTCTTTATAATATTATTATTAGTATATTAGTAATTAGTATAGATAACATACTTGTCGGCGTGGCTTCACGAAATCAATGGTCAGGGTTTATGTTGCAGGAAAAATCCAACAGAGTAACACACCAGAATTACTAATAAGCACTTTATTACTTTCAATAGAGATGTTAACTCAACAAAAGATATCGAAAAACTCAACCTTAAACAGAATAGCAACCGCAATTTATACAAAAATCACGTGACCAACAATATTAACAAATTAACAACTTTTCGTCACAAAATGCATAAAATATGTTTTTAAATCACAAAATATTTTAAAACTATGTTTATAATGAATAAATAGATCAATATTTTAGATAGGATATGGGTTTAACTGTTTTAAAAATAACGGTACCGGAAATTGTCAAGAAGGCGTTGACATTACACTTGACTTGAAACAAAATGACATGTATCAAAATATCAATTATTATTCTAAATTCGGTTAGAAATAAAATCAGCGCCCATATACTCGTATTAGCTTTACGCCACATATTCTCGACCGAGCGCTGTGAAATTTTCCCGAAAAGTATTCTGAAATTCGGAGAAGCACATGCCAAGTGGAAAGCTTAATAGCATTAGAGCTCTTAGCGCAGAGTTCGTCCGGGGAAGTACTACCTTACCACCGCCGTGAAGCAGTAGTGCACTTGTATTACTGTGTTTCGGTTAGAATGGTAAGACCAGTGAAGATACATGAGACTTCACAACTTCACGTCTCAGGATCGACAGTGCATTAACTGTGCACATAGGCGGAGGTGACCACTTACCATCAGGTGGACCGTCAGCTTGTTTGTCAGTCCGCGTGAAATAAAAATAGAATTTTAAAAAAATGCGAACGAAACAGCGCGGCGAAAGTTATTACTCTACTTTTTGGTTATTAGAGCGTAACTATTGCATTTTCTAAAAGTCTCACTAAAAATATTTCTCTTTACTGGAGTTATTTTTGACTAATGAGGTTAAACAATCATTGGTGACCGAAAATAACATATTTCCTAACCCTTATAGAATATTTTATGAAGCGAACAGTATTGTAAAGGGCTTAGGTAATGTTGACCTCCTTTTTAAAGTTTGTTCTATATACAACCTCTTTGGATGTTTCAGAATGTCAAACAAATATATACTTTATTGTTTATGTAATAAGATTCATGTATCGGATTGTTAATTGGAACTAATTAAAAAGCAAAGAGGTTCGTCGTCAAAATAATTACTGATAGCTAATATAATATTGACGCGGTTTATTTTAAAACTATAATAATATTCTTTTAATTAATAAAATTGACATTTAGTTTTTCACTGTTTAATTGATAATTTTTTTTTATATTTGATTTAATTGTGTGTGTGTACTTATGTACGCACGTAAGAAGTTATACCCGAACATATTGGTGAGAAAAACTGCACTAAAAGCCTTTACTACTCAGTCCTGAAATTGTAGTGTCCAAACTCTTTGCACCTGTCTGTAGCAACGAATAACAATTTTTGACGTTGTTAGGTTATTATTGACAATAACATCATTACTCACTCATTGACACTGACAGTTGCGATTTGTGCGATGTTCCGGAGAGACCGTTATCAGCTAACTTCAACCTGTTACTTTTGTGTTACACTGATGCGAGCGCATCTTAAAATTCCACTCTCATATTTTTTTCACGACGCGCCTAAAAAAGTATAACTTCAAAAAAATTTAAGGGTCTCCGTAAAGTCTAGGTCGGCTACTTTTTATCCCGGGAAAAAGTAGCATCCCTCGGGAACGCGGGTGAATCCGCGGGGGCCACTAATACGAGAATATGTTTACCATAATATATCACAGTTTGAGAGAATTTAAGCTCTGTGTAATGTCTTCGACAATTCAATTAGACAATTTACTGACACTCGGTTTGCCCCTTTGATCTTCCACCGGCGTATTTACGTATCATTGTGTATCTTAAAGCTTAGTAGAAGTAGCGACGTCCATTTCCGAAGGTCGTAGGTTCGACTCTGAGTTATTCGATTTCGATTTGAAATAATAAAATTTTTTCATAAGTCTAAAAGTCAGATTAGATAAAATTTCTTTAAAAAAAATGTCACCATACTGAGTTTGCCGGTTCTTCTTAGTTGAAGGCTGACTTCCGAACCGGTAGTAGCTTCAGTAACTTTAAATTTGACCTTCATAAGTGCCGACTTGAACTAAATGGTTTGAATTTTGATGAAGAAATCTTGAGGAATTCTTTAATATTAATTAAATATATGTTACTCTAAATATTAACAATCTGTTATGTTCACTTCTGAATAAAATTATTATCAATGTATTTCAACCCAAACTCAACTCTCGTGTAAACGGGGCCAATATATGGAATTACTTATATACAGAGGTGTCGGTAACAGTGTCGCGAATTCAATTGTTTTTATCCCATCTAAAAAAAATCCCGACTTGCCTAAAGAAAAAGTTTTCACTTCAAAAATATTTATTTTCAATTTAACATATACAAAGAACATTTTTAAAACAAAAATAATTGTCAATAAAATAATCAAGGATAATAATAACAACTCTAACATACGAATGCAATGCACTTGTGCAAAGAGACGCTATTCCCAGACACCTTCAATGTAAACTACATTGTAATACGATTTTCTTTCAAAACATACTTAACAGACAACTGTAGTCCCTGACCTAATTATTAACTAGATGTCACCCGCGGTTTCACCCCCGTTCCTGAGATCTGTAGTCCCAGAACTGTCCGGGAACGTGTGCAAAGCTGTTCAAAGGAATATTTTCCCGTTTTACCACTATTTTCATTGATACTCCGCTCCTATTGGTCTTTGCGTGATGTTATATAGCGTATAGCCTTCCTCGATAAATGGACTATGCAATACAAAAATAATTTTCCAATTCGAACCAGTAGTTCCTATGATTAGCGCGTTCAACCAAACAAACAAACACTTCAGCTTTATATATAATAATAAGCAGAGCTTGTACTATGGAAACTAGATAACTGATATACTACATATACTACTTTTTTTTTTCTAAATTCATACTTATATAGATATTTACACCCAGACACAGAACAAACAGACATGTTCATGCACACAAATGTTTGTCCTGGGTGGGAAACGAGCCCGCGACCTTAGGTTTGGCAGTCAGGGTCGCTAACCACCAAACCAACTGGCCTGTCGATTGTATTAATAGCTGTCCCCCGCGGTTTCACTCGCGTTCCCGTGGGATATTAGCATACTCTTGAATCACTCTATCTATTTAAAAAAACTCATCAAAATCTGTAGCGTAGTTTTAAAGATCTATATTATAAAAGTATGTATTTAAAAAAAGTAGTATATGTAGTATATCAGTTATCTGGTTTCCATAGTACAAGCTCTGCTTAGTTTGGGATCAGATGGCCGTGTGTAAAGAATGTCCCAGGGGCTCGATTCTGTAAGGGAAATGATTCTAACTCGAGGATATTTCGTCGCGGCCTTTATGCTCTGTCTCTGTCGCATACTACGCTAATACTACTAATCACGTGAGAGGTAAGCTCTTCGAGGCCTCCGTGAAGCGGCTCGTCGACGAAGTTTGTATTACCTGAATAAGGAGGCAGTATATTTATTATTAAAAACAACAATAAGCTATTATTTTCTAAAATATTATTAATTAGTTTGTAATTCGTTTCTAAAAATACAATTCCAATGTTATGATTCAATCGCAGAGCGATGGGAGGCGGCACCAATCGTAAAAATCAATAATAACTCAATAATTCAACGAGTAACCGTACACGTCTTACCGCGTGTGTCCTTTCCCATAATTATATTACTAGCTGTCCCCCGCGGCTTCACTCGCGTGCCATTTAAAGTTAAAAACTCGTCAATCAACTAATGATATATAACTACTAGCTCTCCCCCGCGGTTTCACTCACGTTTCCGAGGGATTCAAAATTCAAAACCATTTATTCAGTTTAGGCCCTCGGAGGGCACTTATGAAGGTCAAATTTAAAGTTACTGAAGCTACAACAACTAACACTTGTGTAACATTTTCCCGGTACAAAAAGTATCCTATGTGTTATTCTAAAGCATTTTCTATGTATGCGCTAAGTTTCATCCAAATCCGTTTGGTAGTCGCGTGAAAAAGTAACAAACATACATACATACGAACTTTCTCATTAAAATATTAGTCGGATAGATGCGTTATAAATATCTCGGGACATTCTACAGACGGCCACCTGATCCCAAACTAAGCAGAGCTTGTACTGTGGAAACCAGGTAACTGATATACTACATTTTTTTTTCTAATAACATACTTCAATAGATATTTACACCCAGGCACAGAACAAACAGACATGTTCATGCACACAAATGTTTGTCCTGGGTGGGAATGGAACCCGCGACCTTAGGTTTGCCAGTCAGAGTCGCTAACCACCAAGCCAACTGGCCTGTGCCTGGAAGTTTCCATATTGTAATATGTCATTGCAACCAGCCCGATAAACAGGCAGACGGACCACCTGATGGTGGGCTATAATCCCGGGAATTACTTATATACCCCGGGGAAATGATATCTTAATTTTGGAGGGAAACTGTCTTTAGTGGCGTTGAGCACTTTTCTTGGGATGGGTATAAAATGTTACACTCGCGTCAGGACACGCGACCTGACCGAAAATTCGTAAGACGGTAAAAATGCACAACGTTAATGTTCTAGTTTTCACTTCTGCCGGCACTCCCGGAGTGCAACCCGTTGTTTTTTTTAATCGGATCACCTGAATTCTAAGTAAAGAATTCACATAGTTATTTATTATTGATGAGCCAGTAAAGGGTAAAAAAAACATCAAAGGTATTTATTCTGTTTAAGCCCTAGAAGGGGACCTTTAAAGGTCAAAGTTACTGAAGTAACAACCGTTTCAGCCTTCATTTGAGAAGAACTGGCATGAAACTCAGCAAAAGGCCTTTTTAAAGTTCCGTATCTAAGGCTGCCAACGGGACTCTATCTACTATCTACTACTATCTCTACTACTAAGGCTCCAATGTCCGTCTGTCTGTCATAGGGATGAATCTTTTCGAAATTAATAGAATACTAACTCTTACTCTATTAGTAACTAATTCCGCTGGATCTCCTTCTCTGTCAAGTCCTAAACAAGGAAACTCAACAGGAAATCGACACGTGTTTCGCTTCTACACGAAACATCTTCAGGTCGTTTTAGACCCACTGTCACTGTCTTGACGCACTAGTACCACAGACGTGTTACCTCGCCAACCGCCGTGTATATTCCACTTATACAAGAAACAAATATCTAGTAACTAATTCCGTTGGATCTCCTTCTCTGAAAGAAGTCATTTTTTTTCTGTCCGGCCGTCGGCGAGGTAAAACATCTGTGGTACTAGTGCGTCAAGACAGTGACAGCGGGCAGTGCCGGATTAAGCAAGCGCGGGGCCCGTAGCAAATTCTATCGAGGGCCTTTGGTCTGCTATGGGTTCTTACTTATAAAGTAGTAAAAGAAACTAACGGAGGTGGGCTTCAGACACGCGGGGCCCCCTTTTGTGCGGGGCCCGTAACAATTGCTACTCTTGCTACGTGGTTAATCCGGCACTGACAGCGCGTCTAATACGTGGTGAAGATACTTCGTGTAGAAGCGAAACACGTGTCAATTTCCTGTTGAGTTTTCTTGTTTGGAACTTGACAGAGAAGGAGATGCAGCGGAATTAGTTACTAGATATTTGTCTCTTCTATAATTTACATAACATGTTTCACAGTACATGTTATCCTTCAAAATTAAACTACCATTTACGTAAATAATATCCGACATGGATTATTATCAATAAAAACACCGTAACGACAACAAATGGTGGCACAAATATTATACCAATCAATAGTTGTACACACCCACATGTATCAACACTCCGGTAGGGTTTTACTCTATATTAACCTTTAAGTAGAACACAATAATGTCACTATTTCTCTCTCTGTATGTGCTCTTACTACTTTTTAACTATGCAATATATTTTAATGCACCTTTCAACATCATATAGGAAATTTTGTTCGGAATGTTTATGAGTTTAAATATCTTTATTGTTAAACATAGAAAAATCCAAGGTAGTTGTATCACCCACGGTAATCCGATCCCAAACTAAGCAGGGCTTTTACTATGGAAGCCAACTATCAGATATTTACATCCAAAAACCTGGACAAACAAACATATTCGTGCACACAAATGTTTGTCCTAGGTCGGAAACGACCACGATATGTGGTACGTCAGTTAGGGTCATCATGCCAGCCGACCTGTTGCCAAGTGGAAATATGTAATTAAAAATTGTTGCTGCATGCAATTATAAAGACCGACGTATTATTTCAGGCTGCTTATTATCATATATATTACATACTGCCTGTAATATTGGTTCCTAAAATTTCTGGATTATTGTAATGTAGATATTTGAAATTTTCATTTTTCCAACTCACTCATTCAACTATTTTGGATCAGCTTCGAGCCGTCAGTTGCTGTATCCCAATTTTGAACACCCGCAGGGCGATAGTGTGATGCTCTCGCAGTCGAAATCGAAGCGGATTTGCCGATACATCGACGGCCCTACTATTGTTATCTCTCTCGGCGCCTAAGTGTGTGAATGAGATAGCAAACACCCAACGGTCAATCTAGTGTCAAATCCACCTCAACTTCAGTTCTGAGAGCAATACACAATCGCCTACCCGGCGAGGCATATCGCCTAATCGTATGTTTCTCTCTCTTCCAGCAAAGTATGGACCACCAATTCGAAGAGTTGACCGTCAAAAAAGTAGTTTCTCTCAACCAAAGAGCGCCACGCAAAAGACTGGAGCATCTGGATACGCTTGGCAAAAACTTGGAGAAAGTTGGCCAAATAGATGGACAAACTTTGGACAAGGAGTGTCGTTTAACGATAGAAAGTGAGAGGTTGAAAAGTCTCAGTGCTTCGTCTTCTAGAAGAAATAGTGATGACGCTGGTCGAGCTCAGAAAGAAGGGTACAGAGGTATTCCGTCACACTCTTTCACTTTGCCCATTTGTTCTAAGCACTTTTGACAGCCCAATTAACTTAGTGGTTGGTGACTGTGACTGCCAAGTTGCCGGTCGCGGGCCAGATTCCCGACCCAGACAAACATTTGTGTGCATGGACATATCATTCTATGTCGATGTCACATCTATATTAGTTTGTATTCTGGCAAAAATACAATACAAAAAAACAATTTTTCATAGCATAAGCTCTGCTTACTTTGAGATCTGATGGCCGTTATTAAAAAAAATGTCCCAGGATATTTATTTAATTAAATTTTACCCTTAATATCACATTTGGACCAATCAGAGCTTCCTTTATCTCTAAAGTCCCTTATTACATGAACATTTCATAAAAGAAATAACCTTACTGCTTTTGAAATTAAGGTCATATTGATCCGGCAGTTAATTGGATAATAATGCATATGAACCTTATACTGAAGCGTTAAGGCTAATTTTTCAATGACCTTTTGAAAAGGACTTGTCATCTGGAATATACCACAGGTGCCCACAAGGCCGGCCACAGACAGTCTAATAGCTCTACCTGACATACCGTGAGTGCTGTCCGTTTAAACAATGTAATTTCGCGTGACGTCACGAATTCTTTATGTGTGTGCGTGCAATTTAAAAACCCCTTTGTAAATGATCACGAGGATCCTGAACTAAGCAGAGCTTGTACTATGGTAACCAGATTACTCACTGATGTAAAAGAATCTTGGATGTCGATTTTTCCTTACTTCTTACCTATCGATTTGGAACTTGGCAAGTATGTGGGGCCCAAAAAACGATACATAAATTTTATGCCATCGAGGTGATCATGATGAAGCCAATAGATGGATAGTAGAACTCTTCAGTGCAGCACCGGCCCTATAGCCCTTACCGGTGGAGCGAGATTGTCTTTCGGCGCCCTTTAGTCGATGGTTTTAACATAATTTGTATTTCAGTTTCATTCAATGAATAACTTTGATTGAAAACATCATCATTTATGGGACATCAAGAAGCTCTAAATATAACACTCGTGCTTCTTTAACATAAGCATAGTTCCTATCGCTTTGTTATTAGCTATTTATTTTGGCGCTCTTTGCAACCTGGCGCTTAGAACGACCTCTCCTCTCGCTCTACCACAGGGCCGACACTGCTTCAGCGGCTAAAAGTAGGCCGTTTAGATTATGCTCATTTCTTTTGGTGTGGCGAGTCAAATACATTACGTTAGAAGTCTCTTTTCCATCCTCGCAGCCTGAGTCTACATCACTGGCTTGTCGACGTAATCAAGGCTTTTCTTCCAGATGGGACCTGTTCTGAGCCACCTACAGCGAACGTTGCCAACTTCAACGCGTGGAACGAGCTGGCAAGTTCTACATCTACCACCAGGACTGAACTTAGCTTATCTGATGGAGCTGGTGATGACCAGGTACTTATAAAATTTTCCACTGTTCCATTTCTTTACAGTCAGCTCTGCAAGTACTTCGGGATGGATTTAGCACCGGCCGTACGATAATCCTTATTAGGAATGCTTTTATTAACCACTCGGTGCAAAGTGTACAGTACAAGCTAAAAGGCTTTGTATCAGTATGGGCTAGCAACTAACCTGCACTCCTACCGTCCTTCCCTCGCGTTCCTTGAAGGTTGAGATTGAGGCACCCGCCGAAACGTACCGGTCGACCGGCAAGAGAACAAATGTTGTGTCTTGTCCCTACTAACACTGCAGTCCATAAGGTCATTGGACGAAGCCGAATTGCATTTGTGTCCACGCAATTATTTGTTCACAGTTTTGAGGGATTTCACTTGAAGTTAAATTAATGTTTTGGGTTTTAATAACAGGGCACGTAGTGCCGCGTAAAGAGATGGAACACACACACCATGTAATATAGATGGCGCGCGCTTCGCTTGATTTTTAGCCAATCAGAAGGCCGCTCAACAAGTGACAGCTAAAATGCCGGAAGTCACCAACCCAAACCAAAGTCTAATTAGAAGAATTTGTATCGATATCTTAAATTATGTTGTCACACACAATGAAATTACCTACAATTTGTTAAAAAGAAAAATATTGTAATTCTTATTTATATTTAAGATAATATGCTTGAGTACGAAACAGGCTTAAAACAGCAGGCATCAGATAAGCTCAAAGCTCTGGGCCTTAACTACCATACCTTACGATCCAATTCAAGCTGAAGTGAAAAGACTTCGAAAGATTGACGTTATGTTTGATAGAAATCAAATTAGTCTTGCTCATTTTCAACGCCCTAGGAAACTTTTCAAAAATCCAAAACCATTTATTCAGTTTTGGCCCTCGGAAGGCACTTATGAAGGTCAAATTTAAAATTACTGAAGCTACAACCGGTTCGGAAGTCTGCCTTCAACTAAGGACTACTTTTTTATTTATAATATAAATTTTATCTATTCTGACTTTTAGGCTATTTTATAATATCAATTTTACATAATTTTATATTCATACGGCAATACTCCTTGTTGTTACTTCCAGCTAAGCATACCTCGTCGACGTAGCCACGAGTCAGCACTGCCCGGTACTCCGATGCACTCCAGGACACTTTGGAAGTCCTCGGACAGTCTCGCTCCGGAATCAGCGTTTGGGACTTCACTAGCCGATATTATGGAGAGTCCTGCTAATAGGGTAAGCTGCTTTAACGTGGTAATTATCTGGTGTGAACCTAAGTTAATGACACGCCTAAAACGAATTCACAATTTATTTTTCAGAGTTCAATTATACCTCTTAAAGAATTGGATGAGAAAAAGGTACTTTCAAATTTGGTCAATGTCTTATTAGGGATGTTATGGATATGAAATTTCGGGTCTGGATATAGATACGGACATAGGAATACTAATATATAGGCTACCGGTGTATACCGATTGCGGATATGAAATTATTTCGTATTATCCGATAGTTTCGGGTTTTCGGTTATCGATATTAGATTATTTAGGAATTTTAATCGGTAAATATAATACAAATATTTACGAAGTAAGGAATTGACTTAATTTCTTGGCTATCGCTTGGTACCAACAAATTAAATTATAATGAACAAAAAGAACATTTTGTTTTTTAACCGCGTGCTAATTTTTGATAAACGAGCAAGCGAAGGGTCCAAAAATTAGAATCCTGAGCGTTTGCGAGGTAATTAAAAGAGCACAAGGTGAAAAATCTTTGCACTCGAGTGCAACACGTAACTTTTCATCCCACCCCAGCGTGGAAATGACTAATTGCAAAAAAAAAAGAAAAGGGCGCGCGTAAAGCAAATTAAAATATAAACAGGCGTAAAACCTGTCAAAACATATCACGTTTAGTCTCCGCCTATATCCGAAATTATTCGAAACATTTGGTTGTTAAATAAGTTTTGTCGTTCGATAAGGGGGGTGCCACTAGCCCAATTTTTTGTTTTTTTTGTTTTGTTAGTACACTCTTCACATGAACGTATGTGAAGTTTCATTTCAATCTGTCGATTCATTCTTTATTTACAAGCCATTTAGTGTCGCCGTGTCACAGTATTTTTTTTTGGATGAAAAAAATTTTAACCGTGCAGTGATAAAATTCTTATTTTTGGAAGGTGTAGTACCAAAAGAAATTCACGAACGAATGTTAAAAGTGTATAATGATTGTTCACCTACAATTAGAACAGTAGAAAGATGGGTTGCTGAATTTAAACGTGGTCGTACAAGCCTTGAAGACGATCCAAGTGAAGGACGTCCAAAAAGCGCATCAACACCAGAAATCATAGCCAAAATACAGGATATGGTTTTGCAAATCGTCGATTGACTGAGCGAGATTTAGTAGAGGCTCTACACATCTATTAGGCAGTGTGATTTTAAGTGAAATTTTGGGTTTTAGAAAGCTGTGTGCAAAAATGGGTGCCGCATTCGCTAATAATGGAACAAAAACACATTCGAATGCGACTTTCTCAGCAACATTTGGAACGTTTTAAAAAGGATAAAGTGGATTTTGTGCGTCTATTCATCACTATGGATGAGACTTGGGTCTATCATCATGATCCTGAATCAAAACAAGAGGCTAAAGAGTGGTGTGAACCTGGTTGTTCGGCTTCGAAACGAGTTCGTGTCCGGAAATCGGCTAAGAAGGTTATGGTATCAGTTTTTTGGGATGCGAAAGGAATTTTGTTTGTGGATTACTTGCCAAGTGGTAAAACAATTAATTCTGAATATTATTGCAACCTTTTGGACCAGTTGAAGGAAAAAATTCGTGAAAAAAGACCCGGTTTGCAAAAAAAAAATCCTTTTTCATCAGGACAATGCACCGTGTCACAAGAGCATTTTGACAATGGCTAAAATCCATCAATTAAAGTTCGAATTGTTGGAGCATCCACCGTATTCACCAGATTTGGCCCCCAGCGACTTCCATTTGTTTCCAGAACTCAAAAAATGTATGCGTGGCAAGCGTTTTTCATCAAATGAAGAAGTCATAACGGCTGTTGAAGCGTATTTTGCAGACCTTCCAGATTCTCACTTCATGGATGGAATCCACAGCTTGGAGGATCGTTGGAGCAAGTGTATTAATGTTCAGGGAGATTACACTGAATAATAAAGTGTATTTTGACCCATGAAATTGTGTTTTTCTTAACGACAAAACTTATTGAACAACCTGTTATATCGCCAGTTACGGTTACGGATATCCGATAGTTTCGGTTACGGTTACTGAGCTCCATAACATCCCTGGTTCCTGTACATGCTTGTATATCTGTTGTTGTTTAAATGTTTCACTATGTGTATCTTTTTCTTGTCTCTTTCACATATTGTGTTATCTTACTAAATATTATAGATGCGAAAGTTTGGTTCGATGTTTGTTACTGAATCACGACAGAACGCTGCACGGGTCTGGATGGAACTGGAATAGGCATTTGCCAGAAAAATGTTATATCTGTAGTGAACGCGAGTGAAACCCCAGGTGATAGCTAGTCTACCAAAAATAAACAATGTAAAATAAATATGTACAAGTTTCTCATCTTTAGTGTACTGTCTTGTTCCTTATAAGAAACTAGCAACCCACCCCGGCTTCGCCTGGATACGCCTGTACACATAAACCGTTACTTGTACAATAACCTTAAAGTTATTTGAGCATCTGTAGAAAAACGGTTCTTCTGCCCCAACCCCACTTTAACCCATGTATCAGCCAATCTGCCACGCTACAGTCAATATGCTACGTGCATAAGAAAATTTGCCACGAGCATCAGCCAATTTGCCACGAGCATCAGCCAATATGCCACGTTCCGTCAGGAACATAAGTAGCTGAACAATTTAAAATTTTCAAACCACCCTACTACACGATCCATAATATAGAAAGACAAAGTCAACAGTCCTTTTGATGAAAGATGTTTGTATTAAAACAATACAGTATTATTTCTACATTATGGATTTTTTTAATTTAATTCTATTTGGCTACTTAAACTGCAGATTGTACATGCGCCTGCTCACACATTTTGTATGTGCATTTAGGTGGCTTCCTTCTTTGTTTAGCAGCCAGGGGCTCCCCCCCCTGGTAGGTGTCTCTAGGTAGTAATTATACATATTAACACAGGTATCCCTCCGAGATGACATCAAATCGATCTGCTCAGAAAGCTCAGAGGACAGTAAATCGCGTCGCCGATGGAACCTCGTCAGGAACATGACTACTGCGTCCACTGCCTTTAGCCCTAATCTTAGGAATGCATCAACGGCATTGCCTGGGACACCGCTACCTGGAACACCACTGCCTAGTTTTCAGGTATAACTAATACACTGGGACATTCTTCTGGGCATTCAGATTTCTCCAAGTCCTAGTCAAAAGATAATAGACCAAAAAGATTCGTTCCAATTATATGTGAACCAACAATGAAATGAATTGAAATATTTACTCAAATAGGCCTTCACAGGCACTTATGAATGGTCAGACTCCAACACTGGTTCGGAAGGTTGCTTTTACTAAGAAGAACCAACAATAAATTCAGCAATTACTCTTTTCAAAAAAATTGTATATAATTAATTGTCTTCATTCTATCGTAAAATTTTAATTGAAATGAAATGAAATAATCTTCTTTTCAGACTGAAAGCAATACCTCAGACTACGTTAAAAAGGAGGATATACCTCCGTCAATACCAAGCTTTAACGAGAAGGAAGAGAATGCTGGAGAGACCAGTCCAGAAGTAAGTGATCTCTTTTATAAATCAACATCATTTACAGGGGGTCATGTGATCCCAAACTAAGCAGAACTTAGAAACCAGATAACAGGTGTCTCCCTCGGTTTAATCCGCGTTCAGTGGTAGCAGTCCGATCCCGAAATGTTCATTAGTTTTGAGGTGATGGTGCGTCAAAGGAATCCTATTTTCCTTATATATTATAAATAGAAGGTACGCCACTTTCTTTGAGTCTTTGCTATTTATTTATTGGTGAACCAACCTGATTACAGATATTCTAGCTACCTACATCTTATTTACATTAAAGACATTCAACGCTGTAAAACATTTTTTGATTATGATGGGAGCTACAAATCTTACTTTTATGGTAAAAATGAACATCAAAATCTGTTCAAACTCTTCAGGGCTTAGAACCAGAATCTCTCTTATTTCGCGATGGAAGAAGACGCATCGACATGGTCCTGGCTTACGAGGAAGAGGACTATGGAGTCATGACTGAGGCTGAAGCTAAGAAGAGGGATCATCGAAGGACTTTCCAGGTTTTGATTATTTCTAGTTTATTTTATCTAGATAAATGTTGAGACTCAGGTTGGGCAAGCTATAAATTTATATTTTACAGTAGAGTAGTGCAGAGTACGTCTGGGGAAGTACTACCACCTTACCCATTCCCGCCACGTGTTTTGGTTAGAAAGAAAAAAAAAACAAACAGGCTGACGATCCACCTGATGGTCAGTGATCACCGCAGCCTATGGACATTTCCACCATCAGATGCATCGCCAACCCACTGTCATTGTCTGAGACGTGAATTTTTTTCATCCCATTTGCCTGTAATGTCACCGGCATTCCTCATAACCGAAACACAGTCTACTACTGCTTCACGTCCGAAATGGTTATAGTGGTAGCACTTCTCCGAACGAACGCTGCACAAAGAGCATACTACTTCGAAAATTGATCAAGTTATATTTCTTTACTAAAACATAAGAAATTATTCTATTCCAATATTCCAGGATAACCTAGTGAAAGAAGGCCTGGAACTAGAACTAGAAAACAAATGCCTATCCTTCGATGAGAAGACCTGGTTTCTGAAGATCCATATACCCTGGAAGACTGAGATGAGGTTGTCAGAGGTGATTGGTATGAAGTTGCCGACGAAACGGTTTCAACGAGTAGCTGTTAATGTTTGGGTGAGTTGCACTTCGACAATTACTTTTGACCCTACTAATATTATAAATGCTACTAGGTACAGTATTTTTGATATAGCATGAGTTGGATGACACGTGGTGTTTTATAATGAAATCAATGAAATGAAATTAAATATTTATTCAAATAGGCCTTCACAGGCACTTATGGTCAGACTCTAACACCGGTTCGGAAGGTTGCTTTTATTGAGAAGAGCCGGAAATAAACTCAGCAATTACTCTTTTCAAAATATGATTTCTCAATGGTTTATGTTTATTTCGACATAATAAGGAGATACCGTCACAGAGTAAGGTCTCATGAAGCATTTAATGTAGTATCTCAGAGTAATCAAGTGCTATTTTACAAGATATGGGTAAAAGACCAACTGCCACAACTCATCCTCATAGATAATTTATAACCTGGATTAACATTTGATCGCGGGAAAACGTGAAATCCCACGGGGGATAGCCAGTAACTAATAATAACTTAGAATAGTAAAGTTCTTAGTGCAGAGTAGAGCTATCTAAGTTGATTCAAAAGTTAAGTTTGACCTTTCCCCCAAAACCCACTATCAAGTAACCTTTCTCATAAATTCAACAGAACGACGAAGAAGAATTGGAGAAGGACAAAAGATGGCACGCAAAATTGCGCCGCCGATGGAAACAGCTGTATGAATATGAACACAGCCGGATTCAACCTGAACCATCGTTCTACGCTGCCACTGAACAGGGTGTTGGCACGAGAGAAGAACAGTATGTGTGTCCTAATATAAAGAAAGGAGTTTGTTTTCATGTTAATCTAAATAAGATAATATAGATAAGATAGTAACATAAACAGAGTGATATACACAATATATGCAACCTATTTATTTACTTACACACTTAAAATTTTATTAGTTACTATATTACATCTATGTATATACATAAAAAATAATGTTTGTGTGTATGTCCTTTAATTCAAATTCAAATATCTTTGTTCAAATAGACAAGCACTTATGAATAGTCAGACTCTAATACCGGTTCGGAAGATTGTTTTTTTACCGAGAAGAGGTGACAATAAATTCAGCAATTACTCTATTTTAAAACGATCTTAGATTTATTACAAAATATTTATTTAGTCTCACTGAGAAAGCCTGTGTGTTATCGCAGAAGTGAAGAATTATTAAACAATAATAATATGAATATCTTATAATAAAAAAATACAAACAAAGTAAAGCTGACCAGCCCCCACAAGCAGCACCACAAGCATGACGCATGTGGCAGCCATCGCCCTCCTCGCCATACTGTAGGGAAGTGAGCGACCCGCCACACAACGACACCGCAAGCAAACGATTATAGAATCGTAAACTATGCAACAGATTTTAATACAGTTTTCAGCAGGCAGAAAAGGGAAAGGAAAGCGGGCAAAGCCGCAGGGCGCGGCTAGAATATAATAAAAACGAAAATATATCTAAAATGAAAGATCCTCTAACTGTTCCATGGTACCCATGATACTAGCGGCGTTGCCCCGTTGGGCGATTAAATTAAGGATCTGGGCAAAAAGTCCCTGGCTCTCAAGTCCCCAGAAGCCAGCACCAAATGTATCCTTACCTATGACCTCAAATGTAGATTTGGTGTCAGATAACCCTGGCCCTATAAAAGTAGGCTAGCTCACCCAGATCGCTGTCGATTGGTAGGCGACGTTGCCGACGTTGAAAGCGTTGGGCAAGGTATTTTTTGTTTGAACGCGCTTATGTCTAACTAGGTAATAGCCGAATTCGAAAAAGACTAGCTTGCGAGATTTTCACAAGTGCTATGGAGGAGGAGCTAGATGAGACTGATGAAGCGTGAAACCTAGAGATTCTTAAATCAACAGTAGAATGACAGATCGTTACAATATAGAAGAGGATTTACTTCATGCAATGTTTTTTTTTTCAGGTTTTTAGTCAAGGATAGATATACGGAATTCTCACCAGCTCAAAGGAGTTTATTAGTTATGCAGATTTTATTGAGAGCGAAATATGACAATAATGAGACTAAGGTTAGTGGCAAAATATTATAGTGGCAAAATAAATGGCAAAATCTTTCTACAAGACTTAAATTTAAAATGTTTTTGTGACAATGAAAATATACTCAAGGACTCCTTGATGGACTGGTTGGTTTAATGGATAGACACCCTGACAGCCACGATGCAGGCCGTAGGCTCGATCCCACCTAACATTTGTGTTTGTTTTGTGTCGGGATGTAAATATCCATATGAATAGTAGCTCAGTAACTTTAAATTTGACCTTCATAAGTGCCTTCCGAGGGCCTAAACTGAATAAATGGTTTAGAATTTTGTTTTTTTTTTTAATGTTTTTGTAGAAAGACTATTACTTATCAGGTTTTTACAGCACGAGCTCTGCTTTTTTGCTTGCATGCTTAGTTTGGTATTAGATGGCCGTGAATAAAAAATAATGTCGTAGTTAATGTTTTTAATTACTCAGAGATCCAAAATGTCTATGTATAAATCAAGTGTAATTATGGCGAAAAAGAATGACAATGTGGCAAAATTAAAATGAGCAGAATTAAAAATAATGTCGTAGTTAATGTTTTTAATTACTCAGAGATCCAAAATGTCTATGTATAAATCAAGTGTAATTATGGCGAAATAGAATGACAATGTGGCAAAATTAAAATGAGCAGAATTTTATAATGGCAAAATTGAAATAAATTATGTACCAAGGCCAAAACAGTCAATTTAAAATTTTATGTTGTTTTCCTAAGTTGGTTTTCTTTATATTTATTTTGCAGATGGGAATTAGAAGACTTTTAAACGACGGTACATACCTTGCTTGCTTCCCGCTCCACGAAGGCAGGTATAATGTAGACTTGTCAGATGGAACTGCTACCGATAGACGGGTAAGTTATCTTCGTGATCATCAGCTCATAGACTATCCCATTGCTGGACCAAGAGACAGGTGGTAAGCTCGCAAAGCGTAGATGAGAACTGATTCTTATGTGTAGCTGCCGGAACCTCGGTATTTGGTTAGCGATAGATCTTCAACTTAAGCCATCTGAACGGGTATTACAAAGTACAAAACCTACAGTGCCATAGTTTCCCCGTGGTGTTTTGCTTCATCCAAAATAGGTTCATAAAAGTCTTGAAATCTCAGTAAAAGCTTTGTGGTTCAGTAAAAATATTTTTTTTAAATCAGACTGATAGGATTCGAATCCACGTCACAATCTCTGAAGTCATCAGAGTTTTTATTTTAGAATGTCTTAGGATATTTATTTATTGAGCTACCACGGCTTTTAACTGAACCACCAACATGTTTAATGAGCCTTCAAGACTTTTACTAAGCCTTTATGATTTTTACTATGCCTTCAAGACTTTTACCAAGCATTCAAGGCTCAGTAAAAGTCTTGCTGACAAAAGTTGGTAACTGATCTACCACGGCTATTTACTGAGTCAGGATATTTTTGGTGGTAATTCCAACCTAAGGTTACTATTAACACTTATTTCTTACAGCTCCTCTATCTAGAATGGGCTCGACCATCCAAATGGTTTAAGAAGCAGCCTCTATGGCTGATTCGCCGGTACTTTGGAGACAAGATAGGCCTGTACTTCTGCTGGCTCGGCTTCTATACGAAGATGTTGTACGCTCCTGCGATTGTCGGGACGTTGTGTTTTCTGTATGGACTAGCCAGTATGGACTCTTATGACAACATTCCTAGGTAAGTGAATATATCAGATATAAAAAAAATAACCTTGCTGAGTCTTGCCGGTTCTTCTCAGTTGGAGGCTGACTTTCGAACCGGAGTCCGAAATGCCCACCGCGGGGCTGAACTGATTAAATGGGTTTGAATTTAATTTTTTTAAAAGATTTAGGAGTTTTAAGCTGTAATTTACAACTGAAATCTTATTTTTAACGCCATCTCATCACACCTAACTTCTAAAGGGTTTAAATATAGAGCTCTTAGTTCAGAGTTCGCTCAAGAAACTACTACAACCATAATTCAACGCATACCGGGAACAGATAGTATACTTCTCTCTCTAAATATAATACAAAGTCACACATCTCTGTCAATCTGTTTGTCCCCTGATTTCTTTTCCAAAATGCAATAGATTTTTATGCAATTTTCACCATAATTTTGAGAATATCATGCGAAAGGTGTATGTATATATTATACTTAGTACCTAGACGACTCAGTAAAAACAATCTACCAAACCGGAATAAGAGTCGGACTATTCAAAAGTGTTTCTGAACTCTTATTTTCTTTTCAGTAAAGAAATCTGCGACCAAAAGGGTCCAGGAAATACCACCCTATGTCCGCTTTGCGACAAGGCGTGCCAATACCAGACCCTATCGGACTCCTGTCTCTTTGCCAAGTTGACATACCTCTTTGATAATCCAGCTACTGTGTTCTTTGCCATCTTCATGTCTTTTTGGGGTAAGATATTCTTGTTTAATTATTTTGTGCATATTATGGAGGAGCGAGGTATGAGACTCCTCCATTTAAAAGGGAAGATCTTCCGCCGCTAGGTGATCATGCCTGGGGACCGCGGTCTAACTGTTGATGTTGGATGCTCGTATATATCAAATCCTGAGAGAATCTTGATAGCGCGATGTAGGATTCTCGCGTGTTTCTATTCGTTCATAGATGTCGCCACATCACTGTAGTGCGGGCGGTGAAGGATTGTAAGCGTGTTCATAGATGTCGCCACAATATCATATGTTATTTTGATTGGCATGGTGGTTTAAGACCCGCCACGCCACAGGCTCGATTCCCACCCAGAGCAAACATTTGGGTGCATGAACATGTCTTTTTGTTTTGTGTCCGGGATTAAAAGAAAAAAGTTGAACATGCAGTATAAATAAATAAATATCCTAGGTCATTCTTTACACACGGCCATTTTTTTTTTCTAAATACATACTTATATAGATATTTACACCCAGACACAGAACAAACAGACATGTTCATGCACACAAATGTTTGTCCTGGGTGGGAATCGAACCCGCGACCTTAGGTTTGGCAGTCAGAGTCGCTAACCACCAAGCCAACTGGCCTGTCAGCATATTAGTATATTAGCAATCTGGTTCCATATTACAAGCTCTGCTTAGTTTGTGATCAGAGAGCCGTGTATATAGAATGTCTTATGATATTGTATTTATAATGACACTGTCCAGAAATGGGGACAATGCTTTCTTGTCCAGTGCGACTTTAATATCTTCAGTGTAATGTGGCTTATATATGTGGGCGAAATATAGTATGTGTTCTGAATGCACGGGGAAATGTTAAATTCCTAAGGAATGTATCTAAACAAACAGGAATCTAATTATAGCATTTACAACTAAAGTTCATTATCTAAAAGTTCCCTTTTGATAGTTAACAATGCTAAAGAAAAATCATCTTTATTTATTCTGAGATACGGTTCATGTATTGGTCCAATGGTTAATTGTATAATGATGCTAATGCATCTTATCGTAATGCGCTAGGTTTCATTTTTCTGTAACAATCTTAGCTGTCATAGACCTATTAGATATCGACAACTTTAACAATAATATTTTTTCAGCGACAACATTCCTAGAGTTATGGAAAAGGAAACAATCGGTATTACGATGGGAATGGGACATGGGGGGTGTGGATCAAGTAAGTTTTTACTTTGAACCTTATTTTTTTCTTAGTAAGTGCTATTTTCGCAAGAACCTGCTGGGCTGTTGCGCAAATAAATGTAATGACCTGGTGGATTAGATCGGCCAAGGGAGCTAAACTTCTTAATGTATAATATTCTTCCTACTCAGGACGAAGACCCGAGACCAGAATTCGAAGCATCAGTAAAGACATTCCGGATAAATCCAGTCACGAGGGAGAAGGAGCCCTACCTGCCCGCATGGCAGAAGACGGTCAGATATGTCGCGACAAGCTCCGCTGTTCTGTTCATGGTAAGTCACAGTCCACTATCGACATATTTGTCGGTACATTGAAGTAAAAGATCTCTTACTGCAGAGTCTGTACTAATTCCGCCGTGAAGCAGTAGTGCACTTGTTACTGTGTTTCGGTAAGAGAGCAGGTGGAATTACAACACATGAGGCTTAACTTCACGTCTCAGGGTTGACAACGCGGCGATGCCGGTGGTTTTTCAAATTTCCGTCAGGTAGACCATCAGCTTGTTTGTCAGTATTCTGGGTCTAGTATTACAACAATCGAATCCGTTTATTAGTTTATTTTTGTGGAGAGTAACACACATCCATACTATCTATGTAAGTATGTATATAGAAGAAAAGTTTATGCTATAGATTATCGAGTTTATTTTTAATCTGTTACAGATAGCAATAGTGATGGGAGCAGTTTTGGGCACAATTATCTACAGGATATCTATGGTATCTGTCATCTATGGTGGAAGTGGATTCTTCCTCAAGAAACACGCTAAGATATTCACTGCAATGACCGCTGCATTGATTAACTTGACAATCATTATGATACTCACTAGGGTATGTAATAATTATAATGTCATAACCTATAATTGCAGATGTCGATTCCTGCCCAGGTTTGTCTAAATCCATGTCCTCAATATAATGACGATTCTTAAGAGCTCGTGAACCTACAAAACGTGGTAGGTGGGGGCTGGAGTTCTTTTGTTGTTGATATTCCGTTTATCCGCACGAAACGTTTTGCTTCCTCTTTCATTATGCGGACAGCGAAGGAGTGGAACTCATTGCCGGCGTCAGTTTTTCCCGATTCATACAATCTAGGAGTCTTTAAGGCAAGAGTGAATAGGCATTACTTGAGTCCGCATGTACCATCCTCGACTGCATCGTCACTTTCCATCAAAAGTAAATATAATCTAATATTGATTAATTAACTTTAACATCCCGCTTACAACAATTAAGAAAATAACTCGTAAGCGTTTTAATTTCAAATTTTCATTAAATAAAGCTAAGAACTATCTTGATAAACCAGGTTTCAATTATAAAAAGCATTAAAATCTGACCAAACTTTTGGCAGCTGCGATGCCATAGACAGACAAATATCACCTTATATCACACATCACAAAGAAGTAAAATGCAGTTTATAATTTATCTTGTTTTCATAATACAATCTCAGATTTGAAGATGGTTACCAAGCCTCAAAGTAAACTTTTATGTTTTATTTCTACAGATATACGCAAAAGTGGCAGTAACACTAACAAACATGGAGAACCCTCGGACGCAGACGGAGTACGAAGATTCATACACCTTCAAGATCTTCTTTTTTGAATTCATGAACTTCTACTCATCGCTTATTTACATTGCATTCTTTAAGGTAACTTACTTCGCTTACCTGTACTTTATTCAGATTTACTTCATTTATCTGCACTTTACTTTCCTGTATTTACTTTATTAACCTGTATTTTACTTAACAGTGCTTTAAACTTAATGACAGGAATGTAAGCCGTTATAATCTGGACCTAATAAGGCCCATTTCAATAAATATATTTCATTTTAATCTGAGTTTGCTTGTTTGTCGGTCTAAAAAAGAACGGGCTAAACACAGTACTTAAGAAAATGATGATAAATTTTCGCTTCCACCAGGGTCGCTTCTACGACTACCCAGGCGATGACCAGGCTCGTAAATCCGAGTTCTTCAAGCTGAAAGGAGACATCTGCGATCCTGCAGGGTGTCTCTCGGAGCTGTGCATCCAGCTCGCTATCATCATGATCGGGAAGCAGTGCTTCAACAACTTCCTAGAGCTGGGATACCCGTACGTACGTGTGTGTTGTGTTTGTCCTTTCTTGTGAAATACATTTTTTTTATATGAATGTCGAAAAATATATAAAATGAGACTTAAGATCTTGACGTCTCAGGGTCCACAACGCATTGACAAGGTCCCATCAGGTGGACCGTCTGTCTTCTTGACATAAAAAAAAAGATTTAAAATTTATTAATATACCTTGAACTTATACATATAACAAATTCAAAGCTGTGTTTATCGCTTCATAGGTCCTTCTTTGAGTCAGCAACGAATTGATTTTTGCATAGACTACTCCTAACCCTCATGAGAACTCAGGAACACGGGTAACATCGAAAGGTCAGCCCGTTTGCTAATAATTGGATATCCACAGCAAATTCCACAACTGGTGGCGTCAACGCTCTCACAGAGCAGTCACTCGCGATCTGAGCAAGCCACATATGGCGTGGGAGCAGGACTACCACCTGCAGGACCCGGGTAGACTGGCACTATTCGACGAGTACCTTGAGATGAGTGAGTAATTTACTGTTGAGTCCATCTCTAAGCTATGACGTTTGTTTAGGAACAGGATTACCACCTCCAGGACCCCGGTAGACTGACGAGAACCTTGAGATGAGCTTGTAATTTACTGTCAAGTCAATTCCTGAGCCATTACTTTGGTGTACAAACAATATTACCACCAGCAGGACCCGGGTAGACTGGCACTGTACAACAAGTACCTTGAGTGAGTAATTAATAGTTATGGTCATTGCCGATCCATACTTGAGCAAAGGACATTTGGCGTAGGAACAAAACTAACACCTTCAAATCCCGGGTAGACTGACACTGTTCAAGGAATATAAAGTAAAGTGAGCTATGTCCATATCCATGACTTGAGCAAACCAAATCTAGGATGGCTGAAGGATTAACACCTGCAGAACCTGGGTAGACTGAGACTATTCAACGAGTATAGCGTTATAAACTGAAATGTACATTATCGATCCATGACTAGAGCAAGCTACATATAACCAGAACAAGACTACTTTGCAGGACCCGGGTAGACTGCACACTTAGACAGGCGTGTTCTATTATTATTCACTTTATCCTGATTGCATATCACATGCGACATTCTTTTTCACCTATCAAACACCTGCTATCCTCTTCTTTATCCTGCATCCCCTAGGTTTCCTGGAAGAAATGGCTTTAGCGAAAAGACCGCCTATTTTATAAACACTTGTTCTGTTTACCTTCTTTATGTTTCTTCTTTTGTTATGTGTTGTACAAATAAAGTATTTTGTATCTCAACCTCCGACAGTTCTCCAATATGGGTTCGTAACGCTGTTCGTGGCAGCGTTTCCACTGGCGCCGCTGTTCGCTCTACTCAACAACATTGCTGAAATACGGCTGGATGCTTACAAGATGGTGACGCAGGCGAGGAGGCCGCTGGCTGAGAGAGTCGAAGATATTGGCGCTTGGTGAGTTTAAACTTATAGGTCTTTGAGACGTGTCATGAAAGTTTTCCTTTATTCCTTTTTACCCTCGACGGAACAGAGACGGTATATGGGTTTGGGGTGAGAGGTATGCTTCTAGAAATCCATGTTGCCATTTTTCTCCAAAATAACTATTACGATTTTGATGCAGTTTTCAGTTATATAAAGTTATTTATCCAACTAGCTGTCCTCCGCGGTTTTATCCGCGTTCCCGAGAGATTTCACGTTCCCGGGACAATAAGGACCTACATGTTATTCCAGGATATGTTATATCTATGTGCTAAGTTCCATCTAAATCCGTTTGGTAGTTTTTGCGTTGTCACAAATATCCATTTATACTCACAAAGTTTCGCATCTATAATATTAATAGCAAGGTAATTTTTATTTTTAATAAATCACCAAACTGTACAACAGTTTGTCGACGATAATGGTGCCCTTATATAATACATTTTGAGTAGCTTTTAGTTCAGAATTCGTCCGGGGAAGTACTACCAGTTTACCCATTTCCCCCGTGAAGCAGTAGTGCACTTGTATTACTGTTTCGGTTAGAAAGGTAAGGCCGGTGATATTACAGACACGTGAGACTTAACAACTTCATGTCTCAGGGTCGACACACCACGTGTCTTATTGTGAATTAGGAAATTTACTATGGAGACTTCTACGCTTTCAGATTTCTTTTTTCAATGTCGAAAATTTATTATTCAGTAATTTTATAACATTGTTTTTTTTTATAGGTATGGTATTCTGAGAGGCATTACTTACGCAGCTGTGGTCTCTAATGTAAGTAAATTTTTTACCTTTTTTATATTTAATTCCCCGCGGTTTCACCCACGTTCCCGGGGGATGTTAAATTTTTCCGGGATAAAAAGGAGGCTATGTGCTATTCTAGACTATAATATCTGTATAATATATTAACTGTTTACGCAGCGCACGGAACGGAAGCTCTCAAATGGAAAAAAAAACCCAGATTTTGAAACATTCTTCATTGGTGCTCCGCTCCTATTGGTCATAGCGTGATGATATAGCCTATAGCCTTCCCGATAAATACACTATCCAACACTGAAAGAATTTTTCAAATCGGACCAGAGGTTCCTGAGATTAGCGCGTTTAAACAAACAAACTCTTCAGCTTTATAATATTAGTATAGATAATTTTTGTTTTTTAAACTATCTTACTTACTGTATAGCTTCCCGCCCCCACATTACCAATTATGTTATGCTATGTCTAAAACTATCTAGGCTTTAATATGAAGCAAATTTTAACTTACTTCATTAAGGTTTGTATACCACTGGTATGAACAGTTCTGTGTTTACTCAATTAGAGACGTCATACTTCTTGTAAAGAAACAAAAACAGCGATATTTTAGTAACTACCTACATAGTATAAGCAACTTCATTTCTATCACTGAGTAGGTTAGAAGATGACAGAGATATATAGAACCCCATTGTCAGAAAGAGATAAACATAGTGTTAGAAAACCCTAGTAAGCTGTCATGTCAGGGAACCATTATTCAAATAGTTTTTCTATTATTCATTCATAAAAATCAGTTTCTTTAATTTTTTTGGGGTATGTTATACAGCGTTACTACGGTTCTTAAATATTGTAAATTCGTTATAAGGCCACATTTAACCTCCTTTCGGCTTTATGGGTAGTCTGTAACACCTAGCATATAACTGGCTGTCCCCGTAGTTTCAAAAATCTTGTGTTATTCCAGGACATAGTTCCAAATAAATCCGTTTGGTAGTTTTTGGGTGAAACTATTAAATCCATACTTACAAACTTATTTATAACATTAGGAAATTACAGGCACATGAGACTTAACAACTTCACGTCTCCGGGTCGACAACGCATTGGCGATGCCCCTAGTGTAGCAAATGTCGATAGGCGGCGGTGACCACTTACCATCAGGTGGACCGTCCGCTTGTTTGTCGGCCCACGTGGTATAAAAAAAAATTAGAATATCATTGTGTTTACTCCATTCACTTTTTAATACATTATTCCACAGGCGTTCGTTATAGCTTACACCAGTGACTTCATACCTCGTATGGTGTACAAATACGTGTATTCACCGGACTACACGCTCGCCGGGTACATCGATCACTCGTTATCACGTGAGTATTAAATAAATAACTTCATCTATCTCCTCTGTCAAGTCTCAAACAAGGAAACCCAATAGGAAATCAAGCGTCGAGTCGGTTGCCGCGCGACTAAAATGGAATTATAGTACAACCGGCACGCTATGATGGCTGTTTTGACGTTTCAAATTGTCATAAGAAAAGAAACTACATTGCATTGGAATAAGGTTGATTTCCTTCATCATACAATTAGCTGTTGGATCAATAGATGTACCTTATGTCTGACAGAATAAAGGTTATTTTTCTTTGTCATTGTTAAACGTCAAAACGGCCATCATAGCGTGCCGCAAGTTTAATTTACAATTTATCTCAAAAACTTGAATTGAGTAAGACACGACGACAGATTTTCAACTTGAGAACTTGTTTTCTTGAAAGTTTCAACTGTAGAATTACTAGCTGGGACTCTCTTTGCAAAATGTCCGACTCTGGAATCGAATTGGATTCGATGGATTGGATGAATACTCGAGTAGGTTTTCAGCTTCATTCTCTAAATATTGCACATAAAAAAGACACCATAGATATTACAGTCATCACTACATAGTATAAAACAAAGTCGCTTTCTCTGTCCCTATATCCCTATGTCCCTATGTATGCTTCTAAATCTTTAAAACTACGCAACGGATTTTGATGCGGTTTTTTTTAATAGATAGAGTGATTGAATTTAGGATAAATGTCATTTTCACCACATCACTAAAAAAAATTCTCATTTTACAGTATTCAACACATCAGACTACAAAGAAGAGTGGGGGGCAGACGAGAATGAGGTAGACCCCCCTACCTGTGCCTACCGGGGATACAGGAATCCCCCGGACCATTATGATCCTTATGGCCTGTCACCACATTACTGGCACGTCTTCGCTGCCAGATTGGCGTTTGTGGTCATTTTTGAGGTAAGCGCCATCTCTTGTCGAATAGAGGAACTATTTCAAGTGCTTTTTCCCAATATCTGAAAATCGAATTTCAGAATTAACTCATTATTATTTCTCATTTCAAATACAAATAATTCATTTATATGACATATTTTTTTGTATATTGGACTGATGAATGAATCAAATTAACAATAAAGTGTTCAATTCTAGACTACAAATATAAAATGAAAACAAATTATAACGCCATCTACCGGTCATAATTAACAACTAACCATCCTACATCGCACTATTGAAATTTTCTGCAAATGTCAACCGAAAACAACCTCCATTGTTACTGTATAACTCTTTATCCTCAGCATATAGTATTTGGCCTCACCGGCCTAATGCAACTGTTCATACCGGACGTCCCAAGCGAACTCCGGACACAAATGCAGAGAGAGGCTCTCTTTGCTAAAGAAGCTAAATACGAGCATGGAAGACGAAGATTATCAACTGAAGGCAGGCAGTTGTTACCTCAGAGAAGTGAAGACGGTGAGACGTAGAATGAGACGTGAAATTTTCGGTAGTGTATTGCTGACCCTTTCGCACTAAAATTATATCTCTTTGGACTGTTCTTACGTTACGTTACATTTATAGAGTTGCAGTTAGAGATTTATTCTTGACTTGAATCATGCATTTGAAACTATGTCTACCGCGGTTTTACTCTCGCTTTCGAGGGATGTTTCATTGTCTCAGAATAAAAAGTATTCTAAATCCAGATTGTAAACAATCTACGCGCCATGATTCATTCAAAACTGTTAAGTAGATTTTGCCTGAAAGAGTAGAAGTCTATCAATGCAACCTCACAAACTTTCAAATTTGTAATATAAGTAGAATGAATTATTTTTATTCAAATAGACCTTCACAGGCACTTATTACAAGCCTGACTCCAATACCGGTTCGAAAGGTTTGTTTTTACTGAAAAGAGCCTGCAATAAACTCGACAATTACTCTTTTCAGAACGAACTTGGATTTTTAACTAACCGCCCGCTAATCTAATTAGGCTAATGCATTAAGGTTAATGCACCTTTTGCGAAATTGACGTTATTAAATGTAACTGGTTGGATCTATTGAGAGGCATTTTAACCAGTATTTACAAATTATCAAAACGTAACGTATTGTATGAACATTTCCATGCTTTGCGTAGTTTTTTGAGATTTGATTGTAATTTTTTTTGTCTAGTTTTGTTGTCGTAGTCATGATTTTTACTGATCGTGAGTGTTTGTCAGGAATAAGAATGCATGTTTTGAAGTAGAATTTCTAATGGGAAGGCTGTGAAATTCTGATCCGCAACCTTTTTGTGTGACGAACTATACATGAATGATAAACACAATGTATGCTATTTCAAAGTGATTGATGAATAATTAAAATGTTTCCCTGTAATACAAAGTATTCACTTCTATCGTGTCTTTACGACACAACTGTTTTTTTTCCTACATGCATAGGCTTGTATTAGATTACGATACGGCAAAAATGCCGTTTCGTAATATAATATAATAAAACAGTCGTTCATCAGTTGGTAGTGACTTAAAATGTGGTGTTTGCCTTTAATTGGTTGTGCTCTTAGATTAAGTCTTTTATGTATGTATATGTTCATATGTATTATTGTAACAACTGTTGGCAGACCTTAAATAAATAAATAAAATAAAAAAGTCACTACCAACAATAAACTGTAGCTTTAATAAATGCTGCAAAATATGTCCTTTTTTATCCCAGACCTCTCTTAAATGTCAATAATCGTCTTAAGACTTTATTCCATAGTTTTTGATGTGTTTGCGAGTGTGTGCTTAGCTCAATCCATTTTATTTTGCACTTTTATTGCACAACGCCATCTATTATCCAATAACTGCAACTACTTGTTACAGAACCAGCAATTGGGGCGTGGTTGCGGCGAGGTTCGCGAATGTCGGACGGACTGGATACCCACGCTGCCGTCACTTTACGATCGTCGTCACGTTTAACTAAATGACGATAGACAAGCACGTTTTGACGTGCTTTTAGATGAATTTTTGGCGGGAAATAATGAAAGAGGTTATCATAGCTGAACCTTGAAACCTCTTTTGCACTTTGATTTTATTTATTTGTAAAAAAAAAAACATCCCAACATGGCGATCTTAAATGATTTGTGGAAAGAGATAGTTATGTATGAGTGACATGGAGTATGTACTACTGTACATACACCAAATAGCTCTTTTAACTGTCAAACTATTATTAAAATTTGGTATTTGTATAACAAATTTTTTTTCATTACTTTTTATTTACTAGTTCAGTAAAAGGCGTGGTACCCTCTTTCTTATATTCCAAAAATTTGTATGTTTTATGATTGTGATTAGAATAAGAGCCCAAAGACGTTAGGTTATGGAAATTATTGTCTAGATGTACTTAGGGGAATTTAGGGGAGTTATACTCAATCTATTTATGGACGTAATCAGTTACAATGCAATTATTGCACTCATTTTTATAAAGTTTATTACTAACAACTAGAGATGGGCCGAGTACTCGGTTGATACTCGGTACTCGGCGTACTCGTCGGGTTTTTGATACTCGTACTCGGCCCGAATAACACGGTTTGAATGCCGAGTAAGTTGGTTTAAGAAAAGCAATATATTAAGGTAGATAGAATTAAAACAACAGTGTTCAAACTATCAAGCGATTGGTAGTTGACAGGCGCGGGCGGGATGAGGGGTGTATCAACGCGAACCGGGCGCTCAACCGGCGCGAACCTGTTTCTATTTGTTTACGCATGCGAAAAGGGAATTTGATTGAACTGAGTTACTCAACCGAGTACTCGGCAGAAGAAAAAAATTACCGAGTAAAACTCGGTACTCGTTACTCGGCCCATCTCTACTAACAACTAACCATGCTGCGGCTTCACTCTTGTTCCCTAGGAATGTTATGTATCTCGCATCGAATTTTGTAACTCTATCTGATTAAATGTTGAAGTCGATTTCATGATAGATTGCTGGTTCGGGGCGCGAGCAGTGTGCGACAACAGTCATAGCGCCATCAATGTAATACAAAATTAACTGCAACTACGATTCGAAGACCATTTCACAATCGCGCTGCCGGGTTTATATCAACCTATATCCATCTTGAATAATTTACCTTAAAATGGCGGAAGATTTTTTTCAAATAGATGCCTCAATTCCAGAAATAGACATTTTAATATTAGTACAGATTTATATCACTACTTAGTATAAAACAAAGTCGCTTTCTCTGTCCCTATATCCCTATGTATGCTTAAATGTTTAAAACTACGCAACGGATTTTGATGCGGTTTTTTTTAACAGATAGAGTGATTGAAGAGAAAAGTTTTTATGTATAATACATGTGACATCCCACGGGAACGCGGGTAAAACCGCGGGGAACAGCTAGTACTTTATAAAAATGAGTGCAGTAGTATAAAAAAAGGTATTACGTGATATCTGAATAGTTTTTTTTTAAATTAAAATAGGCACTGTAAGCCGTAAATGTTCTGATACGCCCTCAAGTCATGTGATGTATAGAAATGGACCCATGGTTAAGAAAAAGGTAAAGTATTCAAATTAATAAATGTGTTGTCCGAATTAAATGTGATATTAGATAATTTGAAACAATACGAATCTCTAGGTCAAGGAATTTCATTAATGAGGATATTTGCCAAGAATAAAAATATATATTGACACCAGTGAAAAATGCCAAAAGAAAATATGATTATTAATTAAAGTTGCTCCCAAAAAAATTACCAGTGTTAATATAATTCGATAAATATTTATTGTCCTTACTTATTTGGGGACACGAAAGTGCCCCACCAAGTCTAAGGTGCACAGCCGTGCCATCCTTTTCTCGAATCCGCTATGCAAGCACCTATTCTTCAACATTATCATAAATTGTTTCTTATTTAGTTACCTATCTTCAAGGGTGGAGAGATTTTTGCAAGGTTAGCAACGTGCAAACACCCACGGTGTTGCAAGCGTTAATAGGCTGCGGTGGCCGTTTACCACCAGACGGGCCGTCAGATAGTTTGCCACCTGAGAAGTTTAAAAACAAAAACAGTGACTGTTGAATTTTAGACAATTATTTCTAATAAATAAACTAATTTGGCAATTTCAAGGCAACATAAAAACTTATTTAACTAATATCAATACAGCATCTTTTTATTTGTGCCCAGTTTTATTTAAATAACAAACAATTTATGACATATTTGATGGACACTTGCTTACATACTAACTAAAGTAACTTACATGATATCTCACAATTTTTTACAGTGACAGGGTTGGGTTGTGAGACTTGATATTTTTTAACATGTTATGCTTTTGATGAAATAAAACTATTGGCAATATGGGTAACTAAGACAGAGTTTTGTCTGAAATACATTTTGAACTGGGTTTATTTATTATTTATTTATACACTGGATGACGATAACAGCACTTTACAATAATTATTCTCTGTTAAATTTTATTTTAAAAGGATAGATTGCACTGGCAGCGTTGTCATAGATTATAAAGTTTTTTTTTTATTAAAATGTATTTTGTGCAATAACATATAACAGCGCCATCTAGGAATCTCAGAAAGAACTAAGTTCAGGTAGAAACGCTGATCAAGTTTCTTGGCAAATATTTTTAATCTAAATAGTCACTGCAACTGCTATTTATATTACTTTAAGACATTCGGGTGTTGAAATACTCATTCTGTTATCTATATATATGATAAATATATGCATTTCTTTTTAAATTGTATTTTTATTTGACGTACCTATGTAAAAATTTTAAACACTGGCTGTTCCCGGGATGCGTTAATGCGTCTTCGAATCTCAAGTTATGGTCTTGTTTTTTTTTAATTATAGTTTAAAAAACTAAAAAGAAAATCAAACGAAAAAGAAGGAAATAATTTTCAATTCTTAATTTAAATTTTTTGAACATTATCTATATATTTTAGTTTGGTATTACAGCGTGCTTTTAAACGTGTTCACTATTATTGCATAAAAACGTATAATTTTATAGTAGCGACACCTAGTGTCGAATAGCTGTACTAGTATAATTTTCGTCGTGTAAGAGAAAGGGTCTGTAAACAATAAAAGCGGCCATATTTGAGCTGGACTCCCACACAAAGGGTTTCGTACCACTACAACATTTAACAAAACCACCCATACAAAAACTATGCTTGTATGGGACCTTTTCATTTTTATGTAAATTTTATTTATTATCTATATAATAATTAATAATAATAAATCAATAAAATAATATAAAATAAATTAAAATAATAATTCTTTAATTCAGATTTCTCCATTTTGTTAGTAGTACAAAACCTTAAAACTACGTTAGTATAACAATATATAAATCTAATATTTGTTCCAACGTACAATATGTAACATGAACCCTGCCACAATGATCAATAATGAACTGTATCTTGAAAGCAATAAAGATGATTTTTACGTGACATTAACGACGTAGCTGTAAAGAAATAATTTACAAAATCAGTTCCAAGAATCGAAGATATGCGGTAACATGACATAGGTACACACAACTCTTCCATCCTTCCTTTCTTGAAGTGAAAATTCTTAGGAGGGCTTCGAAATCCTGATCCGTAACCTCTTTCTGTGACGAAAATAAATGAATGATAAACACAATCAATTCAAAAGTGATTGATGAATAATTAAAATGTTTTCCTGTAATGCAAAAGTTCACTTCTATCGCCTTTACGAGACACTGTTTTTTTTGTAAATTAGAAGATCTTGGCATCATTAATTACATTATAACAAGTATTATGTACTTGACAATGCGAACAAGTCTACGTGACTGTAATTTTTTTAATGTCACAAATTGGTCACATAACCTCAAAAGGTCGGCGCAAAGTTATCATGTTTTTTCAACCAAAGCAATAATTTTATCTCAATATTTATTTTTAAAAACTAAATTATAACTATTAAAACGAATATATAAACATGTAGTTTCCATATTATATATTTGTATTATATATTATATACTAGCTGTACCCTGCCACGCTTCGCTGTGGCACATTGTGATGGAATGGTTGAGAAATGAGAAACAAAACAAAGACGGTCGCGGATATGTGACTGATGCAAAAAATAAATAAAAACAATCCTTGATGCGGGTTATATATCATACTAAAATCTCAGCTCGATCGGTGCAGAACTTTTTGAATTTTTGAAGCGTACACAAACCAATATAACATTCTTATATATATAGATTAAATAGCTGTACCGCGCGGTTTTACCCGCGTTTATCGATATCATAATATATATGACCTATAACCATCTAGGAAAAATTCAAGCGTCAAATGGTAGCAGTCCCATCCCGATATGTTCAGTAGTTTTGAGGTGCCGTCGAGACAGATGTTTGGTGCATGACTAAATGGAATCAGGTTAATTACCACCATTTAATGTTGCCGTTTCTGAGCGCGAACAACGCATTTCTAGTTTATTTATAAATTCTAATACATAGATTCTTTATCACAACGTCACAGCTACCTCACTCAGGCGTCCGTTGACACATCGACCCACGCCTTGGATCCTGCATGGCAGTACAACACGCTATCTGCCAATGTTCATTGTAGCAATGAAGCTGTCAAACTTTAAAAAAAAACAGGGTGTATCGTAAATACATCTCGAGTAGTAGAGCTCTTAGTGCAAAGTTCGTCCGGGGAAGTACTACCACCTTACCCATTTCTGCCGTGAAGCAGTAGTGCACTTGTATTACTGCGTTTTGGCTAGAAAGGTAAGGGGGCCGGTGAAATTACAGGCATATGAGACTTAACAACTTCACGTCACAGGGTCGACAACGCATTGGCGATGTCCCTTGTGTTGCAAGTGTATATAGGCGTCGGTGACCACTTACCATCAGGTGGACCGTTCGCTTGTTTGTCGGCCCTTGTGGTATAAAAAAAAAGCGCTCGCTTATGCCCTTGCCGGTGGAGCGTGATTGTCTATCGGCGCCTATTGTATTTAGGTTTAGTTAATTAAATAATAAATATCCCGGGACATTATTTACACACGGCCATCTGATCCCAAACTAAGTAGAGCTTGTACTATGGAAACCAGATAACTGATATACTGTTGAGTATGTTTGTTTGTTACACTTATACGCGAAAACTACTTGACCGATCATCATGAAACTTTGTACACATATTCTTGGAGGTATTAGAAGTAATATAGGATACTTTTTATCCCAGAAAAATGTTACGAATCGAACCCGCGACCTGCGACTTGACAGTCAGGGTCGCTAACCACCATAACATCTGACCTGTCAAATATATAAATTTATTGCAAAAATCAACATTTATTTAAGTTACATCAAGAAGCTCTAATTATAACTTGTGCTTCTTTAACATAAGAGCTTCTCGCTCTACCCCAGGGCCGACGCCGCGTAGACACACGATAGAAGCGAAAATTTGTATAATTTACCCAAATAACAACAAAGTTTGAGAACCGTCAGTCATCAGCAGATGTTCCCGCTAATAGAGGAACAAGAGATAAGATTTATACGGAAATGACGTTTTTTGTATACAATTTTGAAAATAAACAACTATAGCTACAATACCGTGGCTTTACCCGCGTTCTGGAGGAAACCTCTCGCTACCTTTTCAAAGTAGTAGAGATCTTAGTGCAGAGTCTAGGGAAGTACAACCTTACCAATTTCCGCCGTGAAGCAGTAGTGCTTGTATTACTGTGTTTCGGTTAGAAAGGTAAGACCGGTGAAATTACAGGCACATGAGACTTAACAACTTCAAGTGTCAGCGACAACGCGGCTTTGACCCTGGTGTTGTAAATTTCAATAGGCGGTAACCACTTACCATCAGACGGACTGTCTTACTTATTTGTCAGTTTAAAAGATTCTACACTATTCCTAAGTAACATAGGCTATATTATATGACATGTAATATTTTATTCACATAGGCCTTCACATGCACTATGAATGGTTAGACTCTAACAGCCTGGAATACATTTGATCTCTCGAAGGTGAACTTCCCATGTCTTCTCCCCCCCTCCCGCCTTCCCCTCTTCTAGGTTACAGGGTTTAAAACCGTCACAAATGTGTGAACGAATAACAGCTTCGCCCCGACAAAGGCGACAGGAGATAAGATAAATATTTCGGAAGCTCTTTAAGTTGGGCCTCCGATACGGTAATGGAGTCCATGTAACGACATTGTATTTAACACTAATCTATATATCGAATTTTTCGGATTATAGAGTACTGCCTAAGACCCCCTATAAACCGGAATTCTTTGAAAAAGAGTACCTTGTAATCCGATAAATTAGAGATCAAAATAAATTTGCCAAAATAATGTTTGTGTGACTACATTCAACAATGAAATGAAATGATATAAAAAGGGAAGATCTTCCGCCGCTAGGTGATCATGCCTGGGGATCGCGGTCCAACTGTTGATGTTGGATGCTTGTATATATGTCAAATCCTGAGAGAATCTTGATAGTGTGATGTAGGATTCTTGCGTGTTTCTACTCGTTCATAGATGTCGCCACATCACTGTAGTGCGGGCGGTGAAGGATTGTAGGATTACAGGGGGGGCCGGATTAGGGGGGTCCACTGTATATATACTAGCTGTGCCCCAGGGTTTCACCCGTGTTCCCGAGGGATGTCACATTTTCTCGGGATAAAAAGTAGCCTATAGAAACCGCGGGGGACAGCTAGTACTTAAATATTTACATATATGGTGTATTTCCTGAAATTCGCGATATTTGTAAAACAATGAATAAATAAATATCCACAGGACATTCTTCACACATGGTTACCTGATCCCAATTTAAGGATAGTGTACTGCTTATAAGATGGCTACCAGGTAACTGGTATACTCCAATTTACTCCTATTTAAATACATACTTACACCCAGACACAGAACAAACAGACATGTTCATGCACACTAATGTTTGTCCTGGGTGGGAATCGAAGCCATGACTTGCGGCTTGGCAGTCAGGGTCTATAACCACCCAGCCAACTGGCCCATCAACTCGATCGAATCAAGTCAAGGTACTGTAACGTAACGTACATAATGCTGGGGTCAACGCACTAATTAAAGAATGAGCGAATTGGAACAATGTTCACGAGGACAAATTGACGCATCCTGCACTTGAGACGCTCTTGTCTTATAATCTGCTAATCTTATAACCAGCTTCTGTACCGCGGCTTGATTATTCTCAAAGGATCTCACATTTCCTCAGGATTTGATCGGAAAAGTATCTTATCCGTTATCCAGGTTGTAAACTTTAAAATAAAATAGCCAACTAAAACAAAAAATTATAAATATCCCGGGACATTCTTCTACACACGGCCATCTGGTCCCAAACTAAGCAGAGCTTGTACTATGGAAACCAGATGACTGATACTACATATACCACTTTAATTTCTATAAAAATACATATAGATATTTACATCCAGACACAGAAAAAACAAACATGTTCATGCACACAAATGTTTGTCCCAAGCCAACTGGCCCGTCAAATCTATCTGTGTACATTTGAAAAATAAAATAGCCTAAAATAAGATAGATATCTAAAAACGTTACCTTGCTGAGTTTCTCGCCGGTTCTTCTCAGTTGAAGGCAGACTTCCAAACTGATGGTGGTAACTTTTGTAGCTTCGACCTTCATAAGTTCCCCGTCTAATATTTTAATATTCTAGAGATTCTCAAACGTATAGCTGCGTAAACCCCTTCATGAATCCCATAACAGTACCCCTTTATAAAAGTAAAAAATAAATAATTAGCTAGAAATTATCGATATATGTCACATTTCCCGGGATAAAAGCCTATAAGCATAAAGCCTATATTTTATTCCAGGATATGCTCTATCTATGTACCAAGTTTTATCCAAATCCGTCAGGTAGTTTTTGCGTGAAAGAGTAACAAACATCCATACATACAAACATTCGCATTTATAATATTAGTACGATTAATAGTATAATAGAAGTAAAGAAAGAGAGAAAAGAAATAAAAGAAAGAAAAGAAAGAAAAGAAATAAAAGAAAGAAAAGAAAGAAAAGAAAGAAACGAAAGAAAGTACACATTTATATTGGACTCACACAGCATCAACATAGATAATTTTATTGACATCACAAATTACACACAGTGAAATATAAGTTAAAAAATTGAATGGACAAACAAGTACCAAATACGTCGGCATCAACTCGAATGTCAATCGGCCCATAGATAAAACCTTTGCCTATTGAATGGCCGACGGGTTTTATTACAAATAAAATTGTTTGTAAAGTTTATCTGTCAACATGAGGTCAGACAATACACTAGATTTTATGACACAACAATTTTGTCTGTGGCTTTGTTCTCTGTCAGATTTAGCTTGGTGGTTAGAGAGAGACCCTGACTGCCAAACCGAAGGTCGCGGGTTCGTTTCCCACCCAGGACAAACTTTTGTGTGCATGATCGTGTCTGTTGGTTCTGTGTCTGGGTGTAAGTATCTATATAAGTTATGGAGTGTAGAAGTAAAGGAGGACATCTCAGTGTACTAAAAAGTGTCCGTTGAAAGGGAACAAATTAAGGTGGCGCTACTGTATCCCCCGTACAACTCTACACTCCATAATATAAGTACTAGCTGTCCCCCGCATTCTCATCCGCGTTCCCTAGGCATGTAACATTTTAAAGATATTGCGATAAAAAGTATCCTATGTTACTTCTCATACCTCCAAGAAGCTGTAAAACTTCAAACTGTCAAGCTGTAAACTGTCAAAACTTCTATAAAACAATAAAGTTGGGTATTAAAATAGTTTTTTTTATTACAACTTTGGCTGACAAATAAGCTGACGGTCCACCTGATGGTAAGTGGTCACCGCCGCCTATGGACATTTGCAACACCAAGGCCATCGCCGCGTTATCGTTTGAGACGTGAAGTTGTTAAGTCTCATGTGCCTGTAATTTCACCGGCCTTACCTTTCCAACCGAAACACACAAATACAAGTGCACTACTGCTTCACGGCGGAAATGGGTATAGAACATCCCTGGACGAACTCTGCACTAAGAACCCTACTTACTCTAGATACTTAAGGTCCTAACGTATGTCAAAATTACAGTACCTAGATCAATAGATGCACCTTATTGGAACGGAATAAAGTTCATTCAATGACTCTTAAACGCAAAAACAGGCATAAGTACAACCTGTTAGGTGTTGACCCATTTCACGTTTAAAAAGGTCATTGAAAAATTAACATTATAGCTATTGAAATAAGGTCCATTTATATATCTATCGTATATGGACCATATCTTAAAGACAAAGGGTTGATTTTACAATATCATTATTAAACGTCAGAGAGGATTTTTTTTTGTCAGGCTATAGCTGTCCCCCGCAGCTTTTCCCCGCATTCCCGAGGGATGCTACATTTTCCCGGGCTTAAAAGTAGCTTTGTTTTTTAATGTTACCTATTTATTATTTATTATACTCGTAAAGTATTTTGTAATTGTTAAATATAAAATTGATATTATAATATAGCCAAAAAGTCAGAATTGATAAAATTTATATAATTTTTTTTTAATAAAAAATAAAAAAGAATGTAACCTTGCTGAGTTTCTTGCCGGTTCTTCTCAGTTGAAGGCTGACTTCCGAACCGGTTGTAGCTTCAGTAACTTTAAATTTGACCTTCATAAGTGCCCTCCGAGGACCTAAACTGAATAAATGGTTTATAATTTCGAATTTTTGAGCTTATATGTTATTCTAGGACATGATCTATCCATGTGCCAAGTTTCATCGATATCCATTGGGTAGTTTTTGCGTGAAAGACTAACAAACATACATACTACTGACAGGCCAGTTGGCTTGGTGGGTAACGCTCTGACTGCAAAACCTAAGGTCGCGGGTTCGATTCCCACCCAGGACAAACATTTGTGTGCATGAACATGTCTGTTTGTTCTGTGTCTGGGTGTAAATATCTATATAAGTATGTATTTAGAAAAAAAAAGCAGTATATGTAGTATATCAGTTATCTGGTTTCCATAGTACAAGCTCTGCTTAGTTTGGGATCAGATGGCCGTGTGTAAAGAATGTCCCGGGATATTTATTTATTTATTTATTATACATACAAAATTTTTCATTTATAATATTAGTAGCATGTAGGTTTTTAATTGACCGCACATTTTTAAGATAATCACAGTGACTACATCCGCTCAATAACCAGAAACAATTATATTCTCTGACTTTTGCTCTTCGAGAAAAATAATCTAATTATTTTGAAGAATTAAACCACATACCTTCCATCCATCCAATCATTATTATAGACATAACTAGCTGTCCCCCGCGGTTTTACCCGTGTTCCCGTGGGATGTCACATGTATTATACATAAAAACCTTCCTCGTCAATCACTCTATCTATTAAAAAAACCGCATCAAAATCCGTTGCGTAGTTTTAAAGATTTAAGCATACATAGGGATATAGGGACAGAGAAAGCGACTTTGTTTTATACTATGTTGTGATTATTAGTATAGATGTGAATGTAAGTTTGTTTGTTACGCTTTCATACGTAAACTACATAACCGATCATCATGAAACTTTATACACATATTTTTGGAGGTATTAGAAGTAACATAGGATACTTTTTTTGCCGGGAAATGTTACATCCCTCGGGAACGCTGGTGCAGCCGCGAGCTACAGTTAGTCATTAATAAAATTACTATCCTTTAAAGTTCTGAGGAAATAAATATAACCTAGTTTTTAGAACATATTTTAACGTCTTTTTCTAGTTTTATAGGCAAAAGTTACAGATATTTATTTAAAGTTTTTTTTATACTTGGAAACTGTAAGTTCTCTCAAGATCGCGGGTGAAACCGCAGGAGACAGCTAGTAACTAACATACCTAAGTAATGTAATTTTTAAATATAGAACGTCTTACGAATTTTCGATCAGGTCACGTGTCCTGACGCGAGTTTAACATTTTATACCCATCCCAAGAAAAGTGCTCAACGGCGCTAAAGCAGTAAAAATATCCTACGAAATGTCATTACACACGGTCACCTGGTCCCAAAACAAAGCAGAATTCCAACTAGCCCAACAAGATAACTGATATAACTGCATAAACTTATTAAATACATACTTAAACAGCCCCCTTATACAGCTAATACAAACTTCGAAGGCAGAGAGAGCTTACCTCTCACGTGATTAGTAGTATTAGCGTAGTAAGCGACAGAGACAAAGCATGGAGGCCGCGACGAAACATCCTCGAGTTAGTGTAATTTTCCTTACAGAATCGAAACCCACATATGCATATTAAAATTGACTACAAATAAATAATAATCACACATCTCATGTTTCCACTCCTCTCAGAACCCACTTTACCCGTTCACAAAGAACGTGAAATCTCAAAGAGACACAGATAACCTATATAAACTAAATAAAAAAAAATACAGTACTGATAAAGTCGAAGGGTCATCGAGAATTGACCTCACTTCCATTTAGTTAGTTGCTATCAGTTCGTCGACGTGAATGGACGCCGCGTCCGTACGATCGAAAAGTGTAACAACTCAGAAATAAAACCGCGCCAAAATTTTGTTATAAAATTGACATGTGCATTTGAAAATGGAACACCAAAATCTGGAGAAGATGGCGTCGACCGCCCCGATGCTGGCGAAGGAAAACGAGGAAAAAGTTGTGATGATCACGCCTAGCAATGGTGTAGGAAAAATTCTAATTAGAGAGGATACGATTCTGGCGAACCTTCAAGGGTGCAGGGTTTGTGGAACTGGTCAGTTTAACTGTTCTGGTGCTAAGAGTCAGTGGTCGGTGCTATGCTGGGGGAGGCAGTCGGATAAAAGACACTATTGCTGTAAGTTTTTTTGAATTGTTCTTTTTTGTTACTCTATGTTTGTTGTTTATGGTTTTTTTTATTGATGTATTTGGTGGTGGCTACATAAAACCTTTTCATTTTGTATCTCGATTCTCTTCTATAACTTGATTAGTCTTAAGTACATTGGGAATCGAACCCATGAGCTTGCCGTGGAGACTGTTTTACTAAACCCACACTATCCAGCCCTTTTGAACAACAATAATGTCGTAATTATTAAGTTAGGCACAATGACATAGAACTCAGCACTCCGATCACAATATCTTTCTATTCTCTCTTATCTATCTTAGTTAATAAATAATAATAAATGTCCCGGGACATTCTTTACACACGGCCATCTGATCCCAAACTAAGCAGAACTTGTACTATGGAAACCAAATAACTGATATAGTACTTTTTAATACATACTTATATAGATATTTACACCCAGACACAGAACAAACAGACATGTTCATGCACACAAATGTGTGCCCTTGGTGGGAATCAAACTCACCACCTATGGCGTGGCGGTCAGTGTACCAAACCACCTCCCCAACTAGCCCGTCCATCTATAAAAAACATAATATATTTTTTAAGTAAATCTCCGGCCATTTTATCTTTCTAACCGAAACACAGTAATACAAGTGCACTACTGCTTCACGGCGGAAATGGGTTCGGTGGTAGTTCTTCCCTGGACGAACTCTATTACTCTAAGTGTTTCTTCCATCCACCTTTATAAATACCCTGTACACATGGCCATCTGATCCCTATCTAATCAAACGAACTCTTCAGTAAGAAGAGCTATACTACTTCAATATATGTATATACTACCCTTGAGGTAGGTTGAGCTAACGTATGTCAATATTACAATTACTATTCGATCAAAAATGCATCTTATTGCCGCGGCATAATGTTTATATCATTGCGCATTCACGCGAAAACTACATAACCGATCATCATGAAACATTGTACACATATTCTTGGAGGTATTAGAAGTAGCATATGATTCATTTTATAATTTTTTTTACGCAAGATAAAAAACTGTTTGTCAATAAAACTCAAAATCAAGTTACTTCAACCCCATCTAGCATTCCAGTAATGAAGTTCCAACCTTGAGTACCTACTGTAATACCGTTGCACTGTACTACTGACGGTCACGTCAATATCCAATCCCAAGGACTAAAGTTCCAGCTGTTTGGAATTTTTCTATTTGATTGTCATTTTTTTCTGTCACCATATGCAGTATAAAACTATTTGAATTTCTGAGGTTAGGTGTCATTTTTGTGGTTGAATTTTCAATTTATCAAAGCCAACAACCCTAGTAAGATGTCATGTCAGGGAACCAGATTATTTAACAGAAAGGCCTACGTACCTATTTTACCTAATAATTGTCTACTTTAATAGTTTTTCTATTTTTCATTCATCAAAATCAGCTTTTTATTTTTTTGGGGCATGTGATACAGCGTTACTACGGTTCTTAAATATCGTTAATGGACGTTATAAGGCCCCATTTAACCTCATTCGGCTTTACGGGTAGTTTTGTAACAGTCTGTATAATTATAAAATAACTTCAATTTTTCTCCTAATATCCATTTACAATATATACAGAAGTTATTCACTCCAATGTAGCTACTTATATGTCAAAACGTAATTAGTAAACAATGTTACGACAACTTATACAAAATGATTGATTGTCATTAAAATAGGTTACATAAACATTAGATAGAGGAAAAAAACAATGCTTATCAGGCTTAAACAAATATAGTGCAATAGTTGTATAGCGAGTCAGCGACCCATTGCAAAATGTCAAATTAAAGTATGTAATACAAATTATAGAAAATCCAAGTAAAAAGTAGAAAATAAATTTTAATAAATTTGAATTAGGAATAGTGTAAAAAAGAAAAAATAAAATTTTATTGTAAAAAAAGCGTGGGGTGCTTTATAAGGTATAGCTGACACGGCAGACGTTGTCCTGACTTCAATTAATATTTATTTCGAACTGGTATTAATTTTTTGCAACAATTGTTTACATTATATGATAAATAGGAATAGCAGTGTAACAATTACTTAAATGGTACTTTACTGGTATCATTAATAAACATAAAATACCAAGTACATAGGGTTTATTATTCTTGATAATCAAACATTTAATATTAGGCGTGATGGCGCTCTGAACTGACCGTGATGAACAAAAACTTCTTAAAAAAATCACCGTACATTACAATACAATATTCCGATTGAATCGACTGTGAAATGTGCAATGATAAATAAATTATTATTTATTACAAAATTATTAATTATTTTATTATTATAATTCCGACCCATGCCTCTGTTTTAAATTGTCAAACGACTGACATTTATGTCAAATACCATAAGGTTACTTTCTATGACTTATATTTATTATAGTGATGATTTCTTAAAATTTTAAAATTTTCCACGCAACTTTCTTAATTTTTCTTTCATAAGAACCTTCTCCTGACAATAACGAATACAACGAAAAAAGGATTAGCGAAAGCGGTCCAGCATAATCCTTCTACTCATATCTATCAATAAAATATTTATAACTATTGACACCATGCGCCCCATGCTTTTTTTAACAATATATTTTTTTCTTATTTTCGCTATTCTTTATTCAATTTTTTTTTTTCTATTTTTTCGTTGGATTTTCTATAAAAGCGTGTTTTTTTGTTTTTTTTTAAACTATTATTTTTTCTTCATTTTTTAGTTAAGCCGCTCATCCTGATTATCCTAGTAAGGATAACGGGTCTATCTGTTTAAAATATTGAATTGTCATCGGTCCTCGATAAATCTGCATAGTTTAAATGAAATCTGACCGTTTAAAGTGGGTCAAAATCGCGCCCAAAGGAGTCGGTTACAAACATACAAGTGAAGCTAATATAAAGCGTGTAAAAAGTAGAAGAGCTCTTAGTGCAGAGTTCGTCCGGGGAAGTACTACCACCTTACCCATTACTGCCGTGAAGCATTAGTGCACTTGTATTACTGTATTTCGGTTAGAAACGACGCCGGTGAAATTACAGGCACATGTGACTGAACAAGTTCACGTCTCAGGGTCAACGCAACGGCCCCTGATGTTGCAAATGTCTATTGGCGGCGGTGACCATTTACCATCAGGTGGAGCGTTTGCTTGTTTGTTAGTTTTGTCAGGTTTGATAGGGTTTTGATTATCAAAACCCTTGATGATCTCAAGTCTCAAAGGTCCTCGTGCATCGCGTATAAGTAGCTTTTTAGTTACGCTCTCTTTCACTTCTCAAACATGTTTGCTTTTGAGAGTCGTGTCTTTATAATAATCATTGGCATCAAAAAAAGTCGACATAAATTGTTGTTATGTACCTAGGTAGGACAAACTATGCATCACATTAAAAAAAAGCCTGTATGTGTACTTATGTACCCACTTAAGAAGTTATACCTGAAATAATAGGTGAGAAAAACTGCACTAAAAGTGTTTTGACGTTGTTAGGTTATTACATCATTACTCACTCATTGACACTGACAGTTGCGATTTGTGCGATGTTCCTTAGAGACCGTTATCAGCTAACTTCATCCCTGAGAATTTTTTTGTTACACTGATGCGCGCGCATCTTAAAATTACACTCTCATCATTTTTTCGTAACGCGCCTAAAACATTTTTTTATACCACTTGGGCTGACAGACAAGCAGACGGTCCACCTGATGGTAAGTGGTCACCGCCGCCTATGGACCTTTGCAACACTAGGGGCATCGCCAATGCGTTTTCGGCCCTGAGACGTGAAGTTGTTAAGTCTCATGCGCCTGTAATTTTTCACCAGCCTTACCTTTCTAATCGAAACACAGTAATACAAGTGCACTACTGCTTCCCGGCAGAAATGGGTAAGATGGTAGTACTTCACCGGATGAACTCTGCACTAAAATAACTTTATAAACAATCGTTAATTTAGTAATTCAGGTATCTTAGAATTTCTATTCGATCCAAAGGGGTTGGGCACTAGACCATACAGAGGAGGGCACGGCTCACCCTCACCCCCCCCCCCCCCCCCTATTATTTATAATGCGTCTCTACAGAGAGATCGTTTAGTGTCCGTTCAATAATTATCACTGAAGATGTTAAATGACACGAGCTCGCGTGTCTTTAATGATATGTCGTTACACTATGCCTCGCGGATCTGTTACTGTTGAACAGTTAAGATTATTTAATGACTGGCCTATGTGGCGTATGTCGGTACTTAGGATCTTTTTCATTATCTAACTGTACGTACTATATAATAATAAATACCTGGATGGCCGACCTTTGCTCGGGTTTTCTTTACTAGTGTGACTACTGCCTTATTCTCTATATTCAAGCACTGTCATATATACCTAGATACGAATTAGATGCGATCATAAAGGGCGTACCTTTAAGTGTAAGTGCTTTTACATTACGTTTTAAAACGACGTTTTCTAAAAATTAAACCTAGCTAGATCGATTCATCACCCCCGAAAACCTCTGCATACTAAATTTCATGAAAACACACAAAATTTTCACGGATGAAGCTGAAGTTAGCCGGAGTTAGCTGATAACAGTCTCTCCGGAACATCGCACAAATCGCAACTGTCAGTGTCAATGAGTAAGTAATGATGTTATTGTCAATAATAAACTAACAACCTCAAAAATTCTTATTCTTTGCTACATCCAGGTGAAAATTTGACTATGATGAGCAAATTATGGCAAGTAGTGACTAGCTGTAGCAAATAAGCCTTTATTAAAGAATGATTGACAGAATATCAGCGTTGTGGGTGAAACCTCAACATTAGGCTGAGTCGTAGCCTTTTTTCTTCTCATGACACAGATACAGAATCATTATTTGGCTATATTGTATCCATCATTTTATTTTGTGTGTTTTGGGAGAAAATAAACTTATTAAACTTATTATTATAATGTCGGTCTACGAACGATAGTTTAACGTGATAACGTCGTAACAAAACATTGATGAAATGATTGCATAATTTTATGAATAGTAAGCTGTAGCAAAAGTAGCTTCTATTAAACGCAGCACAACAAACGGCGATTTAATTTCTATATAGGTACATAATTTCTCGAGTTCTCGACTTTTCTCGAGCTTGATTTCCCGGGAGCCAAGCTCAACGATTTCCCGGGAATTCTCGAGCCGAGAATTGTTAAGTCTTGTTAAGTCTCACGTGCCTGTAAGTTCACTGGCCTTACCTTTCTAACCGAAACACAGTAATGCAAGTGCACTACTGCTTCACGGCGGAAATGGGTAAGGTAGTGCTTCCCCGGACTATACAGAATGTTACAAAACTACCCGAAAAACTGAAACGTGGTAATGAGGCCTTATAACGAGTCCATTCACAATATTTAAGAACCGTAATAACGCTGTATAACATTCCCCAAAAAAAATATTTTTTCGAATGAATAATAGAAAAACTTTTAAAGTAGACAATTATTAGGTAAAATAGGTACGTAGGCCTTTCTGTTAAATAATCTGGTTCCCTGACATGACAGCTTACTAGGGTTGTTGGCTTTGATATCTAATTAATTATATTTTTACGGGGTATTTTGTAACACGTTGTATAGACATACTTATTATCAACATCATCCTGTCAGCCAATGGTTTCACTGATAGAGATCGCATCAGCAATAAGGCCTCCTAAATTGTAACAGTCTTTCATATATACTACTATATTTACTACCTTCAACCTGATGGTAAATGGTCACCGCCGCCTATAGACATTTGCAACACTAGTGGCATCCCCAATGCATTGTCCACTCTGGGGCTCGATTCTGTAAGGAAAATGACACTAACTCGAGGATGTTTCGTCGCGGCCTCTATGCTCTGTCTCTGTCGCTAACTACGCTAATACTACTAATCACGGGAGAGGTAAGCTCTCCGAGGCGTCCGTTAAACGGCTTGCCGAAGTTTGTATTAGCTAAGGATGAGACGTGAAGTTGTCTCATGTGCTTGTAATTTGTTCTCATAAAAAATCCTTGTAAAAGGGTATTTAAATAAATATCCTGGGACATTCTTTACACACGGCCATCTGGTCCCAAACTAGGCAGAGCTTGTACTATGGAAACCAGATAACTGATATACTACATGTACTACGTTTTTTTTTTCTAAATACGTACTTGTACATATATATTGTATTGTACTATTTGATAATGCGTTCACTGATACAGAAAGTTGCATTCAATTTTATGTTTATCAAATCACTATTAATTTTAATGGCTTAAAAATGAATTTGTTGATCAAAACTTTTTATATTTACATAAAGATAGTCAAATTAATATAAACAATATATCATATGACATTTTTATCTTTTAAGGTTTATAAAGAAACAATTGTTTGCAAAACAGTATTTTTACTTCTTAAAAACAAGGAGATTGTAGAAAAAAAGCATTTGGACCTCTTTTGATTTTGACACTTTAAAGTCGCGACAGGAAGAGATTTATTTTACGTCACACAAAAAGGTTGCAGGTCACAATTTCAAAGCCCTTCTATAAGGGAACGTACCCATACTAAGTGACCCGTTTGGGGGGGGAGGTTTTTAAATTACTACGGTCAGACACAGGACCGGGGGGGTGGCTCAGGTTTTTGTCACGTAGTCGATTTTACTGAGAGAAATCTCGTATTTTTTCGACCTATATTCGAATATAGCGCGCAGTGTTTAGCGCTTTTGTCACCGAGGGGAGGGAGGGGTCGAAAATCTGAAAAAATACGTCACGTAGTATGGGTACGTTCCCTAAGAACTTTCACTTTAAAACAGCTCCTTATAGAAGTATAAATTTAACTATAAGAGGCCAAAAACAATATAAATAAAAAACTATGTAACATAGGTCAAGGGCGAGTCGAATAAAGTGAACAGTGACCCGTACAAATAATAGGTGTTAAGTTCATTGACCTCAAGTCTTAGTGTAGAAATTGTGGAATTCTATTACTTTAAAATATATTTTGATTTTTTTTCTTACATTGTTAATAGTTTTTTTTATTGCTTGTGATCTTTAAAGATGTAGAGTTCTTTTGACAGCTAAGAGTTTTATGGAAAAATGAACCCTATCGCGTCATAATAAGGTTCATCAGCATCATCATACTTAACCATTGGATCAATAGACGAACTTTACCTAAAAAGTATCAAGGATATTAAGAATAGGAATTACTACCCTATCTATGGCAATAGTTGTTCGTGTTCAGAGCACGTTAATTATCTAAGGTAAATTAAATTACTATGCTCTGTCTCTTTCTCTAACTACGCGACCACATGAGAGGACCGCTTTCCGAAGCCTCATTGTGCCAGCTTGCCTACGAAGTTTGTATTAGCTGAACCTTCTAGTCCGTCATAAAAAAAAAGCTGAATAAAGGGACTGGACCTGACATAAAAATAATTGGGTTTAATGAATATATTTCTCTTCAACCATAGATAGATAAGATACTTACTTTCACCATTGTTGCCAACCGCCAGGGAAACTGAGTGCGTTCGGACGCAATGGTGGGTACAATATTAAATAAAATTGGTATATTTACTATTTTTATTGCATATCAAAATATATCATATATTTACGATTTTTTATTTGTTATTTATTTTTTATGCCTGTGCCGCGACTGTCCGTGGCACCACTAGCCCTATCAGAATATCAGCGCTGGGGTATTTACGGCCGCAGCTTATGCTGAGATAGGTGCCTTTTTGGCCTCACACAGTGTATATACTGTATGATTGTATTGTTATTGTTATGTTGTATCTATGTGTAATTTGTAATGTCAATGAAATTGTCTATGTTGATGCTGTGTGAGTCCAAAATAAATGTTTTCTTTCTTTCTCTTAAAAATCTTTTCAGTTAACATAAAATGAGATACAAGGTTTTTTTTCTTCAATAGATTTCCCTCCCCTAACTGCCAAACCAAAGGTCGCGGGTTCGATTCCCACCCAGGACAAACATTTGTGTGCATGAACATGTCTGTTTGTTCTGTGTCTGGGTGTAAATATATATATATATATATAAGTATGTATTTAAAAAGTAGTACATGTAGTATATCAGTTACCTGGTAGCCATACTACAAGCAGTGCACTCTGCTTAATTTGGGATCAGGTAACCATGTGTGAAGAATGTCTTGGGATATTTGTTATTCCTTAACGTCATTTGGTTTGTTAAATTGGAACGAAGTTCCTTATCGCGCGATGTAAAGGGGGCTAGACGGAAGAAATTCATACGAAAAGTTGTAACGACACTTTTTTTCATATTGTTACGTTCGAAATTTAAATGATATGGTTTATTATTGGGTTTGTTTTTTTCATAATTTATTTAAAGGTTACATACCACATGTTTAAAATTCTGTTCCATTTATAAATTAGTATTAGTAATTTTATTTACAACTTTAAGGAACCCTAACATAAATGTCGGAATCCACAAAACACACTTATTATTCTGACCTTCCTCAACCTACCATGTAATTACCTCAAACATATGTAATTACCTCGTGATTTACGGAAACGAAGCTTGAACGGAAAAAATATACATAATTTATTTTATTGACGAATCCTCGGTTATTGTAAATCGTACTTTAGTTTGCAGATATTATGATCTAATTTCCATTAGTTATTCTTCTTAATTAAAAATATGGTAATCTAATTTTTGTCAGAAGTTTTTCTAGCCAGTGTCGAGTCATATTTTATGTTCAAATCACGTTCATAGACAATTCATTCAGAATGAACCTCCACACAAAATCAGGTTTTAGATGGCCGTTCTTCCTATGCATAGGCTTTTCGATACAACTTAAAATACCAAAATCACAAATGTTGCCATAACTACATACCTATATTACTTCAATTCCTTGGTTTACCGGTTATTATATTTATTGGACAAAACACAACCGAAATTAATTAATTAATCTTAAATTACAGGATTCTATCAAAATAAAACTAAAACGCAATATACATTTGCAAGCTCCCGCCTAAAAGCCACAATTTTTTTTTAAATATATTTTTTCTATTCTGATAGATAAGTATTTCACTCTAAACTTATTATTAATAAAAAAATGTTTGTTTCAGTATTGGTACTACTATCAGCGACTTTCGTGCTAAGTTTCATCGGTACAATATTCTTCTGCTTCACAAACACAATCAATGATGCCTTACGATCGGTAAGTCACTACTGTTTATTTTACTGGCTGATTAAAAAAACATCGTGGGCCACCAAATAGACTAATATCTCGAATAATATTATGATAAGTGATGATCAAACGTTGACCGAAATATCTAACGAGACAATTGTCGACAAAAGAAAAATCATTCCCGCCTTTTTCCTTCAGCTGACATTATGAATGATGGATTGACTTGACTTAGAAATAGGTGACACTTATAAGTATAGAGGACTAGCTGTCCCCCGCGTTCCCGAGGGATGTTACTATTACCCCGAATAAAAAGTATTCTATCCGTTATACCAGGACATGTTCTATCTATGTGCCAAGTTGAATTTGTAGACGTCTCAAGTCTCAAGCTTTTTCCGGGGGCTCAGAAATGCAGTGAAAAACTCAAGATAGACGATAGTTAGGTCGACAACTTCCGTAGGTACAAGAGGCTTAGCTTTTTTTATACTACTTGGGCTGACAAACAAGCAGTCGGTCCACCTGATGGTAAGTGGTCACCGCCGCCTATGGACATTTGCAACACTAGGGGCATCGCCAATGCGTTGTTAAGTTAACGGGAAGTTGTTAAGTCTCATGAGCCTGTAATTTCACCGGCCCCTTACCTTTCTAACCGAAACACAGTAGTACAAGTGCACTACAGCTTCACGGCAGACATGGGTAAGGTGTACTTCTCCGGACGAACTCTAAAAAACATAAATACGAGCAATAATAAAAATAAAATGAATAAAAATACTTATTAGTGACCACAAACCAAAACACATCTAATAATATTTTCACATAAGCTATGTATAACAATTCTGTAATGTGTGCATGCTGTGTAAACATATTTAGGGTTATAATCTAGGTACTAGGTAATAGTCTTTAGCCAGATTAAACCGTAACCTGTATTGTTAACCTTATAAAATAAATAAAAACAACGGGTTACACTCCGGGAGTGCCGGCAGAAGTGAAAACTTGAATATTAACGTTGTGCATTTTTACGAAATGTCCTGACGCGAGTTTAACATTTTATACCCATCCCAAGAAAAGTGCTCAACGCAGCTAAAGAAGTTTTCACTTCAAAAAAATCAAATACTGTAAGTTAGAGATACACATATACGCGAGTTCATTAACTTGGTAGTTTAAATTCTTGAATATAAACACTGGATTCAATTTGAATAATTGAAAGAATTAATGTGTATCTCTTTGTATCAAGCGCGGTTCCACCGTTAGAGGCACGATGGGCATGCCCACAACCCTCATAGACTTGTGGCGTCACGCGTTCATGGTCTATTGAGGTCGAAAGGCTGATGATATTTTTCCATCCCTTTATCATTACATAGTATAAAACAAAGTCGCTTTCTCTGTCCCTATATCCCTATGTATGCTTAAATCTTTAAAACTACGCAACGGATTTTGATGCGCTTTTTTTAAATAGATAGAGTGATTGAAGAGGAAGGTGTAATGTATTAGTATCTACTTTGCACCTGAGCGAAGCCGGGGCGGGTCGCTAGCAAATTATAAATGACCTCCTTTGTAGGAATGCATTATATCGATCATGAGCGAGTTCCTCCGACTCGCTTCAGGGGCTCGATTCTGTAAGGAAAATGACACTAACTCAAGGATGTTTCGTCGTGGCCTCTATGCCCTGTCTCTGTCGCTAACTACGCTAATACTTCTAATCACGTGAGAGGTAAGCTCTCCGAGGCCTCCGTGAAGCGGCTCGTCGACGTAGTTTGTATTAGCTGAATAACCGCTGGTCGATTTTCGGATGGCTGTGACCACAACCTATTTTGTGGGTAGGATTCGCGCCTGCTTTGTATTGGACAAAGTACATGTGATTTGTTTTAATTGAATAAGTACGTACTTCCTTTCTTTTTTGCCCAAGTTTAATGATCCAACGGGCCACGTATTATTTGGAAGATCTTTTATTTTAGCATCGTTTCCGTTTTCTTATCTGCCTTCATTTATATAATACTAGCGATCCGCCCCGGCTTCACTCAGGTGCAATGTAGATACTAATACATATAAATCTTCCTCTTCAATCACTCTATCTATTAAAAAAACCGCATCAAAATCCGGTGCGTAGTTTTTAAGATTTAAGCACACATAGGGATATAGGGACAGAGAAAGCGACGTTGTTTTATACTATGTAGTGATATCATCTGCCCCCGCGGTTTTACCTGCGTTTAGTTTGATGTTGATCAGACCAAGAAAACACGTTGTTCAATACTAACTTTGCAGCCCCGTTTTACCCCCTTAGGGGATGACTTTTCAAAACGCCTTTCTTAATGCACCCCGACTTTATAAAAGGAACCCCTGTGCAAAATTTGTACGCCAGTCAGCTTCTTCTCTTATATACGAGTAAACAGATAGATAAGGAAAATAAGGTTCCTTTGACGCACCATCACCTCAAAACTACTGAGCATATCGGGATGGGACCGCTACCATTCGACGCGGAATTTTTCCTAGATGGTTATAGGCTATATATGATATCGACAAACGCGAGTGAAACCGCGAAGGACACCTAGTATATATAAGGTATCAAGGGTTCCTTTGACGCACCATCACCTCGAAAACTACCGAACATATCGGGATGGGACTGCGACCATTCGACGTGGAATTTTTCGTATGTTATAGGCTATACGATATCGATAAGCGCGGGTGTAACCACGGTAATATTATATATACCTACATATGTAGTGTAATATAATAGTATTTTTAATAATAAATAGCTTGTTAATTAGATTATCTTATGAATAATACAATATCAGTCGTAATGAGTTGTATTTAAAATACTTCTTGAAGGCCGGTTTGACGTTTAAAAATGTCATAGGAAAATGAACTCAATTGCTTTGAAATAAGGTTTAACTGTATATGTACTGATGTAGACGAAATAAGAAAAACATTGCTACAATCCTTTGTTTTAACTTTGTATTCCTTTATAGTATACTAGCTGTTCCCCGCGGTTTCACCAACGTTACCGAGGGTTGTCACATTTACCGGGATAAAAAGAAGTCTATAAATTATTCCAGGATATGCTCTATCTACGTGCCGAGTTTCATCGAAATCTGTCTTCTTATATCTTATAAATTCGCATTTATAATATTAGTAGAATTCTTAAACTAATAAAAAGACTTGAGAGGTGTCAAGGGACACCTAAGATACGCATTGGAATTTACCAAAACGCTGTTTAGGTCCATTGTTGAGAAAAACTTGCAATCTCTCGTCTTTAGTATTAGGTCTTCAATAAAAGATCAAGACTGTACCAATAATTACTAATTATACTAATTCATAAATGGAACAGAATTATAATCATGTTGTATGTAGCCATTAAATAAATTATGAAAAAAACAAACCCAATAATAAGCCATATCATTTGAATTTCGAAAAAAAGTGTCGTTACAACTTTTCGTATGATTTTTTTCCGTCTAGCCCCCTTTCACAATGCGCGATAAGAAACTTCGTTCCAAAAAATTAACCATAGACTGAATGTTTTTTTTCCCCACAGAACATGGTAATAAGGAACAACTCGCTAGCCTATTCGATATGGAGGCGGCCAAACGTCCAGCCTCTTATGAAAGTCCGCCTATTCAACTACACTAATTGGGAACGCGTGAAGAATGGATATGATGAGAAACTGCACGTCGAAGAAGTTGGCCCATATGTTTATTCGTAAGTTACATTTTTATTCACTAGGTAAGCGCCAATCGACCTTCGGCACGAAGGGTTTTGTACACTGCAGTAAAAAATCTACGTCTATTTTTAAACTTAGTTTTTGAGAAGTGTGTGTTTATCACAATTAGTACACAGCAATCACGCCTCATATTAAAAGTTCAATTGTTGTGTATCTTAAAGCATTAGATTCATAAATACTATTTTGGTTTTTTTTTTATTAATCATACCAGTTCGAATTCAATATTCATAGTTAAAACAGGACAACGACTGTCTGCTATAGTTTATCTATATATATAAAAATGAATCCCTATTTCCCTTGGTCACGGCATCACGCATGGACGGGTGGACCGATTTCGCCAATTCTTTTTTTGATGTGTTCGTTATTGTCAGGAGAAGGTTCTTATGAAAGAAAAAATTAAGAAAGCCGCGTGGAAAAATAGAAAATTTAAGAAAACATAACAACCATATTAACTTTTCTAATGTACCGCTTTTGACAATATGAACTCTTATAATGTAACTTTTTGATGTTTGACATAAACTTGACATTTCACAGTCGATTCAATCGGAATATTTATACACGTTTTTGAGAAGTGTGTGTTCATCAGAGTTAGTTCAGAGCACGTCTTCAATCACGCCTCATATTAAAAGTTTAATTGTCAAGAATAATAAACACTATGTTCTTTTCTTTATTTTTATAATGATACCAATTCTTTTAAAGTGTTTTTATGTTTTTTTTTATTACCAATTTTTATCCAAATAGGTTACAAGCACTTATGAATAGTCAGACTCTAATCTCTAATACCGGTTCGGAATTTCATCAGAATATGAACAAAAACAAATAAATTAAAAAAATGCTTTAAAAAATCAATTGTACAATAATTGTTTATATTAAACAACCAAATCTAACCTCTGATATTGAAGTGTGAAAGTTTTAATTTTAATGTTATTTAATTGATAAAATGCAGTGAATGATAAATTGTAAGTTATTTTGAACTTGGATATCTCTTAATGTGACCTGGGTTATTTGGTGAGTGAGGGAGACAAACTATTTTTTTATGTTTATTACTCTTTCCCGCAAAAACTACCTAACGTATTTGGCTGAAACCTGGCACATATTTAGAAAATGCCCTGAAATAAAATATATGATATTTTTTGTGCCGGGAAAATGTTACATTCCTCGGGAACGCGGGTGAAATCGCGGGGGACAGCTATTCATTAATAAAGTTGCTATATTTTAAAGTTCTGTACGAAAAAATTAATACAGCCTGTATTGTACATCCCTTGGACTTCTTGGAATAATTTTCTCGATTATTTTTTAATAACGTCTAGATTTAGAGTGCATAACTTAAAAATAAGTTTCTATATAGGTAACTTAATAACGGAAAACCATAAAATAAAAAATGTCATAAATAGACAAATAAGTTTCTCATCAACTGAAAAACCTTAAATAAAATAAAAAAAACAATTTTCCATTTTCAAAAGTTCAATAAATAACAAAAAGTTGTCATACACCAATATGGCCGCCAAAACCACCAGTTAAAGTAGATGAACAAAATAGGCATCACACTTGTAGATAACAATGTAATATCACTATTTAACGTACCAAAAATTACATAGTTTATGGTAACCATAAAGTTAATATACGCTCTGTAGTCCGCGCGGGTGGTCTGCCCCCTTATTCAGCTAATACAAACTTCGTCGGCAAACCGCTTCACGGTGGCCTCGGAGAGCTTATCTCTCACGTGATTAGTAGTATAAGCGTAGTTAGCGAAAGAGACAGAGCACGGAGTCCGCGACGAATCATCCTCGAGTTAGTGTAATTTTCCTTACAGAATCGAGCCTCTGTTTATTGACAATTTGGCGCTTGTATTAAAACAAATAAAAATTAATAGAGCATAACGACAATCACAAAAACAAATAAACTATATCGTCACTGGAAAGGCTAAAATACTGCAGCGCCAAAAGTGCATTTTACAGGAGAGCGACTTAAACTTTTTTTTTATACTAAATCTGGCATATCTTTTTTTCTAGTATTGTAGCAAAACATCATTGTTATATTATTAGCTATTTTTAAAAGTCGACTTATTGCCTATTATTACTGTATTTCCGAAGTTAGTGTCACTTTAGTATAAAAGCTCTGACCACTTCGTAAGGCAAACAAATTTATCTTCATAAAAATGTTAAGGTACAGCGAAGCATAAACACGGAACGCAATAACGTCTAACATGGATTACAGACTAATACAGTCTTAGCAATTATTACTTATATCTACGTAATAAATGTAAAGATTTATAACAATTTGACTTATTGCCTTGTAGTCGTATATTTGCTACCCCTACTTCTATCAACTTAATAACTTCTAACTTAATAATATTAGGTTGGGGAAAAAGTCTTTTCGCATTATAGTATGTATGAACTTGTAATAAAATCTCTTTGGCTATTCTATTTGTATCTGGCTGGTTTTGGTATCATTGAAAGTTTAAATTTTAAAGAACATAATTCCAAATTCAAATCAGGAAAATGTGTGATTTGCATTTGTTTTTCGTACCGCCAAGATGAGTGAATCTAATGAAGAAATTTTAACTTTAGAAGGAATTTAATCTGAGTAACACTAGTCTGTGTTTTCTTCCGTGTCCCCGAGGGATGTAACATTTTCCCCAGGATACTTATAAAGTATTGTATGTGTATACAGGTTATCTACACTCATATTATAAAGAGGAATTATTGTTTTTTTATTTGTTTGTTTGCATTGAATAGGCTCCGATATACTTGACCGATTTGAAAAATTCTTTCAATGTTGGGAAGCTACATTATATATATCCAGTGAACAAAGGCCATATAAAATTTTCAAAAAGTTCAAGTAAAAAAGTGATCCATACTAAAACTCCAATAATGTAACCAAAGGTGTGAAAAAATTACCATTCGTAGTTCGCGCACTAGCTCTATCTCTCTTACTCGCATGCAAAGGATACGGAATGAAATTAATTAATCCTGGCGAATCAAATAAGGATAATCGGATGCTTTGATCGGATTATTGCATTGTCATCGATCTTTGACAGGTGTGCAAAGTTTGAATAAAATCTGATCGTTCAAAGTAGGACAAAATCGAGAGCTCAAAGAGGTCGGTTACAAACATATATACAAACATACATACATACATACATACATACATACATACATACATACATACATACATACATACATACATACATACATACATACATACATACATACATACATACATACATACATACATACATACATACATACATACATACATACATACATACATACATACATACAAATACACATACATACATACATACATACAGTATTACAGAACAGTAGTATGAATGAACAAATGAATGATTTAATAAACTTGCGTCACGCTATGATGGCCGTTTTGACGTTTAACAATGATAAAGAAAAATAACCTTTATTCCTTTACACATAAGGTGCATCTATTGATCCAACAGCTAATTGTGTGATGATTGAAATCAACTTTATTCCAAAGCAATACAGTTTCTTTTCCTATGACCACCTGAAACGTCAAAACGGCCATCATAGCGTGCCCGTAGTATAAATATCTCGCAGTTTCACCAGCGTTCCCGAGGGATATTGCATATTCCCGGAATAAATGGCCTGTGATATTACAGATTATAATCTATCTCTGTTGTAAATTTATTTTAGATTCGTTCTTTCTGTCTTTATAATATAAGTAAAAAGAGTACTTATACAACTTAGTGACTATTGTAATATGTAATTGCTGAGTTTAAAGCTGGTTCTTCTCAGCAAAAGCAACCTACGCGGCGTTAGATTGGACATTCATAAGTAAAGGCCTATTTGAATAAATATATTTTATTTTAAACTTTAACGTTTCAAACTCTTTCGTAATTCTCTATATTCTTCTTTCTATTGTCTATGACTTATTGTTTCTTCCATTAAAGTCATCGTGACGTATATACGAGTATGTTGGTATAAGCTGTGGTGAACGGTGTTGGTGTCCGTTTTAATTTTAAATACTTATTGTGCCAGTTTGTCAATCCTAATAAATTAAAATAAATATATTGTTTCTTTTCGCTACTTCTATTTGTTTTATAAAAAAAATATATGTCAAAAGCAACAGAAAAAGGTTAAGGTCCTATAATACTGGCGCCACATTATCAGCCTCAATTTTTCATAGAAGAAATATTACAAAATGTCAATTAATTAAAAGTACTTGTAATTTTATTAATAATTTGTCATTAATTAACTGCATGTCAAGGCGTTTGACATTAAAAAAGTGGGTATCTTTGTCAATTTATTATGTCTGAAGTAAGATAAGCCACGAAGGAACAGATAAATAATAAATACACTTTTATGTCGTATTCATTTTTAATACTTGGCGGTTGTTATTTACTCTGTGACCAACTGAGGAACTGTCAATACGGAATTTCATAATATCTCTTCTCGTATTTTGTTGTTTTGGCGCGTCTGGGAAAAATTATGAGTAAATTTTTACGATACGCGCACACACTGTCACACGACACCCTGAAGTTAGCTGATAACGTTCGCTCCGTAGCATCGCAAAAATCGCAACTGTCAGTGACAAAGAGTGAGTAATGATGTTATTGTCAATAATAACCTCACAACGTCAGAAAATATTAGGTTAGGGAAAAAGTCTTTTCTCATTATAGTATGTATGAACTTGTAATAAAATCTCTTTGGCTATACTATTTGTATCTGGCTGGTTTTGGTTTCATTGAAAGTTAAAATTTTTAAGAACATACATAATTCCAAATTCAAGTTAGGAAAATGTGTGATTTGCATTTGTTTTTCGTACCGTCAAGAAGAATGAATCTATTGAAGAAACTCGATACATTTTAAAATTTTACTACAAAAAGGTAAAAATGCAACGCAAGCCGCGAAAAAAAAATTTGCGATGTTTATGGACCTAGTGCAGTGTCTATGAGAGTAGCACAAATTTGGTTTAAACGTTTATAATCCGGTAATTTTGATGGCAAAGATGCACGTCGCTCTGGTCGCCCTATTACGGATAAAATGGATGCCGTTTTTGAAAAAGTGGAGCAAGATCGGCAAATCAGTAGTTACGATGTAGCTGAAGAACTGGGAATTGACCACAAAACAGTTTTGGCGCATTTGAAAAAAACTGGGTACACAAAAAAGGTCGATATTTGGGTACCTCACGAGCTCACTGAAAGAAACCTAATGAACAGTGTACTCATTTGTGATTCTTTATTACGACGTTATGAAATCGAACCATTTTTGAAGAAGCTGATAACTGTGATGAAAAGTGACAAGAACGTGCGAAAAAGGTCGTGGTCAAAGGCCGGTCAGGCTTCACAGACTGTGGCGAAACCCGGGTTAACTCGCAACAAGGTGATGCTGTGTGTGTGGTGGGATTGGAAGGGTATTATTCATTATGAGCTTTTACCACCAGGCAGGACCATCGATTCTGAACTCTACTGCGAACAACTGATAAGATTAAAGCAAGAAGTTGTGAGAAAGCGACTGGAATTAATCAACAGAAGGGGTGTGGTTTTTCATCATGATAACGCTAGACCTCACACATCTTTAGCCACTCAGCAAAAATTAAGAGAGTTTGGCTGGGAGGTATTAATGCATCCGCCGTATAGTCTAGACTTTGAACCTTCAGATTTCCACCTGTTTCGGTCTCTTCAGAATTCTTTAGGCAGTGTCAGGTTAACATCACGAGAGGACTGCCAAAACCACTTGTCGCGGTATTTTGATCAGAAGTCCCAAAATTTCTATAGCAATGAGATCATGTCCCTACCAACAAGATGGCAAAAAGTTATCGAACAAAATGGTACCTACATAGTTTAGTTAAATGTAAAAAAACTATATTAAAAAATGTTTTGAATTTTCTTAAAAAATGCGAAGAAACTTTTTCCCCAACCTATTATTATTCGTTGCTACAGACAAGTGCAAAGAGTTTGGACACTACAAAAATCAATTTCACGACTGAATAGTAAAGACAAATGCTTTTAGTGCAATTTTTCTCACCAAAAATTTCGAGTATAACTTCTTACGTGCGTACATAAGTACACACACGTTTTTTTAAAGGCCGGTTTGGACAGCTCAGAATGTACTTAGATAAGGGCCATCATTGATCCATCCAATTGATTAATTAACTCATTGACTAAAAAACTTTTGTAGTGCAGACACCTACTGTTTCGAGTTACGTATAGTTCGATTCACGATAGACTCGCTACTGACTATCAAAAGTCAGACTATTATGTAACATCCAAAGACAAGCAGACTTCATGACTTTTAATATCGATTACTATTTACATCACTAGACAATCTTTAGACTTTACTCAGAAGTCTAATGAAATTGTCATTAGGTATTTATTTAACGTAAATGCATGTTTGTTTACGTGTTGATGCATTTATGACGTCATATTGCGAAGTGGGGAAGAGGGGATCATTCATAAACATCGTAATGATAGTGGGAAGAGAAATAGTGTTGGTCAAGTGTGTGTCGGGCTCTCAGACTCATAAATTTCTTTGTATGTTTTTTTTTAAGTGAAACAGTCGATCTCTCTCTTTCTGTGTGTTTACCACTTCCATAGTGACATCTCATTCTCCTATAGATTAACTAAAATGCAAAGTTTCAATTTTAACTCGTGTAATCCCACACTCGATTTTTTTTAAAGTAAACCTTCTTTGGAGGCTTTGAAATTCTGATTGTTTTGTGTGAAAAATAAATTAATGATAACCACAATGTATGGTATTCAAAAGTGATTGATGAACAATTCAATTTCTTTCGTTTGTTTTTTTTTTTTTTTATGCCACTTGGGCCGACAAACAAGCAGACGGTCCACCTGATGGTAAGTGGTCACCGCCGCCTATGGACATTTGCAACACTAGGAGCATCGCCAATGCGTTGTCGACCCTGAGACGTGAAGTTGTTAAGTCTCATGTGACTGTAATTTCACTTCTATCGCCCTGCTTTTTTTTTCATTTTATAGGCAGAAAAATATTACTGTTTTAATCAACAGAAAAATGTCAGCAAAAATTATTGTATAGACATTTTAATATTTTTGCTGCATTTTACAAATAAATTTATTTTAATGTATATTATTATATATATACATATATATATACATACATATATATATATATTATATATATAGTATTTATTTTAATAATACTTTTAATTAAATAAAATTAAGTCAAAATTGTCATAAAATAAGCGTAGTTTTGTTATTGTATTTATTCCTCATTAAACCTAATTAATACTATAATTATATTAATCATAATGAATAATTGTTTAAAGTGACTAATAAATAACATTCTTATAAACCTAGGTACCCAAATATAAATAATCTTTTTGGTGTACTGAGTAATTGTTTTGTGACGTACTCCTTGCGTACTTAGGTAATATGAAATTAAAAATAACATTATTTATAGATGTACATGTAACTCATGTATTTGTTTACTGAGAAAAAAATCTCATAAATATATTATAATAAATTAATTTGAGTAACAAAATAAATTGTTTAATTTTTATTTTTAAAAATAGAACATCGCTTAAAAATAAAAACCAACAAATTTTTAAAACTTTTTTTTTTAGTTATAATAAGACCTAGTACACTATCCTGAGGAACTCCCTAACAGGGAGGTTTACTGTATTTCGGTTAGAAAGGTAAGGGGGCCGGTGAAATTACAGGCACATGAGACTTAACAACTTCACGTCTCAGGGTCGACAACGCATTGGCGATGCTCCTAGTGTTGCAAATGTCCATAGGCGGCGGTGACCACTTACCATCAGGTGGACCGTCTGCTTGTTTGTCGGCCCAAATGGCATAAAAAATCAGTCTGTCAGAAAGAAAGCGAGTGACTCCTCTAAACAATAATAATAAAAAGAGTGTCTCCACTCTCACAGAACAAGAAAAAAAATGAAAATATGTTTATTCCAAGAAATAGGACACCACAGTTATTTGGCTGCGCTGCCACATTAACGATAAATTAGTAATTGCTGAGTTTATTACCGGCTCTTCTCAGTAAAAAACAACCTTCTGAACCGATATTAGAGTCAAACTATGCATAAGTGCTTGTTGAGTCTATTTTAAATATTTTTCATTTTCTTTCAAATGCGCTCAACTTTTTATAAAAAAAAAAAATTTTAAAAAAGAATTTATTTTATCGTCTATTTTACGAATGGTTGTGACACAATAATATTTAAAAAAAAAACTACATTTAAAAACAAAACTCATTAAAGGTTTTCCCCTTACGGAACCAAAGCCCTATATCTATTATAGTTTACATGCTTATTGAAGTATGTGAAAAGAAGTTGATTGAGTAAGTATACTGTACTGTCAACCAGGTCCCAATCTAAGGGGGGGCAAGCCGGGCAATGACTAGAGCAGGGGTCGCCAAATGGCGGACCGCGGTCCGCATCCGGACCTCCGACCCATTTTGTGCGACCGCAAGAATAATATAACAAAATACCTAATAATATTTGTAAGAAAATACCTTTGTTATTTGCGTCATTACATTTATTAAATAAATATATTTTGCTATAAAATGTTGTGAGGACCGCGATGGTCATTTTATTTCTTAAAACTGACCAAGAGCGAAACTAAATGGTGAACCCTGGCCTAAAGTATATATGGGCAACCACCGGCCCGCTGTAAGATACGATACGGGCCGCGAGACATTTTGAAAAAACCCAATTAAAAAATATTACATTAGGTACTTATACTCACTAAGTACTGCAGTAGTAAATGCACTAAGTACTTTTAAACGCGGCCCGCGAACGTATTTGCACGCTAATGTTTGGCCCTCAACATGTCAAAGGTTGCCCATACCTAGCCTAGAGCATCAAAAATGAGGGGCGACAGAATTGAGGACGGTGGCACGTAGAGACAAATCTTAACCTATATTAAATGCAAACTTTTAAGGATGTATGGACATTTATTGCTCTCTCACGCAAAAACTATACAACATAATCAGATTAAACTCTACACATAGGCAGCGGCGGGCTTACCTATTGCGAGGCTCTGGGCGGCAGGTCATTGCGAGGCCCTTTCCTTCGTAATAAGTATGTGATGCGAAAGTAAGCCTGGTTGTTTGGTTTAGGTATTTACATGTTTGACATTGAAGTTATACAAATAAATAAATTTTGAAATCCATATTTTTTGTCATTTGCTTGGGTTGCGCGAGGCCCCGGCCGATTGCCCCGTTCGCCACCCTCTAAGGCCGCCTCTGCACATAGATAGTCTGAGATCATATGACCGAGTGGAAAGAATGTCCAAGGATATTTATTAATTATTATTTAATTATAATTTTTTTTTCAGGCAACAAATAGAACGTGTGAACGTGGTGTTCAACGGAGATCGACTCAGTTTTCAAGAGCGAAATCACTTTCGATATCTACCTGACTTAACAACTGGCGCCCATTTCGACCAAGTGTTCGTTCCAAATCTACCTTTACTAGTAAGTATACACACACACACTTACAAATACGCACACACACTTACAATACACAGACACACACACATAGACACAAAAATACACAACAACGAGTGTGTAACGAGAATAAGAAGGTTTATGAGTTTTAATACATTTCTATTTAAACACTCAGGAGAAGCCGGGTAGGGTAGTTAGTAAAATCTTACAAATAGTCAGTTATTAACACGCCATTTTAATTATAATGTTTTGGGTATTCTTATAATGGGTTCAGTAATTCCCTAGATTACAATATTAAATAACATAGCTGTATTTCTTGCCGGTTCTTCTCAACTGTATTCCGAACCGGTGGTAACTTCAGTAGCATTGAATGTCACATGTAACCTAAAATCCAATCTTCTGACATAACAAACTTTGCTATTTTAAATATAATTCAAAAACGTCTGTAACATACCAGCAATATAGTTTATTATATATGTATTTTATTGGTATGAAACCTTAACTAATAGCTCCCAGGGTTAAAAAGTGTATTTATAACAATCCCTAACTCATGCAATGTAACTAAAATAGATATTAGAAAATTACAACCGCACTTATCTTATCTATTCAATGTTTTGTTCACAATATTATTGCCAAATTGCAGTTACTACGCGCTAACCTGGAAGTAAATACATTATATACACTTATAGACTTATGTGAACTCACGGCTCAACGGCTGAATCGATTTTGCTAAAATTTTACACAGACTTTGCCTTTTTATCCCGGGCACACGGGAAACCGCGGCAGATAGTTAGTTATAAAATTTTAAACGTATTTGATGTATCCGTGTAGTTTTAGATGGTCAATACACTTGATCATTTATCTTGACGACACATTGTTATCAGGCTTGTAGTATTGTAATGAAATGCATCGATTTGAGATAAATCATACATTGCGCTAATCCTTATTGATTGGGGAGAGGGTTGGCGATGATTATTTTAATTATCTTTCTATAATATTATACATTTTGTCGTGCCCAGCAGTGGGACAAATGTTTGTTTCTCTCTGTACCATTGTTTATGCGTGTACCAAATTTCATTAAAATCAGTTAATTTAAAATATGACTATGTATGAATGCATGTATTGTATAACTGTTAACTACTCAGCTCTGTTTTTACTGAAATTTGTCACACAGATAGAAGATATCCTGGATTAACGCATAGGGTAATTAATCCCGGAAAAGCCGGCCTGAACCCAGCCTAAATAAATATTGAAATATCCAATTTATTCACAGGGCGTTGTTTCCAAAGCAGTAAACATGAATCTACCATCGTTTGCGCAGTTCTCTCTAAGTTCTGCCCTGAACTGGGCTAACCATCCTGAACCTTTCGTGAAGCTGCCAGTACACAGGTAAAAATTAGGTTTTTTTTTAACCCGGACAAGTGTGATTCTGAATCGGGCACTGGGAGTTCCGTACTAAATTGTATATAGATAGTCAGTCCGTCCGGAATCGAGTCTCTATATAGGATAATGAAAGTATGTTATGTTCGACAGCTACTACAATTAACTAAACTACTATTTTTTTTGTAAATACATACTTATATAGATATTTACACCCAGACACAGAACAAACAGACATGTTCATGAACACAAATGTTTGTCCTGGGTGGGAATCGAACCCGCGACCTTCGGTTTGGCAGTCAGAGCGTTAACCACCAAGTCAATCTTGAGTTTATCAAGTAATGGTTGCCTTAAAAATGCAGTCATTGGAACTGTTTGTTGTTGTTTCAATTTCAACTCTATAGAATAAGAGGAAGTGCTTCTAATTCAGCTTGAAAGACTTAACCTAAACAAATTAACAAACAGTTGGCTTGGTGGTTAACGCTCTGACTGCCAAACCGAAGGTCGCGGGTTCGATTCCCACCCAGGACAAACATTTGTGTGCATGAACATGTCTGTTTGTTCTGTGTCTGGGTGTAAATATCTATATAAGTATGTTTTTTGAAAAAAAAAGTAGTATATTTAATATATCAGTTATCTGGTTTCCATAGTACAAGCTCTGCGTAGTTTGGGACCAGATGGCCATGTGTAAAGAATGTCCCGGGATATTTATTTATTTATTATTTATTCCAAGTTTAAAAAAACTTGTAAACACTAAGTTGTTAGTTTTTTGCCACCAGTTGCCCACTTGACACATTTTTCAGTGATCTGTTGACCCTAACGTCAATGACGCATTAACTCAATAACTTCATGGCACAATTTCAAAGTAAACAATGTTCTAATTACTTACTTTGTCTCGTTCAATTAACTAATAACTTGATCATTCTATTCTACGTAATAAATTAAATAAAAAAAAACCAGCATGGCGTCTCGTTTTAAAGAGGTTTTACCTTTACCCCACTTCTGCCCCCAAATTGTCCAAAAATGGCCGTATTAGTTATTTCCAAATTTCATATTCAAATAGCCTTTCATCTAACGGACAGGCAGACAGGATGAAATAATTACGGTTCTGATTTTACAAGACCCTAAAAAATCACCACCACATAAAGTCGCATTACCTTACATTTCCAACAGAAACAAGGTAACACAAGTGCACTCCTGCTTCTTGGAGCAAATAGGTATTGTAGTTGTACTTCCCCGGACGAACTCTGCACTAAGAGCTCTACTACTGCTAAGCTTTGCGGAAATTCAATAATAAGGATTATTATATTACATACAATACAAGTTTCTCAAGCTTTTCTTGACCGGGTTTGGTAATAATAATAATAAATGAATAAATATCCCGGGACATTCTTTACACGGCCATCTGATCCAAAACTAAGCTCTAGCTAAGCTGAGCTTGTACTATGGAAACCAGACAACTGATATACTAATTTTTTTAATAATATACATACATTACATCTAGATACAGAACAAACAGACATGCACACAAATGTTTCTCCCCAAAGGTCTCTAACCGTAATGTGCCTGGAATACGGTTTCTTGTCGGTTCTTCTCAGTTGAATTCTACCGAATCGATGGTAGCTTCAGTAACTTTGACTTTCGTACCTTATACGGTGACAATGCTTACATATCACGTTGTGTCTTAAAATATTATGGGATAGATGTGAAGATATTTATTAATAAGTAATTATGAATATTTTAGGTTCCTGTGGGGATATGAAGATAGTATTATCAATACAGCAAAGCCATTCCTGAGTTTACAAGGCCAGTTGAAGTTTGAAAAGTTTGGTCTACTTGTTACGGTAAGATACCTGTTCATCTATCATCATAGCATTAATTCAAATTCAATATAAAAAATAATAAGTAGTCTATGGGGATTGGGAATTCTGCCGACAGAAGTGGAAACTTAAAACAAGCAAATTAACACAAAAATTACTCAGCGCAGTTAAAGAAGATTTCACTTGAAATAAACCAGATTACAAAAATTACCTTGCGGTATGTCTTGCCGATTCTTCTCTGAGAAAACAACCCTGCTGAATTTCTTCCCATATCTTCTCATACAAAACAATTAAAATATAACCTTGTTAAATTTCTTTCCGGTTCTTCTCAGTTGCATAATCTTGAATTTTATTGTTGTTTTATTACAGAAAAACGGCACTGTCTCAGAACGTTTCACGATCAACACGGGTGAAACAGACAAGGATCGGATGAATATATACGAGAGCGTTGATGGACTGGAGCATCTCACACTCTGGGGTAGTTCTGACTGTAATAGGTAAGTTTGTTGACCAAAATTTACCAATGAGTGCAAAATCGCATAGCTACCTACATATTCTTGCACGACTTTTATTGTTGAATAAAAGATTCGATTTTTATTAGATTTTTCTCTCATGTATAGCACATTCATAACATAATGATAAAATGTAAAGCAATATACATAATAATGAAAATGTGTTAGTCTAGTTCACTTTAAAGGCAAAATATGCAAACCGATTTAAAATTGAAAGGGTAGCAGAGTATTAGAGGTCTTAGTGCAGGGTTCGTCCAGGGAAGTACTACCCTACCCATTTCCGCCATGAAGCAGTAGTGTACTTGTATTACTGTTTCGGTTGGAAAGGTAAGGGGGCCGGTGAAATGAAATGAAATGAAATTAAATATTTATTCAAATAGGCCTTCACAGGCACTTATGAATGGTCAGACTCTAACACCGGTTCGGAAGGTTGCTTTTACTGAGAATACTACGATGGTAAGTAGTCACCGCCACCCATGGATATTTACAATACAAGGGGCATTGTCAATGCGTTGTCGACCTTGAGACGTCAAGATATTAATTCTCATGTGCCTGTAATTTCACCAGCCACCTTACCTTTCTAACCGAAACACAGTAATACAAGTGCACTACTGCTTCACGGCAGAAATGGGTAATAAGGTGGAAGTACTACCCCGGACGAACCCTGCACTAAGTCTCGCGCGTTTATAATTATTTTGTAATGAATCCTTATGTGTGGGTTCAAAGGGTTATCAGATATGATAAAGTGGAACTCTGGGAACTAGCGCCCGTTATCTGTCAGTTTTTGAACATGTGTGTTGCAAAGATATTATTAGATTATACATATATCCATACCCGTTGGCATAAAACGAAATGTAAAGAAAGAATACAGTTGAGAAGTAAACGATCGTAGTTAACCGGACTGAGAAGAAACGGTAAGAAATTCAGTAAGGTAATATTTAATTGAAAAATATCCGTTTTTGTACGTTTTCCTTGTTTCCAATGTCATAATAAATTTTAATCAAACGTAAATTATAATTTATAATTTTATTAATTCTGATTTTTATTTATTTGTTACTTACAATTAAAATAAGTATGCGACAATCTTTTTACTATTGAAATCTTCATAAAAACCTATGTTTATTTTATTTCTTTAGTTAGGAGATTCAAATAATAGCATGGAGTCACACTATGTATAAGTAAGGTGTGGCAGAGTAAGCACACATAGCCAGGAGAGAGGGCCTTGGAGAACTGCTCCAAGTGTAGCTGGCAGATCTTTAACTTGATTGTACTGGTCAGGTAGACCGTTCCATAGTTCCCTCACGATGTTTCCCTTTACGAAAAGCCTTCAGAGCTTTACAGGAGACGTAACATCATGTATTATCGACAACCCTTTGTGTTGCAAATGTTCATAGGCTACGGTGACCACTTACCATCAGGTGGACCGTCTGCATATTTGTCGACCATGAATTATTGTGGGCTTTAAAGAACTTTTAAGCTGGTTTACAAAAAGTTTATTATTTGATACTTACAGTATAGAGGCATCAGATGGCACTATCTTCCCGCCATCACTGTTGGAGAGGAAGGCGACGCTGTATGTGTACTACCCGAACATATGTCGGAGACTACCATTCGTATATGAAAAGGACGTTGAGGTATGTAGACTTTAAATTAATATGCATGTAAATCTCACCGACAAAGTATTAACAAAATCTTTAAAACGTTACCTCCCATACACGTAAAGTGGGAATGGTGATTTTACTCGCCTATTAAATTGTATGGGGTTCAAAGTTTTGTCAAGTGTCAACATCCTTGCATAATATAAAATGAAGTCGTTTCCGCCGTTTGTATGCTTAGATCTTTTAAACTACGCAACGGATTTGATACGGTCATCAATAGACAGAGTGATTCAAGAGGAAGGTTCTTATGTATACTTATATCCCTCGGGAACGCAGGTGAAACCGCGGGGTACAGCTAGTTGATAATATAATTATAATTGCTTGAGTATTCTACTTTAAAGTTGTTTTCAATTGGTCTATTTAAAAAATATACTTCTTATTTGGTCCCTTACAGTGAGGAGCACTATCAACTGTAAAGTCTAACTAAAGTTATTGTTAAAAATGTGGGCTTTTGTAACTTTTAACGGTTCTCAGATTACGTACTGTGATGGGTTGGATAGCGAGCTACTTACGAAAATCAGAACAAAACATCCCAAAATATATTTGTAATTTTTTTCACTTTCGTTCTCTCTCTGTTAAACTGAAGATAATAACTTTTATTCGTCAGATCTCGGATGGAATTCAACTCCTCCGCTACCGAATGCCCCTGAACGTATTCGACGACCCTGTACACAACCCTGCTAACCAGTGCTACTGCGAAATCGACAGCGCCACCTGCCCCCCTAGGGGAGTGATAAACGTCACTGCCTGTGCTATGGGTAAGTGTGTTTTTTTGTTGCGCCGACGCTCGAGTTCATAACAACCAATCAACGACTGTTTTAACTAAGTTAAGGCCGCCTAAATTGTTAGCACTTGTAATGTTTGTAAAATACTTTTTATTTAATTTTCTCTGTATGTGGTGTGAACAATAAAGCATATTTGTATTGTATTGTATATTTAATGATAGATGATGACACAAATATTGTCAGTGAAATAAATAATTTGAATATTGGCTTTGTAAAGGTATATTGTTGAATTTCTTACCGGTTCTTCTCAGCGAAAACATACAGCTGGACCAGTTTTAAAGTCAGAATATTTTCTTCTATAGGAAAATTTTATCAAAATGTTTCCCTTTTTATTGGTACTGAACAAAACACCTGATTATATTAATGATAATGTTAGTGTAAAGTGTTTAAAGACCCTAATAACCACGTGGCAGGTCGTGTATTCGATTCCCACCCATTATCAAACATTTGTATTTATGGAACATGTATATTTGTTTCACGTCTTGTTATAAATATCTTTAAAAGTGTAGACGAAAAAGCCTAGAAAGAAAAAAAATCTATAAAAAGCTAGTCTGCTACATTAAGAAATATGTTTTGTAAATATGGATCTGTTATGACATGATGCTGACAGTGTACTATTTCTTGGTACAGGTGCCCCAGCATTGGCTTCGTTCCCCCACTTCTACCTCGGGGAGCCGAGACTCCTTGAAGACGTGACAGGATTGAAGCCAGACCGTTTTCTTCACGATTCTTACATCGATGTACACCCCACTCTTGGTATTGCGCTCAGCGGGAAGTCTGGGTAAGATTTTAAACCAATAATTTCATTAATTGCCTTTGGGATATCAAATCGATAATTTAAAAAAAATACTTCAAGTCGCAAGGACAGAAAGAAACTTTTGTATTACAGGGATGATATATGCATGAATCACTTTTGAATTCCATTGGTATTCCAAACTATAATCTATCTATGTGCCAAATTTCATGAAGGTCCGTTTACCAGTTCTAGCGTGATTGAGTAATTAACATCCAAACATCCAAACTATCACATTTATAATTGTAGCAAGATGTGATTTTTTTTTTATACCACTTGGGCCGACTGACAAGCAGACGGTCTACCTGATGGTAAGTGGTTACCGCCGCCTATGGACATTTGCAACACTAGGGGCGTTGTCGACCCAGAGACGTGAAGTTGTTAAGTCTCATGTGCCTGTCATTTCACCCTTACCTTTCTAACCGAAACAGTAATACAAGTGCACTACTGCTTCGCGGAACGCTCTACTACTCTAATAATTCATTGAATTGTTTTACGAGTCTGATATCGATCAGCATTTCATAAAATATAGTGACGAGGGGCGGTTGCTAATAAAATACAAGTGCCTGGACTTTTTTGAGGAAAATCACGTATTTTTTTTAGGATGGCACCATGGTTAGCTATAAAGTTAAAAATAAAGATCATAAAATTCTCTAAAATATTAGTTTTCATCCAAATCGTTAATGATGTTTCCCAGATACATACAATAGTGTAGCGGACTGTATTGAAATTTAATTAAGAATTATAATTCATCAAAAATATTGTCTCAAAACAATCTATACATTTCCTTTAATTTTCATTTTGCGATTATAGCAAATTGAGTATAAAAATGATGACGTCATAGTTCTCAGTACATTTTGCATACAAAATTTGCGTTTTGACAGATGATAAAAAGTAACTGATTTGACAAGGCAGTCCGGTACCCTATTGTATGAAAAGATAAACTAAAGCCCCCACTTTCTAGCAGCCGGATCTACGGAAAGCCATCTAGCGACGAAAATACAAACTAATTTAATATTTTTTTTTTCAGACTACAAATCAACATCCAAGTAGTTAAATCTGACATGTTCTCCTCGCTGAATTTTCTAAAGCCAGGACTTATTCTCCCCGTTGCATGGATTGAAATGGTATGTATTGATAAGTAAAATTATAAAACTTTTCGCTATTTGACAATAGATGATGCTAGTTTATTAGTAAAATTTTATTTCTGATAATAGATGGCGCCTGTGTCCTATTACACGTTTAGCCAAAAAAATACTTCTTTTGAATCCTTAAAATTACGGATGACTTTTAGTACCCGAGCAGTTTATGTACATATGTATATAAATTTATAATATTTTTAATAATATCTTAAGTCCGTCGATTAAAATAAAAACTTGAGAGGTGTCAAGGGACACCCGGAATGAACGAAGATACGCATTGGAATTGACCAAAACGCTGAGTTTAGGTCCAGTGTTGAGAAAAACTTGCAATCTCTCGTCTTTAGTATTAGGTCTTCAATAAAAGATCAACACTGTGCTAATAATTACTAATTTATAAATGGAACAGAATTTTAAACATGTTGTATGTAGATTTAAATAAATTATGAAAAAAACAAACCCAATAATAAACCATATCATTTAAATTTCGAAAAAAAGTGTCGTTACAACTTTTCGTATGATTTTTTTTCGTCTAGCTCCCTTTCACAACGCGCGATAAGGAACTTCGTTCCAACAAATACCACCATTCTACTGTAGCGCAAAACTAATAAGTCGATTTCGATGAATTAAGTTTCAGTCGATTTGTTATGGTCTGCCAAAACATTAATTTATACTTATATTCCATCAGAGTGTCGAAGAATTACCAGAAAGTCTACGGTCTCTCGTGTACCACGGAACATATTCGACAGCTGCGGCTCAGTTGGGTCTAACCATAATCTGCATTATTGCTCTCATCATCTCGACAATATGCCTTTTCCTCATGTTCGTACGAAGAAAACCAAAACCATGCGTAACTCTCAAGAAAATGACGGTGGAAACTGAATTAAAAAATCAATCAACGTCGTGAGAAATTCGGGTTACACTATGGTTTAATATTTTTTATTTCAAATGCTGGCTGTAAATTGCATTTTTGTGCTTTTAAAAACAAATGTTGAATGAAATTTTTGTGCTTTTTTATTGCAAATGCTGGCTGTAAATTGCTTTTTGTGCTTATGAAAACAAATGCCGAATGATATGAAACCTTTTTTATGTGGAAATTTATTTTAATGATTTTTTGTGTTTTATGTATAAAATACTGAATGAATATTATTCTAATCATTTACAAATATTTTAACTAGTAGTTATTTTATGAGTATGAATTTTTAAGATAAAACATGTTGAGTGAATGCATTTTAATGTTTAAAATAAAATTATGTGAGCTTTAAATATTTTCGAAAACCATGTTAAATTTGAATCTCATATTTTTATTTGTTACTTTCCAATAATAAAATATCTGAGAAAATAGCAAATAAAAATTAAATTTCTTTCTTTTATCTTAGGCCACTTTAGGCACATACAATTTTATTATCTTTTCAGACGATTTTGAATACACTTTAAATTGTCCAAGACGTGCTAATTACATCACTTATGAATTTAAAAAAGATCTAAATATGCTAGGCAGATTTCGACACCAAAATAAATAACACCTAATACGTCCAAGACATTTTTTATGGCCCCAGTGATTGTCGAACAATAATTGACCCCGAAAGTTAAGCCCTTAAAGTCTAGTTTTGTTAATTAAGGCTTAGTAGAGAAGGACTATCCAACAGAAGGGTAAGCAACAGAACCCTGTAAGAATCCCTAACCAATGGTTGGAATAAAGGAATTATCTGTAGATAAATAAATAAATAGAGAAGATAAGATATCAAACTAACCAGTGCATTGTACATCCAAAACACGAATACTTTAAAAATGATCTGAATTTCATAATAATTATGATTTAATGTGCAAATCTAACCAAAAAGAGTAGATCTATTGATGTTTTCCGTGCAATCATTTTGACATTTTAATAAAAAGTTACTGATTTGACATGCAGTCAAAATTTCTATTTATTTAATCGTCAGGCAAGGAGAGACTCAATAAAAATATAATAATTTTAGTTTATTAAGCATTTAATTTAATTTAAGCCATAATATGTGAAAAAGAAATTTATTTAGCTTTATATAATTTCTTTTTAAAATAGGTATACTAGGTTACTACTAAAAAAATGTTGTAAAATCCTTTAGTTATAGTAAACATGTTTTTATGTACCTATATAAATATTATGCCTCAACATTTTTATTAATTTTACTGCTTGATTGTAAAAAGTGACTAAATATATACTTATTTTTTTTTTTTGTCAAAGCTCAATGTAATAAGATAAAGAAAATAGGTATTGTGTGATCAGGAGTAAACATAATTTTTTATTGTAAATATATTCATGATTTTATTTAATAATGTGTTATTTCCATATTAATCGCCACTCTTTTGTTAGGGATTGAAATAAATATTTCAAGTTATAAAATAGTTTTCTCATTTTAGATAGTGCCACTCAACGCTAGATGGCGCTTTAATACAATTCCACGATCGTCATTTTTACATGTCTCGTGATTGGTGAACCTTTCATTCTTTCTTTTCCGTTGGTAAACATTTCACAGATAAAGTAATTACATTTTCACCGCCCTATCTCGGAAAGAGTATTTTTGATCATCGATATCCAAGTGCAAAAGCGCTTTTTATCCGCTAGAGGATAAAGTAATTTGAATTTAGAACAGTGTGTCGAACCTATTTACTTTTACCCCATGGTGCCGAATTTATCATACAACCTAGGTGTACATTTTTTTATTTGCTTTGCGCGTGCATTTTTTGCATTTAGTCATTTCACTGTGGGATGAAAAATTACGTGTTGCACTCGAGTACAAATATTTTTCAACTAGTGCTCTTTTGATTCCCTCGCTTACGCTCAGGATTCTAATTTTTAGAATCCTTCGCTTGCTCGGTCATCAAAATTGAGCACGCGGTTAACCCTTTCAGACCAGCAGGCCTACCATCAACTTTTACTTAGCCATTCAATTCCGATGCAATTCAGTTTAGGTGCCTAAACTGAATCGCTATGATTCGTACCATGAAGTGCCTTTTGCTGACTGGCGTTTGAATTGCTCACGGAGGAATGAACGAACGAAATTTGTCTCTGGTCCGCGGTGAGAAAGAGATAACACTATACCGTCGTTGCATAAGTCTGTCTCTTTTACTCGAACCATGATGTGTTGCGTTTCGAAACCTAGTTGATATGATTTAGCGGTTTCTATGTGTAAAAATAACAACAAATATATTTTAAAATTGCGATATTGAGCATCAAATTAAATACCACTAAGGCTTTTTTAGTACTAAACTACTAATTAGTACTAATAAATAATAGTAATTTATATAATTTTTTACATTACAAATTAAAGGTTTGTTTAGTGTTGTTGTAAAAATAAATTGATTATCATGTTGATGAGTGGAGGTGCGCTCTAAACTCGTCTCTGTCGATTTGACAGAAGGCGGTTGTTATTGCTGAGATTTGTTTTGAAAGTATCTCTAACTATTATTGAAAGAAAATTACGTGTTATTTTTAGTAGATATTTATTTTATTTATAAATGTTTTTAACGGTTCACTGACTTAAAATAATTGGTAATACGAATAAGGGCGCAAGTATCCTTGTGTAGTTTGTTTAATAATGTTATATTTTCATAATGTAAACTTACAAACTGCTTTATCTCAAACGCGTACCTAACTTAAGTACCAATGTATTTTAAGTGGTATTTTTACAGTGATGAATCGCGTCGAAGAGTAACGTTCGGTCAACTTGAGCAGCTTTGGTATCCTCAGTTCATCACACAGTTCTTATACCAATTGTTTAGACAACCGATATCTCTTTATGAATTCTGCATCTTCCAAATAAAAGGGGTCCGATCGTTACCGTGTTAGACGTCTTTTTTGTCGCCTTGTTGTGTTTATTTCATTATCATTTTCCATAAATTCAAAAAGGACTAATTCGTCAGACATCTACAATAAAAAATGCTCTACAAATCACTTGATTACATTAACACATAAGAAACACAAAATATTCAACTGAAATACCTTGAATTACGTATATTTTCACTATTTTTTAAAAGTTATTAACAAAACGATTCACTTCACGCCAAGAAAGAAGCAACTTTTATTGGATCGCTTAATTTGACACTTAAACTATCCAATTTAGGTTGATATGTCACCTCATGGTACGAAAAATGAACGAATGAAAACAGTTTGCCATCCAATTGCAGACTTGATTTGGCGTCAACCTAAACTGGATCGCGTTAATGACGTCGTGGTATGTAATAGCGGGGCAGTTTATTTTAGGTCGTCAATTGAATCGCAATAAGAGTTCATAGTAGGCCTGCTGATTTTTTTTATTTTCGCTAATCGATCTGAAAAAAATGCCTGCAACTAGGTTATTGTAAATAGATCTAAGGAAAAATAAATAAATAAATCCTGATTACAAGCTTTTCAAGAAAAACAGAATTTTCTTTTTGTGTACAAGTGTACACATCCGTCCAATGTAATGAAAATATTAGTGTTAAAGGATGTTTATCTATAATGATAAAAACATTTATTTTTCAACTTTTTATTAGGAAATATGAAGCAATATGAAATAAAAAATATAAATAATAGTATTCTCTTTAACAAAAATGGCTTTTTCTTTGGGTAGATTTAACAAATTGCACTTAAATCACAGTCTAAATTAAAATTAAAATCAAAGGCATCAATATAGCATGCTATGTATGAAATGCTAAGAAGAAATTCCTATCCTTAGTTAGGCATAAGTGAACCTTGCATTTTATGCATTTGATTCCGGTTCTACCCTTGCATCCCATCATTTTACACCGTGTCCCAAGCCCCTCATCGTGTGCAGGAAAATGCCCAAAACCGTCTCGAGTTATAGAGTCTAGCAAATCTACTCCTCCCATCGCATGATTGTACTTCCTTACAATTTCGGGACGTTCCACTTCAATAAAGTGCTTATCTTTTTTACTCCACCTATTCACTAAATCTTTTTGACCAATTCCAACAAAATTAGATCTAAATGGGTAATCTTATTATCCAACCATTTGACCACAGTTACATCTTCATCATAGCTAGTCATTTCTTGAGCAAAGCCTCGCGGTTTTTTGTTCATTTATTTATCGCTTAGCAACGATGGCTTTACAAATCTGTTGATACGAATAGTGCCAGCAGCCAAAATTCCTCTGTTTTAAAATTTGTAGCAGATGGTAGGACGAAAAAATAATTGTCGAAGTATAGCTGGTGACCTTTGCTTTCTCCAATTCTCTTTGTAAGATGAAGGACTACAGCTGCACCCTATCCAATTTTTTTTATTAAATCATTATCTTATTCTGGACTGGAACTCTGATAAAGGATAAAATCGTAAGCCATGGTCAACCATGTTTACCACATAAGAAAAAGATTTCAGACCCCATGGACAAGGCTTGCCCTTTATATACTGTTTGGCAACATGTTTTCCGGTGAAAGGAACGATCTGTTCGTCAACACAAAGGTTTTTCTCGATACCTACGATGTACAACAATAAATCAGAAATACATCGTATGCGCCTGATGTGTACATTTGTGTACAAATATAAAAATCACGAAAATTTGTACAAAAATAAACTAAAACCAACAACATGTATGTAAAATATGACGACAACAATATAACACATCGACCTACAAATATTTCATTACATATACTTTGATATTTTCTATTTTTTAGAAATAAAATAATGAACTTACCTGCACAATGCAAACTTCGGTCGGCTACTGGTCATAACTTTCCAAAAACTGTCATTCAACGCTAAGAAATGGCGTTGGGAGTATCGTTTTCGGTAGTTTATTATGTGAACTAATGAATACAACCGTTTTTAGTTGCAAATAATGTGAAATTAATACTTAAATTTATTTTTATATTATATGTGTACAATTGTGTACACCAGGTCTGAAAGGGTTAAAGAGCAACTTTGCACTCTTGTATGACAAATAACTATTAATACTTCAGTATTGCAAGCGATCTATCAGTTTTGGAACTGTATCCGTCAACTCAATAATTAATGATAAAGAAACCGTTCAGTGACAATTCGCGGTGTAATTAGTCTTTATTCATAACAGAAAGCTGCCTACTTTTACAATTTATCCGTAGAGAAATATATTTTTTTTAACTATGCTAACATATAAATATTATAATCTCTCCTAGTTACTAGTATTTGAATATCTGTGGAATATTATGACCAAGCTATTTTTCTTAGCTACAAAGAGCATTTCTCTGAAGAATATAACAACTCATAGAGAATTGTCTCCTAGAACTACTCCTAGAGAGCCCCAATTCCTGATTTCCAACAATATCTCCAAATGACGAATTCGACATTGGGGCGAAAATTTGACCCTAAATCGTCAAGGACAATCGCCTAACATTACTATAGGACCAAAACAATGAAACAACAAGTAAACTTTATCAAGTATATTTAGACACTTTCTTGCACTGGTGGCTCGTAACCTTCGGGTCTTTCCGACTTGTCGCCGGCTTCTCCGCGTTTACCGCTGCCGCCCTCACCGTGCAATTCCATCAACTTGGAGATCTCGAAACGCGGCCTCTTCAGCACTTTCACCTGTAATTTAAACCTTGTTATAAGTCTGTAAGGTTTGTTTTTAGCTCGCAGCGTGATTGAGGATGGTAATCAGCAGTTAAATCAAAAGGGAACATGAGTTTTCATCATGTATGTTGTCATTGCGAGCTAGGTGTGTCATCATTTGAATAGTTTTGATAAAATAATAAATTTTTCCCGTTTTTCAAGGCTGGCGGCACAAGTTTTCAAGATGGTTGAGTAAGTAATTACTGGTTTCAACAAATATCAATCAATATGAAATATTGTAGTCAATTTGTGTTGAAATAAGACACTAATATCTAGTCATTTAAAAACCCAAAATCAACTTTTAAACCAGTGGCAGCCCTTACTCAAAAATATTATTTATTTCCCCCCCTTTCAAGAACAAATCAGTAAACAAAATGGTTATACAACTCACCTTCCTAATACAAACATCGCGTAACGGATAGATGCCATGGCACGCCTTCTCGATGTCCTTGGCAATGGAGTCTGGAATCAGCTTGTTGACCACTTCGCGCAGCTCCGAGCTGGTAACGTCACGGGTGATGATCTCGCACATCTTCTTCCTGATGGCGCGGACCTGGAGATAGTAACAGAATTGTTATTGGATCCTAATATTTTTAGGTGTTCAGTCAAATCATTCATTGAAACTCCACATGAAAATGACACAATGGTAAGGTACCTTGTAGTACCCGCTTATCTAGCTTTAAATTAATAAACCTATCACCAAGAACCCTAGCATGGTTCCAGCAACTGCACTAAAGAAGCAGTTCTCTTTTAGGCTGTGTGCTAACCACATCACCACATCGTCACTTATCATAGAGTAATTGTTGACAAACAATATTGGATGACAAGTATTGTTTTTTTACTTTGTATAAAACTAGCAAATCTAAATCATTTACAAAAGATTTTTTAGAAGAGGTTTTCTCCCGAAATATGTTTTTTTTGTATATGTAGCAACGACACAAAGGGCCCCTGCACACAGACAGTTCAAAGGCACTATGTTGTGTGGCAGCATATTATATCTGCAGCATGAAACGATATGAAGGCCATGTGGCATTACTTCATATAGCTGGGCTGCAGTAATATCTTTTGAAATTGAATGAGAATTTTATAACTATGGCAGTATTCTCTAATACTGCTGAGACAATTTGCAAATTAAAGTCTAATTTACTTTTTATTACCTTGATTTTGATCATCAATGCAATTTAGGCAATGGTGGTAAGCATAAAGAAAAACTCTCAAGCACAGTTGCTAGAACACATTTCTCATGTTTAACAATTCTGTAAAATTTATCACAATCTTCAAATGATGTGTGCTGAGAAATACCTTGTTGACTTTGAATAGCTCTGCTACAATAGATACCCACTGGCAATTGCAATGGAATTTTGGGCATTTCTTTGCTAATCATCGTCCTGATACAAAACCAACCTATGGCATTTCAATTAGTTGGTAGGTACTATGTATCGTATACTTAGTTACTAACTGAAAATTTTACTCAGAAAATCGCAAGTTGATATAATAAAGAATATAAAACATGTTTGTATGTTTTGTACACATCAATAACATATTTTGAATAACTTTATGTACTCATGAAAGTATTGTCATATATACCTGAGTATGCTGGGCGTAGCATGTCTTGCGTTGACTAAGAGTGTCTTTGTTTGTGAAACCGATGCAGAAGACTCGGAGCAAGTAACCATCTGTGGTCTTCACGTCAATGTTGGCTTCCACAAGGGTCTGCCATTTCTTGACCATCCATCTGTCGGGGGTTATATTGCCATTAGGTGATGGATTAGAAATTACATTGAAAAAAATTTCAGATATTTTAACATTCACTCATGTGGGACAGAAAGAGAAATCGTGACATTGCATGTTACATGCTGCAGAGGGATTTAATCTGCGTAACACTAGTCTGTGTTTTCTTCCGTGTCCCCGAGGGATGTAACATTTTCCCAGGATATAAAGTATTGTATGTGTATACAGGTTATCTACACTAATATTATAAAGAGGAATGATTGTTTTTTTGTTTGCATTGAATAGGCTCCGAAACTACCTGACCGATTTGAAAAATTCTTAAACTGTTGGGAAGCTACACAATCTCCGGTGAACATAGGCTATATTAAATTTTCAAAAAAGTTAAGGATGCATACTAAAACTTCAATAATGTAACCCAAGGTGTGAAAAAATTACCAAAAAACTTTCTTACATCGCATGCTCTGGGAAACTATTGATGATAGAAACAATAAACTATATTTTCCATGTGACTTATTAGTCATTTTAGCATGAAAGAGTAAACCGCTATCCATCTCTCCATCCTTACCCACTATCATTAATAATATAAGTATGACTATTATGATGCTAAAAGACTTTTCCATGTTAATTTGGCTATACATAAAGCATCCCTATTACAAACATGGTTAAAATGATGCATGTAGCAACGACACAAAGGGCCCCTGCACACAGACAGTTCAAAGGCACTATATTGTGTGGCAGCATATTATATCTGCAGCATGAAACGATATGAAGGCCATGTGGCGTTACTTCATATAGCTGGGCTGCAGTATATTAAAAACTTGTATTGTTTGTTATCATTTGTGATGAACTGAGGTATTCCTAGTGATGGAGATCTAGTGGGTCTTTCTGGCAGGTTTATAGAAAAATTAACCCTACCTAAGGCATCATAACAAAATTAACTGATTGCTCCCCTGCGGGTGTTAAGTGAATGAATGGTTTTGAATCAACAGATGACCCTAGACTTAAAAGCAATCAAGACTATAACATTCTTAGTTCAACACTAGTAGAAATACCATTTTTTTAGCAAAATAATGTAAAAAACAACAATCTAACCTCAAACAAGTTTTAAGACGTTAGATATTCGAGGTTATAATTATTAAGCCCAATGGAAAAGCATGTTATATTTGCCCACAAATTGTAACCCTATAAACTCATACTAATATTATACAAAAAGTAAAAAGTATGCGAAAGTTTGTATGTATGGATGTTTGTTACTCTTTCAAGCAAAAACTACCAAACAGATTTGGATGAAATTTGGCACATATATATAAAATACACTTGAATAACACATGGGACACTTTTTGTGCCGGGAAAATGTTACATTCCTCGGAAACGCGAGTGACAGCTATTGATTGAAAATTGTGTACATTATCAAACAATTACCAAAACTAGGAGAGGAGCTTACCTGAGCTTGTCAGTGGTAAGGTCCATGCCGTGGAAGTTGCATAGCACATTGCGGCCTTGGACATCCTCAGCGATGAGGCGGAACTTGCGGAAAGACCTGCACACAAAACCATGATTGCATAAGTCCTGGAAAATAGCACACAGTGTGGCATCACTTGCCAGGTTTTTTATGGCTTGGGTTCAATAAGTCAGTGATTAACGTTACAAAAGAGAATCTCTATGGCAACTAATTGTCTCAGTCGTGCCTTGCGGAAATCCATTGTAAGATTATACAAAAACAAATATCTAGTAACTAATTCTCCTGAATCTCCTTCTCTGTCAAGTCCCAAACAAGGAAATTCAACAGGAAATCGACACGTGTTTCGCTTCTACACGAATCGCACGCATCTTCAGGACGTATTAGACCCGCTGTCACTGAGTTGACGCACTAGCAACGCAGACGTTACCTCGCCAACCGCCGTGTATATTCCACTTACACAAGAAACAAATAACTAGTAACTAATTCTCCTGGATCTCGTCTATCAGGTCCCAAACAAGAAAATTCAACAGGAAATCGACACATGTTTCGCTTCTACACGAATCGCACGCATCTTCAGGACGTATTAGACCCGCTGTCACTGAGTCGACGCACTAGCATCGCAGACGTGTTACCTCGCCGACCGCCGGACAGAAAGTGACTCTGTCTAAATCACTATGGCATTTTGCAATAGTAAGGTTAACACCTTCCTGGCTGGCTGTGATAAGTCGTAACACGTTTTAAATAGCTTTTTTCATAAAAGTTGCCATTTTAAACTGAGGTTTTACCCTGCCTGTTTTTTACTTATAGGCATAAAAATCATTCTCTTGCTGTTGTTTAGATATAATATATCGTATATATAAAGTAATATGGTTATTTACAAAGAATATTTATAAACATCAAAAAGTATTTGTATAGAACAGACTTTGTAAATAACAACTGAACCTTTAGCACATGCATTTATTCTGAACTGACTCTAAGATATCTAATATATCATTTTTAGTACCAAAACCACTGCACCTACCAATTGTTTCATTGTGAGAAAGCTAAATTATTCCCAAGTGACAGTGCTAGGCGGTTTCCTAGATCCTTTGGTAAATTGGTTGAAACAAAGAATGGTAGTGAGTAATAAATAAAGCTCATCATAATACCTTACCTTTCAGCATCAGTGTCAGCTTGCAGATCAGCCAGAGAGACCTCAAACACGCGGCCCTTCAGTCCCTCGGAAGCGATTTTTGTACCCTACAATACAATGCTTGGATTTAAATATTGAATTATTGTCTATATGTGTTGATAAGTGTTATGAGGATGTCTCAGAGGTTAAATCAAAAGGGAACAATGTTTTCATCAGATATGTGTCATTGCGAGCTAGGTGGATCATCATTGTAACTTATAATTCGAGTATATGAGAAGGAATGCCTTTGTAAATGCTTGAAAACTGTTTATAACCATGTTTCTTAACTATGAGGGATTAGATTTATATTTTGATGTTAGTTAGCTACTTAGATTAGTTAAATTACATTTACAATACTTGCTTTTAGTACTAAACTCTATCTACACTCCATGGATATGGTTTGAGTGCCTTATAAATTTATTTAAATTAAAATTAAGCTACGTATTGTAGAGTACGATTAGAATTTATGGTTTATAGCATACATAGTTTATTTTTAGCATTACAAAGGTTTGTTTTAACGTCTAGACATACCAGTACTAAACGGAGTATTCGATTAACCTTACAAAATACCATGTGGGGTGATCATAAAATTTGGTTTTAAATACAAAATATAACACGTGATCACATAGTAAAAAACTTTAGAGGCATTTTAAAGTAGGCAAGATTCATAAGACATTCCTTCTCATATAGGCTTTAGAAAAAGCCTGATCAAACGAGTGTTTATAACTAAATATTATTTCATACCTGAGTACGGTTGACAAGGGTGGTGCCAACTTGTCTCTTGGTGAACATAGACGGTGCTTTGACATCATACCAGTCTTTGCGGGTGAAAGGATCAACACTGAAAGAAATAACAAAATTAGTATAACCTCAAACACTCACCGATGTAAACCACTATTCTTCATGTATTTTCATCGTTTACACACTAATTACGAACCATGCACTCCTAATATAATTGATAATAAGAGTACAGAAGTAACTTCAAAGAATAAGCTAGCGGAATCTTGAATACAAGCTGACACGAGACACTCAACTTAAATCCGAAATTACTCAAATCATCACAGTGACCGGAGGTGTTATTACTGATTAAACTTTTAAAGGATAATATAATATAACAATTCTCAGAGTTATTGTGAACTTACATCTTCTTCTTAACACCCTTTTTACCGCCTTTCGAGAGGCCTTTATTTTTACCAACCGCCATGTTCAGACAAAACTTGAGAAAGAATCTTTATTGTTTATGGGCCAAATATTCTAGAGATTGCCGTGCAACAGCAGTTTACATAGAGTTGCCTCTCTTTTTTTTTATTCTCGATTTTAGTCGATTATACAAAATTATGTAAATAGTAAATAATAACATTATTGAAATAATATATATATTTCCATTTTGTTTAAATAAATGTGGTTAACATTCAATATGATATTATTCTGGTATCTTTACGAACGATATTATTGATTGAATAAAAATTGATAAAAAAAAAACAATTTGAGAAATCAATTTCATAATTGAACTCTGAAGTTTTTATTCATAAAACATATACTTTAAGGCAGTAATGTACGATCTTACAACAAACTCACTAATGCTCAATTCAATTAAATCTATATATTGGGGATAAAAAATGTATTTATGTACTTCAAGTATTGGCCTTAGGCGCCTTACAATCCAGCCTAAAATGTATGATGAGAACCATACAAAGTGCAAACTAATTATTACAGATACAATTACAGATAATTGAGCAAGAGATTAAGGAATATGGTTGTTCAAGAAGGGTGAGAATAAACTTGCAAAGTCGGTAACGAGCGAGTGATGGTGTTTCAAGCGTTACTAGGCTGTGCAACCGTTTATAATCAGGAGCGCCCCGTAAGCTTGTTTATTACCTTAGTGCCCAGTGATTAAAAAAACAAAGCAAATAAGGCAAAATTTTCTTCAGGTTTAAAACTATGAATATATCGTTCTTGTAAACTTCAGCACGTGTAAACGTTTTGCTATCTTATCCTATTTTATGTTTTGTTGTAATATTCCAGCAAACTTTTTGTAAAATGTTTATGCATAATTTTAACAAACTTAGTTGTGAAAATTACTTAATAATTCTTTACATGTTATTTTATACACAAGTCTATCACATAGTTTGAGTCGATTTAAAAACTATTAGCATCACTAATTATTAGTGTTCCAATATTATTTTTGTCTATGACAGGAAAAGTGCTGCCATTTGTGAATTATACATTCCATTTTGTGTATATTCATTTAAAATATTATTGGACGCATACAACACTTAGTATTTCGGAAAAAAAGGAAAGAACAATATTTTCTTTCAAAAGAGACCTTTGCGAGTTTCCCGTAATTTTCAATAATAACTTTTCATTTGTCGGTAACGGTTGAATGGTTTGCAACGCATCTACGAGAGAGGATACTCGGCCAACACTATTTGAATATTTTTTTGTTTATATACAACACATTTAATAAAAACATAACTTATTCATGTTATTAAATAAAATGGTAATTATAAAAGAAAAAAACTGCGCAACTGACATATTTAAAATGTTGATGATAACTCATTTTACCCTTTCATTCAATCTTCTCTTTCATTTGAAGTCTGTAGTACCATTCATTCGATTGATTGATTGATTGATTCATTTTATCATTCGATTTCATTTATTCGTTGAGTAAAACTGGAATAGGTTGGACGCTAGCATAATAATATTGTATGATTTTATGGCCGTAAAATAGTTTTATTATACTTGCAAATAATCGTCGGCCGTTGCTTATATTTAGGGAGTGAAATTCTGCGCTACAGTGTTTAATAAATTGTTATGTTTTAATTGTAATAGTGCTAAATATGGGTGCTCGAGTGTCCAGAACTGATTTCGAGTGGGTTTACACGGAGGAACCTCATGCAAGTCGCCGGAAGATTATCCTAGGTATTTATTACGTCATGTCTTTATAAACAATTTGTATGCTAAAAGAACCGGCATAGACAGCGAGGCCCGAAGGAATCTATCGATCGAAATTGGTACACGGTCAATCAAATTTAGAAAAAAATGTTTCGCACCATTGCATACTTTTATCAATACACCTATTTAATTTATTGAATGTCAAGTACGGACTTATTCGTAACCTCGTAGATTTCAAACATTATTATTTGTTTCACCGGATAGTTACTTAATTAGTGTTGTTATTTAATCCATTTTGTGGGAAAAAAATATTATTTTCCTCGTTTTTTTTTTTCAAAAGACCAGGCAAGGGGATAAATTACCATAAAAAAATTTAATTGGATTAATTCTATGAGAAAACTGGTTGTTGTTGAGAGAGATTGTTATCATTAAATTAATTATCAGAACTTGAATAATTCATTGCAATCACATTATCTAGATTTGACATCATTAACTATGGCTGTTTATGATTTAGAAATTATTATTTCAACATAAATTTCTTTAAAAAAAAAAACTGTTGGGTGGTATACATTATTTTCAGGGAGGTGCATCTACATCCAAATATTATAAAGCTATTATTTAAACTAAATAACTGATAAGATTTCGTTTTAAATAGTGCATCATTATGATTTTCGTAGGTCATATAAAATTAGCCATGCACACCTATATTAATATGAAATCAGTTGGTAAATGATGAAAGAAGCAAGACTAAATATGCCTGGATATTAAGTTTTTTTTTTCATAGTAAGCTTTACTATCCTACTAAACTTGCGGCATGCTATGATGGCCGTTTTAACATTTAACAATGACAAAGAAAAATAACCTTTATTCCTACAGACATATAGTGCATCTATTGATCCGACAGCTAATTGTATGATGATGGAAATCAACCTTATTCCAAAGCAATACAGTTTATTTTCCTATGACGATTGGAAACGTCAAAACGGCCATCATAGCATGCCGGTAGTATAGTATTATAAATGTGAATGTTTGTATGTATGGATGTTTGTTACTCTTTCACACAAAAACCACTGAATAGATTTAGATGAAACTTGGTACATGGAGAAAGCATATCCTGGAATAACATATAGGCTACTTTTAATCCCGAAAAATGTGACATCCCTCGGGATCGCGGGTAAAACACACAAATAGCACACAAGACATTACCAAAAGGGGAATTAAAATTTACTGACTCACCATCATCTCAACACTATTCTGTCATTGAAAATACCGGGTGAGTCCCCTGTTGTAGTGAAACTTGAAAATCTACTTCAGATACACACAATAATGAACATAGATAATTCCTGTAATAATTAGTTAACAACAACAAAATTTCTCTATTTAGTATCAGGTGATTCTACTGCAATACAACAACATGCTCTTAAAATAACTCAGATTGCTCATGTGTAGTCTTGTATTACTGACCTTTTAAAAATCTATGAAGTATCCAGCTGGTGGTATTGGATTCTCAGATTGTCACCCAGATGATACCTCACAAAGATCTGTGTGCATAGGGCTTAAATCTATATACCTAAATATTTAATTCGAAAAAAGTAGTATATCCTTACGACTTCGATTACTATAAATGTGAATGAAAGTTTGTTTGTTACGCTTTCACGCGAGAACTACTTAAGCAATCGTCATAAAATTTGTATGCCATATTCTTGGAGGTATTAGACATAGGATACTTTTTGTGCGGGGAAAATGTTACATCCATCAGGAACGCGGGTGAAACTGCGGGGGACTGCTAGTAGGTTATATTTTTTAGGACTTGTGCAGGCATCTATAATAAAATCCGTGCTGAAATTTGCAATTACAAAAATTTATGGTACAGAATTAAAATACTGCTTTAGTACAAAAGGCTTTCTACAACACAAACGATTATTTTAATGATGACAATACTTGGGTGTAGCGCTCGCTCCAGCAGGACACATCTTTATGTACAAAATCTTATTTTGAAAAGAGTAATTGCTGAGTTTTATGCCTGCTCTTCTCAGTAAAAGCAACCTTCCGAACCAGTGTTACAGTCTGACCATTCATAAGTGCCTGTGAAGGCCTATTTGAATAAATATTTCATTTCATATACCTATAATATATCAGTTAACTGGTTTCCATAGTAGAATTATTTTTATTTTATTTAGAAATCCAACAGCTATTTTATTATTCCTGCGCACTACAACCTATCGAGTGTAGAAGTAAAGGAGGACCATCTTGTATGGGGGATTAGTCGAAAAAGTGTCCACTTGGAAACAGCGAATTAGGTTTCGAATTCTCACCGAAATAGCGCTTGTGTAGCAAGTGGAAATGATTTGAACAGATTGAAGGGTGCTGGGTTGGTTTCCGGTAATTGTTTAAAACTATTTTCTAATTCCTATTTACAATTACTTGGGGTACTTAAAATCACTGCATAATTTTATTCTCTACTCATGTTTGTCTATATATTATAATAATTATAAAAAATGCGCTGTAACAAAACGGAAATGTTTCTTTTTTTTTATTAATTTTCTATCCTACTTTAATAATTTGTGGCGCTCTATTTAAAATTCTTCCACTTTCAAGGGTCACTTTTTAGATGGTCCTCCTTTACTTCTACACTTTATACTGCAACCGAAACAAACATACATTTTGACGTAATCTTTCGAACGAATGCGAACCATTACCGAAACACAACCGCAGTTCGATCGTTGGTGTGTTTAGTACAATACAATTAAACGTCAAATTTGACGTTTGGTTGTGATGTGGTAATGGTTCGGTGCATAATATGTTAGTGGAATGGTGGCCATGTGTAAATGTCGAAGGACATTAATTTTAGCTGTATTATCAGTGAGTCATGACTCTTGGATATGAATAATGCTTCATGGATTTTGAAACATTGTATTTTATTATTTTACTTATAAGTTGCTTACAATCTCAATCTATCAAATCTATCTATTTAATACCTTTAAACAAGCAATTCTTGTAAATATAGTATATAATTAGGATCTCGGAAACGGCTCCAATGATTTTCATGAAATTTTGTATGCAAGAGGTTTCGGGGGCGATCGATCTAGCTACTACCGATTCATTTTCAGAAAATGTCGTTTAATCCATGTTTCAATGTCATTAGAAGGTAAGGTTTTCAAGTAACATCTTTTGTGAGAAATACTGTCATTGGGAGCCCTTTATTATCGCATCTAAATCGTATCTAGGTATATATGACAGTGCTTTAAAAAAGAGAATTCGGTAGAAGTCACATTAGTAAAGAAATCCCGAGCAATGCTCGGCCATCCAGATAATAAGATTTAAGAGACTTATTTTGTAGTACACCTACTAATAAAAATACATCTTATAATAGAGATGGGATTCATTGGAATCATGAAATCAAAGGGGTGGTATATGCCCAGTAGTGGACATCCCTAGGCTGATATGATCATGATGATAGATGCTTAGTAACAGAATCATTCAATTCTGACACTTCACACTTAAACATTAGGTGCTAAATGAGATTTCAGAAGCGTCAAATGATTTGTTAGACCATATATTACTCACTCATAAATGGGTCTAGTAATTATACTACCGGCACGCTATGATGGGCGTTTTGACGTTTCAGATTGTTATAGGAAAATAAACTGTATTGCTTTGGAATAAGGTTGATTTTCATCATCATACACTGTTGGATCAATAGATGAACCTTATGTTTGAAGGAATAAAGGTTATTTTTCTTTGTCATTGTTAAACGTCAAAAGGCCATCATAGCGTGCCGCCAGTTTGTTTTTCTGCTTTAGTCAGCAAGATAAGAGGCTCAATGGATTCAAAGTTACAAAAGAGTTTCTTACATAAAAAATATTTGGTAATATATGTAGAAATGTTATTGTGTTACTTTTTGTAGACACATTGGCAAAATACCTTTATACCTGTAAACTTTATTTAGAGGCAGCCATTCATTGCGTGAGGTGATTTTGGCGACTTTTCGACCTCCCCTCCCTCCATGGTGAGATGTCGTGAGACTGCGCGACCCCCTCTCCCGCCCTCATCTCACGTGAGATATGTGCCTGCACTTTGTCCCGTTCGCATTACCGCAATACATATTTTTATATTATTATATGCTATATATATTTGATCGGATAATTTTCTCGAAACTTGACACTGTTTCTTACGGATTAAAAAAATTACGTGATATTTTCCGAAAATACCTTTTCTCCCCCACGTGAGATTTGGTGAGGTTTGACTGGACCCCTTCCCCCACATAATTGATGGACGCCCCCTTTCCAAATTATCTTACTACCTACTAATGACATTTATAATATAAATGCAAAAACTAAGATGTAGGTATCTCGTATACCATTATTATCTCATACATTAAATATTAAAAATCCATACAAATACTCAATAACTTCCATATTTATAATATTAGTAGGATACACAGTCAAAAACGATATACGAGCAATACAGCCTTTTTTAAAGTTGGTTAATAATACTTCAGGATTGTCCTTGTATGCAATACACACGTTAAATGCTTGAAAGTATTAATGTATATTACAATAACATCTACTGGCTCGCCATATTGTTTGTACATTGATAAGAGTCGTATGGAAGGACAGACTGGTATACTAATATTATAAATGCGAAAGTTTGTGACTATGGACGTTTGTTACTCTTTCACGCAAAAATATATTATCAAATTTGGTTGAGACTTGAATTAGAATAGAATAAATAAATAAATATCCTGGGACATTCTTTACACACGGCCATCTGGTCCCAAACTAAGCAGAGCTTGTACTATGGAAACCAGATAACTGATATACTACATATACTACTTTTTTTTTTCTAAATACATACTTATATAGATATTCACACCCAGATACAGAACAAACAGACATGTTCATGCACACAAATGTTTGTCCTGGGTGGGAATCGAACCCGCGAACTTCGGTTTGGCAGTCAGAGCGTTAACCACCAAGCCAACTGGCCTGTCTTTGGCCTAGAATAGAATTAGAGTTTATTTATAAGAAACTAGCTGTCCCCCGCGGTTTTACCCGCGTTCCCGTGGGATGTCACATGTATTATACATAAAAACCTTCCTCTTCAATCACTCTATCTATTAAAAAACATCGCATCAAAATCCGTTGCGTAGTTTTAAAGATTTAAGCATACATAGGGATATAGGGACAGAGAAAGCAACTTTGTTTTATACAGGGTGCGCCAGAGAAACTTACTTATTTGAAAGGTCAATAAAAAAAAAAGTACTTCAGTTATTGTTTTAAATCTTTTTTTATTTGAGAATACAATATCCCAATTTTTTTTTATGCAGTCTTAAAAATGACATCGGATAAATGGCGACCCCAATTGCGCATACACTGATGAAGTCGATTTTTGAAATTCGTATCCACTCTTCGCAGCATATCAATCGGTATGTTGGCAATGGCGTCGCGAATGTTGTTCTTGAGGTGTGCTATGGTCCGTGGTCGATCGACATAAACCAGGGATTTCAAATAACCCCATAAAAAGAAATCGCATGGAGTCAAATCTGGAGAGCGTGCCGGCCATTGGAACAAAATCGCGTTCAGTTAATTCTTGCACAACAGCCAATTTATAGGGATGAAATTGAAGGTCTTCATGGGGAATTCGTCGAACAGTGGTATCAGAAATTCCCATAGCAGCTGCGTGTTTGCGAGCCGAACGCCGGGGAGAACGCACAACTGACTGCCTCACTCTTTCGATATTTTCCGGAGTTCTGATGGTCCGTTGAAGTCCATTTCTGGGTTTAGCGACACTTCCACACTCCCGAAATGAGTTAACCCACGACAGAATCGAATTACGGCCAGGAACGAGTCTGTGAGGAGGAATTTCAAAGCGAGCGCGGAAGGCACGTTGCGTAGCAACAAGTGAGCGACCGTTAGAAAAGAAGCTCTCAACTACGAAGGCCCGCTGCTCTCTAGACCAGAGCATGATGGCAACTGACTGGAGGGAGAAACAAACTTGGGAACTTCCCCCTCCAGATGCGCCCCCTCTTGCCCCTCTACCCGCCCAACTCACCGTGCGGGATTTTTTTCAAATAAGTAAGTTTCTCTGGCGCACCCTGTACTATGTAGTGATGGACGTATACAAAAAAATTAATATTATCATATACTTAAAGACGGCACTATACTTAAAACTAGCATTATTAAAAAAAAACATTAATGACAAAACAAAATTGAAAAATAATAGAGGACATAAGAAACTATAGGTACGAATTTTTATTTTTTAAAACTACCGCACAAATTGACTCCATGCCGCCTGATGTTAAGTCAATGAAGTTCCCTACAGATGGCCATCATCCCAGCAGCCATCATAGCATTGTGGCATGATGGCCCTCACCTTGACGGCCTTGAGAGAAGCTTTTTGATGAAAAAGAAATAATAATGATATGTATGTACGGTGACATTGTACGCCATATTCCTTACAAACGTGGCCGGCAACTCAGCGTCTTGCTGTGCCGAAAAACAAATTCGACAAAGCACTGGTTTTCAGTGCCAGCATTGGCAGACTTGGCACAAAGATAGATTATAACCTTGATAATTTTTGTTCCGGGAAAATGTTACATCCTTCGGAAACGCGAGTGTGAACGTGGGGTACAGCTAGTCTATTTCTATACTCTGTACTAATATTATAAAGCGAAAATATTTGTATGTAAGTATGTTTGTTACTCTTTCACGCAAAAACTACTAAACGGATATGGATGAAACTTGGCACATAGATAGAGCATATCCGGGACTAACATTTAGGCTACTTTTTATCCCGGGAAAATGTGATATGCCTCGAAAACGCGGGTAAAACCGCGGGGGCAGCTATTTTTTAATATTGATAATAGCGGTGACTCACAGATGATTCACGTTTCACGAATCTATCAATTTTTATCAAATATAATCAAAGTGATGGTGATTTTATCTCAAGTGGTTATAGATCACTCTTGATAACTCTTAGTGCAGAGTTTGTCCGAGGAAATACTACCACATTACTCATTTTTGCCGTGAATCAGTAGTGCACTTGTATTACTGTGTTTCGGTTAGAAAGGTAAGGCCGGTGAAATTACAGGCACATGAGACTTAACAACTTCACGTCTCAGGGTCGACAACGCATTGGCGATGCTCCTGGTGTTGCAAATGTCTATAGGCGGTGGTGACCACTTACCGTCAAGTGGACCGTTTGTTTGATTGTCGGCCCATGTAGTATAAAAAAAATCCCGGTATAAAAAGTATCCTTTATATTATTCCTGGGTATGCTCTATCTATGTGCAGAGTTTCATTTAAATCCCTTTCGTAGTTTTTGTGTGAAAGAGTAACAAACATACATCAATCCATCCACCCAAAATTTGCATTTATTACATTACTAGTATAGCCAAAGATCGGTTCTGTAGCCGTGACACGGCGTCAATTTCATGCTCACCAGATCATGTCAAATTGGTCTCGTTTATGCCTACCTCTTTTGAAGATAATGGGCGTGAATTATCATGTCAAATATCTCGAATTCGGATATCTATGGAATTCTTGATAGACGGTCAAATTGGTCTCGACACTGAGACTTCAGTCTGCCTCTTTGGAAATAATAGGCGTGAAGATATTGTGCCAAAATATCTTTCATTCCCATATCTATGGGATTCTTTTCCAGGCATTTAAATATGTCTCACCTCTGCCCACTTTTTTGGAGACAATGGGCGTGAATTATCATGCCAAATATCTCTAATTCGCATATCTATGGAATTCTTGATTAGCCAAATTGGTTATTGATTTGACAGTTAAGATAACTAATTGACTCAGGTGTGACCTTGCGGAAATCTATTATAAGACTAGCTGACCCGGCAGACGTTGTCCTGTCTTACATATGAATATTGAATTCGAATCTTCTGATTGAATCGACTGTGAAATGTGCACTTAATTATATAGAAATTCCGATCCATGCCTCTATTAAAAACGATATTTGCAGCGCGCATTCTGTCAATAGCGCCAACTGACAAACGACTGACAATAATATCAAACAGGTTACATTAAAAAACTTTATATTGTCAAAAGCACTAGTAAAGTCCTTATGTTTTCTTAAATTTTCTAATTTTCCGCGCAACTTATTAAATTTTTTCGTTCATAAGAACCATCTCCTGACAATAACAGACATATCAAAAAAAGAATTAGCGAAATCGGTCCAGCCGTTCACGCGTGATGCCGTGACCAAGGGAAATAGGGATTCATTTTTATATATATAGATATATAGATTACACAAAAACAAATATCTAGTAACTAATTCCGCTGGATCTCCTTCTCTGTCAAGTCCCAAAGGATTTAGACTTCCTGTTTAGCGTCACCAGGCGTCCGGATAAAGCCGGACATAGTTAGGCTATTTGATTGCGTGTCCAGACAAAATAAACGGTGTCCGGTTCGTCCGGCGTTTGTAAGTCTTTTTATTTTCGCAAACAAGCTGGTAATAATCAACGATGCTTGATTTTACATATTATTTTTGTCGTACCTAGTAATACTGAGTCACAAAATCCTTAATAATGTAGGGTGTCCGGCCTTTTCACCCACATGTACGGTCAAATTGACTGATCAGTCCGGCTATTATGTTTGGCGACTTGTGCCTTTACCATGAGTTTTTAACGTACGTACTCGCTAGCGACGGCGTAAAACATTTCTATGGCAACTGTGTACAGCGCCACTAGCGGTCACGTAAAGAACTAAAATCGGTAGTATGAGTCCATCGGGTTCGATGGTCGTTTACTCGCCAGTGACTAAAGTAAGTTTCGATAGCAACTCATGGTAGAGGTACTGGCAGCCCTATTCCTGTTGAGTTTCCTCGTTTGGACCTTGACAGAGAAAGAGATCCAGCGGAATTAGTTATTAGATATTTGTTATTTGTATAATCTAGATTCTAAACAGTAAAGAGCAAGTACTTACGTATTTTTCATATCAGTTTATTATTTTTTTATCAGTAGAAACATTGTAAAACATGTTATGTGTGACGATACAATGTTAATGGGATTATTTGTTTTTTACTGCTATTGTTTTTTTTTTGTGAGCAATGTTATAACTTTTAACGTCCACTAGAGTAGAGATAAGAGATCGCTGAATATGGTGTTTTACAAGTAATTTATTTATGTCTGATTCTGAATAGCATTATATGGTAACGTTATTAATGTGAAAACATCTAAAGACTTCAATAGAACAGCCCCCTTATTCAGCTAATACAAATTTCGTCGGCGAGCCGCGTCACGAGCTTAGGGAACGTATCCATACTATGTGACCCATTCAAGGGGGGGAGTGCGCCTTTTAGCTTAATTCAAATATGGAGTGCCTTATTAAGCATTTTTTTTTATCATCTATTTGCGAAATATCGTTGAAAGCCGTATTTATAAATTACTATGTACAAATTAGTCTTGGCATATACTACGCATGGTCACCAAGGGGGGGAGGTGGGTAAAAATTGTAAAAGAATGGGTCTCGTAGTATGGGTACGTTCCCTATACCTCTCACGTGATTAGTAGTATTAGCGTAGTAAGCGACAGAGACAGAGCACGGAGGCCGTGACGAAACAACCTCGAGTTAGTGTCATTTTCCTTACAGAATCGAACCCCTCATCTCTAAGCACTAACATCCATCGCAAGCGTATAGTTATCGTATCGAGTGCTCTAAAAGCCTGGAAAATTAAACACCGTGCATACCTTGACGTTGCGCGATGTTAAATTTCCCATTGCGTTGGTTTTTGGCGCACTCGATAACATGCCAATAAATCGTTCGTGCTCAGGGCACAGATAACATATAGCAAGAGCGTACATTCTATGTGTATCTATTTTGTGTAATTAGTGCGCTAACATGAGAATGACCACCTTGTTACTAATTGGAAGTAATGTTCCGTTAAATGTCCTAATTGCCGTGAGAGTGATGAAGACAACAACATATCTTACGGTTGGAAACTTCTTCAATAAAAGTCAAATAAGTACGTACGTTTCATTAGTTAACCTTTTACCCGACTTTTTGAGTAGTATAGCTCTTAGTGCAGAGTTCGTCCGGGGATGTACTACCATACCTATTTTCACCGTGAAGCAGTAGTGCAATTGTATTACTGTTTCGGTTAGAATGGTAAGGCCGGTGAAATTAAAGGGACATGAGACTTAACAACTTCACGTCTCAGGGTCGACAAGGCATTGGCGATGCTTTAGTATGCCAAAGACATAATGTAAGGGTAACGATTAAAGCAGTCTCTGTGTTTTACGAATGTGCCAACGTAGTGCCGAAAATACTGAGCTGATTTTGATAAATGAAATAAAATCAATATGACGGATGTTACATCCAAAAAAGGAGTGGATTCTGTTTTTTTTTCATTTTGTGACATGTCAAATTAAAGAAGAGAAGATCGGCTGATAAATTTAATTTATTTAAAGAAGGCCGACTAACAAGCAGATAGTCCACCTGATGGTAAGTGGTCACCGCCACCTATGGACTTTTACAATATTCAGGACATCGCGTTTGTCGACCCTGAGACGTGAAGTTGGTAAGTCTCATATGCCTGTAGCTTCACCGGCCTTACCTTTCTAACCGAAACACAGTAATACAAGTGCACTACTGCTGCACAGCGGAAATGGGTAAGGTAATAATTCCCCGGACGAACTCGACGCTAAGAGCTCTACTCAAGAGATAGACTATATCAATAGATCTTTACCCAATTGAGATAAAATCAACTCATTGCGGGCCACATTTTAGGTCTTGGGGACCACTGGTGGTCCACGGACATGTTTTTTTTTTCAATAATTGAACAAAGAAAATACTTGGACTAAATAAAAACTTGAGAGGTGTCAAGCGACACCCGGATGGAACGAAGATACGCATTGGAATTGACCAAAACGCTGAGTTTAGGTCCAGTGTTGAGAAAAACTTGCAATCTCTCGTCTTTAGTATTAGGTCTTCAATAAAAGATCAAGACTGCTAATAATTACTAATTATACTAATTTATAAATGGAACAGAATTTTAAACATGTTGTATATAGCCTTTAAATAAATTATGAAAAAAACAAACCCAATAATAAACCAAATCATTTAAATTTCGAAAAAAAAGTGTCGTTACAACTTTTCGTATGATTTTTTTCCGTCTAGCCCCATTTCACAACGCGCGATAAAAAACTTTGTTCCAAAACATAATATCATTCACAAAAGACCACAGTGGTTCATAAGTTTATTGTTGGGAACCTCTGCTCTTGCTCGATCAATGGTGATGATACGAAACCCATCACCATATCACGTGAGATATAAATACGTGACGGATAACACGTTAACACTGTGATGCGAATTGTTATCACATTCGATAATGAAGAAATTTCTGAGTCATTGTTGATTATTTTTATGTCTATTGATTGCGGCTGGTAGTCCTGATTAGTCATTTGTTGACAGCTGTTTTTCCCCGTATTTTTCCTCGCAGTTGTACCGTTAGATATGCTTTTATTAGCTTCAGACGTATGTTAGTATGTAACGGACTCTTTGAACATGATTTTGACCTTCAAGACGTCGGATTAACTCGAAATTTGGCATACTTGTTAAGGACCGATGACGATTCAATATTCTAAATAGTTTAACCTGTTATCCTTACTAGGATGATCAGGTATAGCGGTTTAACTAAAAAATTTAAAATAAACAATAGTTTAAAAAAACAAAAAAACACGCTTAAAGAAAATCCAACTAAAAAATAGAAAATAAATTTGAATTAAGAATAGTGTAAAGAAGAAAAAAAAAATTATTGTAAAAAAAGCGTGGGGTGCTTTTTAAAATATTATCAAAATGATAATTCTTCTACTCATAATAAATTTTTATAACTATTGACACCATGCATCCAACGCTCTTTTTTTAAAAGTAAATATTTGTTCTTCTTCTTTACACTATTCTTAATTCAAATTTATTTTATTTTCTATTTTTTAGTTGGATTTTCTATTTAAATAAACAAGAATTTTTTAGTCTGTGATGGTTTTTACATCCCTACACGAATTAGTGTGCAATTCTAAGGTGTAGAGGCGATTGAAGAGTATATCGATGACCATGTAGCTTTTTTAAAAATAAATTGTAATTTTTTCTACACATCTGATCCCAAACTAAGCAGAGCTTGTACTATGGAAACCAGATAACTGATATACTACATATACAACATTTTTCTACTAAATACATGTTTATATAGACATTTACACTCAGACACAGAACAAACATACATGTTCATGCACACAAATGTTTATCCTGGGTGGGAACCAACCAAGCCAACTGGCCTGTCAAAGCCTATGTGCTATTCCAGACTCAATCTCTGTGCCAAATTTTACCTAGATCCGTGCAGATCCTGGCATGATTGATTAACAATGACATCAACCCATCCAACCTTAGGCATTTATAATAACAGCATTATTTTAATGTAGCCACAATCTACAGGCCAGTTGGCTTGGTGGTTAGCGACTCTGACTGCCAAGCCGAAGGTCGCGGGTTCGATTCCCACCCAGGACAAACATTTGTGTGCATGAACATGTCTGATTGTTCTGTGTCTCTGTGTAAATATCTCTATAAGTATGTATTTAGAAAAAAATAGTAAATGTAGTATATCAGTTATCTGGTTTCCATAGCACAAGCTCTACTTAGTTTGGGACCAGATGGCCGTGTGTAAAGAATGTCCCAGGATATTTTTTATACTAGTCTATACTAATCCTAACTAATATAATAAATGCGAAAGTAACTTTGTCTGTCTGTCTCGCTTTCACGCCAAAACTACTGAACCGATTTAAATGAAATTTGGTATACAGATAGTCAAGAGCCTGAGGAAGGACATGGGCATTTTAATGCGCAAAAAGGGTTGTAAGGGGGATGAAAAATTAGATCGTCATATTTAGAGCTGTTGATTCGATATAAATAAATTTGACATTCGAAGTTTGTATGTGAGTATGTTTGTTACTCTTTCACGCAAAAATACTAAACGGATATGGATGAAACTTGGCACATCGATAGAGCATATCCTGGAAAAACATATAGGCTACTTTTTATCCCCGGAAAATGTGATATCCCTCGGGAACGCGGGTAAAACCGCGGAGGACAGCTATCATATAATATAATTCTTCTTTTGTCCACAGAAAAGTACCCGCAGATAAAGAAGCTGTTCGGCTACGACCCGCTGTTCAAATGGGTGGTGACCGCCATGGTGTTGACACAGTTAATCATGCTGCCTATAGTCCAGCACCTGAGCTGGCCGGTCACACTCCTCGTGGCCTACTGCTTCGGGGGAGTCATCAACCATTCACTTATGTTAGGTGAGTTAATATCCTTGGATACATAGGTACCACAACTAGACATAGTTCTAAATAAATAAATATCCTGGGACATTCTTTACACACGGCCGTCTGATCACAAACCAAGCAGTTTTACTGTGTTTCGGTTGAAAGGTATGGCCGAGGAAATTTCAGGCAAATGAGACTTATCTTGACGTGTCAAGGTTTAGAATGCATTGGCGATATCCCTGGTTTTGCAAATGTCCATAGGCAGCGGTGACCACTTAGCAATAGTGGACCATCTGCTGGTTTGTCGGCCTATTTGAGATTAAAAAATGGCAAAAGGGAGAATTTTGTGAATAAAGGAATGTTAACAGCCAAGTGAAAAATTAACTCTATGAAGTTATTACAAGATTGATCAATAGATGAACTCTATCTTTTTAGCAATAAAGATGATTTTTCATTGACATATTTAGTAATCAAATGTTATTTTAAATCTAGACAAATAGTAACCATCTTGTGATTTGTATGCTTTTAAATTAGTACGACTGGAACGACCTTGTGGGTCGTTTGACAGTACTGCTGCTATGACGCGAGTATTATTGTTTTAAATGTCTAGTGAAGTAGGGCTGTCACATATATGAATAATAGTAATCTATTATTATTAAAGCTTTATTATTACACTTAACAATTCTTATGAGAGTAATACATATATTTAAATTATTTGCTTTGTTATGTGGCCCCCCTAAGGGTAAAAGCCTCCTCCATTTTTTTCCACCTTTCTCTGTACTGGCCGTACGCAACCAGCTGTATTTATTAAATCATCTGCCCATCTTTTCTTCTGTCTTCCCACGTTTCTTTTGACTTTTGAGCCCTGCCATTTAGTTGTTTGGTAAGTCCATTTATAATCTTTGTATTTTGACAAATGCCCTGCCCAATAGTAATCTATATACATACGAGTATATTAATACGTGAAACTAAAGCAGATGTGATAGTGTTCTGCAGAAGCATTGGGTGTCAACCTTGATAAACCCCCATGCCCAGCATTTTTTTTATATAAACTGATAATTTTGTGCATGTATTAAAATTATTTATTTTTATAACTCTTACTTGGTAGTTTTAAGAAATGGATCCTTTGTTGTTTGAATATTTTATATAAAAAAAAATAATATAAAATATAAAATCCATTCGGAATACATTTTTTTATTTTTTCTTTTTACATTATCTACGGACTCTTAGTCCGTACTCTTTGAAGATTGTACGATGAATTATTTTAAGATCTATTGTATTGTGTTTCTAAAAATTAACATCTTTCCGCGCGTGCTCAGCTCGTTGTTTTGAACTGAGGCTTGTGGTTCCTTAATAATAGTGTTACATTAAATTTTTCTATTGCCGATACATGGATTAAAATAACTTAGCATTTACTTAAATTTAGTTACACTTATTCATCAAAATTTATAATTCTAAATATTAAAGTTTAAGCTATTTCAGCCTCGTATGGTTTCGCTCCCAAAAGACTTTCCATGACAACTGCATCTCGATGTTCGGAATACATTAAATTAAAGTAAACATTACCATACGTTTGCCACACGCACATAATGACGTATTCGTGACCGAGCCAAATCTCACCCAATCTCAAGTGGGGGGGGATTTCTCGGTAAATATCACAAAAAAAAAATTAATCACATCTGTAAAATATGTAATATCCCATTTGACACCAGTACCTCTACCATGAGTTTCTATCGAAACTTACTTTAGTCACTAGCGAGTAAACTACAGTAATTCTCGATAGCAACTGTCAAATTTGTGACTCATGGTACCGAATTTCTATAGCAAAGGCTAAAAAACGTTACTCGCTAGTGTTTACATTATATATCTATATTATATATACTATCGATTTTAGTTCTATAGGTGACCGCTTGTGGCGCTGTACACATTTGCCATAGAAATGTTTTACGCCGTCGCTAGCGAGTACCTAAAGCGACCGCTCCTCTCTTTTTAACCCAGGGCCAACGCTGTTAGGTCTCAACAATTTTAATGCAGTATTATTTCCAATTTATTCGCTTTGCGATATCACTTGTGAAGTTAGGTAATATTATAGATATTCTTATCTAATCTGTTTTGTATGAATCACATAATTTACGATTTATTCTCTTGATAATACAGATAACACTTCTTGTAACTGATTGATATACAACACTTGAGGATCCTTTAGATGTGCCGGTGTTTTTCCGTTTTTATTGGGTGTTCGGTATATAGCCCAGTTGGCTTGGTGGTTAGAGACCCTGACTGCCAAATCGAAGGTCGCGGGTTCGATTCCCACCCAGGACAAACATTTGTGTGCATGAACATGTCTGTTCGTCTGTGTCTGGGTGTAATCTATATAGGTCTGTATTTAAAAAGTAGTATGTGTTGTATATCAGTTACCTGGTAGCCATACAACAAGCAGTACACTCTGCTTAACTTGGTATCAGGTAACCATGTGTGAAGAATGTCTTGGGATATTTATTATTATTTGTTTTACTGTTTAACCTATTAGAATATTTTTTTTATTATGCATTACTTACATGTTCCTCACGGTTTCATCCATGGACCTGTGGGAAAGATTACTCTATAACGTCAGTTATCAGCCAACGAAAGTCCCATAAAAAACGGTCCAGCCGTTTTAGAGATTAACCGGAACATGTAGACCGACAAAAAATCAACAAAAAACCTGAAATTTGACACAGTTAATGTTTATAATTGGAGAAAATGTGCATAAAGCTAGTTTTTTTGTATAAAATGCATTAGGAATAAATTAAATTATTAAAAAAATATATATTTATACATTAGAACATGGACCCTCCTTCTCTTTTGAAGTCGGTTAAAGATAAACATTACGCAAACTACCATACGTTCGACACACACATATTTACAATATAGCTTACGTTCATACATTTTGTTCGCTAATTGACCGCTAGTAGTAAATAAATAAATGAATATCCCAAGACATTCTTCACACATGGTTACCTGATCCCAAGTTAAGCAGAGTGTACTGCTTGTAGTATGGCTACCAGGTAACTGATATACCACTTTTTTTTAATACATACTTATATAGATACTAGCTGCCCGGACAGACGTCGTTCTGTCGAAATAAGTCCATACAAAAATGCAGGAATTCGCTCGCAGCGCCACCTACCGGGTCCAATTGTGAATCTAAACCATCCAGGGCACCACCCAAACGCAAACAAAAAAAAACATTCCAATCGGTCCAGCCGTATTAAAAAAGAAGAAATAATTGAATTTCACGGTATTTCGTTTACTACAAAATAAATTTAATTTATACATTAGCCTCAATAACACGTGGTAATCATGATATTGAATTGTAGCTTATATGACACGTTCGTAGATTTACCATAGCAGCGCCATCTATTGATGACTTACTCAACCCAGTCGAAAGGTATCGACATCTCTTAGAATCATTTGGAGTTAACAGATAATTGTGACTGTCAAATAATAACAGACAAATAATTAGCAATAAATTAAAATTGCGACTATAATTTGAGATTTAAACTATCCTATCTCTCAAGTTGGATCGAACTGCACATGGTGTGCGAATTTTATTATAATCGGTTAAGTGGTTTAGGAGTCCATTGAGGACAAACATTGTGACACGAGATTTATATATATTAAGATTTACACCCAGACACAGAACAAACAGACATGTTCATGAACACAAATGTTTGTCCTGGGTGGGAATCGAACCCGCGACCTTCGGCTTGGCAGTCAGGGTCTCTAACCACCAAGCCAATTGGTTGTAGCTTCAGTGACTTTAAATTTGACCTTCATAAGTTCCGAGGGCCTAAACTGAATAAATGGTTTTGAATTATTTTTTTTCGAAATTATAAATGAGTCTTAATTGTCTTCTATTTTTTTTCAGCAATTCACGAGATAGCGCACAATCTAGCGTTCGGGCACAATCGGCCGCTACATAACAGACTGTTCGGGTTCTTCGCAAACCTGCCGATCGGCATACCCATATCTATAAGCTTCAAGAAGTATCATTTGGAACATCATAGAGTGAGTATTCAATATCCTTAGATCTTTCTTTGGTGACATGCGGAAGTTCACATGCCCCAAAAATACCCCAAAACTGGGGATATCTGAGTTAACCACAACTACTGATCCCCGTTACACGGCAGTTGCATTTTAGTTTGTTACCTTAAAAGCGTGGTTACCACCTTACGACCACATCCCTTACCACATTGATATTGTGATGACCTTTATTTTATTTAAATTTTCTTTTTATATATTTTTTGTTTTTTATTTATTATTATTTCAACAGTATACATACATAAATTCCTTGAATGCTATTGCTGTAATGAAAACCCATCTAAGATTATTATTAAAATCTCTTCCCACAGTACCAAGGCGATGAAGTAATAGACACAGATCTGCCGACACTACTCGAAGCTAAACTCTTCTGCACGACATTCGGCAAGCTGATATGGCTGATACTCCAGCCGCTTTTCTATTCATTCCGGCCTCTAGTCGTAAGGCCGCTGCCTCCTACGCCAATGGAGTTAATTAACTTAGTAATACAGCTCTTCTTTGATGCAGTAGTCATAAAGCTGTTTGGTGAGTTTTATTTTGAATGTCTTTTTAGAGATTAAAAAAAAAAAATTGTTACGATGTTCGTGGCTTCGGCACCAGTCTCCCGCAATTTAAGTGCTATTGTAATTTTTTTTTGGTAAATGAAGTTGTTCATATTTTTTTTGTAACTTATTGTGGGAGATAAATAAATAAATTATTATTACTTATCTGCCTGCGGTATTTCCGGACCGATATGACCTCCAAACCTTCAATAAAAGAGCGTACTCCTTTTTAAAAGGCCGGCAACGCACTTGTGGCTCCTCTGGTGTTGCGGGTGTCCATGGGCGGCGGTTATTGGTTGCCATCAGGCGATACGTCTCGTTTGCCTACTAAAACATAAAACAAAAAAAAAATCTAATGGACGGGTTCGATTCCCAGTCAGGACAAATATTTTGTTCATATAATATATGTTTGTTTGTTGTTTGGGTATATAAATATAATTATGTAAATTTAGGAGATTTCTTTTTGGATAAAATATAGTACATTTTACAGTTATCTATGTCCTGAGCGCGAACATCTATCGCAAGCGTATCGTCATCGTATCGAATGCGCCGAAAACAATTGCAATGGGAAATTGAACATCGCGCAACGTCACGGTATGCGCGGTGTTCGATTCTGTACAAACCAGTTTTTTGGCGCACTCGATACTTATTGGTGCTAAGGTCTCTGGTTTCCATAGTACAAGTAGAACAAACTGGTTTATTTGGTATCAGATTGGTGCGTGTAAACAATTGGGATGTGGCCTGTATTAAAGATAAATGATCAAACACTAACCAGTGTATTGAACATCCAAAAATATACGAAAACATTAAATATGATCAAAATTAAATCATTAATGTGATTTTTAAGTACCGATCTAATCATAAAGAGTATGTTATTTGATGCTGTACAATTATGACGTCACAACTTGCTATTTCATGCAATACTCCATACATTCGATCGTTTTGACATTAGATAAAGAATTGCTGATTTGACATGTCAGGACACATCCCTAATAAAATTAATTGCGTATTTTAAATGTTATAAACAAACAATGGGACTAAAATGGTAACTTTGTCTTATATTATTTACAGAAGATATATGCTGTTTTATTATGACAGGCCAATTGGCTTGGTTAGCGACCCTGACTGCCAAGCCGAAGGTCGCGGGTTCGATTCCCACCCAGGACAAACATTTGTGTGCATGAACATGTATGTTTGTTCTGTGTCTGGGTGTAAATATATATATATGTATGTATTTTGAATAATAAAAAGTAGTATATCAGTTATCTGGTTTCCATAGTACAAGCTCTGCTTAGTTTGGGATCAGATGGCCGTGTGTGAAGAATGTCCCGGGATATTTATTTTAATTTGTTATTTATTGTTTTATTTTTCTAATTACAGGTTGGAAAGTGATGATGTATTTGATACTGGGGTCACTAATGGCCATGGGTGTGCATCCAGTTGCAGGTAAGATATCTTACTTCTATTTATATGGGAAAGTTTGGATGCATCGATGTTTGTAACTAAATCACAGACCGGCTGGAAATATATGGATGAAATTAGGAACAGTGGTGGATTCTAGTCTGGAATAGCATATAGGCTACTTTTTATCCCTCGGGAACGCGGGTGAAACCTTGGGGGACAGCTAGTATATTTAGCATTAGAGTAGTAGAGCTCTTATTGAAGAGTTCGTCCGGGGAAGTACCATCTTACCCATTTCTGCCATGATGAAGTAGTGCACTTGTATTACTGTGTTTCGGTTATAAAGGTAAGGGGGCCGGTGAAATTACAGGCACATGAGACTTAACAACTTCACGTCTCAGGGTCGACAACGCATTGTGCACATATAAAAAAGTGGTTTCTTTTGTCCGTATGTATGTGACTGAATTCATCCTAAACGACTAACCGATGATGATGAATTTTTGTGTGCATTTGAGTGGGCTCCTGGATGGTTTAGATTCACAATTAGACCCGGTAGGTGGCGCTGCGATCAAGTTCTAAAAATAGTTGCACGGCAAATTTTTATAAAGTGAGGGCGAAATTAATGTATGGGATTTTAGTTTGAACAAATTTGGATAGGACAACGTTGGTTTTTTAGAAACACTGAATCTCGTATTTCTTACTGTAAGCCAAAATATTAATTTGCATACATATATAAAAGTATGGGAATTATGGGTTTCCCATACAAATGTTTATCCTCTTCTTCACTTCTTTATATATTTTTTCTGACAAACCAGGAGGCCTTGGGTTCGATTCTCGGGTCAGGCAAATTAAAATAAACGTTTATTTGTTTACAAATGATAACCTAAAGAGATTGATAAATCTATCTGAGAGACGCTGTAATTTCTCACCATATGTCACATGATTACACTGTCTACCTCAACGGATAAAAGGCGTGAAGATATTTTATGTGTTTTTATCCTATATGTTTCAGGTCACTTCATTTCCGAACATTATATGTTCCGTAAAGGCTATGAGACATACTCGTACTATGGCCCTTTAAACTGGATCACATTTAACGTTGGGTACCACAACGAGCACCATGACTTCCCTGCTGTGCCCGGCAGAAGGTTACCTGAGGTACGTCACTATGTTAGCTTAGGTTTGGATATGGATGGGTGACCGTTTTGACGGTGACTTTTATGGATGGTTAAAAATTGGACAGCTCTTAAAGGAAATTCTTAGTTTTTTTTTCTTTTTAATCATTTATTTAAAAAAAATAACAAATTACACATACAATTTTCCTTGCCAAGCTATATAGCTTGTTGGCAAGATACACTCTGTTCATTTTCATGAAATTTATTTTGTATTCAAAATAATCTTTCCAACCACAAACGGGGTGTGTTTTTAGGTAATAACAGTACTAAAAATGATGAGAAACGTAAAATATTCATCAATGTAAAAAATTTACGGACTTTTTTAAATACATGTTTTTTTTTTACTAAATTAGGTACTGCAATTTCCCCCAAAATCTAGCATTTTTTTTAATGTCACAACACCTTCGGCAGTAGAATGTATAGAGAATGCGACACCTGTCCCCTTATTCGGCTAATACAAACTTCGTTGACAAGCCGCTTCTCGGAGGCCTCGGAGCTTACCTCTCACGTGATTAGTAGTAGGTATTTGCGTAGTTAGCGAAAGAGACAGAGCACGGAGGCCGCGACGAAACATCCTCGAGTTAGTGTCATTTTCCTTACAGATTTGAGCCCCTGTATTGTCATTGAAAGGATGCCGTGTAAGGGTGAAAGCCATTAAAGGCTTACCTTCGTTAAACTATTGTCATCTAAATTCCCACATAATACCTATTTTTTAATAGGATTACTTACACACCTTATAATAACTTCATGGGTAGGTCAAGGTTTTCTTAAATATTGGTTAAATAAGATATTCAGTAAACGCTTTCAAACTCAATGTCTCAATATAATATATTTAAGATTGTAAATTTAAAACTGTATTGTTTTTTATTTTATGCTTGTTTTTTCACTCCATTTAATATATATGTATATAAATGAATGTATGTCTGTATGTCCGTTATAGAATCGTAAATTATGCAACGGATTTTAATGAAGTTTTCAGTAATAGTCATTCAAAAGGAAGGTTTATAACCAGGATTTAAAGCGGGCTAAGCCGCAGGGCGCAGCTAGTTATAATTAAAACTTAAACACTTAGTAGGAGGTCCCCAAGATACAGGCTATCATAGCCAGCATATGTTTTCAATATCTATTTGCGATCTATACCTTGCAACGCCAACAAAAATAGTTAAAAAATCTATTATTGTATATTTTTTTACAAACTCAGGTGCGACGTATTGCTGCAGAATTCTACGACAATCTACCCCAGCATAACAGCTGGTCATCTGTTCTTTATGACTTTGTTATGGATCCGGATATCGGTCCTTACGCGAGGATGAAGCGCAAGCATCACGGACTGAAGAGTTAAATGTCAAAAATATGCGCCAAACGCTGGCATAAAATACAATTTTGTATCTGTTCCACAATTTAATAGAACCTTTTTGACAGATATGGATGTCAAAGAAAAATAAACTTTATTGTTTTAAGAATAAGGATAATTTATTGGTTCGCAATGTTAATTCTTTGATGGAGTATTTGAACTTTATTATAAAGGCTACGCGGTTGATTTTTCTATAACATTTTTAACTGTCAAAAGGGACTGTTAGATTGTGACGACTCTAGACAGTTTTATATGAATCGTTTTTTACTCAGAATTATGACGCTATTTGATTTTATACCGTATTGCAAGGGACAATAATGCCTATATGTTGTATATAACTTAACTTTAAACATATGTACGTCTCTTTCTATTTTGATAAGATTGGAAGAGAAAGGTTGACTCCTGTCAAACTCACTTTTCAGTGTGAATGGTTTGTATCAAGCTCACGTCGCTCTTTCCGACTTCAAAAAAGGAGGAGGTTCTCAATTCCTCTGTATTTTTTGTGTTTTAATGCAGATGTGTGTGAAATGAATGATTGAGTGAATGGTTTGTATCAAACTGACAACTAAGAATCACCTCACTCTTTTCAACTTTAGGTAAAGAAGGAGAGGTACATAGATTGAAATAAATCAAGGTTTTGTTTTAATAAATAATTTTTAATATGGCGGCGTATATTCCATTTATATAGTTAGAATATACGTTTAATGTTGTATCTGAAATGGGAATTTTGTGACCAAATTTATTGTGTATTCATGTTTTATCTATCACTACATAGTCTAAAACCAACTCGCTTCTCTGTCTGTCTGTCCCTATGTATGCTTAGATCTTTAAAACTATGCAACGGATTTTGATGCGATTTTTAATAGATAGAGTGAGTCATGAGGAAGTTTTTTATGTATAACACATGGATATTATAATTGAGAAAATTTTAAAGTTCGCTTGCTTGACAGTTCGCATATTACAGACCTCTGGAACGCGGGTGAAACCGCGGGGGACAGCTAGTGTTTGTTCGCTTAGTTCTTTTTAACTACGCAATAGATAGATGCGGTTTACACAAGTATATAGAGAATTTCTGTTAAGTTTATGTGTATAATACATTTATATGGGATTTATGAATAATTTTATTTACCATCAGTTGAAATGGTAAAAAGTATTTTTTTGTTTAAGTCCGTTTTGATAGCTAAAAGTGTTATTGAAAAATGAACTTTATGTTGTTACGATAAGGTACATCTGCATCGTTATACAATTAACCATTCGATTTTTAGATGGACCTTAACTCAATAGACATAAAGTTGATTTTTCAATGAAATTATTTTTTGATAAAACGGACTTTAAAATTTTGATAACTTTAATATCCTATTTAAATTAGCTTATATAAGGCCACAAGGTTTTTGAAAGGATTTTTATTATATATCATTATATATGAATCCTACTAATATTATAAATGCAAACGTTTGTATGTATGGTTGTTTGTTTTTCTCACGCAATGACTGCCAAACGGATTTAGATGTAACTTGGCACTTTTTTGCCGGGAAAATTTTACATCCATCGACGTGGATTGAAACTGCTTAGGACAGCTAGTATATTATATACAACGTGTTACAAAATACCCCGTAAAAATGTAATCAATTATCAAAGCCAACAACCCTAGTAAGCTGTCATGTCAGGGAACCAGATTATTTAACAGAAAGGCCTACGTACCTATTTTACCTAATAATTGTATACTTTAATATTTTCTCTATTTTTCATTCATAAAAATCAGTTTTTTTTTTTGGGGTATGTTATACAGCGTTACTACGGTTCTTAAATTTTGTGAATGGACTCGTTGTAATACCCCGTTTAACCTCATTTCGGATTTACGGGTAGTTTTGTAACAACCTGTATTGTATAGTATATTATATACTAGCTGTACCCCGCGGAATTTTCGATTTTCCCAGCATTCAAAGTACCCTATATATATGTTATTCTAGGGTATGCTCCATATATGTGCCAAGTTATATTAAAATCTGTTTGGTAGTATTTGCGTGAAAGAGTAACAAACATCCATGCATAAAAACTTTCGCATTTATAATATTGGTAGGATATAAAAATGATTGTTTGTGTTTGTGCCTTATGCCTTGTAAATATGTGTTTTCTAGTATGCCTGCGTAGGAGTTTAAAAAAAAAATATGTCGCTTAGCAACGCGGGAACAGCTAGTTAAATAAAAATACCAATGAACTTTTTAACATCATGTTTTTAATATTAACTTACATTAAATGGAATTAATTTTTCAATAAAACATTTCTACCTGTATTTAAATGTATGTATATAATGTAATATTTCTTTTTAATCGTCAAAATTATAATCTCACAATGTTTATTTTTTTATATATTTTTTACAATTTTTTTTTTTATTTATGTTTTTTTAGAATCGCGTATGTATTTTTTTTTATATTTTTGTAAAATTATGCTATCAATTAAGTAATATATTCAATATTGAATAATAAAAAAAACAGTATATATATTTTTTTAAAAAATTTAGTTTTGTACCTAATTGTTAATTAGTATTTTCATGTTGTCTGAGTAATTTAAAAGTAGAGCTCATAGTGCAGAGTTCGTCCGGGGAAGTACTACCTTACCCATTTCCACCGTGAAGCAGTAGTGCATTTGTATTGCTGTTTCGGCTGGAAAGGTAAGGCCGGTGAAATACAGACACATGAGACTTAACAACTTTACGTCTCAGGGACGAGGCATTGGCGATCCCCCTAGTGTTAAAATGTCTATGGGCGGCGGTGACCACTTACCATCATGTGGACCGTCTGCTTGTTGCCCCAAGTGGTCTAAAAAAATTGTGTCTGTTAGAAAGGTAAGGATGGGGAAATTACAGGCACATGAGACTTAACAAGTTTGTTTCAGGGCTTTTCTTGTTCTTGTTCATTGTTACATTTGAAATTATATACATATATCGCACCCTCAGAACGATAGGGGCTTAACTCAAAAAATCACTTTTGGCACATCTAAGATTGGGTCACTTTCACTGAGCGCAGAGGGTGGGTCCAGGTGTTAAAGATGCTGAAGTTTCGGTATGCTTATTCTATCATTAAATTGACTATGTTTTACTATTTATCGGATAGAGCGTACTTTGTTTAGTCTCTATGATCGTGACTCCATTTCGCAAAATTTTGAATTAAGCCCTTATCGTACTGAGGGTGCGAAATGTATATATCTGAGTATATTATTGATAATGAATTCCGTGAAGAGTCGTAGGTTCGAGTCTTTTCATCTTGATATTTCGGTGAAGGAAACCATAGAGCCGTGGAAGGTTACTTTGTAATAATTTTGGTTACCTACCTATTTCATTTTTCTTTAAAACTCAATTTTTTTTATGAAATATATTTTTATGTAATTTTTTATTCGTTCAGTATTCCTTAACATTTGTAAGTGTTTTTATGCATTTAATTGTTTATTTTTTGAAAGTGTAGTCTTTTTATTTTTATGTTTATTTTTTAATTTCTTACTTAATAGTATGTTGTATTTTGTGTCTATTAATTTTCTTTTTATTGTAAATGAAGATTGCATGGTTGATGATGATATAATTAGATGGATTTATTGTTCGGGATTATTCGGAGATGGTCGGGTGTCAAGATTGTGTTATCCATTAATGAAATAGTTTCTATATTGTTATTTCTAATGGAATTGGAGTGAGGCAGTCGGTCGCTGCGCGGTTTAAAGGTCCATCCACACATATCTATATACAGGCATATTTTTTAAGCAATGCGCAACAGTAATTCGGTGGAGGTATCTAACAGAACACATTTCCATTATTTGTTTAATTTTTTTTTCGACTTTAAAATCAACAAACAATGGACACTATCTATTCATAATAATATCATAGGGCGCACGCGGCGGTAGAGCCAGCTGTTGCCAAGGCCACGGCCGGGGTGGGCGCCCGACAGACAGTCGTACAGTAACCAAAATATCAATTTTAAAGTCTATATCTTTCGTTAACGATAACTTTATTTTTTTGTACTAAAACTTATCAAAATAAAAATTTGGTGTTTAATAACTCATTTATGTTTAATTTGTCAAAGTTTGCGCACTGGATAAAAAATATTCCTGTATATAAAAATTAATCCCTATTTCCCTTGGTCACGGCATGTCGCATGGACGGCTGGACCGATTTCACTAATTCTTTTTTTGTTGCATTTGTTATTGTCGGGAGAAGGTTCTAATGAAAGAAAAAAATACGAAAGTTACGCGGAAAATTTAAGAAAACATTACTAGCGCTTTTGACAATTTTTAATGTAACCTGTTTGATATTATTGTCAGTTTGACAGTTGGCGCGATTGACAGATTGCGCGCTGCAAATATCGTTTTTAATAGAGGCATGGGTCGGAATTATATTGATAAAAAAAATATCTATATAATTAAGTGCACATTTCACGGTTGATTCAATCAGAAGATTCGAATTCAATATTCATAGTTAAGACAGGACAACGTCTGTCGGGTCAGCTAGTCATTCATATAAAAATATTAGATAGAATTGATATTTTTGAGCCCCTGACGGAGCACGGGACGTCCACGTCCCGGCCACGGCCCTGATATGTGTGGATAGACCTTAACACTGCAACTACCGCAGCATAAGCATTTATTTCATAGTAGGAGCTAATTTAAGATTTTGTTCAGGAATACGGAAGGATTTTATCTATATTTCAAAACATTATTAAATCAATAAAATTATTAGTATTGGGTTCTTTAATTTCAAAAATGTATTTGTCTAAATTTGTAGTAGCTTCAGTAACTTTAAATTTGACCTTCATAAATGCCTTCTGAGGGCTTAAACTGAATAAATGGTTTTGAATTTTTTTTTGAATCCCTACTAATATTATAAATGTGAATGTAAGTTTGTTTGTTGCGCTTTCACGTGAAAACTACTTGACCGATCATAATGAAACTTTGTACACATATTCTTGGAGGTATTAGAAGTAACATAGGATACTTTTTGTGTCGGGAAAATGTTTCATCCCTCGGGAACTCGGGTGAAACCGCGGGGGACAGCTAGTATGACATAAAATACGTGGGTATAAGAAAAAAAATGGGTTCTTCTAAAATAATAGTGTTCTAAGTAGAAGTCCTTATAAAGGTTTTGAATTTGTCAAAATATAGTTGTTTTGGTCATGAGTTTGAGAGAGGCAATTTCCCTCAATTCCCGTATATTTAACCGCCCCTGTTTCAGAGAATAAAATTGATTGATTGATAGTTTACCGATTGTAACGAAACAAGGTTCCGATTACAGGTTATGAATGTATTTTTTTAATGTGTTTATCTTAAATCGAATGTACATACAGAGAGCTATGTTTCATACTTGTGTATATGTAAGTTGTTGTAATAAAAGTTATATATTATTTTAGTTTTTTATTTAAAACCTTAATAATGGTTAGTTTTGACAACTGAAAAATGTACTCTTTGGCGTTATTATAAGGTTCATGTAAAAGACTGGTTTAAGATGTTTATACCCCAGATTGGATTCTCTGAGGCAGGGTGACAGCAACGTCTTAAATAACTATTGACTAAAAGAAAATAAGGTTTTAAAAAAAAAGATTTCAATAAAATTTATGCCTTATATAAGGTCATCATCATATCAGCCCAGGGATGTTCACTGCTGAACAGGCCTCCCCCTTGGATTTCCACCTCGAACTATCTTGATCCCCCTGCATCCAGGTGATTTCAGCGACTTTAACCAGGCCGTCAGTCCACCTGATGGGAGGTCGTACCACTCGGCGTTTTCCTGTACGTGGTCATCAACCTTTCTTCCCCATCGGTTATCAGGTATGGCACTTCCTGGCAGGGCCACGATCACGGATTTGAATTCCAAGTCGGTCGCTATTTTGTCCTCGAATATCAGATTTTGTCGCGCCCTGGTTCAGAAGTTATGAGGGTTTATAGGTGGCCACCTCATATCTCGAGAACTATAGCACCTAGCGAAGATCTCTTTGCTTCTAGAATTTGTCCAATTTTGTCCCCGAATCCTAGATTTTGTCGCGTCCTGTTTCAAAAGTTATTAATGAATGAAACTTCTCCATACTCTTGTACACGCGAGTCGAAAATAATAATGATATCTTTATTACATTGTTTTAAAACTTTGAACTGTCTTAATATTATTTTTTTCTAAATAAAATCTATTAGGAAAACATACGTATTTTAGTAACATGAGCACAAAGGATAAAAAACAGGTTCCTAGAAAAATAAATAAAAAGAATTACCTTTTTATAATTTTTTTTCATTATTTAAATTGAAGTCTTTTTACCTTACAAATAGCCTGGTACAAATAGTTTTATAATGTCTTCAAAAATGAGAAGGATTTGAACGTTGAAAATTCTCAATTGGTGAGAGAGGGAAATACAGAGAAGTGATGTCACGAGTAGTCACGACTCAGTATCGCCATTTAAATTACGCACTAAACTTCGTTTTGTAAGAGAGACAGACAAGATCCTTTGATAGGCAATAACTTTTTTACTTTTTGTCCAATTTCATTTCGAATTCTATTATCGTATAACGTATATTATCTAAATATATCTGTTATTATAATATTTAATATCAGGGAACTACTCTACTTAAGATACTTATAATAGTTGCTAGTGTGTAATATAAGAAACCTTATCACTTTTGAACCAAGGAGCGACAAAATGTGATACTTGATGACAAAATTGGACAAATTAGAGACATTCTGGAAGTAAACAGGAAGGTTGCTTCCTGGCAGGGCGACCCCAAAACCTTTTATAACTTTTGAACCAGGGCGCGACAAAATCTGATATTCGAGGACAAAATAGCGACGGACATGGAATTCGAATCCGTGATGGTAGCCCTGCCAGGAAGTGACACACGGTTATCAGTTCTTCGAGCGATGTGACCTGCCCATTGCCACCTCAGATGGCTGAACACGAGCTATGTCTAAAGGCTTTGTTTTTCTACGTATGTCCCCGTTTCGGACCATGTCGCGTTAAGAGTTAGTCACACTTTGTAACTAGATACTTCGAAAAATAAAAGTCACCTTAAAAATTAGATATGGTTTTATTTTCAATACAAAACTATATTTAAAACCCTACATAAACATACAAAATTGGACGGGATTTCTCGTGTTCATACAAACTACTTTAGTCAGTTCCTTATTGATACATCGACTTATACATTAGGGGTGCTATTCTCACACAATCGACATATAACTTTCGATATTAAAGTGACACTTCTTAGAGGTCTTTGAAATTCTGATCCGCCAATGCTATTCAAAATTGATTGATGAATAATAAAAAGGCTTCCCTGTTATACAAAAGTTTCACTTCTCGTGTCTATACGACGTTACGAGGTTTTTTTTTAAAAACATGGCTATTATTTATAAAAATGACAGTTATTTTCGATAAATATCGAAGATATTTTAGTAGTATGTTTTAAAATAATTCATAATTCAGTTATTTAGAAGCGATAGGTCTAAAATGGCTTCCAATTTTTTTTTTAACTATGGCAGTTTACATAATACCATTTTTTCTAGATAGGCTATATGACATGCGGGTGAAACCGCGGGGGCCAGCTAGTGTATCTATAAAATTAAGTGAGATAAAGGAGGGTATATCAATGGCTTCTTAATCTATGGACATTATGTGATTGATTTACCTTAAATCAGTTACCAAAATCAACATAGTGAATATTTTAAAGAATTCTTCTTACTTAAAATTTTATCTTTAAATAACAATTTATTATTGCAAAACAGTAAATTAAGTAATATACATCCTTGAAGACAATATTTTTGTTTTTTTAATTGATTGTCACTTAGCTGCCACAGATAAAGTCAACAGTTTCAGATCAATTTGTAATTTAAGTTAGTCTTAAATATATGTTTAAAAAATAATTGCCGAGTTTACTGCCGGCTCTTCTCAGCAAAAGCAACCTTCTGAACAGAAGTTAAGACTCAGAATAATAAAAATTACAAATAAAATAATAATTTCTAACCAACAAAGATGCTTTATGAGATTCATACATGTAAATGCATAAAAATACAACTATACAATATAAAATTATACATCTTTTTAACCACTGTTCAATAAATCAATAAATATCCCAAGACATTCTTCACACATGGTTACCTGATCCCAAATTAAGCAGAGTGTACTGCTTGTACTATGGCTACCAGGTAACTGATATACACATTTTTAAACACATACTTTTATAGATCATTTACACCCAGACACAGAACAAACAGACATGTTCATGCACACAAATGTTTGTCCTGAGTGGTCGTACTCACGACTTGCTTGGCTGTCAAGGTCTCTAACCACCAACTGGCCCGTCTATTGACTTCACAAACACAATATCAATGTGGTAATTAATGTGGTCGCTAGTGGTAAGCACGCTTTTAAACTGCTGGGAAATTGTGGTCAGTTGTAGAGCTTAGAAATCACCAGTTTCGGTGTATTTTTGGGGCATATGAACTACCGCGAATGCATTTATAAGCACAAATTTCATTAAATAGTGTTAAAAATATGTTTTTTTATTAACAATAATGATATATGTCTATAAAATAATGTATTAGACCCGCTGTCACTGAGTCGACGCACAAGCACCACAGACGTGTTACCTCGCCGACCACCGTGTAAAAACCACTTATAGAAGAAACAAATATCTGGTATCTAATTCCGCTGGATCTGCTTCTCTGTCTAATGTTGTAGTCTTCTGTCCGGCGGTCGGCGTTGTACTAACGCACGTCTGTGGTGCTAGTTCATCATTATACGTCCTGAAGATGCTTTGTGTAGAAGCGAAACACGTGTCGATTTCCTGTTGAGTTTCCTTGTTTGGGACTCGACAGAAGGAGATCCAGCGGAATTAGTTACTAGATATTAGTTTCTGTTTAATCTTAGTTCAATATATGTACATGATTGAAAAATTCTATATACCTATATATTTATGGTCCACCAATCATAATAACATAATTTGAAGTTTTATTCGAAAAAACGCGAATTACAACATTCATCTTACTACAATATTTCTAATAAGGCAGTGTATTTGTGCATATATCCTTTTATTAGATCCATATAGTAACAAAATGGGATCATCACCCCAATTTTAATGTTTTTGTTGCAAAAATCACAACTTTTGAGACATAATGAAAATCCCCCTTTTTATGAATCATGTTAGTGTGCAACTTTAGGGGCAAATATTAATTACATGAGTTATATTTTGCACCCCAATCTCACGTGAGATTTGTGCCTGCACTTTGTCCATATCTTAATATATATATTTCTTGTGTGCGTGTGTATGTGACTGAACTCCTCCTAAACGACTGGACCGATTTTGATGAAATTTTTTGTGTGTGTTCGTGGAGATTCGAGAATGGTTTAGATTTACAATTGAACCCGGTAGGGGGCGCTGCGATCGAAACCCTGAATTTTTGTATGGACTTATTTTGGCAGGACAACGTCTGTCCGGACAGCTAGTTTTTTATATTTAATTAGCCATATTTGAGTGGATAATTATCTCGTTTAACACTGGTACTTGCGGAAAAAAATTACGTGAGATTTGCCGAGACCTCCCTCCCCCCCCACGTGAGATTTGGTGAGGTTACCCTAAACACCTCAAGTAATTAATAGACGCCCCCTTTTTTGATATTCACACTGGTGTTTCATACCCTACGTCGGCGGTTAAGGGTGTACATACATCGGGCTCGACGCAGGATGGGAGGGCAGCGGCCTGGCATCATATCTGCGATGCTGGCATGGTGGACACCGTGCTGTGGGGGGTGGTGGGCCGGGATCCGGCTAGGGACGCGTTTAGAGACGCCATAGTGCCCATCTGTAAATATAATTTACCATTTAAATATGCCACCTTGTTGAAAATTCACTGAATTGGCTCTTTTAAAAACTAGTTTACGTTTTCAAGCATGTGAGCTTATAAGAGTATACTTAGCCAATTAATTTAGTTTATAACCTGGATACCATAGACCTTTCTATCCCGGGAAAATGTTATATACCTCGGGAACGTGGGTGCCAGGAGAAGGGTGCAAGGATACTAATATGGAAAAACCGTCCATTATACCATTTTCCTATGAACTTGACGACCAGGCTATTTAGTCTCGTATCTCCCATCGTTGATCGATTTGATATAAATATATGTTTGCATATAGCTACTAGATTTACCGTTGGGTGATTGCTATCTCATTCACACGCCTACGACCAGAGAGAGATAACAATAGTTTGGCCGTCAATGTATCGGTAAATCGTCTTTGTTGCGGGTAGTGCGTAAAAGAGGTAGTAATTTAATAAACAAGTCAACTCACCCTCAAATGAGCCAAGTCCTCCAGCTTAGTCAAGTCGGCGAGTTCCAAGTACAGGCTGTACACCAGTAGCCACCCGTAAGAACCGGTCAGGAAGAACACTATCCAGATCAAACACATGATGACGTTGTACGCGAATATCATGTCGTTCACTATAGAAGCGAACAAGAAGGCGACTAGACGAAACAGAATGAACACTCCGAAGGTGTACAGCCAGGGAACTATGCGTTTCTCGTACTCCTGTGGAGAGAGAGGTGTGATTTTAAGTTAGGTAACGTCAAATGTAAAATATTGTTATTCAAATAGGCCTTTACAAGCACTTATGAATAGTCTGACTCTAAAGCGGTTCGGAAGGTTGTTTCTTTCTGAGAAGAGCCGGCAATAAACACAGCAATTAACGGACTTAGATTTATTTAGTCTCACTGACAATACTTGTGTGTTATCGCAGTTATTGAACAATGACATTATGAAATCTAATAAAATTACAAACAAACTAAAGCCGACCAGCCCCCACAAGCAGCACCTGTTCACAAGTATGACGCATGTGGCAGCCATCGCCCTCCTCGCCATATTGTAGGGAAGTGAGCGATCCGCCACACGATGCAGACGCAGCCGCAAGCAATGGGTGGCAAAAGCCCAAAATATAAATCTTGTGTCTTGATTATAGTTAATATGCAAGCCATAGTAAAAAGCTAACATGTTTGCATTCAAATGTGATTGTCATAAAATAGTTGTGCATCAAAATGGAGTGTTTACTTTGATCGAATTTAGTAAAATGGTGCATAAACTGGTGGAAAAATCACTTTAACCTATGTACATCACTTTCTATTTCTATAAGTCGAAAAGAGACAAAAATTCTAATATTCAGTTTATAGTATTGACGTTTAAGAATGTTATGGAAAAACGAACCCTATGGTGTTATGATAAGGTGCATCAGTATCGTCATACAATGAACGATTGGATCAATAGATGTACCTTAGGAACGTACCCATACTACGTGACCTATTTTTTCAGATTTTTCGACCCCTCCCTCCCCTCGGTGACCACTCGTAGTATATGCCAAGACCCCCCCCCCCCCCCCCTTTAGTTTTCACGTAGTAATTCATAATTATGATTTTTATTCATTTCACAGGTAAATATACATATAGCAGATTAAGTTCCGCATTTAAATACCAGGTGGCGTAATGTGAACAGAAAAAATATAAGTTGCCAGTTTATTTCCGGTATACAATACCTAGTAGGTTTTGGTCAGCGCCACCAACTGTGAGTTTGAAAAGAGCTAAGCACTGCGCGCTATATTCGAATATAGGTCGGAAAAATAAGTGACTGACCGTGGTATTTTAAAGACTCCGCTCCCCCCCCCCCCCCCACAAACTGGCCACGTAGTATGGGTACTTCCCTTATCTCAGAAGTAAAAGTGAGAATTTTGTGTTACACTGATGCGCGCGCATCTTAAAAGCTAAAAAGCTCGGTAGGGATATGTGTACCACTCGGTAATGGGCAGTGCACCTATGACTACCGGTAGAAATAAATCAATAAAAAGTGCACTGATCCAGTGGGGATAGCTCGGTAAGGATAACATAAGTGTACCACCCGGATATTTTTAGTGAATATTTGCATGCATTTTGTAAGTGCGTATATTTGGTGCATATTATTGGTCTAATAATGAGTAATGTAATGTATTTTTATTGAATACCTTGTTTTTGGTGCTGGCGACTAACTACAGGATGGCAGCATGAAATTTTGATTAATCATCGCTAACCACCAAGCCAACTGACCTGTCAAAGTCAAGTCCCATGCTGGAGGCGCCCATTATTCCAGGGCACCTCAGCGAAGGGGCAGGACAGTCATGTAACCCCGCCCAGAGAATGGCTCGTCTGAAGAAGGCGAGCGACGCCGGCGGGGCAGGCCAAACGGCGAGAGAAGGAACTCTCATCATCATCATCATCAGGGGTTTTATTCCATGCTTTTGGCGATGTGAATGCGTTAGGCATTTCCCACTCGTAAAAAATAATGGTCTCTTGGCCAATATAGCGTTGGCTAAGGTTTGGCCAACATATATTGCAGGCTAAGAATACAGAGCATAGTCTTTTTATACCACTCACCTTTCGCAACGCGTTGATAAGTACGATACTGGTGAAGAGTACGGCTATCGATCCGAGACACGAAAATAGTGAAAACACTATAAGTACATTGCGCACTGTAACAGAACAGAAAATTTTATCATTAAATTTTGTATTGTAGTGTATGCGTAGTTAGCGAAAGAGACAGAGTATGGAGGCCGCGACGAAACATCCACAAGCTAGTGTCATTTTCCTTACAGAATCGAGCCCCTAAGCACGAACATCTATCGTCATCGTATCGAGTGCGTCAAAAATCAATGCAATGGGAAATTGAACATCGCGCAACGTCACGGTATGCGCGGTGTTCAATTTGCAACACTATGGATATGTACACAGGGCCAACGCGCTCATGTGCCTGTAATTTCACTGGCCCCCATATCTTTCTAACCGAAACACAGTAATACAAGTGCACTACTGCTTCACGGTGAAATGGGTAAGGTAGTACTTCCCGGACGAACCTTGCACTAAAAGCTCTGCTACTCAACACAAAATATAAAATCATATATCTATACTATAATATTATAAAGAGGAAAGATTTGTATGTAAGTATGTTTGTTACTCTTTCACGCAAAAACGACTAAACGGATATGGATGAAACTTGGCACATAGATAGAGCATATCCTGGAATAACATATAGGCTATACTTTTCATCCCGGGAAAATGTGAGCTATAAATAAAAATATACTACGAAAGGAACTTCGTTCCAGCCGAGTGTTCCACGAGACTCACGCATATTTTTTTATTTATGACGGCATTGCGATTGACCTCAATCTCACCTGATGGTAAGTGAAAATGAGGCCGAAGGAGCTTTTTGGCGCACTCGCTTACAACAGATGTTCGTGCATAGGTCTCTGAATGGTCCATTTTGACAGCTAAAAGTGTTATAGAAAAATAAACTCTATTGCGTGACGATAAGGTTCATCAACATTATCATACAATTAAACATTAGATCAATAGATGAGCCTTAACTCAGAAGCAATAAAGACAATTCTTCTATGACATAATTAGTTGTCAAAACGGACAACATTAACATTAACCCTTAAGCACAGTTGCGTAGCTACCGGAGGGCTAGACGCTGCAGTGCCCCGGGGCCCTTAAGCTCAGGGTGCCCCTCGGACTTTGACTTACAAATAGTAGCGTAGCTACTGGAGGGCTAGACGGGGCAGTGCCCCGGGCCCCCACGCTCTGAGGAGAGGGGGAACAAACGACTTTGAATAGTTTGGTTGGGGCCCTACTTAATTTTTTGCCCCAGGGCCGATAGTTATCTAGCACTGCTTAAGCAGTCTCTTTCTTTCTCTCTCTCTCTCTTTCTTTACTCACCAGGAGGACTTCCCACATAGACAAACTGGAAGCTAATCACATAGTATCCCGTGTGAGAAGAGCCTGGAGACGCCATGTATAAGCAGTAGAGATCGAATATTGTCTCTCCGAGAGTGAAGAGGGCTATGAACTGAAAGAGAAGGAACAAAATATCCAGTTAGACCCAGTTCTTAGTTTAGTGATATATAAATATTATCTACATTAATATAATAAAGAGGAAAGTCTTTTTTTGTATTCTAAACATAAAAATTACTGGACCGATTTAAAACAATTTTTTTTCGTCCCCATCATCTCGGAAAGAGTATTTTTGAACTTCGATATCTGAGTGCAAAAGTAGTTTTTATCCGCTGGAGGATAAAGTAAATTGAATTAAGAACATCATTAAACCTATTTACTCCTACCTCCATGCTGTCAAATTTCTCATACAATCTTTTTTAAGCCTCTTAAAATTCTTGTTAAAACTCAGACTCGGAACCTTCTTGGTGTGGTTTATTTTAAATTCTAAAATTTATATAAAAAAAAAATAAAAAAATCGCTCATAAAAATTGAGCACGCAGTTAAAAACCAACTTCGTACTCTTGTTTAACAAATAACTATTGCCGTTAGAAAGCTACATTATCACTGAGTAACATAGGCTATATCTATTACTAGAAAAACTTAGAGATCCTTAGCAATCCCTACTAAAGGTGTGTGTACCAACCCCACTGTAATTTTTTTTTCCATAAAATGTCTTTTATTGCATGTGCTGTGGAAAGTATTGATGATAGAAAGAACGAAATAATGTAACAAGATGAAACCGGGGGACGGCCAATTGGCTTGGTGGTTAGCCACCCTGACTGCCAAGTCGAAGGTCGCGGGCTCGATTCCCACCCAGGACAAACATTTGTGTGCATGAACATGTCTGTTTGTTCTGTGTCTGGGTGTAAATATCTATATATGTATGTAAATAGAAAAATATTTTTTTTTTATGTGTATATCAGTTATCTGGTTTCCATAGCACAAGCTCTACTTAGTTTGAGATTTTTTACACAGGACCTGCCTGTGTAAAAAATAATGTCCCAGGATATTTATTATTTATTTATTATTATAGTTAAAAGATATACAATAGTTAGGTTAACCTTTTGAACGCCAATGTCGGCTACACTCGACATGCGCAAGCGTGCCCTGTGCGCCATTGTCGTCTATACTCGACAATAAACAGCTCACACAAAAATACTAAATAAACATATGAAATCATTACTTTTATGTGTTTTATTAATACAGGCATTTATATCGATTTTCTAGGCGTATAGGACATGGAGATGCCGTTATAGCATTATTGAACAGAAAGGTCTATGTACCTCTTGTACCTAATAATTATCTACTATAATAGTTTTTCTATTCTTCATTCATAATAACGTTTTTATTTTTTTGTTGGGGGAATGTTATACAGCGTTACTACAGTTTTTAAATATTGTGAATGGACTCGTTATAAGGGCCCATTTAACCTCCATTCCGCTTTATGGGTAGTTTTGTGTCACCCTGCATATTTACACCCAGACATATTCTTGCACACACATGTTTGTCCTGGGTCGGAACCCAACCCACTTCAGCCAAAATGCATGCACATTAATCCAATACAGAATGCATGCTTTTTAATTTACAATATACTTACAAGAGACAAAATTCCTGTTAGTAGAGAGCCCCTCTGTAGATCTAAAAACATAGCATCGTGTAGTATCGGCTTCTGGTACCACGGTACACGAAGAGACCGAACTGATTTTGTTGATCGGAGGTTTGTTGATGACCTGGAAAACATTGAATTTTAATTCTGACGGGATTGCAATTGGGCTCAACCTCACCTGATGGTAAGTGAAGATGAGGCCAAAAACGGAGCTTGCTTTTCCATTTGTAGCCTATTCACTCTTTTCTTCAAGAGCCTCAAGTTGTAAGTATCAGGGAACACAGACGAGGGGAGAGAATTCCAATCCTTAGCTGGGCTCATGAGGAAGGAAGCTCCAAAGCGCTTCGTGGGAATTGCTAGTATGTCTACAACATAAGGGTGCAATCCCTCCCCACGCCTAGTAGTCCGATGAGGAAATGGTGGTGCAGGAACTAAGTTGTGAATTCCGTCTCACCAAAATGCATCCGATAGGCAAAAAATGGAATATTTTATCAATTTTATAAATACTTTCAGTGGTAAGTGTCCATAACCACCTTTTCCAGATGTTTTTAATACAATAACAGCGCTTTCTTTCAGTTGTTGGTTGCACTTACATGATAATACACATCTTCTTTGACAAACACTGAGTACTACATTTCTCCGTACATCGGTCATTACTAAATACTAATTACTAAATGTGTGACTGAAAGAGTTATGTCACAAGTCTGTAATTTCACCGGCATTACCTTTCTAACCAAAACACAGTAATACAAGTGCACTACTGCTTTAATGTATTACTTTCTACAGTTATCAATGTAGATGCCTGGTTGACAAACAACTATATTAATTGAACATAAAGACTCCATTTTAAGACTCAAGGCTTTGTCTGGATTCACCCCAGCTTCTTTAACAACCTGTTTCAATATCAGCAATGTTTTTTACAACCAGCAATTCTCTAAGCTAAATTGTATCATCGAACAACTGATACGAATGAAGTTGTAGACAAGTGAGCCGCTGGGAGGATGTGCTTCCTAAGGGCTGGAGATCAGCGGCCAGTTATTTTACATTGAATTGTTAGCAGTATCATTTTTTTTATAGGATTTACGATAGACAGCTGAAGATTTTATCATGAATTTTCCAATAAAATATTGATAGACTTACTTTCCAGTGTAATGAGAGTACACTGAAGGCGTAGAACGATACGTTGAAGGTGTTTTTCGTCCGTACATGTTTATTTTTGTAAGTAAATCACGTAAAGTTAACGCCCCGCCAACCGGAACTTCTAATTTTGTTTGGTCACTATTACAATATTGCACGTGTTTGAGGCATTAGACGCATTAATAATTACTCGTAATACGATTGTACCATGGAATTTAGACGTTATTCCATTTATTTTATTTAGCAATCTCTATTTTCATATAAAAAGCCACGCCTGAAAATTGTTTGTTGCCACTTTCCGTTGTCATTCGTTAGAAGTTAATCGACTTATTGAAGATGCTACACGAGTGACGTTATTTTTTTGAAAATATGTAGAGTACTTTATTGTGTCGTATTATATTCATAAGTGTTTACGAAGTTAGTGACGATTTTGTGATAAAATGTACGTTTGACCTGTTTGAGATGTTGAATACCTCTATTTGCGATATAAAATATTTACTGAAGCCTTTAACTTTACGAAAAAGTAAAAACTTAAAGTAAACATATCACTTTAAATCTAAATCAAAACGTCAAAAATTTGTAAATAATACTAATAATTTTAATAAAAGAAATGGAAGTAACAAGTAATATAAATATACGTTTGAATAAAAAAATGGAAATATCAAATTATCCCCGTAAAATTAATATACATAAAGAAGAACCAGATAGAGCAACGACTAGGCCACATTGCGGAAAATGTTGTAAGTTCTATTCATGCATTTATTTATTAGGCATTCGTCTTTTATAATAACGAATTATATTAATCGATATGAATCAATATAATCGATACATTGGTTTAACCACAAACTCGTAAATTAAGATAACGAGTGGGGAGAGAAGATAGATGTGGAACGTGGAAGTTTTACTAAGCAAGAATATGTACGATTAAACTAACTTGGGTATATTCAATAAATGATGGCAAAGTTATTCACTTGCTACACAGTGTTCAATAGCACTACTGGACGAAGGAGGTAGACGCTGGCTCAAAGTTAGAAGATGGAAGTATAACTCCCACGACCGAGTGAGTGAAGCTCGCTCCGTGATATTGCCACGTGGGCAGAACCGTGACATTAAAATGTGTCCCTACAACTACAAAGCTTATTGAAATGTGAATTGGTAGTGGTAAAAAATCGGTCCCGAAATTAGTCAGCAGAAATCGCTTTAAAAGCAACTAGATCTCACTGTTGGTCCGAAACACCGAGAAGTACTCCGGTACCTTCCTTTTTACCATCGTGCGTATTCCACTAAAACACATCAAGCAATTGCTTGATTACCCTGTCATTGTGATTTCAATCTGATATAGCTGATTTTTCCATATATTGATCCAGCTATTATCTGATCTCACTTATCCATATTCTGTATTTGATCCGCGATTCCTTTTCCTATTACTACTCCTTTTACTATGTCATGGCTGTGCATCGCCACCTTTACCCTTGCTAACATGATTGGGCGTGTAATAGTAACCCACATTTTATATTCTTATTTTTACAGGTGTTTGTCACAAGGTGCCACTGCATTCGAGAACTTACTATGGTCAAATGTTTTGCACAGAGTGCTTCCACAAATATATTTGGACACCGACGAACAGGGAATGTTCGGGCGATTTAAAGAATCAAACAAATAAAAAGATCCTTGCTGAAACTGCACAAAAGTAAAAGAGGGTGGACCGTTCCTCTCCGATAGTGTTCGTGGAGCCTGCTTTATAAATAAAAAGAATGGAAAAGAAGTTTTTTTATTAATAGGTCAATTTGCCTACCTATCTAATACCAAAATACGTATCTACCTATCGTTTGTGGTTATCCAGAACATGTCCTACCAGTGTGCTATAGAATCAAAGTATTCAAATGCTACAATTCGCTTCAGCTTCCATTTATCTCCAAGCACATGTCGGTGGTCAGTTATAAGTGTTCTAGGCTTTAACTAAGATTTTCATTAGATTTTATAAAAAGAAACCGGAGCAATAGCTTTTTAGAGGAACCTAGTGCAAAGCGTTTCAAATCAGTGAGAGAAATGAATAAGTAGGTATCAAACGTAAATAATAAACCAGTTGCATGACATCACATTTTATTCAAATGAATTATCTCCGCAAACTTTTTGCAAATATTCACTGTTTACATAAATAGGACCACACTGCCACAAACACTTAGGACAATCAAGTTGGGTTCTTGCTTTAGGATCAACCCATCCATAGCACGACTGGGTACGATCAGAACCCATGGAACCCTTGTCAAATGCAATGAAGTTTTTCCATTTTTTCGAGGATTTATCACAATCATTAGAGATGTCTATTTCATGGAAGTATTTTGTAAGCTTTTCAATTTTTTCCGCTGCAGACACGAGTAAATTTTCATGATTTGCTGATTCATCGATAGCGTTGCTGGATTCAGGATTATCGGACACCTCCGTGCGGTTCTCGAAGGACAGATCCCACGTTCCGAGAGAAATATCCTCAGAGATGGTGCCCGGTGTCGCAGCTGTGAAAATTTTCCATATTCAACTCTTAGGAACCTACAAAAACAAATTTCAAACTGTTAAAATAACTGATAAACTTATTACTAAAAGACACTTCGTTGCTAAATTCAATGGTATGCAGAAACTATACCAAAGCGATTTTGGATCGGTCCTTGAAGACAAAAAAATCCTTACATTTCTTTGGCTCGTTATTTTGAAACCACTCCTGAGGTCCAGTTCCACACTTGCAGAAAGGTGGTTGCTGTCCCTGCATCATGAATACGAACGGAGCGCAATCCTTATTGCCTGCCATAAAATCCTTCATATTGTCAGCAAATTGTGCATTGTTCTGCCATTGGTCGAAGCAGTTCTTAAAGAACTCTGAGGGATTATCTTTATTCCGATTGAGAACATGACGATGGAAGCACTCCTCACAAAACACTTGGCCATAATATATCTTCGGATTTGACGTAGGGACTGTGTGGCAAAAGTCTGGAAGAACGAGTTGATTATTTTTTATTTAAACATAACAATACGAATACCACATGAAGTATAGCTTACAGCATTTTGCGCATTGTGTATGGAAGCTCTGGCCACCAATGTCGATTTTGTTGTTATCATCGATGACTTGAAGGCATCGTGAGCAGATGCACCGTTTTGGTGACTGCTCCTGTGATGATTCGGCAGGTTTCGATTCTGAATAGAAAAAAGAACCCTATATCAGCAGCACAAACATATGGTTTTCAAATACCTTAGAATACAGGTGCAATAAAGAAATAAGAAGCAGGATGATTGCTCTGTGAAATAGAACTATGCTTTCATACCTGGTACATTCTCGTCTTCATCCTTATTATCAGTGCCACTTTCCTGTGGTTTCGCGCCAGGTGCCCACTGCATCCACCAGCTGTTGGAATGAATACGTGGGTTTTCACCCCTAAACCTCGTCAATACGTGCGTTTTGAAGCATTCATTGCAAAATACGTGGCCATAGAACATTTTTAGTGACGTGGGGATTGTTCGACAGATGCCTGGAAAGAAATGTACATTTTAGTTTTAACTTGAGGTTCCACGGTTGTAAAGCCAATTTGTGGCTGTTTTCTAAGCAAAGTGCCATCGTTTGGGCTCAGCCTTAAGAAATTCACTTTATTTGGGACCAATCAAAATATCTACGCTGATTGGTTGATGACCAATGAGTTTGTGCTTGTGACAAAGGAAAAGATTTCAGAAGGAATCAGCAGCAATTGTTGTAGGATACTTTGTAGTGAAAGTAGCAAGAACTGCACTTGAACCAGATGTCTTTCAGCAGTAGAAAGTAGCCTTATAAATGTAGTCATCCATCATATTTTTTTTATTAATTTTAATATTTTTGAAATCTAACTGTTTTCAGGATACGTTAGTTTAGGTAACTTACAACACGTGCTGCATAATCTGTGAAAACACTGCCCTTCGATATCAACTTTGTCGTCAGCTTCAACCGGGAGGAAACATCTAGCACAGAAGCACTTTTTCGGTGGCTCTCGATTGCTATCCATAATGTAGACCAATAATTTAACTTTGTTTTAATAAAATAAAAATTTGAGTCATAAAAACAAGGAATCAGCAATGTTTTCCCATGGCAGTTTGATGTGATGTGAAAAACTCTGTTTAAACAAAAGAAGTTAATTTCTTTCACGAAAAAAATTTTAAGTTTGAAATTCTTCTAGAAAAGTGGCCAGTATTTGAATTTACTTACTCTCTCTACCCTCGGGACCTCAAATAAGTCTCATAACATAGTCCCAACACGTTTGTTGATTGCTCCGAGCAAGTAACGTTTACGAAAATAGGGTTATGTCTAAAAAATATAAATTCCTACTAAATATGGTATTAATATAATTTAATCAAATGATGATTAAAATAAATATATTATTTTACAAAAATTACACATACTAAAATAATATCATTACAACTTCACAATCCAATGCTCAATAATTGTCACTCTTTTTTTGCAAATTATAATCGAGTGAATCGGTTATCCCTACTCTTTTGCAACGATGACAAAATCTCGATTCTAAAATTATTTTAACAGCAGCATCACTAGTTGATTGCATATGTGTGTTGTCTGGTGTTGTTTGTGTTATCTTTCATGTTTTTATCAAAAAAGTGATGTTTATGGACTCGTTTGGAATTAAATCTACGCATATTTAGTGGTAAAGTAGACAAGCTATCTTATCCTTATCAGTTTGTTTGATTACAAAGCCTTATAAAACAGTTTGAATAGGTTATGACTGGCGCTAACTGTCGGGGCCAGGAGAGCTTCATGTTTCTTAAATTTTATGATAGAAAAACGACTGTTACGCTACGACTGGGGCTAATAAACGATAAACAGCCCGGATGGTCGTCCTTTCATTGTCTTATCTTGTCTTTTTACTCGACATATTATAGCAATATTTGCATTTTAAGATCGCTACTTGAATGGTCTTAGGAATGCAGAAGCTAACATTTTCAACATTTGAAATGACCCCAATGATTTTAGGTCGCAGCCTTCAACGGTGTTAACCGCAATGAATAACAATATGGTGTTTTGGAGGGAATAAAACTTAGAATACTATTTGTACCATTGTTTTTTCACAAATTATTTATTTATCAAGCAAAGGAATTTCGTAGAGATAAACAATGTTACATCCTCTATATGGTATGAATAATAGTCGTGAATGACTTTACTGTTTGTGATGAAATACAGAATTGTGAGATTTGTTATCAGAAAAGATATTTTAAATACCATTTTTATGGTACTTAGTCTAAAATACAAATAACAAGCTCAATAAATATATTTAAAAATACCATACTATCATGTACAGGCAAAAATTTAAAAATAATATGTACTTTGAACAAAAATATTGTTATGAAAAGGAAAAAAAATAGAAATGTTGTCTTTACTTTAGGTTATGACCTCTTGGATAGTAACAAAAAGAACAATGCCTCCAGAGAAGTACTTTTTAACCTCATGTCAAATAAATAAATATATATACAGGATAACTTAATTTTTTTGTACTAAAACTTATCAAACAAAAATTAGGTGTTTAATAAAACTCATTTAACTTTAATTTGTCAATGTTTGCGCACTGAATAAAAAATATTCCTGTATATTCTAAAGACCATCTACTTATTAGTTAACTCATCAATTATGTTATTAGCCTGTGTATAATAAATATAAAATATTATTATTAGGACAGGCCAGTTGGCTTGGTGGTTAGCGACCTTGACTGCAAAGTCGAAGGTCGCGGGTTCGATTCCCACCCAGGACAAACATTTATGTGCATGATCATGTCTGTTTGTTCTGTGTCTGGGTGTAAATATCTATTTAAGTATGTATTTAAAAAAAAAAGTAGTATATCAGTTATCTGGTTTCCATAGTACAAGTTCTGCTTAGTTTGGGACCAAATGGCTGTGTAAAGAATGTCCCAGGATATTTATTTATTAATTTAATAAATAATTTAAAAAACTCTTTGCAAACTGAGTCCCCAAGTACCTAATAAAAACTTGGTAAAAACAATGTGGGGATTAAAGAATTCAATGGAACTAAGAAGTCATACAATTGCTTGTTAATTATATGCTTTATGTCCAAAAACTTTGGGTCTATTTGTTTTTTTTTGGTAAAACAGTAATATAAATAATAAGTAATAATAATAATAAATATCCCAAGACATTGTTTACACATGGTTACCTGATCCCAAGTTAAGCAGAGTGTACTGCTTGTAGTATGGCTACCAGGTAACTGATATACTACATATGCTACTTTTTAAATACATACTTATATAGATATTTACTCCCAGACACAGAACAAACAGACATGTTAATGCACACAAATGTTTGTCCTGGGTGGGAGTCAAACCCGCGACCTTTGGTGTGGCAGTCAGGGTCTCTAACCACCAAGCCAACTGGCCTGTTAAAATACTTATTTGAAACATTGTTTAAGCTACAATAAATGTGCTAGGTTGCATTTATCCATCCAGTTTGACGTAACTCTTTAGTAGTTTAATTTAGTTTGATTGGCCAGTTGGCTTGGTGATTAGCGACCCTGACCAGGATGAATGTCTGTCTGTTATGTGTCTGGTTGTAAATATCAATATAAGTATATATTTAGAAAAATAAAAGTTATATACCTAGTATATCAGTTATCTGGTTTCCATAGTACAATGTAGTAACATAATGTTCCAGGATATTTATTTAATTACCAGGTTCCAACATACAAGTTCAATAGATACATCTGTCAACATATCTGACGAAACTATACAGAATGTGACAAACCTACCAGTAAAGCCTAATGGAGGTTAAATGGGGCCTCATAACGAGTCCATTCACAATATTTAAGAACCGTAGTAACGCTGTATAACATACCTCAAAATACTAAATGACTGATTTTTATGAATGAAAAATAGAAATTTTATTAAAGTAGACAATTATTAGGTAAGGTAGGTACGTAGGCCTGTTAAATAATCTGGTTCCCTGACATGATAGCTTACTAGGGTTGTTGGCTTTGATAATCCATATATATAAAAATGAATCCCTATTTCCCTTGGTCACGGCATCACGCATGGACGGCTGGACCGAATTCGCAAATTATTTTTTTGTTGTGTTTGTTATTGTCAGGAGAAGGTTCTTATGAATGAAAAAATTAAGAAAGTTGCGCGGAAAATTAGAAATTTTTTGACAATGTAAACTTTTTTAAGGTAACTTGTTTGACATTATTGTCAGTTGGTGAGATTGACAGAATGCACGCTGGAAATATCGTTTAAAATAGAGTTGGCGGTCTGAATTATATTGATAAAGAAATTAATTTATCATTTCTTAGTGCACATTTCACAGTCGATTCAATCGAAGATTCGAATTCAATGTTCATAGTTCAGACAGAACAACGTCTGTCGGGTCAGCTAGTTAATTATATTTTTACGGGATATTTTAACATGTTTAATTGTTACAGAATGGTTCATCTGAATGTTAAGAAAAGAAAAATGTCCCGCCATGAGAAAGCGAAGAGCGGCTTTGTAAGTACCTATTTATTTATATTTAGACTAATTTTCCGCCCGCGGCTCCGCCCGCTTGAACTACATTTTATATCGTCTAGTTACATCAGCAATAGGATACAAAGGAGCCTATATTCTTGGTCAATAAATGGGCTATCTAACAGCGCAAGATTTTTTTTAATCAGACCATTAGTCCCTGAGATTAGCGAGATCAACCAAACCAACTCTATATACTATTAATTATTATACTATTAACTCTCAATAATATTAGTAAAGATTTAACTTATAACTAGTGGTCGCTAGTAATCGAAATTCGACCATAAATACTTATTTTTTATGTTGAAGTTGTTTTGTCAGAGTATATCCTCTATAATCATGGCATAATATATCCCTTAGAACGATAGGGGCTTAACTCAAAAAATCACTTTTGGCACATCTCTGATTGGGTCACTTTCGCACTGAGCGGGGAGGGTGGGTCCCGGTGTTAAAGAGATTGAAGTATCGGTTTGCTTATTCTATCATTAAATTGACTATGTTTTACTATTCACCGGATAGAACGTACTTTGTCTAGTCTCTCTATGATCGTAACTCCATTTTGCAAAATTTTGAGTTAAGCCCTTATCGTACTGAGGGTGCGATATATTTTTTTATTTCGTTCTATTACTTCAGCTTGTGCCATGGAGCAGATGTTGGACAAAAAAAAAAAAAAAAACTTCAGCTTGTGTGTACAAAACAGTACAAATACGTCATCATGTGTTTGACATTGGCAGTATGAATGTAAACAATTTATTATAATTAATTTAATGTATATAAAAATAGTAATATTCATATAATATGAACTTTAAATATGGGAAATACACACTTGTCCACGCGCAATATCCTTAAAAAGCGGTTCAAAGTGTTGTCTTCACCCATATCTTCACATATTATATTATCCCCTTTATTAAGTATATTTCTTTCGATCCAGAAAAAAAAAATACAATCAAATTGAGAACCTCCTTTTTTAGAAGTTGGTTAACAAACAAAAAGCATACTGGCATACAATTTTATATACATACATTGATTTAAGGACGAGCCACTTGGCTTAGTGGTTAGTGACAAAGCTAAGCTGAAGGTCGCGGGTTCGATTCCCACCCAGGACAAACATTTGTGTGCATGAACATGTATGTTTGTTCTGTGTCTGGGTGTAAATATGTATCTGTATAAGTATATATTTAGAAAAAAAATGTATTATATATTATATATATATTATATATGTAGTATATCAGTTATCTGGTTTCCATAGTACAAGCTCTGCTTAGTTTGGGATCAGATGTCCGTGTGTAATGTATGTCGGAAGGCACTTATGAAGGTCAAATTTAAAGTTACTGAAGCTACTACTAATGGCATAAATAGCGTTGGTTGACCTTCACCCGCGTTCCCGTGGAATGTCACATGTATTATACATAAAAACCTTCCTCTTCAATCACTCTATCTATTAAAAAAAACCGTCTCAAAATCCCTTGCGTAGTTTTAAAGATTTAAGCATACATTGGGATCTAGGGACAGAGAAAGCGACTTTGTTGTTTGTATGATATAAATGGTTTGAAAGTTAATTTTTGTAATGGAATAGCAAAGTTAAAGCCTAGATTAAAATATTATTTAATTACTTTATTTTAGCCGCACCTTGGAACGGAAAATCTAGGTACGCCAATTAATACCATTTTTAGGGTTCCGCACCAAAAGAGTAAAATTGGACCCTATTACTATGACTCCATCTGTCCGTCTGTCTGCCAGTAGAAGCTCTGCTTTGTTTGAGATCAGATAGCCGTGTGTAAAGAATGTCCCAGGATATTTATTTAAAACTGTATGTGCTCACCACTTACGGCCACATTATCACTTACCATGGTGAGATTGTGGTAAACACGCCCACAAGAATAAGTAAAAACTTACGTAACGTAATCTCGTATATATCTACTAGTAGTAGAAATTTTTGTAACTTTAAATTTGACCTTCATAAGTGCCTTCCAAAGGCCTAAACTGAATAAATGGTTTTGAATTTAGAATTTTTGTATTTTAAATAGTATTTCTTTTATACGGAATCACAACCTCGCGTTGACAACTCTAACTTGGCATTTTTAAAAATTTCGTGATATGGTTATTTTTTTTTTTAGGTGTGTTGCAAGCTATTAATGTTTTAATGTACCGTTCGCGAAGTTTATTATGCCGTGACATTGTTAGATAAAGGATTTTGGTATGGTCAGTAGAAACAGATGGCGAGATTAAAAAAAAATATAGGTATAGGTGTCATGCTGATTTTAGAATTGTCGATTTTAAAAATAATGTTTTTAATTTTAAAATTATGTCGTAAAAACGTCTGTAATTATTTTTTACTTTTTATTAAAGATATTTGCGGACAAACAGAAAGATAGATTTTTTTATGCCACTTGGGCCGACAAACAACCAGACGGTCCACCTGATGGTAAGTGGTCATCGCCGCCTATGGACATTTGCAACACTAGGGGCATCGCAAATGCGTTGTCGACCCTGAGACGTGAAGTTGTTAAGTCTCATGTGCCTATTAGTTAACCGGCCCCCTTACCTTTCTAACCGAAACACAGTAATACAATTGCACTACTGCTTCACGGCGGAAATGGGTAAGGTTGTAGTACTTCCCCGGACAAAGAGCTCTACTATATATGTATGTATTGACTTTATTAAGCTACTTAGAGACTTGACCTTCAAAGAAGACATAAGTACATCTATTTTGTTACACTATAAATTTTCACCAACTTAGTCGCATACTAACATGCCAAAATACGTTATCTTGATAGCCATATCTATTACTATTACCATACTACTCTATAAATCTGTAGGACCTGCTGGGCGTTTGTGTAATGCTCACGGAATCGAAATTGAGGCGGATTTACTACTGACCGTTGGGTGTTTGCTATCTCATTCACACACCTAAGTACAAAGTGAGATAGTGTGGCCGTCAACTATCGTATAGCATTACATAATCGCTATCTGTAATTTGTTGCCGAATTATGATAAATATTCGTTTTATGAATCATTGACGCCAATTTTACTATTTTAAAATATTTTATCTGCCTGTCTGTGTGTCCTTTTATAACTCAAGAACGATTTTTTCTAGATGAAAATTTGTATATTAGGCTATTTATGATTGTAACATTAGATGTAACTCGAACGTCATAATAATTAAATTAATTGTATGCTCGACACTGGCTAAAAATATCAATTAAAAAGGTTGCTTTAAAACAACCGCTTCACAAACCAAGCAGCCTGAACAAACACATTGTTTTCCTATCGCTACAAGAATGAGTAACGATAACAAGATTATTGTGTTATCTTTACAATTTTTCAGTACGATTTCAGTCACTCTTCAGTGAGTACGTTGCTGTGTTGTGATTGTGACTGTGAAAGATATTTCATTGCATAATATTTTTGCATGTTTGTGTTTTAGTTTCGCTTTGGATCTGTTTGTACGGTTGATCAAGATTGTCGTGAGGAATAGTGAATCGTAAACGTAGATTTTGTATGGATTGTAATCTTATCTATTATTTTACTTTCGTTAAATTACGTGTGGTTCGGCTCATCACTTTAGGCCAATTTTTTTAGGGTAAAACGGGGAGTCTATTACTAAGATTCCGCTGTACGTCTGCCTGTCCGTTCTAGTCTTGGGTAGTTCGCGAACGACTTAGGTGGGAAGAGCGCTCCTTTAGGTGAACTATGCGAACTAGTTCATCGATTATCTCGCTCTTATTACTTTTTAATATTTTTGAGCGTCCGCTTTACTAGATAGTGGCGCTATTACCTTGATATTTCGATATCGATACTAAACAACTTCACATCCACATCTAATTTTTTGAAAACAGAACTTGCAATCATCATAAATATATTATTTTCTTTATTTAGTTTTTACTAAATTATTTCAAAAAAAGAAGTAATAAACTAATTGAGCGAACTCAGTGGTGACCGACTAGGCCCAAGATTAGTCCGTTCGACTGTCACCAGGCTATAGACGTGAAGTTGTTAAGTCTCATGTGCCTGTAATTTCACCGGCCTCCTTACCCTTCTAACCGAAACACAGTAATACAATTGCACTACTGCTTCACGGCGGAATTGGTTAAGGTGGTAGTACTTCCCCGGACAAACTCTGCACAAAGAGCTCTACTACTCAAAAAACCTGAAATTTAGGCGGTTGATGGTGTATTTCTGTTGCCGCTATAATACTAAAAGCTGTCCCTCGCGGTTTTACCCGCGTTCCCGTGGGATGTCACATGTATTATACATAAAACCTTCCTCTTCAATCACTATATCTATAAAAAAAAACGCTTAAAAATCCGTTGCGTGGTTTTAAAGATTTAAGCATACATAGGGATATAGGGACAGCGAAAGCGACTTTGTTTTATACTATGTAGTGATAACGGAATAAAATAAAAATGAAAGGGGCTCCAATACAATAAACGTTGTTTGTATTTGTTTTTTTAATGTTTTTTTTTGCCGTTTTTATAGAAAAGTATATGGAACTCTTCGTGCGTGAGTCCGTCTCGCACTTGGTCGGTTTTTTTCATGTTAAGTGAAAGAACTATACTTTTCGTCCATTTTATTAGCTGGCTTTTTCTGATGATTTAGTTCTATTGACTCAATAGGTATTGGAAGATTTAGTCACCTATCTGTATTTTGAAAAGATATACGTAATACAAGAGGTTTTGACAGGCTAGTTGGCTTGGTGGTTAGCGACACTTCCACTTCACTTCACTTACCATCAGGTGTGATTGAGGTCAATAGCAATCTCGTCCGAAAAATAAAGAAAAAGATACTGACTGCCGAAGGTCGCAGATTTGTTCGGTGGGTGTAAATATCTATATTAGTATAGTATGTATTTAGAAAAGTAGTATATCAGTTATCTGGTTTCCATAGTACAAGCTCCGCTTAGTTTGGGATCAGATGGCCGTTTTGGGGCTTATAATCTAGTTCTGTCTTGTTTCTGGGTTACTGTTGTTTTATCTTTTTTGAAAAGTCAACATATTAATCTAATGTTGTCTATATATGAAAGCACTCTTCGGACAGCTAAGTATGTCATAGTAAAATCATCTTTATTGCTTAGGAGATAAGGGCATTTATTGATCCAATGGTAAATTGTATGATGATACTGATGAACCTTGTCGTGTAGCCATAGTTATTTTGCTAATTAATTATTAATAATTATTAATTATATTAATTTATTATATAATAAATATAAATAATTTTTCTGAAACACTACGACACAGAGTAGTAGAGCTCTTAGTGCAGAGTTCGTCCGGGGAAGTACTACCACCTTACCCATATCTACCGTGAAGCAGTAGTGCACTTGTGTTACTGTGTTTCGGTTAGAAAGGTAAGGGGGCCGGTGAAACTACAGGTACAAGAGACTTAACAACTTCACGTCTCAGGGCCGACAACGCATTGGCGATGCCCTTAGTGTTGCAAATGTCTATAGGCGGCGGTGACCACTTACCACCAGGTGGACCGTCTGCTTGTTTGTCGGTCCAAGTGGTATAAAAAAAAGACACTTTGTTTTTTATCGGAGGAAAGTAACATCCATCAAGAACGCGGGTGAAACCGCGGGGTTTAGTTAGTTTATAATAAATTGGTTACCAAATAAATTACGTCACACTTATAATGAATATTGTAATCAAGAGAAACTTCGGCTCATCTTTCCAACTGTTCAAATAATTAATACAAGTTATTAATTTGTATTTGGTCTTTGGAATTGATGAACTTGATTTCTTTTTATGTGGTAAAGGTTATAAATCGAGTTATGAATGGAATTTTGATTTTTAATTAATAAAAGGGCGGTCGATAATAGTAATAGAAAGTAGAGTTATTAGTGCAGATAATGCGAAATAAGCGAATAATGTATAATCTAATCAAGATTCTTTGATTATTCCCAGCTCGTTTGCGAAATGTGAAAAGCCTAACAAAATACGGACGAGTCGGACACCGTTTATTTGGCCGGACACGCAATGAAAAAGCCTAACTATGTACTTTTTTTTTTTTAATTTTTTTTTTTTTTAAATTATGTTTTTATATCTGTCTTAGAATTAATAATAAAATGATCTACTTATAATGAAATGAAATGTAATTTTGTTGGTGTATGTCTTGTTGGTTGCCCTTTAATAAATAAATAAATAAATGTCCGGCTTTATCCGGACGCCTGGCAACACCATCTTCACTAATAGCTCTACTATAAAATAATTTATTGAATTTTTAATAATTGGATAAGTTTTCCCACGGTTTTGTTCACGTTCCCTGAGGATCTTGATATTTTACCGGGAAACAAATTATCCCTCTACAAATCGCACCCTCAGTACGATAAGGGCTTAACTCAAAATTTTGCGAAATGGAGTTACGATCATAGAGACTAAACAAAGTACGCTCTATCCGATGAATAGTAAAACATAGTCAATTTAATGATAGAATAAGCATACCGATACTTCAGCCTCTTTTATTGTTTTGTAAAAGTAACTTTGGATTAATTTGGTTGCCAGTTGTGGTCTGATTTATTTATTGTAATTTTAATATCTAATGAAAAAGTGAATGTACATACTTAAAATTGGGAATATAATGAGAGCTACGTCTGCCAACAAACTGCTCTGTAGTTTGGCAGAAGTAAAGGGTATTTGTAAATGACTTAATTTTCCAATAAACACTTTAAAAAAAAAAAAATTACCACCGGGACTCACCCTCCCCGTTCAGTGCGAAAGTGACCCAATCAGAAATGTGCCAAAAGTGTTTTTTTGATTTAAGCCCCTATCGTTCTGAGGGTGCGAAAAGTCCCTCTCCATGGTATAGGTTACGTGTGAGTGAAATTCATCACGATCGTTTGAGCAACTCGTTTACTTTTGTAATACATTATGTTACGTTGCTTTTAATTAATACTTCATTAGTATTACGGGGAATTATTTCTATTTACGGATACATGTACCTATGTGAATATGATTGTTCAAATGTACTTCCTCTTGGTCACGGCACGTCATGACGGACAAATTTATTTTATTAATTAATCTATACGGTACTAATAATAATCTATACTACCTGACCCGGCAAATGTTGTTTTGTCATATATACTTTATTATAAACTACTAGATGTCCCCCGCGGTTTTACCCGCGTTCCCGTGGGATGTCACATGTATTATACATAAAAACCTTCGTCTTCAATCACTCTGTCTACTAAAAAAAACGGGCAAAGCCGTAGGGCGCACCTAGTTTAAAGCAGGTACTTTACTAATTTTACTACAGGATAATCTGATTCCAAACTACAGATAACTGGTATACATACTCGACAGGCCAATTGGCTTGGTAGCGACCCTGACTGCCAAGTCGAAAGTCACGGGTTCGATTCCCACCCAGGACAAACATTTGTGTGCATGAACATGTCTGTTTGTTCTGTGTCTGGGTTTAAATATTTATCCAAGTATATATTAATTAAAATAAAAAGTAGTATATGTAATATTATATCAGTTATCAGGTTTCCATAGTACAAGCTCTGCTTATTGGGGATCAGATGGCCGTGTGTAAAAAAATGTCCCAGGATATTTATAAAAATGTATACTCAAGGCTCGTTCTCATATAAGCGAAACATTTCGCTTGATTAGCGAAACAAAACTTTTTTTTATACCACATGGGCCGACAAACAAGTGGACGGTCCACCTGATGGTAATTGGTCACCGCCGCCTATAGACATTTACAGCACTAGGGGCATCGCCAATGCGTTGTCGACCCTGAGACGTGAAGTTGTTAAGTCTCATGTGCCTGTAATTTCACCGACCTTACCTTTCTAACCGAAACATAGTAATACAAGTGCATTACTGCTTCACGGCAGAAATGAGTAAGGTGGTAGTACTCTCCCGGACGAATTCTGCACTAAGAGCTCTACTTCTTCAATTCGGTAGCGATATGCAATAAGGTTTTAATGGTAGATATACAGCATACACGGCAACGCGCGAGTGATACCCATTGTGTTGCAGATCTCAATAGGGTGCGGTGACCGTTTACCATCAGACGGGCCGTCAGCTTGTTTGCTACCTAAGTAGTATAAAAAAAATGCCCATAGATATTCGGTACGCACAGCTGAAGCTAATATATCTAATCGGAACAGGCCTTGACAAATACACGCCCAGACTTGTTCGCGCATACAAACGTAAACCATCATACCCAATCCGTTAGTTTGAAAAAGTCAATTATATTTTCCGTGTTCTATAATCGACTCAATGCAACAGAGTTAACGTCATCTTTCCAAGGTCGCCATGATATAATGATGACGTCACACCGCTAGTGTTGTAAGCGTAAATAGTATATACAGACATGTAATGCATCGATATTTACAAAATAATCGACTATGAAAATAAATCGTGACGTTCTATGACGTGATTGTATTAGATGAAGTAAGATATTTAATAAACATTGTATTATCGAATGAAAGTGATAAAAGCATGGGGCTTGGTGGTTAGAGACCCTGACTGCCACGCCGCTGTTCGTGGCTTTGACTCCTAACCAGGACAAACATTTGTGTGCATGAATACGTATGTCTGTTTGTTCTGTGTCTGAATGTAAATATCTATATAAGTATGTATTTAGAAAATATAAGTTTGGGATCAGCGCCCTTATTCAGCTAATACAAACTTCTGCGGCGTGCAGCTTCACGGAGGCCTCGGAGAGCTTCCATCTCACGTGATTAGTAGTATTAGCGTAGTAAGCGACAGAGACAGAGCATAGAGGCCGCGACGAAGCATCCTCGAGTTAGTTTCCTTACAGAATCGAGCCCCAGGCTGCGGTGATCGTTTACCATCAGATGGTAAACCGTATGCTTGTTTGTTACGTTAGTGGCTTAATATGCTACTGATCCTTGAAATCAGTTCCATTTGACTGAATCTCGTAGCGACGCATAACACTATAGTCTAGCGTTTCAATAAGTTGGGTAGTGTTTGATCATTCGTCTTGGATACAGTATGTATGGAAGTAAATCTATTTATCTATATCTATAGTAATATTATAAAGAGGAAAGATTTGTATGTAAGTATGTTTGTTACTCTTTCACGCAAAAACTACTAAACGGATATGAATGAATCTTGGCACATAGATGGAGTATATCCTGGAATAACATATACTTTTTATCCCGGGAAAATGATATGCCTCGGGTAAAACCGCGGGGGACAGCTAGTGTATTATATATAACGTATTCCAAAAATCAAGCCGAAAACGGCATAGAGACCGAGTCGTGACAGTTATTAGAAATATATAAAAGTCTTAGTCATGTATTTCAAATTATAAGGATTCAAAATATATCTCAATAAGTGACACTGTGATGATCTTTTAAGTCCTGTGACTACAAATATTAACTTTTCGTCTGTTTTTTCTCTATGATGTAACCATGAATAACCCTTCTGTAAATTACAGTTAAAAGTTAAAACATAACTGCCTCATCTACACTAATATTATAAAGAGGAAAGATTTGTATTTTTGTATGTAACGAATAAACTCAAAAAGTACTGGACCGATTTTAATAATTCTTTTTTCATTAGAAAGCTACATTATCACTGAGTAACATAGGCTATATTAAATTTTCAAAAAAGTTAGGGTTCCATACTAAAACTCCAATAATGTAACCCAAGGTGTGAAAAAATTACCAAAAAACTTTCTTACATCGCGTGCGCTGCGAAAACTATTGAACGCGGGTGAAACCGCGGGGGACAGCTAGTTTTAAATAAAATGTTAAATTTTTATTCAAATTAATTACATCTCCCAACTTTAACCGACTGTACTGTGATAAAAATGTAGAACACTATTTTCGCAAGTAACTTTAAAAGATGGCGCGTTTATTCTGGATTCCAAAATGGTATGACACTTAGTAATTTCTACTTTTTAATTGAGGAAAAAAATATATTATTAAGTATTATTCATGTATAATAATAAATAAATATCTTGGGGCATTCATTAAACATCGCTATCTAATCCCAAACTAAGCAGAGCTTGTACTAAGGAAACCAGACAACTAATATGTTACATATACTACTTTTTAAACACATATTTATATAGGTATTTACATATTTTTTTTATAACACATGGGCCAACAAACAAGCGGACGGTCCACCTGATGGTAAGTGGTCACCGCCGCCTATGGACATTTGCAACACTAGGGGCATCGCCAATGCGTTGTCGACCCTGAGACGTGAAGTTGTTAAGTCTCTAGTGCCTGTAATTGAACCAACATGTTCATGCACTCAAATGTTTGTCCTGGGTGGGAATCGAGCCCCCGCCTGCGGCGTTGAAGTCGTGGTCTCTAACCACCAAGCCAAATGCCCCGACCATAGATATAAAAAAAAAATCGTCATAAAAAAATCTGAACTAGGCTCAAAAGTATCGTTGATATGCCAAAATAGGCCTCTGAAAATATGAGCCCTTTTTTAACATTAAGGTTGTCCGCACTTTTAATTTTCCCATAAGAATATATTCATATATTCAGAGGCCTATTTTGGCATCTTTTGAGCTTGGTTCCGAGAACTTTTTATTGTTTTTTTAAACGCCCTAATCCGACTATTTATAGTAATTGTAATCTAAAAATACAGATACACTTCTTCATTCACTATAACGCCGTGATATTATTTGCTGTTGCATTTAACGTTATCCGATAATAGATACGGCTCTTGTTAATTTCGATTGTTTTATGTGTCAGTTTGATTTGTGTCGCGTCGGTGTGCATGTGTATGGGTATATCATGTATATCAGTTATCTGGTTTCCATAGTACAAGCTCTGTATGTTTTGTCTTAGTTTGGGATCAGATGGCCGTGTGTAAAGAATGTCCCAGGATTTTAATTTTTTTTTATTTTCTTGTTTTTTTCTAAATGATATTTGGTATCGTCATTTAGCATACTTTGTGTATGTTTCCATTTTGAATTGCTTTTATAAATTATTTTCTAATATGACGGTAATCTCTGCGCACAATTTTCTAGATAATGCTTCTGACGTAGAAGAAAGTCATTAAAGTCGTTTCAATCTAAAATATCTATTCAGACAAGTAATAATGTCATTGGAAAATCTACCTTATTATTTAAATTATAGACAGGCCAGAGTTGGCTTGGTGGTTAACGTTCTGACTGCCAAACCGAAGGTCGCAGGTTTGATTGCCACCCAGGACAAACATTTATGTGCATATGAACATGTCTGTTTGTTCTGTGTACACCCAGTGTAAATATCTATATAAGTATTTATTTAGAAATAAAAAAAGTGGTATATGTAGTATATCAGTTATCTGGTTTCCATAGTATAAGCTCTGCTTAGTTTGGGACCAGATAGATGGCCGTGTGTAAAAGAATGTCCCGGGATATTTATTTATTTATGGTTTCACCTTCATCATCATAACGTTTAACATCAGATCATTAAAAACCTTAATTCAAAAGAGATAAAGTTAATTTTTCTATGAGATTCTTGGCTGTCAATTGACCTTTAGCTCATAATAATTCACATAATTTAACTAATCACTTCTAATTTATATTTCGCTAGACAATTATGGATGTTAGTAATTGTAATGTGGAACTCGTAGTTTGTGAGTAAAAGTGAAGTGAACTTGTGTTAAAATGAGTGAGAAACCTGAGAAAATGTTCAATAGCCTACCGCGGCTAAAACGGAAGGAGACGTGGAGAAAGAAAGGGGTAAGTTGGTGATTCTACATGGTTCCTTCACAACACCTAAACTTGCGGCACGCTATGATGGCCGTTTTGACGTTTAACAATGACAAAGAAAAAAAACGTTTATTCCTTCAGACATAAGGTGCATCTATTGAACCAACAGCTAATTGTATGATGATGGAAATCAACCTTATTCCAAATCGATACAGTTTCTTTTCCTATTGCATTCTGAAACGTCAAAACGGCCATCATAGCGTGCCGGTAGTATAGTAATGTCGTCTTCTGTACCTTTCAACCACAATTCTATGGACTCTTTAACTCTAAGATTGCGGGTTTTTCGTTGGATTTAATGTAGAACTCGTAGATAAACCCTTACACGTCTAGCAGTAAATAGTTGATGTATAAAAGGTTGCCAACATTATCTATCCAAGTGTTACCAGCTGTATGTATATATGTACTATCACTACATAGTATATAAAAATGTAGCTTTCTCTGTCCCTATATCCTTATGTATGCTTAAATCTTTAAAACTACGCAACGGATTTTGATGCAGTTTTTTTTAATAGATAGAGTGATTGAAGAGGAAAGTTTTTATGTATAATACATGTGACATCCCACGGGAACGCCGGTAAAACCGCGGGGGACAGCTAGTAATATTATAAAGAGGATAGATTTGTGTGTAATTATGTTTGTTACTTCCTTCATTTCTTTTCAAAAACTACTAAACGGATATGGATGAAACTTGGCACATAGATACAGTATATTCTGGAATAACATATAGGCTACTTTTTATCCCGGGAAACATGTGATATCCCTCGGGAACGCGGGCGAAACCGCGGGGGACAGCTATGTCAGATAAATTAACAACAGGACACTAAGGATTGTTTTAAGATTTAATAGTAGTATAAAAGGCTTGCAAAAAGTCTCTGGGACGTTCCACTTTAAGAGTGAATGTGGCGTGGGGTCACAAGCTTAAATACCCGTGTTTTGTCCCCGATAGAGAGAGATAAAGAAGAATAGAGATTAATTATATCGAATTTAGCTTTCATTTTCAAGAGATAATAGCTTGCGAATGACTTGTTGAACACTGTCTTTGTGCAGTGGCATAGCTAGGTAACCATAGGCCCTGGGGCAAAAAATTAAGTAAGGCCCCAACTAAACTATTTAAAATCGTTTTTGCCCCAGCGGAAGTTTGGGGGCCCCGGGGCACTGCCCCGTCTTGCCCTGCGGTAGCTACGCCACTGTCTTTGTGTATTTTGGCCCAGGACAGGAACAAGTGTTTTCAAAGATTTCCAGTGTGTTTTATTACGGCGCAGTATATTTGCAAAGTTTTTATAGATTCTCTTAAATTAAAACTTAGAACGTAAGACTCGAAAAACATCAACTTACTACCCACATGGATAAGTAAATTATGAATATCTATACACACAGTGCCAACAGGTTTGACACTGACCTACCATGATTTCACAACAATGACTTCATCTCTATATTCTGTGTAAACAGTCATATTTATGCTAATAATGATAGCCTGAACGTCTCTTATCTATATTAGCTTGTTTTTATGTTTTTGGAGAGTTTTTTTTCTTTTTTTTATACCACTTGAGCCGACAAACAAGCAGACGGTCCACCTGATGGTAAGTGGTCACCGCCGCCTATGGACATTTGCAACACTAAGGGCCAATGCGTTGTCGACCCTGAGACGTGAAGTTGTTAAGTCCCATGTGCCTGTAATTTCACCGGCCCCCTTACCTTTCCATCCGAAACACAGTAATACAAGTGCACTACTGCTTCACGGCAGAAATGGGTAAGGTGGTAGTACTTCCCCGGACGAACTCTGCACTAAGAGCTCTACTACTCTGATTTGATTTTGCTGAAACGTCGAATAACGTTTGGGCGTATTTTTCCAATTGGTTCCCAATCGCTAAGATGGCCCTGTGCAGCTTCTTTTAGTTCGTCGACGGTTTCATAGCCTTAAAACTCACAGGATGATCGTATATAGCATCAGAATCCGTGTGTTCTGGTTGTAGACGTTGCTTTTCGTTAGTAAAATGGAGGGGAACGACAACCTGTGATGGTATTGCAAAATGAAAAAGAGATAGCGCTAAACTTAACGGGAAGAAAGTGATAAATCATCTCTTTCGAGATTATTCTCAAAGATTACCTTTGTCTCTGTCTATTTATGTGTTTTATAAATTTTTGCTCTCTGGGTCAATCTTTTGAATATTATGATAGCCCAGATACCTACTTTTTTTCTCGGATTGGATCAGTAAATTAGTACCTACAAGTGAGTACAGCATGGGGTTCTTCAAAAAGAGTGTAAAGAGACTTTTGCAAAGTTGCTATCGCGCCAGTGATAACCATGGTGTTGCAAGCGTCAATAGCCTAAATGAACCATCGGAACCGGATGACATAGTTCTGAATTGACAATTTGATAGTAATTGGAGAAATTACAGGCACATGAGACTTAACAACTTCACGTCTCAGGGTCGACATCGCATTGGCGATACCCCTAGTGTTGCAAATGTCCATAGGCGGCGATGACCACTTACCATCAGGTGGCCCGACCGCTTGTTCCATGTGGTATAAAAAGAACAAAATTTAATTTAGTACATTCCTGCAACAAGACCCGTAAAGACTTTTTGTTTTGGAGTTTTACTTACCACCGACGAAATGTGTTGAATTATACCTCCAAGGCATTTCGTATCCTAAAAAGGAACAATCAAAGTTCATATTCATGATGGAACCTATCGACCTAGAATTACTAACTCACCTTCGTCACAGCCGCAGCCAGATGTGTGTTGAATACTAATATGTATTTGCTTTACTATTGTAACACTATTATTTACCACCTTAAGGTTGTTAATCATGTGGGGGGGATTTTGGGCATGCTGTGTGAACATTTGTTTCAGGCAGATATCCGACCTGGTTTATTTGATAGTTTAGTTTATGGTGATGATATCTCAGATAGTAGTGACGTAGAATAACTAATTAACTCAGGGGTGACCTTGCGGAAATCAATTCTAAAATTATAGAAAAACAAATATCTAGTAACTAATTCTCCTGGATCTCCTTCTCTGTCATGTCCCAAACAAGGTAACTAGACAGGAAATTGCCCGTGTTCGCTTCTACACGAAGCCTGACAGAAATCTGTCCGGCGGTGGTCGAGGTAACACGTTTGTGGTGCTCGAGCCTCGAGTCAGTGACAGCGGGTCTAATACGTCCTTAGAGTAGTAGAGCTCTTAGTGCAGAGTAGTCCGGGGAAGTACTACCACCTTACCCATTTCTGCCGTGAAGCAGTAGTGCACTTGTATTACTGTGTTTCGGTTAGAAAGGTAAGGAGGCCGGTGAAATTACAGTCACATGAGACTTAACAACTTCACGTCTCAGGGTCGACAACGCATTGGCGATGCCCCTGGTGTTGCAAATGTCCATAGACGCCCGGTGGACCGTATGCTTGTTTGTCGACATATGTAGTATTAAAATAGAACTGCTCCTGCCTAAAATCCTGGTTTTGTCTTTCCAGTGCAATAAAGAACAAAACCCATTTGAAGTCCACTAATTCTATAGTCTATGCGACCTTCAATCGTTGTCTTTGGTTTTGAATTCAAATGAGAAATTTTATTCTCAATAAAGGGGCCCCCAAAATTTCTCCGAATCGACCGCATCTAAATGGCGAGCAAAAGGTCACTGTTAGTACTCTGTTGTAATATTATTAGGAAGCTTGTTATTCTATTGAATTTTGAATGGCTTAAGTAGAGCCATCTGTGATGCTAGATTTTTTATGTACCACTAGCGAGCCACCCCGGCTTCGCTCAGGACAAAACTTTGTGTGGATGAACATGTATGTTTGTTCTGTGTCTGGGTGTAAATATCTATATAAATATGTATGTAGTATTTAATATAATACTAGCTGTCCCCCTGCGGTTTTACCCGCGTTCCCGTGGGATGTCTATTGTATTATACATAAAAACCTTCCTCTACAATCACTCTATCTATTAAAACCGCATAAAAATCCATTGCGTAGTTTTAAAGATTTAAGCATACATAGAGATATAGAGACAGAGAAAGCGACTTTGTTTTATTCTATGTAGTGATATCAGTTCTCTGGTTTCCATAGTACAAGCTCTGCTTAGTTTGGGGTCAGATGGCCGTGTGTAAAGAATGTCCCGGATATCTCCGGATACAAACCATTTTAAAATTTACAACAATTCTAATCTAAAATATTTCTTTATCGCAAGCTGTCCATACTTGATGAGACTCCCCGAGCGCTATCTCTATCCTTATCGTTCATCATCAAATAACAAAGGACAGGTGTATTTTTAACTCAAACTAATGATATCACGACTTTCTATCAGCCCATCGATTTATGTTGATGTGACCTAAGAAAAATAGGAGGTGAAATTTGTAATAATTTGCATATCTTTTATCTATATATAGTATTAGCTGTCTTCCGCGGTTTCACCCGCATTTATCGATCTCATATATAGTCGTCTACGAAAAAATTCGCGTCGAATGGTAGCAGTCCCATCCCGATATGTTCAGTAGTTCTGTGATGATGGTGCGTCAATGTAACCCTATTTTTTTTATATATATATATAGCTGTCCGGACAGACGTTGTCCTGCCAAAATAAGTCCATACAAAAATTCAGGGTTTCGATCGCAGCGCCCCCTACCGGGTCCAATTGTAAATCTAAACCATTCTCGAATCTCCACGAACACACACAAAAAATTTCATCAAAATCGGTCCAGTCGTTTAGGAGGAGTTCAGTCACATACACACGCACACAAGAAATATATACAGTGTAAACTCTTTATAACGTTATCCTTTATAACGATAAACTCCCTATAACGTTGAAGTGAGCCCAAGTTGGTTGGTTTGTTCACTTTGTTTTGTTTTTTTTTGTTCACTCCATATAACGATAACTCTCTATAACGACAAAAAATGCTCAGTCCCTTGAGTTTCGTTATAAAGAGTTTACACTGTATATTAAGATGTACTTGCTGGACTCACTTAGGGGAACATAAAAAAACGTTATTCCATCAATATCGACTGACAAAAAGAACGTAATTTTCATAACTTAAAGCCACCACGCGGACGAAGTCGCCGGCAGTTTGAAGTAAATGTATACGTTTTCAAATCACTACATAGTATAAAACAAAGTCGCTTTCTCTGTCCCCATATCCCTATGTATGCTTAAATCTTTAAAACTACGCAACGGATTTTGATGCGGTTTTTTTTAATAGATAGAGTGATTGAAGAGGAAGGTTTTTATGTATAATACATGTGACATTCCACGGGAACGAGGGAAAAATCGCGGGGGGCAGCTAGCATTTCATAAAAATCGTATCAGAGAAAAAAATATAGATACCTTCGTTTTATGTTATTACGAGTACGAAGTCACAGGCATATCTAGTGTAGAATAAATTTTAAATTAGGGAAAGTGAAATCTTGACTCGATTTGTGATTTATTATTATTGCCCTAGAACCCAAAGCGTTAGGCCCAATGTGGAATGCAGTGTGACCGCTAACCACATGTTAGGTATTTTAACTAATAACGATCAGCGGTCTGCCTGTTAAGTTATTTTATATCGTTTAATAACTAAAATTCCAATAATAATATAGTGTGTTGGTATGTAAATAAATATAATCAATAACTTTAGCTGTCTCCCACGGGCACACCCGCATTTATCGATATCATATATAGCCTATAACCATCTACGAAAAATTCCGCGTCGAATGGTAGCAGACCCATCCCGATATGTTCAGTAGTTTTAAGGTGACGGTGCGTCAAAAGAACCCTATTTTGCGTTTATAATAAATATAGATTAACTGTCGTTCGCGGTTTCAATCGGTTTCCCGAAGGATGTCACATTTCCCCGGGACATAAAGTATCTTATATTTTATTCTAGAGCATGCTCTATCTATGTGCCATGTTTTATCCAAATCTGTCAAGTAGTTTTTGCGTGAAAGAGTAACAAACATCCATTCTCAAAAAACTTTCTCATTTATAATATAATGAGTAATAACCTATCCCCCGCAGTGTTACCCGCGTTTCCTAGAGATGTAATATTTTCCTGTGATAAAAGTCTATTTGTTATTCCCGGACATGCTCTATCTGTGTGGCAAGTTTCATTCAAATCCGTTTAGTAGTTTTTGCGAGAGAGAGTAACAAAGATCCATCCTCACAAAGGACCACGTTTATGATATTACTAGATGTCCTCCGTGCTTTCACCCGCATTCGTGAGGAATATCACATTTTCCCGGGACAAAAAGTATCATATATTTTATTGGAAAGCATATTCTATGTATGTGCCATGTTATATCCAAATCTGTCAAGTAGTTTTTGCCAGAAAGAATAATAACATAAGTATTCATAATCTTTCGCATTTATAATATACTAGCTGTCCCCCGCGGTTATACCCGCGTTCCCGTGGGATGTCACATGTATTATACATAAAAACCTTCCTCTTCAATCACTCTATCTATTAAAAAAAACCTCATCAAAATCCGTTGCGTAGTTTTAAAGATTTAAGCATACATAGGGGTATAGGGACAGAGAAAGCGACATTGTTTTATACTATGTAGTGATAGTTTTTTTTTCTGTACAAATATTGGTGTTTTAACACAAAAATTTGGGATTTTCAACCGATTTGTCTTTGTTTATAAATATATTTTACATATGGCAACCCTAGATATATCACACATGTTGGTAATACATATTGGCATGCTTGATCTCAATAGTCATGTTCCGTTAAGCGACTCTGCGAGCTCGGAGTCTGACCTTTGGTCGGTCACGAGTGTAGTGGGCCTTCTTTGATAGCGGATATTTTTAGTAATTTGTTTTTTTTTTCACACGATCTGTGCCCTGAGCATGAACGCCTATCGCAAGCGTAGCGTCATCTATTTGCCTTTTTTTTCTACTACCTCCCTATCTTACTGGAGCCTATTTTGGTACTATCTCTTTCATACCAGTTCTCGCGTCTATTTTCTCGCCCTTTCATTCCTCATACCTTATCTTTCTAGCATTCATCGTCTTTCACTACTTTTGTTGGGTTCTCTCTATTTGCCTCTTAGAGTATACTTACCACAATCGTCAAATCGAATCAAATAACGGTATTTTGATACCGTAGAAAGATATGCCAGAGATATTTTAATTATTTATAATTTATCGGCGTAAGGTTATGACGGTCCTGTTGGCTTGTCAACAATGCCTTGCCGACGCTGAGACGTGATGTTGTTAAGTCTTATGTGTCTGTAAATTCACCGGCCTTACCTTCCTAATCGAAACAGTAATACAAGTGCACTACTGCTTCACGGCGGAAATGAGAATGGTGGTAGTACTTCCCCGGACGAACTTAGTACTTTCGGTTATAAAGGTGAGGGGACATTACAGGCACATGAGACAGCACATTAACAGCTTCACGTCTCAGGGACGACAACGCATAGGCGATGCCCCTGGTGTTGCAAATGTCCATAGGCGGTGGTGACCACTTACCATTAAATGGTCCGTCTACCTGTCTGTCGGCCCAAGTGGTATCAAAAATAAAACAAAACATATTTTTTTAATGTTCTTCCTCATTGGCTGTAAATATTTTTCAATAGAAAAATAATAAGTGATACAGATAAGATATTAATCACCGATATTCATTCCGATAGTCGCTTTCACTAAAACTCCGCCTTTACTTACAAGAATGCGACACAAAGCACTTCCTATGTATTTCGTCTTTTCGATAAAGAAACGGGTTGCAAAGCTACAATAGGGTTGTCTGATTTTTTTTATTTATGACGGGATTGCGATTGACCTCAATCTCACCTGATGGTAAGTGACGAGGCCGAAGATGGAGCTCGCTTTCCCGTTAGTAGCCTCTTTACTCTTTTCTTGAAGAGCCCTATGTTGTAAGCTTCAGGGTACACAGACACAAGTTTTTGCGTGAAAGAGTAATAAACATACTAACATTCATCCTCATAAACTCGCATTTATAATATTCATAGGATTAATTAAAAAAAGATATATAAAATAAATTATATATACACAAGCTGGCTGGCAGCGGTTGGAAGCAAAGAGCTAAAGATCGAGCTCAGTGGCGTGCCATAGTTAAGGTCTATGTCCAGCAGTGGACGGAGATAGGCTAATGATGATAATGATAAAAAACACTCCGGGAGTGCCGGCAGAAGTGAAAACTTGAACATTAACTTTGGACAATTTTATCGTCTCACGAATTTTCGATCAGCTCACACAGGCGAGTTTAACATTTTATACCCATCCCAAGAAAAGTGCTCAACACCGCTAAAGAAGTTATCATTTCAAAAAAAATGTTGTACAGATGTCCGTGGTGATCACGAAGTATGGCAACCCTGGCCAAGTGACGTAACCACTACGATATTCAATTGACTCACGCGTGTTGTTTCATCAGTAAGACCATGACAAGGTCACCGTGATTTTATAACGCTATGCGGCTTTTATATTAAAAAAAAAGTAAAGCACATGATCGTCTGGTTACTGAGATACAGTCATGTACCATGGCTTTACTGCCTGTCCCCCCACCTACTACTACTGTACTACCACCGTACCCATTTCTGCCGTGAAGCAGTAGTGCACTTGTATTACTGTGTTTCGGTTAGAAAGGTAAGGGGGCCGGTGAAATTACAGGCACATGAGACTTAACAATAGACCTAACAATTATAATTCTCAGGGTCGATAACGCATTGGCGATGCCCCTAGTGTTGCAAATGTCCATAGGCGACGGTGACCACTTACCAGCAGGTGGACCGTCTGCTTGTTTGTCGACCCAAGTGGTATAAAAAAAAAAAAAAAAGTTTCACCCGCGTTCCCTAGGGATGTAACATTTTCCCGGCACAAAAAGTATCCTATGTTACTTCTAATACCTCCATGAATATGTGTACAAAGTTTCATGATCATCGGTTAAGTAGTTTTCGCGTGAAAGCGTAACAAACAAACTAACATTCGCATTAATAATATTAATTGGATTTTGATGGCTTTCAGAAGCTCTTATGTCGTCTTCATATTGTCTTTTTCAATAATAATTTTGTAAGTCATTGGCACAGGAGTGACCTTGCGGAAATCCATTGTATGATTATACAAAAACAAATATCTAGTAACTAATTCCGCTGGTACTCCTTCTCTGTCTTTCTGTCCGGCGGTCGGCGAGGTAACACGTCTGTGGTGCTAGTGCGTCGACTCAGTGACAGCGGGTCTATTACGTCCTGAAGATGCTTCGTGTAGAAGCGAAACACGTGTCGATTTCCTGTTGAGTTTCCTTGTTTGGGACTTGACAGAGAAGAATATTCAGCTCAATAAGTTACTAGATATATGTTATTGTATTATCTAATCATTTTGTACACAACTGACTTTTGACAGGCCAGTTGGCTTGGTGGTTTTTTTTTTTTTTTTTTTTTTTTATATAAAAACTTGAGCGCATTTGACTAGATCTCACCTGATGGAAAGTGACGATGTGGTCGAGGATGGTACACGCGAACTCAAGTAATGCCTATTCACTCTAAAACGTTAACGCTCTGACTGCCAAACCGAAGGTCGCGGGTTCGATTCCCACCCAGGACAAACACTTGCGTGCATGAACATGTCTGTTTGTTCTGTGTCTGGGTGTAAATATCTATATAAGTATGTATTTAGAAAAAAAAAAAAGTATATAAAAAAAAAAAGTATATGTAGTATATCAGTTATCTGGTTTCCATAGTACAAGCTCTGCTTAGTTTGGGACCAGATGGCCGTGTGTAAAGAATGTACCGGGATATTTATTTATTATATTTATCACTACAGCAATAATACAGATATTCCTGTAACAAGTAAAGAATCGAGCAATTCATTGTCCAAATTATTATCCATCGTTGCTTTGCATTTTTTTTTGTTTCAGGAACCTTCGTTGATTCATTTGTAAAATAACTCACCAAAGTTCCATCATAATCGGATTAATTGTTTAAGAGTGCATTGAGCACAAACATACAAACATATCTATACTATAATATTATAAAGAGGATTTGTATTGTATGTAAGTATGTTTGTTACTCTTTCACGCAAAAACTACTAAACGGATATGGATGAAACTTGGCACATAGATAGAGCATATCCTGGAATAACATATAGGGCATTTTTTATCGTGGGAAAATGTGATATCCCTCGGGAACGCGGGTAAAACCGCGGGGGACAGCTAGTTTTTTTATGAATATAGATAAAATTTGGTACAGTACTCTAAAAATGGATATTAATTTCGAATGTCACGACCGTTTGGCTGATGTCTAATGTGTAGCATCATTAAAAAGGTTTGACGTCATTACTATATGTAGAATAACATCGTTTATAAATGTCCTCAGGCACTATACTGCACTTAAAAAAATAATATTTATTTATTTCGTACATTTATATATACTAGCTGTGCCCCGCGGTTTACCCGCGTTTGTCGATATCATTTATAACCTAAACCCATCTACGTGAAATTCCGAGTCGAATGGTAGTAGTCCCATCCCGATATGTTCAGTAGTTTTGAGGTGATGGTGCGTCAAAGGAACTCTATTTTCCTTATACAGGAAGTTGAAAACTAACCAGAAAGGAGGTCAAATGGGACCTTATAACGAGTCCATTCACAATGTAACACAGTATAACATACCCCAAAAAAAAAAAAATTATGAATGAAAAATAGAAAAATTATTAAAGTAGACAATTATTAATTAAAATAGGTACGTAGGCCTTTCTGTTAAATAATCTGGTTCCCTGACAAGACAGCTTACTAGGGTTGTTGGCTTTGATAATTAATTATGTTTTTACGGGGTATTTTGTAACACGTTGTATAGTACTTGAGTAGTAGAGCTTTTAGTGCTGAGTTTGTCCGAGGTAGTACTACCTTACCCATTTCCGCCGTGAAGCAGCAGTGCACTTGTTTTACTGCGTTTCGGTTAGAAAGGTAAGGGGGCCGGTAAAATCACAGGCACATGAGACTTAACAACTTCATGTCTCAGGGTCGATAACGCATTGGGGATGCTCGTGTTGCAAATGACTATAGAAGACGGTGACCACTTACCATCAGATGAACAGTGTGCTCGTTTGTCGGCCCGTGTGGTATAAAAAATATAGTAAATAAGTATCATGAGACATTCTATAATCATTTGATCCTAAGTTTAGCGATTTAAAATAAACAATAAAAGATATCCTCCAAATAAAAACGGTTCATACCCAGCAGATAAATTAAGTCTAAATAAATAATATTTATTTATAGTTTCTAAATAATAAGATTTTTATCTATATTGTCATTTGGGAGTGCTCACTTGCACTTTCATCGCATTTGTCTTGGTATTCATTTCTAGTTTTGTTTTTCTGTATACATATGTTTTGAGTTACAACCCAGCTCTATATGTGTTATTACTTATTATGTGGTTACCTTTTGGTTGTAATTTGTATTGTGTATCCTAAATAAATAAAATAAAAATAATTTCTTTTACACACGGCCCTCTGATCGCAAACTAAGCAGAGCTTGTACTACGATTATTATACATATGCTACTTTTTATCTACCTTTATATTACCCTAGTAAGAGTAAGGCCTACGTACCTATTTTACCTAATAATTGTCTACTTTAATAGTTTTTTTTTTCATTGATAAAAATCAGTTTTTTTTTATTGTTTTGAGGTACATATATCATACAGCGTTACTTCGGTTCTTAAATATTGTGAATGGACTCGTTATAAGACCCCATTTAGCCTCCTTTAGGCTTTACGGGTAGTTTTGTAACATCCTGTATAGATTTACAAAATATTAATATAAGTAACAATCAAATCTTACTTCTTATGGTATTTCTCCTTCCACGTGGTCGGTCTTTTAGAATCTGGTAATGATTAATTCCTTTGTAAACATACCTAGTTTCCAATATGTCCTTATTTTTGTACGTTGGCTGGTAGGTGGAATATATAAATATATAATAAATAAATTATTTATTTAATTAGGATACAGAATACAAATTACAACCAAAAGGTAATCACATAATAAGTAATAATACATATATAGCTGGGTTGTAACTCAAAACATATGTATACAGAATAACAAAACTTGAAATGAATACCAAGAGAAATGCGATGAAAGTGCAAGTGAGCACTCCCAAATGACAATATAGATAAAAATCTTATTATTTAGAAACTATAAATAAATATTATTTATAAAGACTTAATTTATCTGCTGGGTATGAACCGGTTTGATTTGGAGGATATCTTTTGTTTTTTTTTTTAAATTGCTAAACTAATTGAAGGCCTATCCCATATTTTTTCCTAGAAAATATAATTAACTCAACGGGGGGTCTGGTAACCTAATTACATTAATGATCACGCCAAAACAGCATTAGAAAGAGATAGATGTATCGTGTATCTTTTTCGTTCTCCAATTGAAACGCGTGGGGTTATGTCATCAGGATGTAATGAACAATTTTAGTAAAGTATTTTGACAGGCCAGTTGGCTTGGTGGTTAGCGACCCTGACTTCCGAACCGAAGGTCGCGGGTTCGATTCCCACCCAGAACAAACATTTGTGTGCATGAACATGTCTGTTTGTTCTGTATCTGGGTGTAAATATCTATATAAGTATGTATTTAGAAGAAAGTAGTATATCAGTTATCTGGTTTCCATAGTACAAGCTCTTAGTTTGGGATCAGATGGTCGTGTGTAAAGAATGTCCCAGGATATTTATTTATTATTTATTTAGACTTTTTAAACTTTTGTTGAATATAACGTATAGGACTCAATAAAGTATCGTTATCTATAAATTAATTGATGGACTAGTTGGCTTCGTGGTTAGAGACTGACCCCCATGGCACAGGTCGTAGATTCGACTCCTACCGAAGACATGTCCGTTTGTTCTGTGTCTAGGTTTAAATATCTATACTAGCTGTCCCCCGCGGTTTCACCCGCGTTTCCGAGGGATGTAACATTACCTTATTTTGTTATTTCTATCATCGATAGTTTTCGCAGCGCACGCGATGTAAGGATTTTTACACCTTGGGTTACATTATTGGAGTTTTAGTAAGGATCCCTAATTTCTTTGAAAATATAATATAGCCTACGTCACCCGGGGATAGTGTAGCTTCAAAACGCCGAAAGAATTTCTCATATCGCTCCAGTAGTTTTTAAGTTTATTCGTTACATACATAAATACGAATCTTTCCTCTTTACAATATTAGTGTAGATTAGTATGTATTTAGAAATAAAAATGAAGTAGTATATCAGTGATGTTCGGGTCATGCAATTAGATTCAAATCCTTCTCCTAGAGTCACAAAGACAATAGTTTTTTCTGATAAAATAGGATCTGACTTTGGCTCAATAATAAGTAACCAAATAACTGATTCAGTAATAAATTATTGTATGCCAGGAGCATCATACAAACAAATAATAGATAAGATTTTGCATACAAAGTTTGATGAAAATACCATAATAATAATTTTAATTGGCAATGCTATAAATATAAGTAAAAAAAACTTGATAAATAGTCTTAATTCTTTATCAAAATTAGAGGTAATGAAAATAATTTTATGTGCTTTCCCATACTCTTCCAACTACTCGGATATGGAGAATAACTATATTTGGCATTTAAATAACCATATGCATAATGTTACATGTCATAGTGCTAATTTTATTTATTTTGATACTAACAAGTTTGTTAGTAATTTGAAATTGAAACAGGATACCCTGTTTATTCCAAAAAAACTTAAGAAATTGATTGCCTCACTTGTAGCATATAATATTAATAGGATAAGGGATAACACAGTAAGAACAAGTCATTTTAACATTAAATCTCAGAATAGTTCTTTAAACAAAAACTTTTGACAACAGAGAAGCTAAACAGTTCGACTTTTTTATTACATCAGAATATTAATCGCTTCTTTGGCAAAATTCTTGATATTCATTTATTATTAGATAAAATAAATATAGATATATTATGTTTTACAGAGACATGGTTGAAACCGGGCACTATGCTTTTTAATATTAAAAACTTTACAGTTGCCAGTATATTCAATAGATTATCTGCAGAAGGTGGCGGCACAATAATTCTTATAAATAATAATATTAAATTCAAGGATCGTAAAGATATTTGTAGCCTCTCTGTTGAGCGTGTTTGTGAGGTGTCTTGTGCAGAGTTGCAGAACTATATTATTGTTTGTGTTTATAGGCCACCGGCATCAAATTTTTTATTGTTTACGTCTATAATGGAAGAGATTCTTCGTAAGTTATTTAATAATTCTAACAAGTCAATAGTTGTATGTGGCGACTTTAATGTAGATACTCTTAGTAATTCATCTGAAAGTCGGAATTTTGTTGCCTTATTCAAATCGTTCAACTTAGATTTATTGTTTAGTGAGTCAACAAGATCTACAGCCACTTCGGCTACTTGTATTGATAATATATTAACTAATAGTAGTATACTAGGGAAATCGATTATTAGTGGTGTTCGCTCGGATCATAAGGCTCAATTAATAGAATTGCCATTTAAAAGACAAGTATTTAAAGTAACGAAAGTAATTAGACCCACTACTAAGGCAAGATTAGACACCTTTAAGAATAATTTAGAGCTGAAACTCTGTAATACAATAAATCATAGTGATGAGCCCAATGTCTTGTATAAAGGTTTATTGTCTGGGATTTGCGATAATTTTAATAGAGCCTGTCCTACTAAAATAGTGAAGGTAAATAGTAAAATGGGATTTAGTGACTGGGCTACAAAAGGTATTCGTAAGAGCAGGGATAGGTTGTATGAACTTTATCATTTAAAATCTCTAACTCAGAACGAAGAATTTCATAAATATGTTAGAAAATTTTCAAAGACTTTCAAGTTAGTGTGTAATCAAGCTAAATCTTACTTTATATGTAATAAAATAGGTAATGCTAATAACAAAATAAAGACAGTCTGGAATATTATTAATACGGAAACTGGTAAAATTAGAAATAATAATGAACAGGTAACTCTTAAAATTAATGATAAAATTCTAACAAATAATTTAGATGTAGCCTGTGCTTTTGAAAACTTCTTCACGAGTATACCTGGTAAAACTACTAAAAGCCTTAAATCATGTCCTATAGCAGCGGAATCTTTACTCAAGCAGCATATTCATAATACATTTCCAAGTTTTAAATTTGACCATATTAATGCTAGCGATATCATAATAACTTTTAATTCTCTCAATATGAAAAGTACTGAAGATTTATGGGGCTTATCAGTAACAATCGTAAAATCAATAATAACAGTGATTGCACCTGTTTTGTCAAATATTTTTAATGAATGCATTGATCAGGGTTGTTTTCCTGATTTAATGAAATATAGTAAAATAGTACCTATTTTCAAGTCCGGTTGTAGGGAGAATCCATCTGATTACAGACCAGTTTCCGTTCTGCCAGCACTTAGTAAAATCTTTGAAAAATTGCTGCTTAATAACAAATGTCAAGTCACTTTACTAAGCATAAGGTATTGCATGGTCATCAGTTCGGTTTCACGAAGGGAAGATCTACATCCGATGCGGCAGCAACATTGCTGAGGCACATTTATGGCGCATGGGAGGATTCACAGGATGCGATTGGCATTTTTTGTGATCTGTCCAAGGCATTCGATTGCGTTGACCACCGTACGCTACTACTAAAACTTGACTTCTACGGAATTCGTGGAACTGCTCATGATCTTGTTTTATCTTATTTATCAAATCGCCAGCAAAAGGTAGGGATTACCGGCACAACATCCAAGGGCTCTTTAGTCGAAATGGGGGTACCCCAGGGTTCAATTTTAGGTCCATTTTTGTTTTTAGTATATATAAATGATTTGCCATATGTTGTAAATGACCTCACAGATATTGTCTTGTTTGCTGATGATACATCATTAATTTTTAAAGTTAATAGAAAAGACAAAGATCTAACTAAAGTTAATCATACTATGTCAATTGTCTGTGGGTGGTTTGCTACAAATAATCTATTACTAAATTCAAAGAAAACTAAATGCTTAAGGTTTTCTTTACCAAATGTAGCACAAGTAGATAGCCAAATAATAATAGATGGGAGCCATATTGATCTTGTAAATAAAACGGTATTTTTGGGTCTTACATTAGACAATAATTTGCAATGGGGACCTCAGGTTGATACTCTAGCTGCTAAATTAAGTTCGGCTGCTTTTGCTGTTAGGAAAATTAAACAATTGACGAATGTTGAGACGGCCAAATTAGTTTATTTTGCATATTTTCATAGCCTCTTGTCCTATGGTATTTTGTTTTGGGGAGCAGCAGCGGATATAGAATCAATATTTATTATACAAAAAAGAGCAATTCGTGCAATTTACAGTATGGGTCCCCGTGAATCATTAAGAGATTTATTTAGGGAAATAAATATAATGACATTACCTTCACTATATATTTATGAAAATATATTGTTTATACGTAGAAACATAGGAATGTTTGAGTCAAAATTAGATATTCATAGTATAAATACAAGACAAAGGGAGAAGTTAATTGTTCCATACTTTAGACTAACTAAAGTTAACAAGTCATTTCTTGGTAATTGTGTTCGATTTTATAATAAGATACCGCTTTCAATAACCAAAATGTCTGATCATAAATTTAAAAATTATATTAGGAAAGTTTTGAAAGAAAAAGCGTATTACAAGGTAGTTCATTATATTGAAGATAAAAATGTATGGAAATAGCTGCTCTCTGCACAGTGCACCTCTAAATCTCTTGTTTAAGTTGTAAGTACCTAATTATTGTTATTTTCTATTTTGTAGTCTTGTCATATTTTTTTTTTGTTTTGTTTTTATTAATGTTACCTATAATAAGTATTTTGTAATTGTTAAATATAAAATTATGTAAAATTGAAATTATAACATAGCCAAAAAGTCAGAATAGATAAAAATGTATATAACAAATAAAAAAGAATGTAACCTTGCTGAGTTTCTTGCCGGTTCTTCTCAGTTGAAGGCTGACTTCCGAACCGGTTGTAGCTTCAGTAACTTTAAATTTGACCTTCATAAGTGCCCTCCGAAGGGCTAAACTGAATAAATGGTTTTTGAGTGATCTGGTTTACTAGATCTACTTATTTTGGAATCAGATGGCCGTGTGTAAAGTATGTCTCAGGATATTATTTTTTTTTACTTACTAGCATTTTGGCGTTTAGTTTTAGTACTCTGAAAACCAGACCACAGGTCGTGGGTTCTGCGCCGATAAAAAAAATTATGTTACACACATGTTTTTTTTGTATTAGTTTACTAACATTAAATGTATACACAATCCAGCTAGTGCTGTTTATGCGGAATGTGAATGTTCTCGGTATAAAAAGTAGCCTAATATTCTCCTTAGCATCAGCCAAAACAGGACCAGCCCCCTTATTCAGCTAATACAAACTTCGTCGGCGAGCCGCTTCACGGAGGCCTCGGAGAGCTTACCTCTCACGTGATTAGTAGTATTAGCGTAGTTAGCGAAAGAGACAGAGCACGGAGGCCGCGACGAAACATCCTCGAGTTAGTGTCATTTTCCTAACAAAATCGACCCCCAGCTGTTTTAGAGACCATATGGAATAACACATTGATTTTATATACAATACATGTATAGTATATCAGTTATTTGGTTATTATGATTACAAACTCTGCTTTGTTTGTTTTTATTAATTTCTTTTTTTTTTTTTTTTACACCTTGACGAATTTTATTCTCCGCTATGAATGAATATGTCATGCGTCCGGCAAAAGCTATCTGGCAACAAGATCGCGAATCCAGTGTTCGTTCCAATTTCAAAAATATCGGTCGCGTTCCGAACTCTACGATCGAAATAATCGTTAAAAATCGATTCAGTTTAAATGACGATTTTAATATTATGTGTTACGTTAGTCAATTAAGTTTTAATTATCATTTTAGTATGTAGTAGGTATTACGTCTAATTGAGTTTTAGTGATTTGAACTACATATATTTAAAGTGACGTTAATGTTTTATTTTATTTATGAAAAGTAGAAAAATCTTCTTTATTTCTATTTGAATAAGGCATCGAATGGACTAATAGTTATATACATTGTTTATGATTTTATAGGCCCGTTTTGACAGCTAAGAATGTCAAAAGAAAATGAACCCTGTATCCAAAGCAATAAGGTTTATTTTCACTATCATACAATTAATGATTGGCTCGGTAGATGCACCTTATGTCTATAGTAATAAAGTTGAATTTTTAAATGACAGACCTAAAAGTCAAAACGGCTTTCTCTCGTTTATTTTATATTATTGTTGTACATATACCATTGTGGTAAGAATGTGGTCAAACACTTATCCGTGGTAAAAGTAATTAAGACCTAAATATGAATTGGATATAGGTCTTTTTTAAAGTGGACAAAAGTAGATTATCACAAAAACGTAAAAATTATACGGAAAACGTCGTTACTAATATTATAAATGCGATGGTGAGTTTGTTTGTTTGGATGTAGGGATCTTTGCTACTCTTTCACTTAGTAACTACCGAACCGATATGGATGAAACTTGGCACATAGATAGAGCATACCCTGGAAAATCTAATAGGCTTATTTATTCCGGGAAAATGTGAAATCCCTCGGGAACGTGGATGAAACCGCGCGGGACAGCTAGTACATCTATACTTCCAACCTTACAAACTTTTGCACTCATAATATTAGTTGAATAGAACGCAGAGGCGGCCTTAGGGGGTGGCGAACGGGGCAATCGCCCGGGGCTTCGCTCTTGAAGAGGCCTCGCGCAACCCAATATGTATAATTAGCATTTCTTGTCAAACATGACAAATACCTAAACCAAACAACCAGACTTACTTTGACATCGCATACTTTTTACGATGGACAAAGGGCCTCGCAATGACCTGCCGCCCGGAGCCTCGCAATCCGTATGGCTGCCGCTGAGAATACGATTATAAATGCGGGTGAAACCGCGGCGAAGAGCTAGCATTTGATAATTATCTCTGTCCAATGTCATATGACTGAAATCTTCAAAGAAAACGTAGAATATACGTTTTGCGTGTGCCAAAACAATGTCACGCTTATTTTTGACAACATGTTCTCTATTATTAATACTCGTGAAGTGTGAAGCTATTTTTGTCAATGATATTTACATGTTGAGACGCGATTTGGAGGTCGATGACTCTGCACTAATTGATGGTTTATTAGTAGAGCTCTTAGCGCAGAGTTGGTCCAGGGAAGTACTACCTTACCCATTTTCGCCGTGAAGCAGTAGAGTGCTTGTATTACTGTGTTTCGGTTAGAAAGGTAAGGGGGCCGGTGAAATTACAGGCACATGAGATTTAACAACTTCATGTCTCAGGGTCGACAACGCATTGGCGATGCCCCTAGTGCTGCAAATGTCCATAGGCGGCGGTGACCACTCACCATCAGATGAACCGTCTGGTTGTTTATCGGTCTTTTTGGCATAAAAAATAAGTTATCTGGCTTCCATAGCTCTGCTTAATTTGGGAACAGATGGTCGTGTTTCGAAACGATCATACATTAATGTCCCCCGCGGTTTCACCCGCGTTCACAAGGGATGTTGCATTATTATGTTCATTCTATCATCAATAGTTTTCGCAACGCACGCGATGTATATTTTTGGACACCTTGGGTTACATTATTGGAGTTTTAATAAGAATCCCTATTTAAAAAAAATATAACCTACCCTATGTACCACTAATAGTGTAGCTTCCCAACGGTGAAAGAACCTTTCAATTCGGTCCAGTAGTTTCGGAGCCTATTCAATCTCAACAAACTCAAATATTTCCTCTTTATATATTATAGCTGTCCCCCGCGGTTTCACCCGCGTTCCCGAGGGATATCACATTTTCCCGGGATAAAAAGTAGCCTATATGTTATTCCAGGATATGCTCTATCTATGTGCCAAGTTTCATCCCTATCCGTTTAGTAGTTTTTTGCGTGAAATAGTAACAAACGTACTTACATGCAAATCTTTCATCTTTATAAAATTAGTATAGTTATAGATAGCTTTCCCCCGCGATTACACTCGCGTTACCGAGGGATGTAATATTTTCTTTTTTAACACAATACCTCCAGAAATATGTGTACAAAGTTTGATGATGATCGGTTAAGTAGTTTTCGCGTGAAAGCGTAACAAAACAAACTTACATTCACATTTATAATATTAGTAGGGATATATAGATAAATAAATAAAACAAATATAAGGTATATATTATTCATATTACCTCGTACGTCGAGCGAACAACTATTCATCTGTCACCAATAAACAATAGTCGTCTAGGAAGTCTAGGAAATGAATGATATCATCGATATGGCCTTACCATGACCTAACAGATGTAATGGTCTGGGCAGACTACCTCGAACGTGAAGGCGAGAAGGCGCGGTCGGAATAGCATTGATTTTTTTAAATATGGTGCTGTGTAATGTGGGTTAATTCTTATTAAAGTGGGATTTAGTTTTTTGTCGGTTCTTCTGGGTTAAAAAAGGTCCCTCCGCGGGCCTAAACTGAATAAATGGATTTGATTATTTTGCTACGAGTGGTCGTGGTTGCTCCCGGATGAAGGACTTTGTTTATAAAAAAGGTTCTTGCTTTATTTTGGTTTATGCACGTTAAATGCATTTTTGTAAGTTATTCTCTTACTACCGAGTGATTTTATTTACCTTTTTTGGTTTCGCTATATTCTTAGCCACATCACTTCAGAAATAAAATTATTACTTTTGAACTCCAAAACCGATTTTTACGCACAAACAGAAAAACGCCTTTAAAAAATAGGTCATTTAGTTTGGAAGCTAGTTTTGGAAGGTTCAGACTGGCACAAAGGAAAGGAGTTCACAAAATCGGCTTAAATTTTTTATTCCGAGAGAGTTACGCAATCGACACAGACTACCTTTATTTATCGGAGCCCTAAAAAACTCATGAATAATATTGGAGTCATTCCAACATACTAAATTGAACACATAATTATTGCATCTTTACAGAAATAAACATACTGATTTGTTTGTTAGTCTGTCACTCTCCTTCAACGTTGCTTCTCATTTAGGAGAAAAGTTTGTATGGTTGAATGTATGAGGTAATCTATGAAAAGCCGTCATACAGTTGCGGTCATACACTGAAGAACTATTTTTAGTTTCTGATTTCAATCATGATATAACTTTCGGTAGTTGTATATTTTTTCTTATCTGTATTGACGGACCAGTTGGCTTGGTGGCTAGCGACCCTAACTGTCAAGTCGCAGGTCGCGAGTTCGATTCCCACCCTGGACAAACATTTGAATGCATGAACATGTCTGTTTGTTCTGTGTCTGGGTGTAAATATCTATATAAGTATGTATTTAGTATATGTAGTATATCAGTTATCTGGTTTCCATAGTACAAGCTCTGCTTAGTTTGGGACCAGATGGTCGTGTGTAAAAAATGTCCCTGTATATTTATTGATTTATTCATACAATATTTGCGAATCCATATGTTTACAGTTAAACAAGCTGTCCCCTACGGTTTCGCCCGCGTTCCCGGAGGTTCAGGGAGGTCACATTTTCCCGGGATAAAAAGTAGCCTATATGTTATTCCAGGATATGCTTTATCCATGTGCCAAGTTTCATCCAATTAGTAGGATAATATTATAAATGCGAATGTTTGTATGTATGGATGTTTGTTACTCTTTCACGCAAAAACTACCGAACGAATTTAGATGAAACTTGGCATATAAATAGAGCATGCCCTAGAATAACATGTAGGATACTTTTTATCCTTGGAAAAATGTTACATCCCTCGGGAACGCGGGGGACAGCTAGTTAACGTTATGAATGCAAAAGTTTGTATGTATGAATGTTTGTTACTCTTTCACGCAAAAACTACCAAACGGATTTAGATGTAACTTGGCATATATATAGAGCATGATAGAATTACATATAGGATACTTTTTATCCTTGGAAAAATGATACATCCCTCGAGAAAGCGGGTGTAACCGCGAAGGACAGCTTGTAGTATATCAAAATGTTTTTTTCAGTCACAAATGACTCTAGATTATAAATAAGCGCCCATGCATCACATCTATTATTTTCAGACATTTCGCAACGCTTGTAAAGTGTATTTTTATTCGCCATTACTCTCAGTGCCTTTTCAAACGCCGGCAGGTGAAGTGACCTGACATCAGTCTTGATTATAATAGGGTGGTAATGGAAACTTTTTGTTTGCTATCATACTAGTGAAAGTGTGCTGCAGTTACGGATTTTTTTTTTCATTTTATTTATTAGAATATCCAACAGCATTTTTTTTTTAAATGTTTCATAGTACTATCTATAATAATAAGCTAATAATAGGATATAGTAAAGTGTTAATACAAATAAAAAGAAATAAGAAACGGAACTAAGAGCAACAACAATTTAAAGAAATCAGTATGTGTACATAGAGTCAGTGAGTTGTGTATGCGTGTTTGGATATATGTTTCTTACAATGGAGATATATGGGGGTAAATCGAATTATTATTATAATGGTACTAGCCGACCCGGAAGACGTTGTCCTGTCTTCAATTAATATTTAATTCGAACTGGTGTGATTAATAAAAAAAAATCCAAAAACATTGTATTTATGAATCTAATGCTTCAAGATACACAATTGAACTTTTAATATGAGGCGTGATTGCTCTGAACTAAATATTTCGATTGAATCTGACATTTATGTCAAACACCCAATGGTAAGGTTACATTAGAAAAGTTAATAAGGTCGTTATGTTTTCTTAAATTTTCTAATTTTCCACGCAACTTTCTTATATAGTTCTTTCATAAGAACCTTCTCCTGACAATAACAATCACAACAAAAAAAGAATTAGCGATATCGGTCCAGCCGTCCATGCGTGATGCCGTGACCAAGGAAATATGGACACATTTTTATTTTTATTATTTTCAATTTTATTTGTGCGCATGAACATGTCTGTTTGTTCTGTGTCTGGGTGTAAATATCTATATAAGTATTTATTTAGAAAAAAAGTAGTATATGTAGTATATCAGTTATCTGGTTTCCATAGTACAAGCTCTGCTTACTTTGGTCACATGTATTATACATAAAAACCTTCCTCTTCAATCACTCTATCTATTAAAAAATACCGCACCAACCGTTGCGTAGTTTTAAAGATTTAAGCATACATAGGGATATAGGGACAGAGAAAGCGACTTTGTCTTATACTATGTAGTGATTATTTAGACTTCTTTAATATAAATGTTAGTTTCACCCACTCTCTTGTGAGATATTAGATTTTACCGGGGTAAAAGTATCCTAAATGTTAATCCAGGGCATGCTCTATCTATAGTAGCTTTAGTAACTTTAAATTTGGCCTCCATAAGTGCCCTTCACGGGCCTAAACTGAATAAATGGTTTTGAATTCTATGTGCCAAGTTTCATCCAAATCCGTCGTGTAGTTTTTGCGTGAAAGAGTAACAAACATCCATACGTCCATACACAACTTCGCATTGATAATATTAGTACATTTTTTTATCATCTCGTATAATTTTTTTTTAAATATGTGTACTGTTGGTGTTCCTAAACTAATATATATATATGTAATAAATAAAAATAAATAAATCATAAAATGAAATCATCATTTCTACATTAAAATGAATAAATGATCTTTTAAACAACTTAGTAATCATTTAAAAGGAAATCCGCGTCGAACTAATTGGTACAGTGGCGAAACAAATTGAAACCTATATTATAGACAGTACATAACAATATTGATTGGCAAGTGATGTCTAGTCAGAAGTGAAGTGAATCGAATTGGAAAATGGATACCATAAAAGTGGTCGGCGAATTTGTTAGGGAGAGATCGCCATTTTCGGTGAGTAATAATTATAACCACAGGGGGGTCGAGAATGGTAAATATGTGAAGAAATTGTTGTGGCAGAAGAACCAAGATATACTAACCTCCGGTAATTTTAAACAAAATAGATTTTATGTGATATATCCGTAGAAATAAGTAAACTTTTAGAGTAGTAGAGCTCTTAGTGCAGAGTTCGTCCGTGGAAGTACTACCACCTTACCCATTTCCGCCGTGAAGCAGTAGTGCACTTGTATTACTGTGTTTCGGTTAGAAAGGTAAGGGGGTCGGTGAAATTACAGGCACATGAGACTTAACAACTTCACGTCTCAGGGTCGACAACGCATTGGCGATGCTCCTAGTGTTGCAAATGTCCATAGGCGGCGGTGACCACTTACCATCAGGTGAACCGTCTGCTTGTTTGTCGGCCCAAGTGGCATAAAAAAAAAACACAAAACATACACTAAAGAAAAGTAACGAAGGTTTAGGTGATTGATAAATATTTTTGAAGTGAAAACTTCTTTAACGGCGTTGAGCACTTTTCTTGGGATGGGTATAAAATGTTAATGTTATTGTTAATATGTTAACGTTAATGTAAGACGGTAAAAATGGACAATGTTATTGTTCAAGTCTTCACTTCTGCCGGCACTCCCGGTGCAACCCGTTGTTTTTTAAATATTTACTGGCTGTTGAAAGAACGTTGAGAGGGAAGTTAAAAAACTAAATTTGGTATATTGCCTTTATTAATGATATTATATACTGTCGGGTCAGTTGGCTTGGTGGTTAGACAGTGAATGTCACGCCGCAGGTCCAGGACAAACATTTGTGTTCATATACATGTCTGTTTGTTCTGTGTCCGGGTGTAAATATCCATATAAGTATGCATTTAGAAAAAAAAGGATATAAATAAAAGCGATAAGTTGTTGGCTAATAAACGCATCGCTAATTTTAAATATCTGCCGTGAAGCAATAGTGCACTTGTATTACTGTATTTCGGTTAGATAAGGGTTATGTTAAGACTGGTGTAGTTACAGTCACGTGAGACTTAACAACTTTACATTCAATGCAAAGCCAAATATCTCTTATAAGTACATATTTTTTAATATGATAGCCAAATCTTTGAGGCTACTATATTGGCATTTAATATTGCGCTATTATCCTTTTTATCCTCCTCCTCTTTTCTTGAAGTCGGTTTACAATAATATACAACAATTACAATAGTAGTAATCTTAGAGTAGTAGAGCTCTTAGTGCAGAGTTCGTCCGGGGAAGTACTACCACTTTACCCATTTTTGCCGTGAACCAGTAGTGCACTTGTATTACTGTGTTTCAATTATAAAGGTAAGGCCGGTGACATTACAGGCATGTGAGACTTAACAACTTTACGTCTCAGGGTCGACAACGCATTGGTTGATGCTATGGTTTTCCAAATGTGCTTGCGGCGGTGCTCACTTACCATCAGGTGGACCGTGTGCTTGTTTGTCGGCCCAAGTGGTATAAAAAAAAATTATTGCATTATTCTACAGGATTACACTATTCGAAGATTCCAACGCACGCTATGAACAGCTAGTTTTAAATAATAATGTAAATACATCGACAACAATTAGCAAAGCCAATGACTCGATTCGCATTAATCGATTACGGTGACATCGATACGCATTGTATTGCGTAGATCGACGTTGCGATTAACCCTTGTACGGACCCACAATGGCACAATAGTGACCCGGTTCGCCGTACAAGTAGACAACCTAATACATAATTGAAATGTCTCTGATGTATTGTGTTGAAGGTAATATACGATTAAAATTACATACAAAACAAGTATAAGTAACTGCTACCTTTTGTTTTTGAGTATTCGAATAGACCTTCACAGGCACTTATGAATGGTCGGACTTTGACACCGGTTCGGAAAGTTGCTTTTACTGAGAAGAGCCGGGAATACTCTTTAACGGCCAAAATTAATATACGATCCCGATAAAATCGCAAGATTGAAGTAGAATTTTGACATTACATGTATTAAAATTACTGTTAAATGGTTCATCAATCCATGGATTTTCGATCGGGATTGCATATAAATTTTCGCCGTTAGGGTTCCTAGCATAGATTATGACCAACTTAATACAAACATTTTATACAATGGTTTTGGTAAAAGGCGACTAAAGAAGTAGTAATGCACTTGTCCTACTATCTTTCGGCTAGAAAAGTAAGAAAAGCCGGATTACAGGCACATTAGACTTAACATCTTCACGTCTTAGGGACGATAACGCATTGGCGATGCCCCTGGTGTTGCAAATGACCATAGGCGGCGTCGATCACTTACCATCAGGTGGACCGTCTGCTTGTTTGTCGGCCCTAGTGCAAACGCTGTTTTTTCCAAAAAAAATAAACTATTTCTTCTTTTGTCAACAGCTGGACACATGGTTCGGGAGGCCGAAGAAGGCCGGCGGCGGCATCGAGCGCGGCTACGATACAGTACCGAGAGGCAACGAGCCTCGGGCCGAGGATGATGAGCCGTCGGCCGCGGCCGAGTACACCAGCAAGATAGACGCCCTCGATGATACGCAGCTGCAGAGGCGGTTCGAGGAGATGCTTGTAAGTGATGTGCACCATTAATTATGTAAATCTTTAAGAAATCTTAAGCCTCAGCTCAAAATATCGAGCTGAAAAAGCTCAGAAAGATGTTAATTTATAAAAAGGCAATGTGATATAATGATTAAGGCCTTAGGATCTGAAAGTAGAGTCCAAGAGCGAGCTAGACGACCTACATGATACTCAGCTGTAGAGTTGGTTCAAGGAGATGGTTACTAGTGTCATGTTATGAAGCATGAATGAATAAGATGAAAAACAAACCAAAAATTATGTTAAACTATACCTATATGGAATCACTAGCCACTGCTTTAATGTTCGAGCTGAGAAAGCGCGGAATATATGTTAATGTAAAAAAGTAATGTGACATAATCTAACAATAATTCAAAATTAAATCTTCAAGGAGTACGGACTAAGAGTCCGTAGAATGTGAAAAAAGATGAACAAAAGAAAAGTGACCGGGTAGAGAACCTGGAAGGTTGAAGAGGATGAAGAGGATGAAGAGTGCACGAGCGAGATACATGCACCAGATGATACTCTACTGCAGAGGTGGTTCAAGGAGATGCTGTTTGTTGTGCTATGCCTGATTTCTCCCAATTATGAAGTGGTTTTTTTAAGGGCTATAATGAAATGCTCATGTCTAGAAATATTATGCACTCTTGCTCTAAAAAAATCCAGGTTATGGAAGTAAAGAAATTCTGGACTAACCTCTGATTTTAAGTTTTAGTTCTTACCCAACCCTCAGGTATTAAAGATATAAATTTTAAATATAATCTTTTATGTCTTTCTAATTTCAGTCTGACATGAATCTCAGTGAAGAAAAGAAGGCGCCACTCAGAAAATACGCGAGGGATCAGAAAAAGAAAATGCTGGTCGCTTACAAATTTGTTAATACACAGGTAACTTATATTTTTTGTTAACTAGTGGCCTATGGTCCCGCCGCCTATGGACATTTGCAACACCAGGGCCATTGCTGTGTTGTCGACCCTAAGACGTGAAGTTGTGTCATGTGCCTGTAATTAAGAATATAGAAAAACGATTTAATTTCCCTCTCCCATTACAGGAAGGTCGCTCAAAATTCGAAAAGCCATCAGACTACGTGGCATATCTCAACCAACCGGAGTTATCGGTCGGCAAACTGCACAGTTGCTTAGAGAATCTTCGGATAGCGTTGACAAACAATCCCTTGTCGTGGATAGAGGAGTTTGGCACGAAGGGGATAGAGAGTTTACTGACTACGCTCAATCTGTGTTATACCAAGTAAGTGTTGAGTTTAGTACATAAGTATTTATTACACACGACAAACTTGGATCTGTTCAGCGACTTATGTTGCTGACTGTACTGTAAAAAGAGTTACTAATAAGTTTTTTAATTAACTTAATGCTAACAGCGGGAGTGGATTTTATCGGTATGTGTATTTACTATTATACTATTAGTTCCCGAGTTCCCGGAATGAATAGTACCCTATGACTTACTCGGAGTTGCAAATACACACACTCACACACATACACACACAAACACACACATCCCCCAGTATTTCCTGCACATGAAGTAGTGTCCATTTAAAACAGGTAATTTCCACGTATATTGGACTCCCCTAAACATCTCCTGTCTCATTTTCCAGTGACTCACGCTACGACAGAGTACAGAACGAATGCATACGATGCCTATCAGCGATATTGAACAACACCGTCGGCATCAGGACCATGTTCGAGTGTCGGGAAGCGTTGCCGGTACTGGCGAGGAGTCTCGACGCGAGGAAACCGCACTGTGCTCTTGAGGCCGCCAAGGTATGTCACGTTGTTATTTATTTTGTGTGTGTTTGTTTGTTTGTGTGTGTGTGTGTGTGTGTGTGTGTTTGTTTGTTTGTGTGTGTGTGTGTGTGTGAGTGTGTGTGTTTGTTTGTTTGTGTGTGTTTGTGTGTGTTTGTATGTGTTTGTGGGTGTTTGTGTGTGTTTGTGTGTGTTTGTGTGTGTGTGTGTGTGTGTGTGTGTGTGTGTGTGTGTGTGTGTGTGTGTGTGTGTGTGTGTGTGTGTGTGTGTGTGTGTGTGGGTGTGTGTGTGTGTTTGATTGTGCGTGTGGGTGTGGGTGTGTGTGTGTCTTAGAGCGACGGAAGGGTTTTTCATGAAATTTTAGACACGACAGTGTCTTTAATTTAATAGGGGATGTAATCTTGTATTGGTATATTGTGGGTGTATTGCTTGTAAATCTGAATTCTGGCATGTTAATACGCCATGCAATGGCGTCAAGGAAAGGTATAAAATATTTTTTGTAAAATAAATATACATCATTAAAACTGATTGGAAGTAGTCAGACAGTCATGGTAGAGTTCCTTTCGGTTTATTCATCAGTGGACATTCCTGGACTGTTAAAGGAATAATGATGATGAAGACCCAATTTAACGGCCTTCTCCTTAAATGTGTGGAGTATCTATTAGTTTTACTTGTTATTTAATTGCTATACTGTATACTTCAGGTGCTGGCAGCGATATGTTTGATCCCCAACGGACACGAGAAGGTACTAGAGGCGATCACGATGGCTGGCGAATCGGGACGGAAGCCGCGACTGCTGCCCATCGTTGAAGGACTGGAATCTAAAGCTCCAGAGAGTCTCAAGGTAATATTACACTTCGGAAGAGTTCGGGTATGATCGGTAAACGTTACATTCGGCTATCTGAGACCTAACCACGAAGCAAGCGTAGTGTCATCGTATCGAATGCGCGAAAATGTTGGTTTGTATCGAAAATGGAACACCGCGCATACCGTGACGTTGCCCGATGTTCAATTTCCCATTGCATTGGTTTTTGGTGCACTCGATACGATGACGATACGCTTGCGATAGATGTTCGTGCTAGGGGCACCGATCCCAAACTAAGTCGAACTTGTAGTATGGAAACCGACTGGAAAATGACTGATATACTACATATAGTATAGTACTTTTATTTATACTAATACATACATAAATAGATATTTACAACTAGACACAGAACAAATAGACATGTTAATGCACACAAATGTTTGTCCTGGGTAGCACCCAGGTTGACCTGTGGCGTGGTCAAGGTCATTAACCACCAAGCCAACTGGCCCATCAATACTTTGAACACAAATATTAAGGATTGAAATAATTTCTAAGTAACGTCAGATTGTATCTTGCCCGACCTGGGAATCAAACTCAGGACCTCCACGGTGATACTTCAGCATCAACCATTACCTGACCTTAAGTCAGTTCTCTTATTAAGCTGTTGATGATCCAATTCCGCTGGATCTCCTTCTCAGTCAAGTCCCAAACAAGGAAACTCAACAGGAAATCGACACGTGTGTCGCTTCTACACGAAGCATCTTCAGGACGTATTAGAGCCGCTGTCACTGAGTCGACGCACAAGCACCACAGACGTGTTACTTCGCCGACCGCCGGACAGAAAGAGAGGAGATCCAGCAGAATTAGTTACTAGATATTTGTTTTTTTTTTTATAATCTTACAGTGGATTTCCGCAAGGTCACACCTGAGTCAATGTTGATGATAACGATGATGATGATGATGATAACTAATTGTTTTACAGAACGGCTGCATGCAATTGATGAACGCAATTATAACTGAACCCGAAGAGTTGGAGTTCAGATTGCATCTCCGCAGTGAATTCATGCGCACTGGACTTTATGATCTGATAGGTAAGGTCTATTTTACTTTGTTTAGATTACTTTCTTGTTATTTTTGTTTAGTGTACTTAAAGTATAGGTAGTATATCTGTGTTTCACATTATGGTACCTTTATGAGGGAGATGGAAATAGAGAAAGGGGTGTACTTGAAATTATTGGTGAGAAAAACTGCAATAAAAGCATTTGTCTTTACTATTCAGTCGTTAAATTTATTTTTGTAGTGTCCCAACTCTTTGCACCTGTCTGTAGCAACGAATATTTTTTTTTTACGTTGTGAAGTTATTATTGACAATAACATCATTACTCACTCAATGACACTGACAGTTGCGATTTGTGCGATGTTCCGGAGAAACCGTTGTCAGTTAACTTCAGTGTGTCGGGTTTTCGTTACGGTGTGCGCGCGCATCGTGAAAATTTACTCTCATAACTTTTTCCTCAATAAAAGAAGTATAACTTAAAAAAATATGTGTAGATCGATTTTATGACGGATTGCTTGCCCCTTACTGAACGAAACTACACCCTTAATGTAGTAACAAATATACTGGGTCAATACAACTTAGATCGGTCATCTCGTTTAGAAGTGACAGTCTCTAATAGATGCATATTTGTATCCACAGATGAGTTACGAGCGAACGCTGAAGGCGCCCGCCTCATACAGATGAACGTGTTCGACCAGCACGCGGCCGCTGACCAGGACGAGTTCTTGGCTAAATATGACGACGTCAGGTAAACCTAATTTAATATTATAAACTAGCTTTACCCCGCGGTTAATCGATACCATATACAGGGTGTCAGATCAAGATCGGTCAAATCGTTTTTGAGTTATAAAAGGACATACAGACAGACAGTAAATTTAAAAGTAGTTGAATTGTCAGTGAGTTATAAAACGAATATTTATCACAATAAAAATCATATTGATTAATATAATATTATTTATTACCTTCTACTTCCAGGGTGGACTTCAACGATGCGAACGAGTGCTACGAGCTGGTGAAGAACGTAGTGATGGATACTCCGGCGGAGCCCTACCTACTATCTATATTACAACATTTATTGTTCATCAGAGATGATGAGCTAATCAGGTGAGCCCTAACCAATATTTGACCCACAGAGCAATCCCTTGACATACCTTAACCTTTCTTAATCCGTCTTGTCACAGATCTGTGCCCGCTTCTTTTTAACCACTTTTAAAACCGAAATAAGATTGAAACGGCGACAGACGAAAGGTTCAGTTTAGAGCTGTTGCTCACTGAATAGGGATGTGGGTAAAAAGTTGCTGATTTGACACAATAATGTTAAATTATCTACTTTTTATTTAATCTCAAAACGATCGAATTATCAAGAACCAAAGTATTAACGTTTTTATAGAAAATACTTCCTGAATAGTGAGAACCGCCTTAAACTCAATTCTTATAATATACCTTATCTCAATAACTATAAAGATGGTTTTTCTGACATTATTTATTGTCTATACGGTCCATTTTGTTTTCGGCAACTTTGGTGTCAATATTTTGGAATGATGTTCCTTATCGCGCGTTGTGAAAGGGGGCTAGACGGAAAAAATTCATACGAAAAGTTGTAACGACACTTTTTTTCGAAATTTAAATGATATGGTTTATTATTGGGTTTGTTATTTTTATAATTTATTTAAAGGCTACATACAACATGTTTAAAATTCTGTTCCATTTATGAATTAGTATAATTAGTAATTATTAGCACAGTGTTGATCTTTTATTGAAGACCTAATACTAAAGACGAGAGATTGCAAGTTTTCCTCAACACTGGACCTAAACTTAGCGTTTTGATCAATTCCAATGCGTATCTCGTTCCATCCGGGTGTCCCTTGATACCTCTCGAGTTTTTAGTTTGTTTTTCTGAGATAATTTGGGATATTTTTTAAAAGCAACGATTTGATTCCAGGCCAGCATACTACAAGCTAGTTGAAGAGTGCGTGACGCAAATAGTCCTACACAAGAACGGTTACGACCCTGACTTCAGAGCCACTCAGCGTTTTAACATTGATGTTCAGCCGCTGATCGATGGACTTATAGGTAAATAAATTAAAAAAAAATTCAAAATTCAAAACTATTTATTCAGTTTAGGCCCTTGGAAGCACTTATGAAGGTCAAATTTAAAGTTACTGAAGCTACCACCGCTTCGGAAGTCAGCCTTCAACTGAGAAGAACCGGCAAGACACTCAGCAAGGTTATATCCCGGGACATTCTTTACACACAGTCATCTGATCCCAAATTAAGCAGAGCTTGTACTGTGGGAACCAGATAACTGATATACAACACGTATTATACTACTTTTTGATTTTTTATTCAAAATACTTGATTGAAGTACACACCCAAGACAGAACAAAACGCCTTTTTTACATGTCCACATATGTTTGTGCTGTTGGTGGGAATCGAAGCTACGACCTGTGGCAAGGCGGCCAGGGTCTCTAATCACCTAGCCATATTTAGACTCCTTTTGTATTTAATGTAATTAAGAATAACGTGTTAGAATAGAAATGTAAAGATTTTTAAAACTTTTGTAGCAAATCAAGATAAGATGACCAATGTCTCTGACCTTTGAGTCAGAGGATAGCTCGCGGGCCGGGCCAGATAGCGCCCGGATAGGAAAAAAAACATCACCTAGCCAACTGGCCTATCTAAATATACAACTCTGGAGCATATCTTCACACCTAATCATCTCAAACTGAGCGGAACTTTTTGCGGGCTCTCGGAGCCAGTTGCTAGGTTATACTAGATTCGTTCCTGCTGAAAACCATTTACAATGCAATGCACCAAGTCTCCCCAGTTTGTGGTGTAGCAATCTGTGTACACAATCCCCATACTCATATCTCTATTTCACTCATCCCTTAGAAAAATCAAGAGCAGAAGAGGAGAGGAAAGTAGAAGAACTAAAGACGAAATTAGAAGCGGCCATTGCGGCGAGACAGGAGGCCGAGGCCCGCGCGGCTCACTTGGAGGAGCGCATGAAGCAAGCCGCCGCCAACACCGGCCCCGGGGGCGTCACGCACGGGAATATAGCCGCTATAGCCAAGGTAATAAGGCTTTAAAACCTCTGTGTCACGAAGAGTTTGTGATTTCAATTACAAATCGCCGATAGGTAAAGAAAGAAAGAAAGAAAACATTTATTTTGGACTCACACAGCATCAACACAGACAATTTCATTGACATTACAAATTACACACAGATACAACATAACAATAACAACACAATCATACAGTATATACACTGTTTAAGGCCAAAAAGGCACCTATCTCAGCATAAGCTGCGGCCGTAGATACCGCAGCGCTGATATTCTGATAGGGCTAGTGGTGCCACGGACCGTCGCGGCACAGGCATAAAAAAAATAAAAAAAATAAGTATCAAATAAAAAATCGTAAATATATGATATATTTTGATATGCAATAAAAATAGTAAATATACCAATCCTATTTAATATTATACCCACCACTGCTTCCAAACGCACTCAGTTTTATATATTAGCAATATTTTTAATTTCAAAATGATGATAAAATTGAAATTGATCATTTAAGAAATAAAAGCAACTCGTTGAATACGTTAAATGTATACAAATGTCCACAAAAGTTGGTTCTGTAGATAATTATTGTTTTGTGACCCAATTTCACAACTAACATAGTATTTCGTATTTTAGAGTAGTAGAGCTCTTAGTGTAGAGTTCGTCCGGGGAAGTACTACCACCTTACCCATTTCCGCCGTGAAGCAGTAGTGCAATTGTATTACTGTGTTTCGGTTAGAAAGGTAAGGGGGCCGGTGAAATTACAGGCACATGAGACTTAACAACTTCACGTCTCAGGGTCGACAACGCATTGGCGATGCTCCTAGTGTTGCAAATGTCCATAGGCGGCGGCGACCACTTACCATCAGGTGGACCGTCTGCTTGTTTGTCGGCCCAAGTGGTATAAAATAAAAAAATTAAAAAAATCAGTAGAATAGCTTTGGTGGTTACACTGCCAAGCCTCAGGTCGCGGGTTCGATTCCCTCCCAGGACAAACACGTTCGACGTCGTCCTGTCGAAATAAGTCCATAAAAAAAATGCAGGAATTCGATCGCAGCGCCACCTACCAGGTCCAATTGTGAATTTACACCATCCACTTGAACACACAAAAAAATCATCATTCAAATCGGTCCAGCCGTTTAGGAGGAGTTCACTGTCAACACACGTACAGAAGAATTATGTATATAAATATATCAGTTATCTGGTTTCCATAGAACAAGCTCTGCAATGTTTGGGATCAGATGGTCGTGTGTAGAGAATGTTCCTTGATATTTATTATTTACTTTTCCAGGCCATCGGAAGTCCAGGTGGCCCCGCCCCACCCCCACCACCGCCTATGCCTGGAGGTGAGTCTATCTTTTCACTACATTTCACTGTGCATTTTCAAATTAATACAATTTTTAATCAACTTACTATAATATGGTATTTTCTTTTATTATCTGTGACAATGGTTCCTAATAAGTATTTTGGAACCTTGGGGTTCCATGCAAGGGTCACAAGGGTTATCTACTCACATTCATATCCAAATTGTCGGTCATTAAATCAAATTTTTATGCTCATATATACATTATATTATTTATATTAAATTGCTCTTATAAAGAGCACATAGTTATTTATTAAAAATTATTGCATAGAAATATTTTTATTCTGAATTTGGCTTGGTGGTTAGCGACTCTGACTGCCAAGCCGAAGGTCGCGGGTCCGATTCCCACCCAGGACAAACATTTGTGTGCATGAACATGTCTGTTTGTTCTGCGTCTGGGTGTAAATATCTATAAATGTATGTATTTAGAAGAAAAAAATCGTATATGTTGTATATCAGCTTTCTGGTTTCCATAGTACAAGCTCTGCTTAGTTTGGGACCAGATGGCCGTGTGTAAAGAATGTCCTAGGATGTCCCAGGATAAGGCTATCTACGAGTAAAAAACAAACGAGTCGAAATTCCGGGAATAATAAATGATAATTTACGGTTCTATTCAAAATTCATAACCATTTATTCAGTTTAGGCCCTCTGCCGGCACTTATGAAGGTCAGATTTAAAGTTACTGAAGCTACAACATCTATAAAAGTAATATTAGGAACCACTGATCCATGATAAATGAATATAATTTTTTACTGTTATGGAATAATTTACTCTATTCATATTTCTATTAAGATTAATTTGTGATAACAGCAACTTTTAATTAATTTTTATTACCAAGAATCGTTATTGTTTCACTAAATTCGATTTGTCATCTCACTCACACTTACACGCATGTACACTGGGCACTATATCTATCCCTGTCTGGTATCTGCTTATAGGAGGTCCTCCGCCGCCGCCACCGCCCCCTATGCCTGTGTCTTCAGGTTAGTATCAATTTTTTTCTTTTATTATGTAGTTTATCTTACTACTAATATTATAAACTCGCTGTTCCCCGCGTTCCCGAGGGATATCACATTTTCCCGGGATAAAAAGTAGCCTATATGTTATTACAGGACTTTTATCATAAGATACCGCTCTCAGTAACCAAAATGTCTGATCATAAATTTAAAAATTATATTAGGATATTTTTGAAAGTAAAAGCGTATTACAAGGTAGTTCATTATATTGAAGATAAAAATGTATGGAAATAGCTACTCTCTGCACAGTGCACAGTACCTACTTACAACTACAAGAAAATTAGAGGAAAATTAGAGAAAATAACAATAATTAGGTAATTATTGTTATTTTCTATTATGTAGTCTTGTTATTTTTTTTTTTTTTGTTTTGTTTTTTAATGTTACCTATAATAAGTATTTTGTAATTGTTAAATATAAAATTATGTAAAATTGAAATTATAAAATAGCCTATAAGTCAGAATAGATAAAATTTATATAAAAAATGATTTAATAAAAAATTAAAAAGAATGTAACCTTGCTGAGTTTCTTGCCGGTTCTTCTCAGTTGAAGGCTGACTTCCGAACCGGTTGTAGCTTCAGTAACTTTTAATTTGACCTCCATAAGTGCCCTCCGAGGGCCTAAACTTAATAAATGGTTTTGAATTTTTGAATTTTGATATGCTCTATCTATGTGCCAAGTTTCATCCAAATCTGTCCGGTAGTTTTTGCGTGAAAGAGTAACAAACACCCGTACATACAAACATTCGCATATATAATATTAGTAGGTATGATGCGAAAGTTTGTGAGAATTGATGTATGTATGTTTGTTACTCTGTCACGCAAAAACTATTTAAAGGATTTGGATGAAAATTGGCACTTAGATAGAGTATGCTCTATATAATATATGGGCAAGAACCGGCCCGCGGGACATTTTGAAAAAGACCCAATTATAAAAATATTACATTAGGTACTTACTCGTATACTCATTAGGTACGCACTAAGTACTTTTAAACGCGGCCCTCAAACGTATTTACACGCTACAGTTTGGCCCTCAACATGTCAAAGTTTGCCCATACCGGCTCTAAATATGTAGGTTTTTTATTCAGGGAAAATTTAAATTCCCTCGGGAACGCTGGGGAAACTGCCGAGGTCTAATATAATTATAATGTAGTTAGAGTAGTTGAGTTGGTTAATGGATATTGTAATCAACCTTTTGAACGCCATGCCATAACGGCATCTCCATGTCCTGTACGCCAATAAAATCGATATAAATGCCTGTATGAATAAAACACATAAAAGTAATGATTTCATATATTTATTTAGTATTTTTGTGAGCTGTTTATTGTCGAGTAAAGACGACAATGGCGCACAGGGCACGCTTGCGCATGTCGAGTGTAGCCGACATTGGCGTTCAAAAGGTTAATATAGTGGATAATGTAATATAACAATATAATATATAATATATAATATAATAATAACAGGCCAGTTGGCTTGGTGGTTAGCGACTCTGACTGCCAAACCGAAGGTCGCGGGTTCGATTCCCACCTAGGACAAACATTTATGTGCATTAACATGTCTGTTTGTTCTGTGTCTGGGTGTAAATATCTATATAAGTATGTATTTAGAAAAAAAAAGTGTATATGTAGTATATCAGTTGTCTGGTTTCCATAGTACAAGCTCTGCTTAGTTTGGGATCAGATGGCCGTGTGTAAAAGAATGTCTCAGGATTATTATTATTAATAATATGTGGTAACAATTTGGTTAAAATATAGAAATAGTATAGTCAAAATGTGGTAAATTTAAACTTTAGAATTTGATAACAGTTGTAGAGTAATTGGTTAGTTAAGTCCGGGGAAGTACTACTTTACCCGCCGCCGTGAAGCAGTAGTGCACTTGTATAACTGTTATTCGCTTATTATTATTTCTTATTAACGTTATGGCACTCACTCCATCTCTCTCGCACTCATACGCATGTGTACTGGGCACTATATCTATCTCTGTCTGGTGTGTGCTTATAGGAGGCCCCCCGCCCCCGCCCCCGCCCCCTATGCCTATGTCATCAGGTTAGTATAATATTTATTATAAAGCCCGGTTTGACGGCTTCAAATGTTATTTCAAATTCATCTTTATTGGCCTTGAGTTAAGGTAAAATACTGTTCAATTTGTTCCAGTTTAATATAACAATATTATTTATTTAAATTGAACCTTCACAATCACTGAATAGTCGTCTCTAATTCGGGTGCGGAAAGTTGCTTTTCCTGCGAAGCATTCAACTTTATTAAACCAACTTTAATTTTATTAAGGAGCGACTTATCTTGAATTTACCTCAGCTTTTTATCTCTTATTAACTTTATAACACTCACTCCATCTCTCTCGCACTCATACGCATGTGTACTGGGCACTATATCTATCTCTGTCTGGTGTGTGCTTATAGGAGGCCCCCCGCCGCCGCCCCCGCCCCCTATGCCTATGTCTTCAGGTTAGTATAGTATTTAATATTATAAAGGCACTTTTGACAACTCCAATGTTATAGGAAATGCGTCTTTATTGCTTCGGTTTGGGAGTCACGAGTCACTAACCACCAAGCCAACTGTCCTGTCATTAAAAAAAGTGGGTTCTTTTATCAAAAATCTATAATATAGCCTATGTCCACCGAATAGTGTTGTTTTCTACCAGTTGTATCATTTTTCAAAATAGATGTTATTAAGTTAACTTAGTTAGAATAGATTAACATTGCATGAGCCCGCATGATAGTAGTCTATCTCGCTCGCACTTACATGCATGTCGACTACAGCTGTCTCTTTCGATGTTTGCTTGTAGGTGGCGCTCCTCCCCCGCCGCCTCCTATGCCTTCAGGTTTGTTTTATAATTTTTTATCTAACTTAACCTTTATGGTATGTTATATAAGAGTCTAGTTTAGAATGAAAATATTGATAATGGTTGGTAAATAATTGGAAAGGATTCATAATTTACTGGTAAAATCTAGTTTAATAGTTTGAGTAGTGAATCTCTTAGTGCAGAGTTCGTCCGGGGAAGTACTACCACCTTACCCATTTCCGCCGTGAAGCACTTGTATATCTGTGTTTCCGTTGGAAAGGTTAAGCCGATGAAAGTACTGGTACATGAGACTTAATAACTTCACGTCTCAGAGTCGACAACGCGGCAATGCGTGACCACTTACTATCAGGTGGACCGTCTGCTTGTTGTATAAAAATATTGGCTAACTAACCTCTTGTGCGTACTACAGCAGGAGGAGGTCCGCCGCCACCGCCCCCCATGCCTGGTGGGGGTGGTGGCCCCCCGCCGCCCCCCATGCCTGGTATGGGGGGGCCCCCGCCCCCTCCGCCAATGATGGGTGGACCCATGCCCCCACCGCCTCCTGGTGGATTTGCACCCAAAATGGTAAGTTTACTTAAAGCTGTTGGTTTTCTAAATAAAATAAAGCATTTTATATTTTATTCTTTAATAGCTGTCCCCCGCGGTTTTACCCGCGTTCCCGAGGGATATCACATTTATCCGGGATAAAAAGTAGCCTATATGTTATTCCAGGATATACTCTATCTATGTGCCAAGTTTCATCCATATCCGTTTAGTAGTTTTTGCGTGAAAGTGTAACAAACATACTTACATACAAATCTTTCATCTTTATAATATTAGTATAGATTATTATATATAGTAAGCTAATTATTGAATCTTGCTAATATTATAAATGCGAAAGTTTGTGTTTATGGACGATACTCTGTTACGCAAAAATAACAAACGAATTTGATCACGGATTGAGAATCCTGGAATTACACATACCCTATGTGATATTTTTGTGATAAAAAAATCTTACATCCCTCGGAAACTATTTATCTTTGTAATTATAAATAATTTGTAAATATAAATAATTACAAAGATAAATAATAACAAATCCAAACTTATATCTAAGCTGATGCACTTTACTTAAGGAAGAACCGAGCATAGACTGCAAGTCGGGTAGATGAATCAAAATATTAAATACTAGCTGTCCCCCGCGGTTTCACTCGCGTTCCCGAGGGATGTAAGATTTTCTTGTCACAAAAAGTACCCTAAAAAACCAAGTAAATTAATTAATAAATGACGTATCTAATGCTTATGCAGATATTGGGAAGTGTCTATCAATGAGAATTGTGCCAATTTTGATAAAAATCTTCATACATCGTCGTTCTTAATTAATGCATCGTCACCTTGAGGATATCAACTCAAAATCAGTGTTTATTTCATGAATCATTGAGAGATAACCTCTTTGTAGTTCGCAGATCACACATAATTTTAGTTTTAAGTATACAGTGTTACAAAACTGCCCGTAAAACCGAAAGGAGGTTCAATGGGGCCTTATAACGAGTCCATTCACAATATTTAAGAACAGTACTAACGCTGTATAACATATCCCAATAAAATATTAAAAAATAAATGATTTTTATGAATGAAAATTGGAAAATTATTAAAGTAGACATCATAAAAATCGGAAGAGCGGGTCTCTCCTAATACAGGTTTTTTTTAAAACTTAAAAGGGGAGTCCCAACCCATGTAATTATTGTACTTGTAATGTAATAAAGAAATTTTGAATTTGAATTGAATATATTTTTTTTTAATTTCTAATACAATTATCAGGTAAAATAGGTATGTTGGCCTTTCTGTTAAATAATCTGGTTCCCTGACATGACATCTTACTAGGGTTGTTGGCTTTGATAATTAATTATATTTTTACGGGGTATTTTGTAACACGTTGTATAGTGTTTAAACCAAAGTATGATTCAGTTTTTTGTTATGTTGTCATGGAATGTATTATAGAAAAATATATAATTTATCACATCGTAATGGCTGTGCCAATTTTGATGATAGACTTAACCTCACGTTTTAATGTCTACAACGCATTGGCAAAGCCCCTGGTGTTGCATAAGCCCATAGTGGTGACCACTTACCATCAGGTGGACATTTTGTGGTCTGAGTTAATATAAAATAACATCCATGATTCTTTTGTGTACCCAGGTTCAACCGGATATATTACCACACGGTCTGAAGCCTAAAAAGAAGTATGTGGTAGAAGGACCTCTGAAGAAAGCCAACTGGAAGACTATCATACCCCAAAGGATGTCAGAAAAGGCTTTCTGGGTTAAGGTAAGATCATTAATAAATAAATTAATATCCCAAAACATTCTTCACACATGGTTACATGATAACAAGTTAAGCAGAGTGTACTGCTTGTAGTATGGCTACCAGGTAATTGATATACTACATATACTACTAACATTAAATACATATGTACTTATATAGATATTTACACTCAAACACAGAACAAACATACATGTTCATGCACACAAATGCTTGTCCTGGGTGGGAATCGAACCCGGGACCTTCGTTTTGGCAGTCAGGGTCTCTAACCACCAAGCCAACTGGCCCGTCATAAATCCTTATAATGGCGACGGTCGGGTAGTAAATAATTTCATTCTTGATTTGGCGTGGTAGTACGGTAGTGGTATGGTGACCTGACACGCTGACGCTGACTGACACGTAACAGATGGGTTCGATTCCCACTCAGGACAGACATTTGCTTGCATGAACATGCCTTTTTATTCTGAGCCTGGGTTTAAATATCGATTATAAGTATGTATAATACTTAGAAAAATAAAAAAGTTGTATATATGTAGTATATCGTTTATCTGGTTTCCATAGTTTAAGCCCTGCTTAGTTTGGGATCAGATGGCCGTGTGTAAAGAATGTCCCAGGATATTTTAATGTTAATATCTTAAAAGTAGATATTTGAAAAAAATAATCTATGTATCGTTATAGAAAAAAAATCTAAAAAAACGTTTTATGCAATGATAATTGTGGTTATACTCTGACAAAAAACACTCAATAAAGTTTAAATTTAAAAAATAAAGAACTAACTTACAGGAAACCAGAAATGCAAGGCCCCGTGCCTTGAGGTAATCTTCGAAAAGCCGTCATACAGTTGCGTTTATACACTGAATAACTATTTTTAGTTTCTGATTTATCATATTATCATGATTGATAATATGATGAAAGGTAGTTTTGTATTTTTTCTTATCTGTATTGACGGACCAGTTGGCTTGGTGATAAGAGACCCTGACTGCCACGCCGTAGGTCGTGGGTTCGATTCCCATCCAGGACAAACATTTCTGTATCTAGTTTCCTATACTCCTTAGTTTGGGATCAATAGTCGTGTGTAAAGAATTTCCCAGGATATTAATTATTAATACAAAATATATTATTTTTTCCGCACTTGCTATAGTCGTACTTGAAATCATCTGAATCTCTCTCTCATCTTGAATACATCTTTGCTTATATACCAAGTAAGAAGTAAGTGTTTCCAGGTGCAAGAGGACAAGCTTGCCTCACCAGATATACTCAGCGGCTTAGCTCAGAAGTTCTCAAGTAAACCTGTCGCCAAGAGAAATGAAGATGCCGTCGATAAGTGAGTATTGTTTTAAGAGTCAAATTTGAGTAACCGTTACTTAAATCCTGCTTATTCTATACCTTCTTACTTAATGATATTAAAGTCGTTATTAATACAATTGATCTGATTAGACAGCATAGAATGTTATAGAGAAATTTACCTTATTGCTTTAATCATTCATGTACAATTAATTTGTTGGATTTATAGATGAACCTAAATCTAGAAGGATTTAGGGATTCTATAAGCTTGTGGCGAGTTTCACGTTGTGTGTGTGTGTGTGTGTGTGTGTGTGTGTGTGTGTGTGTGTGTGTGTGTGTGTGTGTGTGTGTGTGTGTGTGTGTGTGTTTGTGTGTGTGTGTGTGTGTGTGTGTGATAGACTATGTAATATATGAGCACGTAAAGTGCTTTTTATTCCGGTTAGTCATGAGATCACTTGGGAACGGTGTTTCACCTCAATTCAGGGCTCATTTCCGAACCATATTGAAGAAGAAAAGGAGAAATCCAGTTTTTTATAGGTTCACAGTCCTAACACACACACGCACATACACACACACACCTACACACTCACATTTGGGCACACACCTACACACTCACATTTGGGCACACACCCACACACTCACATTTGGGCACACAGACTAGTGGATTTTGTATAAGTTATATATTAATTACCTGCACATTCCACAAGATTCTTTGACCATTAATTTACTGTACAGGCTGTTCGCTTGTGGAATGCTTTACCGGAGACTGTGAGACGTGCTCAGACACTGGCTACATTTAAGAGTATGGTCAAAGAACATTATCTTGCTCTCTAGTCGTTACACAGCTGTCCTTTTATTTAATTATATTATTGACTAGCTGACCCGGCAGACGTTGTCCTGCCTTCGATGAATATTTAATTCGAATTGGTATGAAAAAAAACTTGAGAGGTGTCAAGGGACACCCGGATGGAACGAAGATACACATTGGAATTGACCAAAACGCTGAGTTTAGGTCCAGTGTTGAGGAAAACTTGCAATCTCTCGTCTTTAGTATTTGGTTCTCAATAAAAGATGAAGACTGAGCTAATAATTACTTATTATACTAATTTATAAATGGAACTGAATTTTAAACATGTTGTATGTAGCCTTTAAATTTTTCGTTTTAATTGACCGCGAAATGCACTAAGAAATTATAAATTAATTCTTTTATCAATATAATTTCGACACATGCCTCTGTTGTTAAAAGACTGCCATTCATGTCAAACACCATAAAATTAAATTATAAGAGTTTATATTGTCAAAAGCGGTAAGGTTACATTACAAAAGTAAATTTGGTCCTTATGTTTTCTCAATTTTTCTAATTTTCCACGCAACTTTCTTAATGTTTTCTTCCATAAGAACCTTCTCCTGACAATAACAAACACAACAAAAAAAGAATTAGCGAATTCGGTCCAGCCGTCCATGCGTGATGCCGTGACCAAGGGGAATAGGGATTCATTTTTATATATGAGTATATAGATTGAAATAGCTCTGGTTGGAATTAAATTTACAGACTTTCCATACTAAAATTATTCCATAATGTATTAACGAAGTCAACGTAAATATAAAATTACTTTAACCGATAACAGATGGCGCTGTCCCGAAATTAAACAAGCTTTGGTTACGTTCTCACAGAAACGTTATATAGGCAACTTCATATTTCTCGTCGTGCCTACCACCTATGATTCAACCTAGTTCAAGCTTCCAAGCAATTTTTCATGCCTTCTAGGCAATTTTTTCATGCAACGCGACGTTTCACGAAACGTTTGTGTCCTCTTAAATATATCATATTCGTTTCAGGCCATATTTAAATGTCAAATATAGCCTGAAACTAAAGGATTAAAATTACGCTATGATCACGGTCAGGTACTGAGTAACTGACCTTGCCGACGACGGTGGTGATAGCAGCGAGCTAATATACTATTTCGCACACGGTTGACAAATCGAATTCCTGAGTTATGTATATTTACATTCCGAATTGTATTACTGGTGAAGAAAATTTGTTTATTGTGATTAATCTTATGATGATTACACAGTTTATAGTCCAGTATATTTATTAAAAAAAATTAAATTATAAATTTATATAAGTGTTAGGTTTAATAAAACAAAGTGTACATACTAAACTACTTAAAATTAACTTATAAGTAAAGCAATAACCTATAAATAAAAAACTGAATTTAAATTATTGGAGCTGTCTATGGGTAAAGTGCCCAGAAGGCTGGCTACGTTTCCTCTTTGTATGGCTAAGCTTATTCTCTGACCAAAATACGAGCCAGCCCTCTGGTCACCGGATGACTCGATGAGGCGCGTCGAAAGGTCTTTGAATAATTTACGCGCCTCTGGTCCCCATGGCCCAAGCGTTTCTACTCCAAACGGTGCAAATATGTAACCATCGCCGATGGTCGCATATTTCCGCCGCTTCGAGCTCTCAGCGGCAGTCGCTGCCGCACCCGCCGCCTTGGAAGTTGACTCTAGGTGGGATTGTGCAACGGTATCTACACATGCTGCATCCCACACTAGAGGTTTGCCACGACTCCAGTGTTAGGTTATAGTTCTAAGACAATATTTTTTAAATTTAAATAACACGATTATGTATACCAATATTTTTCTGTAAAGAGTTTTAAAAATTGAAGCCATTTTTTTCAAAAAATTATAACCCCTTTTCAATTGTACTGAGACCTACTGTTAAGTTTGAAATTGCCATTTGATTTTCCGATTCAGGCGGGTCTAACGAATCAGTTTGTTCAATGTCTTGATCATGCTCACGCATTTGCCATAAGCCTGTCAATTGTTAGCTCTTGATTGTGTGAATCCAGCAATTCTTGGACGTCATCACTATCCACCTCTAAATTTAATTGTTTGGCAATATCGACCACTTCTTCAATTATACCATGAATTTGTTCAGGGGCTGATGCTGGTTCTCCTTGAGTGGTGAAAATGAATAACCGCGTATCTCCGAATTCGCGTAAAACGGGGTAGCGTAAGTCGGGGTATTACTGTACAATAAAGTATATATTTATTATTTTTCTTAAAAATCCTTTATATGTCCGAGCAATTGTCCTTCATAAATCTTAATTAAATTCCAATACCAATTGGTACAGGGTGCACACACTCAAGAAGGTGAAAGACCTGAAGGTGCTGGACAGCAAGGCGGCGCAGTCGCTGTCCATCCTGCTCGGAGGCTCGCTCAAGCACCTCCCCTACGAACACATCCGCACCTGCGTGCTGCGTTGCGACACCACTGTACTGTCGGCCAATGTACTTGATCTTCTAATACAAGTACGTAAACACAACTAAAGTTTCAGTTTTTTTAGTTTGAGTAGTAGAGCTCTTAGTGCAGAGTTCGTCCGGGGAAGTACTACCACCTTACCCATTTCTGCCGTGAAGTAGTAGTGCACTTGTATTACTGTGTTTCGGTTAGAAAGGTAAGGCCGGTGACATAACAGGCACATGAGACTTAACAACTTCACGTCTCAGGGTCGACAACGCATTGGCGATGCTCCTAGTGTTGCAATTGTCCATAGGCGGCGGTGACCACTTACCATCAGGTGGATCGTCTGCTTGTTTGTCGGCCCAAGTGGTATAAAAAAAAAGTGTAGAGATTTAGTGGCGGTTAGAGGCCCCGATTGCCACGCCGCAGGCTCGATATACTCCCAGGAATGGATGATATGAGTGTAGTGACAGGTCAGTTGGCTTGGTGGTTAGCGACTCTGACTGCCAAGCCGAGGGTCGCGGGTTCGATTCCCATCCAGAACAAACATTTGTGTGCATGAACATTTCTGTTTGTTCTGTGTCTGGATGTAAATATCTTTACATGTATTTAGAAAAAAAATGTATATGTAGTATATCAGTTATCTGGTTTCCATAGTACAAGCTCTGCTTAGTTTGGGATCAGATGGCCGTGTGTGAAGAATGTCCCATGATATTTATTTATTTGATTTAAAATATTTCATTTCATTGTTTGTTCCAGTACCTCCCGCCGGCCGACCAGCTCAAGAAGCTGTCGGAACTGAAGGTGAACAGCTCGGAGCTGACGGAGGCGGAGCTGTTCGCGGCGACGGTGGCCGACATCAAGCGGCTCGTTCCACGGCTGCGGAGCCTCGCCTTCCGAGAACACTACGCTGAGATCATCTCCGAAGTCAAACCTGTTAGTATATACTTTTTTCTACACACAAATTATAAGAAAAAAAATAATGGCACTCCGGGAGTGACGATGGAAGTGAAAACTGACATGAATATATTTCTATGTTATACGTATATACACTATATGTGTTTATATTATCATATATGACGGCGCCTAGTTTTATTTCATATCATTGCGCCATTTAGTTTTACTTTGGGGGACTAGAGATGGAAGTGGCGCCATCTCTGATGTAACGCTGGTAACGTGCGTTGCTCGCTGATTGGCCGTTGACCGAATGGCGTGTGGTTGGGTTAGCCAATCGGCGCTCGGTGGAGAGTTGTTTGCGCGGCCCGTCGCGGCGCTAGTGAGGGCGCGCGGACGCAACCGAGGCGAGTGGCGGGAACTTGAGAAAGGACGATAGCAGCGTTCGGTACCTAGCGGAACACATTGTCCCCAAGCTACTGATAAGGAGATTTATATTGTTGATCTTATAATTATAGTAAAGAAATACAAATTGAACGTTATGTCTCATTCTCCTCGCCCGCTATACCCGCGCCGTAGGACCATCCGATACGGATTGCCCTCACGTTCCGATATATAGTTATATTATCGATGCATTTCAACCCAAACTCAACTCTCGTATAAACGGGGCCAATATATGTGGTTACTTATATACAGAGGTGTCGGATTTTTCCCTTTACTTGTGGTATAAGACATTGCTTCTTACAAAATTTCATGATACTAGGATTTCTAGGTCTAGATGTTTTATAATAGTTTTTGAATGGTTTAGATTTTAGTTTTTGAATGGTTTAGATTTACAATTGGACCTGGTAGGTGGCACTGCGATCGAATTTCCGGAGATTTTGTTTTTTATTTTTTGACAAAAATATTTGTTTTTTTTTTTTTTCAGAATAATCATATAATATAATAATAGTCGGAATGGGTTTTTTGGAAAAAAAATTCCCGGAAATAATTATGTTTTGGTATTATTATAGTTAAAGTGCTTTTTAACTTTTTTGGGGTATTATATACAGCGTTACTACGGTTCTTGAATATTGTTAATGGACTCGTTATAAGGGCCCATTTAACCTCCTTTCGGCTTTACGGGTTTTGTAACACCTGTATATAACTTAGAAGTAACATATTTATAATGATCCTTTGTTCCAGGACATTGTATCCGGGACGGCGGCATGTGAAGAAGTGAAATCCAGTGGGAAGTTCGCTAAAATTCTCGAACTGCTGCTTCTGCTTGGAAACTATATGAATACAGGTTCTAATAATGCGGGCGCGTACGGTTTTGAAATCAGTTTTCTTACTAAGGTATTTGTTTTTTTTTAAATTATTTTTTGGTATATTATTTCAGTAGCTAGTGCAGAATGCGTCATTCCCTGGACAAACTGCACAAGTAATCATTGAAATTGTGTAAATAATGAATTAATTTCATGCATAGAATTAATATCTGACATTGAGGGTCGATCCAGAAATAAAAATATATCCTGGGACATTCTTTACACACGGCTATTTGGTCCCAAACTAAGCAGGGCTCGCACTATAGAAACCAGATAACTGACATACTATATATACTACATTTTTATTTTTCTAAATACATACTTATAATAGATATTTACACTCAGACACAGAACAAACAGACATGTTCGTACATACAAATGTTTGTCCTAAAAACTTAGTAACTTTAAGCCCAAAATAGATCTAAATTAATACATGTATTTAATTATAGAAGATACTTTTACTTAGAGTATCAGAGCTCTAACACCCATATTCTAAGAAGTTTCCTCATACGTCACTCGACTCCAACTCGACTGAGGATACCTTAACCATTTTCTCGAGGAATCCTCAAAATTGGTATTCTAAGTTATAACTTGAACAGCCCCGACTGAGGTTGAGTCGAAGTAAAGTCGGGGTAACATGTCATTAATTACGTCATTCTATTATAGATAAAATAAAATAATGAGTTTCAGTAACTGTTTACAAGCAATAAACTTCCTTAAGGTTGGTCCCTACGTACCTTGAAGTTGACAGTTGTTTCCTCACCTCGAGTGAGGGAAAGCGTCGAGTGGAGGAGATTTTTGCAACTATGAATACTAATATCTTTGAGTGAGGTTGAGTGGAATCGAGGATTTTTTGAGGAAACATCTTAGAATATGGGTGTTAGTGCAGACATCGTCTGGGGAAGTACTACCACCTTACCCATTTCCGCCGTGAAGCATTAAGGGAACAACTTAACGTATGCAATCTAATACCTTTAAATGAGCAATTCTTGTATATCTATATATATAAAAATGTTATGATGGTTTGTGTATATAAAAACTCAAAAAGTTCTGCACCGATCGAGCTGAATCATGATATATAATCCGCATCAAGGATTGTTAATATAAATGTTTTGCATCAGTCACATATCCGCGACCGTCTTTGTTTTGTTTCTCATTTCTCAACCATTCAATCACAATGTGCCACAGCGAAGCGTGGCAGGGTACAGCTATATATATAGCTGTCTATGTATGTATGTCCCAACAGACGTTGTCCTGTCGAAATGAGTCCATATAAAAGTTCCCTAAAAAATTAAACGTTGGTACTGTCAACACAGCGCCATCTGTTAGAATCTTTTGGAGTTTTAATTGTGACTGTCAATTAATTATAGACCAATAATTTGCAATAAAATAAAATTGCGACTATAATTAAAGATCTAAGCTATCCTATCTCTTAAGTTGAACCAGACTGCTCACGGTGTGCCAATTTAATTTAAAATCGGTTAAGTAGTTTAGGAGTCCATCGCGGACAAACATCGTGACAGGAGATTTATATATAATTAGGATCTCGGAAACGGCTCCAACGATTTTCATGAAATTTAGTATGCAGGGATTTTCGGGGGCGATAAATTGATCTAGCTTGGATTCATTTTCAGAAAATGTCGTTTTATCCGTGTTTGCAATGACCACCTTTATTAATAATTGACTTAAACATAACCTGAAAATAATGACTTCCTGACATTAACTGTTTTAACGACACAACAACATTAAAACTACTCCAGTAGATGGCGTTGTTAAGCAACACTAAGCCAATAATCAGCTTTACATAATTTACCAAAAAAAAATACCGAGCAAAGCCGGGTATCCAGGTACTATCCAATTTAACGCGTATTCAACGTCACTATCAACTAAGCCATCACCGCCTTCTGATAAGGTTCATAATTTTCAGTTAACGGCCACTAAAGACCTGGAGAACAAGCAGACACTTCTGCATTACTTAGTTGAGACTATAGAGAGCAAGTTCCCTGATACGCTCGCGTTCGCGGAGGAAATGCCGCATATAGACAGGTATTTATATTGATATGTTTATATTGTAATACTGGATCGTAATGGAAACCGATAAAAAAATCGGTTATGTTTGAAAATGTTTGTCCTGTGCCTTTACCATGAGTTTTTAACGTACGTACTCGCTAGCGACGGCGTAAAATATGTCTATGGCAAATGTGTACAGCGCCACTAGCGGTTACGTAAAGAACTAAAATCGATAGTACGAGTCGATAGGTAAAAAAACCTATCGAAATGTAAACACTAGCGAGTAACATTTTTTAGCCTTTGCTATAGAAATTCGGTACCATGAGTCACAAATTTGACAGTTGCTATCGAGAAATACTGTATCGATAGTAGTTTACTCGCTAGTGACTAAAGTAAGTTTCGATAGCAACTCATGGCAGGCATTTGATCCTCTAGGGCCTAAACTAAATAAATATTTTTGGGATTCAGTTTTTGACATTTTAGAAGAAATTGCATTGTTTGAATTAAAGTTTATTTTTTGTTTTTAGAGCCGCAAGAGTATCAATGGAGAATCTACAAAAGGCTCTGAAGAAGATGGAGAATGACATACGGGCGTTGGAAACGGATCTGAACAACTCGCGGGTGCCGCAGTCGCCGGATGATCTGTTCCACGAGTCTATGAGCGTATCCTTTGTAATATAGACCTTGTTTGATGGGGATATGGTTGAATTTCGTTTAAGATTTGTAGATGATCTGATGATCTAGAAAGAAGGAAAAATAGTGGCTTATTTAATTTAGACCTTGTAAGATGGGGATAAGGTTCAATTTTAATGTTTTAATTGTAGTTGATAATTAAAACTAAGTAAGATGAGACAGTGAACGTTGGAAAATAAAATCCATGGTAATATTGTTAATACGATAATGTCTGTCCGTCTGTTTATTTGTTTGTTACTCTTTCACGTGGAAACTACTAAACGGATTTACTTTTTTTTTACTTTTTTTACCACGAAAATGTATGAAAAGTATATAATATTTTATAGTTGTTCAGTTTCCCTAACTCCCAATACCAGTCGTTTGCGGTAGAGGCGCGAGAACAGTGCGACCTCCTGCATTCGATGTTCCGTAAGATGGAAGCGTTGTACACTGAGCTGGCTGAGTACTACGTCTTCGATCCGCAGAAGTACACGCTAGAAGAGTTCTTCTCGGATATTAAAACTTTTAAAGACTCCTTTATGGTGAGTTTATTTATTCTAAAAAGGGGTTAGTTTTTAATTGAAATCTTCTTTAACACCTTTATGATTTAAAAAGAGAAATTTACACTAAAAAGAGACATCTCAAGTTATTTTTTTATTTAGTTAAATTTAATTTACGGTGATTTTGCAATGTAAATATATTTCGATGGACAATTTCCGCGATCGCAGAGGACTCAGCCGAAGGAAAGAATGTCCCAGGATATTTATTTATTTTACCTCCCCCCCCCCCCCCCCCTTCCTTACCGCAGGCGGCGCTCCAAGAGAACGTCCGCACCCGCGAGACCGAGCAGCGCGCGCTGCGGGCCCGCGACGCGCGCGCGGCGGCCGAGCGCGAGCGGCGCGACCGCCAGCACCGCTACAAGCAGTTCGTGGACATGGACCACGCGCAGGACGGCGTCATGGACAGGTACCGCACCACCAACCACCACATCACACCACCACCCACCATATCACACCACCACACCCGCCTATCATCTCTGTACTTCTATATATATACAACGTGTTACAAAACACCCCGTAAAAATATTATTAATTATCAAAGCCAACAACCCTAGTAAGCTGTCATGACAGGGAACCAGATTATTTAACGGAAAGGCCTACGTACCTATTTTACCTAATAGTTGTCTACTTTAATAGTTTCTCTATTTTTCATTCATAAAAATCAGTTTTTTTTATGAAGTATGTTATACAGCGTTACTACGGTTCTTAAATATTATGAATAGACTCGTTATAAGACCCCATTAAACCTCCTTTCGGCTTTACGGGTAGTTTTGTAACATTCTGTATATAGATTACAAAAAAAAAACTACCAAACATACAAACCTTTTTTAAATATTAGTGTATAAGATTTACTCAATATTCTTTTTTTTTTCAGTTTGATGGAGGCGTTACAAAGTGGACAGGCGTTCAGTAGGGAGCGACCAAGGAAGAAGGCCAACCCTAGAGTGGCAGGAGGTAAGACTGAATTAAAAATAACATCTATACTATATACATTTAAGATTCATTTTCATTTCAGATTGTGTCGTTTTGTTCATCCGATTCGAATTTAGTAAACTTATTTTTTTAAATGATTTTTCTATAGCGCTGTTGTGATTTGAAACTATGAAATGATAAGCCACTAAAAAGATACAAATATATACATCTATAGGATTTAGGATGCGAGAGAGCGAGATAGGTCGATTTTGGAAAAAAAATACATTAAACTTTTTTTTTATAATTTTGAGAAGATATGTATTGTAAATCAAATAGCACTATTGTTAGATACTCTGGCTACCACGTCACAGGCTGTGAGTTCGATTTTCTACCAGGAAAATCATTTTTTCTGTGCCTATGCGTATATAAAATCAGTGTACTTTTAATGAAAAACTGCCCGTCGTCACTTTAAATTGAGGTGCAGAGATTCCAAAACTAAATGGAAATACATCTTGTATACGCATATTTAAAATTCAAATCGGATTAACATAAATCTGTATACCATTTTGTTACATTTAATTCTGTTAAGTCGACAATACCTTATCGTCTTTGGTTTAAGGGCTATGTTTCTTTAAACACATGCACCCCATAATACATAGTTTAAAATAATGTTACACGCAACACTTGTAGAGGATTTGAGTGATGAAGAAGGGATGGTACATGCAATTTTGCACCGTATCGAAGGTATGTCTAGAGTAGAGTTCACATTGAATTGCTTTGTCAATTTTGTTGCGACTTAAGTTTTTAAGTTAACAGTGTATTATATACCTAAGGCCAAAGGTATAAAGTCCAAATCAGTTTTTAATAGGGTATGGTGTTCAATGCCAATCTGTATTGGGACTTCATGTAGTTATTATAAGGCACATAATCCGCTGTTAATTAAATTATAATAATCAATAGGCGTTGCACATTTTTTTTAATATTACACGATCAATAGATCATTATTAAATTACTTTTTAAAATTGTTTTACACTAGCAATTTCACACTGATTTTTATTATTTATACTTGCTTTTTTATTCATTTTAATAATATCAAATAGCATTAGAAATTAGTGGCAGTAAAAGAACAATCTGAATGCAAGCATAAAGAGTAAAAATATATACCGATTATAAAAAAACAAATATCTAGTAACCAATTCTGATGGATCTCCTTGACGTGTTACCTCGCCGACCAAACGTCTGTAGTGGTAGTGCGTCGAGTCAGTGACAGCGGGTCTAATACGTCCTGGAGATGCTTCGTGCAGAAGATGCAGGGTCGGCAACGCGCGAGTGATACCCACGGTGTTGCAAGCGTCCATAGGCTGCGGTGACCGTTTACCATCAGACGGGCCGTCAGCTTGTTTGCTGCCTTAGTAGTATAAAAAAAAAAAAAATAGCGAAACACGTGTTGATTCTGTTGAGTTTCTTTGTTTAGGACTTGACAGAGAAGGAGATCCAGCAGAATTAGTTACTAGATATTTGTTTTTGTATAATCTTATAATGGATTACCGCAAGGTCACACCTGAGTTATTATTTGACAGCAATTTAATATAAGTAATACAAAATGACAGAATCAATCCGTCGTTTGAACTGCGGGCGACGCTCTCTATACAAGAAGCGGCCATCTTCGCCGCAACTACAGACATATAGACAAGTTCATTTTGTTATAGGCTTTCGGTGTCGTATAGTCAATGAATAGGAGAAATAATACGCATGATTGAATATCTTATTTTTATTATAACAGCTAACCTGATAGATGTTGTACTGTTCAAAGTTGCACTAAAAATTTCTGTTCAAATATTTCCAATTTAACAATTTTTTTTTCCTTAAAATCTTTTTCGGAATATAACGAACGTTTTAGTTTAGATAAATTATGTCTATTATTTAAATTAAATACATAGATTTCTTACATATATGAGAAGGGATAATTCAGAATCCACGTTTTCAGTTACACAGATTTTTTTCTAATTTAAGAACTGATAACGTTTTTTTTTTTAATATATTTATGTTATATTCTCTAGACCATGTTTTGGTAACTACACATTTTTCTTGTATATATTTTTGGCAATCAATAAAATTTTACTATCCACCAAATGGGTCTAGCCGTTCTCAAGGGAGGTACTGACCGACGAATATCATATTCTTTTTATTTTAATATATGTATTTATATATTTTCTATAGATCATGAGGATTAAACTTTTCAACACTCACCTATCTACTGATAATAAGTATTAGAATTTTAATATTTTCTGATAAAATGTGACTAAAGTGTCCATAATCATTATTTAATCAATTTCACGCATGATTTTATTTTCTTTCGTCTCATATTAAGTTCATTTGATTCATATAAAATTAGATATGTGTTAGTAGTAGAGTAATTAGTGCAGAGTTCCTCCGGGGAAGTAACCACTTTACTAATTTCTGCCGTCACTTTTATTGTGTTTCGGTTAGAAAGGTAAGGAAGCCGGTGAAATTACAGGCACGTTAGACTTAACAACTTCACGTCTCGATCTCGTTCACGATTTTTGAGTACCAATCTAACCAAAAAGAGTAGGTCTTTTAATGCTATACAATTATGTCGTCACCTATTCATACAAAACTACATACAAACTAACGTTTTGACATTTAATAAAAAGTTGCTGATTTGACTTGTCACTATATTTTTCCACCTTTAATTTTATTAATATTTTATAAATATAGCAACAATTATTTATAACATTATACTAGATATACAATATTGTTGTAGTATTTTTTTAATTCATTAGTTTAGCATTAAAATTGTCGATATCTCAAAGGTCCGTTTGACAATTAAAAGTGTCAATGAAAAACCGTCTTTATATCCTTCAGATAAGGGACATCTATTGATCTAATGGTTAATTGTATGATGCACCTTATCATGACGCCGTAGAGTTCATTTTACTATAACACACTTAGCTGTTAAAACGGGCCTAGGCATCGACAACGTTAAAAGCAATGCTTGTTATTTCAATGTGCTTTTATTGTTTTTTTCGTGTCGTGTGATTCTTATTCTTTATAACATATGTTTATTAAAAAAAAAATAGTACCTTGTACTACCCCTCTAGCTGGCTACTACCCTGTAACTACCCTGTACTGTTAAAACATCTGTATTCAGGCATCTACTCGATTATTGTAAGGGTGTAAAAGCCACCAGGAGTTATTCTTATCTATATACACACTACACCATTAAAACAAATGGGGTAATTCCGTAAATAAAAATGACTAGCTGGAGGATTTTTCGTCGGGGGTTCTATGCTCTGTCTCTTTTGCTAACTACATAATCACGTGAGAGGTGGAGAACGACCCCTGACGATGTTTGTATTAGCTGAATAAGGGGGCTGTATCATTTAAGAAGTTATCTGATGGTTTCGCTTTTTGAAGCGAAAACTTATTTTGCAATGTTGTGATTTGAAACTCGTTGAAACAAAAAAGCGACACTAGAAAGAGACAAACATACATCTATAGGATTTTGCCTGCGAGAGGTAGAGATAAGTTTTCTCAAGGTTTCGCTTCTGTCGTACGCAACAAATTTTATTTTATTTTAATACTTACATCGTTTTTTTTATAACAGCTGAACGGAGGGCTCAGCTGAGCCGGTCACGGTCGCGGTCCGGCTTGACGGGGGCGATCACGACGCGGGAACTAACGAAGTAAGTCATGTAGTATAGCAGTTATAGTAGTTTGTACTAAATAGTGATATCAATGTCATTTGTATGTTTGTAACTCTATTGTGTTTTAGTACAAATAAATAAAATTATTATTATTATTATAGTTCAGACACCAGAGCCCCTAGCACGAACGTCTATCGTTAAAATATCGTCATCGAATCGAGTGCGCCAAAAACAAAAGCAATGGGAAATTGAACATCGCGCAACGTCACGGCGTGTGCGATGTTCAATTGTCTATACCAACCAGCATTTTAGAGCACTCGATACGATGACGATACGTTTGCGATAGATGTTCGTGCTTAGGACTATTTCAATCACAAATACTTTTTAATAAACATACTTTTATATACATACTAGCTGTTCCCCGCGTTCCCGAAGGATGTAACATTTTTCCCGCACAAAAAGTATCCTATATTACTTTTTATACCTCCAAGAATATGTGTACAAAGTTTCATGATGATCGGTTAAGTAGTTTTCGCGTGAAAGCGTGATAAAGAAACTTTCACATTTATAATATTAGTAGGGATGATGAATAATATTAATTTTATTTTTCCACAGTGAGCTGCTCGGCAATGCGTGATAATCAATCATCACGGCTCATTATTGGTGATACTAGTAACGTAAAATGTATAATTAGTCGCTATTAAAATGGCGGACCTCACTTCATTAGCAGTCAATATGTTATAACTTAAATGTCTTATCGTTGTTGCTTTAAGCTGTTATACCCAATTGTACCAATGGGGGGAATTAGTTACGTGAGGCGATTTTGGAGATCTCCCCTCCCTTTTCGTGAGATGTCCTGAGACTTTCCCCCCACCCCGTATATCATGTGAGATTTGTTACTGATACTTTGCATTCGCATGTAAATAATTCTTTAAATACATTTGTGGCTGAATAAACATTGCAAGATGACACTTGCATGTTATTAAGATGTTAATAGAACCGTACAATTACACATTACAATATTTATACTATAGTACCTTTAATTTTTTTTTGTATTCAGTTTAAAAGCATACTCATGAGATTTTTCAAAAATGGAAATATAAAATTGACAAAAAAGTCCTTTAGGGCCCACACTTTATTTTAGGGGCTGAGGATATAGCACATGACCCCTCCTATCCTTACATATTATACATTTGGCAAATGATGCACCAAACACCCTGTATAATTGACACTATTTTCACAATTTTACACTGTTTCTTATTTATTTAGTTAAAACTATACCGTAGTCTTCTTAACAGTGATTATGACAATTATCATGTATAGATATGCGCCTATTATAGTTGTACACAATACTTTCACAACAGATTTTGTAGCAGTTAAAAAAATTACATGATATTTGCTGAGATCCCCTCTTTCCCCCACGTGAGATTCGGTGAGATTTTACTAGATTCCCCCAAAAATGCCTCACGTACTTAATAACCCCCTAACTTAAAAAGAACTGCCAATTTGTAGTAATATGCTAAGTTGATTGTTAAAAAGCTCAGAACCCCGTCCGCGTAAGCAATTTTTATACTGTAGCGGCTTTACAATCTTAAATGTTATGAGGTTCTTAATCTACAATATGACTGCGACATTAATATTTTAATTAATAAATCAATGTTAAGTAATTTTTATAAAGATTTGACGTCCGCCAGTTTTTTTTTTGCTCGTGAAATTTTATTTTTTGTCTCATATTTATCTGTGGTTAGAAAGCAAACCAGTAAAATGAACTAACAGCAGTCCAACAGCTGCACTTGTACTGGGTACCTTCAAGGCTTTGTGTGGTTACCACATTCTACCACAAAATCACTTACCGTGGTGAGATTGTGGTCAAACAACCCTTTTTTATTGTCTTTTTTTAAACATCAATTTTACTTCCTAAGTTATTACTTACAAATTAATGAAGGTAAGAAAGAGTCCATTATGATATAAAATTTTACGCGCAATAAAAAAATAATTTCTCCATTAGTATTAAGTGTAACTTTATTATTTAATTCAACGGATAACCGACTTTTAAGAGACGTAGGTAAATAAAAATAAATAAATTGGAAAACATTTTTTTTATTAATTAAAAAACAATCAGTAGATTTTAATATTTCAAATATCATTTTTAATATTGTATACTCCGCGATTTATTAAAAAAAAGTTTTAAGTTTTTTTTTTTAATTAAACAAAAGTATATTGTCTGTATATAATGCCTTATGTAGTTTTATGTATAGGGTATTGTTTAAATAGTCAACTACCTATTATGTATGTTAAAGTTTTCAAGGCCTTTTTTACAACTGAGAATGTCAAGGAAAAACCATCTTTATTACTAAGGAGTTAAGGTGCATCTATTGATCCAATGGGTAATTGTATGATGATGCTGATGTACCTTATCATGACGCCATAGGGTTCATTTTTCTATAACACTCTTAGCTGTGAAAATGGACCATGAAAATGTTTGAAACAAGATGCAACACTTATGCAGAACAATAACTAAGTGCTTTGTTTTAATGTCAAAAATCTCCTTAAAATAGAACAACAGGCTAAATCATTTTATAACTTAGTATTATTCGAAAAAAAAAAAAACAAAGGCTTAATAGATTTAAATCAAAGGTACTGGTATCTTCTACCGATTGGATTATCTAGAACAGTGGTTCCAAATTATTAGGCTATACTGAACCTTAAAATCTTCCAATCAGCAAGACAGGGTACCGGAATAACTATTAGGACCAATTAATCTAGAGAGGTCGAATGGATTCAATTTTGTATTTAAAATGTCCATTTGGTTTGGATACATACAATAAAATAGTTTACCGATCGGAATGGCTAACGAGTAGTGTAAAACAGTAATTATGCGGAGGCCTAAATGTAAAACTAAAGAATTTTTGAATTTAAAAATAAAAAAAAATATCAGTAAAATTTCTGAGAGAAATTCTCTAACAAATGATGAAACTCGCTTACAAAATTACTTTTTATTCTATTTATAAAGGTAAAAACTATATGATATGAAAGTATTTTTTATTCAAATAGGCCTTTACAAGCACTTATGAATAGTCTGACTCTAATACCGGTTCGGATTGTTGTTTTTCACTGAGAAGAGCCGGCAATAAACTTAACAATAAAAATAGATTTATTATATACTAGCTGTCCCCCGCGGTTTTACCCGCGTTCCTGTGGGATGTCACATGTATTATACATAAAAAACCTTCCTCTTCAATCACTATCTATTTTAAAAAAAAACGCATCAAAATCCGCTGCGTTGTTTTAAAGATTTAAGCATACGTGGGGATATAGGGACAGAGAAAGCGACTTCGTTTTATACTATTTAGTGATTGATTTCTTTTTATTACAGTAAGACATTTTACAATAATAACAATATTTAAGGTAGTTGACAATTTAATAAGCATCCTGTAAGATAAGTAATGTATTTTGCGATTCCGAATAATATGCTGTGATTTTATAGTTAGCTTTTTTAAATTTGAAGGAAATAGGGATGTGTCCTGACATAACAAATCAGCAATTCTTTATGAAATGTCAAAACGATTGAATGTATGGAGTATTGCATGAAATAGCAAGTTGTGACGTCATAATTGTACAACATCAAATAACATACTCTTTGTGATTAGATCGGTACTTAAAAATCACATTAATTATTTAATTTTGATCATTTTTGATGTTTTCGTGTATTTATGGATGTTTAATACACTGGTTAGTGTTTGATTATTTATCTTTAATACAGGACAGTTCCCTATTGTAGTTATTTGCTGAAACTGTATAACGTTATAGGATTTTATTTCAACGTGTAAAAAAAGTAAATTTATGTTTATTAATAAAGCGTGTACTAAGCTTTGTAATGAATAAAACTCATTAAAAAAATAATTAATATTTTCAAAATAATCCCCAATTATGTAGTTTTTAAACATAATAAAATTTGCGTCCTTTTTTAAATATTTTTAGGACAGTATAAGTTTAACTAAAGTTATTTGTATCCGACAATATGTAGAACAATTTTTCAATGTCTATTGTTAGAAATGTCCCTTAGGCTTTGTGTGCTCACCACATTTGACCACATACCTAAACATATCACGCACAATAAACGATTCCGATTTTTTAGTCGATTATTCGTGATTCGATTAAAAGACTCACTATAAATTAGTTGACTTTAGAATCTCTTAGACAAAATCATCACAAATATAATATTTGTTATTATTTAAGTCAACTTGAGATTTAATTTGATCCCTATTCTGTTGAGCATCGCTAAACTTTATTAAATCTATCCACATCTCTTTCTAATACAATAGGATGAAAGGAGATGTCCTAAAATTTGACCAAGTATGTAACGGAGTGAAAATTGTGTTTGAAATAACATTTTCTTGACACAATAAAAGATTTAAATTTTTACTAATGATTATGTATCTATGGTATATTATGGATACAAACTTATCGCTTACCTAGTAATATATTGTCACATCTACTTTTTTCACATTTTAGGGGAATCGAGGATCAAAGATTTTAAAAATATTTGAATTTAATTTACGGGGTCAGTTTACGATTTTTTGTCTATTTTATAGGTTTGTTTTACTAGTATAAAACTTAAATTAATAAATTATATAAAATAATAAATTATGCACTTTTGATCACCTAGACCTATAGAGTGTAGAAGTAAAGGAGGACCATCTCAGTGTACTAAAAAGTGTCCGTTGGAAGGGAACAAATTAAGGTGCCGCTACTGTAGCAAGTGGAAGAATTTTAAATAGAGCGCCACAAATTATTAGAGTAGGATAGAAAATTAATAAAAAAAGGAAAGAAACATTTCCGTTTTGTGACAGCGCATTTTTTATAATTATTATAATATATAGACAAACATGAGTATGGGATAAAATTATACAGTGATTTTAAGTACCCCAATCAATTGTAAATAGGAAATAGAAAATAGTTTTAAAGGATTACCGGAAACCAACCCAGCACACTTCACTGTGTTCATATCATTTCCACTTGCTACACTAGCGCTATTTCGGTGAAAATTCGAAACCTAATTTGCTGTTTACAATTGGACACTTTTTCGACTAATCTCCCATACAAGATGGTCCTCCTTTACTTCTACACTACATACCTAGACCGTAGACGCTTTTTTTTCATATGTGCCAATATATTACAAGATGAGCGTTATTATAGCAAATAATTTACAATGAAAATAAATGTATGGAAATTTGTCTAAAATCAAAAATTCTTTTAAAACAGTAATTTATCTGTCTATCGTATTGCTTAATAATTTTAGAGTCTGATAATGTATTACAAACTTTTTATACACAGTTTATTTCAAATAACATTAGTTGTGTGACACATGGTGTTTTATAAGGTTTCTCAATGGTTTATGTTTATTTCGACATAATAAGGGGATACCGTAACAGAGCAAGGTCTCAAAGCATATAGTGTAGTATCTCAGAGTAATCAAGTGCTATTTCACAAGATATGAGTATAAAACCACCTGTCACGACTCATCCTATGTGAAAAAGATTGTAGTACCTAATTTTGTGTTGCCAACAGTTTAGTTTTTTCAAATTATGGCCATAGCTTTTTAAAAATGGCGTCTGCAATTTTGACAGATGACAGATCTAAAAAATGTCCTTCTCTTTTTGATTTTAGGAAATGAGAAGTTGATAGGTTAAGTTTATTTTAGTTTGATGCTACAACTGAAGAAGGGATAATGGAGGGCTTGTTGAAAAAAATTGGCGAACTTAGGATGGCTCAGTATTTTTTATAATTGAGTTTATGTATCTTTAAAAACTTTGTTGATATTGCAAACCTCTTTTTTTGTAAAAAGTTTATAAGTAAATGCCCCAAAATGTTTAGTCCCATAATAAATAAAGTAAAATATACAGGTTCACCAAAACTTGTTAGTCTATTTCCACGATTTTTGATTCTCGTGATTTTTTCGTATAAACACTTTATTAATATTTTTTATTAAACGAATTTCATTTGGAAATTGTCATAAAACTTAATTTTAATACAAAAATGCGAGAAAAAATTACATAACTCGTTCTAAACCAGTTTTGTCTTTGTATAGTTATTTTAATTAGTTATAATTATGCATTTGTTCTCTCTTTCACACCTAACTGAATAAATAGAAAGATGTAATGTAATATTCGATGTTTGTCGAAACTTCATTTTAGTTTTTTTATATATATATCGGTTATAGAATATGTCGATATACATAATATTACAAATATACATGTAAATATATTTTTGTAAAATGTTACATTTTTAATTAATTATAATGTTTTTAAAACTATGTGGTGTTTTTTTTATATCGTCGACTATTTTCCATATCTATATATATAAAAATGATTATGTTGGTTTGTGTACGCTTCAAAAACTCAAAAGGTTCTGCACCGATCGAGCTGAAACTTTAGCATGATATAAAATCCGCATCAAGGATCGACAGGTCAGTTGGCTTGGTGGTTAACGCTCTGACTGCCAAACCGTAGGTCGCGGGTTCGATTCCCACCCAGGACAAACATTTGTGTGCATGAACATGTCTGTTTGTTCTGTGTCTGGGTGTAAATATCTATATAAGTATGTATTTAGAAAAAAAAAGTAGTATATGTAGTATATCAGTTATCTGGTTTCCATAGTACAAGCTCTGCTTAGTTTGGGACCAGACGGCCGTGTGTAAAGTCCCAGGATATTTATTTATTTATCTATTTTTTGCATCAGTCACATATCCGCGACCGTCTTTGTTTTGTATCTCATTTGTCAACCATTTAATCAACAATGTGCCACAGCGAAGCAGCGGGGTGTAGCTAGTCTATCTAAATATATAAAAGGAGAAGCTGACTGACTGACTGACATATCAACGCAGGGCCTAAACTATAAGGGTTAGAACGTGGGGAAGCACTAAGAAAGGATTTATGAAAACGAGGTTGTATATTTTTGGTGGAACAACGTGTTTTGTTAGTCTGAGCAACTTAAACTAAACGCTACGTAGATTTTGATGTTTGTTTGTCTCCTATGCCTATAACAGATCGTGATAAAACTTTTGTGAGGTCTACGCACGCTTGCGAATCTTACTGAAAAAAGGCTCATGTCATTGACTGTTTTTTTGTTGTTTTTGAAATACTAAAAGCTTATAGCTTCTCATGGATTTAACACGCTTGCAGGACAAAACCGTGGACTAAGCTAGTCTAATATTTAATATATTTACTCTAAAAGAAATGTTTTTGCATTTTTTTTATTCCGCCAGTTCAATACTATATTTCAATTATATATATTATTATACTTATAATATACTATAACACTACATATATGTATATATGTAGGTTTATGTACCTACATTCCGTAGATTTAAATTTCCCGCCTAGTATATCGCACCCTCAGTACGATAAGGGCTTAACTCAAAATTTTACGAAATGGAGTTACGATCATAGAGAGACTAAACGAGCGTACTTTGCTCTATCCGATTAATAGTAAAACATAGTCAATTTAATGATAGAATGAGCATACCGATACTTTAGCCTCTTTAACACCGGGACCCACCCTCCCCGCTCAGTGCGAAAGTGACCCAATCAGAAATGAGCCAAAAGTGATTTTTTGAGTTAAGCCCCTATCGTACTGAGGGTGCGATATAAGTCAGTCAAGTTTTTGTGGGCTGCCACTATATGGCTAAATTTCTGTCTGAAATTTCATCTATGCGCTTGTCATTCTTCTCGTGAGAGTATAAATGTTCTATGTGTTTTTGACGGTGGTTTTTGAATAATCAATTTCTATCTTGTCACGTCTGCCATATTGGTTGTAGACGTCACACAGTAGATCGTTCATGTCTCCAGAGGCACACCATGAGTGTGGATGGGGGATATGGATTAAAATTTTGTTGCAAGATTTGACCCAAACGTGTTAAGTTAATTAAAAGCTTGTAATGAATATTTGTTTGATTGTGTGTCGTTTGTATATTATATATAGATATAAATTTTGGGAAGATGGTGTGAAAATTTCTGTAGAAAATGTTGCTATGGAACATACCAAATATTGTCAAGCCGCATCGTTCGCGAGTCTTGTCCTACACAGACGTTTGAAAGGCAAGGCAGGTCGTAGATCGGATTCCCACATAGAACAACCATTTTTATGCAGGAATATGTCTCCCCAGAGTCCCCAGTTATGTACGGTGAGGACTCTTCTAATATAGTCCATTTTAAGATGTGCCAGTTAGCTTGGTAGCTAGAGACAATGATTGCCACGCCTCAGGTCGTTGGTTCGGTGCCCATCTAGCACAAACGTTTGTGTACATGTCTGTTTGTTCTGTGTCTTTCAAAAAAATAAAAAGAAGCTTGAACTATAGAAAACATATACAGCCATAGACAAAAACCGTTAAGTACTAGACCCTCACCTTTGAAGCACTCTTTAAAAAGTGCAAAATCTACAAAGATGCTAATAGATAAAAATACCGCAAACCTTCCATTATAATCATGAAGGTGTGGCAAATCTACTTACATCCTCCAAAACGTAAAACTGAAGCGAACGGCTCGGCGCGGTGGGCGGAGTCTGAGCGCGCGCCAACACACGCCTACAGCCACGCGAACGCGCAAATTGCGCTCTCTTGCTACCGTACCATTAATAAACTGTATTTAGGGTAAGGGAACATTTTTATTAGTCTTTTAACATATGGTTTATGTCTGAAGATTGTGGTTAAAATTAGCTTACGTATAGAAAGGAGGTATATTGTAAAATTTGTAATTTCCTATCCATCTATACTCTATATGGGTAATCTGTAGAACCTGCCAGTACTTTTAATATTTTTGTCAAATTTTGTGATGTATTCGTTTCATGTCTTTGACGGCAAATAATTTTTTTTTTCTTTAATGTTGTCTGTAGTCAATTTGGCCGATCTTGATGAAAATTGGTTTTTACATAGTCAGAACATTTGATTGTGCGAATTATATCGATAAATGCGAGTGACACCGCGGTGACAACTATTCTTTGTATAGGTATAGGACATTTATTCTGTGCGTGTGTAGGTATGTAACTGAACTCCTAAGCGGCTGGACCGATTACGACGTATTTTGTTGTTTCACTGGGTTCCTGGATGTATATGGTAGGTGGCGCTGCGATCGAGTTCTAGAATGTTGTTTTTTAATTATGTGACGAACTTTTTTAAATATATTGTTGGTACCTACTAGAATCCGATAGGTGGCGCTTTAGTTAAGTTACTTTTAGCTCATCTCAACACCTATTTTATACGTGAGCATTTCTCAGAACATTTATTTTATTTACAGTCAATATAACATATTGTTCCTTTATAATTTTAAAGATATTATATTATTCATTATATATCCATTAATAAATACAATAGATACCCAAGGTAATGGCAGGACCTGATTATCTATTCGGTGTAGACAACTACCTAGGGGCCCCGCATTGGGCAAGGGGCCGCGCACCGAGAAAAAATATTTTTGAAAATGGTTTTGCTAGTGTCATGTAACAAACCCTCAATGATAATATAATTCCCACTTTTTTAAATATGGCACACGCTTATACGATTCGATGGAAAGCGACATAAGACTACTCTTTATGCGCGTGAAACCGCGGGGGGCAGCTTGTTCTGATTTGTGAATATAATTACGTTTTGGTAGAAAACATATGTGTATTTTAGGAAGTTAGTAAAGGGTTCCCGTGACATGCATTGCCTAGGGGCCTCGACATGGTTAATCCGGCCCTGGATAAAGGACATGAAAATAAAACTATTCATACAATATACTATATATAATATCATTACTGTAAAACTTACAAGCAGTCTATTTACACAAAATAAACAATAATTTAAAGGTCAGTTCCCATATAAGCGATATTCGCTACCAATCTGTATTCTCCCGGATATTGATACCCGAGGCTGTAACAAAACCAAAAAAGTACCACGTTTTTGGTATCATTTCGATTGCTTTACGTAAAAAATAGAGATATCTGCGTAGGTTCGAATACAAAGATACCAGATACCAACTCGGTATTAAATACCGCTTATATCTGAATATACCTTAATGAGGAACTATAGAAAAATCGACGGAATCCTCTAGGAACGATGCAGTCTCCTATAAATACCGAGTGGTAGGGGTTGAGAAGTATTAGTTTAGCTTCCTTGATGGGTTGAAATCAAGGTATGAGGGAAACGGGAGATGTCAGGTATTATATCTATGAAAGAGTAAATTTTGAGCACTTTTTTATGTAACTTACTACAGAGTGATTAATTGATTAAATATAATAATAATAATAAATTTACTCGCATAAATAATCTAACACTATTTAAATTCAGTCTCTGACTGAATAATATGTAGCCTAACTATTATTGTCGTCTGTTTGCAGAATGTTGCTACATGCAATCGAGACACCACCGTGGTGTTTTAGATTGTAACGTTTAAAATTATATTGTAAGGTGCTTTTATTGCAATAAATAAAAAAAATTAAAAAAAAACATAAAAAAAAACAAACCAAAAAACACGCTTTTATAGAAAATCCAAACAAATAGAAAATCAATTTTTATTTTTAGTTGAATTTTGTATAAAGCGTGTATTTTAGGTTTTTGAAACTATATTATCTATTCCAATTTTTTTTTAGTTAAATCGCTAATCCCGATTATCCTAGTAAGGATAACGGATCTAACTGTTTAAAATATTGAATTGTCATCGGTCCTCGATAAATCTACATAGTTTGAATGAAATCTGACCGATTAAAATGTAATTCTTTCCATCCAATGGTTGTCTGGAAGAAATTGCTTTTTAGCGATAAGACCGCCAATTGTACCTTTATTTAAGTATCAATTCTGTACCGTACTTCTTTCAGTGCACAATAAAGTATATTTATTATTATTAAAATGGGTCAAAATCGCGCCCAAAGGAGTCGGTTCCAAACATCCTGTATGTTGAAGCTCATAAAAAGCGTGTAAAAAGAAAAAATACCAAAATCAAGATCACGACATTGTCTTCCAATACTAATGTGGAATCTAAAAAATGCTCAACTGTCAATTATCATGCATCCTTGTCGAAGACTCCTCCATTTAAAAGGGAAGGTCTTCCGCCGCTGGGTGATCATGCCTGGGGACCACGGCCCAACCGTTGATATTGGAAGTTTCTATATACAACGTGTTACGAAATAATTCATTATCATAGCCAACAACCCTAGTAAAGCCTACGTACTTATTTTACCTAATAATTGTCTACTTTAATAGTTTTTCTATTTTTCGTTCATAAAAATCATTTATTTAAATTTTTTTGGGGTATGTTATACAGCGTTACTACGGTTCTTAAATATTGTGAATGGACTCGTTATTAGGCCCCATTTAACCTCCTTTCGGCTTTACGGGTAGTTCCGTAACATGCTGTATACTTAACCCTGAGAAGACTTCGATATCGTGATGTATTCTCGCGGGTTAATGTTGCTACTCCCTTACTAAATTGGCTGAATTAATGTCCGAAGACAGTAGGACCTTTTAAAGGAAGTCCTACCTAACCTAAAAAGCCCATGACGCCGATACTACATAAGTACAAAATTAATATACCTATAAGCATTTCCCTACCACCCGGTAACTAAAAACTAACAATTATTTATCTAACTATAGCTTATTAAGACTCTTTGGCTAGTGCTTGTACTATGCATCTTAACCGCGCCAGGCTGTTCCCACCGCATATCGTTTCATCTGGAAATAACAATTCAGGGTAAGAGGTCATGTAATTTATACGGTTAACATTATAAAGTAGACATTTAACAATCCATTATACGGAAACATAAACGGATAAAAGTAAAGTCCGCCTGTTAAAGTCATCAGAGACTAATGATGAGACAGAACTATGAAAGTCGATAAAAAAAGTTGTTCTATATATTTTTTTCGTTCATTAATACTTTTTATTTTATTTTAATTTACTTTATTGGCACACCAACAGCTTATAGGCAGTACAATATATAAATCATAATCTAGAGATTTGGACAAGCCTACTTACTAATACTATAGCCTAATTACGTTTTACTGTTCTTTAAAAAAAAAGTAAACAAAATATTGCTTATGAATATTTAAAAAATGATATTAAATTGTTAAATTGTGCAAGAAACTCCAAAAAATATAAATTTAAACCATCGAAAATAAAATACTGTTTTCTTTTGTAAAATACTGTTCATTTTATTTCTCCGACGTTAATATTTTTTTTTATGCCACTTGGGCCGACAAACAAGCAGACGTTTCACCTGATGGTAAGTGGTCACCGCCGCCTATAGACATTTGCAATACTAGGGGAATCGCCAATGCGTTGTCAACCCTGAGACGTGAAGTTGTTAAGTCTTATGTGCCTGTAATTTCACCGGCCCCTTACCTTTCTAACCGAAACACAGTAATACAAGTGCACTACTGCTTCACGGCAGAAATGTGTAAGGTGGTAGTACTTCCCCGGACGAACTCTGCACTAAGAGCTCTACTACTCTAAAATAATATACTTCATACTCTTAATATACTTCATTTCTCGTACAAACAGTTGGGAACCCTAATGTGTCCTGACATGTCAAATCAGCAACACTTTATGAAATGTCAAATCGATCGAAAGTGAAGTTTTGTATGAAATAGCAAGTTGTGACGTCAATTGTACAGCATCGAATAACATACTCTTTGTGATTAGACCGGTACTTAAAAATTATACAATTTGAATGATATTTGATGTATCCATGTATTTTTTACAGCCCCTTTATTCAGCTAATACAAACTCCTCAGGCCTCAGAGAGCTCATCTCTCACGTGATTAGTACTATTAGCGTAGTTAACGATAGAGACAGAGCACGGAGGCCGCGACGAAACATCCTCGAGTTAGTGACATTACAGTCAGAGCCCCTATTGATGTCTATTTTTGACTGTTGATTTTTTTTTTAAAAGTCTACAAAACCGACGCTAATTCATTTTACGTTACACATTATTTCTGCACAAATAAACCTTCCGGCGTCGACTATGCGACCACCAAATGTCTAAATTCGTGTTATAGGATATGAATGACCAACTTACTATTAACAAAAGGCTTTTCTTTCTCCATTTTACTGTGTCTTAAGTCATACTGGGTTCGGTTTACTGTGACTGGCATCTCCATGTAGTTTTTACAGCTTTCAGACTCCAACTGCAACAAAAACACATAAGTTAGGTAACAAGTTCAAAAACTAATTAACACGCGACAGACTCTCGTCAAAATAAGACAAATGAGTCCAATCTCCAGGTGTTACTACCACTGAAAAGTTTCACTATCTACCTCCTGGCTCCATCAACAGGTCATCTCGATGGTATAAAATGATTGTATCGTCAACCAGATCCCACATACTTAAAAGTTTCAAATAGATAGGACAATTCGAAGTAGGTGGCGGATCAGAATTTCCATGAACTTCCAATATAAAATTCGAAATTCAAAGACCCACGGAAGGGACTTTATTGAGTCAAAACTACAGAAGTACCACCGGTTCGGTAGTTAGGCTACAACTAACAAGAAACTCAGCAAGAATGAATCCCTATTTCCCTTGGTCACGGCATCACGCACGGACGGCTGGACCGATGTCGCTATTTCTTTTTTTGTTGTGTTTGTTATTGTCAGGAGATGGTTCTTATGAATAAAAAGCCAAAAAAAAGACCATATTAACTTTTGTAATGTAACCTTAGCGCTTTTGACAATATAAACTCTTAATAAAATTTTACTTATTTTTTGAATATCATAACTGTAGTACGATAAATTATCATGTATAGTTTATAATAAAGTAAATATGGCAAAACAACGTTTGCCGGGTTAGCTAGTTAGTTATAAATCTAGATAATAAACAATATACAAACCTGTAGTCAAATTATAACAGTTCAAAGTGAATGTTATAAAAGTGTGTCAAAATTAAGAACGATACATCTAAAAATCAAAGAACTACGGCAAAATAAGACTTCACACGTGAAGGGTTAGTTGGCGTGTTTGTTTGATACACTATCACGCCACAGGTCTTGGATTCAATTCGATTTGTTCTTAGGACAAACATTTCTATTTATTCCGTGACTGAGTTAGTATCTGAACAATTACCTGTGATTTAAAAAAGTAGTAACTACATGTAGTATGTATAACAGTTATCTGGTAGTCTGCTTTGTTTGGAATCAGAACTTTGTGAAAAATGTTTCTGGTTATCTATTTATTTGACATAGAAAAGATAAAATAGCAAACAGCATGGTGAGCGTGCTTTCCGAGAGAAACAAAAACAGGTATGTCGTAAAAACTGATAGAAGTGAAACTTTTGTATTACAGGGAAACATTTTAATTATTCATCAATCACTTTTGAATAGCATATATTGTTTCATTCACTTTTTCGTCACACAAAAAGGTTGCAGATCAGAATTTCCAAGAACTTCCAATATAAAATTCGAAATTCAGCGGCCCGCGGAAGGGACTTCACTAAGGCAAAACAATAGATGTTACCACCGGTTCGGTAGACAGGCTTCAACTGAAAAGAAGCGAGAAGAAACTCAGCAAGGTCATATTATTTATAATAATTTTTCTATTTATATTTTTGATTGAAGGAACACGCCACCTCACATTCTCTGTGTGTTATTATGATGTAATGTTACCGTGTATCTTTTGTTGGAGATCCATACATAAATAAATAAATAAATTGACGATTATACAAAAACAGATATCTAGTGACCAACTCCGCTGGATCTCCTTCTCTGTCAAGTCCCAAACATGGAAACTGAAAGACAGGAGCAACCGCGTTTCTGTCCGGCGGTCGGCGAGGTAACACGTCTGTGGTGCTAGTGCGTCGACTCAGTGACAGCGGGTCTAATACATCCTGAAGATGCTTCGTGTAGAAGCGAAACACGTGTCGATTTCCTGTTGAGTTTCCTTGTTTGGGACTTGACAGAGAAGGAGATACAGCGGAATTAGTTACTAGATATATGTTTTTGTATCAATTAGTTTAAAAAAATCAATTTTGGCTATATTAATCAAATGTTTTATTATTTATAGCTACTTTATCTACCATGTGCGTGTAGGTTCGGTCTATTTCAGAGAACTCGTCCGATACGGCGCGTCACATTTGTCCGTCGCGCTGATTCGCATCTCGTATAAGTTAGCTTGGCTTGAGTTGCTAGCGGAACGTATCATAGATGTGCCATACACTTGTTATGCGATAGATGTGAATAGATTCTAATAAAGGCCCTCGAAGATTTATGAAGGTCAAAACTACTACTGGTTCGGCAGTCAGAAGACGGTTTCAGTTGTAATCAATGTTTGACTGCAAACAGAGCATGATGGAAATAACATATAGGATATTTTTATACCGGGTAAATGAAATACCCATAGCGGACGCCTGTAAAACTGGGGGTGACAGCTAGTAATTCTAATTAGTCTGTGGTTTTCTATTAGTATTTATAATATTTATTTATTATTCCACTTTCGCTAATATATCAATAAACATTATCACATGTTAGTAGTAACTATTTGCAGGAGACTAAACAAATGTATGTAATAAAATTAAGTTTATTTTGAAATGTGTACCTAATTGCTGAGTTTATTGCCGGCTCTTCTCAATATAAACAAATTTTCGAACCAGTATTAGAGTAAAACTTTTCCTAAGTGCTTGAGAACCCCTTCTCATTTATATTTGAATAAGAAGGCACCAATAATTTAATAAGTGGTATTTAGTAACCACAGAAGTAGCTTTGTTTGCACGTATTTATTGTATATCGTGTAGTGTTCGGTCTCTGGTTGAAATTCGATAATATGATTAAAGAAAATTTTCTAAAAATCATACATTACTTCTTAAATATCAACAGAACAAAAAAAGTTAAATCTTTTCACAAACAGATGTTAAAGTGGTCCTATCTATTTTGTCATTGCCTATTTTCATATTGAATAGTATTTCCCACTGGTCGAAATTCATCCTTAATCAGAAATCTGGTACATCAAATTTAAACATCTACCATAGGTATGGATTTGTACGTATAAAAAAAAAACAAATACAATCTTTTTATAGCACTAAGGCTTATCAATGACTATAAACAAAAAAGTATTTTATTTATCGCCAACTCTACTAAAAAAAATCGATTCACAAACAAGCGAAAATGGTATTACAAACTATTTTGTCTATGCCTATTTATAAATATTATTTATTTTCAACTCAAGTACACACTTGAAATGATGTAGCTCCAGCTTGCAGCGATGTCGCGATGTTAAATCGCCATTTATCCGCGTCCACAGATTATTTATTGCTACACGTGCGAGCGTGCATCGAAATAGCATTACAGCGAACCGGGATCACGTCGGATTGAATAATTTTAATTGCACACTTGTTTGTTTGTTTGCATTTTGATATTTTGATGTTTATGTGAATTTATATTTTAAGAGCGTTGGTATATTTGTGTAACTGTCATTGAGTTAGCCACTGATGTTGGCTTAAGGAAATTAAATGTAGATAATAAATTGTAGATTTTAATATGGGATTTTGTGTTTACAGTATCAAAGCATTTTTCAGGGATAGAGGGGAGGTTCAAGAAGTTATGAAACCTAATAATAAAGTAAGAAAGTGTGTTTTTGAAAGAATTAAGACTTTTTTAGTACAAAAGGCTTTCTACAACACAAACTATTATTTAAATGGCGACAATGCTTAGGTGTAGCGCTCGCTCCAGCAGGACACATCTTTATGTACAAAATCTTATTTTGAAAAGAGTAATTGCTAAAAGCAACCTTCCGAACCGGTGTTAGAGACTGACCTGTCTTCATGTGGTTTGTAGTACCCGCCTGAGTCGGAAAGTAGCTACGGTGTGTGGCGGCAGCTGCACCTGAAAGGTAGATTTCTAGGCTTTGGGGGGTCAAGACTAGTAATTTTTAGGCCTTCGTTAAATAGTGTAAAAAAGATTGGAATTCTCTCCCCTCGTCTGTGTTCCCTGAAACTTACTACTTGGGGCTCTTCCAGAAAAGAGTGCTCAAAATGCTACTAACGGGAAAGCGAAGTAGCGAAGAAGTGAAGACTTACCTTAAGGAGAGATTGAGGTCCAATCGCAATCCCGTTATAAATAAAAAATAAAAATATCAAATGGTCAAAAAAGCATGTAATGAAATATTTTATTCAAATAGGCCTTCACAGGCACTATGAATGGTCAGACTCTAACACCGGTTCGGAAGGTTGCTTTTACTGAGAAGAGCCGGCAATAAACTCCGCAATTACTCTTTTCAAAATAAGATTTTGTGGAGCGCTACACCCAAGCATTGTCGTCATTAAAATAATCATTTGTGTTGTAGAAAGCCTTTTGAACTAAAACAGTCTTAATTCTTTCCTTAAATTTTTGTAATGGCAAATTTAAAATTTTAGCAGGGAATTTATTATAGACGCGTGCACTAAGTCCTTAAAATGAGCCTTACACTTTTTGCAGTCTATATGCAGAAGTGACAAGTTTATCCTTATTTCTAGTATTGATGGAGTGCATATCACTCTTTTTGACATTTAGACTAATATTTTGATGTACAAATATTAGATCCCTTGCGAGTGTCAAAAATTTGCGAAATAAACAGGCTTAGAAGTTTAATTGTTTCACAGCTCCAAGGGACAGTAGACCTGAGTATTTGATATAAATTTCAGCTTGATACCTCCATGCGTTCCTAAGAAAAAGGGTCTTGACAGACAGACGGACAACAAAGTGATCAAGGTTATACAGGTTAGGGATACAAGGGTTCCGTTTTTCCTTTTGAGGTACGGAGCCCTAAAAATAATAAGTCGCTCAGGTTTTGGTACTGTTATGAACATTCCTTATACCGATGTATCGCCGACTAAGCGAAAACCTCCGTCGCTTCCATGTTTACGCCGATTGCATGAAAAGGCTAAACACACGTGGTGGCAGATCAGTACCACCTAATCCTTTGTAGATTAATGTCCTTTTAATTAGTTTTTAATATAAAATTTTATATTAGCAGTGAAGTTGTGTTTTTTTTAAAAGGACCTACGGAGCGCCATCCTAACAGTAAGGAACCCATAAAAGGAAGAAGTAGCTTACCGCAGCAGCTGCTCTCAAAGCAGCCTGTAACCTCTCTATATGCTGTATTGCAGCTCTTAATATCTCTAGTTTGGGAAGTCTCCCACTCCCCGCTCGTGCTCGAATGCGAAGCTCTTCAAATGCTGCGTTTACCTGTAACAAAGTTTTGTTTTATACTTAAATAAATAAAATATCCTGGGACATTCTTTACACACGGCCATCTGATCCCAAACTAAGCAGAGCTTGTACTATGGAAACCACATAGCTGATTTTTTTTTTTTCTAAATACATACTTATATAGATATTTACACCCAGACACAGAACAAACAAACATGTTCATGCACACAAATGTTTGTCCTGAGTGGGAATCGAACCCGTGACCTTCGACTTGGCAGTCAGAGTCGCTAACCAACCCAACTGGCTTATTGGGCCGATAAATAGGCAGACAGTCCACCTGATGGTGAGTCTTCACCGGCGCCTATGGACATTTGCATCACCAGGGCATCGATCATGCGTTGATGAGACGTGAAGTTGTTAAGTCTCATGTGCCTGTAATTTCACCGACCTTACCTTCACGGTGGAAATGGGTAAGGTCAGTGGCATAGCTACCGGAGGGCTAGACGGGGCAGTGCTCCGGGGCCCCCAACTCAGGGGGCCCCTCGGACTCTGACTTACAAAAAGTGGCGTAGCTATTGGAGGGCTAGACGCACTTGTACTGGTTTTCGGTTAGAAAGGTAAGGCCGGTGACATTACAGGCACATGAGACTTAACAACTTCACGTCTCAGGGTCGACACCGCATTGGCGATGTTAGTGTTGCGAATGTCTAAAGGCGACAGTTACATTCGGGTGGACCGTCTGCTTGTTAGTCGGCCATCTTGGCATTAAAAAAACTGTCTCTGCAAAGTAACTAACATAGTTTTTACATTAAAAGTCCTCATCAAAAGAGCGTGTTCCCGAGATTGATGGCCACAATAAAACAGACAGAAATATATTCAACTAATTCAAAAATTTATCATCTTACATCAAAGTCTTTGTCCTTCTATATTTATTTATAAATTAATAAGACATCTATGTTATTTACGATTGTACGAAAGCGAGAAAATGGGTGAATCCGGTAGAATTTTTCTACTTCTTCGACTACTATCAAGAATACTTGATTTAAACAGTGTGCGTTATGCCCCATCCATAATGTCGACAAATGATAGTGAGTGAAATTTCAGTCAATGTTATTGTTAAAAAACATATTTAAAAATGTAAATAAAAGCAATGAATATGCAAGTGTAAAAAAAATTTAACTCAATTAGGCACATTTTTCTTAAGACTAAAATGTCGTAAACACAAGATAGAAGTGAATCTTTTGTATTACAGGGAAACATTTATATAGATTGTGTTTATCATTTCACACAAAATGGTTGTATTGAGAAAAACTTGCAATCTCTCGTCTTTAGTATTAGGTCTTCAATAAAAGATCAAGACTGTGCTAATAATTACTAATTATACTAATTTATAAATGGAACAGAATTTTAAACATGTTGTATGTAGCCTTTAAATAAATTATGAAAAAAACAAACCCAATAATAAACCATATCATTTAAATTTTGAAAAAAAGTGTCGTTACAACTTGTCGTATGATTTTTTTCCGTCTAGCCCCCTTTCACAACGCGCGAAAATAAATGAATCCTACAAAATTAAATAATATTCCGTTGATCGCCTAAAACAAACTGTGCAATTAAGAAATTCTTTAGCCCGCGATTCGGGCCACTTGCCGCTAATGGAACGAACCTAATAAGCGGTGGCTAATTTTATAATTTTATGTTGGTTCGTTATAAATGTGAATGGTTTATTTATATATTTTAATCGTCACCTTCTTCAACGACAGATGTTCGCTTAGTTTTACGGAAAATGATTTTTAGTGGTACTTCGAGGTCTGTTGTTGATGTTGTGGTCAAACAAAAGCTAATACAGAAAAAAAAGGACCATAGACAATACGAAGATCGTCGGGCTATTGATTGGACTTCATTGACTTTGTCTCTCATAACCTCAAATAATTTTACATTTACGGCTCCTGTGGGGCACTAGAAGTGTCCAGCGATGACTGGAACGGATTTGGATAAAATTTACCAAATAGATTAAATATGTATAGGATTTAATTAACACATAGTGTTATCTCTAACTAAATTCCTTAGGAACGAGGGAAAACCCATATGACATTTGTAGAAAAAAACAGAGTGTGTCGTAAAGACACCATAGAAGTGAAACTTTTGTATTACAGGGAAACATTTTAATTATTCATTAATCACCTTTGAATAGCATAGTCTGTGTATCATTTATTTTTCGACACACCAAAAAGGTTGCGGATCAGAATTGCCGCGCAATAAAAAGTTTCTCTCAAAAAAAAACTAACAAATTTATATCTATATGAGATATAAAAATTAATCCCTATTTCCCTTGGTCACGGCATCACGCATGGACGGCTGGACCGATTTCGCTAATTCTTTTTTTGTTGTGTTTGTTATTGTCAGGAGAAGGTTCTTGGAAAAGAAAAAAGAATAAAGTAGCGTGGAAATATAGAAAATTTAAGAAAACATAACGACCATTTAATTTCAATTTATAGTTAAGACAGAACAACGTCTAACGGGTCAGCTAGTTATTTATAAATATATATATAAATAGGCGACAGGTTATAAATAAAAATATTCTACCATCACATTTTTTTTAAATGACTGCATATTACAATAAGGAAGCTATAAAATATTCACAATTTATTTTAAAGCCTCAAAGACACCGGGACATAACACTTGACAGATTTATTCGACGCAATCATAATATTAAAACTTTCTAACAAAACGGTACATGTTGTAAAAAAAAAAACACGACTCGTAATTTTGTAGGAGGACGCAGTAAATTTATTTTTATGTGAAATTAAGATGTCTGCCATATATTAACTTGTTTATTGACGAGGAGTGATCTATTTCTGTGGTTAGGCTGCCTGTACGAGGGACAGAGTGAATTCTTAATAAAAAAAGAATAAAGGATTATTATTATGTATATTAGTCTGTGGTCATAGTGCTTAGATCATACTTATCCATCTACACTAATATTTTTTTTTTATTTATTGAGGTAAATATAATTAATTGTGTCACCAACACCGTTAACTACTAATTATTAATTAGGTGTACAATATTATAAATAGAAAAGATTAGTATTTTTGTATGTAACGAATAGACTTAAAAACTGCTGGACCGATTTAAAAAAATATTTCAGCGTTGTGAAGCTACATTATCCCCGGGTGACAAAGGCTATATTATATTTTCAATTAAATTAGGGATTCTTACTAAAACTCCAATAATGTAACCCAAGGTATAAAAAATTCTTGCATCGCGTGCGCTGCGAAAACTATTGATGATAGAAACAACAAAATAATGTAATGTAACATCCGCTACGCACTTTTTTTTCGAACTGTGATTCTTCTCTTCTTGACCTGATTCTTGTGACTTCTCTTGATCATGTTGCTAAGCACGGTCAGTGTGCAGCTGATGCTTTTTCCTTTCATGACCTTATTTATTTATCCTATAAAATACGTCCTCCCAAGCATAAATCAAGAATCCTTCTGCAGCGCAATTTTGGTGGGATGGTTTTAGATAATCTCCTCAAAGATGCTCAGGCGATAGACTGGGCAATCATTAAAACTGCAGTTACAATTGATGAGCAAGTAGAAATCTTTAATTACCTACTAGTACAGTTATACGACGTCCATGCTCCCATTCGACCAGTCAAAGTAAAGCATCTTCCTGCTCCCTGGCTCACAGATGAGATTAAATCTTTACAAGCCAAGAAAAATATAGCCAAAGCCAAATTCAAAGTAAACCCAGACAAATTTCGAGAAAAGTACAGACAGATACGGAATCACTGCAACAAGGTGTGTGGAGATGCCCAACGACGCCACATTCATAAATCTGTAGAAAACGGTGATCCAGCCAAAGTCTGGAAATTTTTAAGATTTTGGGAGTGGGAAAATCCAGTAATAGTTCTGTTCCATCTAATTTAAACTTAGATCTTCTTAATCAACATTTCTCTTCGTCTGTTATCTTCGATGCAGTCACGAAAGCGAATACGCTAAAGGATTTATCCACATCACAAACTCCCAATTGTCCTTTATTTTATTTTAGTCAATTGACTGATTGTGATGTTAAGAGGCACATTCTCTCTATTTCCTCTAATGCTATTGGTTGTGACAACATCAGTCGCAAAATGATCCTCCCCCTCATAGACTTTCTCTTACCAATCATTACTAATATCCTTAACGAATCCATTATTTCAGGTTCCTTTCCTTCTCTTTGGAAAGAAGCCGAAGTAATTCCTCTTCCTAAACATTCTAATCCTTTTTCTTTCTCTGACTATCAACCTATCTCTATGTTGCCTTTTCTTTCAAAAATATTGGAGCGACTAGTACATCACCAATTAAGCACTCACCTCTCAATAAACAACCTATTAAATCCCTTTCAGTCTGGTTTTCGTCCTGGACATAGCACAGTTACAGCTTTAGTTAAAATAACTGATGGCATTCGTTCTGGAATGGAAAAGCATGAGGTCACTATCCTGACTTTGTTAAATTTCAGTAATGCTTTTACATACAGTTGACTTTGATATTCTTCTTTCTATCCTGTGCTCTCTTAACATATCTCCAACAGTTGTTGATTGGTTTCGTAGTTACTTGTACGGGCGCCAGCAGCGTATACGCATAGATGATTCTTTATCCTCGTGGTGTAAAACTACTGCTGGTGTGCCTCAAGGTGGTGTCTTATCCCCGCTTTTATTTTCTATATTTATTTCATCTATAACCAACAACATTTCTTCACTCTACCACCTTTATGCAGATGATCTCCAAATCTATAGACAATCTCCTGTAAATTATCTTTCCGGTGCCGTATTGTCAATAAATATTGATTTAAATGTTATATCTTACTGGACTAAACGATACGGCCTTATTGTTAACCCAGGCAAAACTAAAACGATTATTATAGGCAGTAAATATAACATTTCAGGGGTAGATTTTGATAATCTGCCTCCGGTTATTTTTGATGGGGTCGATGTTCCCTACTGTGAAGTTGTAAAGAATCTTGGCATTCTCATCGATCGCACATTATCTTGGGCATCACAAGTTGCGGAAGTCAGTAGGAAGATGTTTGCTGTAGCTGGGTCGATCAGACGTTTGCGAAATTTCCTTCCTGTCGACACTAGAATTGCGCTAGCTAAATCTTTACTTCTTCCAATTCTTGATTATGCAGATGTCAGCTATCTAGACCTCTCTCAGGAGCATTTAAATAAACTTGAGCGACTTCAAAATTTCTGTATAAGGTTCATATTTGGGTTACGCAAATATGATCATGTCTCACAATTTCGTCAACAACTCAAGTGGCTCCCCATTCGCCTTCGCCGGAATATACACATTCTTACACTTCTATTTACTCTCCTCTTCAATCCCAGAGCTCCTACTTATCTCAAGGAACGCTTCGAATACTTCAACTCTCAACTTCATCCTCTTCGCAGTTCTCAAGGGCCACGTCTAAATATTCCTTCCCACAGCTCTAACTTCATAGCCCAATCTTTTACTGTGGAAGCTGTCCGGTTATGGAACTCCCTTCCTCAGAAGATAAAACATGCGCAATCCTTAGTTTCTTTTAAATCAATGTTATTTTCACATTTTCACTCTCTTTATGCTATGCCTTCCTCTTTTTCCTTGTTTCCATCTGCTGCTATTATAAGTAGTTATTCTATTATTTTATTTCATATATTAATTTATTATAGGTATATATTTTGTTGTATGTATTATTATTGTATTAATATTTATTAGTTTATTAAAATATTTTACTATTTGTATTAGGATTATAATAATATGCAAGATCTCTATGTATTTAATAAGCAACGCCTGCCATATTATAATTTGTTTCCTATTACCCTTGGTTGCCTGGAAGAAATTGCTTCAGCAATAAGGCCCCCTAAATTGTTTGCACTTATAATGTTTGTAAAACACTTTTTATTTAATTTTCTTTGTATATGGTGTGAACAATAAAGCCTATTTGTATTTGTATCCCTCAGAAACGCGAGTGAAACCGCGGGGGACAGCTAGTAAATTATAAATACGAAAGTAAAACAGTTTGTTTAATTGTTTGTAATTTTTTCACAACTAAACGGCTGATCGAATCGTGATGAAATTTGGCAAGAAGATAGATAATATCCTGGGATCCTCTGTTAGGGATCTGATGATTTAGTATCCATATTTTGATATAATTACCTTTATACACATAAAACAAAAAAATAATACAATTTTTAATCTACTTATTTGGCTAAGGGGCCGTTAACAAGAGAGTAAAAAATCAACCAGTTTGTGCTCAGCCTAACATCTTATTCGCCAGCAAGTACCCACCTAGTTTGTATCGTTTAGTCTTTATTTATTAACCAAACCACTAATGCCGTGGTACGCTAATGGCCGTACCTAAAATATAATTAAAAAAATATTTTGTCTCTGGTTTAGTTTTTTTCTATTGTATTTTTTTTTATTTAGCAACTGAATGTTCCTTAAATACTAAAAATTAATATCATGTCTCAATCTTTTTTAATGGATTATTATATTATTATTTGAATTTCTTAAAGAATGTCATAGGCCTCATAATTTTCAATGGCTTTTATTTGGTTGTTAAATTGAATTTAAGAAAACCTTTTGTATAAACTTATTAAAGGAAGTATCCAAAGTTTATCTATCGATAAACAATCAAGTTAAAACTGATCATACACTGGACGTATTTTTCAGCAATTATCATACATATTATCACATTAACTGAGCATGGAATATATTTTTTTTATTAACATTTTATAATTAACAAAATATAATGTTGCACACCTTGGACATGGTAGAATGTAAGAGCTAAAATTATTTTAAGAACACCATGTAAACTACATTCTGGGAATAAACGATTTATGATTACGATTTATGATTTAGTCAGCCTGAGTGGCAAAAACATTTTTTCTGGTGGTGGTAACTAGCGCCGCCGCCACACACAATACAAGTGCACTACTGCTTCACGGCGAAAATGGGTACGGTGGTAGTACTTCGCCGGACGGACTCTGCACTACGAGCTCTACTACTCCATGTTTTGTTTATATTTATCAAGCGTCATATTTACATCGAAAATATGCAAGCACAGACAATTTTTACGCGGCAAAAACAGAGACGGGAGCTAAAGTTGTAGAGATCTAGAAGCTCCGTTTTGACAGTTAACAATGACATAAAAAAATCATCTTTATTCCCTTTACGATAGAGTTCATCTATTGATACAATAGTTTATTCTATGATGATGCTCATGAAACTTATCATGACGCTTCAGGGCTCATTTTTTTTATAACACTCTTATGTTAGCGGTTAAAACCGGTCAACCGTAAAACCGGTGTAAAGAAATTGTAACATAAAATGTTTGATAATTAACTTAATTCCATTTAGTCACTTTTAGTTTCTTGCTGGTTCTTCTCAGTTGCTGACTTCCGAACCGGTGGTAGCTTATAACTTTAAATTTGACCTTTATATTTGCCCTCCGCGGGCCTAAACTGAATAAATGGATTTGAATTTAGATTTTTGAGTAAAAAATGACTTAACTTAATTAACAATGTATATTTATCTCTCTCTAACAACAGCTATACTGGAAGGTTGTATTTATTTTCTCTCCTTTCTTCGCACTTATAAGCAATCTAGTATTTGCGCTGTTTTTGGTCCAGACTTTCGGTACTGATGCGCTTAAAAACAAAAGGATATTTTTTGATACTTATGATAGACTAGCTGTCCCCCGCGGTTTCACTCGCATGCCCGAGGGATGTCACATTTTACCGGGAGTAGCCTATATGCTCTATCTATTTGCCATGTTTCAACCGAATCTGTCCGGTAGTTTCTGCGGAAAGAGTAACAAACATCCATACTCCGTACAAACGATGTCTGTCTATATTGTCTATTTTTGCTAATATCCACTATATAATAATATATAATAGATTCGTAAGATATAAGTCGATAAAGAGTTTTGGGAAAAAGAAGGGTCTCTTAGAAACAGAACAGATAGCCATAAAGCAGAATCCTACAAAAAAAAATATCCGTTACTAGGCGAATTTTATTGGAGTTTTCACAGGAAACTGGAACGTAGCTTGGGACACAACAATTACAATTTTATAATAATAATCTGACACGAAAAAATAGCTAAGTACTTGTCAAACGTAGAACTCGCGAGCACAGATAAGAAATAAAACGTCACTAAGTTCTATCAACAATTTACACGCGCTCGGTATTCAAATAACACTTGAGAAATAAAAACATGGCAAAAATGTATGAAATGTGCAGTTGATCCTACCTACCGCCAATCTCAGCATAAACTTCTTTTGTTTATGCACGCAATGCATTTTGTAAGTTTACACACACTGAGCGTTTATTTCTTATTTTGGTGACAAGTCGGAGTGACACGTTGAAAGTAATATTTTACGCTTAATGTTGGCGCGTGAGTGGAAATTCATATTTAGATTATATACAACGTTGTCGAGAAGCACTCAACTTCGCACTTTATAACATAAATAAATAAAAAAATAAAATGTTTATATGTATCTACATAATAAATAATTAGAAATTGTTTAAAGATAAATTTAAATTCAGAACATTAATAAATTTAATGAATTTTTTAACAACATTTATAAAAAAAAAAAAGTTTGTTTTTATGTACATATACTCGTATAATAAGTTTATACATATTTTGAATTTAATAAAATTAAATTCAAAATTCAATACCATTTATTCAGTTTAGGCCTTCGGAGGGCACTTATGAAGGTCAAATTTAAAGTTACTGAAGCTACAACCGGTTCGGAAGTCAGCCTTCAACTGAGAAGAACCGGCAAGAAACTCAGCAAGGTTACATTCTTTTTTATTTGTTATATAAATTTTTATCTATTCTGACTTTTTGGCTATTTTATAATTTCAATTTTACATAATTTTATATTTAACAATTACAAAACACTTATTATAGGTAACATAAAAAAAAAAAAAAACAAAAAAAAAATATGACAAGACTACAAAATAGAAAATAACAATAATTAGGTACTTACAACTTAAACAAGAGATTTAGAGGTGCACTGTGCAGAGAGCAGCTATTTCCATACATTTTTATCTTCAATATAATGAACTACCTTGTAATACGCTTTTTCTTTCAAAACTTTCCTAATATAATTTTTAAATTTATGATCAGACATTTTGGTTATTGAAAGCGGTATCTTATTATAAAATCGAACACAATTACCAAGAAATGACTTGTTAACTTTAGTTAGTCTAAAGTATGGAACAACTAACTTCTCCCTTTGTCTTGTATTTATACTATGAATTTGTATTTGAACTTGTATTTTGACTCAAACATTCCTATGTTTCTACATATAAACATTATATTTTCATAAATATATAGTGAAGGTAATGTCATTACATTTATTTCCCTAAATAAATCTCTTAATGATTCACGGGGACCCATACTGTAAATTGCACGAATTGCTCTTTTTTGTATAATAAATATTGATTCTATATCCGCTGCTGCTCCCCAAAACAAAATACCATAGGACAAGAGGCTATGAAAATATGCAAAATAAACTAATTTAACTTTTAAATGCACAACATTAATAAATCCAAAAATGAAATGTTTATATGCGCCTACACAATAAGTTTGTATTTAGAAATTTTTAATGAAATGAAATACATTTATTCAAATCGGCCTTCACAGGCATTTATGAATGGTCAGCCCAGTAATCAAATCCCTAATACAAACTTCGTCGCATCACGACACAAAGAGGCCTTGGAGAGCGGACCTCTAAACGTAAATACTATATGTTAATCCATGATATAAACTATGTATATAGCAAGTATAATCAAATTCCGATCAGTAGTTTTTGGATCCTCACAATCTTTCGCATTTATAATATAAGTAGGACAGGCGCGCTCTGAAGAGGGGGCGAGGGGGTTACAGGGGACATGACCCCCCCCAAAATAGTACACGTCAAATTGAAAAAACTTTAAAAAATTTACAAAATAAAAAAAAGCATATTGTATTGTATTCGTGACCCCCTCCAAAATTTTAGGCTGCGAACGCGCCTGAAGTTGGATAGGATTTAATTAAATATCCTAAGAGAATTAAAAAAAAACGTTCCGTATCTGGAAATAGGAATATTTTAAAGTACTACACCCTTAAAAGGTAACATTAACAACCACTGCCAGTGCTCTTATTCAGCTAATACAAACTTCATCGGGTCGCGGCGACCGAGAGCTTACCTCTCATGTGATTGCATAGTTAGCGAAAGAGACAGAGCATAGAGAAGACGAAACGTCCTCAAGCTAGTGTCAATTTCCTTATAGAATCGAACCCCAGCTCTCAGCTTCGTCGACGCGTGCGCAAGTATATAATTAATTTGTTGTGACAACCAGCCCTTCGGGAGCGATCGGAAAAGGGCATTTTAAACGCAATTAAGAAGGGTGTCACCTCTGTCTATTAGTAATTTATGGTTTTAAAAGAGGGCTTTTGAAGTGAAACGGCTTTCAAATTCTGATCCGCAAACTTTTTGTTGCAATCTATGCTATTTAAAAGCGATTGATGAACAATTATAATGTTTCCCTGATACAAAAGTTTCACTTCTATCGTGTGTCTATATTCCTGTTTTTGTTCATTGTTTTGTTTCTTAAACTTTAAAGCGGCAAACAAATACGAAATGGCCGCCTGTTTTTTAAATTAAAGTTATTTAACATTGAGGAACGTTTTAGTCTGCTGTTCGTTGGTATACGATGAAGTCCTAGTAAGTAGGCTTGACATAAACTTTTAAATAGATTTCTTTCATAAACACAAGCTGGCGTGCTACAGGGCCTACAGGAATCTATTCTTGGACCAGTCTTCTACAATATTTTTACGTGTGACCTTTAACATCCTACAAGAATGCGTCCATAACTGAAAATACTTATCTGCCTATAATTAAAAAAATTGGCGGTCGGAGCGATTTAATGGAGAACGTATTTATTATTATTTAATAGGTATAACAAGACATAGTCAAAATTTTATGTTCCGCCATCTGCCAAAATCTGCCCTCTGGGAATGCTTTTGTTCACCACTAGATGCAAGTTGTATAGTGCACGTGGTCTCAGTCAGCTTTTGCGACATCCTACTGAAGAGATGGAGTTTTCTGTTATTGACTTACCAGAGTGGCATATTCAATGAATTCTTAAGCTATTCCTTATTATTTACAAAATTAAAGCGCTTGTAAATACGATCACGTTACTCAATCGAAAAGCTGGATTTTGTAATCCAGAACTATCTGTCTAAAAGTCTCTGTAATACAAGATGTCTTAAAATAGAGTTATTCGTTTGAAATTACTGCTGCTGAAGAAGTAATAGCCATAAACTCAGAAAAACCTACAGAGATCCTCTCTGACTCTCATAATCCATGGAAAACCATGGAGAAATAAAACAACAAATTAACGTAGAATATACAATTTATTCTTGTCTCTGGCTTGCGTGATTCCGGATACGTTCAATATATAATCAGTTAATCCATCGTACGTGACTTACGGACGGACGGGGACATTTTATTTATATTGTTACATGTCGGGGACACCTCGTCACGGAAGATTAAAGAGTTAATTTAGTTGCCAGCCTTAGTGAGTGGGAAATAGCATTGGTTTCTTTTTTTATTGTCGATTGCTGGATTTTAAATGTTCTGAGTGGAGGACATCGCAGAAATTTACTGTTATACATATGAAAGTTTGTTGTTCACGCCAGAATTATTGAATGGTTCTGGATGAAATTTGACACAGATATATATTATAGTCTGGAATATCACATAGGCTTTTTATTACCGGTATTAGAGTCAGACTATTCATAAGTGCTTGTAAAGGCCTATTTGAATAAAAAATATTTTCATTTCATTACATGTCATATTTCGGGAATCTCCCACGGGAACGCGGGTGAAATCGCGGGGAAAACCTAGATAATAGTAATATACGTTTATTTCTTCTACAAAAGCTCTTCATTTATAAAAGGTAGTTTGATAAGTTTAGTTTTCACTTTATACCCTGTATTACAGTTTATTCTCACTCCTCGACCTGATACTGCATTACTTATAAGAACTTATACTAACCTCAAAGAAATTAATAATTGCTCTGAGGCCGACGCCTATCTGCTTTAGTAACTTAAGGACTGAATGTTGAATAAGTCATTCCTCTTATAAAAGTCTCTAGTTTTTTTGTGAGTGAAATTATGTTTTATTTTCCCCGTGATTTTAAAACAAACTAAATATAAAGATAATAAATAACGACGTCTTATATTTGTTATTATAGACCGCGTCGACAAGAGCCATTTTCGACTATAACCTAAAAATGGCCATAAAACATCGAGATGCAGTTGTCATGGAGAGTCTTTTGGGAGCGAAACCATCCGAGGCCGAAATAGCTTAAACTTTAATATTTTGAATGTATAAATTTTGATGAATAAGTGTAACTAAATTAAAGTAAATTTTAAGTTATTTATTTATAATCCATGCATTCAACAATAGAAAAATGAAATGTAATACTATATATTAAGGAACAACAAGCCTTAGCTCAAAACAACGAGCTGAGCAAGCGCGGAAAGATGTTAATTTATAAAAATACAATACAATTAATCTTAAAATAATTTATCGTAGAATCTTCAAAGAGTACGGACTAAGAGTTCGTAGAAAATGTATAAAGAAATAAATAAAAAAAAAAATTAAAGATAATGATTTCACGATATTCAAAATTGAGAATATCACAATGTCCTTCTAAACATATGTACATGAAAATTAACTTTAAACACCTTTTATACCTAAGAAAAATGTATCTCTTTAGACACATTTGGATTTATTTAATAGTGCTCAGTCAGTGCTGATTAAGATCATTAAACGATTGGGTCTCTACAGAGTCCAATGGCCTCTACCCTGTCTTTTGAAATTTGATTTGAAATTAAGCAGTCGACCGGTACAAGACTACCTTTAAACTGCGACTACTCCAACATCAGCACCCTTAAAAAGCGCGCGCACCTTTAAAGAGAGCTGACCTCTCACGTGTTTGTGTAGTTAGCGAAAGAGACAGCATAGAGGCGAAACAGTTCATTATAGTTATATAGTATAGTTCATTATATTGAAGATAAAAATGTATGGAACTAGCTGCTCTCTGCACAGTGCACCTCTAAATCTCTTGTTTAAGTTGTAAAGTTGTACCTAATTATTGTTATTTTCTATTTTGTAGTCTTGTCATATTTTTTTTTTGTTTTGTTTTTATTAATGTTACCTATAATAAGTATTTTGTAATTGTTAAATATAAAATTATGTAAAATTGAAATTATAAAATAGCCAAAAAGTCAGAATAGATAAAAATTTATATAACAAATAAAAAAGAATGTAACCTTGCTGAGTTTCTTGCCGGTTCTTCTCAGTTGAAGGCTGACTTCCGAACCGGTTGTAGCTTCAGTAACTTTAAATTTGACCTTCATAAGTGCCCTCCGAAGGCCTAAACTGAATAAATGGTTTTGAATTTTGAATTTTTGAAAACATCCTCCAGCTAGTGTAATTTCCTGACAGAATCGAAGCCCTGTATATTTCATAGAATAAAATAGTTCCTGTCGTTCGGAATGATTTAACCCCAATAGGGGGGTTGTTTCTGACCCTAGACTTCAATTGGATAGACTGACAGTCTCGTCTAAGTTACCTATATCTACTTAATGCTAAATATGTATTTATACTAAATTGACATATTATAAATAACCTAAAAAGTTTTTTTATCTTTTTTTTACACTACAGAGTTTTAGCAGAGTTTAGGTAGAAATCCTTTTGGCTTTATGTTTTATTACAATTAGAATATAATAATAATAATAATGCGTTTATTTCATCTCCACAAATTACAACATTAGGGATACAAAAATTGAGCAGAGCTTTACAATTGGTAGTCTAGGTAGTAAGTACTTATTTTTAACATTTATGAAAAACATGACAGATTTGATTTGTAATTTGTGGGAGATCTGGAGTCTAAACTAACCCTAGGCCTGTATTTAGCACTCCAGGCCCCCCAAAACTCTAATGTCACAAATTGTCAAGTAAGTAAATAATAAATAAATAAATAATGTGTAATAATAGTAATATGTTCCATTGTTTTTTATAAATTTACATCATTCTCCTATATTTTATTTATTATCTAGTGATCGCATTATATGAGTGTTTTGATTCCACAGTCGAGTTATTAGTTACTTCATACTCTTACAGATGATTTTTTTCTCTTTTACAATTAATAATTTCTGCATCTTCGATTTTGGTCTCACAAGGACACATATGTATGATTCCAGGATGAGTTACATGAATGAATGAATGGAATAAATTAAATGAACAATATTTACAAACTATTACTTATGAATTGTCAGTCTGTAGCATGTTTATTGTACTTGTGAATACATATGGGTAAATAAATAAATACCCTGGGACATTCTTTACGACCCTGGTCCCAAACTAAGCAGAGCTTGTACTATGGAAACCAGATAACTGATATACTTCTTTATAAACCCATACTTAAATAGATATTTACATCCATATATCATTGGTACCATGAAATCTGCAGGTAAACAACGTCTTTCCAGTTATTAAGAGCAGGCATCTTGCAACCAGTCAATCGTAGCCTCTATTTTTTTCAAGTTATTCCGTATCATTTCTTCGTAGAAATGCCATTAAATCTGTTTTGTAAAAAGTGAGGGAGATTTACAGATACCGTATATTTAAAATTGGAACATCGTAACTTTTTAATAATGCAACGAATATGTCTAAGGAAGGTAGTATTGTCTATGAACAAAAAGGTAAGTATCATGTAATTTATTTTTAATTAGATTTGAAATCATAGTTATAACATTCTTTATAAGTTTACTTTTTACTTTTATATTAAATAAATTTATTTAAATATATGAATTCACCTTTCTATACATTTCATAGAATCAATGAAAGTTTTGTTTGGGAAATTAAAATACTAGATTAAGTACATACATTAAAAATTTTGAGTTTAATTGTGCTTTTAAGACTTTAATTTCTCCCAGAAGCCTTCGATCGTAGACATTATGAGACGATGAAGTTTCCAACTTACTTTCCGTAACCGTCGCCTTTCTCTCAGAGTCGCAGCTTTCCGTCGGTCCACGGCAGCCGTTTTCCTTTTACAAGCTTTGCAAGCCCACGCCAAGCATCTCCTGCTAGGTCCTAATACATGTTGCACGTGTTCCTCCTCTTTTGTTTCGCCATTTTTAATTTCCACGCTTTTACTTTCATTTTTCACTTGACAACACTCTCCACTTTTTTCCTCATTGATTTTTTGGTAATTGTTGTTATTAAAATTCTCATAGATGGCACTGTAGCTCATTTTGTTTTTAATATTTTGACAGTTCACTTTCCCGCCTATTTTCTTTGTTTATGTTAGCGGTATTTGTTTTTTTTTCGGGCGTCGCGCGCCGCGACATCCACGACACTGAATTCAGCCGAGGGTGAATCTCAAGTCAAGATTTACAAAATATGTTTTCTAATAATAAACTGTCTAGCTGAGTCCCGCCTGTAAAGCACGTTGAGAGATGCCAATTTATTAGTGTTTGGATTGAAATTGATGCCGGCAATATTTTTCCCGCTGAATTTGTTGCGATGAAAGCTTCGGGACGTTTTTATGTGCGGATCTCGTTTTCGTGTAGTGAATCGATTTTTAATGTGGCTTTTTATTTTAGTGGGTATAGTTTTTGTTTTTTTTCTTAAATATATTTTCGACACTCAGCCTACTTTACGGAATTTTTTGTTTATTTTTTATAGTTAGTGTGAATTTCTCAATGATTGTAAAAAAACAAAATAGCATAGAGTTTTTTAGGTTCCGTCATTTTTAATTAAAAAATATAAGTAGGTACTTATCTTGCAAAGTATACAAATATGTACGTAGTAATAATATTTAGATAATTATACTCTAAATGTAGTATCAATTATCTTCTATATTCCTTGACATTCTTTTAATTATTAAAATTATATATTAAGTTTTCTTTCTCCTTTCTTTCTTTCAGTGTCAAAATGACTAAAGTCGCCCAGATATAAGAGGTCCGTTTTGACAGCAAAGTGTCTTATAGAAAAAAGAACTCTACATCGTTGCGATAAAGTTCACCAGCATCATTATACTTTGGTGATACCACCAGGAATAAAAGAATAGTTCTTAATAAAAGTGGTATACACCATTTATTTTGGATCACACGAGTCTGTAAGGCGTGGTCGGTTGGAATAAGAAAAACCCTGATCTTTTATATATTTTATATTTTTCACCGTTCCGTCATGAGTGGCATCTCTACTAGATACGGTGGCAGTCTTACCAACCAGTGTCATAAAAAGGTGCGACCATGAAGGCGCCACACCACCAACTCTCTTGCCCCTGATATTGAGGGTTAACGTTTTCCCATCATCAGCACGTTCTAAAATGGTGAATGGACCCGAATACGGAGGCTGCAATGAGCGCCGAACGGAGTCGTCACGCAGAAAGACATGAGTGGCTGTTGCAAGGTCCTTAAATATGAATGAGGCTGGCTGACTATGTCGCGAGGCAGGAACAGGTCGTATTTTCGACATTTTGTCCCTGAGTTGGACAACAAGGTCAGCAGGGTCCTCAACTCTATTTGAAGGAGTAGAAGCTACTAAGAATTCACCAGGGAGCCTTAAGGGTTCCCCGTACACCATTTCTGCTGCGGTTGCCTTCAAGTCTTCCTTGAAAGCAGAACGCATGCCAAGAAGCACTAGGGGGAGTGCTCGAACCCAAGAGTCACCGTGACACATAAGGGCGGCTTTGAGCTGACGATGGACACGCTCAATCATGCCATTAGCACACGGATGGTATGAAGTCGTCCTTATGCGCTTGGTGGCGAACTGCTTTAGGAGTCTGCGAAATAAATCAGACTCAAATTGGGTGCCTTGGTCAGTTGTTATGATAGAAGGCACTCCAAAACGAGATATCCACTCCCTAGTAAAAGTGTCAGCGACTTCGTCGGCAGTTATCGACCGCATAGGCCAAACTTCAGGCCACCTGGTCGTCCTGTCTATAGCCGTGAGGCAATAACGAAACTCGTTATAGACAGGAAGAGGTCCGACGATGTCGATGTGGATGTGTATGAATCGACCAGAAGGTTGGTCGAAGTTGCCAAGGGGAGCAGAATTGTGCCTCGTAACCTTGCTTCGCTGACAATCTTCACAAGATTGCGTCCAAATTTTGCAGTCCTTCTTAATGGAAGGCCAAATATATCGGTCTGAAACAAGACGCGAGGTAGCTCGTACACCAGGGTGGCTCAAACAATGTAGTTTGTTAAACACCCCTCGGCGGAAGGAGCTGGTTAGGAAGGGACGCGGCTTTCCTGTAGAAACGTCACAATAGATGAAAGTAGTAGTGCCCGGAATAATAACCTTGGTCAGCTCAAGGCTACTGCCATTCCTTAGCAAGTCCGCTAGCTCCTCATCATCGCCTTGAGCTTCAGCGAGCGCTTCAAAGTTTTGTTCCAACGCAATAGCCTCAATTCGTGACATAGTATCAGCGACGACATTGTCTTCACCTTTTATATACTTTATGTCAGTCGTGAATTGGCTGATGAAAGAAAGTTGGTTCAGTTGCGCTGGGGGAAGCTTTTCGCGGCGCTGTATAAAAGCATACAGTAATGGCTTGTGGTCAGTGTAAATGGTGGCGTGCTGAACTTCAAGAATGTGGTGGAAATGTTGTACACTATCGTACACCGCGAGAAATTCTCGATAATAAGCTGGCCACCCTGACTGCTGAGGAGTTAGGTTTCTGCTGAAAAACGCCAGCGGAAACCATTCACCATTGATCTGTTGTTCTAAAGAAGAACCGACGTGGATGCTAGAGGCATCAGTAAAAAGTCCTAACGGTGCGTTACTAATAGGATGCTGAAGTATTGTAGCATCTGATAGGCTCCGCTTACATGCGTCAAATTGCTGTAACAGTTCGGGTGTCCATGGAAATGGTTTAGGACCCTTACTGTTGGTAGCGACCAAGGCATCAATAAGTGGTGCCTGGAATTGAGCGGCATGCGGCACGAATCGGCGGTAGTAATTGAGCATACCGAGAAAACGGCGCATACCTTGTACGGTTTTAGGAGGGGGAAAATCTAGGAGGACTTGGATTCGCTCCTGTGGTGGTTTGGTGCCATTGGCATCAATACGGTAACCCAAAAAGACAACCTCACTAGCCCCGAGGATGCACTTGGAAGGGTTTAACACAACACCATATATTCCTGCAAACGTTTAAAAAGGATTTGCAGATGTTCCTTATGTTGAGCCTGGTCTACTGAGAAGACCAGAATATCGTCAACATAAGGAAAACAGAAATCAAGACCCCGTGTGACCTCATCGATAAAGCGCTGGAAGGTTTGACCAGCATTTCGCAAACCGAAGGTCATGAAAGGAAATTCGAAGAGGCCAAACGGAGTAACAATAGCTGTCTTGGCGATGTCCTCTTCAAAAACGGGGATCTGATGGTACGCCTTCACCAAGTCAAGCGTACTGAACACGGTAGCGCCAGTGAGGTTGTGTGAAAAATCGTTGATGTACCGAACAGGATAGCGATCCGGCACCGTCCTGGCGTTCAAGGCGCGGTAGTCGCCGCAAGGGCGCCAGGTATTGTCTTTTTTCGGCGTCATATGCAAAGGCGAAGACCATGCGCTCTTAGAGGGCCTTGCAGTACCACACCGGATCATGTCCTCAAATTCCTTCTTTGCAGCACTTAATTTCTGCGAAGCGAGGCGACGAGGGCGACAACACACTGGAGGACCATCCACAGTCTTTATGTGGTGGACGGTATTGTGTTTAATGGTCCTTGTAAGACCAGGTGGCTTTGTGATCTCTGGAAATTCACCAAGAATATCCGTATAGGGTGAATCGCTGGAGATGACCTTGACACTTTGCTGGTCAAAACTGACTGCCGAGGCATGGCAGGACATTCCGGTAATGCCATCCACCAACCTCATACGATGGCAGTCAGGTAAAAGATTGTAAAAGCCCAGGAAATCCGCCCCAATGATCGCCTTCTTGACGTCGGCAACCACAAATGACCAAATGAAATCTCGACGAAGTCCGAGTTCGAGGGTTAGGTTGATGGTACCGAAGGTCCTTATCTTAGTACCATTAGCTGCACTGAGGTCATAGTCAGTAGATTGCCTACGACTTGAGAGCCAGTGATAAGGAAAGCAGCATAAATCTGATCCGGTATCGACGAGGAACTGGCGCTTTGTAGCCTTATCGGTAACAAAAAGACGGCGGCTCTTTAATTGGTAATCAGCTGCCGCTGATACTAATTGCCGGTTATGTTTTCCGGTACCCAGTCGCAAGGCTTGATGCATTTGCTTGCTTTGGTACCAAACTTGGTATGATACCAGCAGCGCTTGGACTCAGATGATGCGGGCGTTCTGCTGCGAGCGCTTGAACCCGAAGAACGGCTTCGAGAGCAACTTCTTAGCCGTGCGGTCGTCTGCAGAGCGGCTACCTGATCGGTCAGGTACTCAATTTTTTTGGTAATCTCTGCAAGCACCGGTAAAGGAGCGCTTGATGCAGCGTACACGTTTGCAGGGGCGGGCGAAAGCTCCATAATTTTATCGGCCAATTCAGCCACCTTGTCCAGGCCGAGGTCTGCTTGTGCAGCCAGGATAGCCTGCACCTGCGCAGGTAGTCGCCGTAACCATAGCTGCCGTAGGATGTTCTCTTCAGTGAAAGTGGTTCCAGCGAGGGAGCGTAAATGCCGCAGAAACTGGGACGGTTTCCGGTCCCCAAGTTCCTCGTCACTGATGAGTTGCCTCACCCGTTGCTCCTCAGATGTAGAGAGGCGTCGTGTTAGCTCTTCCTTGAGCTTGATATACCTCCCTTCTTTAGGGGGTCGAGTAATTATGTCTTCAACCTCCCCGGCTAAACGCTGGTCTAATTGGCCTACGACATAATTATACTTGGTAGCATCTGCGGTGATGCCAGAGATTTCAAATTGTGCCTCTACCTGGGCAAACCATACTGCTGGCTTGTCAGGCCAGAACGGAGGCAATTTTACACTTACCTTGTGCACGAAATGTGCACTGGACTGAGATGTCTGTGTACATAAGCGCTCCTGCAGAGCAGCATTTTCTGTGAGGAGCTGCTTTAACTGAGCCTGCATATCATCAGCCATGGTAAATATATATAGGAAATGTGTATAAATTAAAAAGAAACAAAAGGTAGAGCACGATAAAAAAAATCATAAAAATGTTCCCGAAGTGTAAGATAAAAAAAATAATGAAATGTTATAGAGGGAGAGGATGCTGTGGTGTCCAAAATTGCAAATATTTGTGCAAGTATACACAAAAAGTATTATATAAATGTAACAGTTTTAACACAATATACAAAGGACAGCACACAAAAATTCCTGAAATTAAGTTGTGGGTTGTACACCCTAATACACAAAATTCATTTTAAAATACCAATGTCAAACACTATAACTAGGAAAACACATATAAAAACACCATACCTTTCTCAAGCAAACACCATAAAATGATATACATAAAAGAACAAAATAACATAACCTTACTGCCAAATACGATGATAAATTTAAATATAAGTAAACTTAGTGTTCATAAGCACAGGTGTCACCATTGGTTGGGAGTTTTCTCTCCACTGGAGAACGTAAAATAAAAATTTGGTGATACCACCAAGAATAAAAGAATAGCTCTTAATAAAAGTGGTATACACCATTTATTGTGGATCACACGAGTCTGTAAGGCGTGGTCGGTTGGAATTGGAAAAACCCTGATCTTTTTATATATTTTATATTTTCACCGTTCCGTCATGAGTGACATCTCTACTAGATACGGTGGCAGTCTTACCAACCAGTATTATAAAAAGGTGCGACCATGGAGGCGCCACACCACCCCCCTACGGAGAAAAGAAACCGGGGGAAAAATTAAAGGTTAAAAACATTCAGAGATAAAAATACAATGGCATAATACCAAAAAATAGAAAGAAAAATAAAACACATTCTAATCTAAATTCTTAAATCTAACTCGTCTGCCAGACCGAGTTGTGTAACTTTTATCAGCAGGAGCGGATGGCTGAGGCTGAGACTTACGGTAGGCAAAAGTTTGAGGTGAAATGGGCTGAGGTTTAATAGCTGAAGGCAGAGCTGGTGAAACAATAGGAGCAGGCGTTTGATATACAGAATGCTCAACAAAAGCAGGTTTTACTCTGTCGACGCTCACTGCAACTCTCTTGCCCCTGATATTGAGGGTTAACGTTTTCCCGTCATCAGCACGTTCTAAAATGGTGAATGGACCCGAATACAGAGGCTGCAATGAGCGCCGAACGGAGTCGTCACGCAGAAAGACATGAGTGGCTGTTGCAAGTTCCTTAAATATGAATGAGGCTGACTGACTATGTCGCGAGGCAGGAACAGGTCGTATTTTCGACATTTTGTCCCTGAGTTGGACAACAAGGTCAGCAGGGTCCTCAACTCTATTTAAAGGAGGAGAAGCTACTTAGAATTCACCAGGGAGCCTTAAGGGTTCCCCGTACACCATTTCTGCTGCGGTTGCCTTCAAGTCTTCCTTGAAAGCAGAACGCATGCCAAGAAGCACTAGGGGGAGTGCTCGAACCCAAGAGTCACCGTGACACATAAGGGCGGCTTTGAGCTGACGATGGACACGCTCAATCATGCCATTAGCACACGGATGGTATGAAGTCGTCCTTATGCGCTTGGTGGCGAACTGCTTTAGGAGTCTGCGAAATAAATCAGACTCAAATTGGGTGCCTTGGTCAGTTGTTATGATAGAAGGCACTCCAAAACGAGATATCCACTCCCTAGTAAAAGTGTCAGCGACCTCGTCGGCAGTTATCGACCGCATAGGCCAAACTTCAGGCCACCTGGTCGTCCTGTCTATAGCCGTGAAGCAATAACGAAACTCGTTATAGACAGGAAGAGGTCCGACGATGTCGATGTGGATGTGTATGAATCGACCAGAAGGTTGGTCGAAGTTGCCAAGGGGAGCAGAATTGTGCCTCGTAACCTTGCTTCGCTGACAATCTTCACAAGATTGCGTCCAAATTTTGCAGTCCTTCTTAATGGAAGGCCAAATATATCGGTCTGAAACAAGACGCGAGGTAGCTCGTACACCAGGGTGACTCAAACAATGCAGTTTGTTAAACACCCCTCGGCGGAAGGAGCTGGTTAGGAAGGGACGCGGCTTTCCTGTAGAAACGTCACAATAGATGAAAGTAGTAGTGCCCGGAATAATGACCTTGGTCAGCTCAAGGCTACTGCCATTCCTTAGCAAGTCCGCTAGCTCCTCATCATCGCCTTGAGCTTCAGCGATCGCTTCAAAGTTTTGTTCCAACGCAATAGCCTCAATTCGTGACATAGTATCAGCGACGACATTGTCTTCACCTTTTATATACTTTATGTCAGTCGTGAATTGGCTGATAAAAGAAAGTTGGTTCAGTTGCGCTGGGGGAAGCTTTTCGCAGCGCTGTATAAAAGCATACAGTAATGGCTTGTGGTCAGTGTAAATGGTGGCATGCTGAACTTCAAGAATGTGGCGGAAATGTTGTACACTATCGTACACCGCGAGAAGTTCTCGATAATAAGCTGGCCACCCTGACTGCTGAGGAGTTAGCTTTCTGCTGAAAAACGCCAGCGGAAACCATTCACCATTGATCTGTTGTTCTAAAGAAGAACCGACGTGGATGCTAGAGGCATCAGTAAAAAGTCCTAACGGTGCGTTACTAATAGGATGCTGAAGTATTGTAGCATCTGATAGGCTCCGCTTACATGCGTCAAATTGCTGTAACAGTTCGGGTGTCCATGGAAATGGTTTAGGACCCTTACTGCTGGTAGCGACCAAGGCATCAATAAGTGGTGCCTGGAATTGAGCGGCATGCGGCACAAATCGGCGGTAGTAATTGAGCATACCGAGAAAACGGCGCATACCTTGTACGGTTTTAGGAGGGGGAAAATCTAGGAGGACTTGGATTAGCTCCTGTGGTGGTTTGGTGCCTTTGGCATCAATGTGGTAACCCAAAAAGACAACCTCACTAGCCCCGAGGATGCACTTGGAAGGGTTTAACACAACACCATATTCCTGCAAACGTTTAAAAAGGATTCGCAGATGTTCCTTATGTTGAGCCTGGTCTACTGAGAAGACCAGAATATCGTCAACATAAGGAAAACAGAAATCAAGACCCCGTGTGACCTCATCGATAAAGCGCTGGAAGGTTTGACCAGCATTTCGCAAACCGAAGGTCATGAAAGGAAATTCGAAGAGGCCAAACGGAGTAACAATAGCTGTCTTGGCGATGTCCTCTTCAAAAACGGGGATCTGATGGTACGCCTTCACCAAGTCAAGCGTACTGAACACGGTAGCGCCAGTGAGGTTGTGTGTAAAATCGTTAATGTACCGAACAGGATAACGATGCTTCTTGGCATGCGTTCTGCTTTCAAGGAAGACTTGAAGGCAACCGCAGCAGAAATGGTGTACGGGGAACCCTTAAGGCTCCCTGGTGAATTCTTAGTAGCTTCTCCTCCTTCAAATAGAGTTGAGGACCCTGCTGACCTTGTTGTCCAACTCAGGGAAAAAAATGTCGAAAATACGACCTGTTCCTGCCTCGCGACATAGTCAGCCAGCCTCATTCATATTTAAGGATCTTGCAACAGCCACTCATGTCTTTCTGCGTGACGACTCCGTTCGGCGCTCATTGCAGCCTCCGTATTCGGGTCCATTCACCATTTTAGAACGTGCTGATGATGGGAAAACGTTAACCCTCAATATCAGGGGCAAGAGAGTTGCAGTGAGCGTTGACAGAGTAAAACCTGCTTTTGTTGAGCATTCTGTATATCAAACGCCTGCTCCTATTGTTTCACCAGCTCTGCCTTCAGCTATTAAACCTCAGCCCATTTCACCTCAAACTTCTGCCTACCGTAAGTCTCAGCCTCAGCCATCCGCTCCTGCTGATAAAAGTTACACAACTCGGTCTGGCAGACGAGTTAGATTTAAGAATTTAGATTAGAATGTGTTTTATTTTTCTTTCTATTTTTTGGTATTATGCCATTGTATTTTTAACTCTGAATGTTTTTAACCTTTAATTTTTCCCCCGGTTTCTTTTCTCCGTAGGGGGGTGGTGTGGCGCCTTCATGGTCGCACCTTTTTATGACACTGGTTGGTAAGACTGCCACCGTATCTAGTAGAGATGTCACTCATGACGGAACGGTGAAAATATAAAATATATAAAAAGATCAGGGTTTTTCCAATTCCAACCGACCACGCCTTACAGACTCGTGTGATCCAAAATAAATGGTGTATACCACTTTTATTAAGAGCTATTCTTTTATTCTTGGTGGTATCACCAAATTGGCAATACAAACAACCACTCGATCAATAGATCTACCTTATCTCAAAGCAATAAAGACGATTTCTATATGACAAACTTAGCTGCCAAAAAGTGCCTTTTGATCATAACACCTTTAAATGATACTACTTTAATTTACTACAATTAAAATAAAAATCCTGGGTCATTCCTAACACGCGGCCATCTAATCGCAAACTAAGCAGACCTTGTACTATGGAAACCAGATAACTGATATTAATCCCTACTTCCCTACTAATATTATAAAAGTTAGTTTCTTAACCGATCATCATGAAACTTTGTACACATATTCTTGGAGGTATTAGAAGTAACATAGGATACTTTATGTGCCGGGAAAATGTTACATCCCTCGGGAATCGCGTGTGAAACCGCGGGGACAGCTAGTATTAAATATTACTAGGTAAGGTACATTTTTTTTTTTCAAAATTCTTATATAGATTTCCATCCAGACACAGAACAAACAGACATGTTCATACACATCCTCTAGTATAATATTATTATACTACGTATATAATATTGAACTATAATACATAATGTAGATATTCATATTGCATATAAGTATCTACGCTTCATTTTATTAAGTGTATAGTGCCAAAGTATATGGTATTCAAATAAATAATGTATTAAATAGCGTAATTTACAAGATGTACGGCTTGAATTACGATTTACGATAGCTTTTACGGTTTTACGACTATCGTGCTACCAACCGTAAAACTTCTAAGTGGCATTTTTACGTAAAAACTTTTTGTAATGTTATTTATCGATAAAAGTTTTACTCCTTTTACTTGAACAGTTCGCTTGGTTATTGTTTTGTTGAATTCCTTCTCCGGATGTTCTTGGAGTCACTTTCATCCAAGTTGAACTGAGATGTTCTTGGTTTTAGTTTTATCAAAAAATGTATTGAAGAAAATTATCAAATTCTTTCATCTTTGTCATCATCAATCAGTATTTGTTTCTATATGTCGATTTACTTAACTGTCTTTATTATATCAACTGGTAAACTTTTTTGATCATGTCTTACAATTGTAAATGTTGTACAAGTATATTATAGGTGTACAGATCAGATGCTAGTCGTTGTCTATCTTGTGTACTAAATTATAAGTTTTAATTTGTATCCTGATTGGTGTTTCTATAAACAAAAATATAAAAAACAAATTTCCTTGTGTGTCCAAGTCGATTTTGGATGGTTTAGATAGATAGATGGTGGCGCTGCGAGCGAATCCCTGCATTTTTATATGGACTTATTTCGACAACACAACGTCTGTCCGGGCAGCTAGTACTTATATAGATACTAGCTGCCCGGACAGACGTTGTCCTGTCAAAATAAGCCCATACAAAAATGCAGGGTTTCGATCGCAGCGCCACCTACCGGGTCCAATTGTAAATCTAAACCATTCTCGAATCTCCACGAACCCACACAAAAAATTTCATCAAAATCGGTCCAGTCGTTTAGGAGGAGTTTAGTCACATACACACGCACACAAGAAATATATATACATATTAAGATTTACATTGCACACAAATATTTATCCTGGGTGGGAAACGAACCCACGACCTACGCTTTGGCACGGCCCCTAATCACCAACCCAACTGGCCACTCACCTTATGAATAATTTGAGCTACTAACTACGTATGTAGTAAGGAGTATAAATTCGTACAATGTAGTATAGAGACGTTTGTAAGAAAGCTACCATTCATCCTATCATGTTCTACTGCCAAAGCGATAACTTCAGTCAAAATGATTGCCAATTTTATAGATAACTAGCTGTCTACTGCGGTTTTACCCGCATTCCCGTGGGATATCACATTTTACCGGGATAATAGTAGCCTATATGTTATTCCAGGATATGCTAGTATTCCGTGTAGTAGTTTTTGCGTGAAAGAATAACGAACATACTTACATACAAATCTTTCCTCTTTATAATATTAGTATAGATTATTAAAAGAAAGTTAAAATTCAAAATTATTTATTTAGTTTAGGCCCGCGGAGTATTATGTCGTTCTAGATTACAGTTACTGATGCTACCACCGATACGGAAGTCGGCCTGAAACTGAAAAGAAACGGCAAGAATCTCAGTGTGGTTACATTTTTATTTGAATATAAATATTATTTAATCTGAATGTCTGGATTTTTTTTTGTAAAATTTACAAAATCCTTTTTATAACAATGAAAAACAAAAAACTAATATTATACTGTATTGGAAAGGCAAAAAGCTCAGAATGGTATATTTATTATTAATTTTTATATAAGTCATTGTCAATTGTTTATTTAACATATAAAAAAAACTAATTACAACAATAAAAAACAAAAATCAACAAAAATTCAACTGTAGGTATCGGAAAGGCAAAAGGCTCAAAAAGATAAAAAAAAATGTCAAAATTTTATATAAGCTTTATCTGATTAATTTTTTTGTACATACAAAGTATTTACAAAATACTTATTAACATAATCAAAAACAAAAAACAATTAACATTCTAAATCGGAAAGGGCGTTGAATTACAAGTATCTTCTGGCTCACCCCTTCATCTGATACTCCAGAGAGAAAATAGATATTACCATATAAATTGTGACAGACGAGATACGGTGTGACACAGTGTTGCCAGTGTGTCGCTGTGTGTCGGGCTTGTGGGAGTAGTTCACGCGTGCGCATTGCTGCTCTTGTGGGATGGAGGGATGCTGAGTTGGCATAGGAAATGGATTAGAGTAGCCTTGATACGAAAATTGACATTTTTTGTACGTAAATTCATTTTTGAAGTGAAACTTCTTATGAAGCTTTGAAATTTTGAACAGTAACCCTTTTTGTGTGACGAAAAAAAAATTAATGATTAACATAATCTATGCTGTTCAAAAGTGATTGATGAATAATTAAAATGTTTCACTGTAATACAAAAGTTTTATTTCTATCTGTCTTTACTACACCGCTGTTTCCTTTGGTTGGATTTTTTGCTGAAATCTGGTAAAGGGATTTGTTTTCCTTTTTTTAATTGAAATTATAAAAAAAAATTTAAAAAAAAATTTTATTACCGGAGGAGTGAAAGTGAAGTGATATTTTACGTTATTATTTCACAAAAAAAATACTTAATTGTCTTTATCAGTTAAATATTGAAATTATTTAAATATGAGATAATGTAGATACGAATTCAAATTGTATTACTTATTTACTATCAAAATTTTCATTCAGTAATTTCAAAAAGAGTTAATTCACAATAGCTACTCAATGCAACTCTTTATTCTCAAACACAACATCCCCGATGATTGGGGTGTGATCCGCGCGCAAGGACACTTGCGACATTAAATTAACAATAAAACATCACTGTGCCAAACAAATCCGTTATAAAAATACTTAAAAATAAACCCTTATAAACATAAAGTTATTACAATAATCGATAATAAAAATAAACGCGTGTGAAAGACAAATATTTACTGTGAAAATGTCGACGGCAGTAAGTAACGATTTTCTCTATTCTTTATTTTGAAATCCTACGTAAATTTTATTTTTAAACGTTAACAATCTATGGCCACTTACCTCTATTTTGTGAAACCATAATCTTTATAAAAAGTCATGCATAACCTTTTGCAGAATCTCGCGTCAAAACCATTTAAAAATAGAACATGCCAAATGAACTTTTAAAAAAAGGTTATAACAGTGCACTTATATTATTATTATTAATATTTTAAATACTTTTGAAAATAGAGTTAGAAGTGTATTCTAAAAATCGAAGTCTGTGACCTAATTTTGTGCAAGATGACATTTACCTAGTAGATGTTCCTAGGTGACCTAGGTCATACAGGATGTTTAGTTTAAATGTGTTACAATTTCATATAATGTGTGTAATATAAAACAACTATCTATGGATTAATTCATCTAATAAAATACAATTATAAAAATGTTACTGTTTAAGTGATTGTAAACCAATTTATTATAAGAAACGGAAAATTAACTAAAGTAGGTATGTAGGTCATAAATACTTTAGTACACATCATAATCTTTAAAGAAAATAAAAGCATATTTAAAAACAGAAACATTCCTTTTATTTAGTAAGCGCCATCTAGTTAAATGTATGTGTACTAAATGGAACAATAACCAAATTTCAAGGTTGATGGTTGATTAAAAAGTATTGTAGCAAGACCGAACACGGTTTTTATTTTTTAATCACCGAAAGCAGATTAAATTCTTCAGTTTCTTCCATGCCAATATTTTATCTATGCTTCATAAGATCCTTTTTGCAGGTTTGAATACTAACTTGGTTTAATTAGGTCGTACGTAAGGAGTTCTATATTATTTTTTATTTTAAAACTTTTTTTTTACTTTTTTACAGGCTACATTCCCGTAACAAATGGATATCACCAGTGTTTGTCAATGTGCAATGGATGCAAAACGCTATATTTGATATAACAGCAGTATTTGAGACAGGTAAACAATTTTGAGAATTTTATAGTGCACCTTAAATATTTATACTTTTTTATAATTGCAACGAAAAAGTTTTGATGCATTTTTTTAAAGTTAATAACGATTTTTCTATCATTCACCAACATCTCCTCTTATACATGAAAAAAGGGATGACAATTAATGCCACCTTACGGTGTACCTGTTGTTAGAGAGGGATGAATATACGTCGTTAGTAAATGGAATTATGGCAATTACCAGCATTAAATGTTGCCATTTCTGAGCGCGAACGACGTATATATATAATAATAATAATAGTAAACTAGGACATTCTTTACACACGGACATCTGATCCCAAACTAAGCAGACTTTTTAAAATGCATACTTATGTATATATTTACATCCAGACACCGAACAAACAGACATGTTCATGCACACAAATATTTGTCCTGAATGGGAAGGGAACTGTAACCTGGGGTTTGGCAGTCAGGGTCTCTAACCACCAAGCCAACTGCCTGAACTGAACTCCTCTTAAACGGCTGAAGTTTTGATGATTTTTTGTGTGTTCGAGTGAATGCGAGAATGGTTTAGATTCACATTTGGACCCGGTATGTGGCCCTGTGATCGAGCAACTAACTGATAGCGCCATCTACCGGGCAAAACAACGTCTGCCGATTCAGCTACTAGTTCTCATAATATATTCATTGACTAGCTGTCCCCCGCGGTTTCACCCGCGTTCCAGGGGGATGTAACATATTCCCGGGATTAAAAAAAGGCAATGTGCTATCCCAGATCTCGTATCCATATATAATATATTAATCGTTTACGCAGCGCACGCAACGCAAGCCCTCAAAGGAATTTATTTTTCCCCGTTTTTGCTACATTTTTCATTGATTCTCCGCTCCTATTGGTCGTAGCGGGATGATATATAGCCTATAGCCTTCCTCGATAAATGCACTATCAAACACTGAAAGAATTTTTCAAATCGGACCAGCGGTTCCTGAGATTAGCGCGTTCAAACACACAAACTAACTCTTCAGCTTTATAATATTAGTATACCCTTTTTTTTGGTCTCCACAGAGAGCTTGCACAGTGTGCGAGCAAGACGACGACGTGATGCATCCAACCGCCAGGTGACGCTGCCATCTTCACCCGCGGAACATGTCATGGGACTCTATAGAGTCGCGCGACTTCCTCGGGTGAGTCTGATCATTCTAGAAGTAAAGCTCTTAGTGCTGAATTCGTCCGGAGAAGAACTATCACCATACCCATTTCTGCCGCGAAGCAGTGTGTATTTGTTGTGCACTTGGTAAGGGGGCCGGTAAAATTAAGGGCACACGAAAAAAGAAAAGAAAGAAAGAAAACATTTATTTTGGACTCAGCATCAACATTGACAATTTCATTGATATCACAAATTACACACATACAATATAGCAATAACAACACAATCATACAGTATATACACTGTGTGAGGCCAAAAAGGCACCTATCCAGCAAAAGCTGCGGCTGTAGATACCGCAGGATTGACAATGCATTGGCGATGCTCCTGGTGTTGCAAATGTCCATCAAGACCACCAGGGTAAGTTTTCGGAGTAATAAACATAAAAATAAATGATATAATAATAATAGTCCGTTGATGACTCTTTCCCTCACTGGACCCTTCAAGGGTTCCAGGCAGACAAAGTAATAAGAATTAACTTTATTAAAGCATTTTGGCACTTTCGGGGTCCACCTAATATGGCAAGAAGGCTGACTTCCGAACCGGTGGTAGCTTTAATAGCTTAGACCATTTTTTGCCTTTTTCAAAGGTCAGGACAGGCTGATTAATTATAAGGAAATAGTAATTTTCAACTCTAATAAATGATAGAATAAGTATCTTATCACATAGGCACCACAATAACAGCTGAACTTGTAAACTCTTCGTTTGTGTATCTCCTAAAATTCTAGTCCTTAATCATCTAACAATGAAATGAATTTTCCAGCGGGGTGCCGGCGCACCAGCTGTCGGCAACGCGGCTACTCAGTTCACCTGACCCATCTCGACACCATCTTGATGAGCCGCAAGGTAACTGTAGTACTTATTTCTTCATGATGTTAAGGTAAGCTTGTCACCAATTGGAACTAAAATCCAACTGTTCAGTCTCTTATCTTTTAAGGATAGAATCAATATTGTGGGTGATGATTGATCACGAAACTTTAAGCCCAAAAGTGATCTAAACTAATCAGTGCCGGATTAACCACGTAGCAAGAGTAGCATTTGCTACAGGCCCCGCGGAAAAGGGGCCCCGCGTGTCTAAGGCCGCCCACCTCCGTTTGTTTTTTTACCACTTTATACTTAAGAACCCATAGCAGACCAAAGGCCCCTCAACAGAATTTGCTACGGGGCCCGCGCTTGCTTAATCCAGCACTGAAACTAATACATGGCTTTAATGATAAAGATACTTTTGCTTAGTGTAGAGCTCTTAGTGCAGAGTTCGTCCGGGGAATTTCTACCACCGAACCCATTTCAGCAGCGAAGCAGTAGTGCACTTGTATTACTGTGTTTCGGTTAGAAAGGTAAGGGGGCCGGTGACATTACAGGCACATGAGACTTAACAACTTCACGTCTCAGGGTCGACAACGCAATGGTGACGGCCCTAGTTTTGCAAATATCCTTAGGCAGCGGTGACCACTTACCATCAGGTGGACCGTCTGCTTGTTTGTCGGCCCTGGAACAGGATGGTGAATATTTGTACTCTTCTCTCTGTTGATTACATTCAGATTACACGATTTAATAGCTACATAACTTCTCGTTTACAGAAGTATATTCATTCTCGGAAGAGTTTGGAGAAAGGGAGAGGGAGAGAGAGAGGGAGCGGGAGAGGGAAGGGAGGTCGGCGCGCAACGGGGCGTTACGCTGGGGCGCCCGCTTTGGGCCCACGCACCGGCCCCCCGCCGCCGCCGCTGGCCTCCTCGACTGCTTCCGAGCCTGTCGCTCCAGACTCGACCAGTATCTTGCTAGGAGGAAGGTAAAATTGAAACCTTTTTTTTAGGTCTGTGGGCCATTATTTAGTACCGGCCCGAACGTCTCGAGCAAGAATTTTGTGGCGCCCACTTAGAGAAATCATTATCCACAGTATACAGTAGAGCGGTGCCCCAAAAATTGGCGTCCCAGGCCGTCGTCTCACCTCGTCTTCCTATTTGTTTCCTGCATGTCATTTGGCATTAATAATTTTCTCCGTTTTCTTGGAAACAACAAGCTCGATTTAAATACATTTTTGTGATTTTAATAAGTAGCTAAGGGATATTTTTTTATTTTTGAAAAATCTTAGTCCAAACCCAATTAGAGTGAACAAAATGTCTGTTACCTACTCAACGAATCATTCTGAATCGATTCTTATACACCTTGGCCACCTAAAATTAATCATGAAACGGTGGTGCCAGAGAGACATCAATCAGCCAACTTTGTGAAAAATAATTAACTATACCATAGCTAACTTAAGAAATGAACATATCTAGAATAGGCTTGGCGTAAAACTGTTGGCCCAGGCCAGCTTTACGCGTGTCCTAACAGGGCTTCGATTCTGTAAGGAAAGTGACACTAGCTCGAGGATGTTTTGTCACGGCCTATATGCTCTGTTTTTTTCGCTAACTACGCAAACACGTGAGAGGTAAGCTCTCCGAGTCCTCGTTGAGCCGGCTCGCCGATGATGTGATTAGTTTTAGCTGAATAAGGGGGCAGCTTTAAGAAAATGGGCATTTTAGTAACAAAATGTCATATCAACTTTTAGATCGAGCGAGGAGTCCGGCTCTATGGTCAGAATGAACAGCGTCTGGCTGTCAAGATATGGTTATCAGCTCTCCGCGGGGTTCGACATCGGAGCGACAAATTCGCGCTTCTTGGACATCTTTACCAGGCTTACATGGACTTCGGGAAGTACAGGTCAGAATCAGACAGCTCAGCTCTTTTGGGTGTTTATTTTACGTATCAGGGTCGACATTGCATTTGACAATGCCCCTAGTGTTGTAAATGTCCATAGGCGGCGGCGACCACTTACCATCAGGTGGACTGGGTGCCTGATTGTCGCCCTAATTGACCAAAAGAATTAAAAAAAAATGTATATTCTTGACACTTTTGATATTACTCATCTATGTGCCGGAAAGAGACAAGCAAAGAGAGGAAGGTTAGATACCTTAGTGATGAAAAAAATCCTGGAATACTCTTTACACACGGTCATCACATTCTGAACTAAGCAGAGATTGTGCTATGGAAACCAGATAACTGATTACACATACTCCTTTTTTAAATACATATTTACATAGATTTACATCGACACAGAACAAAACAGACATGTTGATGCACACAATTGCCACTGGGTGGGTATCTAGTCAGGTTCTCTTAACCACCAAGCCAACTGGCCCGTCAGATTATCCTATAATAATAATAGCATGATATTCTCGAAGAGATTGGCAGAAGTCTCTGCAATGAGAACTATATTCTACCGAAGACATATATGGTCCCATCGTGATATTTGGAGTGCATTGTCACCGTCTATTAAGCACATTACTAATTCTAGGCTACAGGAAATCATTTCTAAATTAAGAAACTTTAATATAAGGAATCCAGCCCACGACTTGCAGATTTTCTATCAAACTGGTAGAGTGCTACTTAGCGATTTTATGTCATAATGTAATGCATATAGATTTCATTTTAAGGTTCAGGGACTATAAGGATTAAAAATGATGATCCTACTAATATTAAAAATGATAATGTTAAGCATCGATATTGTTACTCTTTTACGCAAATCGACCTAACAGATTTGGAAGAAACTTGGCACATATACGGTTTATAACCTGAATTAGCATATAGGAAACTTTTTACACCGGGAAAGAATAACATCCCTCGGGAATGGGGTGAAACTGCGGGGAACAGCTAGTGCAATCTATACTAATATTATAAAGAGGAAAGATTTGTATGTAAGTATGTTTAGTACTCTTTCACGCAAAAACTACTAAACGGATATGGATGAAACTTGACACATAGATAGAGCATATCCTGGAATAAAATTTTGGTTACTTTTTATCCCGGGAAAATGTGATATCCCTCGGGAACACGGGTAATACCGTGGGGGACAGCTAGTGATATATAAAGCTATTAAACAATAAATCCAAGATGTTTTTAAAATCCACTTATGTTCCAACAAAATCCTTACAGCAATTGGCTTTTCGAGGTACATTAAACATTGGATGTTGCATTAAATCCAATGTGACAAACCCCTAAATTGCTGAGTTCCCTTCTAAATACGACCTAAATTACAAGCTTTAAAGTTCAATTCTCACCATCAGAGAATCCTTGGAGTTCGCGAACCGTCAATTAGGAATATCCGAAGAACTGGACTCTGCGCCGATGCGGGCTGAAGCTTACTTGAATCTGGCTCGCGCTCATCAAACTCTGGGTGGATTAGACAGGTAAACGTTTTACAGTTTTGAACTCTATTTGAATAGAATAAAGATGATTATTGTTTATATTATTTATAACAAAAGAGGTTGACTCGATGATTGGTGTCTCTGTTTTGACGTGCAAAAAATACGATTGTTTCTGCCCTAAGTTCGATGCATTATAAAAGTAAGGATGGCTGAGCATTGCTCGGGATTTCTTTACTAACGTGACTTCTACCGTATTCTTTTTTTTAAAGCACTGACATATATACCTAGATACGAATTAGATGCGATAATAAAGGGCTCCCAATAACAGTATTTCTCAAAAATGATGTATCTTGAAACGCTTACCTTCAAATGACATTGTAGCAGTTTTCGTTGTCTAAAAACACGGATAAAACGACATTTTCTGAAAATGAATCCTAGCTAGATCGATTTATCGCCCCCGAAACCCCGTGCATGCTAAATTTTATGAAAATCGTTGGAGCCGTTTCCGAGATCCTAATTGTATATATATAGAAGAATTTCTCGTTTAAAGGTATTAGATTAGATAGGTTTCTCAAGTTATTGCTATAGCCATGTTTCTTTTATTTATACTGCTAAGGTGGCATACAAGCTGTTTAATTCTACAACTGTTTAGAATCCATTGAATTTCAGAGTTAACTGTATGGTGCGAAACTTTTCATTTAACAACCTGCCTCCTTATTCAGCTAATACAAACATCGAGCGAGCCGCTTCACGGAGGTCTCGGAGAGCTTATCTCTCGCGTGATTAGTAGTATTAGCGTAGTTAGCGAAAGAGACAGAGCATAGAGACCGCGACGAAACATCCTCGAGTTAGTGTCAGTTTCCTTATAGAATCGAGCCCCTGGTCCATTATCCGATTGGGCTGAAATTTTGCAAACACATTTTTTACTACGCAAGTTTTGCTACGTCATTCTAAAACCAAGACGGCGGACGCGGTAGGATCATTCATAAAATGGAGGTCCATTTTAAATGATCTTGCCTTGTCCGCCATGTTGGATTCCGATAGGGCGCATCGAAATTTATTAGTACTATAGACTTTAATGGTGTTAAGTTTAATTTGCAATAAATTAAATATAAATTTCAATTTAATCATTAACATTGTCTTCTTTCCAGAGCACTCTCGTACTCTCGTCACGCCCTCTACAACGACTGCGGCGGTGGATCCACGGCGGGATGTGTCCACCTCACCGTGGCGGCCGTCAGCCTGGAGCTTGGAGCCTTCTCCAAGGCCATGGACGGCTTCCAGAAGGCACTGGCTGTGGCACAGGCGCAGAATGATAATACGCTGTTGTTGCAGGTTAGTTTGCAGGAAAACAATCTTAAATAGGCACATTTTTACAGTAAAAAGATACAGTAAGAAGAAGAAGTGATACTTTTGTATTACAGGGAAAGATTTATTTATTCATCAATCACTTTTGAAAAGCATAGATTGTTTATCATTTATTTATTTTTACAATTAATTGGGGTACTTCACTGTATAATTTTATTCCATACTCATGTTTATCTATATATTATAATAATTTAAAAATATGCCCTGTAACATAACGGAAATGTTTCTTACCTTTTTTATTAATTTTGTATCCTACTCTAATAATTTGTGGCACTCTATTTAAAATTCTTCCACTCGCTACATTAGCGTCACCTTAATTTGTTTCAGTTTAACGGACACTTTTTAGTACACTGAGGCGGACCTCCTTTTCTTCTACACTCCATATTCCCGCTCAATCCATTGAATGAACTGATTCACAGACTGACTGGTCGACCGTCTGAGTCACTGACCGACTGACTGACTGTATTGCCACAACTTGTTATCTATTAAATAGACACACAAACACTACACCTCCCTAAGAACTTTTACTTCAAAAAAGCTTGGGGGTCTGCCGATAGATGACACCTTTTAACTACTCAATCACTGTGCAGAGCGTCATTTACTATTGCTATACCTATAAGATTTTCCCCTAAACCAATCAACATTAAACGTGTCCTAAAGAAGTTTTCACTTTAAAACACATGACATAACGACGTCAATACTCTGCAACGAAGTTAGATATTCGAAGAAGGATAAGGTTTTTCAAAATATGGAATCTTTGTTGCAATGGTGATATCTATTGTGTGTGAAGTAAGATTTTTAAATCTGCAGAAGTTGCACGAAAGAAATATTAAAGTATCTTCATTTTTGAGTAGTAGAGCTCTTAATGCAGAGTTCGTCCGGGGTGGTACTACCACCTTACCCATTTCTGACGTAAAGCACTAGTGCACTCGTATTACTGTGTTTCGGTTAGAAAGGTAAGGGGCCGGTGAAATTACAAGTACATGAGACTTAATAACTTCACGTCTCAAGGTCGGCAACGCATTGTCGATGCCCCTAGGGTTGCAAATGTCCATAGGCGGCGGTGACCACTTACCATTAGGTGAACCGTCCGCTTGTTTGTCGGCCCTTGTGGAATAAAAAAAAAACCACGTGTCATTCACCATAAAAGTTACAAGCCGTACTCTAGTATACTGCTATCAACGAATTCGTCAATACAAAATGAATTCTAATAATACTTCCATACTAGCGCTCAATTGTTATTATTTATATTATTATAAAAAAAAGAAGATAAATAAGAAAAAAATAAATGTTATTGTTAAAAAAGCGCGGGGTGTCTGGTGTCAATAGTAATAAATATTTTATTGACAGATATGAGTAGAAGGCTTGCTTATATACACTATTCTTAATTCAAATTTGTATAAATTGATTTTCTATTTTTGAGTTGGATTTTCTATAAAAGCGTTTTTTTTTTATAATTTTAAATAATTATTTATTTTCATGTTTAGTTTAATTTGCTATGAAAACGTGTTATATTGAATTGTCATCGGTCCTCGATAAACCTACATAGTTTGAATGAAATCTGACCGTTTAAAGTGGGTCAAAATCGAGCCCAAAGGAGTCGGTTACAAACATACAAGTGAAGCTAATAAAAACCGTGTAATTAAAAAGGATAACTGCTCTAAGATACATAAAACCTATTTCCCACAGGTATACGTAGGTCTATCAGAACTGTGGCGTCGTCTCCGCGACGCTGAACGCGCTGTCGCGTGCGCCGCCCGCGCTTGTGACTTGGGGCGTGGTCCAAGAGCCGCCGATCTCAATACTCGACATCACAGGATGGCATTACTGCAAATGGCAGCCGCGCTGAGAGCTAGAGGCGAACTTGGAGATGCACACGACTATTGCAATGTAAGTATCTATAATATTTATTAAGGGAGAACCACGGTATTGAAATTATTATATCTATATAATAGGTTGGGGAAAAATCTTCCTTCGCATTTTTTAAGAAAATTCAAAACATTTTTAACATAGTTTATTTACATTTAACTAAAGAATGTAGGTACCATTTTGTTCGATAACTTTTTGCCATCTTGTAGGTAGGGACATGATCCCATTGCTATAGAAATTTTGGGACTTCTGATCAAAATACTGCGACAAGTGGTTTTGACAGTCCTCTCGTGATGTTAACCTGACACTGCCTAAAGAATTCTGAAGAGACCGAAACAGGTGGAAATCTGAAGGTGCAAGGTCAGGACTATACGGGGGATGCATTAATACCTCCCAGCCAAACTCTCTTAATCTTTGCTGAGTGGCTAAAGATGTGTGAGGTCTAGCGTTATCATGATGAAAAACCACACCCCTTCTGTTGATTAATTCCGGCCGCTTTCTCTCAACTTCTTGCTTTAATCTCATCAGTTGTTCGCAGTAGAGTTCAGAATCGATGGTCCTGCCTGGTGGTAACAGCTCATAATGAATAATGCCCTTCCAATCCCACCACACACACAGCATCACCTTGTTGCGAGTTAACCCGGGTTTCGCCACAGTCTGTGAAGCCTGACCGGCCTTTGACCACGACCTTTTTCGCACGTTCTTGTCGTACGTGATCCACTTTTCATCACCAGTTATCACCTTCTCCAAAAATGGTTCGGTTTCATGACGTCGTAATAAAGAATCACAAATGAGTATAATAACCCGGGTAGGGTTATTAGGTTTCTTTCAGTGAACTCGTGAGCTACCCAAATATCTAGCTATTTTGTGTACCCAGTTTTTTTCAAATGCGCCAAAACTGTTTTGTGGTCAATTCCCAGTTCTTCAGCTACGTCGTAACTACTGATATGCCGATCTTGCTCCACTTTTTCAAAAATGGCATCCATTTTATCCGTAATGTGGCGACCAGAGCGACGTGCATCTTTGACATCAAAATTTTGCGGATTGAAAACGCTTAAACCAAATTTGTGCTACTCTCACAGACACTGCACTAGGTTCATAAACATCGCAAATTTTTTTCGCGGCTTGCGTTGCATATTAACCTTTTTTGTAGTAAAATTTTAAAATGAATCGAATTTCTTCATTAGATTCACTCATCTTGGCGGTACGAAAAACAAATACAAATCACACATTTTCCTAATTTGAATTTGGAATTATGTTCTTGAAAAATTTAAACTTTCAATGATACCAAAACCAGCCAGATACAAATAGTATAGCCAAAGAGATTTTATTACAAATTCGTACATACTATAATGCGAAAAGACTTTTTCCCCAACCTAATATTTTACAAGTTTCGGATACCAACCCATTAGATGAATATGTTAATACAAACTTATGAATTTATATTTAAATTGAGATTTTACAAAAAAAAAAACAAATATCTAGTAACTAATTCCACTGGATCTCCTTCTTCTTCCCAAAGAAACTCAACAGGAATTCGACACGTGTTTTGCTTGCATGAAGCCTCTTCAGGACGTATTAGACCCGCTGTCGCTGAGTCGACGCGCTAGCACCACAGACGTGTCCTCGCCGACCGCCGGACAGAAAGTGACATCGTATTATTAGTAAAATTATCTTAAATTAAAATATAAAAGATTAAGCAGACATATTAAAAAGTATTATGCAAGTTTTAAATGTAAACTATCGGTGTACAATAAAGTATATTAATATTTACCACCGTTTATGTATAGCCTACTACAGTGATTCTAAATACGTGCAGAATAGTTAGAAAGTTTTTGCAGACGCCTGAAAATACACTCCTTACTACCTCCAATCTTGACCATGACTTGGCTTAGGCCCGTGATGGTCAAAATGGTACAAGCTCCAAGCTGAGAATAAAAAAAGAAAAATAAATAATAATAGAAAGCTTATTAGTAAAAATAATTGACAATGTTTTGAACATATTAATTAAAAAACCCTTGTATATGATTTTCAGGAAGCTTTAAGATTGGCAGCAGTGGCTGGAGATCAGGGTTGCTACGCTAGAGCAGTTCGTATAGCTGGTGATGTTTACAGACGGAAATGTGATATTGGAAAAGCTCTTAGGTAAGTCATTTGAAAATCACCAACTCATATGAAGATGGGACTTTCTTGGGTACTTCTCAGGGATATGGTGATATCGCTATCATCATTGATAGCTCATCAATGAGATTACTTCTGGGCCTTAAGCCTCCCCTAACGAAAAGGGGAATTAAGGCCTAAATCCATACCGCAACGAAAAAAAGGGATATTGAAGCCGATTGAAGATGATTTATTATCCAATTGGGCGAAAGCGGTGAAGCTTAGGAATTTGCCTTTGACTGTTACTTTTTAGGTAGGCAAGTGTTCTCACGATGTATTCCTTCACCAAAATCCCAAAGCAGAATTCCAACTAATTGCTGCTAAGAGGCTCAGTCTTGAGATAAAAGCGGACTGGTTTAGTGGTAGAGCTCTTTGTGCAGAGTTCGCCTGAGGAAGTGAAAAATTAGTGAAGTATTACCACCTTACCCATTTCCACCATGAAGCAGAAGTAATGTAGTTGTAATACTGTGTTTCGGTTAAAAAGTTAAGGGGGCCGGTGAAATTACAGGCACATAAGACTTAACAACTTCACGTCCCAGGGTCGAGAACGCATTGGCCATGCCCCGGGTGTTGCCAAAAGCAATTGAACACATAGTGGTTCGCGAGCTATATGGGACAACAGTTGTAGCACCCCCAATGTACAATGTATTACATAATCGCCTTGCGTTATTGATGTACTAGTAATACCTTTTCACATTTCAGACACTATGAAGTAGCAATGGGCGCAGGACAAGCTCTAGGCGATCGGCTAGCGCAGATGGAAGCGATGGACGGAGCTGCAAGATGTTTAGAAGCGTTGAGGCTACAGGGAAGGATATGTAACTGCAGACCGCTGGAGTTTAACACGAGGCTGTTGGAAGTCGCCACTTCTGTTGGTGCTAAGGTAAGCTAGCAGATAAAAGGGTGTTTTAAAGCTTTGTCGCGGAGCAGGGTGGAGAGTAACGGAGAAGAGCAGTTAAAATTGACGAGTGTTTGTTGAGTGGAGACGTCGAGTACTATGATTAGCCAATTCACGGTCCGCTCCAATCCGCCCAGCATCAGTGGAAATATTATATAAAAACAAATATCTACGAGTAACTAATTCTGCTGGATCTCCTTCTCTGTCAAGTCCCAATCAAGGAAACTCAACAAGAAATCGACTCGTGTTTCGCTTCTACACGAAGCATCTTCAGGACGTATTAGACCCGCTGTCACTGAGTCAACGCACTAGCACCACATACGTGTTACCTCGCCGACCGCCGGAAAGAAAGTATGTTAAAATGGATTTCCGCAAGGTTACGCCTGAGCCAAATAGTTTTCTTTTACTATATTTTCATTCCAGCTTTCAGATATTAAAATGGTCCTTATAAATTGCTAGCGTGAGATTACGTTACCGGCGCAATTTCACAGTAAAGGTACAGACGAGGGTGGGGGAAGGGAAATAGGGGTTAGTATCCGAATTATCTAACTCTCGGATTTAATGTTCAAGCCGATTTCATAGTAGATTGATGGGTCGTCACGCGAGCAGAGTGAGAATACAAGCGCCGTCAATCATTTTAAATCGTTCATTTTGTATATCAATGATATACAAAATTAACTGCAACGAAGATTTCGCAAACACGACACTACTTTCTAAATGTACGAACTTGATTGGCACCTGGCGTGCCACAACACGATTTAATGTTTGAACCTTTACCACCACTAATCGCACCCTCAGTACGATAAGGACTTAACTCAAAATTTTGCGAAATGGAGTCACGATCATAGAGAGACTTAACAAAGTACGCTCTATCCGATGAATAGTAAAACACAGTCAATTTAATGATAGAATAAGCATACCCACCCTCCCCGCTCAGTGCAAAAGTGACCCTAACAGAGACGTGCCAGATCGTTGCCGAGCCGTTCTGAGAGTGCGTTATGTGTGACGTAGATGTGTATGAACTCGATTGGTATCAGAGTTTACAACTAGTGGGTGTCGTAGATGCTCGTCCGTCGCGTGCGGCTGCGGCTGGCGGAGATCTACTCGGCGCTGGGCGACAACAGCGCGGCGGGGCGGCAGCGGCGCGCGGCCGCCGCGTGGCCGCCGCCCGCGTGCGCGCGCTGCCGCGAGCCGCTCGCCGACCAGCCCGAGCCGCTCGCCTCGCTACCCTGCGCGCACATCGTGCACCATGCGTGAGTACCGACCGGCCGACCCACCCAACCATGGTGACGCGTCTAGGATAAAAGCGTGGCAACATTGACTTCGATTCCGAGTTGCTGTTCTCTTAGGACTGTTTTACCTTTGTGAGCAAGATACCGATATGAAACCGAATGAAATGAAATAAAAAAAAGAAACTTCGAGGGCGAACGTGACATACAGTTAAAAGTATTATCTTTAAAAAAATCCTTAAAAGCTTTGAGAGCAAGATATTTAAATGTCCTAAGTTCGCCGCACATTTCAAAATTTAATGTGAAATAATTAATAAATACGGGTAAAGAATTTTTATTGTCCTGTCAGCTAGTTTCCAATAAAACTATTATTTAAAAATGTCGTCGATGACAGATGCATGCCAGAGTCGTGGTCCCGGCGCTCGACTCGCAGCAGCGCGGGCGCCCCCGAGTGCGCGGAGTGCGCGTCGCCGCGAGCCGCGCGCGCCGCGCCGCCCGCGCCGCCCGCGCCCCCCGCACCCAGGAACCTGCCTTCGCAGGTACTACAAAAAAAGAAAAAAAAACATTATTCATGACGTGTGTTTTGTTGCCCGCTTCAAAAAGCGTTACTTTAACATAATAATTATTATTATTTATCATATTTTATTCGTTTATTCATCATTTATTTACGAATTTCGAGAAATTTTGCTCAAATATTTATTTGAGTCTAATGCTGAGCAAAATTTATTACTATTTTATAATTTATCAAAATCATTTGTTTACAACAATATTTCTAAATTTTCTTCCAATTTTATTAAAACATTTTAAAAACCGAATTAAATTTGTTAATATGTAGATTGAAACCATATATTCCAAAGGGTCTAAATTAAACGGCTAACTTATTATTATATTATTAACCAAAAACAATCAGATATTATTGTTATGATTTTATCCAAGGAATAAAATTTACTATAACTTAAATAACTTTGCCAAAATCACTCCTTATAATGTAATATTATACCTTTCAGGATTTCCCTTTCGGCACACCACCCACACTCCGCGAATCAGATCTCAACTCGATACTCTCAGATCACAGCAGTCAACAAGCAACATCTAGCGTTTAATTTATTGTAATTCTAAAACAACATTTGTGTCCACTTGAAGATGGCAGCACTGGAACCGTTAAACTATATTTTTTAAAGGGTGGACACCAGCATCTACACAGATTCACTATTATTTTTATAACCATACAAAGCCGCGAAATTTCTCTCTAGAAAAATGACAGATATTTAACTTATTATTTATTATTTAACCAACGAAAATAATTATTTTACCATATATTTTGATATTTATTTACTTATCGATATCATTTCGATGGATTGAAACCAGTTATCTGGTTTCGAGTGGATTAGTAACTAAACTTATTGTTTATTTTTTTTCTTTTTTTTTGCTTTTGAATGCAAAGTCACCAATGACCATCTATGAAAAGAGATATAAATATGTTTTTCTTTTTATTTCACCTAATGGCATTATTATAATCTTTGATTCAACTTTCGCGTGCTACCTTTTTTGTTTTCAAATAAAATATCGTTAAAATATATTAAATGTTTTAAGAACTATGTTGATATTATATAAGGAATTGTCAGTGATTGACGGAAAGGAACTATTTGTCCATATCCTTTTAAAATAAACCTAATATAACATAACTTTAGGATAAAATTCCTTTGAAAAAAAAATACGCTTTATTAATGGAAAAATGTTTGATTTTGTACGAATTATAAAAAAAATAAAAGTATTATTATATTTATTAACGATTGAGATATTGATGTATATTTAAAGATAATTATAATGATATCCAATTGGTGGATTGTGATTGAATGTTTTTGATGGAGTTTACGCTTGTATCGTATATGTGTTGCTAAGATTTCGTTTAAGATTTGTTATAGTCTAGTATTTCACATAATGGATGAATCTGGTATTTCAAATAAGGGATGGAAATGTTATATTAAAATAGGGATGTTACGGAAAAGGTACAGGTAGGTTATACGACATGTCGCGCTGGGACTTCGGCGGAATGTGGGTTCCAATATACTTATGCCTACTCATGGGCGTACCCACGGGGCAATTTGGGGCATGTGCCCCACCCTACTCACTGACTCGAAGCTAAATCTTTATTTTGGTCATAATTTTTAAATTTAGAAACGAAATTCTAGCTAGGTTTAGTCAAAACCCTGGTTATTGTTGAAATAAGGTCAGAAAATAAAACAATCTTTAATTTACTGCTACTAATCGAATTCTGCCCTTCCCAATAAAAAAATACTAGGTACGCCCATGTGCCTACGCCTTCGGGAATAATAGGCGAGAGTGTTTAATTTTTTTATTTATATAGAGCAACAATGAATTACGTGATATTGATATAACTACAAAAAAAATATATCGTTGTTTAAACCTACAACAAATAACGATTTAAACGAAGACCTTTTGTTTTTTTTTTGGGGACTATTGTTTAAAGAATTAAATACGTGTATAAAACTATTTCGTAACATCCCTGATTTCATATAAAGAATTAAAACAAAAAAATGTTATTTATTAATACAAACTGCCACAATATGTTTCTAATCGTCAATTAATATAGAGACACTATAATGAACACCTGTAATAAGCAATATATAAATAAATAGTACTAACATAGCACTGGTTTGACGATCGGCACATAAAATGGGAGTAGTAAAGTGTGCCAGGCTTCAAAAAAAGTTTTAAACAAAATGCTTTAAAAAATAGAATCTATGGTAGCTCATGAGACAAAAGGAGGTTTGTTATCTAGTAGCCTCATGATTTTTTTTTTCTTAAAAGCAAACTGTCCGAGCATTAAAGCCTTACTTAAGACATTAAAAATAACTAAACATTTTACAGGCATTTCTACTCCCATTAAAAACAAATCACTATAAAATAAATATAATATACTTACATAGAAATATATAAAAACCTATCCATAGATATTTGAAAGTCTATGTTATGTTAAACAATTCAGATTTTAATCATTCTATAAAACAATATATATACGTACCTAATGTGTAATGTGGATTTTGAATAATCATAAGGTTTCACATATTTAAAATAATATATTTATTCAGAAAGAGACACATAATATTTTCAAACTGTTCATTATTTACATACAATTCATGTACAACAATTAAAGGATTCGCTAACTGCGCTAATACTACTAATCACGTGAGAGATAAGCTCTCCGAGGCCTCAGTGAAGCGGCTCGCCGAAGAAGTTTGTATTAGCTGAATAAGGGGGCTTATTTCAAGTTTACAAAAACATGAATTTGTAGGTTATAAATTAGTTTTAGTGTACAGTTGTTTTGTATTTTGAATCTGTTAAGCTACTAATATTACTGGCTGTACGTTATTAATATTTTACTGGTTTAAAAAGCCGCAATTCTCATGTACGAAATATAAGAAGTGATTTAGGTAGAATGAGATATTTATATTCATGATTTTTAAATATTAAAAAATAAATATAAAATTAAATATATAAAATAAATATAAATAGGTATTCAATGCAAGATAATGATGTATTGTTAACTGAGTTTTCTATGCTTAAATATCAAAGCTTATGCGGCCTCAGGTTTATCTAAAATCTTTATTTAATTGTGACATGTGACGTTTGTTATAAAGGCTCCAAAGTAAGAAAACTAAAATATTTTATTCAAATTAACAAGCACTTTTAATTCAGACTCTAATACCACTTTGGAAGGTTGTTTTTACTGAAAAGAGCCGACGATCTCAACAATCTCCATATTTTTATTTACCAATACAGTAAATTGTCAGTAATCCGGCACTATTATAAACCAGAGGGTGCCGGATTATTGGAATGTTCAGATTACTGGATTGTATATAAAAAATCATAATAAATAAAATAAAACTCAGTGTAAACACGTTTTTTTAACTGTAACATATGTGACAATTGATGACTAATTAAGTTAACTAAAAAAATGAAAATGAACATGAAAATATTTTTATTGAAATAGGCCTCAATTAAAGATTATTAGAGTCAGACTATTTATAAGTGCTTATAAATAGTCTGACTCTAATAATCTTTAATTGAGGTCTGTTATTGTGCAAGTCGTAATCCTTGCTTAAAAACCTTATCTTGCATCTTCGAAGAATTAAAACAACTTTAGCAGATACGCCGTTTTCTTCAGCCCATGTTATGCGGGTATTGAAACAATAAGCTGTATCTGGTATGCCGGATTATTGGACGTGTCGGTTTACAGAAGTGGCGGATTAGTGAGATTCAACTGTATTTTGGTTATGGCGGAATATAAGAACACAAATTTTATCTTGCATTGTATATCTGAAGAGAATTAGTAAATATATAATGAGTTAATGACTATTACAATGTTTTAAATTATTATTGGCTAGACAAACTAATTTAGACATAAGTTACACAAATATTTAGTTAGGTCTTAACATAAACTACAAAACATAAATAAAATAAAATCGATACTTTTACAAAAGCACTTTAGATAGGATTTCAAATTATTTTTAGTTAGACATTCTTTGTGTCTAAATAAGTTAGTCTAGCGCTTTATAAATTTTGTAACAGAAAAATTGCTTCATTGCAAAATGATACTCATGTGTAAGTTTTTCTGTTGCAGAATTTACTAATTAAATTATATACAATGTTGTGTCCTTCTATTGTACGTACCTGCACATTAGTACCTATCTATCTATTAATATATTATCAATATAAATTATATTTATATATAAATAAATAATTACTATCGTTATTACATTTCTGAAGAAACTGATGTGAATTTTACATAAAATGTATTGAGAATATTTGACATCAGTTTCTTAAGAGCTTAATATTTTAGTTAACGGTTACAATTTTATCCTAAAATGAATTTTAAGAACATTGGAAAATTATTATTAATTTTATCACACCTACTCTATATTTGGAAATTGACTTCAGAACTCTCTCACTCTAAAAACTAGCTATTGTAGTTAGAATGCACATCTATTACATAGGTATGTACTTATTTTTTTTTTATTTTATTTCATGTGTAGTTGTGTGATAATATATTATATTAAAACATTATATTCGCAATAATTATGTAAAAATAAGGTCTTATGTCAGAAACTTAAACATTATATTAAAATCTTAATGCTACGCAATAAAAACTGTATTAAATTAAAATGACTTAAATATTTCAAAATGTGGGTTATACTATTTTAGTATGTTACTGCTTAAAAAAGAAAAATATGGTAACACTAAAAATATCTGACGGACCTTATACTTTTTGAAGTTCTACTTTTTTTTAATGTTGGGAATAAACCACGCCAAACCTTTCCATGTGATTCTGATTAGGATATTGTTATTATAAAAACATGTAGTTGTGAAATTGGCGTTGTGTTAACGGTCATATAAGTAAAGTTGAGAGTATAAATGATTGTTCGTTATATTTTAAAGTTTAATTAAAATATATTAATTTGAAACATATTAATGCATTTTTTATTATGAAATAACCCTCATTTCCCACATCTCATTTATTTTATTTTATTCCACTTTGTGGACAAACAGGCAATTGGTCAACCTGAGAGTAAGTGGTCACCCCCGCCTATGGACTTTCGCAACACCAGAGGCATCGCCAATACGTTGTTGTAACTTAGACGTATGTAAGTCATCGTCGTGTTCTGCATCAAATGGCTGCCGGGCTTACATTTCTAACCGAAATAGTAATATAAGTAGACCTCTGCATCGCGCCGGAAATGGGTCAGGCACACACTGCACTGAGAGCTCTACTTCTCTAACTCTATTTCTTTTTATTTCATACAAAGTTAAGGAAATGTAAAGGAGAGACCTAACGCTCGAGAATAGATATTGGAAAATATATTCAAAAAGCCCGCGGCGGATATTGCTGCGCAGCCAAAGGGCTCCGTTCAGAAATGCGGCATCTACATTTCATATCTTTTTTATCACTTTCAAATAAAGCATTTAAATTATTTTATCACGGCTAAATAATAATTGCATTATCAATAACATTGTAATTCAATACCTATTTAATAAATTAAACATATTTTAGAAGAAAAATAAATCATATATTTTTGCTAGGCTGAATGGTATGCAATATGTGCCTGCATAAAAGTTGTTTATAAAAAAAAAAAGGTCACTTGTATTGATTTTTGTCGCTCTCTCCCTGAAATCCCAGATTTTCTAGCGAAGTTTCCAGTAGTTCTACCTGGACTTGCAGTTTCTCGGAACACCATCCAGGGGCCGAACAAAGAATCATCGTAAAATTTCTGAAATACGCCATTTAGACATCCATTTTACGTTGGGTAGCGTTCCGTAACGCGAATCGAGAATAAATTTGTAAAATTAATTGTGTTTTAAACCAAATACGGAGTTTTCAAGCAAAATGAGTGTTTTAGCGACGCAGAAGGCTTTACTTAAGGAGAGTTTATTTCAGTTTGTTGTGAAAACCGTACCTGGGGCTGATTTAGAATTACTTGACGATATATTTTTGAGCTACGTTATTTCTTTCATTGAGGTGCCTCATAACTGCTTCGATGCTGAGGGTGAGTACTACCTCTTATTAAAAGACCTCTTTACTCCTATAAATCCTTTACTTTTCAAATATGATCATGTTCCAATTTCGAAAACTAGAAAATTTATGAAAAGAATTCAAGGTGTAGTTATTTATTCATACACTGTTGGTTTTTCATTGTGTATCTAGATAACAAAAGATATACATATTGTTTTGTATTTAGGCCATTTAATGGCACACGGTTGCCTTGAAACAGGGTAATATGACAATAGACAGCCTCCTTACTAATTATGGAACATAATTAGAAAAAAAAAATCTATTCTTCAAAATTCTTCTGCATTTACATTTCTGGAGAGCAAATTAAGGTCCTTTAATTGGTATGGAGTCTCCCAAAGTGAAATGTTAACTAAAGAATGGATTTGACCTTCACTTAATACCCTCCAAGGGCCTAATCAGAATAAATTATTTGAATGGTTTCTTCTCTATGTTTTCCTTCATTTGCAAGAACAAGCTCATTATGGATGCAGCCTTGACCAATTAGACTCATACATATGTGTATATTGCAGATTGCTATTAATATACAAAAATACTAATCCATTGTCTTGCTGTAATTCTTTTTTGAACCTCTAAATCCAAATTGAAGTATTAATAGTTATAATTTTTAGGGAACCACGCCCAAGCAACACTCTAAAGTGTGATCCGAGCCCTACAGCATGAAAGCTAGTTAGGGCCTTCTTTTTCTACTAAACACACCCTAGACACAAAACAGATATGTTCATGGAAATGTCAGTTCTGGGAATCAGACCCACAACCTGTAGCAGCCGCCCAACTGGCACATCTTTTACACATATGTTTAAAGGAACATCCCTCTTAAATAAATATCTGAGGACATTCTTCACACATGGTTACCTGATCCTAAATTAAGCAGAGTGTACTGCTGCCTGTCCTATGGCTACCTAACTGATATACTCCTTTTTTAAATTGATACTCATATAGATTTTACAATCATTTTCTTAGGTTTTGTAGAAATGATGACTGACTTCATTCCGGGCTTTAAAACCATTGAGATCCCGGTGGTGTGCTCCTGGGTGGAGAATGTGGTGGTTGACTTGACATGCTTAGGGCAAGACAAGATGATGTCAGACCGTGGTATGTAGATTATGTCCTTACAAATTAACTAGCTCCCCTACAGTTTCACTGTTTATCCATATAAAATATAGCCTATATCTATGAAAAATTGCATGTTGAATGGTAGCAGTCCCATCCCGATATCTTCAGTAGTTTTGAGGTGATGCTGCGTCAAAGGAACCCCATTTTATATATGTATTACCAAAAAAGGTTATATAGATTTCCAAAAAAATATAAATATGATGCTTAATATAGATGGAAGGTCACTGGATTTTTTATGGTACCATGCCATTGCCACCGAAGGGGGAAAAATCAATTTTTGGATGTAACATTACAAATAATAGATAATCCATCAATTATGTTTAGCTTACATTATTTTGTACCTAGCTGGTTGTATGTACGAAAATTTCAAAGGCGTCTGAAATAATTAAGGTAAGTAAAGTATTTAAAAATAGAGGATAGAAAAAAATGTATATTCTTAGCAGCAAAGAAAGGTGCCGGCATGCAGCGAGAGGACTTCTAATGCTACCAGACCATAAACATAATAAAGTCATTAAAACCTGTCACATGTTTCGTTTTTCTTCCTTTTTTACCATTGATTATTAAATAGGCACTAGAGCGAACTGTGTCTGAAATCTTATGCGAATATATAAATAAGGCTTTAGCAGAATGTATAAGATCATGTGAATGAGAAAACATAAAACTGTAAAAAGACCCCTAAATAAACCCGACAACTTATTGAAAAAAAATATTACGTGCTATCGAACAAAGGACCGTACATTCTGAAGTGCACTAATATTTCGCCGCGTCACTGTCCCCGCCCTTGCAATTGAACCAACTTATAAAAGCCAGTTTGCGAAACATTAATAAATTTAACGCAATTATTAAACAAAAGCCGTTTTATAAATATAAAAAGGGGGTAACCGATATTTTCTATAGACTGAAAGAAAACCATAACACAAACAAAAAACACTACAAACACGCACATAAAAATATATTATTCAAAAGTACAACTGTACTCGATAATCCCTTTTATTTAAATATCTCGCCAGCATTAACCTCATTCGTTATTTTTCCCTTGTGCAAGCGACCATCTTGAAGGGAGGAGGGGAGACACTATAGCCCGCAACCATTCTGCTCCAGACTGTCGATCCGAGTACTCGTGATTTATATCGTTGCGACTAATCGTGCGACTTTTTCTGCTGTAGGCAATTTCACATTTTGCAATTTTCATTGTGACTTGTGAATGCTATTCTTGCTCCGGTCTTCATAGACGTGTCTTAAAGCCCATCGCGTCGCGATTTCCCAGGCAGAAGCCTAACTGACAATGAAACCAGGTGAGGCAAAGACCCGATTTGCCTGCTGAGCTCCTTCAGAGCAAGGCGCACAATTGGACGGGACCGGATCAATCGGCCTTGGAGGTTTCCCTAGTCGTCCCCGATTAGCACCCCCCTCTAATTCCATTTTGGTGATAGGTATGGCTGTTAGGGGTCCCTGTGCACATTGAAAACATTATACATTAGACTTGATACTTCATTTTCAGGGGAGAACGAAAGCGAGAAAAAGATGAACACGGTTTTGGAGGCCCTGAGCGAGATGCACCCGGTCGTCAATAAGCTTCCACGGTAAGCTTATCTTAAACCTTAGATTCCTTATGCCAAAGTAGTTCTTTGTTCATTTGTTTGTTAAGTAGGCAGACAAGCAGGCAGACTTTAATTTAATATTGTTATTTTATTTATTTAACTTGCAATGTATGTATGTTATGTTTGTTCGGGTGGAATCTTGCTACTCAATTTTGAAGCAGATATCTTCAACCAAATGAGCTGAAATTTTGTACAGACGTTCAGTTTGGATGTCAATAAACGATAAGCTGTGTGACGTAATTCTCAATCCAATGTGGCGGACCATTCAAGATGGCGGACCATCCAAGATGGCGGAATAGTTATTTTTAATACATTTCTACAATATGGGTATCAAATTAAAGGGCTTGTTGAGAGTAACTCATTGAAGAGAGCAACAATGATGCGTTGAATGAGATGAACAGAACTCCAAAACCTAGCCAGCGATAACTAAAAAGTAAAATAAACAAAATGCAAAGAAAAACTTTAAAAATAAAGCTTTTATTTAAAGCATTTCAATATCCAAAATGGCGGAACAACCAAGATGGTGGAATAGTTATTTTTTATGCACTACTACAATATGGGTATCAAATGAAAGGGCTTGTTGAGAGTAACTCAAAAATATTGAAGAGAGCATCTATGATGCGTTGAATGAGATGAACAGAACTCTAAAACCTAGCCAGCGATAATTAAAAAGAAAAAAAAAAATTTAATGCAAAGAAAAACTTTAAAAAATAAAGCTATTATTTAAACGCTAGCTTTAAATAAAAAGAAGAAAATATTTTTTTCCTTTAAAATTTTAACTATCAACTTATAGCCTCATTATACACAATTTATATGATCTTAAAAGCTTGTCGCGAGGTTTGCGTAAGTAAATATAAGTATTTAATTAAACTGAAATTAAAAAAGAAATCTACTTAGTAGATTAAGTTACTCAATTAAACAGGTACTCGTTTATTTACACAAGTAAATCGCACGACAAGCTTTTATGATTTTTGATAGTTAACATTTTAAAGGCATTTAAATAACTTTTTCAATACTTGTGATTTAATTTCCTTTGTTTTAATTATCTATTAATATAAATGAAATACTGTTCGTTGGTAGGCTTTACTTTTCCAGGGAGACTGTCTTAATTGGGACATTTTTTATTAAACATAATTGATTTAAGACTAAGGTTTTTCGAGAAAGACGAAAACAGAAACTGTCCGAAAAGTTTACAATAGGATTTTTCGTTGGATCATCTAGTATGTAATGTAATCTCATAATTTATAGGCTATATATGTTTAGACACAAGTGAGTAGATAGATAATGAGAAAATTAAACTGACAGCTCCCGCACTATCTCCGAAAACTCGGAGGGGAACGAGGGCGTCCGCCGCTCTCTGTTCGAGGACGACGAGCATGCCTCGCAGTGTGGGGCTCTGCATGAGATGTTCCCTAACTCTTGTGCTATGGAGGTGGGTATGGGGATATGCCTTGGGGACTATAAAATTAGCGGTTAATGGTGGATAATGCAGATTGGGGGGGCGGAGTTTTGTAAATCTGAATTGGAGGCTTAAAATATAAGGTACAGGGATAAAATTTGAGCTAGAGGGATAAATGTATGAGCTGGAGGGTGGAAAGTGTGTTGTAGGATTAAAAAATGAAATGGATTTGAGTTGAAATGTTAAAATATGAGTGTAAAGGTTAGAATTTCAGTTGGAGGTTAGAGTTTAAGTTGAAAGGTTAAAATATGAGTTTCAGGATAAAAATATGAGTTGAAGTGTGAAATGTGACATGGAGGATCAAAATATGAGCTGGAGGATTAGAATTTGAGTAGAAAGGTTAAAATACGAGTTGCAGGATAAAAATATGGGTTGAAGTGTGAAATGTGACGTGAAAAATTACAATTGTGGGTTGTAGAATAAAAATATGACATGGAGGATTAAAATATGAGCTGCAGGGCAAGAATTTGAGTTGGAGGTTAGAATTTGAGTTGAAAGGTTAAAATATGAGTGGCAGGATAAAAATATGGGCAGAAGTGTGAAATGTGACTTGAATGATTACAATTGTGGAATGGAGAATAAAAATGTGACGTGGAGGATCAAAATATGAGCTGCAGGCTAAGAATTTGAATTTGAAGGTCGAAATGAGGGTTTGGAGAATTGTAATGTGATTGGAAGATAAAAATATGAGTTGCAGGGTTCTAATGTGAGTTGCAGGTTTAAAAATGAGATTTGTGGTTCCAAACAATGGATTGTAATCCAACCAAATAGGTAGTCAAACTATAACCACTTGTGACTTGTATTAAAACAATAATATTTATCAGATCAAGCATTGCGTGTCCATTGCTAATGGCGATGTGGAGCGCGCTGCCGCCATCTTGCTCCATCGCCGTGAGCAGGGCCAGGAACAGGCTGCTGGAATGCACCCCACTATGCGCCAGCCGCTCATTGATGATCATGAGCTGAAGAACAGGATCATTGCTCGGTAAGTCTCTCAGATTCAATTTCTTGATGTGAAACTTTTTTATTACGGGAGGGCTTGGAAATTCTGATGCGCAACCTTTTTATGTGACGAAAACTAAATAATATAGCAATCTGTGCTATTAATAGTGGTGATTAAAATATTTCCCTGCAATACAAAGTTTCACTTCTATCGTGTGTTCTTTTTTGTAAGGTTAGGTGCAGCTCCTCTGATGTTTAGTGGAGCAACATTTTCCAGTGCGAGCATAAAAGAAAACGAAAATACAAGAAAAAACAGGATGTGTCGTAAAGACACGATAGAAGTGAAACTTTTGTATTACAGTGAAACATTTTAATTATTCATTGATCACTTTTGAATAGCATACATTGTGTTTATCATTAATTTATTTTTCGTCGCACAAAAAAAGGATCATATGATTGGAATACTCCATATTTAGGGTAAGGGGTAAATCCATACCCAAATATTTACCCTTTTTTGTCTTCATCGCCTCCAGCTACTCCTATGTCGACAAAGACTCCGGCAACAAGGAGCATAAGCCTCTGGCTCCTAAAATTGCTCCGAAGAAGTTGGTACGTTATCGCGACAATAAGATTGTGTCGCTGAAGGGCGAGCGCTACACTGAGGTAAGTTTATATTACCATTTACTCATGGAGTCGTGCGACCAGGCAGACGAACCTGGGTAAGTCATCACCGCTTAACATTTGCAACACCAGAGGCATCGCGTTATCGGCTAAGACATGAAGTTTTTGCTTGTGCTTGTAATCTCCTAGATTTACCTTTCTAATACTAATAATTAAGTCACAATAATATTAATATAATGGCTATATTAAATAATTAACAATATAAAACAATTAATAATTAACATTTGTATGTGTAGTACATGAAATACAATAATTGGAAAATTTTGTTACAATGAAAATTATAAATATATGTAATTTTTTTTGTGATTAACAGCTGTGTTTTTATGATATATTTAAAAAATAAAAAAAATAAAAAATAGCGGTGATCACTTACCATCAGGTGGACGTATGCTTGTTTGTCGGCCCAATTCGTATAAATAGAAATAATGTAAAAATTTAATATTATATAAATTTTTAAATTAATATATAGTAAATATAAAATTGTATTGTTAGTTTAAATATACGAGTATATTTAATTTAGTAAATTATTGTAATTAGTGTACTACATCGTAATAGTAATAAAGCTAAATTAATAATACTACTGCTTCGTGTGGTGAAAGCTCGGTGGTGGGAACAAATGTTTGGATTTCTTTTGGATGTATATATAGCAACTATGACCACTTCACATGGTAAGATTGTGGTAGAGGAAATAATGTCATATATATTTTTTTTTGCTATTTCCAGTAGCTTTCATCATAAGTGCCCCATAGCAACTCCGTAAAGGGCCTACGTTTCAATTGATGGTGACATTTCAACAGGTACCCAAAACTGGTGCTGAGGAGGAGCAATTGAAGAAACCTAAAAAGCAGCACTGCCCTTAACCATTAAATTCACATCAGTACAGTAAAAAAGCGGAATTTTCTCTATTATCCGCTATATTGATGTCCTTTCAATTAGATGTTACCCTCCTCTCACGCCCGTACACCCTCTATAATATATGTGTAACCTTTTTGACGCTGGCAACACTTTTTTTCCAACTATTCAATTATGTGATTTTCTATGCAATTTATTATTTTATTGGATTTTGGGTTGTGAAAGTGGAAATTTTTATGTTTCTGTTTTTTCACATTTTAAACATTTTTGTATTTTCGCCAATGTTTTTTGTATTTTTGTTACTTCTTTTTACGTTCGGAATCCTTGAAGGGGTATCTTCCCTTTCCGTGGTTGCCGGGCGTGCGTTCGTAATTTGTCGTATTAGAACTAGAGTAGTTTTAAGAGCGCGTAAGTCGTATATTGTTTACGCTTTCGTTTGTTGTCAACCGCTTTTTTTAAGTACTGATTTATTTCTCAACACGTTTTTTTATAGGAAGTGTATGTCACAATTTATCCATTTATTAAGTGATTTATTATTAATTATATTTATTAATAATTTAAAGCTCTCTGTGCAGCTTTTTTGCAGTATTAAATTGTTTATTGCGGCGGTATTCGGTGTAATGAATGAAAAATGTGTTCAATGTATTATGAATGTCACGGGGATGGTTTTGGATAATATCACGTATTTACTGTATGATAACCGCCATTTAAACATACCCCTCCTAGTTTTAAGCGTAGGTTTTCAGAAATCTGTGATTTCTCATTATTTAATTAATATAACGATTCCTATTATAGTTATATTGTTTTTACACACGTCTGTGATTATGATGCCATTTTATTATTTAATAATACGTCCCTTAAGGGAGGTTGGTATTTTAAGTTTAGATTTGTTACAATTATTATTAGTGAAAGTTCGTTGGACTTGTCTCAACTGTTGTACTGTTTTTTAATGGATATATTAATTAATCTCATTATTTCGTATTTTGTGAGTGTTTGTAATTCACATTTTCGCTAAAATATCTATAAGCTATGGTCATAAAACCATAGCTTACCAAGGATTGTTCGTTGATAAATCTCCCAAAATAACATTTTTCCATCGCCGAACACACTACAACTGTATTTTTTATTACAGAGACGGGTCCTCTTGCGTTAACGAGCGAGATAATGAATCACGGCGGACAGAAATGATTATTCTTCGATGCCAGTGAACAAGATCAAGTAGCAATGTAATCACAAACACTCAATAAAAAAATATGAAATAATATTTCTTAGACTGATTTCTACAATTGATCTCATGCAATGGGGGAGAGAATCTTTCAATATAATTTATTTTACTATATTATTATTTATTTATTTATCGGTACATAGCGAGGCTAGGTGTCGTTTTATCTCTTTACTTTCACATGTCAAGGCGCTGTCGTTAGGCACTCATTCGTTTGAGACATCGTGTTTTAGAAAGAGGGTATTGTAGAGCGCCGTCTCCCTCACAAACTTTCGTGTTGCGTGGGAGGGACGACGCTCTACAATAATTAGTTCTCTGTCTAAAACTCGATGTATTAAACTTGCAGTCGGATACTGTATTATTGAGTATAGGGTTTATGAATTGATGGCCACTTGAAGACTGATTGTTGCGAAAATAAAATACTTAATATTGTATGGTGGGTACGTTTAAATAAAATCGATTCAGAATTACTAACGGCAGAAGCATATTCGTTCATTTCCTGTTATAGTTATTTATTAAAAATCAAATTTAGCCAAAATTTGGTGCTAAATTTAAAAAAATAACTAATTGCCAAAACGCTTTAGATAAAAATTAACAAATTCGATGATATTAAAAATCTTATCGTATGTTTATTTGTCTCTTTCTATTAAACTCTTCTCTTTCAAATCGATTCTCTGGGTATAAACTTAAGGGCGTTTCGAGATAATTATTTATTCTGACGTGCCAGTTAATGGCAAAATCATATTTTACTGAAATGACAGATTGTAATGAAGTTTTAGTGTTTATTATCAATTTGACAGCAGAAAATTTTACTGGCATGTTGCATAAATGATCTATTCTACAATGCCAGTTCCACAATTATGGCATTTATTTGCAGTTTTGGTAACTGGCATAGTATTGTTAAATAATTTTATCATGCCAGTAGCATTTTCTCACCAATAATATTTTTTTTACAATTTTTTAATATAATTTTTTATATTTACGGATCCGCCCTATGAATTTTACGTTCAAAAATGCCTTACATTGCATGTCCTTCATTTTTTATTATTTTCAGATATTTTTTTTAATTTATACATGACATTCGACCCATATCAAGTTATGTAAGTCATAAATAAATTGGTTAGTGTACAGGCAAAGTTTAAAGTGCAATAGCAAAGAAACTGTATTACATCGGTCAGAATATTACAGTACAATGTACAGGCGAATGCGCCAGTGTTAGCCTTATGGAGGAAGTGATCTCGGTTCAATCAAATATGTGTACCTTTATGCTATTATTATATGCGAAAAAAGAACTAAAAAACAATCTAGTCAAAACGATATCTTTCGATCAAAAATATGGATTATTCAAGGAGTACAGATTCCCTCATTTAACCAAAGCTGCCAGGTTCAATGAGTAGACCATATATATAAATGACTTCAGGCATGGTTTTTTCTTTAATTTTTATGAATTAAACATGCCCTATTCAAAATTAACTCAAATATTACATTGTTTCAAATGATACATTGTAACATTTATTTTAACTTAAATTATTATTTGAGGACATGCAATGTAAATTTCTAAAATATTGGTGTCAAAATCACAGATGAGTATAATACTATTGTAATTCGCCGCATTTATTTTTATTCCCATTATTTTTATTTTTTTTTATTATAATTAATTATTATTAATTGTATTATTAAGTGTAATAATTGCGATAAGCGCGCACATCTATGTCATATCTTATATTCCAGTGTGAAGTTACAGTATATTCAATATATGTACCCCCTCAATCGTTTGTTTTATTTATTAGATATGGATGTCCCCCGCGGTTTCAACCGCGTTCTCGAAATGTAACATTTTTTCGGCACAAAAAGTATCCATGTTACTTCTAATACCTCCAAGAATATTTGTACAAAGTTTCATGATGATCGCCTAATCGCGTGAAAGCGTAACAAATAAACTTACATTCTCATTTATAATATTAGTTGGGATAATATCCTAAGTCGATATAACTCGATATTAAGTCGACTTGCCAGAGATCTTGGCACTGAAAAATAAACTGACCATAATACTTGAATTCTATTTATAGAGGCCATGACTATATGCAGATATTTAATTATTAAATAGGTAGGTCTACCTAACATCGAATAAATTCACTCAGAGATGGTACAAGCAATATCAAAATTTAAGTCTAGCTTACAGGTAAAAAGGTTCAGTTTTATTGTTCCTTATAACTAAACTCTGATATCCTGTAAGATAGGCATATAGTTAAAAAACTTTTTAAGCTAGACTTTGTGTCTGAGCTGAAGCCTTAGCACGAACATATACCTATCGAGGGCGTCAAAAACCAATTCAATGGGAAATTGAACATCGTGCAACGTCACAGTATGCGCGGTGTTCAATTTTCTATACAAACCAGTGCCTTTACCATGAGTTTTTAACGTACGTACTCGCTAGCGACGGCGTAAAACATTTCTATGGAAAATGTGTACAGCGCCACTAGCGGTCACCTAAAGAACTAAAATCGATAGTACGAGTCGATACGTAAAAAACCTATCGGAATCTAAACACTAGCGAGTAACGTTTTTTAGCCTTTGCTATAGAAATTCGGTACCACAAATTTCACAGTTGCTATCGAGAAATACTGTATCGATAGTAATTTACTCGCTAGTGACTAAAGTAAGTTTCGATAGCAACTTATGGTAGAGGTACAGCTTTTTGGTGTTCTCGATATGATGACACTACGCTATACTCGAATTAATAATATTACCATGGATTTTATTTTCTAATGTTCACTGTCTCATCTTTCTTAGTTTTAATTTTCAAGTACAATTAAAATATTAAAATTCACTGTTAACCGTTAAATACAGACTCACAGCGGTTCCCAATAATCTATCTGTCGACAGATTTAGCCTGCTGGGGATAGAACATTATATCTATCGATGGATAGGATGTCCCAATAACCTACGCAAGGTTAAGGAATCTTACCAACCCACGATCTATGTGTAGGAGGGTCTATCGCCGATAGCTATTTGTATAAATATGAAAAAGAAATAATATGCGTCCCAATATCGTGTTGAAAGTTATACCTGTTACGTCAGTCAAAAAATTATCAAATTTCTCTGTCCGTAGAATAGCAGGGATTGTTTGAATAAGCTATATTTACTCCTAAATAATTTTGTCCAACATGTTCAATTCAACTGTTAGTGATTTGGTTATGTTAGCAGAGTAATCCGATTGGGACTCTTATGATGAGGTCCAATATTTAAATACAGTGGACCCCCGTTAATCCGACAAACGTTTTGCAGGACAGTGTCAGACTATCGAAATTGTCCGACTGTAGAGTAGGTACTGCCTAAGACACCTTATAGACTTTTTATAAATAAGACTACCTTGTATTCCGGCAAATTACAGCCCCCTTATTCAGCTATTCAAACTTCGTCGACGAGCCGCTTCATGGAGGCCTCGGAGAGCTTACCTCTCACGTGATTAGTAGTATTAGCGTAGTAAGCGAAAGGGACAGAGCACGGAGGCCGTGACGAAACATCCTCGAGATAGTGTCATTTTCCTTTTAGAATCGCGTCCCAGATCAAAATTATAACATTGTACCTGAACTACAAATCACAATAGTGAAAATTTTCCAAAATAATGTTTGTGTGCCTACATTCAACAATAATTGGCAAGTCGGATTAGGTACAGGGGGCCCCGGATTAGCGGGGTCCGCTGTAATTCGTAAATAATAATGACAGCACTTTTAAAATTTCTCAACACAATACCAAATCAACACACTACAGACTTTCTGCGTCACTGTAACAATTACGTGAAATTTTTTTATTAAATTCAATCAATAACATGAATTTAAATATGAAGGAGTTTTTATGAAAAGTCGAAATAAATGTCTGTTTTAAAAGGGTGTTTGTTATAAAAGAATCCTATAGATCTGCAAACAAGCTCAAAAAAACTATTCAAGATTTGAAAAAATCTGTAAACCTACATTTTGTTATAGTGTTGACTACACTGCATGGGCGGTCCCGGACAGTAAACCATATTCATCCCTATCAATAGATAGATAGTCGGTATCGAACGTTGTGGGACGCCATTAGTTAGTTAGTTAGTTTACTTACATACAATTATTAGTTTTGTTGGTAAGTAGGTAATTAAGTTTGGTTCCTAAATTTACTTGTGTTTGTTTTTCCTTGATCCTATACTATTATTCTTCATTCTGTAAGAACTCCTCTGTAGGTGAAGGCCTCCTCCAAAGATAGCCAGTCCTCTCTTGATTGGGCTACTTGAATTCAGTAATCAAATAAATTTATAGTAAAAAAATATTTTTTATCTAGATTTTTGTGTCAGTGCTGTTAGCCGGTAAAGAGTTTCATGGTCGGGAGCCAACAATGGATGCAGGAGCCAAGTAATGGTATAATTTAGGATGGGAATAAAAATTTAATGTCTACAAAACGTTGAACCTATGCTGTTAATCAACGAGGAGTTCCTTCGCTTGAAGCCAATCCTGGGTTTAGAAGCAGCTCATGCTTACTATAAAAATGCTTTATCATTGCAACAGAACCAAATTGCCAAATTTCAACTTCGCAGAATTCGAGGTAATGGTTCTGATTCAGCTTACAAAACGTGACCTATCGGTGAATATGACCTGAACGAACTAATCGATACTGTAAGTTAGGTAACAGCAAGAGGGGCGCCGGGAGGGGGATGCAAGGGTGCACGCCTTGCATCCCCCTCTCTCATGCACCCCTTTAAAAATATCCTGTATAACCCTTCTCGTCACGTCTCGCGTCCCTAATCGTTGACCGACGGGTGATATTAATATAAGCGTCTGTGCCTAATTTTATTTCACCAATGAATATCATATAGATGCACAATTAAAAAATTAAATCTCTTTAGTTAGTTAGCTTAAAAACCGATTTCAAAAAAATACATCAGCATTCTGAGAATCGGTCCACAAATGGGGGAAAAATCGGAGAACATACATCAAAATCCGAATAGGTAGTTGTTTATGTACCTATTTGTTTTTTGTTGATTTTCTCAAAAACCGCTAATTCAATTTCGATAAAATTTATATGGGATCACCTCAGAAGTATGACCTACCAAACAAAAGAATAATCATCAATATCGATGCTTAATTGGCGGAATCATTGCGTAACAAACATACAAAAATTAATTACAGTCGTATTGAGAACCTCCTCCTTTTTTGAAGTCGGTTAATTAGTAGGTGTATAAAATTTATATGCTGATGCACCATCCTGGAAATAATACTGCCGGCGCCCATGACGAGACTGTCCATAAAAAAATGAATATTTGTACCCTGCTTTCTTATACTATCCATCCAATAGCAATGAAACTTAAGTGAGTTGTTCTATGTATGTCCAGGAAGGTTCCTATCGAAAAGGTCACAATACAATGCATGCCTGGCAAAGGGTATAAATTATGCCCTAATAGCACTTGAAATGTAATATTTTTTATTCAAATAGGCCTTTACAAGCACTTATGATTAGTCTGACTCTAATATCGGTTCGGAAGGTGTCTACTGAGAACAGCCCGCAATAAACTCAGCAATTATTCTTTTAAAACGAACATAGATTTGTTGCGTAATGCAGTGGAAATGACAAAGATTTCATACGAGACAAAGGAAGTGTGAAAGTAGAAATATTAATCAACTTTAGTAGATGTTGACAACATTAAAACCTTATTATGGAATTGTAAAATCAAATTTATGTCAATATTCATTTCAACGTGATTAGTCTTCGTTCGCTATATTTCTCATAATTTTACTGCAGGCTTTAACCCGCCACGCCCATCGCTCAGTCAATATCTATAATAGTGCACGTACATCATACTGTATTTTATTTATATCTACATGTATCGTAGTACAGCATAGTTCAGTGCACTGGATCAATACTTTAGAGGTGTGGCCAAACTGCATACAGTAGGTGTACCTCATACTCGTATAGTATACATCATTCACTGAAGGTCATTAAACTGCGTTCGAAAATACAGTATCTGTGGTTAACAAATTAGGCGATTCTGAGGTTAGTTCACGATCGCACTAAAAATGAAATTATGGTATTGTAAGTAAATCGATTATTTTGGAAGGCATATTAAAATAAAACAATTAATAAAATTCAACACGATTTATTCGATGATTCGTTTTATATCAAAATTTTCATTCTAAATTCACACCTTTCACTAGCAATGCCACGTTATCTGAAATATTAAAAAAAGTAAAATAAGTTATTTTTCGAAAAATAGATGTGTATTTGCAACTGCTTATTTCAGAAAGGCTGTATGAAGAATGTCCCAGGATATTGTTTTGTTATTACTGCAGTGGACGGAGATAGGCTGATGATGATGATGATGATGATGATTACTTTTTAAATTTACGACATATTTCAAAACTGACTGTGACTTATTATTTATTAGGTAACTACCTTACCATTTTATCCTAATCTTAAAAATTATTTAACTGGTAAAAATTTTCAATTTTTTTTTATTTACTTTTTTGTACGCTCACCAGATTATCTGACTACTAACAGAAATAGTGTATTGTAATATCTCACGTCAGTGAATTTATTTGTAATTCTTGTGAGGAATAAATATTCTTGAACCCCAAAACAAGTAGGTATTTTATAATGTCTAATAAACCTGAAATAATATAAAAATTTTATCGTTCAGCTATTTATTTTGGTGTGGCACTTTCTTGCAGATTTTAGTGCTAACTGGACCAAAAAAATAAACAAAAAACTCGATGAAACGAAAAAGCAATCCTATAAAGAGATAAACAGATACATGTATATAGACTAGTCATATTACTATTCAACCTCGGAATGAGAGCTAACAAGCTGGAAACTAAACTGGCGCAAAAGTCTCATGAAATCTCGTGTCTGCGTCGTAAGTTATTCGAGGTCAAAGGACACGAAGATCGCGATTATCTATATCAATATAGCTCCAATTATATTAACTTCTATTATAAAATTTGTAGAGCATAGCATTTGTGACAATGTTGTTGTGAAAATATTTCCTGCGCTCAACCATTTTTGAGATTTATTTTTCACTTTCCCTTTTTTACTTTTTTTTTACTTTTATTATTATTTAATTACCACCAAAAAATATATTCTTGACATCTATCTCAAAAATGTTTGTGCACATGTAGGTAATAGTGTTTGGAACAAAACTTAACGCAAATTGTGTGCTCTTAAATATTTATTTGGATGTCAACATCATTAGAGTTAAAGAAAATTATAAAATTGTGAATAACTGATTTTTGTGTCCTTCGACCTTGAATAACTTACGACCCAGACACGAGATTTTGTGAGACTTTTCAGATAAATTTTAGAACTCCAAAATGAAGGTGTTGTATACGAGTTTCCAGGTTATTATCTCTCATAACATAAGGCCGATAATCGACAGGCCAGTTGGCTTGGTGGTTAGCGCTCTGACTGCCAAACCGAAGGTCGCGGGTTCGATTCCCACCCAGGACAAACATTTGTATGCATGAATATGTCTGTTTGTTCTGTGTCTGGTTGTAAATATCTATTTATGTATGTATTTCGAAAAAAAAACATAGTATATGTAGTATACCAGTTATCTGGTTTCCATAGTACAAGCTCTGCTTAGTTTGGGACCAGATGGCCGTGTGTAAAGAATGTCCCATGATATTTATTATTCCCAGGTTGACCCCTTTTCTATGCTTAAATTACTGCATTATAAAGGATTAAGACTGCGAGAGTTTTACTTCTATCGCGTTGATCTGAACACTATTTTACTATATTAAACTTTACTAGCGACTCAACGTCATCTGTGGAATAACACAAATGTATCAAATACATTACAGTCACGAAAAAAAATAAAAAACAAAAAATTAAAATAAAAACTACGCCTTGGAAGAAATTAAAAAGAAATAAGCGCCAAAACTAGACAGAAATAGTGATTTTATTTTAAAATATCAAGCGATAACTTTTGAACAAGGAAGCGACTAATTTTGATATTTGGCAACCAATAAACATTTTTGGTTCAGACAGCATTCAAATCCGTGATAGGCCCTACCAGGAAGTGCCACACCTTTTTGCAGACCGTACCATCAAATCAGAGATTTTTAAATGCAAACTCATGGGTGGGCTCTGAAATTCAGATCCGCAACCTTTTTGTGTGACGAAAAATAAATGAATGATAAACACAATGTATGCTATTCAAAAAATGAATAATTAAAATGTTTCCCTGTAATACAAAAGTGTGACTTGCCGTTATCTCTTTTTCTACATCAGCTCCCTAATTAAATTTTTTAACTACTTCACTTACCTTTGCTTGTAAAAAAGATATTACCTAATAGTTTTAGAAAGAGATAGCCATAAATGGCTTGGAATGGTAAAACGCCGTCTCTGTCATACCTTGCCCTGTGCTTGAAAGATATGGGAGAAACGAGGTATGAGACTCCTCCATTTAAAGCGGAAGATCTTCCGCCGCTAGGTGATCATGCCTGAGGACCGCGGTCCAACTGTTGATGTTGGATGCTTGTATATATGTCAAATCTTGAGAGAATCTCGATATCGCGATGTAGAATTCTCGCGTCTACTCGTTCATAGATGTAACCACATCAGTGTGGTGCGGGCGGTGAAGGATTGTAGGCGCGTTCATAGATGACCACAGACTTCGTTCCACAAAGCTAAATGATCGATTCTCATTTCTAAAAGCGCAAAGCGTCAAACTTCCAAGGGTTGACTAATGATTCCAATCTAAAATGATCAAACTGCTTTCATATCTAAATACATCTAATGAATTAAAAAAAACAAATAGTAAATTGATGGTAATTTATTCCAACTTTTTAAATAACTACAACAAATAAATACCTACAAATACATTTTGAACTTATAACAAAACAGATTGTCTATAAAATATAGATTTTTTACAATTGTCGTCAATAGCCTACAATGTTAATTGTCGGCAATAGGCGACAGGTCATCCAATGCTTACAAAATTTTGCTGGAATTTGACAAAATTATTTTTTTTGGTTTTTTAATGGTAACTTTAGATTTTTTTTTTTATAAATATGTTAATGTGTTACTGGGTTCATGATGTAAATAAATTAATTAAAATTTAATTTCACTTACAAATACTGTTTTTTTTTTATATCGAAAAGACATTATTTTATTGTCGTAAAACTTTTTGGTGATTGCTTCTAATAAAAATAAAGTATAACCTTTTACCAAACTAAAGTGAATACTATATTTTACTTCCTTTTACTTTTTTTAAAACAAATTACTACTTTAACAGATAAAAAAGAATGTTAATACAGAAAATGAGTCTATAATTTCCAGTTTGATTAAACTATTATTTATTTCTGTACTATATTAACTAATTTATGTACATTCACAGATTTTAGAAGGTTCAATCCAGATCAATTCTATTTTCACTACAATGTTGGTTTATTGTTTGTTTTGTGTTAGTTGTGAAGTTGTTAAGTCTCATGTGCTTGTAATTTCACCGGCCTTACCTTTCTAACCGAAACACAGTAATACAAGTGCACTACTGCTTCACGACGGAAATGGGTAAGTACCGAAACAGTAATACAAGTGCACTACTGCGGAAATGGGTAAGGTGGTAGTACTTCCCCGGACGAACTCTGCACTAAGAGTTCTAGTACTCAGTGTACTTTGAATTAGTTTAATATTTGATTGTAATTTTTTTACTTTTGGTACCTCAATAAAATGTCCATCTCAACAAACACTTAACAAACACAAAACCTTAGTAAATGAAAACTATTTTTTATTTAAGAAGCAGCATCAATTCCAATATTACTCTTGATTGAATTGATGACATCTGATGACGAAGCGGACCCTCCCAAGTCAGGGGTCATGATTCGGTCCACGTTTATTGTCTTCTGGACCGCCCTGCTGATCAAGTCGGCGTGATAGTGATGTCCGAGGTGCTCTAACATGTCGACTGACGCGTTGATCATTGCGATGGGGTTGGCTACATTCTTGCCGGCGATTGCTGTGCCTGTAATGTGGAAATATTCGGGGTTAGTTGGTTTAAATATATTTAGATTACACAATATTTGACGGGTCAGTTGGCTTAATGTTTAGAAAGGGGGCATTCATTGATTGCGTGAGGTGATTTTGGCGATTTTTCGACCTCCTCTCCCCCCATGGTGAGACGTCGTGAGATTTCGTGCGAACCCCACTCCCCCCCTTAATCTCACGTGAGATTTGTCACTGCTAATTTGTCCCGTTCGTATAACCGCAATCATAATTTTTCATTTGGTTCACGCTTATTTAGTGAATATTTTTTACCCAGTTTTCGCGTAATTTTAGTTTCTTGCAGCACAAAATTTTACGTGATATTTTCCCTCTCCCCCACGTGAGAATAGGTGAGGTTTTGCTCGACCCCCTCCCCCCCCTAAACAACTCACGTAATTAATGGACGCCCTCAAACCCCCTTGACTGCCACGCTACAGGTCGAGATTTGCATTCCCATCCAGGACAAACATTTGTCACTTTTTGATAAATCAACTTAGTCGAAAGTTATTCAAGATCAAAGTTTAATTTACCCTTAATTAAGGCGTTTTCTTTACAATACTCTTAAATTTATAAGATTACTAGTTTCAAAACAAACTGAAAGTTTATTTCTAAGCTCTCAGAGTTAAAAAAAAACAAAACTCTTATATTTTGCCCTCAAAGATTGCGCAAGAATTGCGCTCAAAAACAGCTGAAATTTTTCACATGGCCAGAAAAGTTATCAGAGTTATTAAGTTTTCATTACTTATAACTAATTAAAAATACTTTATTTCAAATAAATTCGAAATTTTTCCATTTAAAAATATTTTTTACGCATTTACATTAAATTGATCTTGCTGAAGAGTTGTCTTATTGTAGTGAGGATATCTCAGACGATGTTCGCGAACTACTTGCAATAAGTATTGCAGTTGTTCTTCATCTCTCGTAAGGCAGTTGTTGTATTCCTCATTCAGAGCAACCCCTCGTTCAGCTACATCATTTGTCACTTTCAATGTGTTGAAATATTCTAAACATTCCTTATATGAATCATTACTGCACCATTTTCAGCTGTTTTCGAGCGCAATTTATTTAAAACTGTTTGATAGAACATACAGAGAAGAATATAGAGAACTGATAAAGGTTATGGTTGTCTAATTTTAAATAAGTTGTGTACTGTTATACTTCATTGAGAACAGCAGTTGCATTAACTTATAAAATAGTTCGTTAAAATATTACATAAACGAAAGTGTGTTCAGGTGGTGTGACAGCGGTGTACTGTGGTCGCAAATATCATAGGAAAAAAATATAAGTGGTAATACATTTTGGCACTGTGATAAAAACGGTTGGGAGGGAAATTTCACTTTGAATAATAAGAATGTGATAAGGAACTTTCGTCGATGTCATTTTAAAACGATTATGTTTCTTAAAGCTCCCACTCGCAATAAACAATAACAATACACAACTGTTTTAAAATTTAATAATCTGCTGTTGAAATCTATCAGTCCTATCACATATTGATGTTGAAATGACGCCAGAAAATAATTCTGATCCAGTAGTTTGTAAACATATTGAAAGGGTTTTCAAAATAAGTTTTTATATTCTGTATTGGAAACCAGTTTCGAAAACTGAATTATTTTTAAACCATGTTTTCAAATAAGAAAAATAATAAACTGGTTTCGAACCTTTGGTTTCCATATTGGTCGAAGGGAATATTTTTAATGATTCTAGATTGATTAAGGTTTTTAGGGAAAGAAGAATTGGCAAAGATGTCTTTCCAAATTAGAAAATATTTTATTTGTTTTGTTAATTTTGCATGAACACATTCTTCGAAGTCACATTGCAATGTATACCGAACAGCTTCGGTGGATAAAGGCCATTTATAAATGACATCACACTAATGCAGGTATGGACAACCTTTGACAAGTTGAGGGCCAAACTTTAGCGTGCAAATACGTTCGCGGGCCGCGTTTTAAAAGTACTTAGTGCATTTACTCCTGCAGTACTTAGTGAGTATGAGTATCTAATGTAATATTTTTTTAATTTGGTTTTTTTCAAAATGTCTCGCGGGTTGGTTTTCCCCATATATGTTCTAATTATGGAGTGTAGAAGTAAAGGAGGACCATCTTGTATGGGGGATTAGTCGAAAAAGTGTCCACTTGTAAACAGCAAATTAGGTTTCGAATTCTCACCGAAATAGCGCTAGTGTAGCAAGTGGAAATGATATGAACAGAGTTAAGTGTGCTGGGTTGGTTTCCGGTAATTCTTTAAACTATTTTCTATTTCCTATTATAATTAATTGGGGTACTTAAAATCACTGTATTATTTTATTCCATACTCATGTTTGTCTGTATATTATAATAATTATAAAAAATGCGCTATAACAAAACGGAAATGTTTCTTTCCTTTTTTAATAATTTTCTATCCTACTCTAATAATTTGTGGCGCTCTATTTAAAATTAATCCACTTGCTACAGCAGCGCCACCTTAATTTGTTTCCTTTCAAGGGACAATTTTTAGTACACTGAGATGGTCCTCTTTTACTTCTACACTCCATAGTTCTAATGGAAGGAGGGAAGAAAGGGTCAAATAATTGTGGCAATGTGAGAGGGTCTAATAGATGACCATGTAACTAGGACCCGGTCCAAAAATCATAGGATTAACATCAAAACATAATATATAGGAAAACATCATACCGGTATTCCTGGTGCCAGGCTCGAAGACAGCGTAGTGGTCACCGTAGTTCCTTCCGGAGAGCAACCCAGCGCCACCCAACAGTCCGCACACCACGTTCGACACGATAGAACCGTACAGGTTCGTCATCAGCATCACATCGAATTGGTGAGGTCTTTGAGACAAAAAAAGAACAATTAACACACATTTTCTTTCAATTAATTTGGATAGGAAGAGCGTAAGGGGGCGTCCATTAATTACGTGAGGTGATTTTGGCGATATTTCGACCCCCCCACCACCCTGGTGAGATGTCATGAGATTTTCCTCGACCCCCTCTCCCCGCCCCTAATCTCACGTGAGATTTGATATTATCATAAGTATACGATTTAGATTTAGATGTGAAAAAATATTACTTTCATATATAACCCTCTTCTAGCAATTTTACACTGTTCCTTGCTTATAAAAAAATTACGTGATATTTGCCCCTCTCCTACACGTGAGATTCGGCTTGACCCCCTCACCCCCTAAAATGCCTCATGTAATTAATGGACGCCCCCTAATAGACAATTCATTATTTAATAATAATAAGAGCCTTTATTCAGACAAGTTATCCTTGTTAATGACGGGCCAGTTGGCTTGGTGGTTAGAGACCCTGACTGCCAAGCCGAAGGTCGCGGGTTCGATTCCCACCCAGGACAAACATTTGTGTGCATGAACATGTCTGTTTGTTCTGTGTTTAGGTGTAAATATCTATATAAGTATGTATTTAAAAAAGTAGTATATGTAGTATATCAGTTACCTGGTAGCCATACTACAAGCAGTACACTCTGCTTAACTTGGGATCAGGTAACCATGTGTGAAGAATGTCTTGGGATATTTATAAATAATTTTATTTGCTTTATACTAATTTTGCCTCGACGTCTGTCCCTCTTTTCATGGTTTTATGGTTTTGAAACTGAGCATTTTTCTCTATCACTGGACAGTCTTATCCATGTACTTTACATAGTATAAAACTAAGTCACTTCCGTAGTTTGTACGCTTAGATCTTTTATGCTAGGCAACGGATATTGATGTGGTTTTAATCAATAGACAGAATGATTCAAGAGGAAGGCTTATAATGTATACTTCCCTCGGGAACGCGGGTAAAACCACATGCTACAGCTAGTACAGTATATTTTGTGACACATCAGTTGTCAACTTGTAATTTTATACATATAATATTTATCTTTTAGGTTAATTAATATTTTTTATTTGTTTATGATTTTTTTAATGTAATATTCGTCACAAATAAACATTTCTTTCTTTCTTTCCTTTCTTTTCTTTCTTTTCTTTCTTTTCTTTCTTTTCTTTCTTTTCTTTCTTTTCTTTCTATATAACCTTCAAATCTGAATCGGTATTAGATTCAAACGTCCTTGTAAAGGCATAGTGGCCAATAAAATCTTGGAAATACTAGACTATAACCTAATTCTAAATATCCTATCAATGTGAAACTTTGCAAGTATTTGGGATTCGGATGGCAATATAATAATTTGATGCCATCGAGCTGATATGATGATGGAGCCTGGAGGTGGATAGTGGAACTCCACAACTGTGCAACTCTACAAGTAAACTCCTCGAGTTAGGGCTCACATTTGGTAATAGGTTATTGAGAAGCGAGGTGTGAGACTCCTCACAAAGGGGAGTTCTTCCACCGCTAGGTGATCGTGCCTGGAGACCGCGGTCCTACTCTTGAAGATATGATCAAAGAAAACTTCGACAGTGCGATGCAGGATTCTCTCGTTCGTGCTAGTTATCTTTTTACAATATCTAGTGTTTTTTAGATGTTTTAATTAAATATTTCGATTATTCTCTCTTGAGTTTAATTTTTGTGTAGAAACACATAAAAACACAACAATCGTCTCCTTCAATGTCCTTCTCACTCTTCCAACTTTCTTCATTCTTCTTTTTTCATTCAATCCATTCTTCTGTGGAATGCACTACCCCTCGAAATCAGAATGGCTACCAGCAGATACTCTTTTAAGATCAAAGTACGTGAACACATTTTAAAGTAATTTTTTTGGCAGATTAGTCTCAGCATTTGACCGGTTAATTGTTATATATATTTGTGTACGTTTATGTAGTTTATATATAAGGTATATGTGTAGTTTAAGTATAATAGTTTAGCTAGATTAAGTTCACATTAAATTATCTATTATTATTTCTGTGCATCTACCATGTTATCTGTGCATCACCCAAAGGTCGGCTGGTAGAAAATGCCTAATGCTAATGCTTAAGTCCTCGAGTAGTAGAGCTCTTAGTGCAGAGTTCGTCCGGGGAAGTACTACCACCTTACCCATTTCTGCCGTGAAGCAGTAGTGCACTTGTGTTACTGTGTTTCGGTTAGAAAGGTAAGGGGGCCAGTGAAATTACAGGCACATGAGACTTAACAACTTCACGTCTCAGGGTCGACAACGCATTGGTGATGCCCTTAGTGTTGCAAATGTCCATAGGCAACGGTAATCACTTACCATCAGGTGGACCGTTCGCTTGTTTGTCGGCCCAAGTGGTATAAAAAAAAAAAAAAAAAAAAAAAAAAAAGTCCACCTTGTACATGTTTCTGTACGAAGTATAAATAAATAAATGCCAGAACTGTCTATTCCACTCCATTCATTTTTATTCTTTTCTAGTTTGTTGATATTGTTATGACAAAGTAATTGTAACATTTCTAGAGTAGTAGAGCTCTTAGTGCAGAGTTGGTCCGGGGAAGTACCACCTTACCCATTTCCGCCGTGAAGCAGTAATGCACTTGTATTACTGTGTTTCGGTTAGAAAGGTAAGGCCGGTGAAATTACAGGCACATGAGACTTAACAACTTCACGTCTCAGGGTCGACAACGCATTGGCGATGCCCCTAGTGTTGCAAATGTCCATAGGCGTCGGTGACCACTTACCATCAGGTGGACCGTCTGCTTGTTTGTCGGCCCAAGTGGCATAAAAAAAAATCTCTGTAAACATTTAAAATTATATTTCTATACAACTCCAAATTCTTTTGGCTATGGAAACTTAAAATTTCCACCTATTTTTAACAGAACCCAAAATGTTACCAAGCTAAATTTCATACTATTTCTTCACAATTGAAGACTGACTTATAAAAGCCGCTGCAGAACCTTCAGCAACAGTCATAAATATCCCAAGACATTCTTCACACATAGTTACCTGATCACAAGTTAAGCAGCGTGTACTGCTTGTAGTATGGCTACCAGTCAACTGATATACTACATAAACTACTTTTTTAAATACATACTTATATAGATACTAGCTGCCCGGACAGACGTCGTTCTGTCGAAATAAGTCCATACAAAAATGCAGGAATTCGCTCGCAGCGCCACCTACCGGGTCCAATTGTGAATCTAAACCATCCAGGGCACCACCCAAACGCAAACAAAAAAAAACATTCCAATCGGTCCAGCCGTATTAAAAAAGAAGAAATAATTGAATTTCACGGTATTTCGTTTACTACAAAATAAATTTAATTTATACATTAGCCTCAATAACACGTGGTAATCATGATATTGAATTGTAGCTTATATGACACGTTCGTAGATTTACCATAGCAGCGCCATCTATTGATGACTTACTCAACCCAGTCGAAAGGTATCGACATCTCTTAGAATCATTTGGAGTTAACAGATAATTGTGACTGTCAAATAATAACAGACAAATAATTAGCAATAAATTAAAATTGCGACTATAATTTGAGATTTAAACTATCCTATCTCTCAAGTTGGATCGAACTGCACATGGTGTGCGAATTTTATTATAATCGGTTAAGTGGTTTAGGAGTCCATTGAGGACAAACATTGTGACACGAGATTTATATATATTAAGATTTACACCCAGACACAGAACAGACAGACATGTTCATGCACACAAATGTTTGTCCTGGGTGGGAATCGAACCCGCGACCTTCGACTTGGCAGTCAGGGTGGCTAACCACCAAGCCAATAGGCCTATGTTCTTGGTCAGCTGCTAGGGAAGATACATCGTGTATTATCTAAGAAAAATCTTTAAAAATATCCTGTTGCTAAAGTATTGAATTTTGAATTTTTGAATTGCTTCTATTGCTCTGATTTTTGGTGTGTGGTCTGAAAATGATACTAAGTACATGAGGTTTCATTTAATGCCTATCGCTTTTATCAACGTTGTATATCTAAATATTTTTAGTGGAACCCAATTAGTAAGTAAGAGTAGTAGTTTAATATAACCTAGCTAAGTTTCATACCATTTCTTCACAATTGAAGACTGACTTATAAAAGCCGCTGCAGAACCTTCAACCTTCAGTCTCAGTCATAGAGCATAAACTTGAATAACTCACCTAGCGACCAGCTGCATGCAACAGTTGTCAATAATCATGTCATTGTGCTCTATATCTGGGTATTCTTTGGCCATGCGACGTGATGTTTCCAAGAACAAGCCATCGGAGAGCTTCATTATGTTGGCTTTGTGAACCGTTGTCACCTAGAAATTATAAATAAATTAATAAATGACGAGCCAGTTGGCTTGGTGGTTAGAGACCCTGACTGCCAAACCGAAGGTCGCGGGTTCGATTCCCACCTAGGATAAACATTTGTGAGCATGAACATGTCTGTTTGCTCTGTCTGGGTGTAAATATCTATATGAGTATGTATTTAAAAAGTAGTGTATGTAGTATATCAGTTACCTGGTAGCCATACTACAAGCAGTACACTCTGCTTAACGTGGGATCAGGTAACCATGTGTGAAGAATGTCTTGGGATATTTATTATTGAGGAGCGAGGTGTGAGACTCCTCCATTTAAAAGGGAAGATCTTCCGCCGCTAGGTGCTCATGCCTGGGCACTGCGGTTCAACTGTTGATGTTGGATGCTTGTATATATATCAAATCCTGAGAGTATCTTGATAGTGCGATGTAGGATTCTCGCGTGATATAATTATATGATTCTACTCGTTCATAGATGTCGCCACATTATAATCATTCTTCACACATGGCCATCAGAGGCATAAGCACGAACGTCTATCACAAGCGTAGTGTCATCGTATCGAGCGCGCCAAAAAGCTGGTTTGTATGTAAAATTGAACACCAAACATACCGTGGCGTTGCGCGGTGTTCAATTTCCCCTTGCATTGGCTTTTGCACTCGATACGATGACGATAGATGTTCGTGCTCAGGGCACTGTTCCAACTAAGCAGAGCTTGTACTATGGAAACCAGATAACTGATATACTACTTTTTTGTTCCAAATCCATACTTAGCATATTTACACCCAGACACAGAACAAACGGACATGTTCATGTACACAAATGTTTGTCCTGGATGGGAATTGACCCACCTGCGGCGAGGCAGTCAGGCTCGCTAACCATCAAGGGCACTGGCCCGTCGTTAGTTTAGTCGTTGTTATAACATTATTATTTAGTGTTGTGTACTAACACCCATATTCTAAGAAGTTTCCTCGAAAATTCCTCAACTCCACTCAACCTCACTCCAAGATATTCATAGTTGCAAAAATGTCCTTCACTCGACGCTTTCTCTTACTCGAGGTGAGGAAACAACTGTCAACTTCAAGGTACGTCGGGACCAACTTTAAGGAAGTTTATTGGTATAAACAGTTACTGAAACTCATTATTTTTATTTGATTAATATTTTATCTATAATAGAATGACGTAACTAATGACATGTTACCTTGACTACACTTCGATTCGACATCAGTCGGGATTGCTCGAGTTTTTGCTCAAGTTATAACTTAGAACACCAATTTTGAGGATTACTCGAGAAAATGCTTAAGGTATCCTCAGTCGAGTTGGAGTCGAGTGACGTCTGAGGAAACGTCTTAGAATATGGGTGTAAATAGCCGCTTAGATATTTTACTCTATCTATAGTAAGCTAGCTGTCCCCCGCAGTTTCACACGCTTTCCCTAAGACGTTAGAATTTTCCGGGACAAAAAGTATCTTAATAGGAAGCATTGCTTCCTTATTATATCAATTATAAAGGCTTCTAAAAATTATGTAGAACACATAAAAAAGCCCTCGCAAGAGACCCTGACCCTAATTTGATACTCCACAATGATGACGTCACAACTATCTACTTCATACAAAACCCCATACAAAACTCCATACAAACATGATTTTGACATTAAAAAAGTAACTCATTTGACATGTCAGTCATCATCCCCATTCCAAGACGATTTAACGTCCCATAAAAATAAATAATGAACCTACCTTCTTCCTGCCATTCCTCTTGGCGAACTCGAACGCGAACCTGGCCACCCTCTCAGAGTTGCTAGCGGTGACCACTTTCATGGATTCCACCACACCATTCACAGACTCGTGCTCCAACATGGCGTATTCTCCCTCTGTGTTCTGCCTGAAATAGAAGTCCCAGGGTATTTATTATTTATTTATGTATATATAAGTACTAGGTCGTCCCCAGCGGTTTCACCCGCGTTTATCAATATCATATATCTTATAACCATCTAGGAAAAATTCCGCTACATATGGTAGCAGTCCCATCCCGATATGTTCAGTAGTTTTGTGGTGATAGTGTGTTAAAGGAACCCTATTTTCCTTATAATAGGTTGGGGAAAGAGTTTCTTCGCATTTTTTAAGAAAATTCAAAACATTTTTTAATTTAGTTTATTTACATTTAACTATAGTATGTAGGTACCATTTTGTTCGATAGCTTTTTGCCATCTTGTAGGTAGGGACATGATCCCATTGCTATAGAAATTTTGGGACTTCTGATCAAAATACCGCGACAAGTGGTTTTGGCAGTCCTCTGGTGATGTTAACCTGACACTGCCTAAAGAATTCTGAAGAGACCGAAACAGGTGGAAATCTGAAGGTGCCAGGTCAGGACTATACGGCGGATGCATTAATACCTCCCAGCCAAACTCTCTTAATCTTTGCTGAGTGGCTAAACATGTGTGAGGTCTAGCGTTATCATGATGAAAAACCACACCCCTTCTGTTGATTAATTCCGGCCGCTTTCTTTCATCCATTTTATCCGTGACAGGGCGACCAAAGCGACGTGCATCTTTGACATTAAAATTTCCGGATTGATAACGCTTAAACCAAATTTGTGCTACTCTCACAAACACTGCACTAGGTCCATAAATATCTAAATTTTTTTTCGCGGCTTGCGTTGCATTTTTACCTTTTTTGTAGTAAAATTTTAAAATGTATCGAATTTCTTCTTTAGATTCACTCATCTTGACGGTACGAAAAACAATTGAAAATCATACATTTTCCTAATGTGAATTTGGAATTATGTTCTTTAAAATTTAAACTTTCAATGATACCAAAACCAGCCAGATACAAATAGGATAGGAAAAAAGATTTTATTACAAGTTCATACATACTATATTGCGAAAAGACTTTTTCCCCAACCTAATATATATACTATATAGGAGATGTATTAAAACGTTGTATATGTACTATATCAGTTATCTGGTTTCCATAGTACTGGATCTGCTTAGTTTGGGTATGCCACTATGCCTAAATCTCATGCTGCTTTGTAATATTATAAGGAAAAACTTACCTGATAATAACAACATCGATATCCTTATGCCTGGTGTGCACTCCTGGGTAAGACTTGCAGTTCAGGACATACGCGTACATGTCGAGTTCGTTGCGGAGGGCGACGTTGCGTGACGTCACGTATGCGGCTTCGCTCTTTGTCTCGATGTTGCCCTGTGGAAAAAATACAATTGTATAAAAATTCCGTTTTTTATCTTACTACTATGTATTGACAACGGGAAACTTTGCATGGATATTTGTTACTCAACCAACTCAGAATGTATTGTGTTTAGGGCAAAAAATATATATTTATTATTAAATTTACTAATTTTATTCTTTTTACCTTTTTAAATATTTTTAAATATATAATTATAAAAAGAATACACTTCAAAATATTAAAAATAGTTACCCACCGGCATGGGGAACAGGGTAGAAGTTACCGGTGGTCAAAAGGCTTCAGAGAGAGTAACTTCCTCACTATACGTGCCCTCTCAGGGACTGCCTTCTGAATATTTTTTTTTTATACCACGTGGGCCGACAAATAAGCGGGCGGTCCACTTGATGGTAAGTGGTCACCGCCGCCTATTGACATTTGCAACACTAGGGGCATCGCCAATGCGTTGTCGACCCTGAGACGTGAAGTTGTTAAGTCACATGTGCCTGTAATTTCACTGGCCCCTTTACCTTTCTAACCGAAACACAGTAATACAATTGCACTACTGCTTCACGACGGAAATGGGTAAGGTGGTAGTACTTCCCCGGAGGAACTCTGCACTAAGAGCTCTACTACTCTAAAATCTGGCCCTTATTATTATTATAATGTTTGAAGTAGATCCCTTCAAGGGATAAAATTTAGCACATAGATAGATTATAGTCTTTAATAGCACATAAACTACTTTTTATCCAGGGAAAATGTATATTTTTACGGTAAGTTACTGATGCTACCACCAGTTCGGAAGACAGCCTTCAACAGAGAAGCAACGGCAAGAAACTCAGCAAGATTATTACCATCTATTACTTCTATATATATAAATCTCCTGTCACGATGTTTGTCTGCGATGGACTCCTAAACTACTTAACCGATTTTAAATTAAATTGGCACACCGTGAGCAGTCTGGTCCAACTTAAGAGATAGGATAGCTTAGATCTTTAATTATAGTCACAATTTTATTTTATTGCAAATTATTAGTCTATAATTAATTGACAGTCACATTTATCTGTTAACTCCAAAAGATTCTAACAGATGGCGCTGTGTTGAAAGTGCCAACGTTTAATTTTTTAGGGAACTCTTTTATGGACTCATTTCGACAGGACAACGTCTGTTGGGACAGCTAGTACTACTATCAAATCTGTAGGATCTGCCTGTATGTCTTGTTACAGCTCTAGAGCCATTTGAAGAGGTCAAAAGCTATATATGATATTTACAAACAAGGGTGAACCGACGGCGCTAGCTAGTTTTTATATAAATATATCTTATTTGACTTTGTGGCTATTTTTACAAATTATTTCAAAATGAAACAAATATAGAAACATAAATGAAACAAGGAAAAAATTATAATGAATAATTTATACCTTTAATCCAACACCGTTTCTCTTGATGGTAGTGATAGCGTACTGCACATCATCATCGTTGTCTACTGTGGGATCTATATCAACCACTTCGAAGTCAACCGGAGCACCAATATATCTGAAAAAACATTTATGTACTTAGAAAAACGTATAAAAAACCAGAGTGATGACCACGGCTCGATAAACGTGGTGTAGGGCGCCCTCCAGCGGCAGCGGTTGGAAACGAAGAGCTGAAGATCGAGCGTGCCATAGGTGAGGCCTATGTCCAGCAGTGGACGGAGATAGGCTGATGATAAGACTCATGAAGGTTCACAAAAATTTAAAACCGCATTTTAAGAAAGAATTGTCGTACTTTATTGTGTCTAGGCTATCAACCTTCTAATATTATAAATGCTTGTTGTAGTACTGAAATGTTTGTATGTATGAATATTTATAACTTTTACATGCAAAAACTACCAAACAAATTTGGATGAAACTTGGCATATATATAGAAAATGCCCTGGAATAATACATAGGATACTTTTTGTGCCGGGAAAATGTTACCTCCCTCGAAACGCGGGTGAAACCGTGGCGGACAACTAGTATATCATAATAATAGTCATTTTCTGAGCATGTTACATCCCCAGCCTCGTCATATCTCCTGTCGTCAGTCGGAGGCCAAGCCCAGATAAAAAAAATAACTTTACCAACTGCATCTGTATTCCATCTCCACCTGCATTCCCAAGGGCTGTTACATTTTCTTGGGATAAAAAAGTATCCTGTCTTAATTAAGTTATAAGCTATCACTTATGTATGCACAGATATAAATGTCAATCAAATCCATTTACTAGTTTTGAAAAGAGTAACAAACAACCACCATCATAAACCATGTATTAACTTAGCTATGAGTCAATAAATTATTATTATTATTATCATTAACTTTCATTTTAATAAAATTGAAACGGGAACTCGATTTTAATAAAAACTGATAGAGGCCAATTTTCTGCTCCACAGCTATAGTACTTTCCAAATACAGTGGAGCCCCGATAATCCGGCCCCTGGCTTATCCGGCACCCCCTGTAATCCGACATGGTCTATTATTTATTATGAATCGAATATTTTTTAGCAATCTTCGCCAATGCATTATTGAACAAGTTATAACTTGTACGTACCACCACGATTGTGCTCGACGCGTAGAGTAATGTTTTGTTTCTGATTGCTTAGTTTGAATTTGACTACATGTGATGAAGATAGCTGTGCGGTCTAGCGTGTATTCATTTTCATGTGTGGTTTCAAGGTACTCATTTGTAAGAAAAATCCGGACTATAGGACCCCCTATAGTCTGGATCCTAAGGCTAAGTACTCTATAATCCGACAAATTCGCTAATCCGACAACTGTTTGTCGGATTACCGGGGCTCCACTGTAGCATGAGTTGAGTGACACATGGTGTTTTATAAGACTTCTCAATAGTTTATGTTTATTTCTCCATAATAAGGGGATACAGAGCAAGGTATCATGAATTGTTTGCACTTGCAGCATATCTGATTATGTTAACCGCATAAAACCTGGAGCGAGAGCTGGAACTTGCAACACAAGTTTATTCTTACCGCGAGTTCCAGAGCTCAATAAACACTAAGCTCCTTAATTTTAACATCCTGATTATTTGCTTTGAATATTAATTGTTTAAGTGTCTGTGCAAATTTATTATTAAATAAAATTATTATTGTTATTATTAAGCATTTAGTGTAGTATCTCAGAGTAATCAAGTGCTATTTCACAACATATGGGAAAAATCCTTCAACTGTCACAACTGATCCTATGTGAAAAAGTTTAGAGTTCTCCTTGAGATGCTGTTTGAATCAGTTAAATTGATTGATATTTTGCAGCTGCTGTGATCACTCTGTTGCCAATGCAGTATTTGTGAAGGTTGGTGTCGGTGAATTTGGAGCTCAATTTCTGATAGTGGTCCTCTGAGATGGTTTAATTTAACTGTTAAGCTTTATCTATTTTCAAGGAATAGTGTTGCACATAAAAAATGTACATATCAAAGAAATATGGCAACACTGCAGCACTGCAGCATTGACATTGCTTATTACATATCAGAGTATCAACTTACAGAAGTGGAATAATATATCACTTTTATTGACCATAACAAACTATAATTCGGTCTGAAGGTCATTACTCTTCATTCTCAAACAATATTGAATAATATAACAATTGCTAATATGTATGTGTCATATTATGGGAATTCTATGACCATGTTTGTTTTTTACATAATTATTCTGTAATCGCTAACTGGATTGGAATGAAATTTGGCATGAAGAAGGATCATACTTTGGATGAAGTTATACAACACATTTTTCCCTTGATTTATATTAAATTCCTCCGCATTGGTTCCAAGTGCCTTCCATATCAGAATAACAATCATTATTTTGTTTGATTCATTGAAATATATATATTTCATAGCGCGTACAAGGATTGTGCTTCAGTTTGTGAACACAGAATGGAATGAACTCCCAGCTTTTGTAAATTATCAACCATTTAAAGTTCATGTCTCTAATTACACCTCTTTTGGAGTTTCCTTATCATTTTAAAGGGACAATGGTAATAACAAAAATATAAGCCCAAGAGGTAAGCAGCCATCACTGTGCTGTGTACTCAACTACCCAATAAGCACTTCAATTTGGACAAGGACAAGGACAGGATAAAATTTATTATTAGGTTAAGAACTCACTTGAAGATATCCCTCACATTTGCCATGCACTCCGGCCCGATACCTCCACCAGGTAACATGGTGACAGCATGACGACCACCATACTGCGCCTTGGGTATCAACTTTTGCTTTCTTATGACTGGGGTCTTATGCTGCACATCAAAATCGGATAATGTAGCTGGTGCAGCTGCACTGGAGTATCCAGCTCCACGGATTTCGGGCAAAACCCTCAATTTTGTCAATAATCTCGCAGCCATTATCACTTTTTCGCGAAATATCAGCTGGTCGCGAGTTAAATAATCACAGGAAGAGGAAAGGAAAATTCTTAAGACTTTTCCTCAATTTTCACCATCAGGTGGCGCTTTTCTGTCAAAGTTTTTGAATAGGTGGCAGCACTGCCAACAATTTTGATAATAAAGCGAGCGCACACTGATACAGCGTACTTGGGAAATATTTCAATTAATGATTCCTCACATTTTGTGTTAAGCAAAACGTTTATATAAGTCATGTTGACCTATACTAATAAAATTTTATTCACGAAGTGTTTAAATAAAATAATTATTTAAAAACAAATAACATCTGATGGATAAAAAAATCCAATTGATATGGCAACATTGATATCAACTTTGTATCATATTGACGTGTGTTCCAGCTTTATCTTTCACGGCGGAGTTCTCTTGACTTGAGCGAGTGGCCGAAGAACGGGCGTCCATTTTGCTTCGCCATATTGAATTTGGTCGGACATCTTTGACGCCATGTTTAGTCGGACATATTTTATAAACATTTTCGCGTAAATTTCAAATATTTTTCAGCCTAAATATCAAACTTTTTTTCACTGAAGTCTGTTGCATAAATTTTGGTGTAAATTGAGTGAGAAAGTTCCACGCCAGCTCGGTTGTCCTTATTTGTCCCTTGAGGGCCGTCGCTTGCTTTTGTTACGAGATAAATAAAGGTAAAGTAATTCTTTGGAAAACATACTTTTTGACGTATCATAAACAAGTGTTTCGTGTTTTTTGTGAAATTACATTGCAGGACGTGTATTGAAGGGTATTATTATGAAGGTCAAAAGGTAACGTATACGCTTGGGTATCATTTATCACTGCTGTATAATCATTAGCTAAAAAAATTAGCCTGTCCGGGTAGGCCGGGCCGGCTGAGCCATGTCGATCGTCGCACCTGCTCTCGAAGATTGTTGTTTTTCAACTACATTGCGTAGTTTATGCGGCATATTATCGGTGGGAGGTAAAAATATACTTGTTTGTAAGTTATGCCACCCGGATGACTCGATATTGCTCAATAACATAATTTGTCTAATTAGTAACAACTTAAATCACTATTATTTGTCGTAATGACAGTTTAGTGTTTACGTGTTTGTCCCATAGATATAATTTAAAAACAAAACAACTTTTTGTTTGATGTATGTAATAAATATAAATTGTTATTGATTCGCGTTATCAGTGCCCTTGATATTGAGTGATAGGGTGCTTTATTTACTTTTTAATCATCTTTAAAGCAAGCAAGGGTGTTTCGTTACACAGCCTTCTTTTCATTGTAAATTTTAATCGAAATTTCATTGAATTATTTGTTGTCCTGCTTCCACTGTGATAAAAAGTTAACCTGTTTGTAAAAAGCAGTCAAGTGTGAGTTTGACTCGCGCACGGGGGGTTCCTTACGATAATAATATAGGGAAATTAATCTTGTGGTTCTGTATTATTGTAAAATTGCTCAAAAGAGTTTTTATTTTGTTATTATATCTCTTTTTTTACTATTAAGTATGTAATTAGCTGTTAATATTTGTTGTTATAGTAATAGTATTTTTCTAATGATAAGAGCTGAATTGTGTAAATAAACATTATTGTTTTTTATATTACCATTATTTTATAGGACTGTAATCAAATACTTGAATAAAAAAGTTACTAGCCATTAACAATAATAGTTTAATGTTTAGTTTTTGGCCCTTTCGGTATGTTACCCTAAAAATGATGGTACTTTTTATTCAAATTATCAGACTGGCCACATAAAATATAAAAAAATAGTTTATTATATAGATGATATCTTTTTATAAAAAAAATATTTAGTTACTGAACACGCAGGTTTGTCTGCAGTAATATAAATAATAACATATATTATGAAGGGGTAAAGTTAGTATGTTTGGATATAAATGCCCATCTAATTTAACAAATCCTACACTTCTTGATAGCTTCTCCATTCACATGTGATATAGACAGTTTTTATCCAGGGATCTTTTAGGAATGCATGATGGAAGTTTGATTTAACCCTTTTGCAGGCAATACTAATTACAACTCCAATTTCATTTATTCAAAACCTTGCGAGATAACATTTTGAAAACAAAACTAAACAATCCCCCCCCCTGCTTACGCCCCCCCCCCCTTTTTTTTATGGGCTACGGAAATATCTCTGCCAATGCCCGTTTGTGACTTCTTATTTGGCAAAGTAATTGCCAGTGCCCAGTTTGAATTACATATTATAATGTGATTACAATCTCAGATCATAAACTATATCTAAAACTGGTTTGGCAATTATTTTGCCAATGCTCACGAAAGGGTTAAAGTGTTTGACATCAGGCTGTTTCTATTTTAATTAGAAGTAATGTCGCATGGAACATTGAATCGTTTTTTTTTTAAAACAAAACATTAAATCCACAAAGGCCTGTCCAGTACAGGAAATTTTTACAGATAATTATTTATTTATAGACAAGCAGCTTGGTAGCTGTGTCTATATCACACAGTCAAAAGTCACTTGGCACTTTATAGTAAACTTTTGAAGATTTTTGACTAACCCAAATAAGCCTTTTGTTTCTAATAGAAAAATTATTTATAAATTTTTGATTTATTTGCAGGCAGTAGCGGTGGTCCAAGATGATGAACCAGGAGATAATGTGCGAGGTGGAAATAGACAGTCATGGAGGCATGGTGGAGATCGACGGGGATGACCAGGTTGGAGTCAAGGTATCTGTCTACACTAATACAACAGTAGTTGCCTTACTAACAATGTTCAATATAAGTATTACATGCCGTAGTTGGGAATGATGGTGTTTATGATAAAATTTCTAAGATGAGTGGGAAACCAAACTTTATTGCATGGAACTAAGGTTGATTTTTCTGTGGCAATCTTAGATGTTGTCAGGTCAAGTGGTTTTTATTGTGATAGACAATGTCAGTTTCATAATAAACTAGCAGTTTCCCGCGGTTTCACCCGCGCTCCCGAGGAATGTTACATTATTTTGGTCTTTCTATCATCAATAGCCCTTTTTAACATCTTGGGTTACATTATTGGAGTTTTAGTAAGGAACCCAACTTTTTTTTTAAAACATAATATACAAGCTGCAGCGGTCCAAGCTTTTTTTCGGAGCCAATTTCGGAGCAAATTTTTTTTTATTTCCCTTTTTTGATTTACGTTTATTTCTTCATTGAATTCAATTTTTTATTCATTATTGATTCAAGTGTTTTCATAAATTCGATAAAACGCCTGGTTAGCTTCAGAAACTATATTATTTGTCATTATCACGCAATACATCAAACTCAACATACAACAACTCAACATCCAAATATTAGTCTTTATGTCAAAAAGAGTGATATGCACTCCATCAATACTAGAAATAAGGATAAACTTGTCACTTCTGCATATAGACTGCAAAAAGTGCAAGGCTCATTTTTAGGACTTAGTGCACGCATCTATAATAAAATCCCTGATGAAATTTTAAATTTGCCTTTACAAAAATTTAAGGAAAGAATTAAGACTGTTTTAGTACAAAAGGCTTTCTACAACACAAATGATTATTTTAATGACGACAATGCTTGGGTGTAGCGCTCGCTCCAGCAGGACACATCTTTATGCAAAAAATTGTGAAAAGAGTAATTGCTGAGTTTATTGCCGGCTCTTCTCTGTAAAAGCAACCTTCCGAACCGGTGTTAGAGTCTGACCATTCATAAGTGCCTGTGAAGGCCTATTTGAATAAAATATTTCATTTCATTTCATACTGAACCTTATTGTATTAACTGTAATTGTCGCGAGCTTTAAATAAACAGTTGATTTCGACTCTAATGCCTGAAATCTAAAGTCTACTTTGACTACCTACATCATTGATCACACATGCTCTAACTAAACTATGCACTGTTCATTCAAAAGTAATTGTGATGATAAATATTTGTCTATGATCATAAATTTACGCTCATATTAAATACAGCTGTTCTTTAACCAAATTAGAATACACTTTATTGTATATTCAATTCATTATATGACAGCTGTCCCTCGCGGTTTTACCTGCGTTCCCGAGGGATGTAACACAAAAGTAGCCTATATGCTAATCCAGGATATGCTCTATCTATGTGCTAAGTTACATCTAAATACGTTTGGTAATTTTTGCGTGAAATAATAACAAACAGCCATACATACAAAAATTCGCACCCTACTTCCTACTAATATTATAAACGCGAAAGTTTGTTTGTATGGATTTATGAATGTTTGTTCTTCTTTCTCGCAAAAACTACCAAACTGATTTAGATGTAACTTGGCACATAGATAGAGCATATCCTGGAATAACATATAGGCTACATTTTTCTCGGGAAAACGTGAGATCTCTCGGGAACGCGGCTAAAATCGCTGGGGATAGCTATGCTGAAGAAAGGTAGTGGAAAATTGTTTTCGATTTGAATTCTTGTCTTATAACTCATTCTTAGAGGCATAGCAACGCATGCCTGGGATAGCTAGTAATATTTAAAAATGTATGTTTGTTCATCTCTATGTGCTTTTATACCTGTTATACGATTGCATGATAATGGGTAACTGTCCTGTATTAAAGATAAATGATCAAACACTAACCAGTGTATTGAACATTAAGAAATATACGAAAACATATAATATGATCAAAATTAAAGCATTAATGTGATTTTTAAGTTCCGATCTAACCACAAAGAGTATGTTATTTGATGCTGTACAATTATGACGTCACAGCTTGCTATTTCATACAAAACTTCATGCATCCGATCGTTTTGACATTTCATAAAGAATTGCTGATTTGACATGTCAGGACACAACCCTATTGTTTGGTTTCGCGCGTCCGGAAAACTAGGAGAAAACATAATAATGTTTATTATATAATAAGATGTATAAAAAGAGTCGCATGCAACGCTAGTATTGAATGAATTCGTTAAAATCTATTATACGTACATATATTATACTTATCGATATCTACAATGTCCGTTTTGACAACAAAGTATGTTAAAGGAAAATCATCTTTATTACTTGAGATATAAGGTCTATCTATGGATCCAATGGTCAATTATATGATGATGCGTTTGAACCTTATCAAAACGCTTTAGAGTTCATTTTTGCAATAACACACTTAGCTCTCAAACCGGCCTTTTAGATTACAATTTATTTAATGAACACAATATCTAGTTAACATAGAGTAACCTTCATTTATTATTCATAACAGTATGAAGAAATCGAAGCGGGTCAGTATGAAGAGTACATTACTGATGATCAGTACGAAGAAGTGGAGGAACAGGTCATTGGCATGCAGCATTTGGAGGAAGGTCAGTTTACCTGCAGGTTATTAAGTAGTTGCAGCTGGAGGCTTTTTACTTAGTCAATTGGAGGTGAATTAATATATTGACTTCATGGCGATGATGGCTCAGTTGGTAACACCGAATCACCGTGAGGAAAGTCGCGGGTTCGAATCCTACAATGAGTTTGAGATTTAGAGCCTTATCAGACTGGCGATTTGCGAGCGAGTTCGCAACGAACAAGCGATCACAACGCGAAGAGATAAATAAATATCCTGGGACATTCTTTACACACGCCCATCTGGTCCCAAACTAAGCAGAGCTTGTACTATGGAAACCAGATAACTGATATACCACATATACTACTTTTTTCTAAATACAGACACAGAACAAACAGACATGTTCATGCACACAAATGTTTGACCTGGGTGGGAATCGAACCCGCGACTTTCGGTTTGGCAGTCAGAGTGCTAACCACCAAGCCAACTGGCCTGTCAACTCGCTACGGTTGATAGGGGAGAAGTGAGACGGGGCGAGCTTACAGAGAGGCTCGATGCCGAGTTCGCTGCGCACACGCCTCGCTTTAAACTCGCTCGCAAATCGCCAGTGTGATAAAGCCCTTAAGGAAAATATAGTGAGGAGACCATGTCATGATGGTAAGGTACTTAGTATTGCCTATCTCGCTGGTTACTAACCTTAAGTTCCTTCAGACAAAAAAAAACACAACATTACAATTAATATAAAATATTTGCTGAGCATTGGGGTTTATCAAATCATCAGGGGTTTATCGGACCAGCGGTTCCTGAGATTAGCGCGTTCAAACAAACAAACTCTTCAGCTTTATAATATTAGTATAGATGAGACAGCGCTATACAAATGAAAGAGAAGGAAATTAAATTAGCTTTATCTCTTTTTAGCGTATATTGCTGTCTCATAGGTCTCAAGATAAATTACTATAGCATCTTCATCGTGTGTGACGCGCTTCAATGTCGATTTTGACATGTGACGTGAAACTTTTGACCTTCCTCCCCTTTTCATACAATGTCACAGATTCATGACCCCCTCCACTCCCCCATTACCCTGTGATGTAAGTTATGGATGGCCCCTTACCACCGTTACCCATTACCATCGTAATATTGTGGTCAAATACAAGCTACTACATAGCCACTGTATGAGCTTGAGTTATGTGAATATAAATTACAGTATAAATATCACAAAATAAGCTATGCATGTATTGTAATCATTGGCGTATATAGGGTTATATGTAAAAGGCCTGACCCCCTTAAAAAATCTATTTAAAAAGAAAGAACTTTAATGAATCTAGTGTGTAATTAGTTACGTATTCTAGAATTTCAAATCGGCACAACATCTGGGATGGGCAGTAGACTGGGATAGGAGGAACCAGACTGGCACCTATACCCCCCTCCCTATCCCCCCTTCCTCTCTTTCTCTCTCTCTCTTCTCCTGCATAGTTACACTCAGTAAAAATACAGATATAATGAAATTTAAACTAGGACAATGACTGAATCCCAAAACGTCGGCCACTGCTGACAGATTTTAAAATTGCAGTCGGCAGCGAGGAGGTGATCCTGCCGGGCATATCTAGTGAGGAGCTGAACCCGCATGTGGACAATCCGTACGATCCTGTGTACCAGGTTCCCGCTACCAGTGGCAGGTTAGTTTGTGTTGCCAGCTTTTAAATATGAATTGACAAATAAAATGGTAAGAGATACTGAATTTCTTGTCGTTTCGCAATTGAGGGATGATTTCCGTGCTGGTGGGAACTCCAATACCTTTAACCTTCTTAAGCCACTTTTCATCAGGTGGAACGTCTGCCTGTTTGTCGATCTGTATACCATTAAAAAATAATATTGCCTAAACGATTTGGTTAATTTCTTAGTCTGGAAAAGACTTGTATTACTGTGTTTCGGTTAGAAAGGTAAGGCCGGTGACATTACAGGCACATGAGACTTAACAACTTCACGTCTCAGGGTCGACGACGTATCGAACACGCCCCTAGCGTTGCAATTGTTCATTGGCGGTGGTGACCACTTACCATCAGGTAAACCGTCTGCCTGTTCGACTGACTCCAACATAAGTCTAATGGTGATGTAAGAACTCGCATTTGGGCGATTCTCTTATAAGTCAATAGGAGCAGGCTGGCCGTCATGTAATAATTAACTTTGATGGTTTTGTAATACGGTGCATTTTTGATCCAATATTTTCATTGTATAGTGTGTGATGATTTCTTGTACGTGTTTCAGAAGAGGCCGCGGAAGACCGCGTTCGAATACGAATAACAGTTCTAATAATATACATCATTTGATGCCAATTGGTAAGTTTTCTTTGTCTTAAATATTTATAAATATATAGAATATTAATAGTTCTATGTAGGCTTACTCGAGCTTCTGTATTTCGTTAAAAAAAATAATCTTTTTATTTAACATGGGCTTCGACAGACCCCAGAAGGAGTTATGGAGAGGCCGAGGAAGTAGCACGCTTACATTCTTTTTAATAATATAAACAATATAATAATGAAGAATTATCTTGGGGGGCATCTATTAATTGCGTGAAGTGATTTTGGCGATTTTTCGACCCCCGTTGGTGAGATGTCGTAGGATTTTGTGCGATCCCCTCTCCCCCACTTAATCTCACGTGAGATTTGTTAATGTGATCGAATAACCGCAATCATATTTTTTTTCACGTGGTTCACGCAGGTTTAGTGGATAATTTTTTTTACTTCGTTACCCAGTTTTCGCGTAATTTTTCAGTTTCTGGCAGCAAATAAAAATACGTGACATTTGCTCGACCCCCCCCTAAACACCTCACGTAATTAATGATGAACGACGCCCACTATCGCCAAAGCAGAATTTCAGTAATATGATCTAGCATCAACTTTAAATCCCATCTCTTGGGTATATCACAAATCCTCGACAATTTTTTTTTCGACTTAATGATTGACTGTTATCTTTATGCCACACCACAATTCCTGTCCAATATACAATATCGTGAGAAGGGCTACGCTATGACATCAGATGACTGATAATTTTACACTTAATTACGTATTTTACATACAGCACATATTAGAATAGAACATGTTCATGCACACAAATGTTTATTCCTGGATGGGAATCTAACTGTCTATCTCTTTTCATCCTATTAAAATAGAAAGAGATATAAACTTTAAAAAATGGCATAAAATTGTATATATAGATTTAAGTTTATAGAAAATCTTCTTTTTTTTATGCCTCTTGGGCCGACGAACAGGCAGACATTCTTCTGATGGTAAGTTACACATTTTTCATTACTAAGAACTTACATTCTAGTACAAATGCCCGTCTGCTCACCCAAATTGGATTAACCTCAATCTCTTCATTTTTCTCCAGGTGAGGTACCAATGGGTCTAATGGAAGGCGGTCGTGGAGGTGCACGGAGATGGGAGCAGAAGCAGGTGCAGATCAAGACGATGGAGGGGGAGTTCTCTGTCACCATGTGGGCCACGGGGGAGGATGATGGTGAGTTACCTTTGTACTACCCCGGCGGAGTACCCTTTTATTTATATTGTCTATTTGAGAGCATGTGAGAGTGGGCCAGGGAATCAGCTGTTTGTCAACGGCAGTGTCCTTTGTTTCGACACCATTCTACTACTGATAATACCATCTTTCGGATAACAATATGGTTTCCAAAACACTTCACCATATAATATTTTACTATTATACTGACTAGGTTATTTATGCATGGAGGAGTGAGGTATGAGACTCCTCCATTTAAAAGAGATGATCTTCTGCCGCTAGGTGATCATGCCTGGTGACCGCGGTCTAACTGTGGATGTTAAATGCTTGTGTTATTGAACATATTATTATGTCAAATCCTGGCAGAATTTCGATATCGCGATGTAGAATTCTCGCGTCTCTCCTCGCTCATAGATGTCGGCATATCACTGTGTGGTGCGAGCGGTGAAGGTTTGAATGCGTGTTCATTTATTTCGCCATAAACCTAAATAATTGACTCAGGCATGACCCTGCGGAAATCATTGAGGAGCATTCTCTTGCAATGTTATGCTTGTTAGTTTGTTCATGTCAAGTCTCGCTGGAATTAGAAATACCCTAATCCTAAGTTTAATTATTCAATAAATGGAATGCATTTTATAGTGCAGTTCTCACCATTTCACCATTCTACATCCTCGATTGGTTTCAGACAACACACAAAATTATTTTTATTTAAAATGGGTTTGCGTTAGGCTTTCGATTGACCCCATGAGAGGTTATGAACGAGGCCGAGGAAGTAGCATGCTTACCCAGAAAATGCCTATTCGCTCTGGCCTTGAATATATCCAGGAATAAGGTGTCGAGACACAAAGTTTTTATGTTTCCTTATTTTCTATTCTGGTCTGCTATTTCCATGCGGACGGTGCCGTCCCCTACACTACACTTTCCGTCAATGCCTTAAGTTACGAAATCCTTTATGTTACAAAAATGTCATTTAATCACATTTCAAGAGAATATTTATCTATTTCACAGACGAAGGCTCGAACCCGGAGCCCGACCCTGACTACACGGAGTACATGACCGGCAAGAAGAACATCCTTGGAGCGGAGACGATGCCAGGTAGCATCATTTTTTCATCATCTATCTATACTATAATAAAACTAGAACTGTCGTGTTTGTACATTGAATACTAAAAATATTATTCACTGGACAGAATCTCATTACTCTATTGTGTCTCTATCTCCAGCTTCACAAACTTTAAATTTGACCTTCATAAGTGCCTTCCGAGGGCCTAAACTGAATAAATGGTTTAGAATTGAATTTTGATTGGTAACAGTAACACACTCGCAAACATACACACACACATACACACAACAACAACACACATACACACACTGCTACACTAAAATGCTGTTGATTTCCCGTTAATAAATTTGGTACCTGCCGTGTTTATTTATACCACCATGAAATAGTGTGTTGGGTTGTTAAGTTAATTCTAATTTCTATTTACAGGATTAGATTTGTCAGACCCTAAACAGCTGGCGGAGTTCGCCCGTCCAGGTCACAAGATAAGACTAAAGAAACAGCTGCCAGAGTCATCTGACAGAACCATAGGTAAATGTAAATATTACTTTTGCTCTCTATCTTTACACCTGGTGTTTATTTCATTTATAGTCTTTTGTAAATTGAATGAAATATGACTTTGTGCTAAAGAACTCTATTATTATTAAAATAGAGTTCTTACAATGTTACAGGGTTTATCCAGGGTAGTACTACCACCATACCCATTACTGCTGCGTGTAAAGAATGTCCCAGGATATTTGTTAATTGTATGCCAATGAATCATATTGAAGTTCCATTTTAGGCTTTTTTAGTTAAGTTTAAGTTATTTAAAAATTTCATATACAGTGGACCCCCGCTAATACGGCCCCTGTCTAATCCGGCACCCCCTGTAATCCGACATGCCTATCACTGTTGAATTTGTTGGAGGCCATATGCATTTGGGTATATACTGGCACAGTATAAATGCAAAGTGTTTGTAATCTATTCGATATTTGAGTGTGGTTCTTTGAGTGTTCAAGTGTCTTTGACACAAGCAATAAATGTTCCTGGTAAATAACCACTGTTTAATTCAGTATTTGCATTTGAATTTGGGTACACAAACATTATTTAGGCTAATCTTTAGATAGTATCTAATCATTTTTATCTGTAATTTTAAATAAATAAATTTCGGGACTCTTAAGCAGTACTCTATAGTCCGACAAATTCGATAGTCCGACACTGCCCTGCAAAACGTTTGTCGGATTACCGCGGGTTCACTGTAGTTATAGTAGTGTGTATCTAAAAATGAGCCTTGCATTTTTTTTTATCTATAAGAAGTGACCAGTTTATGATATCTAAGATTGGCTCGACATTTGAGTATAGGGAACTGTCCTGTATTAAAGATAAATGATCAAACACTAACCAGTGTATTGAACATCCATAAATATACGATAACGTCAAATATGATCCAAATTAAATCATTAATGTGATTTTTAAGTTCCGATCTAATCACAAAGAGTATGTTATTTGATGCTGTGCAATTATGACGTCACAGCTTGCTATTTCATGCAATACTCCATACATTCGATCGTTTTGACATTTGATAAAAAGTTGCTGATTTGACATGTCAGGACACATCCCTATTGTTGGCGCTGGGTCAAAGCACCATACGCCTGTTTATATTATTATTGACGGGTCAGTGGTCTTGGTGGCTAAAGACTGACTGTCACGCTACAGGTCGCCGGTTCGATTCCCACCTAGGACAAACATTTGTGTGTCAAACTCAAATGTGACTCCAGATCTCTCTCAAATTGCAATTTTTTCCCAATCTTCCTGTCAACTGTATTTTATCATTACATGTAATTTGTGGAGATAAATAAAATAAATAAATTATTAATTATTGTTATTATTATTAAACATGTATGTTTGTTCTGTGTCTGGATGTAAATAACATTATTTATAAGTATGTATTTAAAAAAGTAGTATATCAGTTATCTGGTTTCCATAGTACAAGCTCTGCTTAGTTTGGGATCAGATTGCCGTGCTTAAAAATATATCAAAATATTAATATTTATTTATTAAAGTAAAACTTTTATTAGATCGTCTCAAACTTTTTGGTCTGTGTAATAAATAGCTAATTACATAGCAGTAGAAACTATGCTTATGTTATAGAAGCAGGAGTGTTATATTTAGAGCTTCTTGGTTTCTTAACACTGAACTTCAATAAATGTTGATTTTTAAAGTGAAACTTTTATTAGATCGTCTCAAACTTTTTGGTCTGTGTGTTGCATGTCGCGTGACGGTCGGCCGCGGAGTAGGGATAAAGTGAAAGGCGCTCGCCAGAGCAGCCAAGGCCAATATTAGTTGGAGATTTAGTCTACTTTTATCATTTCCCATTATCATTCTTATTTTCCAAATGTAAAATTAAGATTGATAAAGCGATTTTTATATCCTTAATGGAATATTATTCCAAAAATTTTTAGTTAAATGTCTATAATGTGAAAAAAAAGTTTCACTTTTACCGTGGTTTCATGAAACCACACAATCGAATTTTTTTAAACGGTAATTTGTGGTATAACGTGGTAGTATTCGCCGCGACCACACAGCACTGCCATATCGATTTAATTAATAAATTAATTTACAAAAGGTTATAATGAAATAAATAACTAAATAGAATAATTATTGTCGATTCTTTCCTAACGTAGATTATGTTTTTGCAGCGTGTCCCCACAAGGGATGCACTAAAATGTTCCGGGATAACTCTGCGATGAGGAAACACCTTCACACGCACGGACCAAGGGTACACGTGTGTGCTGAATGTGGTATGTATTTGTTTATGAGCAACTAGCTATTGTACCGTGGTTTTACTCGTGTTTTCGAGTTGATTTATCGTTGGATGGTCACAGGTTATGTTAGTCGGGAAAGGTGTGGCTTTCTATCAGTGTTTTCTTTTTAATATGTAATATAGCTGTACCCTGCCACGCTTCAATGTGGCACATTGTGATTGAATGGTTGAGAAATGAGAAAAAAAAAACAAAGAGGGTCGCGGATATGTGACTGATGCAAAATATAGATAAAAACAATCCTTGATGCGGATTATATATCATATTAAAATTTCAGCTCGATCGGTGCAGAACTTTTTGAGTTTTTGAAGCGTACACAAACCAACATAACATTTTTATATATACAATATGTAACAAAAACCCTGTTGTTCCTTCTACCTACGTTTTAAGAATCGGTATACATACGTAATAAAGGAAGTCATTTATAATAAACTGTAAACACAAATAATTAAAATAAATATTTAATTATTAATATTTGTAATGTTATTCTGATATCTTACCTCTGCATGAAGCGATGACCCGAAATCACAAATAATAGGAAGAAGTTCTACCCGACCCGCCGCGCCGTGCCGCGCCTGTTATCTACCTATTTTTTCTACACAAGTTCACGACTTTGTCAGCTGTTGTTTATCACTTTAACGAATGAATCTTTGAAAATGTTGGTTTACACGATATTTTTATGCACAATTGATAATTGTTATAAGTACATTTAACACTTTTACATAAACAAAATAAAGTCCCCGCGTCTGTCACACAAAACCTTAAGTACCTACTTGCATTTTAATGTATTAATTTATTATAATGTCTACTAGACGGCCACGGAGATGCTGTTCAATGTGACCACCTTGTACCTCGACACATTTGTTGCAACCCCTAATAATATTTTCACGTACGCTTTGTAAAATGGAGCTATCGAACTTGATGTGGTCAAATGCTGCTACTATGCGTGAACGCATTTCGACCTCCGTATCACACGGTTTTTTGAACACCTGTTGCTTAACAGTACCCCAGAGGCAAACAATCGAAGGGCCTCAGATCAGGTGATCTTACGTAAACAAAACACTAGTCACTCACTAGGTCAACAATAACAACCGTTCGAAAGTAAGTTGCGCGGGAGACTAAGGAATTCGCTTATGATTCGCAGGGCGGCGGGTGGTGGGGTAAAGGGGTAGGAAGGCACGTGGCAGGGTTACGAGGCACGTGCCTACGTTTTAGCGATCTTCTGTCGCATCAAAGAAAGCCGCCGAGCTCGTAGGCTATTTAGCGAAATAAAGATGTATTTGTAAAATCAGATAATCTAAACATTTTTTTGAATGTGTGGATTTTAATAGTTATTTGATTTTGACCTTTGTACTAGCGAATGTTTATAATTGTTAAATTCTAATATCATTAATGGTGTGCTTGTAGGTAATGTATAACGTTCCTAAAAGGAACAACAGGGTTTTTGTTACATACTGTATGTAATATGTATTGGGAGAGATTGCTCTCTAAGAATATACAAAATATGCATCCCCTCTTTATAATATTAGTATGTACTGCTTAACTTGGATCTCATTCTGATAAGTCCAGAAGCGTTCTGGCCTTTAGCGTTTTCTGTTTTTTATTATTATTTTTTTTTAATATCAATTGTTAGAAAGTTTTCTACCGATCTTCAAATTCTAGCTGAAGCTGAAACTTTGCTAACCCTAAGAAATTTAGTTCAAGGTTGGGTAAAAGTGAATAAAATTATGATATATATTTGTTTAAAATTGTATTTTGATTGATTTTTCCTTTATTGAGGACAACAAACAATTGCACACAATAATAAAATTTAAGTTTTACAACACAGTTTTGTATACATGTGCAACCAACACCATTATCCACAGTTATGCTAATGTTAATTTTTATATCTATACTAATATTATAAAGAGGAAAGATTTGTTTGTGAGTATGTTTTTTACTCTTTCACGCAAAAACAAGTAAACGGATATGAATGAAACGTGGCACATAGATAGAGCATATCCTGGAATAACATATAGGCTGCTTTTTATCCCGGGAAAATGTGATATCCCTCGGGAAGGCGGGTGAAACCGCGGGGGACAGCTATTATATAGATAAAAGGATTAAATTTAAATTACCTAGCAATTTGTCAAAAATAAAGCCATCGCGCATTCGTAAAACTTCGTGAAAATTCGGGGCTTGCCAGATGGATTTGCCTTTGGATAATGTCAACACCTTTTTGACACCAATATACTAGACTACTATCTATAGTTCTCGCTTGGACAACGGTTCTATGGAGTGTAGAAGTAAAGGAGGACCATCTCAGTGTACTAAAAAGGGTCCGTTGAAAGAGAACAAATTAAGGCGGCGCTACTGTAGCAAGTGGAAGAATTTTAAATAGAGCGCCACAAATTATTAGAGTAGGATACTAAATTTAGAAAAAAGTAAAGAAACATTTCCGTTTTGCTACAGCGCATTTTTTATAATTATTATAATATATAGACAAACATGAGTATGGAATAAAATTATACAGTGTTTTTAAGTACCCCAATTAATTGTAAATAGAAAATAGTATTAAAGAATTACCGGAAACCAATCCAGCACACTTCACTCTGTTCATATCATTTCCACTTGCAACACTAGCACTATTTCGGTGAGAATTCGAAACCTAATTTGCTGTTTACAAGTGGACACTTTTTCAACTAATCCCCCATACAAGATGGTCCACCTTTAATTCTACACTCCATAAACGGTTCTTAATTATACTAGAATTTCGAAGACAATGATAGTAAAATATCTGTTTTCTGATTGCAGGCAAGGCGTTTGTAGAAAGTTCCAAGTTAAAAAGACATCAGCTCGTACACACGGGGGAGAAACCTTTTCAGTGTACATTTGAGGGCTGCGGGAAGCGTTTCTCTTTAGATTTTAATTTAAGGTAAGAAATGTGTAATATAATATTAACTTTTAAACATGGATTGAAAAAAAAAAATTACTGGCTTTTTATTAGCTTTACCTGTATATACCGATTTTGACAGAATTTTAAACGGTCAGATTTCATTCAAACGATGTAGATTTATCGAGGACCGATGACAATTCAATATAACACGCTTTCATAGAAAATTCGATTAAAAAATGAAAAATAAATATATATAGTTTAAAAGAATTGCAAAACACGCTTTTACAGAAAATCCAACTATGTTTGTTTTTTTTTTCTTTTGTGACGAAGTTGTTAATGTTCTATTTGTAACATAAAAGAAACATTTTTATATTTTTAAATGTATTCTAAAAATGTTAAATAAAGGTAAAAAGAAAGAATAAATTAAATAATATTAATATATTACATTACATTACAGAACCCACGTCCGTATCCACACTGGCGACCGTCCATATGTCTGTCCGTTCGACGGATGCAACAAGAAATTCGCACAGAGCACCAACTTGAAATCACACATATTAACCCATGCCAAAGCTAAGTAAGTATATTTTATCTTAACTTTATTATTCCACTTAACAATTCTTATAAGCGTAATATATATGTTTAAATTCTAAGTTATTTGCTTTGTTATGTGGCCCCCCCTAAGGGTAAAAGCCTCCTCCATTTTTTTTCCACCTTTCTCTGTCTATGGCCGTAAGCATCCAGCTTTTCCAGCTGTATTTATTAAATCATCTGCCCATCTTTTCTTCTGTCTTCCCACGTTTCTTATGCCTTTGGGCCCTGCCATTTAGTTTTCACTTTTTTTTTTATCTTAACTTAGTTATTTAAAAATCTCCTAGGTATGATATTCATCATCTGATCTTAAACTAAGCAGAGCTTGTTTTGTGGACACTGAATATGTTGTAGAAATTTTAGTTTTTCTTATTGGATATATATATATATATAAGACGGGTTGATATTATAGTAGATATAATTTGGGTTTGATTCCCACCCAGGACAAACATTTGTGTGTATGTATATGTCTGTACGAGAGGTACATACCAGGTCCAGGTCCTACTGGATGCGAGAACCAGAGGACAGAAAACTTCCGTTGAGAGGGGTTCTTGCATTATAGTAATGAACAATTTGTTTTTTAAGGAAATTTAATTTTAAAATTGATTCTAATTTTGCAAGCATGATGTTCCTTTAAAATCTACTGTGTAAGAAATAAAAGGCTTTTTTATATTATTTTTTATAAGTATGTATTTAAAAAGTAGTATATCAGTTATCTGGTCTCCATAGTACAAGCTCTGCTTAGTTTGGGATCAGGCAGCCCTGTGTAAAGAATGTCCTTGGTTATTTATATTTATAAGTATGTATATTAGTTATCTGACCAACATGTTTTTTTTTTTTTTTTTTTATATATATAAACTTGAGCGCATTTGACTAGATCTCACCTGATGGAAAGTGACGATGCAGTCGAGGATGGTACACGTTTGTCTATGGACTGAAGGTACGATCTGTGGCGCATTCATGTGTGGCATTCAGCGTATCATCTGTATTTATTTATAGACAAGAAGCTTGGTAGCTGATGTGTCTATATCATACAGTGTTGAAAGTCACTGCGCACTTTATAGTTCACTTTTGAAGATATTTATAAGTGTATTTGTATCTTTTTAAGTATACTAGCTGTCGCCCTCGGTTTAATTCACGTTCCCATGGGATATGACATTTACCCTGGACACAAAATTAGGGTTAGTTAAGGTTTTAGACTAATCTATCTATGTGCCAAGTTTCATTTAAATCTCTTCAGTAGTTTTGCATGAAATTTAGTATGCAGGGGGTTTTGGGGGCGTTAAATCGATCTAGCTAGGATTCATTTTCAGAAAATGTAATTTTATCCGTGTTTTTAAGCAATGAATACTGGGAGCCCGTTATTATCGCATCTAATTCGTATCTAGTATATATGACAGTGCTTTAAAAAAGAGAATACGGTAGAAGTCACGTTAGTAAAGAAATCCCGAGCAATATCGGCCATCCAGGTACTAAGTATTAATATAAGAACACATAGGTATTTCTGTGCAACCGGATATTATTATTATTATTATTATGTAATTATCAGGCAGGCAGTAGATTCCACTGATGAGTGCCTATTTCCTGTTGTTCTCTGCTAGTTCTGTTCTTTGAGATGATTTTCATGTCAATTTTTGAATATTTTTAGATATCTGCACAGAAGACCACTAAATTGTTTCATATTTAGTCAAAGAAGAATTGCCAACTAATATAATGTATTTAATATTTTTCAGGTCAAGAAACTCGCTTTCTCGCAACGGTGCCAACTCATATGAGTCGGCACGCACAACACCACAGTTTGTTCAATTAGAAATGTCACCGGACGACTCCAATCCTCAGTTAATCTTCTACACACATGAATGAAAAACACGAGACAATTAGTGAACACATTGGAAACACACGTGACAATAAGTGAACACATTTAAATCACAGTGAACACATAAGAAACAATTGTGAATTATGTATAGTGAGAATTAAATGTGAAAGTTTAATACGTAAATTGTGAATAAAATGGTACAGTGATGGAGTGAGTGTTGCAAGAATTATGGGCTGTCAAAACGAAAATTGTTGGTAGGTTTTTATGGTAGAAAATGGTGTTATATTGCTGTTTATTTTATATTGTGCATGTTCACAGTTCATATATGAGTCTGCAAATGTGATTGAAATGGCAGCCTTGATATTCTAGGTTTAAATCAGTGTTTGGAACCGTACGATAATTTTGTGCCTACGTACGATTCACATCGTTATTGTACGCAAATTTCTACAATTGAACATATACAAGTGTAATGTATAAATTGACATTATCCTGATAAGTACGAAGACTCAAATTAGTCTAATTCGGTTCCTGTACGATATTTCTTCGCCACTGGTACGATAGTCAGCTTGTTTCAGGTTGCTAACACTGATTTAAATAGAGGCTAAAAGTTGGTGACTTTGTAGGGATAAAACATATGGATATTATGACAACTATGCAACCAACTTGAGTCTTCTATGTCTCCTAGCAAACAAAATGGGCATGCATTACGAAATGTTGTCTATGAAAGCCCTGCCAGAGACTAATATCATGAAAATATATTGCTCTATAGGTCTTAATATCTTTGGCCATACCTTCACATTGTAAGAGAATTTGTAGTCAAACTACAGTGAATAAGATATTTAATTATTGCCATGTTCAAATAAAATGGAATAAACAGCAATAACACATTCAACTTTCAACTCAAAATACGTGATTACAGAACAACATGCAAATAATTCTTTTGGCAAGTCTGTTGAACAGACTGGCATAGACTGGCAGTAGTTGTTAAAATAATAAAATTAACAATAATATTGTTTATATTAGCTGTATTTGTTACTGTAGTCACTTTGGGAGTGGCGATAGACCAAAGTCAAAGTTGATTGAGCATTGATTACACTGCACAGTGTACTGGGTCCCATGTAACTCTGACCGACTTCTGTTTGTTGGATCATTAATTCTGACTGTCTGATCCCAAAGAAGAGATTCCTATAGTCCACAATTTAGTTGTAATTGAACTCAATAAGGATCTAGCAGTCAGGGTATCTAGCTTAGTTAGTCAATCTAGGAGTGGTCTGGTGTTCAGGTTTTTTACATTAATAATCACTCTACAACATTAATATCTTTCTTATGCATTTTGACTGTTTCTTATAAATTTTGAATGTGGTATTAATATTGAGACCCTGAGAATCATACCCCTGACTTATACTTATAACTAGCCGTCCCCCGCGGTTTCACCCGCGTTTATCTATAATATATCATATATAGCCTATAACCATCTAGAAAAATTCAGCGTCTAATGGTAGCAGTCCCATCCCCATATGTTCAGTAGTTTTGAGGTGATGGTGAGCGCCAAAGGAGCCCTATTTTTGAGTATGGAGACACTTCAATGCCATTTGGCCTGTTTACATGTAGGATCATGGGTGTCCCTCGCAGTTTTACCTGCGTTTATAATTTTCATAGGTTAGAATAAGCAATAATCTTCCCTAAACAATTGTGTGGTGTTATCAATGCTGAATATCAAGTGACATAATAATAAATTGACTTGAAAAAGTTGCCAAAAACCATGGCATATGATTTGTATTAAAAAGAAATGAAGTTTTTGCTGATGCTTTTATAATTTAAGCACTTTGTTAGGAATGTTAAATTTATCTTCACTACTTTTTTTTACCTTTTTCTAAAATATTTCTTAATCTTTTCTAATGGATCTAAACCATGCTACATTATATTTTAGTTTTTTAAATTTGTAATGGTACTGCCAGATACTTGGGTCTCAGTTGGGTACTGACAATTGTTACGGGGCGTCAGAGGCGGCCTTAGGGGTTAGCGAGCGGGGCAATCGCCCGGGGCCTCGTGCAACTCAAGCAAATTTTAGCATTTCTTGACAAACATGACAAATACCTAAACCAAACAACCAGACTTATTTTCGCATCACATACTTTTCACGAAGGACAAAGGGCCTCGCAATGACCTGCCGCCCGGAGCCTCGCAATGGGTAAGGCCGCCGCTGCGGGGCGTAATGTAACGTGGCGTGGCGAGCGTTCGTGCAGTCAGTGCAGGGAAACTGAGCAACGAGCGTGTTTTGCACGGATTTTAAGGCACAGCTTAATATAACATGTTCGCTGCGAACATTACTCTGTAACACCAGGCAGTACCTTGCACCTATGGGCCAGCAATTTCCATGTGATATTTGAACACAGAATTTTATAACTTAGAGAGCATTTGTGAAATATAGATGTAATCTGTACAAGTTATAACTGGCAGTATTAAAAAAAACAGTACTAACACAAATAAATTTTATTTTATGATCTCCATAGATATTTAGCATAAGTTTGCAATATATTTAATTTTACTAAGCTATTTGGCTACGCATATTTGTGAAATTGGATATTAAATTATATTCTCAGAGGACATCCATGAATTACGTCACACGAAACCTATGATTTTTTTACTCCTCCGCAAATGGTCACATTTTTAGACTCTCCCCTATAATGTGACGTCACATATTTAATAATTTTATATCTAGGTAAAGTTAAATTAAACAGTCAAAATCGAATTTTATTTAATGATATCAATGTAAGTTACAAAATTGTACTCTGTCTCCATGGACTTTAAAACTCACTTCATAATATTAAGTAAACTTGTGACCCCCTCCCACCCCTTGTCATACAATGTCACACTTTATTGACCACCTCCATTTACGTGTGACGCAATTTACGGATGGCCCCTAAATAGAATTGTATATGAAATATTTAAGGCTGATTACACATGAGTGACTAGGCGATAGACTGGGTACACATAAATGGCACTGCATCGAAAATTATTGTTGAAATCAGAAAGATCTGTTTTGAAAGCCAGTGTAATGATAGGCACATGATACTTCACATATTGACGTTAAGGTCGACAATGCATTGACACCAGAGACCTAAGCACGAACGTCTATCACAAGCGTATCATCAGCGTATCGAGTGCAGAGCCAAAAAGCAATGCAATGGAAATTTTAAGTAACTACATTGTATAAAACAAAGTCGCTTTCGCTGTCCCTATATCCCTATGTATGCTTAAATCTTTAAAACTACGCAACGGATTTAGATGCGATTTTTTTTAATAGATAGAGTGATTGAAGAGGAAGGTTTTTATGTATGATACATGTGACATCCCACGGGAACACGGGTAAAACCGCGGGGGACAGCTAGTTACATACAAACCAGCTTTTTGGCGCTCTCGATACGATGACGCTACACTTGTGATAGATGTTCGTGGTAAGGTCTCTGGTGTTACAACTGTCTATAGGTGGGTAAAAAATAATATAAAATTAAAAATGTCACAGAAAAATCATCTCTATTGCTTTTCAAATAAGGTACATCTATTGATCTAATTGTTAATTGCATGATGATGCTGATGCACCTTATCATGACGCCATAGAGTTCATTTCTCTATAACACTAAGCCGTCACCTGTGGCCTGTTAGATTTCGACTAATGTGACACATGATGTAGTTAAAATACATGATGATTTTGATCCTTGAATCTTGAGGCAGCCTGTAAATACCTGTTTATGAGGTTTCTTTTTGTATTATTAAAAAAACCGGCCAAGTGCGAGGTGGACTCGCGCACGAATGGTTCTGTATCATTATTTTAAAAACGGCAATACATCATGTCTGTTGTATGCCACTGTAAATATTTATTTTATTCTGTTTTTTTAGTTAACAGCTATTTGTTGTTATAGCGGCAACATCAATACATTATCGGTGAATATTTCTACTGTATTAACTGCTACTTGACGGACATCGGAGTCTTTGTAATAGGATCCCGTTTTACCTCTGGGTACGGAACCCAATAAAATAACACAGAGATAGCCATTTCAGAGTATTACGATAATTGACTACAGTTTTTGATTGCCAAAATTCGTGATTATATAAATGTTTACTTTACACAAATAGAAACTTTGGACTGGTTGTCTCAAGATACCTTTTTCCATAAACGGCAATGAGTGACTTAAATCTAAAACAGAAATTTTATCATTTTTTTAACTTATTGAACGCCGTGCCAGAACGGCATCTCCATGTCCTGTACGCCAAGAAAATCGATATAAATGCCTGTATGAATAAAACACATAAAAGTAATGATTTAATATATTTATTTAGTATTTTTGTGAGCTGTTTATTGTCGAGTATAGACGACAATGGCGCACAGGGCACGCTTGCGCATGTCGAGTGTAACCGACATTGGCGTTCAAAAGGTTAATTTGATTCAGTAGTACTGAAATTTGGACTATAAATACATGCAGTTTAAACTACATTATGAATTGTCACAGAAAATATCCGATGCAATGTCATTTAATAGATATTTGACTCCAGTCAAATTAATAATAATATATATATGTATATATTTTTTTTATTATCAATAGAGTAATTATCATATAGCACCAGTTGGGTGACATGGTGTTTTATAGGATTTCTCAATGGTTTATGTTTATTTCGACATAATAAGGGGATACTGTAACAGAGCAAGGTCTCATGAAGCTTTTGAGTGTAGTATCTCAGAGTAAACAAGTGCTATTTCACAAGATCTCGGTAAAAATACTTAAATTGTCACAACTCAGCCTATGTGAAAAAGATTTTCATTAGCGAACTTTTTCAATAAGCAATATAACATACAGAGTTACTGTTTTGACATGCAGTTAAATATCCTATATTTGCACCAGGCTTAGAGCATAGTCGGTCACTCATGTGACAGGCAAAATCCTTCGACAAATTATAAAAAAGATATTTTGTTGCTTTTTAAAAATGAAGTCAAATCAATTATGGATTGCGTTTGTGGCCTTTAAATTTGATTATTTTAGTATCCATGCATTTTAGACTAAAATTGTATGATAAAAAGAGATAGATATATTTAAAAAATGATTAGGACAAAACTTGTGCTGTTTTCAACCTTATGAATATTAGATAAGGTCGAAAGCAGCAAATAATTGCATAATAGTGGAATAAACGAATTAATTATCTATTCCTTTTTATATTTAATAAAACGTCAGTGAAGTTGTTAATAAGGTGGTTGTATTTTAAGAAACTAAACTGCCTAAATAAAAACATTTACGCTTGATAAAATACATATTGTACATTTTGTACTATAAATATGCCAAAAAAATAACATTTTGTAATATACATAGATAGAGTAAATTGAGAAAAGAGAGTGCATACTTTTTTAAAAACCTTTTTTTAAACATCGGGATAGCAAAGATACCAATATGACTCGACATTGGAGATAATAAGTTCTGAAAAACAAAACAGAATTTATGAAAAGAATATGGGTAAAAAATTATTAAAATCAAACAAAAATTTATAGAATTATATTGGTATCCCTTCTTCCTAGTGTTTTTAGACTTTTAGTATTATTATAATTATGTCATCAATCAACAATCTTGTCAATTAAAAGAAAAACCAAAAGTTATTTATGAATTATTATGGCTTAAAAAAAAGGTTTGTCTATGATCCAATGGTTAATTGTATTAGGATATGATAAATAAACCTTACCTTTAAAGCTATAAATTTTTTGTCTGACATTCATAATGGTTAAAGGATTTTTTTTTACATTTGACAGACTTTATAAATCATATCCGTATGCACTCTCTTTCCATGGCGTACGTACATGCAAAAAATATATATGTATTATGTGGTGAAAGAAATCTAGTTTTTGGTTGAATGTTTAAAAAAATGACAAATAAATAGGATTTTTATTACTTAGAAATTCTCCATTAAATCAAATATACATTTTTTGCAAGTACGCAATTTATTTTTAACTTTTTAAGGATTTTAGTGTGTAAAAACGAAGAGTTGAAGAATAAGATTTTCTTTTTTTGTAATGACTGATGCGTTGTAAATATATTTTCACGGTCCGGGATAATCTGTGTTGCTATGCTTGGGTTAGTTTTATATCAAATATTGTAATGGATAGTGTAACTCGACAACTTAGTTTCATCATGTTTAGTTTTTGTTAAATGGCTCTTTTCAAGGAGAAGTTGTCGAGTTATACGTTCCATTTTTAAATCTAATATAGCAACACGGCTTTTTGTTAATCGAAACAATGGCCGACAAAGCGAAAATAAATTGTAAATATTTATACAAAAATGTGTTTTATTTCATTGCTAACCCTATTGTTGAAGTAGAAAAAGATAACAACTGCCTTTTATTAATTGACCTTGTGACCTTTTCGGTAGGACCCACAATCACGGATTTAAATTCTGAGTGGATAGAAAACATTGTTGTCAACTATCAGGTTGTCGAACCCTGGATAAACATTTTGGGGGTTACAAATTCGGAATTGGTAGAATTCACGGTACTTAGTTTTGACAAGGGTTTCCTTCCTTTATTTCGCCGAGCCCCCCAAACCAAAAATATTATTTATATGCCCCCCTTAACTTTCAACAAAAATAAGCGACAGCCTTTTTATATTCATTATATTATTAATTAGATTTTCAAGTAGGTACAATACAGATACGATATATTTATTTATGAAGGAACTTTAATAAAAGTACACTTGAAAATCAATTACTTTCACATTAACATTCAAGCGTTCTCGTTTTTTTTTTTAAATGCAAACGTATCTTTTAATCCCCCCCAGACATTTCTCTACACCCCCCTAGGGGGCGTGCCCCCTTGGTTGGGAAGTCCTGGTTTAGACGATATAACAATTTTATAAGCGGTAGATCAAGAGCTGTAAACAATCTTGGACGATACAGACCATGGAATAGTTTTGGTGTTCTGGGGTCTGCGCCAAAACAACCTTAAAAATTTGTTTACTTCGACAAATATTAATATTTGGCTGCAACTCGTCGACATTTTTAGCGGCATTTTTTTTTTTGTTACTTTGTATGTACTTAAGTCTGTGATGTCTCTCATGTCTTCTAAATTTTATGATGGCTTAACGGGGCCGGGTGTTTTTATGGCTATAATCTAAAAAATGGAAATAAGTCCTAGAAAATGAATAGGTTACAATCCTTTTTTTTGCCAGTGTCGAGACATTTTTGGTTTCAAATATTGTGGGAAAAATATTTCCGAATATCCATACTATACTTGAGTAGAAATGCTTCTACCTACTGATTATATATAAAAATACATATATTTCCAATTTATACCTATCCAAATGGTGATCTATAAGCCGAAAATGACAATATTTCGGACGTGTATCCGAAAATTTATTGACGTTTTCAGAAATTTACACTTTGACAGCTGGACACAGTGACGTGTAAACTGTATTCGTCGGCACCAAACAATTTTATAATTTCACCAAAGAAAAAGCTCAAAATGAGCTCTTTCAAACGTGATAAAAAAGAGGAAGAAGACAGCAGTGGCAATCCATACCAAAACTTGGACAAAACCATCGTCTTACAAGAAGCTAGATACTTCAATCAGTCGCCAGTAAACCCACGAAAATGTTCGCTCATTTTAACCAAGATATTATATTTACTGAATCAAGGGGAGAAGTTTACTCCCCAGGAGGCTACGGATACTTTCTTCGCGACTACAAAGCTGTTCCAATCGAAAGATGTAATGCTCAGACGTATGGTATACATATGTATTAAGGAACTTAGTACTTTAGCTCAGGATGTCATCATAGTCACCTCATCCTTGACTAAGGACATGACTGGGAAGGAGGACCTGTACAGGGCAGCTGCCATAAGAGCTCTGTGCAGTATTACTGATAGTACTATGCTGCAGGCTATTGAGAGGTAAAAAACATTATTTTTATGGAACAATAACCAAAAACTTATTTTATCTTGGGCTTAGTAAGTTATTTCTACAGTAATTATCAAGTTGTTAGCAGCTAAACTGCAGATAACAGTTTGTATTTCAACTAATTGCTTTCTGAATCAAAGTATATCATCATATTCCCTTCCATAGCAATCATATTTTTGTAAGCCATATTTAAACAAGTTAATATTATAATTAATGGGACTGATTTCAATATAAATTAATATTCAGACAGTCTTAACTAAGCAGACCTGGTGCTATGGAAATTGCATTACTTTTATATTTTATATCAAATATTGTCATCACAGATATATTTATTAAGCTACCACCTAAACGTGAGGACCTGTTACTGGCTTCCTGATGAATATTCAAATTATTAGTCTGTAAGTGAATCAGCTGTTGGTCTACCATTAAATAAATAAATTACACCAGCTGTGACCAAAATTTCATAAGCATGACAACTTTTACTAAGGAACAATGTTCAACAGTACAGAACTCACATAAAACTTATGAAATTACAGTGGACCCCCGGTAATCCCATAAACGTTTTGCATTGCAGTGTCGGAGTATTGAATTTGTTGGACTAAGACCCCCTATAGTTCAGTTCCTTTTTAAAAGGAGTACCTTGTTATCTGACAAATTACAGATCAAAATTATAACATTGTATCTGAACTACAAATCACATTAGTAAATAAGGTTTGTGTACCTACATTCAACAATTATTGGCAAGTCAGGTTATAGGGGGCGCCAGATTAGACAGGGACCGGATTATGGGGGGTTCACTGTAGTAATAAAAATTATGAATTGTACTCAAATAAAAATACTTTACCCGTTTCTGTCGTGAAGCAGTAGTGCACTTGTGTTACTGTTTCAGTTAGAAAGGTAAGGCCGGTAAAATGACAGGCACATGAGACTTAACAACTTCACGTCTCAGGGTCGACAACGCCTTGGCGATGCCCCTAGTGTTGCAAATGTCCATATTTGTTGGCCCATTTGGTATTAAAAAAAAAAGAAATAAATTTTACTATAGAAAATTATGTTACTATCACGTTACCACATGTTATATTATAAAACTTGCCTGCATGTTATTTCCTTGCAGTAAAACCGAGTAATTTCTTTCTAGATACATGAAACAAGCTATAGTTGACAAAAACCCAGCTGTCAGTTCCGCTGCATTGGTATCAGCTTTACATCTGTCGTCGACCGCCCCAGACTTAGTGCGCCGCTGGGCCAATGAGGCACAGGTATGTTAAAATCTTAATGATTTTAAATATCCTGGGACATCTGATCCCAAACCAAACTAGTTTCTACTGTGGAAACCAGACTACTGATATTAGATATTTAAACCCAGAGCAAACAGACATGTTCATGCACACTGTTTGTTCTGGGTGGGAATTGAACCCATAACCTGCAGGCTAAGCTTCAGCTTTCGGTGAAGGAACACATCGTGTGGAAGTAATACCACAGTGGAAATATACTTTGTAGTGTACTGGCTTCGCTGACTAGCACCTTCAAGAGGAAAATACAACACACAAAATATGTGACTTTGTATATCGCACCCTCAGTACGATAAGGGTTTAACTCAACATTTCGCGAAATGGAGTTACGATCATAGAGAGACTAAACAAAGTACGCTCTATCCGATGAATAGTAAAACATAGTCAATTTAATGATAGAATAAGCATACCGATGCTTCAGCCTCTTTAACACCGGGAGCCACCTTCCCCGCTCAGTGCGAAAGTGACCCAATCAGAGGTGTGCAAAAGTGTTTTTTTAAGTTAAGCCCGTATCGTTCTGAGGGTGCGATATGGTAAGCGTAGAAAAGAACTGGCTCTCAATCTGTTAGGACCCAAAGGACGTTGCGCAAGAAGGATACTACAAGGTACTTATCGTATATTGATTTCCTCACGATGTATTCGCCATTGACCTATTTTCATGTCCAATGCAGCACTAAAACAAGAATATTTCTACCCACAGGAAGCGATCACCTCCGACAACGCAATGGTATCATACCATGCGCTTGGAGTCGTTGCCGGCTCGCGTAAAAACGACAAACTCTCCACTGTTAAATTAGTAACCCGCCTCGCGAGGTCGCCAGTGAAATCACCATACGCCCTCTGCTTGCTTATCCGTTTAGCTGCAAAATTAGTCGAAGATGATGATTCTGAGGCCGCCCATCCATACATTGAGTTTATTGAGTGCTGCCTCAGACATAAGTCAGAAATGGTCATCTATGAAGCGGCCCATGCAATCGTTAACTTGCGCAAAACTGCAAGGGACTTAGCGCCGGCTGTCTCTGTCTTGCAATTGTTCTGTGGCTCTTCAAAAGCGTCTTTAAGATTGGCCGGAGCCAGGACTCTAGCTAGGTTGACCGCCAAACATCCTACTGCAGTCGCAGCCTGCGCAGTCGATTTGGAAAACCTAATTTCTGACCCAAATCGTTCAGTGGCTACTTTGGCTGTGACCACTTTGCTAGCAACAGGCGCTGAAAGCTCAGTTGACAGGCTCATGAAGCAGATTTCCAGTTTCGTTTCGGAGATCTCCGATGAATTCAAAATTGTCGTCGTTAGAGCAATTCGGCGACTTTGCACGAAATTCCCAAGGAAGCATCAGTCGTTGGCTGCGTTCTTAGCCGGAATGTTGCGAGACGAAGGCGGTTTGGAATATAAAGCGGCTATCGCAGACGCTATTATTGCTTTGGTCGAAGAGAATCCCGACGCAAAAGAGACAGGATTGTCCCACCTTTGCGAATTTATCGAGGATTGTGAGCACACGGCTTTGGCTGTTCGTATATTGCATTTACTCGGGCGTGAAGGACCAAAATCCCGTCAACCGTCTCGTTACATAAGATTCATTTACAACAGAGTTATCTTGGAATCTGGTCCGGTGCGCGCCGCTGCTGTATCAGCCGTCGCACAATTTGGGGCTCAAAGACCGGAATTGCTCCCAAATATACGAGTTTTGCTTGCCAGGTGTCAATTGGACGAGGAGGACGAAGTAAGGGACCGCGCCGTATATTACAGCGCGATTTTAGACTCAGGAGACGAGCAACTTATTAACGACTACATTGTGAACATTGTGAAACCCAACCCAGTATTGCTAGAGAAGGCATTGCGAGATCATTTGGCAACTATGCCTGATGAACCATTCAATATGATGTCGGTGCCGGCTGAAGAAGAACCGAAGGAGAACAAAGAAGCGGTTGTCGAAATTGAGGTGCGGAAACCGGTATATTTGTCCAATGAAGAAAGATATGCTGAGCAGTTAGCCAGGGTGCCTGGTGTCGACAGACTCGGACCCATATTCAAAACGAACGCTCCAGTTGATTTAACGGAAGCAGAAACTGAATATAGAGTGCGTTTAGTGAAACATGTGTTCGCGAAACACGTCATCTTACAGTTTGAATGCGTCAACACTTTAAGTGACCAGCTCTTAGAACAGGTGCATGTTAGATTGGAAACCCCTCCAGAATACGAAATCAAATCAATTGAGCCTTGTCAGAAATTAACGTACGACAAACAAGATAGTGTATTCCTTGTTGTTGAATATCCCTGTGCATTCCTAGACAGCCTGGGTACTTTTGGAGCTACGTTAGAATTCACCGTACGTGACTGTGATCCCACTACTGGTATTCCTGATCCAGGAGAGGGATACGCCGATTCTTATCCTCTGGAAGAGTTCGAAATGGGTTGTCCTGATCAAATAAGAGCAAGGGCTGGTTCAGACGACTGGGAACAGACTTGGGAGCGATCGTCGATGGCACCCGAAGCCAGCGACACGTTCGTTTTACCGCAGACTGATACTAATCAAGCAGCGAATGCCGTATGTGAGCATCTTGGTCTGCCAAAGAATGCTATAATGGGAGATGCTGTGAAGGAAATCCGTGCAGGCGGTATTTTTAGAGGCGGGGCTCCTGTCATGGTTAGGGCTCGACTGGCGCCCGGTGTCGGTGGCGTTACGATGAACCTAGCTGCAAGGTCACCTAGGGAGGATGTCGCACAAGTTTTATTGGCAGCGGTCTTTTAAATCAGGAAGGAAGGTTCATGTGTATCACACTCTGGAAGTTTTTATATAATCTGTGTATTTTTTAATCAATATTATCACACTAAATAGTAGACAATTTCAATATGAAGGTAGAAAATTAAATTGCATCTGTCTCTACTCTCCGCATTTCTGTATTAAATATTTTACATGTCTATTGTATCTAATATATTCCAAATAAATAAAGAATTAATTATTGTATGTGTAACTTTCATTTTATTATTGGAACGAAGTTCCTTATCGCACGTTGTGGAAGGGGGCTGGACGGAAAAAAATCATACGAAAAGTTGTAACGACACTTTTGTTCGAAATTTAAATGATATGGTTTATTATTGGTTTTTTTTTTCATAATTTATTTGAAGGCTACATACAACATGTTTAAAATTCTGTTCCATTTATAAATTAGAAATTATTATAAGAAAAGGAATAAGTTAAAAGTACATTTTGAATCGCACTGAATTGAAAGAAGCATGTATTATGTTAATGAAAACTCTGTTCCTATCTGGTGTTCCACGACACCATTTTTCCTATTATAAATAGTAATGATATAAATATAAAAAGAAAATCCATTTTTAATTTAATTAATCATTTATTACACTGTCAAGAAAAAATATAACAAATGTCAAAATTCAACAAAAAAATTAAATTTTAAAGATTAGAATGTCGTAGGAAAATTATTTTCCCTTCAGTTATTTTTGATATCTTTTTGAAAAGCTTTCTTAATAACCTATTTATTAGTTATAGGCAGAATATTCATATGCTGCTGGGTTGTTCTGCCCAGTCCAGTAGATGGCGCTACGTCAACATATAGACTACAGCGCTATCTATCGTCTAATTAAACATATAATAATAAAATTAAATATAAAAATGTTTAGAAGTTACAAGATCACTAATTATTTATAAAAAGAATAATAGAAAAAACAGGTTTATATTATTTGAAAAAAAAAAAAAAAAAAAAAAAAAGGTAGTACCGTAAAGACACTATAGAAGTGAAACTTTTGTATTACAGGTAAGCATTTTAATTATTCATCAATCACTTTTGAATAGCATACATTGTGTTTATCAATCATATATCACACAAAAAGGTTGTAGATCAGAATTTCAAAGGCACATAAGAAGTTTCACTTAGTAATATTTAGAGGGAGAACATCTATCTGTCATTCGTATAGTACTTTGTGCGATAGAGACAACACCTTACTTAAGTATTTATCAGCGTAAGGATAAATGGTAATGAACTTTGGCTCTTATTCTAATATACATAAGACATATTACACCTTTGTGGTAAAATTTATAAGAAGTCTTTCCCAACTTCTCTCCACTAAAGTAGAACAGCTACATTTTTGACAGACTTTACTCGTAAGGTTAGTTTTTTCCTATTTAATTAATATAATATGGTATCAAAGTTATGTAGAAATGCCATCATTCTTCTAGAAGTGGCTAGAAAAGTAAATATTCTATAGAAAAAATATATCGAAATCACATTCCTTTTTGGCACTTCGTTTTACCTAAAACTTTGAAAACCTTTTTAATAACTAATCACTTAGAAACTAAAAATTATTAGATAATAATTCTTAAAAACTAAATTTGAACGATCGTTATTTCCATATATCTACCTATAATTGAACAATCAGGAAAGTAATAAATATCCCGGGACATTCTTTACACACGGCCATCTGGTCCCAAACTAAGCAGAGCTTGTACTATGGAACCAGATAACTGATATACTACTTTTAAAATACATACTTATATAGATATTTAAACCTAGACAGAACAAAGAGACATGTTCATGTAAACAAATGTTTGTCCTGCGTGGGAATCGGATCCACGACCCGCCGCTTGGCAGTCAGGGTCTAACCACCAAGCCAACTGGCCCAAAATCAAGGATTGGTTAACCTTACCGAACAACGTTACTCCTGTAACTACAATTTTTAATACTTAGCTACATAAGTACCTAATTACTCTAAACAAACAATAAATCAAACATAAAAGTAGATAGAACTTTATTTTTTCTATATTTTAGAATTAACTTTGCATAATTTCTTCCTTTATTTTCAATCACATTTTAACTTAAAACTAAATATTTAACGATTTTTCTTTATTAAGAGCACTTTTGTGAAATAATCTTCGGGCATTTTTTTCTTCTATATATCGCACCCTCAGTACGATAAGGGCTTAACTCAAAATTTTGCGAAATGGAGTCACGATCTTAGAGAGACTAAACAAAGTACGCTCTATCCGATGAATAGTAAAACATAGTCAATTTAATGATAGAATAAGCATACCGATACTTCAGCCTCTTTAACACCGGGACCCACCCTCCCCGCTCAGTGCGAAAGTGACCCAATCCTCTGATTGTGCCAAAAGTGATTTTATGAGTTAAGCCCCTATCGTTCTGAGGATGCGAAATAGATGACATATCAAATCAGCAACTTTTTATCAAATAACAAAACAATCGTTTGTATGATATAGATAGTGACGTCATTGTACAGCATCAAAAGATCTACTCTTTGGTACTTACAAGTCATATTAACAGGACTCAAAAACAGCGAAAATACTAGATAGCGTATACGCACAAAAAGGGATAGAAAATAAATGTCACCGCACGATGAACGTTGTTAGAGAGAGATGCATATTCGTAAGTTACGTTTAGATTAGATTAAATGGAATTAGGTCAATAATCAACTTTTTATGTTGCCATTTCCGAGTGGATAAGGCATCTTTAGTTTTTATATCATTTATAAAATATAACATTTTGATCATATTTGATTTGATCATTTATATTTCCCTATTAGCTCAAAGATCTTGGTCCTTAAAGGACTGACGAAAATAACACTAAAATATCTTATTACACACCAAAATGTGGATGTGGTAGAATGTGGTCACCACATTAACAGAACCTTGTTTTGCTTTGGTAATGAATTATTCAAAAATGTTGTAATATTTTAAACTATTACACAGATTATCCGTTATAAATGAAGGCGGTCCAGTAAAATCATCGTCTATGATATTGAGCATAAATTTTAGAGCGTTTTCCAGCATTTGCGCTTGTTCCAACGACTTCGTTACGACTTGCCTGAAAAACACGGATATAATGAAAAGTTTAATGTGTCAAATAAATACAAAGAGAAAACATTCTCAAACGAAATTAAATATTGATTTATTAAGCAATAAAAATGTAGAAAGTTTTATAGTTACATGAGTATTTTAAAGTTAAATTGTACAAAATCTTTACTGGTTTTTAAATTAAAAATTTAATACTGAAATCTTTACATTTGCCCAGGCCTGTACAGTGAAGACCAAATATAACAGAAATTATTGTAAAAAAAGCGTGGGGTGCATGGTGTCAATAGTTATAAATATTTAATTGACAGATATGAGAAGGATTATCATTTCGATAATATCTTGAAAAGCACCCCCGCTTTTTTTAAAATAAAACATTTTTTGTTCTTATACAAACTATTATTAACTTATATTTATAATTTTTTTTACATTATTCTTAATTAATATTTATTAAAATTTATTTTCTGTTTTTTAGTTTGGTTTTCTATATAAAGCGTGTTTTCTAGATTTTTTTAAACTATTATTTATTTATAATTTTTTAGTTTAATTTTTTAAACTATAAATTATTTAGTTCGATTTGCTATCAACCGCCCTTAATATGTACAAATGTGGAAAGAGTAAGTCTGGAACTGCACGCATGCGTACTTTGTGCACTAGCTCTATCTCTCTTACTCGCATGCAAAGGATGCGGAAAGAAATTAATTAATCCTGGCGAATCTAATTAGGATAATCGGATGCTTTGATCGGATTATTGCATTGTCATCGATCTTTGACAGGTGTGCAAAGTTTGAATTAAATCTGATCGTTCAAAGTAGGACAAAATCGAGCTCAAAGGGGTCGGTTACATACATACATACAGGTGAAGCTAATATAAAGCGTGTAAAAAATATCCAGCGACATTCTTTACACACGGCCATCTGATCCCAAACTAAGCAGAGCTTGTACTATGGAAACCAGATAACTGATATACTACATGTACTACTTTTATTTCTAACTCTATACTTATATAGACAAAAAACAAAAAGACATATTCATGCAAATTTTATACCTGGGTGAGAATCGGAACCGCGACCTGCGCCTCGGCAGGGTCACCAGCCACCGCCGTGAAGCAGTAGTGCACTTGTATTACTGTGTTTCGGTTAGAAAGGTAAGGGGGCCGGTGAAATTAGAGGCACATGAGACTTAACAACTTCACGTCTCAGGGTCGACAACGCATTGGCGATGCCCCTAGTGTTGCAAATGTCCATAGGCGGCGGTGACCACTTACCATCAGGTGAACCGTCCGCTTGTTTATCGACTCTTGTGGTATAAAAAAAAAAGGAAAAAAAATGTACGATTAGATATAAAGCTCACCTGTATCGAGACATCCGCTTGTCGCCCGAAGCGTCACCAACTTTGATAAGAAATGATTTCAACGTGGTCCCATCATTTGACTCTCTTTCTATTATACTGATATTGGATTTAAAACAATAAGTGTTAAAGTCATGGAAATGACATCTTTAATGGTTTAAAGATAAGGTTCATTTATTATACACAATACTAGCTGTCCCTCGCGGTTTCACCCGCGTTTAGTTTGAAGTTGATCAGACCAAGAAAACACATTGTTTCAAACAAATTTTGCACCCTTGTTTTACCCCCATAGAAGGTGAATTTTCAAAAATCCTTTCTTTTTGCTTCCCTACGTTATAAAAGGAACCCCTGTGCAAAATTTCAAGTTTCTAACCCTTATAGTTAGGCCCTGCGTTGATATGTCACTCAATCAGTCAGCTTCTCCTTTTATATATAACTAGTTCTCCCCCGCGGTTTTACCCGCGTTTCCGAGGGATATCACATTTTCCCAGGATAAAAAGTAGCCTATATGTTATTCCAGGATATGCTCTATCAATGTGCCAAGTTTCATCCATATCCCTTAAGTGGTTTTTGCGTATAAGAGTAACAAACATACTTACATACAAATCTTTCCTCTTTATAATATTAGTATAGATATATAGAATACTCGCTGTCCCCGCGGTTTTACCCGCGTTCCCGTCGGATATCACATGTATTATACATAAAAACCTTCCTCTTCAATCTCTCTATCTATTAAAAAAACCGCATCAAAATCCGTTGCGTAGTTTTAAAGATTTAGCATACATACGATTATAGGGACAGAGAAAGCGGCTTTGTTTTATACTATGTAGTGATTCACATCACGGCGAGTCTTAGTAAGTACCAGAGACCCTAAAAATATTATGGTTTTGTTACCATTTCAACTTCTCAATGACTTGGGCTATATGTAAATGAGTCCTGTTAACTTTGTAGTGGAGAATCTTCTTTTTATCTTCTTGCAATTCTTCGTCGCGCACCTCGTTTATACTTTTATCACTGTAAAAAAACAATGGATTTTAGTAAGCCTTTTGAGTTTGTAAATCAGGTTTTGTTTGTGATGTAATTTTATAATTTACGATTTTAACAAATTAACTACATATTTTTGTAAATTTAGTGCTATTTTTAAGTCAAAAACGCAGACGGTCTACCGGATGGTAAGTGGTCACCGCCTATGAACCATTTTCGACAACTGGTGCATTGTCAATGCGTTGTGGACCCTGAGACGTCAGTAAATAAAGCCTCATGAGCCTGTAACTTCACCGGCTTTCCTATCCAGCTATCGTCACAATAAAATATAAAATATAGACAAACCTATAAGATCATTGATGTATATAGTAAACAGTAGCGGTCCGAATATAGTTCCCTGTGGAACACCAAATCTTTTGAACCGATATTTTCCAAAAACAATATCCATTTTATTGTAATCTGTATGGTTAAAATCATATTTGTAAAATAGTACACAAATGAAAATCAAAACAATTAAATAACTGGCAAATATCGATTAAAAAAATTTGGTGTTCCACAAGGAAGGATTTTTGGGCCACTACTATTTTCTATATACAGTAATGATCTTATAGATTTGTCAATATTTTGTGAAGATAGTTATTATTTAAATAATAATAGTATATGTTTAGATTTATACACAGTAGAGAAACACCAGCCTCTGCCTCTCCAGAGGCAAGTAGGGGGTAATATCAGTAACTAATCATCTGATTACAAAAATTCTTTCATTGATAGAAAGCTACATTATTCCCGTGTGATATAGCCTACGTTTTTAGCCCGGGAAAACATTAGTTCTCTTATAAACGTGGGTAAAACCGCGGGACAAAATCTAGCCAGTAATAAAATCAATATAATACTTACATAAACTGATAAATCATTTTAAACGAACTGCTCACTTCGTTCAGAAATGATTTAGCTAATGAATAAGCTTGCAAGCTTTCGTTCTCAAACCCACTATCATTTGTTGAATCGTCTCGATGCGAAGCGAACCCTATATTGGTAGTATCATGGTTTTGTTTACGTTGATACGGATCACTAAAAAACACTGATGTAACCGTTGTATTTGACATTTCGTTAGTTTTATTTGTAGTTTGAATGCCTATATTATTATCAAGTTTATTTTTCTCATTATTTGAATGGTTTTGCGTTTTAATTCTGGTAGTGTCATGGTCTGGTAGATATGCATTATTTATTTCTTCTTCATCGAATTGATAATTATCAATACTGATATGTGATATATTATTACTATTAATATTCGACAATGAATCATCAAACTCATAGTCCAAATCATCAAAATTTTGCTCTTTTGCATTTTTCATTAATTTCTTTTCGAAGGCATCTATTATTTTCATATTCACTGTTACTTTCGGCTCGTGTTTTAATTCACGTTTATTAATGTCAGTTTCCTGTAAATTTCTTGATTTTAGGAATGAATTGACTTTATCGAACGTTCGTATGATTTTTGGACCTTCCTTGCTTTCATCCCTTACTTCAAAAGTGTTGCCATGTTTTGGGATATTCAAATCACTTTCACAATTGTTTATATCTGATCTGAATACAACTTTAATATTATCCTTCTTCATACTTTGAATAGCAGAATTCTTCAACAAAAAATCATAACTTTTTTCTAAATGTCTAATAACTTTTGGGCCTTCAATTCGTTCTTCGTTTGTTTTCAAAATTCTCTTAAATTTAGGCACAGCAATTTCTATATCATTATTTTTAATGTCGTTGTGTGGATATTTCGTAGTTTCTACATCTTGTCTTTTATTAATAACTACATCTTTAACAGTTCTTACGACTTTTGGGCCATCCATTTTATTATTTCTACCAATAGCCAGACTTAGGGGTTCTGTCGGCGATTCCATTGAAATATTCTTGTTATTATCTATTTTCAGTTGGCCTAGATTTTTGCCAAAAGTCCTAACTATTTTCGGGTTTTGATTAATCTAAAAATAAGACATGATTTTTATAAATTTCAAATAGAATGGTTTCTGCTTCAGCATAAAGCTACTCCGCCCATAAAGACAGTGCAAAGCTGTTATTCTGGTAGAGGTTTTTTTAATAACATCACAAAAAAAAATTATAAGTAAATAAACTTTAAAATTAGACTAATAACATAACACTGTACTAATCAGATGGACTGACGACCTGCTCAGACCAGGTGGGACTAGGGGAGGCCTAAGTTCAGGGAATCCTAGATCCATATAGATAAGATAGGCAAAAAAGTCATGTAAATAGTCAAACAATGACCTTAATGTATAAGAAAACAAAGAGAATTGTTAACATTTTGTATGGCTATGGTAAAATAAATAAATATACCCAGATATTCTTTTACACACGGCCATCTGATACCAAACTAAGCAGAACTTGTACTATGGAAACCAAATATGATATTTATTTAGGATACACAATACAAATTACAACCAAAAGGAAACCACATAATAAGTAATAACACATATAGAGCTGGGTTGTAACTCAAAACATATGTATACAAAATAACAAAACTAGAAAAGAATACCAACCAATAGACAAATGCGATGAAAGTGCAAGTGAGCACTCCCAAATGACAATATAGATAAAAATCTTATTTAGAAACTATTAATAAATATTATTTATTTATACTACAAATACAATTTTTTTTAAAACATACATATTTAGATATTTACAACCAGACACAGAACAAACAGACATGTTCATGCACACAAATGTTTGTCCTGGGTGGGTCTGCGGCGTGGCGTTTAGGGTCTCTAACCACCAAGCCATCTGGCCCGTCTACAATAATACTTTATTACTTACTGTATGTTCCTCATTATAGTTATGCCTTTTGGACTCTTCATTATAGCTTTCCCACTGCGGGAAGTGTTTTTTTAAGTATTTAATGATATCCTCTCTATTCTTTTGGACTGAAATGGAAGCAGAATATATTTAAAATTGTTGAGTCAACTTTAATAACGGTAAAGTATCATAAATCCTGTGGCAAATTTGATTAATGGTAGTTATAGGGATTATTTATTATAATATTAGTACAAAGTTATTTTAGATTTTATTATTCAGACTCGCATTTTTAAATTACACAGTGTTTCTGGTACTACTAGTTCAGGGCGTTGCTTGGAGGCGTAGAACAAAGAGTATGTTGGGTTCTGTATAGGGGGAGGGGCAGGTGGGCCGTGCCTACCTTAGTATAGTCTAGTGCCCGCCACAGGATGTTGGACCGATTCGAAATTCTAGAATACCTAAAAATAACTTCACACAAGATCGACATTTTTGTTTTATTAATAAGGGAAGCGAGGTATGAGACTCCTCCATTTAAAAGAGATCTTCGGCCGCTAGGTGATCATGCCTGGGCACCAGGCATGGAAATGATTGCTACTTTTATTTCATTTTCGTTTAATGTAATAACTTATTTTTATCACAGTGGTTTCACCTGTGAAATTTTACAGCCAATGATTTTTTTTCGCAATGCTCTAAAGTCACTCTTGGCCGTACGACCCGTTCGTAGCGACGATCAGTATATATTTTGCTCTTTCTAACACGACTGGGTTAGAAAGACGCTCTTTCTTTCTGACGTCGTCGTGAGTCATCGGTGAAATACAATGATATCCGAATGATGTGCGGTGTGCGATGTATCATGTAGTCAAGGTAGCAGTCGACGTCAAGGCAGGTAGCAGGTGTGACATATGAAAAAGTATTTTATATGATTTTTCACATGCTATTTGTGAATCTTGCCATGCCTACTGGGCACCACGGTTCAACTGTTAATGTTGGATGCTTGTATATATGTCAAATCCTGAGAAAACTTCGATATCGCGATGTAGGATTCTCGCGTGTTTTGTAGTTCATAGATGTCACCACATCACTGTGGTGCGGGTGGTGAAGAATTGTTGCATGCGTGCTCATAGATGTGGTCACAAGACATAAGTTGGAGTAGATTCCTCCCTGCCACAGTAGACAAGATTATCAATATTTTCCTTTTATACCACATGCACTGTCCATCTGATGGTAAGTGGTCACCGCCGCATGGACATTTGCAACACTCGGGGCATCGCCGCGTTGACCCTGAGACGTGAAGTTGTTAATTCTCATGTGCCTTACAGGCACTTCACCGGACTTACCTTTCTAAACGAAACACAGTAATACAAGTGCACTACTGCTTCACGACGGAAGTGGGTAAGTTGGTAGTATGTACTTCCCACGAACTCTGCACTAAGAGCTGTGGTAAAAAGTGTCTGTGGTATGGAAATGGTTACTTACAATTATATCTCTTGGTTGGAGAAGCCTTGGTGACCTCGGTTCGTCTTACAACTGGTGTTACGAACTCCATATCGGATTCTATCGATGGATCCTCAATTGTACGAAGCATTGAGTTTAATTTCTCTTGTGCTTCCGATAGTCCTTGAGATGGTGTTACGGTCTGAAATGTTTTTTTTTATTGAAATGCAGTTTTATTTATGTTATCGATTGATTTTATTTTTAGGATACTTTGTTTTTTATTTGATTTAATAGTATTTTAATATTATTCACACAGAATTTTAGCTAATTTGTGTAGGCGGTCAACACACTCAGTGATAAACAAGTATTTATATAATTGTAACAATCACAACATAGTATAAAACAAAGTCGCTTTCTCTGTCCCTATATCCCTATGTATGCTTAAATCTTTAAAACTCACAACGAATTTTGATGCGTTTTTTTAATAGATAGAGTGATTGAAGAGGAAGGTTTTTATGTATAATACATGTGACATCCCACGGGAACGCGGGTAAAACCGCGGGGGACAGCTAGTATTTATATATATTATTTTCTTGTACTATGGAAACCAGATAACTGATATACTACTTTTTTTTCTAAATACATACTTTATATAGATATTTACACACAGACAGAACAAATATACATGTTCATGCACACAAATTTGTCCTGGGTGTGAATCGAACCCGCAACTTTCGGCTTGGCAGTCAGAGTCGCTTACCACCAAGCCAACCGAACTCTTAACAATTTAAGAAATTTCAAATTCTAATAGCCCTGTTTTGACCTGTAAGAATTTCATAGGAAAATCATCTTTATTGCTATTTAAGGTGCATCTATTGATCCAATGGTTAATTGATGATGCTGATGATCCTTAACATGACGGCATAGGGTTCATTTTTCTATAACACTCTTAGCTGTCAAAACGTCCTTATTAGATCATTACATTTTAAACTGTGAAACCAAAATAGATATTTTAAAATTTTTGTACCTAGCATAAGTCTTGTCATTGTGAGGAGAAATAAATAAATATTATTATTATTATTACAATATTAAATAAAAAAATCTTTTATCCGACTGTGAATAAGAGGGTGATGTTATTTTAAGTTTAATTCCATATAAAAATTTGACCGAAATAATAAAAATTTTATATATTTTTTTTATACCTTATACTTTAACAGATATCATCAAAATGACGACCTACTGAAGACCAGTGACGTCATTTCGGTATATATTTCTTTAAATTTGTATATAAAAACTTCATTTAAAATATCAGATTATGTACTCACATGCATAGTCTGTAACAATGTGATACCATAACCGAGTATATTTATGAAATCCTTGGCATTCATACTTGATTTTAATTTACCTGAAAATATTAAGAAAAAAATTATTATACAGTTCCTATTTAACCACTTCTTTTTTTGAAGCCCTACTAATATTATAAATGTGAAAATTTGTATTTAAAGTTACTGAAGCCACAAACGAAGCTAGACGAAAAATGTCACATACAACCCTGGAAAACCATAAATGACTTTTTATCCCTGGCAACTTCTATGCAACTTCCTCGGGCGTTTAAAAAATAACGTGATATTTCCTGAGATCCCCCCACGTTAGATTGGGTGGGGTTCGGCCCGACCCCCTCTGCCCCTTTCCCCCCCTAAACGCATCAAATAAAATAGTGTTGTCTTAATATTGTTACAAATAAATGTAATTGTTAAATTATTATAAAACTAGCTGCGTCCTCCGGCTTTGCCCGCTTTCAATCCTGGTTATAAACCTTCCTCTTGAATTACTCTATTGCTGAAAACTGCATTAAAATCCGTTGCATAGTTTACGATTCTATAAAGGACATACAGACAAACATTCATTTTTATATATCGCACCTTCACATCGATTTCAGGTGACTTTTGCACTGAGCGGGGAGAGTGGGTCCCGGTGTTAAAGAGGTTGAAGTATCGGTATGCTTATTCTATCATTAAATTGACTGTGTTTTACTATTCATCGGATAGAGCGTACTTTGTTTAGTCTCTCTATGATCGTAACTCCATTTTGAGTTAAGTCCTTATCGTACTGAGGGTGCAATATATAGAAGAAGATATACTGTTTTTAAATACCTTTTTTACAGCTACAATTAAACAATAGCAATGAAAACTTGTTCAAAACTGTCACAACAGTCGGGTACTTGGCATACATCAGTTTGATACATTCGATCGCTTCGCATAAATACCACGGCGGCGGCTTGTTCAGGCGTGATGAGATTTTCTACAAAGATAAATCAAATGGCGAGTTGGCTTGGTTAGTGACCCTGAATGCCAGAGGGCTGAGGCCTGAGCACGAACATCTATCGCAAGTGTATCGTCATCGTATCGAGTGCGCCAACAACCAATGCAATGGGAAATTGAACATCGCGCAACGTCACGGTATGCGCGGTGTTCTATTTGCTAGACAAACTTTTTGGGCGCACTCGATACGGTAAATAAATAAATAATAAATAAATATCTTGGGACATTCTTTTACACACGGCCATCTGGTCCCAAAAAAAAAAATCAAAAATCATTGGCTGTGAAATTTCAAAGGTGAAATCACTGTGAAAAAAATAAATAATTCCATGAAATGAAATAAAAGTAGCAATCATTTCCATAATCATTTTAATAAGTATTGTCAATAGTGTTTCGGTTAGAAAGGGAGCTGGTGAAATTACAGGCACAGACTTAACAACTTCACGTCTGAGTCAACAATGCGGTGATCCCCCTATTGTTGCAGACTATAGACGGTGACCGCTTACCATCAGATAGACCGCCTGCCCTTTAAAGACAATACAGTTATAAACGTCCAATTCCAATTTGTTTATGGCTACATCGTGTCCGATGACTCTGCTAATGAGGTCGCCAACGCAGCGACGCCCCTGGTATTGCAAATATCCATAGACGGTGACCGCTTACCATCAGATATACCGTCTCCCCGTTAGTCATAAAGACAACACAATTTTAAACTTAAAAACTTACGAATAAGATGTCAGTTAATATATCTTCCATAATTTGACTAAAAATGCAAATCCATTCATTGATTCTCAGCTTTATTTTTTCTTCCATTAATTTGTTCTTCACGTAAAACCTTTTTATGTCTTGTTCTATATAACTGAGCTTCGTACTCTTGGTAGCATTTATAAATTTTGACTGATTCTCATCTTCGAATAAAGACTTTTTCGTATAAACCTGGCTGGTATCTTTTATGTTCATTTTGTTGATATCCCGACCGATTTCAGAAGAACTGTCCACTGTATCGTATTCATAGTTCATTGTACTATCCATATTTGGCTGGGTAACGTGTTTAGGTTTTGTTATGTTTATTATTTTATCATCTAATATTGGACGGTTTTTAGAGTTATTAGAGAATAGATCTCTAAAGATTTGTTCTGAATTTACGTTTCTCAAATCGTTTTGAAGGAATAAATTCTCTTTTCTATCGTATTTTATATCGAATGTGACTTTTTGGGGGGGCGCGACGCCATCTTTGATTTCCTGTAGCTTGTAACCGTAAATGTTCAGTGTTTTTGCTTTGTTGAGAAGTACTGTATCATTTGTGATAAAAACCTGTGAAACAAAATGTAACTTAATGTTCTTCTGTCCGTGTATATTAACAATTTTAAAGACTTAGAAAGAGAATGTAGATGTTTGTAACACAATCACTCTGCAATAGCTAAATTTATTTAGATAAAATTTTGCACATAGATAGATCATACTTTTGACAACCAAGTTGCACAGTAAAGTGACCTCTGACGTCCCAAATACGAGTATAGGTAAAATCATAGGAGATTGCTAGTAAAAGTTAAATTACATACCACGTGACGATTTTTTATTCGTTTAATTTCAATACAGCAATTCAAAATGGCGTTTGTAACAATTCTTTTATCATCTCCTAAATCAGGTTGAACTAGAATGAAAGAAGTTATTAAAAAACATGTGTTATAATGAAGGTGACATGAGGTGTGTGTGTTAAAGTGATGGTGTGTAAAAGAGGTTGTCAGCATGTGAAATGAAGTGTATGTGTGTGTGTTATATATACATACAAGCTGTCCCTCGCGGTATCACCCGCGTTCCTGAGGGATATAAGCATACAGACCAGTTGGCGTGGTCGTTAACGCTCTGACTGCCAAACCTAAGGTCGCGGGTTCGATTCCCACTCAGGACATACATTTGTGTGCATCTGTTTGTTCTGTGACTGGGTGTAAATATCTATATAAGAATGTATTTAGAAAAAAATAGTAGTATATCAGTTATCTGGTTTCCATAGTACAAGCTCTGCTTAGTTTGGGACCAGATGGCCGTGTGTAAAAGAATGTCCCGGGATATTTATTTATTTATATAAACCTTTCTCTTGAATCATTCTGTCTATTGATTTGAACAGCATCAAAAACATGTGACTTTGTTTTATACTAGGTAAGGAAAGGATATTAATATTGTTATAATGGTGTGTGTTTGCGGGTGAGATGAGGTGTGTGTTTGTGTGTGAGAAATGGACAGTGGGTGATAACTGTGTGTATAAAAATATGTGTGTCACAATGTCAGATGAAAGGGCTATGGTAAGTCACAACTTTATGTTTTTTTGTTCTTTTATTTAAACGTTTACCCTATGGTAATAAATAATTTAGAATTAACAATAGTATCTTTATAAGTATGTATTTAAAAAGTAGTATATGTAGTATATCAGTTACCTGGTAGCCATACTACAAGCAGTACACTCTGCTTAACTTGGGATCTGGTAACCATGAAATGAAATGAAATATTTATTCAAATAGGCCTTCACAGGCACTTATGAATGGTCAGACTCTAACACCGGTTCGGAAGGTTGCTTTTACTGAGAAGAGCCGGCAAGAAACTCAGCAATTACTCTTTTCAAAATAAGATTTTGTACATAAAGATGTGTCCTGCTGGAGCGAGCGCTACACCCAAGCATTGTCGTCATTAAAATAATCATTTGTATTGTAGAAAGGCTTTTGTACTAAAACAGTCTTAATTCTTTCCTTAAATTTTTGTAAAGGCAAATTTAAAATTTCAGCAGGGATTTTATTATAGATTCGTGCACTAAGTCCTGAAAATGAGCCTTGCACTTTTTGCAATCTATGTGCAGAAGTGACAAGTTTATCCTTATTTCTAGTATTGATGGAGTGCATATCACTCTTTTTGACATAAAGATTAATATTTTGATGTACAAATATTATGTTTGCATAAATGAAGCATGCGTGAAGAATGTCTTGGGATATTTATTTTATTATTATTATCTGCTTATTTGTTAGTTCACTAATGTCTCCTTTTTACAAGCTCTGCCTATTTTCCGATCAGAGAATCGTGTGTGAATTTTAGGCCGCTAGTGGAGGCGGTTATCTAAGCGTGAATTTAATTAAAGAATAAGTAATACATACGAACAACATGGTCTCCCGGCATACAAAGTCGCCTGCACAACTGTCGCGCAACTATTATGCGATGTCGCCCGCAACAATCGCCTTTGGACATCGTCTCTATATCTCTCCGTACCACGTATGGTATGAGTAGTTTACATTTTTCATCTGTAAATTATAAATGCGTCCATAATCTTGGGTAGGGTACTATGTAGTACCCTTTAGTACCCTTAAAGGTGAATATTTGTCAACGCAGTAATACCCTTGGTATACCATCAGGTGAACCAGTTTACTTAAGCTAAAACAAACCAGCTTAGCTCTTTGACCAGAGTTCCCCATTTCCGCTATGAAGCAGTAGTGCACTTGTATTACTGTTTCGGTTAGAAAGGTAAGACCGGTGAAATTACAGGCATACGAGACTTAACTTCACATCTCAAGCGACAAAGAATCAGCGGTGCCCCTAGTGTTGCAAATATCTATAGGCGGCGGTGACCACTTACCATCAGGTGGACCGTCTGTAGTAATGAGGAAAATTTGCTCAGGCTTAATATGAATATGGAATATTGTAATGTTACTACATATATAAAACTGTGTTCTTTTTGGTCGTCTAACAGGCGGACGGTCCATCTGATGGTAAGTAGTCACCGTCTCTATGGACATTCGCAACACTAGGGGCATCGCTGCGTTGTCGCTTGAGACATGAAGTTAAGTCTCATGTACCTGTAACTTCACCGGCATTACCTTTCTAACCGTAAGTGTACTACTGCTTCACGGCGGAAATGGGTAAGGTGGTAGTACTTAGGACGAACTCTGCACTAAGAGCTCTACTTCTAACTTACCACTTTTCACAAACTTATCAATGAAATCGTATTCGTCTAGCAGTACTTCTGTATCCACAACCAAATACCAACACTGCTTATTCATTGAAGGCTTGGCTAAATTCCTTAGGAATTCTATACTTGGATTTCTCACTTCATCCATTATATCCTGGAAATTTACAATTAAAATAAATAAATAATACATATCCCAAGACATTCTCCACACATGGTTACCTGATCCCAAGTTAAGCAGAGTGTACTGCTTGTAGTATGGCTATCGGGTAACTGATATGCTACTTATTTACACCCAAACACAGAACAGACATGATCATGCACACAAATATTTGTCCTGGGTGGGAATCGAACCCGCAACCTTCGGTTTGGGTGTCAGGGTCTCTAACCACAAAGCCAACTGGACCGTCAAAATCTATGTAATTAATCAGTTTAGGCTCTAACAAAGCTACTAATTACCATCGGTTCAGATTTTAGCCTTGAAATTGAACTTTTTTAATAATATGTGTATATCCCGGGACATTCTTTACACACAGCCATCTGAGGTTTTAGTTCGAACATCTATCGCAAACGTATCGTCATCGTATCGAATGCGCCAAAACCCAATGCAATGGGAAATTGAACATCGCGCAACATCACGGTATGCGCGGTGTTCAATTTTCTATACAAACCAGCTTTTTGGCGAACTCGATATGATGACGATACGCTTACGATTGATGTCCGTGCTCAGGGCACTAGTCGAGAACACAAAGGTCAAATTCTACCTGCTCGTGGAACTTAAGTTAATATATACTCACATTACAATAGGATTCATTATCTTCATTTGCATTGTAATTTACGTCTCCAAGATCGAATGTAACTCTCTTCTTTGCCGTTACATTTGTAACGTTTGATTTCGATTTCTTTCCTATGATCATGAATAACACCCATATTCTAAGACGTTTCCTCGAAAATTCCTCAACTCCACTCAAAAATATTAGTATTCTAATTACAAAAATCTTCTCCACTCGACTTGACATCTCTCACTCGAGGTGAGGAAACAACTGTCAGCTTCAAGGTACGTCGGGACCAACCTTAAGGGAGCTTATTGCTTGTAAATAGTTACTGAAACTCATTATTCTATTTAATTAATATTTTATCTATAATAGAATGACGTTACTAATGATATGTTACCTTGGCTACACTTCGATTCGACATCAGTCGGGATTGCTCGAGTTTTGCTCAAGTTATGACTTAGAATACCAATTTTGAGAATTACTCGAAAAAATGCTTAAGGTATCCTCAGTCGAGTTGGAGTCGAGTGACGTCTGAGGAAACGTCTTAGAATATGGGTGTAAGTTACTTGTACTATGGAAATCAGATAACTGATATACTACATATTTAAATACTTTATATTGATGACTAATTGTTATTCACAAATAAAGTGAGTACAATGTACTTTTAATTAATGTAAGAATGATTCAGTTTTGGACAACAAAGCTATTGTTTCTTTCTTAGCTTCAAAGCTTCTTCAAATAGGATGAGTTGGGTGACACCAGTGCCTTTACCACGACTTTTTAACGTACGTACTCGCTAGCGACGGCGTAAAACATTTCTATGGCAAATGTGTACAGCGCCACTAGCGGTCACCTAAAGAACTATAATCGATAGTACGACTCGATAGGTAAAAAACCTATCGAAATGTAAACACTAGCGAGTAACGTTTTTTAGCCTTTGCTATAGAAATTCGGTACCATGAGTCACAAATTTGACAGTTGCTATTGAGAAATACTGTATCGATAGTAGTTTACTCGCTAGTGACAAGTCTTCACGTCAGTCATAACACCAGTGTTATTTTACAAGATATGGGTAAAAAACCCTCAACTGTCACAACTCATCCTATGTGGAATAGATTGTAATGTGTTAAATTTGGGTCTGATCGATAATGCATCTACGACGGAGATATCTGCCTACCTCATTAGCTGATAGAGGGTGTGAAGCTATTTATTTTCATTGAAACTTACCCTCAGTTAAGTCCCCATTATCAACAGAAATCCTTCTCTTTGCACATAGCAAAAATCTCAAATCTTCGCTGTCCAATTGGTTGTACATCTCTTCTGTGCTGTTCAAATCGGAAACTTTACTACTTGCCTTTAAGGTTGATTTCTGATCAAAAATATTACTACATTCATCTGATTTTGAGAGGAAGTTCTTTGCTGAGCTTATTTTTGCTGGATTTTCAACCTTCGTGTTCGGAGTTAAAGTGCTAATTGGCCATGATGGAGTTTGTGTGAAAGTGCTATGATTTGGTTTGCTCAAACTATTGGAAAGATTTAGAGTTGAGTTTTGCTTGACATTGTTGAATATATTTGGTACAGTATTTATTTCAGATTCAAAACTGGTTCTTGGAAATGGTATTTTTGGTAAATTATTTGAACATTTGAAAATGGACTCTGTAGGATTAGTTACAGATTTATTAAATTTTACATCAACAGTTGGTTGTTTGTTTGGAGTAGATGTATCGCAGAATTTATTCGTTTTAAATCTATTTTCGAAACGAATTTCTTTGTTGAATATTGGTTTCGAAAATCTCTTACTTAACGGTATATCGGTATGATGACGTAGTATGCAACGTGGCTCAAATGTTTGCGTTATTTGACTTGAGGTGATCTTTGTTGCTTCAGGTGGAACAAACATTTGTATTGGCGCCCAAAAAACTGGTGTTGCCACGGTTGAAAAATATTTGGGAAAGACTGGTTCACCAAATCTTTGTGATGGGATGTTGGCCAAATAATTGGGCACTGGTTGGCTGTGGTGGCAAATGTTGGAGCCAATGGTATCATCTAGGGGTGGCGTATCAGGCTCTGGGAAGCAGTGTGACTTGTCGACAACATTTTGAATAGTGAGGTCTTGTTTTTGCGACTTCTGGAAAGAAATATTTTCATCAAAGTTTTCGAAATGAAATTCCTTATGATCCGCAACCTTTTAGTGTGGAAAATAGTTATTTGTTATACAAGAGTGCAAAGTTGCTCTTTAACCGCGTGCTCAATTTTGATGACCGAGCAAGCGAAGGATTCTAAAATTAGAATCCTGAGCGTTAGCGAGGGAATCAAAAAACGTTTCTTTTAGTTTTTTTAAACTATTTTTTTTTGCCACCTTTCGATGTGCAGAGAATCATAACCCAGACCATCTGTTGTTAACCAAGGGTGTTGCGGGGTTTTCAAAAAGACTTTAAAATCCGATTATTGATGGTGCAGTTTTTTGCAAAACCAAAACAACAAATTATCAAGGAAAGGGGCGATACCTAGGCTTATTGTACAAGCTTTGCATCATTTGGTATCAAATAATGAGTGAAGCATGTTTCATGGTATTCATTGCCAATTCCTCCATGAACAGGTCCATTTAGCATTTATAATGTAGAGTGGCCTCTCTCAAGTTAAGCTATTTTATATTAAAAGGTATATCTAGCTTCAGTAACTTAAATTTGACCTTCATAAGTGCCTTCTGAGGGCCTAAACTGAATAAATGGTTTTGAATTTTTTTGAATTTTATCATTGAGATAGGCATTATAAATTGAATAAAATATTAGTAGAGCTGCCGTCACCTAAATTGCCAATACCGGACAAAAACTTAGACTAACATTTAAAAAAACCTTGAATGGTGAAATTGGGTTTTCCAACAGCCCTAAAAAAATTCTTTTACAATTACATATACTTTACATTTTAATTTTCAGATCAATTTTTAACTACTTATCTACCAATTCATTGGAATTCCCCAAAAAGTATCCAGGACTCTAGTTGATAACCCCATCCCCTGGGCAACCTCTAAAGTAGGAGAAATCCGGGGAAAACTGGATGGATGGCAGCCAAAAGTTAAGACATAGGTAATATACTTCTGCCACAGCATTTATATCATGCAGCCATGTCATTATCATGCTTAAAATGTATTCTGTTTTTAGTACAGCAACTACTGTGCGGTCCACACTTCTCTATTTGACCATTCTATACAGGCACAAAGGGGGAATCAATTGACTAAAAAGTGCAAAAAAGTCTAATAAGATTGCTACTTTGCCATGATTTGCAGAAGGGTTCAGAAAAGCAATATTATGTGTCAACATATAACAAATATGATATAGGATATGGTACATAAATACCTACTTCATCAGTCATTCCTCTTGACTTATTCAACATTCAGTCCTTAAGATACTAAATTACTAATTTCCTTGAGGTAGTTACATAAGTGCCTACTTCATCACATATCTATCATATTTGGTATATGTTTTGTCATTTCTCTTACTCAAATCCCCTGCATCACTCCCGGGAGCCTGCTAGGTTGAAGGTTGTAAGCTCTCTGGGACAACCTGGGATGGCTGGAGTAAGAGGCTGACGCACAATGGCTTCATGCATTTAAGAGGCTAAGCACGGAGGAAGCCCTGTATAACTAAGTCATACCTCTCATAAACCACGGTGATTTTTTGAGAATGATATTATAATATCTTTTATTTTCCCCAAGTATTTATCTTTGTACAGTAAATTGGTAAAAAACCATGGTATTTTTAAGTAAAGACCAAGGTATTGGTTATATTAAATTTTTTTTCTAATAATAACTCTTCTTTGATACTTCGAAGGTGAGATAATGAACTGAGTTTTATGTAGCACTCTTACATGCTGTATTCCTTTTCATTTAGCTTTGAAAGTCCCCATATTACAACAAAATCATTGATTCAATATTTTTTTCTATTTGTTACTCAGGACAACTTAAAACATCATGTTAGAATCTTTTATCAAGCACTTATTAGTTCTGCACTTGAGAGCTTGTACCTTTTAGTCTTGAGTGCTTACCATATTAAGTTCTATGGGCATTTACTACATAGTGTACTCACCTTAATCAAGGCTATTCACAGGCCTCCACTATCTGTATTGAATTGTTAACTCTAATACTAATACAGAAGGTTGGTTTTGCTCAGAAATGCCGGTAAATAGAGCGATAAATCTTATTAATACAAATTCCTCAAGCATCAACAAATAAAAGCGTAACGTAACAGAGAAGCGCAGAGAGGCGACTACCAATAAGTGGATTGGCATGGTTGACAAAATACTTAGTACAGGTCCTGGTTGGCGTAGTAGATGGAGTCAAGCAGTCAAGGATCGTCATTTATATCTCTGGGGCCAATGTCCAGCAGTGGACATCCTAATGCGTAAGTATAATCCCTGCATATTCGTTGCGATATAGCCCATGCTCCAGATAAGACCAATTGCTATTTTCTATGTCAATACTCACCTCAACATCGTTTAAACTCCACGCGGCTGCGCCATTTATAACATTGAAGTAGTATAACTTTCCTGGAAAACTTTTCGATGGGCACAAAATCCATCCGTTATTGTTTTTCTTATTCGCCTGCATTTTTTACTAGGTTCTGATGATAATCTCACATTTCTTTACAAGTTGATTGTTAATTACTAATGAGAAAATGGCTGAGAAATGTATTTATTTATTAATAAAGAGGCATTGTTTATATTCGAAGTTGACCATGAACCGTAAGCATTGACGGGATGAAAAATATTGCTGACTCCCGCGAAATATTTAAACTTTTAGTGCTGTGTTCCATACTCAATGTCACCAAAAGGCTAATTTTGGCATTAAGCTTATCAAACTGTAACTATATTTAATTGAGATACTTGGGCAATACTTATTATTATGTATAATTGTAGTAAGGATTTCAGCACGTCAAACTTTAAAATAGCTGCATTCAGTAAAATAGATGGGGGAACAACTTTAAATATATTATAAAAGTTAGTATCATGCTAAATTTTAAAGGAATTTACTCATGGAGATATATGGAATACAATGTACTTAAACTTTTGATATAATACTACATACACACCTACCCACATTAGACGAATATGAAAATATTGCCAGAATAAGGATATAGTTTAATAATAGTTTAATAACCTTTTAATAACCTTTTAACAACCTAAGGATATTTCCCTGATACACAAAAATTTTTAAAATCAAACAATATTAAAATGGAAAAACTATTTTATTAAATTACTATGTATTTCTAAAAGCTTAAAGCTACAAGTGAGCAAAATTTTTACAAAATATTATCTTACATTAGGAACAATCACAGCTAAAACTACCCCGATCTCATACTTATCACTAAACAAACACCTTTTTTATTTTATCTGTATTGTCTTTAAATCACATACTTATTTTTAAAATGTATAAAAAATAAATTAGAGCCATGATAAATGGCTCTACTATCCGATTCCACTTCAATTCATATCAATTAACACTCAACTAGTCTTTCTTTTAAAAGTTTCTATATTATTCATAATAAGGCATCTGTTTTTAGCCAGACAGAGAGTAGTTAACAATATTCATAAAACAAATTTGTTAAACAGAAATACTTTTAATTCAAATCTTAAAGCACATAAAAGATTATGAGGTAGATAAAGTAATAAATTGTGTTAATAATAAATCCTTAAATAGTTAAATGATCATGTAAATTTATATCATTTTTATTCTTATCCAAATATTTTCCTCAATAATATTAATGTGACATGCATCATTAAATTTGTGTTGTAAACAACCACGTATGATTGGTAGCTATTACATTTATTTAATATACATAGAAGTAAATAATGATAAAACCATATTAATATTTGAGTAGGTAGTTCTCATTATTAAAATCTCAATATTTTATTCTCGAAACAAACATGCTTTGGCGGATGCTTTTATTAAAGAAAAACAAAAGAATATTTAATGATTTTGTTTTATTTATAATAATATACAACTAAGTGCCTGAGTACTAACGCAGACCGATAACTTTTGCAAATACTATTGCTTGTGATTTTAGATTGATCCACTGCACTTCACAAAAAGTTAATTTAAGGTCAGATTTAGTGACACTTTTACACACTGAATTATTTGTCAAGTTCCGTATTTGGGAAGAATCTGGTGAGGCGTTTTGCCTATAGATATCTCCTAATTAAATAATCACAACTTTTTTTATAACACCTTGAGGTATATTTTCAAACGAATGTCATTTTAATCGAGATTCATATAAAATTCAGTCTTTGCTTATAAAAGAAATATAGATACATTTTAATCACAAATCTTGTAAATTTTGTTAGATCACTTGTTGACAACAGATTTATCACCTGATATAATAATCCATTTACCGAAAATCTTTCTCAATGTAACATTTAACTCTTGGAAATCCTCACATTTAAACATTATTTTGTCTCGGCCGTTTTAAAAGGCTAATGTAATCTATAATTTGGCATTAATTTTAAAATAAAGATACTCGTATATTTAGTCTATATTATATATCTGGCAAATGAACAAGGCTGCAATCTAATCAATAAAACTGTTTGTCTACAAAAGCTTTCATATTTTATTAACTAGACATTTTTATAAATGACTCTTTTTCATAGGCAAATATTTTATTTTTGGTCAAAGTATTGACGTTTTTACTCTTTAAATGTATGAAGGATTTCAAACTGTGTTTCCTTAGTTTATTTACGTAAATGTGTTTTGTTATATAATAAAACCCAAATAGCAGAGTTGCCACTAATATTACCATTGTTAAAGGTGGAAGAACTTGAATGATGAAGTAAATTGTCCACCTGATGCGAGGTGGTAGTCCTTCCTGATTCTGGAAATAATATGAATATTAATTGATTGAATAGAACAGTAAACCCTCGACAGTCCCATTTTTTTAGAAAAGCCACTACATGTCTACAAAGAGAGACAATAAAATAAGTTTGTCATTCAACCAAAACGGGAGAAGGAGGTTTGGTATCTTTTAAAAACTAGCTTCCTTCTTCTGAAGGAAGGATATAGTTACATATTAAAATCATGTAGAATTGATGTTTGGAACATTTTAAATTGAGTTTTACTTACATATTCAGCCCAGAATAATGGCAGAATGAGGTTAGACAATCTGTTGTACTGACTGGAGAAGTCAGACATATCGTACATCCTTAAGTTACTCTGCATCCTTGCTACAGATCGGAAAGGCGTGCCTGTAAGCTATAAAATGAATGTTTGTTTTACTGCCTATTATCTAGTAATATATTTGCGTTTCTTTTTTGAAAATTAGATGAAGTTAAAAAACGGGCATTATTATTTTTATTACAAAATCCATCATAAAAACCAACTTTTTTTTAAACATATTAGTTTGGAGGAAGCAAAATAAGTGTATTCCCAAAAAAACTATTAAATAAAAGTAATTCTATAAAAAACGCTTACCGGCTCAACAATAACGTATGAGTTGTGCTTGTATCTATCCGGCTCAAGCCCAGTCACGGTGTAGTTCATATTTAGCCCACCAGTGTAAAAATGGGGGTACGATGCTACCATTGGGAAATCTGTAACAATATGAAATGTTATGTTTTGCAGAACAATTATTGAATTACATTTGTGCTTACTTAATGAAATTATATTTTGCGAGTTTGAGAAATAACTAAAACCTATATTTTTTAAAGAAGATCCAATAAGTTATTTAAATGCCACAGGCAGTTTGTAAAAAGCAATTTAATCACAAAAAAATCTAATTGCAAATGAAAACTGTTAGATATCGGTAAAATATATTTTTAATAATAAAATTTCGTTATATTACATACAACTGGTACCTTTATGTATATAGGCTATGTTTCAATGAGCTATCATTACTTTTTTTCTGATAGCCCGACAAACAGGCAGACCTATAAAAACTTGTAACATAATGTTACAGCTGAATGACTGAATGATTGATTATTGAAATATCTTCGGTCTTTTGTGAATTGATGTGTAGTTTGGAAAAGGTTAGGTAGTCTAGCTTACCAAAATAACACTTCGATGCATCGCTAACACCAGCCGGAAGGTTATAAGGAAGTGTGTCGTAGCAGTCAGTTCCATTTTGCACTCTATCAAAAACATTTTCAGATAGGTTGTATCTATATACAGGTACGCTGTCAACTATTTGCTCACCTAGAAAAAAAAGAAAATTCTATTATTTTTTGTTAAAACATGGGAAAATGTATTAAGTCATGTGGCAGCACTTTTCATCCTTGTTTAACTTGTAGTATGTAGTGCTTGATGCTGTGCATGTTAATCGATAACTTAGATTTGCCGTGTTGACTTATAGTGTGTTACAATATCGATACTTCTGTCTCACTCTAGTAATTGGTTAATAAATGTTTGCTTTATTTGCGAGAACAAACAAGAAAGTTTTAAGCGGGCTACACGTATAAACAATGTTTAAGAATATTAGTAGGTACGTACTATCAAAATACAAGGGCATGAGTTTGCAAACAGTTTTCCTCCAGTACAGCAGGATATCTTGCTTCGTGAGCCGCTGGCGGTACATCACGCCTTCGGTTGAGCCGGTGAGTCGATCTGGACAAATCTGGAAGGGAAGAGAATGTTATAGTTTCACTTTGAATTAGTTTGGTAGTAACTAACTCTTACCATCTCACGCGATAATTTGGGCGAAACAGCTTGGAAGGGAACAGATTTTAAGGGCATCTGTGGAAACACATTTAGGTACATAGTTAGCGACAGATGGTAGTCTAGGTAGAACTCAGGCCGGTATCATTACAAATACCCAACGCCGGCCTAAAGCCCTTGCCGTTAGAGCAAGATTGTCTTTCGGTGCCCTTTAGTCGATGATTTTAAACCACATAAATTGTATTTCAGTTTAGTTAAATAAATAACTTTTTTAAAATCAACATTTTTTGATGTTAAACTAAGAAGTTCTAAATATAACACTCGTGCTTCTTTATCATAAGCATAGTTCATACCGCTTTGTAATTAGCTATTTATTTTGGCGCCCTTTGCCAGAGTGTAGCGACCGCTCCTCTCGCTCTAGCTCAGGGTCGGCCCTACAAATGTCTATCAGTTGCTGAAAGCTCTTAACCTTTTTGTAGCCTGCTATACCTGCTGGTATTTCGGTGAAGGAAAGTCAGAGGCTTGATCATAAAATAGCTATAATTCTGCCGAGAATGAACACTGTCGAAGCGCTTTTGGCGGTTCATGCACAGCGCCGCACCACGCGTTAGCACGAGGATCGACGAAGCAACCCTTTAGCTCGGAGGGGCGTTATCAGTGTATTGTACTGCAAGTGATTTCTATACATACTGAGATACAAAAGTATATTGTTCAAAAACGCACGGTCTTATACACACAACACACAATAAATTTTGGTATTCCCTTGGATAACTTACGATATTTTTATGGTTATAATAAAATATTATAAATAAAAAGAAGATTTTTATTAATGCTACCTTGTTTAAATACATAGCTACATAATAAATTAATATTAGGTATTTTGTATTTTGAAACAAAGAAAAGTTTGTAAAAAAAAAAATGACTGGTTTTTTTGTTGTGTGTAATCTTTTGTCTATGTACACAGCTCGGAATATTGCAGTGGGGTACGTAAAGGTCTGAATGGAGGCTCCAATCTATGCTTTCTTACATTTGTGCTTTGTAAAGCTGGAAGACAAACAGGTAGATGGTCTATCTGATGGCAAGTAGTTAGTAGTTAGAACGTAATTTAGTAGTAGAAAGGGTACTACTGGGTCATACAGAGTTCGTCTGGGAAGTCCTACCATAGCAATACCATACCAGTGGCGTAGCGAGATAACCAAAGGCCCTGGGGCAATAAATAAAGTGGGGCCCCATCTAAACTATTTAAAATCGTTTGTTCCCCCCCCTCCTCCAGAGCCCGGGGCACTGCCGCGTCTAGCTCTCCAGTAGCTACGCCACTGTTTGTAAGTCAGAGTCCGAGGGGCCCCCTGAGCTTGGGGGCCCCGGGACACTGCCCCGTCTAGCCCTCCGGTAGCTACGCCACTGTACCATACCCATTCCCGCCGTGAAGCAGTAGCGCACTTGTATTAATGTGTTTCGGTTAGAAAGGCGGTGAAATTACAGGTATATGAGACTTAACAACTTCACGTCTCAGGGTGGGAAGTAGCATTAGCGATTGCCCCTGATGTTCAAATATCCAAAAGTCCACATAACATACAAAACAAAAAACGTGGTTTGAAATACCAGGGGAATCACCAATGGGTCGTCAACCCTTCGAAAAGTCTTACCTTTCTAACCGAAACACACTAATACAAGTGCACCCCTTTAAGACGAGAGTACTGAATACTGCAGTAAAAGCTCTATTACTTCGAGATTCTATGATAAAAACAACGGGTCGCACTCTGGATGTGCCGGCAGAAGTGAAAACTTGAACATTAACGTTGTGCATTTTTACCGTCTTACGAATTTTCGATCAGGTCACGCGTCCTGACGCGAGTTTAACATTTGATACCCATTCCAAGAAAAATGTTCAACGCCGCTAAATAAGTTTTCACTTGAAAAACTTACATCAGGGTCGTATCCAGGAAGCTGTGGGTTGCCCCTAAACATGTCGATTTGGAAGAAGTTCTCGTCGCCCCATTTGGTGCCGATCTTCACCGTCACCTCGTCAGTGAAGTCGGCGTAAATCTGAAAATTTATAATTAAATTTATGAATTTATTGATTGACAATTATTATTTAAGTATAGATAAATTTATTTAGTTGTTTTAGAGGTGCGTTTGAAGCGACGTCATATCTCCTGTCTGAGCAGCAGATTCGCATCAAGAGAAAGGCTTTTGGGAAAAGAAAGGGACTCTTAAAAACATTAATAGATGAGAAATCGAACAAAAATCTTCTTGTTCCTAAACCGATTGCCATAAAACAGAATCCAACAAAAAAAAACTTGTAATAAAAGTAGATATATATATTCTGGTAATCCAATGATTTTCTTCACACGACTATCTGTTACAAAATTAAGCAGAGCTTGTATGGCAGCCAGTTAACTGATAAATCAAATAATCTACTATATATTTTACCATATGTAAATAAACACGAGCTATAAAGAGAGCTATGCTCGGTCTCTCAGTGGCGTGCCATAGGTGAGGCTTATGTCCAGCAGTGGACCGTGATAGGCTGATGATGATGATAGGTACTTACACCCAGACAAAAAGTAGTTTTCATAGTTATAAACTGCTGAGTTTGAGAGAGGGCCATTTAAAGAAATAAAAATAAATTAATATCTTCACGCCCATTATCCCCGAGAGGTAGGCAGTGACTACAGACAAATCTACTGTAGCTTATCTTTCCCGATCTAGGAATCAAAACTAGGACCTCCGGCTTCGACCTTCTCCGCTAGGCCCTTCGAATATCTAGGCGATTGTAAAGAATGGGCGTTCATTATACGGTTGGCTTGGTGTTTCGATTCAGACGGTCACGCCACAGGTTGTGGGCTTGATATTTTTTTTCGTTTATTTGTGTGTTAGCTACGCTTAGCGACTGATCCAAGTTTGCTGAAATTAGCTACACACATAGCCAATGTGATATAAGCTTTTGTGTGAAATCATGGGGAACAGCTAGTATATTTATAATTTATAGCTGTCCGAGGGATGTTAAATTACATTGTTCTTTCTATAATCAATAGTTTTCGCAGCGCACGCGATGTAAAGGTTATTTACACCTTGGGTTACATTATTGGAGTTTTTGTAAGGATCCCTAATTTCTTTAAAAAAATATTAAAGCCTGTGTCACCCGAGGATAGAGTAGCTTCACAACGCTGAAACAATTTTTGAAATCGGTCCAGTAGTTTTGAAGTTTATTCGTTACATACAAAACAACTAATCTTTCCTCTTTATAATAATAGTGTTGATTTAATCAACTCACTCTTGCTAACATCCCCATATTGTCAACTGGCACCAGCCCAGGGAGCAGGTCGCTGGAAGTCCTCAGCACTGGATCCCGGAAATCCCATAGGTATTCATCTATAGTTTTCTTTGAGAACAGTTCACTGTTGTGAGTGGCGACTAGGATGTTGAAACCGGATCGCAAGAAGAACGAAGCGTCGTGTAGGTACGATGCCATACCCTGGAATGAAAAAAAAATTACAATTAGTAAACACTTCTACCTGTCTCTAGGCTGTACCTTCCGGTGTCTTCGCGAGTTCCGGGTTCGAAATTACATCTAAATCTGTGGAGCCGTTTGTGCGTTATATTCACAAACTTTAACATTTATAATATTAGGTAGTATTGCATCATCGTCTGTGCTATGTTGTCGTTACGTTACTAGTACGAAAGAGCGAGACTGAATCGAGATAAAAGAAAGATAAGAAAGAAAAGAAAGAAAGGAAAGAAAAGAAAGAAAGAAAAGAAAGATAAGTCAGAAATGATGTAAGGCAGTATTGTAGTGTATGAGGGACTTTTAGTCCATCATGATCGAAAACATCTAGATAAGGATGATACCTTGATAAGCGATGATTGGAAAAATAGTACACTTTTTAGAAGCTTTAGTTAGCAGATGAGTAATTAGTTTAACAATTTTTAAAAAGCTAACATTTCTGCGAGTATTATGACAACAATGGCGCAATCATGAAAAACCTACTTGTGATGTGACATACAATTTAGTACAGTTAATTTTGATTTGATTATTTGGGACATTGCAGTTCCTCCGCCAAGTTCTTCTTCGCAAACTTTTATAAACAATTGAATTCATAACTATTCTATTTTAAAAATATATGACACCAGTGTGAAATTAAACGTCATAAAACATATAGCTAATATAGCAATAGCTAATAGGCAGTTTTTTTGGTTATCGCACCTTATATTTACGGCTCATAAATAAATAAACACACATAATAAACGTTTTGTAATGATAAACACTTTAATAAGGTGTCCGTGACATAGTATTCAAAGCCATTTATTCAATTTAGACCCTAGAATGTGATAATGATAATTTAGCTTAAGTACTTCAACTCTATTATATAGTAGCTGTGCCCCGTGGTTTCACCCGTGTTTATCGATATTATATAACCTATAACCATCTAGGAAAAATTCCGCGTCGAATGGTAGCAGTCCCATCCCGATATGTTCAGTAGTTTTGAGGTGATGGTTGACTGTTAGAAAACTACCCGTAAAGCCCAAAGGAAGATAAATGGGGCCTTATAATGAGTTCGTTCACAATATTTAAGAACCGTAGTAACGCTGTATAACATACCCCAAAAAAAAAAAATACAGATTTTTATGAATGAAAAATAGAAAAGTATTAAATATTAAAGTAGAGAATTATTAAGTAAAATAGGTACGTAGGCCGTTCTGTTAAATAATCTGGTTCCCTGACATGACAGTTATTGGCAATGATAGTTAAATATATTATTACGGGGTATTTTGTAACACGTTGTATATGTAATATATGTTTGCTGAGTCGGGACCTATTCTTGTCCTCACTCTGCATTGCTACATTTTTAAAACGTTTGGTGTATTGTTTGTTTTTCTCATATTATTTTGTTTTTAATTTAATGTAATGTTGTGTGTTGCCATGAATAAACGTATTTTCTTTTTTTCTTTCTAGATATTATAGATTAAACCAACATATAGTATGAAAGATTATTTCCTGTTTATTTTGACCATAATCTAGGCGATGATGTGTCAGAATATGGTGCACGCAGTCAGGCGCGGATAGAAGGGCGGGTGAATGGGCCCATTTGCCCCCCTCCTGACTCATGACCGGAACACCTTCATAACATTTTTTTTGATCTTCATAATGCCAAACTTCACAACAACAATTGTTTCCATTTGCAAAACAAGTTGTACCAAAGATAAGACTTCATTGTTTTTTTCTTTCTTATACCCATGTTTTAATCATATTTAAGTTATAATTATTATTATTATTTATGATATTTTTTTGAGCGGAAGATAACATTATTTAAATGTACCTATTACATTGGAAACAAATTTATTAAGTGTTTTTTATTTTTATTTTAAACGAATGTTTTAAAAATACTGTATAAATCACTAAAACGTACATGAGCCCCCCCCCCCCCCCCATTTTCAATGGGTGCACGACAGAGAAACAGCAGCCAAGGATTTGTAGAACACTAGCATATAGTAATTAAAACAAAAAACAAGACAATATTATGTTTTACTTACCAATACAGCCAAATTAGGTACAATAAGGGTAGCGTTCATGTCGATAGTGTTTTCGTTTGGCAGGAATATTGGATACCTCTTAGCGATATACGACATCGTACCATTTTCGTTGAAACTTATGTTCGAGTGGAGTAATTTCTCTCTGAAAAGGAAATAAGTAGCTTAGAATTGGTATTTATTTAAGCTATATCATTAGTCTCCAATTGGGGTGTAATTCTGTAAGATAAAATGACACTAGCTCGAGGATGTTTCGTCGCCTCTATGCTCTATCTTTCGTTACCTACGAAATCATGTGAGAGGTCTGGGGCCCAATTCCACTAAATGCAACGTTCGAGTAGCACGTTTGGTTCGGCAATGGTATGGTTACGATTAATGTCAAATTATAATAAATTTATATAAATTTGGTTCTGCGCACTACAACCGCTAAAGTAGTGCGCAGAATTTTGACGTAATCTTTCGAACGAATGTGAACCATTACCGAAACACAACCGCAGTTCGATCGTTGGTGTGTTTAGTACAATACGATTAAACGTCAAATATGACGTTTGGTTGTGATATGATAATGGTTCGGTGCATAATATGTTAGTGGAACTGCCCCCCCAGCTCTCCGCCTCATTGCAGGATTCCACGAAGTTTGTATTAGGTACATAAGGGCCAGGGATTTGTTTCCTGCGGTTAATGACATAAGCTCTAAGATTATCTAAGATCATTTGTTTTATTGAACGAGACCTATACATTCAATTTGGAAACAGGATCTATACCCAGTTTTTTATAGTTATATGGTCTTTGAAAAAATCTTATACAAAAATGTTTTAATTATACATAAATATGAACTTGACCTTTTTAACAAAGATGATTTTTGTGATCTATCGACGGATTAACAGTTAGATGCATCGTTTTTTTGTATAGTTATGAGGAAATGTAATTACATCAATTTATATTCATATCGGGTGCTTCCCAATTTTTTTAAGACCATCAAAAAATTCTTGAGCTATTATTCGATCATTGATGTTAAAGATTGCTTTATACTTGATGCTATGTGGGTGAAGCGATATCAAGCGATACGGTGGATACGTCCTACTATTATTATTGATAGCTGTCCCCCACGGCTTTACCCGCGTTCTTAAATAGCCTATATGTTATTCTAGGATATGCTCTATCTATGTGCCAAGTTTCATCGATATCCGTTTAGTAGTTTTTGCGTGAAAGAGTACAAACATACGTACATACAAATCTTTCCTCTTTATAATATTACTATAGATATAGATTTAAATGCGAAAGTTTGTGAGGTTGGATGCTGTGCCGGATTAAGCAACCGTGGGGCCCGTAACAAACTATCGAGGCCTCTTTAGTCTGCCGAAGGGTTCTAATGCGGTAAAAAAATATACGTAATACTAACACGCCTATGACTTTTAGTAGAAGGTACAAAAATCAGGGTTGTGCAAGGTTACATTCAATATAACGTCCTAATTAGTTTCACTCAAAAATTACGCTCAGGAGGCCTTAGACACACGGGGCCCCCTATGGCGCGGGGCCCGTAGCAATTGCTACTCTTGGTACGTGGTTAATCCGACACTGGTTGGATGTATAGGTGTTTGTTACTTTTTCACGCAGAAATCGCTGAACCGTTATGGAAGAAACTTTGCACGTAGATGGAACGTGCCCGGGAATAATATAGGGGATACTTTTCATTTCGACAAAGTTATGACATGCTTACAAAGTAGGGCAAGAGTTTTACGATCGTAATATAGTAAAGTACGAGTATAGTTGGATATTCTCGACAATTGTTAATATAATGCCTGTCCTTTGTCATTCCCAAATGAGAAGTATTATGAGCTCTAAATGGACGGAGGCTCGAGTACCACCCAGAAATGGAGATCTAAAAGGCCCGTTTTGACAGCTCTGTGGCAGATTTTTATCTATATTGTCATTTGGGAGTGCTCACTTGCACTTTCATCACATTTGTCTATTGGTTGGTATTCTTTTCTAGATTTGTTTTTCTGTATACATATGTTTTGAGTTACAACACAGCTTTAAATGTATTATTACTTATTATGTGGTTAGCTTTTGGTTGTAATTTGTATTGTGTATCCTAAATAAATAAATAAAATATTGGAATTCCAAGCCCAGCCCATTCCATGGCTCGCTGAGTGACTTTGAGCTTATACAGGCTGCAGTAAAAGTCCACGTCTCTGTTCTAGTAATTACTGGCAATACACACTGATTATAGAACTTTGTCTTCAGTACAAAGACCTTTCTTTACGCGACAGGGTAAAAAGAAGGATATTAATAGAAAACGAAATGATATATATCGTAGAGTAAGTCAGCTAAAGTGGCAATGGGCAGGCCATTGCTCGAAGAATTGATAACAGATGGGGAAGAAAGGTTCTCGAGTGGCGAACACGTACAGGAAAACGCCAGTGGAACGATGATCTGGTCAGAGTCGCCGGAAACCGCAGGATTCAGGCGGCTCAAGATCTTTCGAGGTGGAAATCTATGTGGCTTACGTTCAGCAGTGGACACCCTCAGGCCCATATGATGATGGTGAATGCCAAAGAAAAATCATCCTTATTGCTTTACGAATAAGGTATATCTATTGATCTTACTATCAATAGTAGAATTATTAATATAGGTAGATATATAATGCTGATGAACCCTCATGACCAATCATAACGCTGTCATTTTAACGTGCGTTTAAGCGAAAGGCATTTCAAAATTGGTTAGTGAACATTTTTTATTTAGTACTATAGCTTGCGCTGCAACGCAGTCCTAAACAATTACGTTCAAAATTGTAGAACTTTTAACCTTAAGACCACAGCTCTAGAGTGGATGATTCAACATGTATATTTATGAACAACAAACAATAATGTGTAGGTAAGATTGTTTGGTGATAAATAGCTAAGGTTTCCGTACTATTTAAGTTCTCTTACAGCTATTTGATCACAATCCAAAATCTTTGGATTGATGTACTTTTTCCCAGAGAGATGTATATGCTAGTAATGTCAAAATCAATCCACAGATTATATCTTTTTACCCGACTACGGCGAAGCCAAAGGAGGGTTATGATTTTGACCGGTATGTATGTGTGTATGTATGTTCATCTGTTCCCTCATAACTTTTAAACTACTTATCGTAATTTGGCAAACGAGGTATCGTTCGAAGCGTCTTGATCGTCTGCTGGTTATAGGATATGTGACGTCACAATAAATTAGATATGGCGCTCTCTACAGGACATAAAGGCATTAACTATAAAAATTCTTATAAGTGACACGATAATGTTTATTTATTGTTATAATTTGGCCATCAAACTATTGATTACTTATATTATATATAATTCAATAAAATCTAAATAAAAAAATGTTAACCGAATCTGCAAATACTTTATTACGAAATTATAACCCCAAAATAATTGAAATTAAAAAAATATGTTCAAAAACTAAAACCCGACTACGAAAAATTACGCTTTAAAAAGTATGAAACAAGAAAATATTCTCATGTGGAAGGATAAAAAGATAGCCGTGGTTGTATGCCACCTCATATATGGTCATATGGCTCATACGACCACGGCTATCCTCTGAACATCACTATGAACAGGTATTAAATACTTTAAAATATATTATGTGTGAGTTTTTTATTTAATAGATAATAAATATTGGATAGTTTGTATATAACAATTTCACATGAGAATATTTTCTTGTTTCATACTTTTTAAAGCGTAATTTTTCGTAGTCGGGTTTTAGTTTTTGAACTTATTAATTTTATAACAGCTAATGGCAAAAATTAATGCATTAACGCAATCCCGATCGAAAATCCATGGATTGATGAACCTTTTGACAATAATTTTAATATACGTAATGTCAAAATTCTACTTCAATCTTGCGATTTTAGATCGGGATCGTATATTAATTTTGGCCGTTAGTGGTATATTTTACGATCACTTGTTATTGATAAAGCCTATATTATGTTGTGTAAGATATGAAGTCTGCTATGTGTTGTTTTGTTGACATTATCTATGTAAAATGTTCTGATCATTTAAAAGAGAAAAAAGGCCTTAACCTCATTTCAAATTCTTTTGCATTAAAATCAAATAAAAAAAAGAAAAAAGAAAGAAGGATATAGTTTTACGCACACCAGAGGCTCAAGCACGAACATTTTTCGTAAGCGTATCGTCATCGTATCGAGTGCGTACATTTGTATGGGAAATTTAACACCGAGCATACCGTGACGCTGCGCGAAGTACAGTTTCCCATTGCATCGATTTTTGGCGCACTCGATACGATAACGATACGCTTAAAAAATAGATGTTCGTGCTTCAGTTTATGGTCTCTCCAGGGCTCAACTACGAGTGTTTACTGTTCCAACATTTGAGAGGTTTCGGTGTGACTTTTTGGAGATGGAAAATATTGTATCAAACTCCTTCTGGTTGTATAAAGAACTATAAGGACATTAAATAAATTCTAAATATATTATAAATGCGAAAGTTTCTGCGGATGGATGTATGGAAGTTTGTTATTCTTTTATGCAAAAGCTACTAAACGGATTTGGATAAAACATGGCACATAGATCGTTTATAACGTGGATTATACCTGGATTTTACGGGAAAAAGTAACAACCCTTTATGATAAAAAGTAGCCTATATGTTATTCCAGGATATGCTCTATCTATGTGCCAAGTTTCATCCATATCCGTTTAGTAGATTTTGCGTGAAAGAGTAACAAACATACTTACATGCAAATCTTTCCTCTTTATAATATTAGTATAGATGTATAATGTTCTTCTACTGCAGTTATGGCATCAAATTATTACTATGGGCTGTAATGGTGTTATTATCACTACATAGTATAAAACAAAGTCGCTTTCTCTGTCCCTATATCCCTATGTATGCTTAAATCTTTAAAACTACGCAACGGATTTTGATGCGGTTTTTTTTAATAGATAGAGTGATTGAAGAGAAAGGTTTTTATGTATAATACATGTGACATCCCTCGGGAACGCGGGTAAAACCGCGGGGGACAGCTAGTTTAGAATAAATAAATAAATGAAACCCAAAACAACCCAAGGGAACGCGGTTAAAACCAGAGGGACAGATCCTAATGTTCCTCTATATAAATGCCATGTTTCATCGACACCATTCGGTAGTTTTTGCGTGAAAGAGTAACAAACATCCATACTTCCATCCTCATAAACTTTCCCATTTATAATATTTGTGGGATATTAGTTTGTCTCTAAAACATAAGGATCCATGTTAACTTTAGGTAATAGAACCGGACAAGAATGTTCACTCAAGATAAACGGCAGTGGAAAAACTCAACATCTTATACGTAAGCGATGTAAAGATGTATGTAACATTAATGGTTTTACCCAATGTTAAATTAACAATAGATACGTTATCCGCGCTCTGAAAGGCAACATAAAATAATGGTAATCTAGGAAAACCTATAATTGGTTTGTGATAAGTTGTATTTTTGATTGTAAACATGTTCTGTAATATAGCTGTTGGTTTTCTAAATAAATAAAAATAAAATAAAAAAAAGTAATTGACTTAATTACATTTGGTAGCGCTACAATCACTGTCAAGATCCACGCGCGGCGCATGCAGCCTCAATCTTAACGTAATTAACGATGTATATATTCATCTCTCTCTAGCAACAGGTACAATGACACTTATTTTCTTTTGCTTTCTTCGCGCGTTTAAGTAGCTATGTAGTAATAAATCCTAAAAATTACCATAAAACATCGTTGTCATGGTGAGTTGTTTGGGAGCAAAACCATCCCAGGCCGAATTGGTTTAAACTATTACAATATTAATAATTTATAAATTTAAATTAATATAATTGTAACTAAAATTAAGTAAATTTTTAAGTTATTTAAATTTCGAATTTAACAATTGAAAAAAGAAATGTAATACCATATATAAAGCTATATAAAGCTATATACATCGAGCTAAACGAGCGCGGAAAGATGTTAAATTATTTATAAAAATGCAATACAATTTATCTTAGAGTAATTTATCATACAATCTTTAAAGTGTACGGACTAAGAGGCCGTAGAAAATATCAAAAGAAAAAAAAAGAAAAATTGCTATATCGTATATACGCTGTTTTTGAGAGCCGTGATGTTGGTGAATGGCGTGTCTATATTATTATTCGTCATTGGTTTTACCTATTTAAGTTCTCGTGCTTCCTGTTTTTGTTGATATAAATCTAATGGCTATCTACCTGAGTTTTTTGATGCAAATATTATCTAAAAATAGGGTTAGGCGAATACCAATGGACGAGACAAAAATAGGTAAGGATATATTGGTATTATTTAATACTTAGTATTTACCCTAGGTAAATCCTGCCCCCTTATTCAGCTAATACAAACTTTGTCGGCGAGCCGTTCCACGGAGTCCTCGGAGAGCTTACCTCTCACGTGATTAGTAGTATTAGCGTAGTTAGCGAAAGAGACAGAGCACGGAGGCTCACGAAACATCCTCGACTTAGTGTCAGTTTCCTTACAGAATCGAGCCCCTGGGACAATCAACAAAAGCTAATCCTAACTTAACGGAATTTGTACCATGGAAATCAGATACTTGGGTGTAAATATCTATCTGAGTATGTATTTAAAAAAATAAGTAGTTTAAGTAGTATCAGTTATCTGGTTTCCATAGTACAAGCTCTGCTTGATTTAGGGTCAGTGCTCTAATCACGAACATTTATCGTAAGCGTATCGTCATCGTATCGAATGCGCCAAAAAACAATGCCACGGGGAAATTGAACATCGCGCAACGTCACGGTATGCGATGTTCCATCTATACTATCTATACTAATATTATAAATCGGATATGGATGAAACTTGGCACATAGATAGAGCATATCCTGGATACATATAGGCTACTTTTCATCCCGGGATAATTGGATATTCCTTGGGAACACGGGTAAATTTAAAAAAAGCTTTTTGGCGCTCCCGATACGACGACGATAGGCTTGCGATAGATGTTTGTGCTTAGAATTCAGATGGCCGTGTGTAAAGGACGTCCCAGGATATTTATTTAAGCTCAATAACTATTTTTTTATCTACACTTAACTAGTTATTTATACCCAAATGTATACGGGGTAAATATTTGTCTGCTACACATTTGGATTGAACCCACGCTCGAGATGTAGCAGTTAGTGTATCTAACTAATCAGTCCGAAAAATCAAGGTTATATACTTATTTTGTGTCGCTTACTCATATTATTATTTCGTTTTTTTTTATTATTTCTTTTTTACTTTTTCTACGGGCCCTTATTCCGCGCTCTTTGAAGATTCTACGATAAATTATTTTAAGATGAATTGTATTGTGTTATAACCTTACTACCTTTAAACGAGCAATTTTACTTATACAATAAAATTCGTTTATTTTCCCACACTTTTCCCACACCAAAATTATTTTTGTTATAAACAGGTAGGTACATTTAGTTGTGGGAGACAGGAGCCCAAACTAGGTCACCCTGTGCTATGAGCTTCCTGGCTTCCCCTCTTGGTAAGAAGAAGTTCTATAGTGATAAATGTATAATCTGAATCTCGGAAACGGCTCCAATCTAGCTAGGTTTCATTTTTTTAAAAAACGTTGTTTTATTCGTGTTTTCAGGCAATTAAAACAATATCATTAGAATACGAAAGTAAAAGGTTTTCAAGTTCCTTCTTTTGTGAGGAAACTGTTAACTAATATCAGTTTACAGGGAGCCCTTTATTTACACATCTAATTCGTATCTAGGTATTTTTTTATATATACAATATCTTTATTAACCATATAAAAAATACAATTTATAGTTAAATATATAATAGTATTGTTAACGAGCGTATCTTGCCAACAAGCTATATAGCTTGGCAAGGAAAATTGTAAGTGTTATTTGTTATTTTTTACTTTGAAATAAATGATTTAAAAAAAAAAAAAAATTGAGCCTTCACGGAAGCCTCGTGGGCTTATCTGTGTAGGCGGTCGCCGCAACAACATAATAAAAAATAAAAGTTCTAAATCTATGCTTAGTGTAACACATGTACATAGGTATATCTAGGTATATCTATTTATTTAACAATTTTTTATTTTACCTTTATAACATATTTTATATAATGTATATACGACAGAACTTTACAAAAAGAATACGGTAGTAGTTACATTAGTAAAGAAACCCTGAGCAATGCTAGGTCATCCAGGTACTGTATATAAAAGGTGAAGCTGACTGACTGACATATCAACGCAGAACCTAAACTATATAAGGGTTAGAAACTTGAAATTTTGCACAGGGGTTCCTTTTATAACGTAGTTGAGCACTAAGATAGGATTTTTGAAAATTCAACCCCTAAGGGAATAAAACGGGGGTGCAAAGTTTGTATGGTATAACGTATTTTGTTGGTTTGAGCAACTTCAAAGTAAACGCGGGTGAAACCGCGGGGGACCGCTAGTATTTTATATGTTATACCTAATCCTTAGGACCTTTTAAACGTAAACTTATTTGATAACTGATATGAGAAGTGAGATGTCTATTATAATAATTTTTAGTTAAAAACATTATTTAAAACAAGTTATAGGCCATTAAACAAATGATACTGACGTCAAGTATGGTGCTTGGAAAACCCTTTCATTGGATACCCATGACATGAAGGTGGCTTATAAATGAATAAATGAACATCTTATAACGTCCGTCATATTGGATTTAGAATGACGTCACATAGATAATCGTGCAATATCAACAAAAACAATTGATTGTGCAGAATTTCAGCTCGAACGGATGGGGGAGCCGTGCCCTAAGCACTAACATCTATTACAGGCGTAGCGTTATCATATCGAGTGCGCCAAAATCTGGTTTATATGAAAAATAGAACATCGCGTACACGTTGCGCGATTTTCAATTTCCCATTGCATCTTTTTTGACGCATTCTACCTGATGACGATGCGCTTACCATAGATCTTCGTGCTCAGGGGGACAATTCCACTAACAGATTATGCATCGAACCATTACCATATCACAACCAAACGTCAACCAACGATCGAACTGCGTTGTGTTTCGGTAATGGTTCACATGCGTTCGAAAGATTACGTCAAAATGTATGTTTGTTTCGGTTGTAGTGCGTAGGAATACCATATTTATGAAATGTCAAACATCAATTTGACGTTAATCGTAACCATACCATTGCCGAACCAAACGTGCTACTCGAACATTGTATTTAGTGGAATTGGGCCCCAGGGCACTGGTGTAAAATTCAGTTGCAAGATTTGTCCCAAACATACCAAAAGAAGTTAAATAATAACATGTTAAACAATATACTCACAAATAAACTATTGGTCCAATCTCCTGAACATTCAATTTATCGTCTAATCCATCCATGAATCGCTCGTGATTTGTTACATTGAATACATATACTCTCAGCTTCACTTCATCTGGTGGATCTACCCACCATTCGTATGGAGGAAGACCTGGGAACAAATACAATACAAAAACATAATTACCGACCTCTTATTGAAACAAAAGAAAGTAAATCAAGATGGAAATGCATTATTGCATCAGGTAACGAACCTGTAATGATAGTTGTAAGTAATGTGAATAAATAAATTAAAGTAAATACAGAGAGAAAAGAAAAGAAAGAAAGGAAAGAAAGAAAAGATAGGAAGGAAAGAAAAGATAGGAAAACATGAAAATAACCTATGTATTTCAGTTTTGAGAACAAAATATTGACAATGATTCAGGTATTGTGAGATGTGATTTTGTATATTGTTTTTTGGCAAAAATAATCACAGCTCAGTATCTTTGTTTTGCAGTAATAAAATATTGTTCATTTTCCAGTAAACTATAATTTTTCATCAACGTATATTCGTATAATATCAGAGATCCTAAGGTAGCATGGATCTCTCGGCGAACCAATTCTGACTGTTAGTGATGAAGGTTCATGTTTTATATTTTTATATATTAGCCTTTATTAAATCTTAATCTTACATATTATACAATACTATTACTAGCATATATTTAAATTTTACTTGTCACATCTAATTGTAGTCTTTATAGTATATTGGTAATCGGTTTAATTTTCTGTAGCAGCTTGCCTCTCGACAAAGGCCTTCCAAGGACTTCCATACAGTTCGATCTCTGGCTATTCGGGTCCACTTAGGGCTCGCCATGTGTCTGAATTCGTTTTCCCAACGTTTACACTGTCTTCCTTTATTTCTTTTGTCGCCCCTAGGGTACCACGCCGTTATTGTTTTGGTCCACTTTTCTTTCGTATCCCGTAACACATGCCCTGCCCATTCTTCTCTACCCAGGTTCTTGTTAAGCGAAGCCTATTGATGTTATAATACAATAATAATAATAAGTTTATTTTCTCCCAAAACACACAAATTAAAATGATGGATACAATAAAGCCAAATAATGATGTATCTGTGTGTCATGAGAAGAAAAAAGGCTACGACTCAGCCTAATATTGAGGTTTCACCCACAACGCTGATATTCTGTCGTCGCCTATGAATATGCGTCACGATAAACTTCGTAGCTTCTAACTAGTAGCTTCAGTAACTTTAAATTTGACCTTCATAAGTGCCCTCCGAAGGCCTAAACTGAATAAATGGTTTTGAATTTTGAATTTTGAATATAAAAAAATGTAAATTCATTCCTCGGTACATATAGAAATATTATAATATTTATCATAAAAATATATTATTTAAACCATTGTCATTATTTCACTTTACTTAAACTTAACCATAATATAGAAGCTTTCGTTTACAGAACTCCTATTTATGTACTTGATCTTTCTTTGCTTCAGTCTCGCGGTTTCATTCGCATTCCTGAGGTATTTAGTGTAACTAAATTTGCGGTACGCTATGATGACCATTTTGACGTTAAACAATGACAAAGAAAATAACCTTTATTACTTCAGACATAAAGTGCAACTATTGATCCAACAGATAATTGTATGATGATTGAAATCTACCTTATTATAAAGCAATACAGTTTCTTTTCCTATGACAATCTGAAACGTCAAAACGGCCATAGTTCATACCTTGCCAGTAGTATAGGGATTGTAACATAGGGTATGTCCACCTGGACAATGTATCTTTCAAATAGTAAAAGAATTCTTCCAATCTAGGTGCGGAAATTACTTTTCACATATCAACATACAGTGTATCGATAGTTGTATGTAAATACAGATCTCTTCAGATACTGATGTTGCCGGTTGTGCACTTGAGGTCCTAAGTGGTCTATACAAGCCAGTTGGATCCCGATCCTCTTTTGATTCCCAAGACCATAAAAATTCAGCCTAATTTCTTGTAGGTACACATGAATTGAATGGTGTAGGAATAAGCGTACAGATTCAACCCATGTCATTTATATAAGATTAGGAATTTGGCAAGTGGGTGTAGATTTAAAGTCTAAATGTAATAAAAAAATAAACAGTAAGCGTGCGAGATTTAATTTACTATGCCCTCTAAACAAGACAATGGCTCTAGGCATTTCTGCTAGGCTGCCAGTGCCCTACATACGGCACAGAATCATAAATGAACTCTAACATATATTAATTAAAACCAAAGTGTTGAAATTGTTATTAATTATGATGCCCGCCCTAAGGAACACAAAACACATCAATTAATTACTCTACAAATGAAACCGTTCGTTTATTGAACAGGAAATATGATATAGCATTACATTTGTTGCAAACACTTGCCAAGTTCAAGGTCTCGCGACATTTTTGTGTCACGGTCAGAGACAAGGCCGCTGTCGAAAATGATGCTGGTGGTGTGACGTAACTATGTGGTAAACGGTTCTTCTGTGACCTTCTTTTGCGCTTGTGTGTTAAATTATGGGTAGAATCTTAAAAAGGGTGGATATTTATGCTGCATAATAAAAATTTTTTTAAGAGGACATTACGAGTTCCAGGTTCTTGAACCTCTTCCAATTTTTCGTCGGTTAAAATAAATTAAATATCTTCACGCCCAAAGCCCAATATCCTCAATGATGAAGACAGTCTTGAGATAAATCCAGATATTTAATGTCCTAACGTAACATTTCTAGGGCTTAAAACCAATATCGGGCAACAGGTTATCATTTCTATACAACGGTACGGCAATTGGACCTTGCCCGATCAGGAATTCAAACCTTCAGTCTATAGCCACCGAGACAAGGATAATATGTATTTGTAAAAATAGCAATTCAGTGCTATTAGAATTTCCCTAACATCCTGATAGCAGCCGCTGCAGGATCCACAACTTTTATGGAAGATGTTTGGCTGACAGGCACACGGTCCGGTCACGGTAACCTATGGACATTTGCAATATCAAGGGGGATTGCTTTTATGCTGCAGACTTTATGGATGTGGATCTGGCTGTGCAGCTATCGGAACACATTGCTAGACACACGGCGCGAGGATTTGAATTAATCCTACAGAGTATGCTATCTGTACAATAAGCAAAATATTTTTTTAATTGTAAAAGAAGCATTTAAAAACTTGTATACTCATCACAACATAGTATAAAACAAAGTCGCTTTCTCTGTCCCCATATCCCTATGTATGCTTAAATCTTTAAAACTACGCAACGGATTTTGATGCGGTTTTTTTACAGATAGAGTGATTGAAGAGGAAAGTTTTTATGTATAATACATGTGACATCCCACGGGAACGCGGGTAAAACCGCGGGGGACATTGAAAATAAAGAGAACATACAGTTGACTTGGGAACCTTCGATTTTTTTCGTAGTGTTAAAAATGTCAGCTTTTCTAGAAATGATTTTATCTTGCGCCTTCTCTGAAACCTGGGTAAAACCGTAGGTCAACTAAATATATTAATTGACTCAAGTAAAACGATGTCTTTCAGTAAGGTCACCAAAAACTACTGATCCGTTGTTGCAATAGTTTCTTAACCCGTAAGTAGTACTTCTGGATCATCATCATTAGCTGTCAATTCGCGGTGACCTTGTCAATGTCACAGTTAACTGTACATAGAATAACTGTTATTACATAGTTAGTCATTGCCTTACTGTTAATTACCCATCTTTAAGGTATACAAATCAGTTCTTTCAACTATTGAATTGATTTAAATTTGTATTTGACTGATTATTTTTGAATGTAGTTAGAATATTTTTATTCATCAAATAGTGATAGTAAAAGTTCCTTTGTATTGCGCTTTTATTATTGGACTAGACTAGAAGGTGTCAGCCTCAGTTTTGGTTTTACGCGGATTTTTCGGTGAGCGCAGAAGACTCTCGACCGAGGCCTTTTTACTGCGCTATTTAAAATGTTTAGCTCAGAGTGGGAATTTAAAAAAGGGTTCTTTAAGTTATTGTTTCAGTATGGAATCCTAATAAATTATTGAAAAAGAGCATACAGTCTTTGCAATTTAACTGAACTTTTTTTAATTGTATGTATTTTAGTGGGAGAATAAGATAGGTAATTTTCTGAAACCTTTATTTCTACCGCGAGTGCAATGCACTTTTTTATAACGCTTTTATACATACGTATGTATGTAACGGAATCTTTGAACATGATTTTGACCCCCTGCAAGACGTCGGATTAACTCGAAATTTGGCATATACCGATGACAATTCAATATTTTAAACAGTTAGTCCCGTTATCTTTACTAGGATAATTAGGATTAGCGGTTTAAAAAAACTAAAAACACGTTAAAAATCAAACTAAAAAATAGAAAATAAATTTAAATTAAGAATGGTGTAAAAAAACGCTTTTTTTTTACAATAAAATTCATTATTTTTTGCAAAACTTATTTTTCTTTTATTTCGGTATAAAAATAAAAAACTTAGCACAAATGTATTATGGTGGAATCTTTACCTGGTCGCATATGTAACTTCTCCCACAGCATGAAGTCTAAAGGTGTGAATATGAAGCCGCTGATTGATATGATGATCAGGAGAACACCCCACACGCACTGACCTACTGGATCTGCAACAAAACACTCATTATGAGTAAAAACGACACATAAAAGTGAATAAAGAAAGTAAAAAGAGAAAACAAGAAAATAAAGGAATAAAAGAGAAAACGTGAAAAAAGGGCAAACAAGAAAAATAAAAGCAGAGTGTGTCGTAAATACACGATTGAAGTGAAATTTTGATATTACAGGCATATATTTTAATTATCATCAATTACTATTGAATAGCATATGTTGTGTTTATCATTCAATTGTTTTTCGTCTCATAAAAAGGTTGCGGATCATAATTTGAAAGCCCTCTTAGAAGAAGTCGGAAAGAAGTTACACTTTAAAAAGGAAAAAAAGAAAACTTTCTGTGTCTGGGTGTAAATATCTATATATGTATGTATTTAGAAAAAAAATGTATATGTAGTATATCAGTCATCTGGTTTCCATAGTACAAGCTCTGCTTAGTTTGGGATCAGATGGCCGTGTGTAAAAGAATGTCCCGGGATATTTATTATTTATTAAAAGAAAGAAAATTTATCCTTTAAATTCATATCCTATTGTTTTAAACAGTACTTCCCAACCAAGAAGGCCTCCCCTTGAGGAGCGTAGAGAAATGTCAAAGGGGAGCATACTAGGTACGTTTCCTTTATGAAAAAAAAAACGAGAAAATCCTTAATAAATAAATATATTGTATCTGTATTGTACCTATTTGTGAAAAAAATATGTGTTTGTTATTTTTGTTGAAACTTAAATGGCATGAAAACATTTTTTTGGTTCGGGGAGGCTCGGCGAATAAAATTTGGGAAACCCTGTTTAGAATATAAACTTTATGTCACGGTCTTCAGATACTAATTGAGATATTTACGGAACCCTAAAAGGTAAGGTTTCTGCTCTACCAATAGATATTTCATTACATCACTCCAATTGAATTGAAGTTGACAAATATTTGCCAATAATAATATTCTATTTACAAAATTTTGGGCAACGGAACACTTGGCAGTTAAGGTCACAAACACATGGTAGAGTATTTTGGACTTACGCAACTTTTCATGCAGTTATGATTTTTCCTGCTCTTTTACAACCTATTATTTAATTAACAACTAACTGTGGCCCGCTGTTTTACTCGAGGATTATATTGACGGGCCAAACCGAAGTTCGCGGGTTCGATTCCCACCCAGGACAATACAAACCAAACCTAAACCAGTCAAACATACAGACCTATATACAAACCTTCCTCTTGAATAATTCTGTCTATCGATGAAAACCGCATCAAAATCCATTGCGTAAATTAAATGATCTATGCGTACAAACGGCGGAAGCGACCATGTTTTATACTATGTAAGGATATGCCATTGATATACAATATTATGACGTATTTAATATACAATAGAACTGTTATTAAAACATCGATAGATCAAACGACTATAGTATTTAATATTTATGAAAACGTGGGACTCGAAACAATGATCTATGCGTTCGTGATCTCGCACTTTTATTAATTTATTAACAATTAATACAAAGTTTTAATTGTGGACCTTTGGCTGGCAGTATTGTGAGTGTTCATATTAAATGGTCATTTAGTTTTAATGTTTTTTTTAAGTGTCTCATGCTACCATACCATAGACATAATATTGGCAAATCTCGTGTCTATGAGTTGAACAAACATCTCTTTTATGTTTAATAATAGGTTGGGGAAAAAGTTCCTTCGCATCTTTTAAGAAAATTCAAAACATTAGTAATATAGTTTATTTACATTTAACTAAAGTATGTAGGTACCATTTTGTTCGATAACTTTTTGCCATCTTGTAGGTAGGGACACGATCCCATTGCTATAGAAATTTTGGGACTTCTGATCAAAATACTGCGACAAGTGGTTTTGACAGTCCTCTCGTGATGTTAACCTGACATTGCCTAAAGAATTCTGAAGAGACCGAAACAGGTGGAAATCTGAAGGTGCAAGGTCAGGACTATACGGCGGATGCATTAATGCCTTCCAGCCAAACTCTCTTAATTTTTGCTGAGTGGCTAAAGACGTGTGAGGTCTAGCGTTATCATGATGAAAAACCACACCCCTTCTGTTGATTAATTCCGGCCCCTTTCTCTCAACTTCTTGCTTTAATCTCATCAGTTGTTCGCAGTAGAGTTCAGAATCGATGGTCCTGCCTGGTGGTAACAGCTCATAATGAATAATGCCCTTCCAATCCCACCACACACGCAGTATCACCTTGTTGCGAGTTAGCCCGGGTTTCGCCACAGTCTGTGAAGCCTGACCGGCCTTTGACCACGACCTTTTTCGCACGTTGTTGTCGTACGTGATCCACTTTTCATCACCAGTTATCAGCTTCTTCAAAAATAGTTCGGTTTCATGACGTCGTAATAAAGTGAGCTCGTGAGGTACCCAAATATCTAGCTTTTTTGTGTGCCCAGTTTTTTTCAAATGCGCCAAAACTGTTTTGTGGTCAATTCCCAGTTCTTCAGCTACGTCGTAACTACTGATATGCAGATCTTGCTCCACTTTTTCAAAAATGGCATCCAATTTATCCGTAATGGGGCGACCAGAGCGACGTGCATCTTTGACATCAAAATTTCCGGATTGAAAACGCTTTAACCAAATTTGTGCTACTCTCACAAACACTGCACTAGGTCCATAAACATCGCAAATTTTTTTCGCGGCTTGCGTTGCATTTTTACCTTTTTTGTAGTAAAATTTTAAAATGAATCGAATTTCTTCATTTACTCATCTTGGCGGTACGAAAAACAAATGAAAATCACACATTTTCCTAATTTTAATTTGGAATTATGTTCTTTTAAATTTAAACTTTCAATGATACCAAAATCAGCCAGATACAAATAGTAAAGCCAAAGAGATTTTATTACAAGTTCATACATACTATAATGCGAAAAGACTTTTTCCCCAACCTAATATTTCGCAAACGGATTCCGGTATCGAAAAATTTACTTTACATATCCCTAATATTTTTTAAAGCTATCCAATGATACCACACACAATGGAATCGACGTGAAAAAAAACATCCATGATTTAAGTGTAAGGTGGTAACAGAAAATAAAGATATTCAAGATTTTGTTTCACAACTTTGTCGATTTGATTAATTTTATTGGTGTATCAATGCCAAATTTTGTACAGTCTCTAAGTACGGTCTTCTAAACTACGGACTGACAGATAGACTGACATGCCAAACTATAAAGGTTTCATATTAAACGCGGCACGCTATGATGGCCGTTTTGACGTTTAAAATGACAAATAAAAATAACCTTTATTCCTTCAGAAATAAGGTGCATCCATTGATCCAACAGCTAATTGTATGATGATGGAAATGAACCTTATTCTAAAGCAATGCAGTTTATTTTCCTATGACAATCTGAAACGTCAAAACGGCCATCATAACGTGCCGGTTGTTTAATTAAGGAACCCTTAGGCAATTCAACCGTGTTTCTAAATAATTATTCCTTTTTTCTCTGACTTTTGCAGTTTTATATTGCATCGAAATCAGGACACAAAAATAAAGAAACGGTTTTTTAAGGTCATATAAATTATGAAATACATATTGTAAATTGAAGCAAAGTTCCTTCACTTACAAAGTTATTAATTACTTAGTAAAGTAATTAAAAAAACGGCACTGAGATGCATATTTATGAACTGCATTGTAATAATACTGCTTGCACCATAATGCTTGGTGGTTAGAGACCTTTACTTCCACGCCACAGGTCGTGGCTTCGATTCCCACCCAGGACAAACATTTGTGTGCGTGACCATGTATTTTTCTTCTGTGTCTGGGTGTAAATATCTATATAAATATGTGTTTTAAAATTAACATAAGTTATCTGGTTTCCATAGTACTCCGCTTAGTTTAGGACCAGAGGCCAGTCATCGTATCGAGTGCACCAAAAATGTGGTTTGTATAGAAAGTCGAATATGGCGCATACCGTGACGTTGCGCGATGTTCAATTTCCCATTGCATTGGTTTTTGGCGCACTCGATACGATGACGATACGCTTGCGATAAATGTTCGTGCTAAGGGCACAGATGTAAAGGCCGTGTGTAAAGAATGTCCCGGAATATTTATTTATGAAATCACATAAAATTGTTAACACGTTCTATCAATATTAGATAGTTGTAAAAAAAGGCATGTTGTTTAACAAATATAAACAAAATAACAACACAATATTGTTAATTTAAATTCCGTTAGAACACGACTATGACCTCTATTTTATTATGATGTGTGAAGATTATTTGAATGCGGCATGGCTTGTGTAATAGTTGCACAATAGTGATAAACTGTACTTTTTTATTTTTATGTTAAAAAATGTTAAATTAGTTTTGTATAAAATTAAATAAACTTATTATAATTTCGTTCTAGCGTTTTAAAAGTGGTTTAACTCTTTCAGTCACACGTTCGCATGAAATGAAATGAAATATGAAATTTGTAATGAAATACGAAATGAAATGAAATACGAAGTGAAATATGAAATAGGCACTTATGAGTGGTCAGACTCTAACACCGGTACATGCATAATAATACCAATATTTTAGTAATGACTTTACGACCGATGTGCGGAGAAATGTAGTACTCCGTGTTTGTCAAAGAAGATGTGTATTATCGTGTAAGTGCAACCAACAACCGAAAGAAAGCGCTGTTTTTGATTAAAAACATCTGGAAAAGGTGGTTAGTGACACTAACCACTAAGACTGCAAGAGTTAAAAAAATATGGGAAATTCTGAGACTGTTTTTTCTGTTTACAATCGATTTTTACTTAACTAGCTGTCTCTAGGCCGAGGGTTGTTACAATTGATGAAAATTAGGTTCAAATAGATTCTCAGTTATATCCCATGGTTCTGAGGGAAGTTCATATTCCAGACTTTAATCTATCTCTGTGCCAAATTGCATACAGATTCGATCAGCCATTTTGGCGTGATTGTTTAACAAACATGATTGGATTTTAATTTTTAAGCTTTTTGTTCTTTGTTACTTAGTTAGGTACTTCATACAATTTAGATTAATTATTTGAAAAATGTAATTATAAGGTTATTTTATTTGGAAAGGTATTTCGATATAGTTTTAATTTTATTGTTATAATAATTCTATTGTTACCCTCGCAATGTCCCACCTTCCAGAGTCTGTCAGGAGAGTGCGGCTACCTGTGCCAAAAGCCTTAACCGGCACAAATATGGTAACTTTGATGAGGGTTGCATATTTGAGCCATTTGGGGTAGAGACATTAGGCCCGTGGGGGCCAGGAGCTCATCGCGTCTTTCGTGATATTTCTAAGCGCCTGGTCGACGCTTCCCGCGACCAGAGGGCTGGCGAATACTTCGGCCAGAGGATTAGCATTGCGATACAGCGTGGCAATGCCGCCAGCGTTCTGGGCACGCTTGCCGCCGGCAGCGATTTAGATCAGCTGATCTAACTTTTCCTACATTTATATTATTATGTCATGTTAAGTATTAATAAGGCTTCTGTAGATATTATTTAAATATAAATCAAGTTAAGGTATAGTAGCTTCTTACCGTTGTTAGAATATAATAATGTAAATTAATTTTCATACATCTATGTTATAAAGTCGCCTGCACAACGCCTGTATCATAATAATCGTTTAAATGTTAAATAACTATTTATTATTTATTTATTGTAATATCCGTACGTGGCGAATGATGATGCCGTGGTTGATTGCGTGAGAATGGGTCTTCAAATAATTGGTCGGTACGTTTTTAGGGTTCTGTGCCTCAATAGAAAATTTCATCACTTCGTTCTCCGTCTGTCTGTTAAGCAAACCCCTTTCCTATCATTAATCTTGAGTTAAGTATTCTTGAAAATCGAATTGGTTCAACATTCTGGGGTGGGCACTAGACTATACAGCCCCCTTATTCAGCTAATACAAACTTCGTCGGTCGCTTCACGGAGGCCTCGGAGAGCTTATCTCTCACTTGATTAGTAGTATTAGCTTAGTAAGCGAAGGAGACAGAGCACGGGGGCTGCGACGAAACATCCTCGAGGTAGTGTCATTTTCCTTACAGAATCGAGCAAAGGTGGGTAGTAAGGATTTCGGACTTCTTAGCGTGTGCAAACAGACAAAGTTTTCAAAAATGGTCTTATTGTATTGTGTCACGCTCCCAACATCAACCGCAATTAGTTTTGGAAGTTATTTTCAATGCACGGACACGATTTTTAAGTTTTAATATAGTATAGAAGATAGATCAATGAAGAAAATAAAATATTATACGCTTGTGAGGCTATTTCCCCACACAAAAAACCGTTTTAATCGGCGTTTTAGAAGTTATACTTCATTAGGCGCGTTATGAAAAAATTATGAGAGTGAAATTTTAAGATGCACGCGCATCAGTGTAACACAAAATTCTCACGGATGAAGTTAGCTGATAACGGTCTCTCCGGAACATCGCACAAATCGCAACTGTCAGAGTCAATGAGTGAGTAATGATTTTATTGTTAATAATAACCTAACAACGTCAAAAATTGTTATTCGTTGCTACAGACAGATGCAAAGAGTTTGGACACTACAATTTCACGACTGAATAGTAAAAAAATGCTTTTATTGCAGTTTTTCTCACGTATAATTTCGGGTATAACTTCTTACGTGCGTACAAAAGTACACACACACTTTTTTTTTTTATTTTGTATGTAACGGAACCTTATGTGCGAGGCCGACTCCCACTTTATTAGAATCTTTATAATATCACCTGTTATTATTATGTCTGTGTCCAAACTTGTAAAAAAGTTTAACAGACCGATTATACTGAAATTTTTCACATAAACATTTCGTTTTGGTAACTACTTACAATTTGGTAAGTGACGCCATTCTAAATCCAATATGGCGGACGTGATAAGCAGTGGGGTAGCTACCGGAGGGCGGACGGGGCAGTGCCCCGGGGCCCCAAGCTCAGGTGGCCCCTCGGAATCTTTACGAACAGTGGCGTAGATACCGGAGGGCTAGACGGGGCAGAACCCCGGGGACCCAAGCTTCGGCTGGGGGACAAACGATTTTAAATAGTTTAGTTGGGGCCCTAATTAATTTTTTGCCCCCGGACCTATGGTTATCTAGCTACGCCAGTGGTGATAAGATGGTCATGTCCTCTACTTTCATGTCATCGGTATCAAATAAAAGGGTTTGCCAAGCAGCATACATAATTTTATTCGACTTGGTATTTAACGCTGAAAAATTCTGTCGGTGTTTTCCGACAGCAATACTTGAGAACCAGCCCCTTCGACCACATAATTTACCATGGTGAGATTAGTTTGCAACACCAGGGGCATCACCAATGCGTTGTCGACCCTGAGACGTGAAGTTGTTAAGTCTCATGTGCCTGTAACTTCATCCTTACCTTTCTAACCGAAACACAGTAATACAAGTGCGCTACTGCTTCACGGCGGAAATGGGTATAGTGGTAGTACTTCCCCGGACGAACTCTGCACTAATAGCTCTACTACTCAACTGTTTATTATTAGTACGTATTTCTTTATTGAGCTATGAGAATGCAAGTTAACGTATAAATATTAAAAAATAGCAAAGCATATACTTTGGTCACCCGATAACTCATATACTATACAATTTTAGGGCTTTCTTCCAAACCGTGGCTAACTTCACTTACTTTGTTCTTTATGATAAAGAAACAAAACTAACTAAAAGAAATAATAGTTTAAAAAAAAGTAAAAAACATGCTTTTATAGCAAATCCAACTAAAAAAAAGAAATTAAAAATGATGTAAATAAGAGAATAAAATATTTTATTGATAATATCTTAAAGAGTATCACGCCTTTTTTACAATAAAATACGATTTTTTTTTCTTATTTACACTATTCCTAATTCAAATTTATTTTCTACTATTTTTTACTTGGATTTTCTATAAAAGCGTGTTTTTTTTATTTTTTCAACTATTATTTATGTTTATTTTTATTGTTAAATCGCTAATCGTGATTATCCTAGTAAGAATAACGGGTCCTACTGTTTAAAATATTGAATTGTCATCGGTCCTCGATAAATCTACAAAGTTTGAATGAAATCTGACCGTTTAAAGTGGGTCAAAATCGCGCCCAAAGGAGTCAGTTACAAACAAGTGAAACCAAAAGCGTGTTAAAACACGATAGAAGTGAATCTTTTGTATAACAGGGAAACACTTTAATTATTCATCAATGCCCTTTTGAATAACTTGCCTGCTGCGGTCTTCCCGAGCAACTATAATTTGGGTGTCTTCAAGGCTAGAGTGAATAGGCTCTTAATAAACTAGTGCGCCTCAACATCTAAGATTGCATCACTACTTACCATCAGATAGGATCGCAGTCAAGCACTAGTTTATATTATTTAAAAAAAAAGAATAGCATAGATTGTGTTTATCATTCCTTTATTTTTCGTCAGACAAAAAGGTTGCGCATCAGATCTTCATAGCCCTCCCTAAAGAAGTTTCTTCGAAAATACATATTATATTTTGGCCAACCCTAACCACTTGGCCAAAGTAAATCAAATAAATCAGGTCAACCTATACAATTCAGAACTAAGTTAGAATTAAGACAGTCACCTATTGTGCTAGGAATCTGCATGTTACCTAATGGGCTATGACGACATCACGCGTCATTGTGACGTCATTGGTCATTGGCTATCCAAACATTGTAAATTTATGCTCTATTGTTTAGGCTTTGAGGTATAAATTAGGATGTAATTATGTCACACGATTCGTAAAGATATTGTTTTATTGGTGTCAATTTATTGTTGGAGATGGGTTTTATTTATAGTATACTAGCTGACCCGGCAAACGTTGTTTTGCCATATTTACTTTAATGTGCACTAAGTAATGATAAATTAAATATTTACGTGTTACAAAATACCCCTAAAAATATAATTAATTATCAAAGCCAACAACCCTAGTAAGCTGTCATGTCAGGGAACCAGATTATTTAACAGAAAGGCCTACGTACCTAATAATTGTCTACTTTAATAGGTTTTCTATTTTTCATTCATAACTTTTTTTTGGGGTATGTTATACAGCGTTACTACGGTTCTTAAATATTGTGAATGGAATCGTTATAAGGCCCCATTTAACCTCCTTTTGGACTTACGGGTGGTTTTGTAACATCACTACATAGTATAAAACAAAGGCGCTTTCTGTCCCTATATCCCTATGTATGCTTAAATCTTAAAACTACGCAACGGATTTTGATGCAGTTTTTTTTAATAGATAGAGTGATTGAAGAGGAAGGTTTATATGTATTAGTATCTACATTGCACCTGAGTGAAGCGGGGCGAGTCACTACCCTGTATATATACATATTTACACACGCCATCTGATCCTAAACTAAACAGAGATATTACAATGGACACCAGATACAACAATCATAATTACGAACAAACAGACATGTTCATGCACAAAAATGTTTGTCCTGAATGGGAATCGAACCCACGACCTACGTGGCAGGTTCTCTAACCACCAAGCCAACTGACCCGGCAAATGGACTCTTCCATGTCTCACATTTCGCTCCACCACATAACGATTCCGTCCACGTTTCCAATGCATACCTAGGTCATTCATACCTCATTGTAAATTAGAGCCTTTGTCATATGAGATTAGATGATATTATGCATGGCCATCGTTATTCATATTTGGTAGGAGGAAGAAATAAGTTATACCGACACGCTATGATGGCCGTTTTGACGTTTCAGATTGTCATAGGAAAAGAAACTGTAGTGCTTTGGAATGAGGTTGATTTCCATCATCATACAATTAGCTGTTGTATCAGTAGGTGCACCTAATGTTTGAAGGAATAAAGGTTATTTTTCTTTGTCATTGTAAAACGTCAAAATGGTCATCTTAGCGTGCCGCAAGTTCAGTTAAATGGCCGCTTTATGTCACTGTGAACGTGTGATTTTGCGTTTACGTTAGGTTTTGAAAGAGTTACGGTAGACTTCCGCGTCGCAGTTCTAACTAAGAAGTTTGCATTCTCAGGATGAGAAGTACTTAGAAATACTCTCGAGTTTGAGTTCATTTATTTTGTTTTCAAGTCCTATATTAGTAAGTACTTATATTTGATAACGGGCGTGATTTTATTTTTAACCGTCTTCCAAAAAAGGAGGGTCTCAATTCGGGTCTGGAAATTTTTCCCGGCACAAAAAGTATCCTATGTGCTATTCCAGGGCATTTTTTATACACTCGTATGTGCCAAGTTTCATCCTAATCCGTTTGGTAGCTTTTGCGTGAAAGAGTAACAAACATCCATACATACAAACTTTCGCATTTATAATATAAGTAGGATAAGGAAAATAGGGTTCCTTTGACGCACCATAACCTCAAAACTACTGAACATATCGGGATGGGACTACTACTATTCGACGCGAAATATTTCGTAGATGGTTGCAGGCTATATATGATGTTGATAAAAGCGGGTGAAACCACGGGGGACAGCTAGCAAAATAGGGTTCCTTTGACGCACCATAACCTCAAAACTACTGAACATATCGGGATGGGACTACTACCATTCGACGCGAAATATTTCGTAGATGGTTACAGGCTATATATGATGTCGATAAACGCGTGTGAAACCGCGGGGTACAGCTATACATATATAGAGGTAGAAGATGTTCTCATGTTACAGATTGCCAAAACATTTCTAAATTACTTTCATCACAGATCGAGTCTTCCAAGGTTATTTATTATTACATCCTATTAAATATGGTATTGCTCCACGAGTGAATGTATGTGTAATCTATATGTAAATATTAACACACCAGTTGACGCAGTAGTTAGGTTAGAACAGGCGGACGGTCCACCTGATGGTCAGTGGTCACCGCAGCCTATGGACATTTCCAACACTAGGGGCATCGCCAATGCGTTGTCGACCCTGAGACGTGAAGTTGTTAAGTCTCATGTGCCTGTAATATCACCGGCCCCCTTACCTTTCTAACCGAAACAGTAATACAAGTGCACTACTGCTTCACGGCAGAAATGGGTCAGGTACTACCCCGGACGAACTCTGCACTAAGAGCTCTACTACTCTAAAAATATGTAATATATCAGTTATTTCCATAGTACAAGCTCTGCTTAGTTTAGGATCAGATGGCCGTGAAGAATGTCCCAGGAAATTTAAATATATTATTACAAAAATAGTATAATATTATATGTAGTAATATCAAATATCTGGTTTACATTTTAGTCCTGCTTCTGTTTGAAATCTCATAGCCCCTGGTTATTTTTACATTATTATTGTTGTGAGTTACAACAACAACAAGTAGAAATGACCCTAGAACTCGAAGACCTGGCAACTTGCCAAGTTCTGAGCTAACCCTGATAAAGACTGTGTGATCTGCACAATAAATTGTTATGTCAATTTGTTGGAAAGTCATTCGTCTTGTCCAATGTTGTAGCTAGGAAACAGATCTTGCTTCCTAAAAGGATTTCCTGTCTGTCATTCTTTATTTTTTGGTTTTTATTTACCTTTTTTAAAATTAAAACAAACATGCCAACCTTTTTTGCAGGCTTGCGCTAGGTTTTTTTAAAATTTTTATGTTTGGAAGAATGAAGGCTGTATGAATGCTGGCGTGGAGGAAAAAATAATACCAAAAGTCGGCAAGTGCAAGCCGGACTTGTACACGAAGGGTACACTGGTAGTACCAGTGTGTGATACTCTGCTTAGTGTGGGATCACGGTTTCAATTCTCTAAGGAAAATAAAACGAGCTCGAGGATGTTTCATCGCGGCCTCTTTGCTTTGTCTCTTTCGCTTTCTACGCAATCAGGTGGGATGGAAGCTCTCCGAGGCCTCCGTGCAGCGAGCCGACGAAGTTTGTATTAGCTGAATAAGGGGGCAAATGGCCGTGTGTAAAGAATGTCTCAGGATATTTATTTAAAGTTATTTATGTGTCAAATTTCATCCAAATCAGGTTGGCACTACAAGTAGTCTTTGCGTGAAAGACAAACAAACGTCAATCCATCATTAGAAGGATGAAGGGTCAAGTTACACTAGATTACAGAACATTTTCCTTTTTTTAAGTAGGTTAAAAATAATATGTACTCACTACAATAAACTGTACTGCTCTCTCTCATCTCCGCTTCTGTTCTATTGCTTGCACAGTTAATTTTAACATCAATGCAGTTGTCCACGCATTCAGTATCGGTTTTCTCTTCGAATAAACTATTGGAATCACTTGCGGATTCCGTTAAATCACTAGCGGATTCCGTGGAATCGCTCGCGGATTCCGCTGCGTCGCTGTCTAAGCATCGCGTTGATGCAGAGCGGGATGAGGTGCTGCTGCTCGATGGTAGTATTGTTTCTGATGACATCTTTGAAGGGATCTTTGGTTTTTCTGGAAGAGGAAACATTTTGTAAGTATTATAGAAGGTTGAATCCGGTGCGGATGTAGGACTTTGTAGAGGGTGGTTATTCATTGACAACGATTTAGTTTTGAATATAATATACACCCTTGAACCACAGGTAATCAATTTTAAACAAAGAAACGTTAACCAGTTAGTTCGTATTTTCATGTTTAAACGACTCTCGAATGAATCTTGGTGAAATTTGGTAAAGAGGATATAGGCTACTTAGGGCTGAAGCTATGCTTGCTGGCTGTTTTAATGGATCGTATCGGTTTAGACCATTTCGAGAATTTTAAATTTTCACTCCGGCCGCCTCGTGCGACGCATCCTACGCTATGTTTCCTGCCTTTTCAGAATATCATTGAAAAAATATTTCTGGAGTAGTAGAGGTCTTAGTGCAAAAAGTCTGGGGAAGTACTAACACCTTATTTCCGCCGTGAAACAGAAGTGCGCCTGTATTACTGTGTTTCAGTTAGAAAGGTAACGAGGCCGGTGAAATTACAGGCACATGAGACTTAACAACTTCACGTCTCAGGGTCGACAACGCATTGGCGATGCCCCTGGTGTTGCAAATGTCCATAGGCGGCGGTGACCGCTTACGATCAGGTGGACTGCCTGATTGTTTGTCGGCCCATGTGACATAAAGAAAAATAGTAATAATAACTTTAAGAGAAGGTTTATTTACATTATAATACAATTTACATTTGACAGGCCAGTTGGGTTGGTGGTTAGCAACTCTAACTGCCAAGGTTGCGGGTTCGATTCCAACCCAGGACAAAAATTTTGTGTGCATGTCTGTTTGTTCTGTGTCTGGGTGTAAATATGTATATAAGTATGCATTTAGAAAAAAAAGTAGTAAATGTAGTATATCAGTTATCTGGTTTCCATAGTACAAGCTCTGCTTAGTTTGGGCGTGTGTAAAGAACGACCCGGGATTTTAATTATAATTAAAAGAACAAATAAGACCACAGAAGTCAATCATAGGGTAGTTACCAGTTTTTATTTACATTTAATATTTCGTCGTTTGATGTGAAAGGTGCAAAGAGCATTCAAACCTCAATAACTCAGAATTACAGTAATTAGGTGTAAATAACGATACATACTATGTTGTGATGGATGAGTAAACGATTTTTATAAATAGTCATTTCCCGATAGATCAGCATATAGAAATATGTTAATGAACTGTATCTGATTTGATTCTCTATGATTCGGCCATTATTTCGTTTCGCCTGAGTTATGGAGTGTAGAAGTAAAGGAGGACCATCTTGTATGGGGGATTAGTCGAAAAAGTGTCCACCTGTAAACAGCAAATTAGTTTCCGAATTCTCACCGAAATAGTGATAGGGTAGCAAGTGGAAATGCTGGGTTGGTTTCCGGTAATTCTTTAATACTATTTTCTATTTGCTATTTACAATTAATTGAGGTACTTAAAAACACTGTATAATTTTATTCCATACTCATGTTTGTCTATATATTATAATAATTTAATAATGCGCTGTAACAAAACGGATTTTTTTCTTTCCTTTTCGAATAATTTAGTATCCTACTGTAATAAATTTGTGGCGCTCTATTTACAATTCTTCCACTTGCTACAGCAGCGCCGCCTTATTTTGCTACCTTTCAACGGACACTTTTTAGTACACTGAGAAAGTCCTCCTTTACTTCTACACTCCATAGTCTGAGTTCTAGGGATAAAAAAATAGCTGGAGTCCATGCTAAAGGCTTCTTTTTTTTATACCACATGAGCCAACAAGCACACGGTCCACCTGATGGTAAGTACTCACCGCCGCCTATGGACATTCGCAACAGCAGAGCATCGCCTATGCGTTGTCGACCCTTAAAAGGGAAGTTGTTAAGTCTCATGTCAGGAACCCCCTGTTTGGGTTATAAATATTTATTTATTTATTTATCAATAGGAAAACCAACAGCTAAACAAATGACAATATAAAATAGGGTCAAAAAATAGTAAAGCAATGAAAGGTTTTCACTGGTAGAAACATAATAAAATTGAAGAGATCTTAAGGATCACTTGCAAGCACAGAAGGAGTGGAACTCATTGCCGGCGTCAGTTTTTCCCGATTCATACAATCTCGGAGTCTTTAAAGCAAGAGTGAATAGGCATTACTTGAGTCCGCGTGTACCATCCTCGACTGCATCGTCACTTTCCATCTGGTGAGATCTAGTCAAATGCGCTCAAGTTTTTATAAAAAAAAAAATATGTATAGAAGATAGGTGTCCCCAGCGGTTTTAACCGCGTTCCCGAGGAATGTGACATTTTCCCGGGATAAAAAGTAGCCTATATGTTATTCCAACATATGTTCTATGTATGTGCCAAGTTTCATCCAAATGCGTTGGGTAGTGTTTGCGTGAAAGAGGAACAAACATCCGTACATACAAACATTCGCTTTTATAATTTATTATTAGTAGGAAATACCGATATTTTGTACGAAACCGAACGTTTAAGAATCCAATTCGCACTTGCTATTTTTTAATATTTAATTTTCACATGAACCTTAAGTAATGTGCCTAATTGTCCGTGACAATAGCGTGACTGAGTCGGGGTTCAAATCTATGACCTGTGTATCTTTTTTTAATCATGAGCCTTATTTTTTTTTAAATACAATTGGCAAGGGAAACTCATCAATTAGGATTCGTACATTTTTAATTTACAGTGTAAACTCTTTATAACGAAACTCAAGGGACTGAGCATTTTTTGTCGTTATAGAGAGTTATCGTTATATGGAGTGAACAAAAAAAAACAAAACAAAGTGAACAAACCAACCAACTTGGGCTCACTTCAACGTTATAGGGAGTTTATCGTTATAAAGGATAACGTTATAAAGAGTTTACACTGTATTTAAAAAGATTGCGTTGGATTAAAATCTGTTGATTTACAATATTATGATTAGCAATTTTGTAGAAATAACGGGTGTCAATAATAAATTTCGTAGATATTTGTAATAGTATACGATACTAGCTGTCCCCTGCGGTTTCACCCGTGTTTATTGATATCATATATAGCGTATCATTTGCGTAATCACATGTTCTGACTGTATGTCAATTATCATCGAGATCTGTCAAATCGATTTGAGTTACTGACAGAGACAACAATTTAAAAATAGTAGATTTTTTTATCACAATATTGAACAAGAAAATGTTATGTTCAGACAGATTCTACAGATTTATATAGTAGTACTAGCTGCCCGGACAGACGTCGTTCTGTCGAAATAAGTCCATACAAAAATGCAGGAATTCGCTCGCAGCGCCACCTACCGGGTCCAATTGTGAATCTAAACCATCCAGGGCACCACCCAAACGCAAACAAAAAAAAACATTCCAATCGGTCCAGCCGTATTAAAAAAGAAGAAATAATTGAATTTCACGGTATTTCGTTTACTACAAAATAAATTTAATTTATACATTAGCCTCAATAACACGTGGTAATCATGATATTGAATTGTAGCTTATATGACACGTTCGTAGATTTACCATAGCAGCGCCATCTATTGATGACTTACTCAACCCAGTCGAAAGGTATCGACATCTCTTAGAATCATTTGGAGTTAACAGATAATTGTGACTGTCAAATAATAACAGACAAATAATTAGCAATAAATTAAAATTGCGACTATAATTTGAGATTTAAACTATCCTATCTCTCAAGTTGGATCGAACTGCACATGGTGTGCGAATTTTATTATAATCGGTTAAGTGGTTTAGGAGTCCATTGAGGACAAACATTGTGACACGAGATTTATATATATTAAGATAATATATGACATTTAATAATGATAGTTTGATGTTCCAATATTATAATTTAAAAATAATTTTAAAACAAAATATAAAAAATTCAAAACCATTTATTCAGTTTAGGCCCGCGCAGGGCACTTATGAAGGTCAAATTTAAAGTTAAACCTATATTAATAATAGAAATCGTAACTATTAACATTTCTGCATGACAGTTAAGGCAGAATATGTGTACTTTATTTTTCTTTTTGTATCTGCCACTTAAGTTAGAAAAAAAAGCTATCGGCTTTCTTATAAAAAAGTATTAAATAAAATACTACAAAAGCTTGAAACTTTTTAGATTTTTAGAATAGTAGAGCTCTTAGTGCACTGTTCGTCCGGGGAAGTACTACCACCTTACCCATTTCTGCTGTGAAGCAGTAGTGCACTTGTATTACGGTATTGTGTTTCGATTAGAAAGGTAAGGCCGGTGAAATAACAGGCACATAAGACTTAACAGCTTCACGTCTCAGGGTCGACATCGCATTGGCGATGCCCCTAGTGTTGCAAATGTCCATAGGCGGCGGTGACCACTTACCATCAGGTAGACTTTCTGTTTGTTTGTCAGCCGAAGTAGTATAAAAAAAAACATTGAACGAACGGCCTTGGCGGCATCTGGAGTAGGTATCTAAGTTAACGTATACTCAATGGTTTTGTAATAGAATCTTTTGCAGAGGTCATGACTCCATCGACCGTGAGAAATGTTTTATTACTAACTTTTGCAAATTCGACCTTAGGGGCCTAGTCATTATTTTTCACTGCAAATAAGCTTGTGTGTTACAATCTGAGTAATTATATGGCTAAAGGGTTCATCATCAGAACAGCTCAGAAAGGAACTTCTTCTCATGTGCAGCTGTTCGTGTATTGCCGCAGATTATGATCCTGAGGGAGCTAGCGAAGATCTTTTAAAACTTTTGGGACAAAATAAAAGAAAAACGATTTTATTTGACACTAGTTATCTCCCGCAGTTATCATCACTACATAGTATAAAATAAAGTCGCTTTCTCTGTCTCTATATCCCTATGTAAGCTTAAATCTTTAAAACTACGCAACGGATTTGATGCGGTTTTTTTTAATAGATAGAGTGATTGAAGAGGAAGGTTTTTATAATACATGTGGGAGACGGGAACGCGGGTAAAACCGCGGGGGACAGCTAGTAATACTATATAGCCTATAACCATGTACAGAAAAAAGTATTGCAAACAAAACGTGCTTAATCGCGTGAGCATGAGCGCAACATTTTAAATTAAGAATAAATAATTTAAAAATAAAAATAAACATGTATATTATATGCATAGTATGTTAATTTGGAACGTGAAATTGTATTAATTATTTTGCAATGGTTTTAGAATGTATCAATGTCAGACATATGGTTTTCATAAATAACCAGTTCTTTTTTATTGAACATTTTATTTCAATTTGTTAGATCATTTATAGTAACAAGTGTTGTATCACTGGTCGAAATTGTACCATAATCATAAAACACGTGTTTCTATGTTAAAAAAATAATGTACCTACTGACCTCACTAAAGCTAGTCGAAAAAATAATAATGGTTTCCATTTTTTTTAATGGCAACACTATGGCTTGTCAAAAAAAAATTATTTACATATTTTGCCTATTTATATATAATATTAGTACAAGCTGTGCCCCGCGGTTTAACCCGCGTTTATCGATATCTTAAATAGCCTATAATCATCTAGGAAAAAATCCGCGTCGAATGGCAGCAGTCCCATCCCAATATGTTAAGTAGTTTTGAGGTGATGGTGCGTCAAAGAAACACTACTTACTAGCTGTGAATGCGGTTTCAAATAGCAAGTTATGGTTTTGAGATGAAACAAAAATCCTCTAAAGGCACTTTTACAATTTTACGACAATTTTAATATTATATTCTAAAAATTTATTCGGACTACAACAAAATTACAAAATCTGTCCATCAGTTCTTGCGCTTACCAACAAACAGTGTTTCATTTTTATTTATATAGATGTAAAGATCATGATTGGAGACTGGAGGTCTAGTCTTATTCAAGGAAAAACGAAGATTCGATCGATTTCGTGCGTTTCTTACCCCGGTTCCGAAACTTTGCACAAATGAAAATTTTTTGACGATTACATTCTTCTAAACCTGTTATAATTCTTCTTCTTTAATTATAATGGCGACTGTTGCCAGTGGCACAATTCCGCCAATGACACGTTAGTTGACAATATGCGAAGGGAAGAAGTACAAAACAGAATAATAATTTTGATCCGTTTTTGAGTGTGGCTAACGTAACAATATACAAAATACAGTAACATTGACAAAACAACAAACAATAAAGGAAAGGAGAGAATATCAGTCGATATCTACTAATGTCTTAAGTTATTAAAATTCTTAAATGTTCCGAACGAAAATTTGAGTTCAACAGACTGAAAGATTGTTGAATGTGACCAAAGACAGACACTGTTCATTTCGTTCGTTCACGAAAATTCTCTATTAGAACGAAACCAATGTGCGTGCCTGCAAAATTGTTCCCATTTCCCCTCTCCACTGTATTCGCGCCTGGCAACATTAGACAGAATAAATTTAGAACTAAGTTACAGATTTTGCGAAATCAAATAAAAAATAAATTACCACCTCATGAGCTCCTTTTATATTATTCAAAAGTATATTTATTCAATCATTTATATAAAGTTAGTACCTTACACGACGATACGATGAGATGTTATATGGCGTAACCTTTTTTTTTAAGTTATCACCTATTCTAATTTGCATAGAAAACGCAACGAATTGGATGTCTGTCGATCCTCCGCCTTATATCAAAACAAATAACGAGTAATCGGGTTGGTACTGTGTTATGAGGCCCTGGCTCTCACGCCACAGGTCGTGGGTTCGATTCCCACTGATAAATATTTGCGTGCTCATACATGTCTGTTTATTCTGTGTCCATATAAGTATGTATTCAAAAATATATATGTAATACTGTAATAGATAACTGGAAAGAAACAGAAAACTAAATAGAAGAATATTGAAACTAATATTGACGACAGAAAGTACATTTTTTAAAGACAATACGCCTTCACCTGAAAATAGGAGTTCCCCAAGGTAACATTCTGGTGCCACAACTATTTCTTATTCATATAAACGATCTGCGAACGTCTAATCGGTTTATGAGCAGATGCTATTGTTCTTTCTTGTAATTAAGGTCAATAGAAACAAGGAGTCATTGCATTTAACTTGTCGTTTAACTATTAGTGGTTTAAATTAAATGCATGAGTTATGGTACTCTCGCAAAATTATTAAATTTTACTTCCTTGACCTTCTTTTAGTTATAATGTCATGAAAGTAATACTAATGTATATCCTGGGACATTCTTTACACACGGCTAAATCCCAAACTAAACAGAGCTTGTATTATGGAAACCAAATAACTCGTATCTTACTACAAATACCAACCTACAACCAAACCAATTATGTAGATTTAGCTGTCTCCCGCGGTTTCACTCGCGTTTCCGAAGGGATGTTACATATTTCTGTGTGCTATTCGTAACTGTGATCTATCACTGTGCCAATTTTCATCCAAATATGTTCAGCCTCTCTGGCGTCATTGACCAAAAACACATCCATCCATCTAAATTTTCACATATATAATAGCAATAAGACTTACACAATTTTTTGACCTGGATGAGGATGAAATTTACACAATTTTTTGACCTGGATGAGGATGAAATTTACACAATTTTTTGACCTGGATGAGGATGAAATTTACACAATTTTTTGACCTGGATGAGGATGAAATTTGATCTCGCTATCTGCGGCTAGGCAGTCAGTCTGTTATTTTGGTCTGGGTGGGACAAATTTTGCAACTTAACTTTAGATCAGCTCCCCCATCCGATCGAGATGAAGTCAATTGTTTTTGTTGAAATTGCACGATTAGCTAAGTGACGTCATAAATCCAATATGGTGGACGGGATACTTCATTTATTAATTCGTAAGCCTAAGCAGTAATGGGTATCTAATGAAAGGGTTTGCCGAGCAGCATACGTGACGTCAGTTTTATTTGTTTTAAGGCTAAAAGATTCTTTTAAATTCTTACAATCGGTATTAGACATTTTTAGATTGCATTTGATTTTTATTAACCAAAGAGACAACTGAAGCTACTGATGATACTGGGGTGTCATTCTGTTAAGTTAAAATGACACTAACTTTCGAGGTTTCGTTTCAGCCTCGTTCTATTCCTTTCGTTGACAACGACGTTACTTGAGGTAGGGCTGCCATCACCTAAATTGGGATGTGTCCTGTATTAAAGATAAAAGATCAAACACTAACCATTAACCATTAACCGTATGGAACATCCAAAAACATACGAAAACATTAAAGATGATCAAAATTAAATCATTAATGTAATTTTTCAGTACTGATCTAATCATAAAGAATATGTAATTTGATGCTGTACAATTATGACGTCACAACTTGCTATTTCATACAAAACTCCATACATTCGATCGGTTGTATCAGGACACATCCCTATTGCCAACGCCGGACAAAACTTCAAATACCCCGGACACTTAGGTGAAATTGTATTTTTTTCCGGACACGATTTTTAAACTAATTTATAGTTTACATTTTAATTAGATGCAGTTCACGATAACGTTTAAATTTTTAACTGTTTATCTACCAATTAATTGCGATTCCCCTGACACAAAAAGTGTCCGGGTTTCCGGGAAGCTCCCCGGACACCCTCTTAACTAGGACAAATCCGAGAAAACCCGAACGGATGGCAGCCCTACTTGAGAGGTACGCTATCCGAGGTCTCCATACACCAGAACGCCGACGAAGGTTGTATTAGCTGAATAAAGGGGCTGGACGGATTTCTCGATTTGAATTATTGACATTTACATTATAGAAACAGTCGTTCGAAGACATTACTTAACGTTGTTAACTTATCAATCAAATAACGGAACACATGATAACCAATGATATATTACGATATAGACACGTCATTTACCGACATCTCGGCTCTCAACAGCGAATACTAGACAGCTGAAAAATATACGCGTGAAAAATGGGAGATTAGAGAGAGATACGTTAAGTTTGACCGCGATTAAATGGAATTAGGTCAATTACCAGCATTTTATGTTGCCATTTCTGAGCGCGGACAACGTATCTTTAATTTATATATCATTGATGATAATCACTTAAATATACAAAACATAATATTTCTATTTTTATTTAATTTATATTAATGTATGTCTGTCTTTTTGAATCGAATACCACTCGAACGATTGAGCTCAATAATGTTCGATACATTACTAGAAAAGTTGAAAAAAGCGGGCCACATGTGACTTAGACTCGCCCACAAACGGTTCCGTACCTTCAATTTATTTACATGAACACGTTTCTTGTATTTGTCCTTTAATTAGCTGTAAAATTTAACACCGCGTTAATATATTTAAATAGTATACCTGTAACGTAACCGTTCATGAGATACAGCCCAACAGACGGATGAGCAGCAGAGCCTAGTAGGCAACCTTTGGGTATACCCTTAAAAGTAATTACAACCATTTTTACTAGCCTCTGCCATCAAACGTTACAAAGCTGTTCTTAAAGACTAGAGTACAAGGTACAGAGGCCGAAGCAAGTCTCAGGCGTATCGTCATCGTATCGAGTGCGCCAGACCGTTGCAATGCCGTAAAAAATTTTTTTAGACGTGTCCGGGAAAATACCGAAGTTTACCTAAATGTCCGGAGTTTTTAATTTTTTGTCCGGCGTTGGCAATTTAATTGATGGCAGCCCTACCCCTCAATGTGATCGGTCTTTGGCCTTTATTAATGACCGTGGATATTACGGTATAAGTTATGAAATAAGTGATTGTACAAGTAAAGCAACAGTCGGAAATTCAATCAAGTGTCAGAACGATTTTATATCAATCTAATATGATATATTTTATATGTGAAGCGCCAGTTGGCATGGTGGTTAGCGACCCTGACTCCCACGCTGCAGGTCGTGAGTTCGATTCCCATACAAAACAATAATTAGTGTGCATGAACATGTCTGTTCTGTGTCAGGGTGGAAATATCTATAGGTATTGGTATGTCAATCAATCAATCAATAAGCCCTATATCCTGAACTTCCATCTGTTTTGAAGTGTTTGTTTTCCTCTTTTAGAGGATATCTCTAAGCTCAGTGTGCCTCTTGGCAAAGGCCTCCTCTAACGTTTTCCATTGTGTTCTATCTCTAGCAATTGGTATGTATTTAGTACCAAATATGAGTATATGTAATATACAACGTGTTACAAAATACCCCTAAAAATATAATTAATTATCAAAGCCAACAACCCTAGTAAGCTGTCGTGTCAGGGAACCAGATTATTTAACAGAAAGGCCTACGTACCTATTTTACATAATAATTGTCTACTTTAATAGTTTTTCGATTTTTCATTCGTAATACTCAGATTTTTTATTTTTTTGGGGTATGTTATACAGCGTTACAACGGTTCTTAAATATTGTGAATGGACTCGTTATAAGCTTATAAGGCCCCATTTAACCTCCTTTCGGCTTAACGGGTAGTTTTGTAATTTTTTAAAGAAATCTTCCAGTTGTAATTAGAAGCTCGATGAAGGAAAAAAGCTACACGAGAAAGAGACAAACATACATCTATCGGATTAAGCTTGTAAGAGAATGAGATAGGCATCTTTCTTGAAGGTTTCACTCCTTCTGCGTGTGAAATATACACGAGTCATAATTTAAACACTTATTTTTTTATCTCAGCCGTTTCGAAACCTATACGAGACATACTTTCAGACAGATAGTCAAGAATTTAAAGTTAATTTATGATTAGGCATAATATAAATAGCAGTTGTCACAAAAAATGCAATATCATACACTTTAAGTTTATTTATTGTCGTTTGTATATTGATGTGGCAACACCATTGCGTTTAAAAAATATTGTGATTACGACAGAGTAACCAAGCAATAAAATAAAGAGCCTACCAATTGAAAAGAACACAGTGAATAGGCTATTTTCGCCTTCATCTTCACTTACCATCAGGTGAGAATCCCGTCATAAACAAAAAAAAATATTCCAGGGCATTTTCTATATGTATAACATATGTGCCAAGTTTCATCCAAATCCGTTAGGTAGTTTTCGCATTTTCATTTAGCATCACTAAGACATATCGCTTATTTTGTAAATTACATATTATCATAAACACAGCATTCACAATAGGATGTGTCCTGACATGTCAAATCAGCAATTCTTTATGAATTGTCAAAACGATCGAATGTATGGAGTTTTGTATGAAATAGCAAGTTATGACGTCATAATTGTACAGCATCAAATAACATACTAATCGCATAAAAATTACAATAATGATTTAATTTTGATCATATTTAATATTTTCGTATATTTTTGGATGTTCAATACTGTTAGTGATTGATCATTTATATTTAATACAGGATACATCCCAATTCCACTTTCCCAGTGTTTTATCAGTGTGGCAACACGTATTTTGTAAGTGAAAATCTTTTAGGCCTATGTTAGTCGTGATGGAAAAGGAAAGGGATATGGCTATCTCTGTCTAAATGGGCTACAATACTTTCTACATATATCAATGGACACCATGTTTGTTCACATCATGAGATGACGATATAACAATTCAATGGGCAGAACAAATCAAGTTTATCTATTCATTGAATAGAAATCTTGCCTTTGCTATAAGTACCTCTTGTTACTATGGGATTGGTTAGTGGAAGAGACGGCGACAACTCTCGCTAAATGTTACGTTTTGACTTAAGTTAACAATCTGTATACAGTAGAATCCCGATTATCCGAATTAAATAAAACCAGGGGTATTTCGTATAATCGAAAATCCGGATAATCGATTTCAAAGCAAATCAAACAAATCAAATAAATTTAAATTAAATATAATAAAGTTTTATTATGTATGAAGTTTTACAAGTGTAGTTTAGATAATACGATATATAAAAACCGAGCTATAACGATAAATAATGAATTATATAATACCTATGTTATTTAAAATTTTGTTTGGAAATAACTTGTTATTGATCTTTGACGTAATGAATCACATCGTTTCATTGCGGCCAAGTCCCTGATGCGTTTTAGTTGTAACAACTGTATGGGATCCGATACATCCTGTCTTTCAAACCACTTAAAAGCAATATCGAGAGCTTCAAAAGCTTCTGCGTGAGATGGTACTTGACATACATCCACAGTTTCAGTGTCTTCTTCATCTTCTCTCTCATTACTGTTCAAATCCTCAATGATTTCTTCATCAGTTAATATTTGGAATCCAGGGTCTTCATTATCACAGTTCAGCCATTCCTTGATATTCTCTTCATCGCACCCTTCACCAATGCTAAGAATTTTCATTGCTTCTGTTATTTCTTTAAAATCGTCGTGTGGTTCAATCGAGGAATTAGATAGAGTTAATTTTAATAATTTATTCCACGCCGTTTTTAATGTTTGCAATTCCACAGAGTTCCACGCTTCTACCAGCATATAACAACAATCTTTTAAATTTGTTTCCTTAAAATACTTTAACGTCGTTTCTATTTCACTGTCCTCTGTTGACAAAAGACGACGCAATAGTTGCTTTCTGTATAAACGTTTTAAAGTTTCAATGATACTTTGGTCCATTGGTTGCAATATCGATGTTACGTTAGGGGGTAAAAACTTAACTGTGAACTTCCCATTTTCTCGATTTAGTGTTTCAGCGGAAGGGTGCGTTGGCGCATTATCTAACAACAACAATACATCGCCCTCTTTCCCCATGTCCTTTTGAAATTTCTTCACCTCAGGAATAAACGTATTTTCATACCAAGTAAGAAAAATATCTGTGTTCATCCATGCTTTTTTTTGGTTAGCGTAAGTTAAGGGGATTTTAACATTTTTAAAACAGCGCGGATTTTTTGATTTACCAATAAGTAGCAGTGGCAATCGATGTGTTCCATTAGCGTTAGCGCAAACCATAACTGTGACTCTATCCTTACTCACTTTGTGCCCAGGTGCTGCATTTTCACGACGCGATGCTAACGATCTGCTTGGTAGAGCTTTCCAATTAAGACCTGTTTCATCTGCATTGTATACAAAATCTAAATCGTATTTTTTTTCATCTAGAAATTCTTTTAACTCGTCTACAAAAGAGTCGGCTGATGCAACGTTAGCAGAAAGCTTTTCTCCTTGAATCTCCAGTTCTCGAATGCCATGTCTAGATTTGAATCTTGCTAACCATCCACAGCTCGCTTTAAAAGAATTATCACCACCAAGTTTTTGATTAAAATCCAATGCTTTTTCACATAACAGAGGTCCAGATATGGGCTGGCCGCATGCTCTCTTTTGTAAAAACCAAGTAAAAACTGCATTTTCCAGAATTTCATTTTGAGGTTTTTTCATAACTTTACGTTGCGAACTTCCATCTTCTTTCTCAAGCGCGCATGTGAATTTCATTATAGAATCAGAATTTTTTTTAATGTCTGATATCGTAGAAATTCCTACACCATATATTTGTGCCAACTTACTGCCAGATTCACCATTTTTTATACTCTTAATTATTTTCACTTTGTCATTAAGAGACAACACTACTCTTTTTCGCTTGGACATTGTAAATTTCCGACGCAAAATGTAGACAAAAATAAAAGACAACCTTTCAGTTGAACGCTATCTAAGAAAATGAAACCATAACAAACACTATCCTGCAAACAAATGAGAGCGGGAGTACACGATCAGACGCGGGAATAAACTTGTCGTAACATGTATTGTTGCGCTATCAAAACTTTTTTAAATTGACAATTAGAGCCGACGCGAATGAGTCCGGATAATCGGATATTCGGATAATCGATGTTCGGATAATCGGAATTCTACTGTATATAAAAGAAAGTCGTGTTAGTTACACTATTTATAACTCAAGAACGGCAGAAACGATTTGGCTTAAAATTGGTAGGGAGGTAGCTTAGAACCAGGAACCGGACATAGGACTTTTTATCCCGTTTGATCGCGTTCCCATGTGATGTGACATAAAACGTCAAAGAGAAAACGCATCTGACACGGAATAACAAAACACAAATGACTAAGAGGTATTAGAAGTCACATAGGATACTTTTGTGTCGGGAAATGTTACATCCCTCCTTCCTGAGGGTAGTAACATTTTCGCAGCACAAAAAGTATCCTATGTGTTATTACAGGGTAAGTTCTATATATGTGCCAAGTTTCATCCAAATTCATCCCATAGTTTTTGCGTGAAGGGTTTCAAACATCTATTCATACAAACTTTCGCATTTTTAATATTAGTAGGACGTATTAATTTTCCTCCAAAGTGACATAAATAAATATCCTGGGACATTCTTTTACACACGGCCATCTGATCCCAAACTAAGCAGAGCTTGTACTATGGAAACCAGATAACTGATATACTACATATACTACTTTTTATTTTTTTCTATATACATACATATATAGATATTGACACCCAGACACAGAACAAACAGACATGTTCATGCACACAAATGTTTGTCCTGGGTGGGAATCGAACCCGCGACCTTCGACTTGGCAGTCAGGGTCGCTAACCACCAAGCCAATTGGCCTGAATAAAAGAAATGAAAAAAAAAGTTAAGTGCCAGGATTAAATTTTACCGCTATCTAAGGGCCGTTAAAAAAACCTTTTTAGACATTTTAAAGGATGCAAGTGAATAAATGTCTTTGACTAACAATCATCTTAGAGCGGTTTAAATGTAAGAAATATCATGATAAATGGACGGATACACAACAATATTTATCTTAAGAAAGTATAAACAAGATAAGAATTCAAACAAAGTAGGTATATCTTGAATAATTAACTGTTAATCCAAGAAGCTTATCGTTAATTATATAAACAATCATCTATGAAGACATTTGAACTATGATGTGTACTACAGCGTTGCATAATTCACTAAAAAGACCCGAACTATCTCTTAAAGGTTCCAGATTGAATAGAAGGAATAGTGAAGGCCCAAAATGACTCCTTGTGGTACCCCAAAAAACACATTTTGTGAAACGTCCGAACTCTTTGAAATTCTGATCTACTACCATGTTGTATGACGAAAAATAAATGAATGATAAACACAATCTATGCTATTCAAAAGTGATTGATGAATAATTTAAATGTTTCTCTGTAATAGAAAAGATTCACTTCTATCGTGTCTTTTTTTTAAATCATTTTTAAT